>JAWNLB010000020.1:3067500-4340000 GCA_035041595.1 Drosophila basisetae
AAATGCAGCAGGCACAACTTATAATATGTAAAGATACATTTATGCAACTTATTGCAATTTCTTTCAAGTTGTGCCCCCCAGCGAATTGAATGTCAACGCACTACAAGCCACGTTCCACGGACACCCCCAACCCCAAACTAGCCCCAGAGTCCAATTGGCCGCCATCGGTTTGTTGGTTGTTCGTCATCAGCATCATTCATGGCCAATGGGGGCCATTGAATGTGGCATGCAGGTGTGTTTTTGGCTTTAAGTGTTCATTGTAGTTGTTGTTGTTTTTGCTGTTTGTTTATGAATGAAAGCCGCTACAAACAATTTTCACTAGATATCTATTTTTTTTTGCATTTCTGTTTGGTAAAAGGAAAGCATCAAACACGATCAACGAAATCAGCAATGAATTAATTAATTATAATACTTACAGCATATAGTATAATAAATGCAATGCAATTTCAGTTTGCGGTTTAACAAAACAACAACAACGACAACGACAACTGTAAGCAGCAGGTAATTGAAAACTTTGCACAGTTCCCATTATTATTGTTGCTGCAATTATACTCCGCTACCTGCCCGCCCCACCAATCCCCTCCCCGCTGGCTTAACAAGATACAAGATGTACATGTGATTATGCAGATAGATATTAGCATCTGGTTAACAAGTGCGTCGCGGGCTAAACGGTGAAAATCTGCCGCTCTTAGCGGGCGCGGCATAATTAAATTCAATTAGACCGCTTTCAAGCACATGCTAAAAGTATGTGCACACCACAGCTAACAGTAAGCATATGTATAATAATATGTACATATTTACTGTACATAATATCGATAATCTATTTGCATTATTCAGTTAGCATTTTTGCTGGACTCTCGCCACAACCTGTTCACATTTAAACTAGTTATAGACTGATTCCACTATCAAAATTTCTTACATTCACGAAAGTTTGCAGTATGTAAAGTATGTTGACGTATGTTTTCCCATACCGAACCTCAGTTTGTATATTCAACATTCGTAAAGAATGTTGCAAATATTAGAAATTCGTCGAAATTCTTAATGATGTACGATATTTCAAGAAAAGTAATTTTTTTTTTAATTACAATTTATACAAAAAATTAGCCGATCATCTGTTTTATTTAAATCAAGCAATCATTTCGAAAACGCGAAATGTTAGGAATGTGTATTTAAGAAATGTTGGTCACAGTCAAAACAGGCAATTAAATTACAACATTTACTGCATTGAAATAAAGAAATAAAAAATTCTCCAACAATAATATATACAATTCTATTTGCAGTTAAAATACAGCTGCATAAAAAGATTTTATTTCATATAAACAATTTTTGGCTGAGATACATTGAACTGTCCATTGTGCTAGAATTGAAAGGCGCCACATGAAATATATTTTAGCAAAGATTTAAATTTCTCTTACATGAAAATATATTTATTGAGGCGAAGGCTCAAAAGAACAAACGATCAGAATTGAAATAAAAATGAAAATGATTTTGCGAAAATCTTTTCTATATACAACTGCCAGTTGTTGTATGTGTGTGTGTGTGTGTCTGTGTATTTATGTGTGTGTGTGTTTGCAAGTATTGTATATTTTTCTAAGCTTTTAAAAATAGAACAAATTTCGTATTTTTTTTATTTAATGCTTGCGCCGTTTGCTGTTGGTTGTTGCCATTGTTGCTGCTGTTGTTGTTGTTTCAGCAACATTTCAACTTGTTGTAAATCGTCGGCTTGCATTAGAAATGTATTTGTTAATGTTTTAGTGGTTTTGCGGTGCTTTGGAAACCGCAGCGAGAGCACGAAATATGCGCCGTAAACAACAACACTCAGCAGTGAATGGCTAAAAATCGAGTGTATCCGACTTGTAGTCACCCAATACTTTTAATCTTTGCCACAACTTTGTCTAAACACAAGCGACTTTAATAATAATGCATTTAAGGGGACAGTTGCAACACCTTGTCGTTTTGACAGCTGATTTTTAAAAGAAAGATATTTTTGTAATGAATTAAATTTGGATACACAATTTTTGGTCGAAGTCACTTTAAAAAAATATTGTTTAACGGACAATAATTAAAACGTTTCCCATACAATTTTTCGCTCAATTTTTCGGTTTTATATAAATATTATGTATTATGTAATTAATAATTAATATTCAATTACTAAACGCCCTTTTCAACTAACTTAAATAGGGTATAAATCTGTGGCGTGCGTTGAGTTTAACGTCAACGGCAACTGCGACGCTGGCATCGCTGCTCAGTTGGGCGCAACAGTTTCGAAATTGCCCTCTGCACACTGCCGCCCCCTGTTGTTGCTGCCTGTTACTACTAGCAACTAACAACTACTGCTGCGGCTTGGGAGTAAATCGCGTGTTTGCAATCACTGACGTAATGAATCTGCTCCCATTTACATTTCATATACATTTCACCATTTATCGATAAACAGCCAGGAGAGCTGAGGAGCTGGGGAGAGCAGGGGTGATACGCACCTGATGCAACGCTGTGAGTCCATCCACATTGGCCGTATTGATATCGGCGCCCTGATCGAGCAGCTGCACCACATCCTCCTTATCGCCGGAGAGGCAAGCGGCGAGAAAAACGCAACCCGAACTGAATTTGATGCGACGTCCGTGCTCGTGGCGCGGTGTGGGTGCGGCATTATTTGTGTCCGACTCCTCCCAGCGTTTCAGTTGCTCGGCCCGCTTCATCATCGCCGAATGATTGAGCACGTCCAGCGTTGACATCTTTTAACTGTTTTATTTGTTGTGTTTCTTGTTGTTCTCTTCTTATTGTTGTTGTTGTTGTTGCTTGGCGCTTTGCGGCGCCTGCAGTTTAATTTTGATTTGTTTTTATTTGTTTTTTTTTCTTGCTGTTACACACTGAATTTTGTTTTACACTATTTATGGGAGAAAAATGTTGCACATTAATATAAAATTCAATATACTTTATTTTTTATAGTTGTTGATTTTGCGGCTTCTCTTAGCTAGCTATTTATTAATTTTCTATTTTCACTTGTTTTGTGCCCACTGTATCTTCTTCCTTTTCTTCTTCTTTACGTTTTGTGCGCTTTATCAGCTAAAACGAGCGCAACTGCTCATTTTTTTATTTCTTATATTTTTATCGTGTTTCTTTTGCACTTCACTGCACACACACACACATACACACTCAAAAACTCACTCAAGCTCACACACACACAGGCCGAATGACAGACTCACAGACACACACGCATGCATGCAGCGATCTCTTCTTGGCCGTTATTATTTGCTTGTTGCTACTTTTTTTATTCTGCTATTGCCTATTGCATACTTATTTTTTTGGTTTTTTGATTCGTAGCTTTTGCATTACATTCAAAACAAACTTGGCCAGCACTGAGAAAGACAGAATTGTGTGGCAAAAGTTGCGCGTAAATTATTTCGACGTTAAACACAACACTACGGCGAAACCGCTGTCGAAGCCGACGACGACGCTGACGTTAGGGCGCTGCTGCTGCTGATTGCGCTTCAAGCACAGGGTTGTCGCGCTGCGCTTATGTTGCTTCTTTTTCTTAACACACCAGAGTTGATTAAGTGTACACAATTAATGCGAGCATTTTACAGAAAAAAAATAGTACAAGTAACATTTGTTGCTTTTTGTTGTTCTTCTCCCCACACACTTTGTTTATCATTGAAAGTTGCTCGCGCGCTCGCTTTTTCTCTCTCCCTGCCTCTCTTTTCAGCACACACACACACGCACAATATGCAACACTGTGTGTATGTATGTGTGTGTGTGTGTGTTACCAATTTGACATAAATTCAACAGCCGCGACGCTGACGTCGGTTTGTGGCGAGTAAATAGAACGAAGAACGCAACTAAAAAGATGGAAACCGATATTTTTCTCACTCAATTCTTTTTCGCCTGCTTTTGATTTTTTTTCGTTTTATTTATATAAGGCATTTGTTTTTAGCCCAATTGCAATGCTAAAACAAATATAATGCGCGTAATTATGTAAAGGCATTTTACACAAACACACACACAACATACACGGAGTCATTCACAGGCGAACGTTGAAGAAAAATGTAGAAAATTGCATTTGGAAAACTTTTCACACCAGAAACGCACGGAGTAAAAACAGACGCACTTACTTTGCTTGCTACACGCGGCACGCGCACAATGCAATTTGTGTGTGTGGCGCACTCTATTATATATTGACTAAAAGGCTCTGGGCGCTGCACAATAATTCAATTTATTATGCATATTTCGGTTAAATATGTGTATTTAATTCCGTTCACCATTCCGTGCCATTCCGTGCGGCCACGACAAAGGTTAAAATGAAACTGATGAAAGAGAGGCGAACAGCGAAAACACACAGAGAGAGACATAGAGCGAGAGAGAGAGAGGAGAGCGGAGCAACCCTGTCACAGTCTGACATGTTGCTGCCCGTTGTGAATGCTCTCGCAAATGTTGACGCGATGTGTGAATGTCGGCACATGTTGTCTCAAAATCGATCATTTTTTGTGATTGCAACCGTGCGCAGCAGTGTGTACATATGCCAGAAATAGTTGTGCTAGAGCAACACTGCTACCAGGGCTGCAAGTGAGGAATTTGAAATTGCCGCCAAGTGTAATTTTCAAATGAAATTGTGGCAATATTTTACATAATGTAACTATGAGTATTGTAATTCTCTCTCTCTCTCTCTCTCTCTCTCTCTCTCTCTCTCTCTCTCTCTCTCTCTCTCTCTCTCTCTCTCTCTCTCTCTCTCTCTCTCTCATCAGTCACTGCCTCTCACTCTCTCTCAAGGCAAGCGCGCACACTCCACAACAATGAATAGGAAACCCACCACCCAGAACCATTTTGCTCATTGCAAAAGCAAAAACCGAAACAGAATCTATGCAATAAAATACGCAACAAAAACCTATTCTTCTTGCATGCAAAAAAGACAAAACAAGCCGATACAAATTTTCATTTGCTAGTCCCCGTTCGCCACTCAAACCGAGCGGACGCATTTTAATTGTTAAAAAAGCACATAAAAGGAGCACAACTCCAAGATGTCTGCTGAGATAAGAAAGCACCATGACAAAGGTGAGTGAACACGGTCATAGTTTAAGGGCGTGGATCTGAAGGGGTTGTTTGCCTCGACTTCATTCATGCAACACACACGAGTCGAGAACATTTTCCCATTTCGCATTTTGAGGCAATCGCATTCCGCCCCTTAAACTACGCCCATTATTTTTTTTTTGGTTTTTCTGTTAGTCATTACAATTATTTGTTTCCGTCTCTTTCTCTGCTCGAATTTGCATTGCAATTTGAGAGATGCTGAGCTCATTTCATTCATGCAGCCTCGCCAGCCCCTGCCCCTAGTCATATATGTACACATGTGTGGAAAACAGCACACATGCCTCACATCAGCTCACCGCTCGCCCTTCACCCCCCTCCACTTGCCCTGCAATTTGTCTAGTTTTCTATTGACGTCTTTATAAAATCTTGATATTTTTAATTATCGCCCAATGTCAACGCGACTTTTATGGCAAAATTGTGCTTGTCGTTGCTGTAGTTGTAGCAGGTGCTCTTTGTGTTAGGCAATCAACTAATATGCTGATCTTATCTCATTCCATTTCTTTGAATTGCTTTTACTATCTTGTTTTAGAGGTGTTTTGCTGCATTGCACAACTTGGTATATGGGCGGAATTCCATATAGATAAGCACAGTGAATACTCGATAGAAAGTACAATTTTGACAAAAATATAAATAACATTAAATTGCGAATATTGTTGGAAAATTGATTTACAGTTTTTAATAATTTAAAAATGCTAAATATTTTAAAGAATCCCATTGCTTTGCAGCTGTAATATTAAATATAAAATTATTATATTTATATTCATTAATTGTAGTTTTATACATATTTTTGTATTATTTTGAACGTAGAATGTG
Organism: Drosophila basisetae; assembly: GCA_035041595.1. NCBI lineage: Eukaryota > Metazoa > Arthropoda > Insecta > Diptera > Drosophilidae > Drosophila > Drosophila basisetae. The sequence goes on from JAWNLB010000020.1 coordinate 3,073,396, forward strand.
TATCAATCAATCGATCATGTGCAATTCAATTGAAACTACGTGCTTACGATAACATTTCAATTATAGATTAGATTTGCCACATATTTCATTAAAGGTTATTTATAATTTTGTTTTTTCCGAGTGATAACTGATGAATAATGAATGATATTCATGTTCTAGAAATACTGAAATATGTTTACACAGTTGTTCAAACGCAACACAAATTGCGCAATTCAGAACGGATGCAGTGCGAGCAAGCAGAGCAAAGCAGTTTACAGCAGATCGCAGCAAAGAACTGCTTGAATTGTGAATGAATTAAGTAGAAACTATTCGAACAACTCTCTCTCTCTGCTGATTGTTGTCAGTCTTCGAGACAAGCACTCCAGCGACTCCTTGTGGCAGCAGCAGCTGGCAGCTGGCAGCATGCCCCGTTCCTAGAAAATACAAAACACGCGCACACTCAATGAACATGTTCTTTTGTAGCACAAGAAACAAGTCCTGGCAACAGCTGCCTTTTGATCCTTTTGCGGCCAGCTGCCGGCACACGTCCTCAATGCCTGATTGGTAGCCAGGTAATTCCGAACCTGCAATGCGCTGCCCTGCCCCTCCCCTCGCCCAGGTGCTGCAAAGGGCGCACACAAAACAGATGTTGTAATAATCAATCCTAAACATTTGCTATTGTTGCTGTTGTTGCTGTTGTTGTTTTTATTATGACACCTTTTGCAAGTAGCAAAACGCAAAAAATACAGAAAAAATATTGCAACAAAAGCTCAGAATCGAACATGCAGGAATGCTGCAACTGCAAGCGAGTGAGCTCGACTACGATATACCCAGCACACAGCTGTTAAATAGGTTCCACAAATGACAACAACATAAAAATGCATTTTTGTTCGTATTATTATTATACATAAATTATATTGGAAATCGATATTCTGTAAGCGATGGTAAGTAAACTTGTCTATAAATTGTAATTTTTCTAACTCGGCTCTTCATCCTTTTCAACTGCCTGCTCAAATTTTGCACGAATTAATCATATCCATTTTGAATAGGAACAGGGTATAAAAACTGGTTTCGCTGCTTTTGTCTGTCAATTAAAACGTAAACAATAAATGAATCTTAAACTGTCGAAGCTTAAATACACTTTCCAAACAAAATACTATTTTCAGCTGTTTGCAAATCGTTAAAAAATTTTTAGATTGATTTTAGGTATTTTGAAAAAGCAAAAGGAAATATTAGTTCGAGCTTTTAAAACTATTTAAAGGCGTTTAATATAATTGACTCTTTGTGGATTTTGGGGTATTTTTGAAAAAGCAACAAGTTTTTGAAACGGCACCAATTGTTGCAAGCTGTCTTAAGCTACGGATAAAGGCCAATTTGTAAACAATTAATTAAGCTAGTTCATGTCAAAATATGAATACCCGCTGAAAGAGTATGCAAAAATAAAAGCTGCTTGTATAAAATTGCTAAACAAAGCTGAGCTGCTCGCTGCGCTTGCGAGTTGCGTTTGTATTTCTCATTGGTGACTAACAACAATAAAAACAACATCAAGAACAGCAGCAACAACCAGAGGAGTAGTAAACGCTATTGCAACAACTTTAAATGACCTTGCAAGGTCGTTTTTGTGTCGTTATATTTACCACAATTTTCCCCAAGTTGCCACAAAGATTCTTTGGTTTTTTCGCTTTTTTGACTTGAGACTTGAGCAATTTTTGCGAATTATGAAAAATTGAAAATGGCAACTGTGCACAGATTTCTGCTCGTACGCCGCAAATAGAATAGATTGTAAACTTATATGTGTATTTATGTATATATGCACATATGTATATGAATATATATGTATATTAAGATGACTTTTCGAGTGCATGCAGCAACTTGTCAAAAGGCGTCTAGACACCGCTTGTGTTTTTATAGGCGCACATTTTGAAATGCGTCGCGACGACCGATAATTTTAGATGCATTTGCATCTATATATATATATATATATATCTTCATATATATGTATTCATTGCAACGGCAACACACCGTTTGCGAAGCCGATGACTCGCTCTGTTGTTCATATTGCAACCTGGTCAACTGGCATTTCTCATTGTTTAGTTAAGTGCTGCTAATATCTTTTCTTATAAACATAATATAAATTCGTCATCACTTTTATATATATTTATGATCATTTTTTTGGGTTTTTCACATAAACATAAAGCCTGCAATCAATTATTGGGGCTTGTCTGAATTTTATCGACAAAATTTGATTGAATAAGCGCTGTCAGCATTAATAGATTATTTTTGTTATTGTTTTTCTTTAAGAATAAATTAAGTCTCTGTATAAATGTATATATTTTAAAAGTACATTTCCAAGCTACAAAGAATTTTAAGTTCAAGGATAACCTTTTTAATTTCAGGCAGTTTCCCTAATTTCAATTCCTACAAACAATTTATTCAGTTTAAAGGTTATATTTGATACAAAAAGGTTTCTATAGAAAATGACTAAGTCTCGCATTTCGGTTTAAACTTAATCGAACAGGAAATGACTTCTGATAGTTCCACATATTTCTGATAATAGACTCTAGTTTGAGTATTAGTATTACTGTTTTCTTTCCTACATCATACAACTTTCATTGGAACAATTGCATTCATTTATTGGGAAATCTAAATGTTGACAGATTGACTCATGCCTGCAAGGATATTCGGCAAATAAGTTAACACTGAATGGGATTCATTTTGAAATTCATGTATAATTAGGAATATAATAAAGAGTCCTGCTAATTCAAATATAAATTAAATTGGAAATTAGCATGGAGTGCTTTAAGTCCAGTTAATGATTTATTTGAATAAGTTTCCATAGTATTATTAAGAAAGTATTTGCAGCTGTCAATGCTCAAAAAGAAAGCAGAATCAGAAATGTATACAATTTAAGCCAGGCCCAGACAACCAGGTAAGCGAGTGCAGTGGAGCATATGTGCACACACACACGCACGCACACACACACACGCACGCACACACACACGCACACACACAAGCATGTGGTATACAAAAAAGCAGCTGCTGTCGACGCACTCCATGCGCTCTGCCAGCAGCAAAATCAGCATCCCTGTCTGCGTCTGGAAGGTGCGCGATAATTATGAGCTGCAACTGGCTGGCTGGGATGGATGTGGATGCGGTTGTGGATGTGGATGTGGATGGAGGTGTCCGTGCCGATGACGGTGCATTGACACGCGCCACAAGTCAAAGGTGGACGAGGCTGATGATGATTTTTAATGGCAGCGGCGCATGCTCGCCAAAAATGTACAAAAATCAATGATCCTAGCTAGACGCAGTGTATTACAGTGCTGCAGGGCTATGCACCTACTGGTTGGAAAAGGATAACTGTAGTGTGTAACGGTTGTACGGTACGCCATCTTGCGTACACTAACTACTACGGCAAAAGTTGTACGGTTGTATTGGAGCAGAACCATTGTGACCAGATGTGCTCAAAGCGGAGCATGTTTCCAACTCGCACACATACTCGCACACAAACATACATACATCTGCATATACATAACTGTATACATATATGCATGTAGACATATAACGGCAGCATAAAAACATCAATAGTTTTTACTGAGCACAACGCTTAAATGTTTTTGCTCTCCTTTTTTTCAATAAATTAGCCAAATTGCAAGTAGTTCCAAGAAGTGCAACCATAAACCTGAAAAGAAGAAAAAAACACAATTTCCAGACTAGCGTCTGTATATAAATGTATGTTTGTACATATTTTCTTTACGTGTTTCTGTTTCTGTGGCAGTGCTGTGCCTCAGTCGGTACATCTGTTTCATTTCTCTCTCTCGCTCTCTGGGGTTGCTTTCCGTCTGTCTCGGAAAGCAGATCCGTCGGCGATTGTCGCTTATATTTTCGTTCTCACGAGTCAGTTCATCGTTACAGCTCGAATAGTAAGCAAGTATGGATTGAAGCGCTTCATTGTTTTGCATTTCAAAACTAATTATAAAATAATAAAAAAAATAGATGTTTTTCTGCGGTCTCTTATCTAATTTGTGATATTGGTCGTACATTTTTATTAACATCATCAGCCAATTGAATTGAATTGACTTAAATTTAAATACAGAAAGTCAGCGTCTCTGTGTGTTTTTTTGTATTTACGTCAACGTAAACATCGTCGTCGTCACTCAAGCAAAAAAAAATCAATACTGTGAAAAATCAATACGTAGATAAGCAGAAAAACTACAATTTTCGTGTCAAAAATATCAGCAGAAACTTTCATAAATAACCAAATTTCAAAGAAGTCGAAGTGTGGAACTTGAGTTTTTCAACAAAAAGAGAAAAATTGTCAAGGTGAGCTGAAATTTTACAGTAGATTTACTTAAATATAACCCCAAAAATAAAATGAAAACGTGACATCACAAAGCTATAGCTGTTTTTTCCACTACACACATATGTGTATATATATATATATGTAAGTATGTATATGTGAATGTACAATGTACATTAATTAAAGCTACAGCTTACAAACAGACACACACGCATACATACAGACAGCGAGAAGAGCGATTATTTTGTTCGTGCACAAGACAGCGCTTACCAAAGCATTTTGCTTAATATATCAAATTTAATTTGGTCTCAGTTTTCTGACTCTTCGAAAGTACAAATAAAAATTACTAATTATATATTATAATTGTTTTCTAATTGTAAGTATTATGACACAAATGGCTTGCAAAAATGTTCATAAAGCATAAAATGATTTGGACATTTTTGTTGGTTGTTATGTTCCCGTTTTGAGGGTCTCTCTCGCACATTCGCTCAGCACAGCCGATATTGAGAGGTCGTTTTTGTACAGAAAAAAATATGGCGGCTATAGAGTTGCCAAATGTGTGCGCTGTGGTCTTAAAATAAAGGTTTTTTTTTTCAATTTATAAATTTGTTTATGCAATTACTAATTTTTGCATTACTCAGTGCACTGGTTATTTTGTTTATCGTTTAAAATTAAACAACATCCCTATATTGTGAATGATATCATCATTGCTGGCGCTTAACAACATTCCAAATATTGTGGCAGTGGTAGGAAAGAGGGAGGAGTAGCGGAGCGAGGAGAATGCCAGGTACTTATTTGTTCTCGTTGGAATTTTCGACTGCGCCATTTTCAACAATGTGGTTTTTGTCTATTTGTATATGTACGTTTGTATGCATATGTGTATTTAACCGATGACTGTATATATTTATAGTATGCAAAACTGGAGGCTAGAAGGTCAGCCGCTGATGACACATTCATTCCCAAAACTTCTAATTGAATTGTGTTTTGCTTTATTCTGTGCTTCTACTCTTTGCTTTTGTGTAGTATATTTCCACTTCTCTTTTGAGTTCATCATTCATCATAATAAACATTGCGCGTTAGTCGTTGGATGATGCGTCGTTTCCACTGTTTACTACATCCGATCATTCACACACACATACACATACCCCACCCAGTTCCAGTTCCCATTTGGAGTTGTTGTTTCTTTTTCTCTTGGTTGCTTTGTTGCTCATTTCCGCTTCTACCACTTCCGGTGCACTTATGCGTACGTTGGAGTTTCTTCTTCATTCTGCACAAGAATAAAAAGCCGTTGAGCTCACGACATTATAAAGAGACCAAGCGCTAATGCAGTTTGCATTGTTGCCAATTTTCAGTGGCTTTTTCTCTTCTTTTTGGAAGTTGTTATGCTTCATTGCTTTGAACTTTTGCGCTCGTTTCGCAGAAAGAAAAAAGCACAACAAACAATACAAATATCAGCAACAAAGAGAAAGTCTCAGAGCTCAAGCTTTGCAGCTCCGTCGCTTGAGCAACTTATTTTTATTGCTTGCCACAAATGCAACCCGCACCCATCAACGTCGCCTACACACAGAGAACACCCAGACACAGAGAGAGAGAAAGAGAGGTCCACGTTGGTGGTCCTGCCCTGGAGTTGAAAAAACAACTACGTTTATATCACGAGTCGATTTTCCACGCTTTTCACCAATAAACAAAAGTTCTCACGTCACAGGAAAATCGCCTTAAAAGTAGATTTCGTAAAAGAAAAAATATTTCTTTTTCGTATTCACCTTTTGTTGTCCTTTGCTTCATTGCTATCGACGGCAATCAGCATGAATGGACCATGGACCAAGGCGTGGCGGCGGCGGCGGTGGCGTTGGCCCTTGAAGAAGAATAAAAATACACACAATAATCAGTAGAACAAATGCAGCAAAGATGTAGGAAAGAAAATTACTTTGGAATTCCCGGAATTCTCTGGGCTGAATCATCTCTCGAAACGAGACGACCTTTGAGTCTTGGCCGCGTGAAAAACGACCTTTCATTTCCACAGACTAACGAGTCGCATTTAATACATGCACGTCTATACATATATATATATATGTATATATATATGTGTATATATATATATTGTTCATGAGAGCGTACCGACATTCCAAGTCTTACATTTGAGCTGGATGCTGCCAGTTAGATAGAGATAGAGAAACAACAGCACGACTTGACTTTCGGGTTTGGGAATGAATTTTCTTTGGAAAACGACAGGGTGCTGTGGCGTCAGGTCTTTGAACTGAGCCGCCGTTAGTTCTTATTTTTTTGGGCAATCGATCAATGCTTAATATAGCAGAGAGTGAGATAGAGAGAGCGAGAGCGAGACAAAGATAGTAGAGCTCAGCTTGAGTCGCGTTCTTCGCTCTTTTTGTGCATTCATCAGCATCAGTTTTCTCTCAGCATTTCTCGTCGCATTTATTATGATTACGCTGAATATTGCCCTTTGTTGTGTTGTTGCTTGGGTATTCTTTAAGTACACACGAACCACAGTCAGTCAGTCAGCATCCGCAGCTTGGTATTGGTATATTTATGTATTTTATTATTATTATCATCGGAGTCGTCTTCGTCGTCGGCGGTCGTTTTATTTCTCCTTGTTCGTCTTCATCCTCTGCGTTGTCGACTGCATTTCTTGGAAGGACACACCGAAAATATTCTTTGTGTGCGACTGTTTGTTGTTTTTTCTTCGTCTTTTACAGCGTCTGCCTCTCCTCTATCTACTCTCCTTCCCCCTGCCCCTACATCCACACAACATCTACTCCTGCATCAAGTTCTGCGTGACGACGACGACTCATGCTTGTGCTCTCTTCCTCTCTCTTCCTCTTCCTTTTGTTATACACAATTATCTCATTCTCTCTTTCTCTCTGTCTTGCTGGTCGTATCTGGTATCACCGCATTCCAATCTCGGTTTAGGAAAAAAGAATGGTAGTGTTTATAATAGTTTCCCACAGTCTGGCAGCTCTGAGCTTACACACACACACACACATTTATATAGAGTGGATACCTTTGCTGGCTGCGGTTACCTTCACTTACAACACCAAAACACACACACAGAGAGACAGACAAACAGCATTGAAACTCCAATCCCAGCTTTGCTTTATAGTTCAGCTTAGTTTCCAATCAGAAAAATAAATAAAAAAAACTTCAGTTCTTGTTGTTTTGCAGAGTTTTGTAGAAAAGTTGTTGGACTGCATTCCAATACGCACCTCGTTAGAGGTTCTCATTGCTTGTGCTTGTTGCTGTTGTTGTTGTTGGTCTTCGATGTTCTCTGTTTGTTGCCTTGCCTTGCCTCCTGCACCGTTGTTGCTGCTGTTGTCTGGCCTTTGATTATGATTTTCCATTGCTTTGTTCTCTGCCTATCTCTCTGTGTGTGTGTTTTCTTTGGTATTTTTCTTGGTTCTCATGTCATTCATAATGCGCCCGGGAGGCCTTTTGCTGTTGCCAGTTCTCATTTCTTACTGAATAGTAGCAACCATTCGTTTAGTAAATTATTAAATGATGTATTAGTTTTTTGTTTTTTTTTTTTTTGTATCGATATCCGTTTGCCAAATTAATGATATCGACATTTTGACATATGGCAGCAGCGCATTGACTTCGTTAAACTTCTGTTCTGCTGCTGCTAAAGGCAAATGCATTAAGGCGGTTACATTACAATTGTTAATGGGCAATTGCATTCCACAATAACAGCACGAAGCGGAGGAAGAACAGCAGCGGCGGCAGCAGCAGCAGCTGTAATTGCAAGCTTCTGCACTTTGTGCTTGGCATAAAGTAGAAGAAGAGGAAGAAACAACGGTGCATGTGAGAGCAGCAATTGAAGCAAAACAGAAGCAGCAGCAACAGCATCAGGAAAAACAATAACAACTGCAGCAGGCAGCATCCATTCTCCAAAAGCCTCTCGAAGCTATCATCTTTGTCTGTGCTTCTGCTGCTGCTGTTGTTGCTCCACTTCAGAAAGCAATGCGCAATCTCTGCCATTGCTGCCAACCCTATATATGTAGATGCCTCGCGTCGGGCATTTGTAATTTACAATTGCTTTTGTCTCTTGCATTTTTGCATTTTGGTCTGTGCGCGCCTTTCTTTTTTCGCACTCTTTTATATATATATATATATATATATATATATATTTTTTTTACACCTAAGCACTGTGGAGCACTGTGCCTGTGTATGTGTATGTGTGTACGTGCATAGTTGTTTTTCCATTGATGGTTTTCTGTGACTATTGCTATCCCCGTCACACGCACGCTGCAGCAAGCAGCCGTCACTGCATTTATGTTGCATTGCTTTTTTTAATGCTGTTGGGCTGCTTGCGGCTGGCTGCTACCCAAGTCGTTCGACTGCATTCCATTAAAACTTTCTCACAGTCTGCTAGCGCTGGCTACGAGTGCAGTTTTCTTGCTTGCACGAGTACGAGTGCATGGCACTGCCATTCACCCCTCTCTCGCGCTCTATCTCTCTCCCTCTCGCTGTTAAGGTTGGCGCAGCAGTGTTGCTAGCATTGGAAAGGAAAAAATGCTACAATGCACAAACAGCTAGAAAAAGCTAAAAATAATTATTTTATTTTGTTTGCTTTATTTAAAATAGAAAAAACTAAGAAAGCTAAATTAAATAGTTTTCAGACATGTTATTATTATTCATTTTGAATAATAAGTAAATAAAATTTTGCGATCTAACTATTAAATAGCCAACACTGGCTGCTGTCAACACTGGCCTGCAGTCGTTGCCCCGTCCGTCGTGAGCTGCAATTGTTTGGCTTGGTTGGCTTGGTTTGTTGCTGTTGCTGATCGCCTGACTTGACTCGCTTTGGCCTGGCTTGGAAATTTTGGACTTTGTACAACGTTGCGACGGCAAACGACGAACGGCAGACGGTGGCACGGTTCGTGCTTTGCTTTGCTTTTCTGTGCTGCTGCCGTGAAGTAAATGTCGAAAAACGGCTTACAATCTCTTTGGCTGACTGACTGCATGTACCAAAAAAAAAGAAACAAAAACAAAAAGACCACAAAAACAGTTGATAATTTAACACAAGTTAAACTATCTATAATATGTTATCGATTCAATTGAAGTCTCTTGACACCAGCAATACTTACTGTACACAGTTTTCCCATTTCCCCTCCAATATATGTATGGAAGTGCAAGAATGTTCTAGTATTTGTGTTTCTCTTATCGCTCTCTGTTCTACTAATCAACATACTTGTAACTATATATACATATACACACACACACACACATACATATATATATATATATATATATATTTCTCGATTACTTATTGTTTTCATCTCTCTTGCTCTCAAACTTGTCTCTAGTTTTTCAGTGTACATATTCAAAAGCTTCGACATATATATATATATATATAAATATACATATATATATTTTTAGTTTTGCTATGATGAATAGAATTTTCCATAGAAAAAACTTTTGCTGACTCAACTGTTGTATGTGGCGCCAAGCGCATACTTGAATTGATAGTTGATAATAATCCAGAAAAGTGCGCAGGGCCAAGCCAAAGTGTGTAGTTTTTTTTGTGTTTCATTTAATCGACCAGCTGTGTTCTCTATAAAATGTTTGATGTGCATCCATTGCAGATGATTCGCATCGGCGCAGTGCCTGCCACTTTCCACTCGCAGTTGTAACTCAGTTGTACGATACGTTTTGGCTACAACCAACCCCCTTAGCCAGATGAAAGCACCCTTTTTCCTCTAGCTCGCCACATGTGCGTTCGAGCGAGACGGTATCACCATTTCTAGGGGTGCTTTAAGGTCGTTGATGCAGCCTCATCCAGCATTAGCATCAGTTGCTTGAACTGCGTCTCAGTTTTTCTCTCCAGTCAGTAAAAAATAATACATACACAACTCAAAGCTGCATAGAAAATAGGGTTTTCCTCAATCAAAGCAAACAAAGTAAATAAAATACATAAAGCAAAATTCATATAATATACATAAATATACATTTATGCAGGCCTTACGTCCAGTGTCAAAAATTTTTGTTGCTTTCGCTGGTGTTTACAATTATTTACTTTAATAATCAGCTCAGACGATGATAATGTTTCCAACGATAAAGCGAATTTTGCAATTAATCTTGTAATTGCCTGCTTTATTACCTTATTGCTTGCAATAACAGTCCAGATATAGTATATAGCTGATATCTGATTGTGAGTTCTGGGTCACTCTTGTGAGTGGGTTGTGTGCAGTGAACTTTGCTTAAAAGCACTCGCCAGCAATTCTCGAGGGTTCAGTTGAATTTCAAGTGAGATGCGCAAACATTGGAAAAATATAAAAATATATAAAAAAAAAAAAAGTTAAGAGCGACTGCAGATAAAGAGGACTATAAAGTAATAGGTTTTTATAATTGAAATGTATCAATATTTTGAGATATATGTCATCGAATATAATGCCGATTATCTGTATTTTTTTTGTCTAAACATTTTGGTGTGTCATTAAATTTTGGTTTTCTTTTGTAGTTGGAATTGGAGCAACAAAGAAGGACTAAGGAAGTAACAGAAAGAACAACTTATCAAGATGGCAGATATAGCATCTCGAACCCGATATACCCACTGTATACCCTATGAATCCGTGACAATACCATCTGTAATATCAGCAATACCAGCATTAACAACAACAATAACCGCATCGGATCAAGTGGACAATAGAACGAGCGATGCAAGAATGCTCAAACCGTATACAATGAATGAGAAATATCAGCGCGAGGACGAACGCTTGAAGACATATGCCAATTGGCCACTGCCGTGGCTGAGCTCTGTTACGTTGGCCCAAACGGGCATGTTCTTCACCAACGAGGACGACAAGGTCAAGTGCTATTTTTGTGAAGTGGAAATCGGTTGCTGGGAACGCGATGATCAACCTGTACCTGAGCACCTACGCTGGTCCCCCAATTGTCCGCTGCTGCGTCGTCGCCCCACCAACAACATACCCATCAGTGCCGAGGCACTCGACGCCATTCTGCCACCCATCAGCTATGACATATGTGGCTCCAACAATTCGGTTTTAGAGGTCCACGACACCGCCTACTCGGAGGGTCGGCAGTCGACGAGCGCGATTTCCTCCTCACCATCAGACGTTTTTACATCGTTGCAACCATGCAGTCGTCCACAGGTGGGTGGCTCAAGCGGTGGCAACTATTATCCCGTGTCTCCCGAGTATACTATCGAATCGGCTCGTTTGCGCAGTTTCGCGGATTGGCCACTCAACTTGAAACAGAAGCCCCACCAGTTGAGCGAAGCGGGTTTCTACTATACGGGCGTTGGCGATCGCGTTCGCTGTTTCAGTTGCGGTGGCGGCTTAAAGGACTGGGACGATCAGGACGAACCCTGGGAACAGCATGCCCTCTGGCTGAGCCAGTGTCGTTATGTGAAGCTCATCAAGGGTCAGCGCTATGTGGATGCTGTGGCCGAGAAGGCGGCGGCAGCGCGGCGAGGCGAACAGGAGGCTGTCCACAAGCCAGAATGCAACGACGACGAGGAGCAACAGCGGCAGCTACTCTCAACCAGTGCAGCAAGCAGTGTTGCTGCTGCATCAGCCACAACTCCAATTGCGGTTGCTGCTGCCTTATCTGCCGCTATTCCGCCTACAATGGAGTGTGGCGATGTGGTGCCAGCTGCAGCCTCCACAGATATCTGCACCGGAGGCGCTTCAGGAGAAAAGACGCTGATACGCGAGGAGAAACTGTGCAAGATTTGCTATGCCGAGGATTACAATACGGCATTTCTGCCCTGCGGCCATGTGGTGGCCTGTGCCAAGTGCGCCTCGTCTGTGACAAAGTGTCCACTGTGCCGGAAGCCCTTCACCGATGTTATGCGTGTTTATTTTTCTTAGACGGTCGTTGTAAATTAAAAACTTATCAGCAGCAACACTTCCCGCGAACACAGCAAATTGCCGGGTTGCCGAGAGCGTTGCACGGCCAGCTGTTGGTGATCTAAACTGATCCTTCAGCTGGCCGTAACACAAAATAAATAATTAATATGTAAAGCTTGATTCAATTTGAACTATAATAAAATTAATCAATTCATGTACAATTTAAGCATATAAACATATATCTATCTATAAAGCATGCCTAAGTGGGCGGACTCAAAGGAGGCGTTGTAAAAGTGGGTGTAACTAATCGGGTTTATTGTGCTGCTTACGAATAATGTAGGCAGTTTCATTAAAACTAGTGCAAGGCCTCAATTTGCTGTCTTGTCTCTTAGATTGCAGACTTATTAAAAGTGCACAATATATTATTATTAATACCCATCTTAGTATATAGGTTTAAGATAACTTTCGCTAGTATCAGTAAATAAAATGTATATATATTTATGATAAGCGCACCACTCGATTGTGGCTCTTTGTGCGTCGTTGAGGTTGCCTCATACCACATACATACATAGATTGTAACTTAAAATAATATTGGTTAGTCTCGCATTTTAAATACAGTGAGAACATCAAGTTAAAGTCTATCGATATCTATGGCATATTAAGTTTTAAAATAAGTAGTCAGTTGGGTTTAATAATAATTTTCCTACACCACTAAAAATTGAAATATAATTGCAAATAAAATAAATAACAAAAGCCACTCGAAAAATTGAATTTCTTTCTTAATTCTTTGTTGGGCAAGAGCAAAAGGTGTTGATATCCCCAATATTCGCAATTGAACGATACCGTGCCACGTTTGCTTTGGGTTCGTTGAATCCAACAACAAAGGCACTGTCTGAGTTGAGTTTACTGAATTGAATTAGCACGTTCCTCGATCTTTGTTTCAGCTTATCAGTTTGGACAGGTTTGTTATCGTCCCGAAGATAAAAGAAAAAACGTACCACAAAGTTCGTTCAACTGCAGAAATGCATTCTACAATGCATCATCATCATCATCATTGCTAACTCGGCTAACTGCTGGCAAAACCAATTGACGTCTTTGGAATTTGAAGTCTTGCAAAAAAAAAAAGAACTCAACATTTGCCACATCAACTAACAAATTCATTTGCAGTGCATTTCAATTGGTTTGACTGCATTCAGATTCAGCCAGATCCGGTTTCAAATCTCTTAGCCAAGGTAGTCGCTTTTAACAAACGTTTTTTTTTATTCTTATATTTTTCCAATGTTTGCATCTCACTTGAAATTCAACTGAATCCTCGAGAATTGCTGGCGAGTGATTTTAAGCAAAGTTCACTGCACACAACCCACTCACGAGAGTGACCCAGAACCCACCATCAGCTATCATTTTCATTTTTCAATTTAAATTTGGCTTGATCAACAAAATAAAATAATAGCTTTTGTTAAATATTCATAAGGCTTTAATTGTCTACTTTTGAGAACGCCTCTTTTAATTTCGTAACAGATTTTAAATACTCTCGTTGCATACAAATATCACATGCCTCATCCTATATTTAGCGAGAGTTTTTTTTATTGTCATTTGTCTGACAAATGAGTGATAAATTACGTATACGTAAAAAGTTTGTATGTGCAGCTGTGTATGGTTTCCCATATGTGCATGAAAAGATGTGTATATATATATGCATCTCGGTGATGTGATGTCATTTTTTTTGCCAAAATTGTTGTAGATTTTAGAGTAGGTAGCCTAATTGAAATACTCATTTGTAAACACTATTTAAAAGTGCATTCATGTTTTTTGTTTTGAGACCATTGTTCACCAATTGTTCACATGAATTGAGTCAGCTGCGATACTTTTAAATATATATAAATTGATATATGTCTATATAATATATAGTTTTGTCTATGTCAACGCCATTTTTAGTAGAATGAGCAAAGTAAAAAAAACCACAGAATTACGCAATCGAAAGCTCATAAAATCTTGTATTGAATTTTATTACGAAGCAATAAATGTATTCAATTTAATTTAAATTTAAAATATGTATTTTAAATATATTATTTTGATTTATCTTTAAAAAGTCATCCCAATGTTTTAAGTTAACTGCAAAAATAAAACACAAAATTATCAATCGAAAGTTCATTAAAAACTTGGATAAAAAATCAATTCAACCAATCAATATTATGAATGTATTTCATGATTTATTACATATTCGCAATAACTGGCAGTCAATAAGTACATTAAGAAAATACCTGTATTATAAAATATAAATTTAATATAAATAAATCAGTTTTATTTTTTAGAAATAACGAAAATCGTTCTTCTTTCTGAACTGCTTTCTATCACTGCTTGCTGTTACTACAGAACTGCTTGGTGTGTGCACTGGCTAAACGCCAAGTGTTGCCAATAATAATCTTTCTTCTTTCTCAACTGCTTGTCGGTGCACTGCCTGCTGCTTGCTGCGCAACTGCTTGGTGTGTGCACTTGCTAAACGCCAAGTGTTGCCAATAATAATCTTTCTTCTTTCTTAACTGCTTGTCGGTGCACTGCCTCCTGCTTGCTGCGCAACTGCTTGGTGTGTGCACTGGCTAAACGCCAAGTGCTGCCAACTTAATGGATGACGTTAATGCGTATTATTGCCAACTCAACATAAATAGTTTATCGTGACTTTTATAACATATTTAAAAAGATTGCTTAACTTAGAATTTCGAGATTAATAAACTTGTCATTGGCCGCTAAAAATGCCTTGTGCACATTGACATGAATGGCGACATCGATCAGATTAGTATTACTAAAGTAATCCATGGCGACAACATTGGCATTTATGCCCCAGGGCCCGTTGAGCCACTGATTGACCTTGGGATTAATTAGGGCCGCTCGCTCTTTTGCCGTCTGCAATTTGTGATTGTTGAGCGCCTGTTCGATGCTCTTCACAGCCAGAAATATCCAACCATCGTCCTGCACCGGTGAATCGGGTTTCTTGCTGAACAACAGACGCATATAGTCCAAAGTCTGCGAAATATTCATATAACTGGTGCTGAAACGTTGCCAGGAACTGCAAAGTAAAACAGATTCTTCAAAAAGAAAACCATGTGAATCACTGAGACATGTTTTAGCTTTGCTCACTGACCATTCTCCGGATAGGGCAGCTCCTCAGTGGGAAACAGGAGCAGCACCTGCCTGTTCACAGCGCGCAAATCATTAAAGCTGCGATCCGCACAATGTTCACTGAGGCTAACATTTCGCTCGTAGAGAACCTCGCCCAGTTCCTGGCGCAGCATGTGATAGACACCGCTGTAGACCTCAGGATGCTTGTAGAAGCCAATGGGAAACGAACTAAAGTCCAGCACAACCAACTCATTCGACAGCTCCACAAAGCGACGCACATCGCGGAGCACATCACTCAACGGATTGATGAACATGTTCTCATTGACCACCCAAAAGTTGTCCGCCTCGTTGCTGCTCTCCATGTTTCTATAGCTGCGAGAAGGGGAAGTGGCAAGGATTAGCTCTGCTCCTTGGAGAAATTGCATTTTCAGAAATTTACTCTCTGTGTAACAACGAGAAGAAATTTAGTTCGATTTTTTTTTCTGTGTATGCGCAGCATTTTCTACACTGCCAAGAAGAGTCTGCTGCCATTTTGCCCTGCCAGTCGATGCTTACCCCACACTGAGATCCAGATAGCGTATGCCAAAGACTAGCTGTGACCACACATCGAAATGCTGGGCAACCAGGTAGTCCTTGACGAGCAGAGATTTGGTCTTGCTGTAGTTGGTTATGTAGGCGCCCGAGGCATGGGTGCCGGGCAGAAAGAGACGCTTCAGCGGCATATTTGCCGCATCCTTGAGATGGGCCAGCCAATTGGGCTGGATCTTGAGGCAGTCAATGGTGAGCAGTTCGCTGGCATTATAGCTGGCCACATAGTATGGCAGACACTTGCCCTTGGGATACTTGGTGGCCGTTGTCTGCTCGGCTTGGGGACGATTCCAGCCGCCTGGAAAATGCAGTTTGCCCAGCTTAATCGGAGTTTGCCTTTTACCCGTTCGATTCCTGATGCCATCGATGCGCAGCTCGGGCTGAAAATTGGACACGGATGGATCTTGACGGTAGATGCCTACCCACTCGGGTGGGGCAAAGCAATCCGGTCCCCAATTGACCTCCAGACAGGCTTCCGTTAGAGTTTTGCCCGCCAGCGAAATGGTTAGAAAGATGGGACAACTGGCTGCATGCGAGCTGGTTTAGAGTTCTAGTTGCAGGCGTAACTCAGACGGAGCACTCACCTGCAGGTGGCGCCACAAGCAGTTGCAACTGCAGCAGCGACAACACAATTTTCCACATTTAAAATGACTTAATGCGCCTCAGTTTTCTCTTTTTTTGATTCTTAGTTTTCACGTGTTGATTGCTCGATGGCTGGCGCTGAATTAATGGCCAGCCGCAATTTGTAACCTTTGTGGCTCAATTTGCACCACACACAAATGCACACAGCCCACCACATATTTGAGCGAGTCGGATTATTTTTGAGCTCAGCTTTGGTCGCTGGCAACTGTTGCCTCATTCAATTAAGTCAAATTAATCAATGGCGAGATACTCCCAGAGAGAGAGAGAAAGAGAGAAAGAGAGAGAGAGAGAGAGAGAGAGAGAGAGAGAGAGAGACACTGAAAGACTGAGAATTAGAGATGAGAATGGTTGCTGTTTCGTTGTGTGAGAAATAGTTTTGTTAACGAATCTGGATCTAGCTGAATATTATAGATATTCTCCAAAAGAAAAACACGAAATTCGGGAGAGCAAAAACGAGAATAAAATATTTTCTTGAAAGAGTAAATCCTCATAGAAAGCTCTTCAAATAAGTAAGCAATTATCATCTTTTTTTTATAATTTTACAAATATTTTCTCATTTATTTGTTGTGGTTCTTGTTTCTTTTTTGTTTTTTTTTCTTTCTTTTTTTGCGATTTTCTTTGTGTTTTAGTGCAAAATTAGAAGCGGTTCATCGAACTAGAAACTAAAATTGTAACAATGAAATTATAGCTTTTTTTCTTTTGTGTTTTGATCTTAAACTATTGACTTATGCATATCTTAAGTACAACAATTCTTGGGCTTAACTTTAACCGGTTCTGTACAGGCTAGCAATTAATTTTTGATTACATGTTATTCATTGTTGTTGTTCAATCGATTAAACATGTAAATTTCATATAAATAATATTCGAGTTTGTTCGTTTTTTTTTTGTTGCTTCATTTGCCATTAATTAAAAGTATTTTGTGTATATGTTTTAAGTACAATTATTTTGAACGGAATGCGGGCATTTAGCATAATTAAAAAAATAAAATAAAATAAAAAATGTTGCTAAAATACAAATATGTAAATAAATAATGTTAAGTATTATTTGTTGTAATTTGCACAGGTACGCAATGGTATTCAAGGCAGCTGTTTAATAATTTCTTTTCATTTGTTTTCGCTTGAGGTAGGTAATTTGTAATTTGTTAATTAAGTAATTGGTAATTGGTAATTGGTAATTGATAATTGGTAATTGATAATTGATAATTGGTAATTGATATTTGATAACTCATAATTGATAACTGGTAATTATAGAACAAAACAATCAAACTTGGCATCGGGCAATTGAAACAGTCTACAAAACTTAAAACAGCTACCGTCTTATCAAATAATTTATAAATAAATTATGTACTTTAGTGTTTTCTTTAATTAATTACAGTATTTAAAAAAAAAACATAAAAAACAGTCTTGTGGTTGCATTTGTGTTAGTTTCTCGTTACGCATGAAAGTTGGATGCGAATGAATACGAATACGAGTATATATCTTCATATATATATGTATTGGATATACATATATGTATATGTAAGTGTGTATATATATATATATATACACGTGTGTGTGTGTGTGTGTTTTATATAAATAAATTCTGCTTAATTACTGGGTATTTATGCGCATGTCTTTTTAGGAATTGGAATTGCTCCGATTTAAGTTTTCGATTTATATATACATAATGTGGATAGGCTATACAGTCTATGGCTATATCTATATACAGGCCAACTATTTACAGATCTAGCAGCTTACATTACACTCAGAGAAAACGCTGTTCTTAGTTCAAAAGCATCAATTACTTGAATAATCTGAATACTTAAATGGAACGCTAACAAAAATTCTTGAATTGAATACATTTTTCTACCACTTAAGAAATTCACTGCTTGCTTCAATATGTTTTAGATTTGTCTTAAGATTGTTCAGTGTTGATTTAAGATTTTGGGCATCTTCGAATTTCAAATATCTTTTCCAAGTTATTTCGTTCTCTAGCAAATCGTACTTTAAATTTAGCCAGAAATAGTCGAATATTTTGGACTTTTCGAGCCTACAAAAATCAGCTACTTCTAGAATTTAGTAGTACTTCCTCTGTGCATTTTCTCTGAGTGTACGCTCTGCTTGCTTTCAGCTCACCTGCTGCGTGAGCAGATTAACTAATTCCGTTCGCTCCATGTTATTCAGGGTGTGCATATCGACTCCCAGCGCTGCTGCCACCGCCTCAATGTCCAAGCCGAATGAGGTGAGCAGCTCGAGGAAGCGCATCTCCTCGCCGGTTAGCGGATTCGTGAGCGTGGGGCACGAATGGTTGCACTGCGGCCAGCTGCAACGCTCGAGCAGACGCAGATTGCATTTCTCTGGTACGCGCGCCACTCGCTGGTTTGGCTTCAGTTTGGAGGCATTGTTGGAGGCGCGTCGCTTTTGCGGCTCCATTGGCTGCTCCTGTTGCAACTGTTGCTGCTGCTGCTGCTGCTGCTGTTGTTGCTGTTGCTGCTTGCGTCGATGTTGGCGTTGCTGCTTGCGCTGCAGCTGCTGCTCGGCAGTCAGTTGTGGACGTCGCTTCGACTTGTTGTGATTGCTGTTGTTCTTATTTTTGCTGTTGTTGCTGCTGTTGTTGGTCTTGTTGTTGTTGGCTTCATTTTCACGCTTGCGCTGCTGCTGCTGCTGCTGTCGGCGTCGCTGCTTGCGTCGCTCCTGACGGCGACGCTTGCGCTCCTCACGCTGCTCCTTGCTGAGATGATTCCTCTTGCGCTGCTCCACCTGGTTGAGCTTCTGCACACGCTGATGCTGATGCCGCTGCTGATGTCTTTGGCTATTCCCGTTCGCATTCGGATGTGGATGCAGATGCGGATGTGGATGTGAATGTGGATGCAACGCCGTCGTCGTTGTCGTTGCCTCCGTCGACCGTTTGAGCTTGTTGTCGTGCCGCTTGCGTCGCTGTCGCGTGGAGTGCTCCCAGCACCTCAACGCTGCCGGCAGCGAGATGTCATCGATCTTGAGATTGACCCAGTCGCGTTTCGAGAGCACCGCATGTCCAATGCAGCTGGGCGCAAACACAGCGCTCACATTGTCCAGCGAGGAGCGCAGTGCGCCGCCCATCTCATGTATATAGTTCCATTGCTGCGGCGTCACCGGCGCACCCACGTTGTCGGCGCTCATCTGTGCCTCGTCGAACAGCCACTGGAACACGAATAGTGGTGCTGCAAGCAAGAAAGGATGAAGTTGATTATTTTAATCGAATTCATTTCCAGTTGTGGTCAACTCACTTTTTAGCGTTGGATACAGGCGATATCCGAAGTAGCAGCGCCACGGCTCGGCGGGATGCACCTTGGTGCAGTCCTCGGGCAGCAGGCCCTGCCATAGTCGCCAGCCCTGACGCACTGCCTCGCTGGACGCGACCGCCGAGGGCGTGTAGGGCTCGCGATCGAGAAACCAACCCGAATCGCTGACACCGCGCACCGTCACCGGCAACTTGCGCTCATTGACCAGAAAGTTGCGTATGCGATCCAAGTTGAGCATGACACCCAAACCGCCGGCGGAGGAGCCCACCAGCAGCAGTTCGCCGCCAGCAACACGACCCAGTCCAAGCGGAATCAGATCGGCGATCACCTGGCGCAGGATCAGGGCGCCCATAAAACGCCAGTTGTTCTCGCGATCCCGTGTATCCGGCTCGATGCGGGTGCCAGACCAGGAGTCGCTGCTGCAGTACGGCACCAGCACATGGTTCGCATTGTGCCAATAGGGATTCTCCTCAGCGTGCGGAGATAGAATGCCACCAACTGTCAAAGAGAATTTTAAATTAGTTTAAGCCAACATTGCGATGCTGAAGGTGGAGTTTATTGCTCACCATCTCGAGTCTCTGTCCACTGGGAGGAGGTCATCAGATGACGCAGTCGCAGCCAGCGCGCTCGGCACGAACGGTTGTCAAAGCAATGCCAGCCGCCCTCGAGGAAGACGACCCACTTTTTGGAGTTGGGCTGCTTGCGCAGATAGAAACCGGCATGGGTGCCATCGTTGCAAGTCATGCTCGTGTTTGTCAGCGAGGCGCGCTTCAGCGAGCGACTGTGATCCCCACTAGCAGCACCACCAGCACCGCCAGCACCACCAGCACCACCAGCACCACTCGCTTCTGCTGGCTGCATGATCATATAGTTGCCTTTGCTGTTGCTGTTGCCGCTTGCGCTTTCCAGCGGCGTGCGTTGATGCAGCGAATTCGCATTGGACGCCGCCTGCTCCTCTTCCAGTTCCAGTGGCGTCTTTCCAACGCCAAATGTTTCCATGTTGTCGTCGTTGTTGTTGTTGCTGCTGCTATTGATGCTGTTGCTGTTGGCGAGCGGCAACACACTGAGCGCAATCAGCAGCAACAGCAGCAGCAGCAGCGACAACTGACAACTCAACGATGGCGTCGACGTCGGCGTCGTCGTCGTCGTCGCTGTTGGCGTCGTCTGCAAGAGAGTTAATCAAAGTTGTGGTTTAGTTGTGATAACAAATAAATTATATATTAAATACGAGCTGAAGATCTAGTTTAATTATCGATTAGTACTTATTGCTAAATCATCAATTTGTCAATAAATATTAAATATAAATCGTATAAATATTAACAGTAATCATGCATCACAATTTACAGTTGGCACCTAAACAGTTAATTTTATTCCAGCCTGTGACGGTGTGCTCTCGAAGAGAGCTGCTAAGCTGAACTCAGCCTATCAGATGTACGTGCTCTCCCTGTTCTCCCTCCTCTCCCTGCTCTCTCTCTCTCTCTCTCTCTCTCGCTCACTTTTGCTCTCTTTCAGGCATTGTCAGCGCTAAACTCATTCACAACTTTTTGTTGTCGTTAAACAAGTACTCGTAAGTAATACAACTCTGCGCTCTCTCCTGATCTATCTCTATCTCTCTCGCTCTCTCTCTCTCGCTGTTGCTTTTGCTCTTGTTCTGCTCAGGCTGCGGCCGCCTGTTGCTCTTGTGGTTTTCTGTTATTGTTGTTGCCTGTTGTATGTTTTTTTCCTTTTTTTTCTTTTTTGGCGGAAAAACTTGCTTTGATCAAAATGCGAGCAAGAAGCTTTGCGATAAGATCAAAGAAATTTTTGCCGCGCATTTCGTTACGTTATTGTTGTTTTTGTTGTTGTTATTGTGTTACGCTCTGCACTGTTTTTGTTGTTGTAACGAGAGCAAGAGAGAGATAGAGAGAGAGAGAGAGAGAGAGAGAGAGAGAGGGAGAGCGCTTGGCTTGAAGAGAAAAGTATTTAGTCAAACACGGCTAGAGAAGTTACTGCTCTGTTATTACATGCACATATTTTAATATTAATCATACGCCCCGTGGGCAAACCCTGTCAGTCAACAAACACAAGCACGTAACACACACACTTAGAGAAATACGCTGCTGCTAAAATAGTATTGAAATTTATACGATCTAAACTTCTTAATTTAAGCTGAGTTTATTTTATTTTAAGATGACATCAGGATTCAAGTAAGTAAATATCTTTCTTTAAGTAATCAAGGTTTTCATTTAGAAAGAGGAAAAAGCAAGCACATTTTATCTTTCTTTAAGAAATCAAGTTCCTTATTTAAACAAATCTCTTGAAATGAGAAAAATCATATTATATTTTGGGGAAACAAGATTTTCGTTTGCGGTTCTACAATCTTTGACCTTGGCCGGATTTTGACAAAGTTTGTACTTGACTTGAGTTCAACATGATCTACATTTTTCTGAGTGCACGCACACACATTGTCAGGGCCGCTGACGCGTGGTAATCAGCGGCGTCGACGTTGACGTCGACGTCTATTTTCTGTTTCTATTTCTGTTTAAGTTTTATATTTAGTTGTTTTTGTTGTTGTTCTTGGCTTTGAACTTAAGGTCGGCTGTGCACATCAATCAAAACGAGCAGCGGTGATTAGTTGTTGTTGTTGTTGTTGTTTTTATTTTGGTTTTACGCTATTTTCCAGCAATTTGTAACTGATACAAAAACAACAACAAAACGCGTGCCGCCAACAAAAACAAAAACAGCAACAAGAACAACAACAACAACAACAGCAACAAGAACAAAGTCCAAAGGCAACGATTTTAGTGTCTCAGTGTGTCAGTCTGTCAATTGTGTCCGCCTGTCTGCGCCGCTGTCTCTGCATAAATAACCATTCAGAAATCGTAAAGAAATCTTCAATCAATGTTTATTTTGGGCTTTGATGTTTTGCCGCCTGTGCCGCTAGCAACGACAATTTGCAGACAAAATGTAAATGACACGGACAATTTGAGAGGAGGCCTACAAAAAAAAAACAGCAACAGAACAATTATGGACACACACACACACACACACACACACATAGACTCACACACATGCACACATAACTTGGCCAGTTGTTCGAACAAGTTCGAACTTGACCGGCGGCAACAGCGTGTAACGGTAGCAGCGCATTTAGCTTTAAGCCAAACAGCTATAGCCTTAAGCTGCTTCAGCTTTTCCAGTTGCTCGCTGCTCTTCCTCGTGCTTGGTACACAAATCGAGCGACTTTCCTTCAATCGGTGTGATTTTGTTTCTGTTGCCAGTTTTGCTATCGCTGCTGTTTTGATTGCTGCCTGTCAGTCAGCGCGTCTGCTGCGGGGTCTTCCCCCCCACTGCCAACGAAAATTCAAGAAACCAAAAAACAGCACCTCTGATGTTTGCCGCTTAACAAATTGACAAGAATTCTAACGCTCACAGCGGCCCCGCAGAGAGTTACTCAATAAGTACGCAGCATTTATTGCTTGAATCTTTTGACTTGAAATCGTGTTTTGGACTGCAAAGTATTCTTTTTTCTAGATGACAAGCCGCACATAAAAATGTAATGCTTGTAGACAGCAGTTGTGCTTTGATAAAGTCATGGCCCTGACAAGATTACAACTAATTAGGATTCCTTTCTTTTTTGATTAACATTTTATCACACTATTTGGTAAAGAATCATGTTTTCAGCTAAAAGTGAATTATTCTTCTATTTGACTTTTGACAAAGTTATGCTACTGGAATTGGGAATACCTTTCTTAGGTTAACAAGAATCGTGTTTTCAGCCATAAATGTAGTATTATTCTAGAGCTCAAATCATAACTAAAAACGTATTCCTTTTCTGTTGTTTTTTTTTTGTGTGGGAAAATTTGGAATCAGAAGCCAATTATTCGAGCAACTCTCGCTCGGTTGACATGCTTGACGATGTAGTTTTTGGAGCTGCGCCTACGATCTTCTAATGTTTACACCGACCCACCAAAAGAAAAACAAAAACAAAAACAAAAACAAAAATAACAAAATTACGTGTGTGCGCGGATTTACGCTTGAGTAAACAGAACGCGTGCCCACATTGACAAACACTCGCACACACACACAAAAACAATCACACACATTCACACATACACACACACACGTACACAGCTAGGCAAGTAACTCACAGATACAGATACAGATAAGTGGAGACGCTGAAGATAGAGATACTTGGATCCGAGCGTACGTTGCACTTGTTGTTTACCTGTTAAGAGAAAAAACGGCAGCGCCGACAACGACAACAACAGCAACAACAACAACAAGAGCAGCTGCTGCTCTGTCGTCGCCGCCGTCGGCTCCGGCAAAGGAAAAAATGTTCACAAGCGCCGCTTAATTACCCTATATAGCGTCTTAAGTTGCGCTATTAATTGCGGGCACTGCTTATTAATATTTTGCTTTTGGCTTGTAGCGACTCTTTTTTTTTCTTTTTTTTTTTTGTTCAGCTGCCTGTATTCCGATTTCTTGCGCCGACAAAGGCGCCTTTGCTGCTGCTGCTGGTGCTGCCTCATCCCCTCCCCTCCCCCCGTTTTATCTATGAGGCTCTCCTCTGGTCGGGCATTCAGTTTGGGCGACTGCTCTGTCTGGGGGCTGGCTGGCAGCCAACTACTTGTCGCGACGATTAAATTGTCAGTTTTTATTAATTGCAGCGAATAGTCAAGTGGCGCTGTCTCTGTCGCTGTCTCTATCTTTGCCTCTGTCGCTGCCGCTGCCGCAGTTAGCGTCTCTGCTGGCGCTAAGCTTTTTTATGAAAATTAAGCATACGCCCCGTGGGGTGACTTGAATTAATTTGATTTGATTGTGAGTGTTTGCTTGCCATGTGGCAGTGGTGGTGGTGCTGCTGCTGCTGGTGGTGTGTGTGTTAATTTATTTATAATAAAATGCTTGCAGCTTGTGCAGCTAATAGTAGCATTATATATGTGTCAGGTTAAGTGAATTAATCGCTTATAAATTGTAACAAGTTTTTGCATTAGCAAATTTGCAAACGATTTACGGCCAATAATTATTTATAAGCGTCAAACTGATGGTGTAATAAATTAAATTAAATCAATCGCATATGTCAAATATGCATTTAAAACTTGTATTTCTGATTTATAGATGAATGTTATTAGTTGTTATTAGCGAAATGATCCATTAATTCAAAACAACACCTGCATAAGCTATTACTAAATTTAATAATTTATTCAAATTCGATAAATGTCTTTGACACTTATCATATTGAACAAAATACCATCTCGAATATATATATATCGTATATATATATATGTCGTTTAATATACTTTTAATACCCCAGATTGAATGCCATTTGATATAAATTGATATGGTAAGTTCAACAAAATTGTGACAAGCTTTTCTCCTAATTTAGCTGAAGATTTGCTGAGCGATAAGTTGACATACATGTTTTCTTACACTGCATTTCTCTTGCCATTAACAAATCACAAACACAACACACCCACATTCCACTACACACACACACACACACACACAGAGTCAGTAAAAAGTGCAACATAATCAATAACGACCTTGTCAAATCAAAGGAAAAGAGCGGCATATTTGGATTGCAACTGGAGCGGGTTGAGCGGCAAGGAGGGAATGAAGGCAACTGAAGTGGAGTGATGTGAAGTGGTTTTTATTTATATTTTTGTTTTGCGTTTGCGTTTGCATTTGGCTTTGCGGCTTCTTTGGCTCCTTGTGCACCACCCAACCATGCATCAACTCATTAACAGAGCTCTTGCCGCAACAGCAGCACCAACAACAACAACTCTCTCTCTCTCTCGCTCTCTTTCTGTCTCTCTGTAGCTATCGATATCTCTGTCTCTGTCTCTGTCTCACGCGACTTATCGCATACGCTTAAATAAACTTCCGTTGATTTTGTTTATTGTTGTTGTTTGTTGTATTATTGTTCTGAGATTGTTGGTAGACGTATCGGAAACAACGTTGGCAGTCGAGATTTAAAGGGAAGCTGCCATAGAATTTTCCATAAATTTAATAAAAACCGTTACAACAATTTGTTAGCAACAATAATTGGCTTCCAACCCCAAAGTATTGACATATCATTGATTGAAAAGGATCTACTCAAAAGAAAAACTCAAGTAGCAGGTGGGTTAGCTTATAAGCTTAGGCCAGAATTGGTCAAGTAGTAAGTAAGTTAAAGAAGTTTTAATCTGATCTACGAGTATATTCTTGAAACCCACAGTTTTAATATGACTAAGCTCCCCAATTGTGCTCAATGTTCTTGAGGCATAGAATTGTGGCTGGGCAGCGATAATAAGGAATACCGTTTTCAACAGACTGCCCTCCTTGGATTGGTTGACTCTGCTCTAGTCTCCTGCGTGATGCCGTTGCATGCATAAAATACACCTGTTTGCAGCAATTTAATACTTTGTACGGCATGGGAATGAAGCGACGGCTGCTCTTGTTGCCGCTGTGGCAACTGCAATGCCACGCAGGTAATTCGGAAGCAGCCTCAAATGAAGCCGCAAGCAACAGCAACAACGGCAACAACAAAAGCCGACGCCGCGGCCTAAAACATGTAGCCAAGTGCCAGGCAGCGTTATTAGACCGGCCCCGGCTACAACTCTCGCTGCGTGTGTGTGTGTGTGATGAGGAGTGTGCGTGTATCTTGTATCTTTGTATCTGTGGGATGTGCGCACGTCTGCCGCTGATCGCTTTTTACTCTGAGCGCGCTAAACCCGTGCCGTTTTTGGCTTTGTACTTTGCCGCTGCTGCCTTTGCGGCATGTTGCAAAGCACAGGCAACCAAAACCAAGCAACGAGGCAACGGAGCCAACCGAGCCAACAAACCAACCAACCAACCAACCAGTTCGGGCCAACACACGAGCGAAGCCAAAGGCAGATCGTCGCACTCATTGATCTTAACTTTGAAAACAGTAGCCAACTACTCTATATGAGCTACGGAGATCTGGGACTCTTCTCTTTTTTTTTGTTTTTTGTTTTTATTTCTGAGCTGGGGTTGTGGCTTCAAGCGAAGTGGAGCGCACGAAAGCGGCCTGCACTTTGTTGTTGTTGCTGATGAGGGTTTTTTTTTTGGTTAGCTATACTTAAAAAGTCGGCCTTTTGTTTTTTATTTCGGTTATTCGTTTTTTTTGCGCACGCAGGCAAATTTTAATCTCATTTCGAATGCCCTTGCAAAGGATTTTCAAATTGATTTCTGATTTCTGCTGATATGCTAATGTCGTAAATAAAGCTGTAGAGGGCACTTTTGATGTTGTTGTTGTTGTTGCTGCTGGTGGTTTTTGTCGGTCAACTTGATTGGGGCGGCTTAAGTCGGAAGCTATTAATTTTAATTGACGTGCTACTGTTTTTTTCGTGGCTTATTTTTGTTGCTTTCCATTTTTTTTTATTTTGGTTTTCTGCGGCAACTTTTGATATTGGCGGCCCTCTTTTACTGCTGCTGCCGTACATATATGTATATTTTAAGCTGAGGCTACTGTACGGCTTAGCCAATAAATTCAGTGGTTAAACTCACCTGCTTGTGTGTGTGGTTTTTAATCCATTTATTTGTGACTGCTGGAATTTGTTGTAGCTCAACAGCTGCCATGTTGTTAATTATGATTACTTATGATGATTGTGCCTGGTTTTACTTTATTTTTTGCTTGCTGTAATTTCTTCAAGTTATCAAGTTGTTCAGCACTGTTTGATATCAATGCACATTTTGTGGCACTGCAGCATGTTCATTTCTGCACATCTTTATTCGTATATTTTTTGAATGCACTTGGAAAAAATCTTTGCATCAATGCGTAAATATATTATTAAATGATTTTCTTCTTATTTTTTCTTTTTTTTTATATTTTTTTCTAACACTTTGAACGACCGTTTCACGACAAAGTGAGAGCGATAGGGAGAGTGAGACTTGAGATTGAAACACGTCCGCACACGTCGAATGCTCGAAACGGAATGAAATTTTTACCTTAGCTTGTTGTCGCTCTTTGCCAGCGTCGCTGTTGACGTCGCTGTCACTGTCGCCATTGACGTCAACGTTGCCGGCAGCAAAAACGTTTGCGTCGCTGCCAACTGCCAACTGCAGCAATCACATGTGCGCTCTCTTGCACTCTCTCTCGCTTGCACTCTCTCTCTCACTCGCTCGCTGACTCGGCGTGGTCTCCGTTTTTGTTTAGAATACGCAAAATAATAACAAAACTAATAATAAACTGCAAGGCAATGCAATTTGAAAGAATTATGCGAGTAGCGCAGAGCTCTCTCGCGCTCTCTGTCGCTCTCTCGCTCAGTCAAAGCTGCGCTGCGTCGCAGCTGACGTCGGCTACTTGTTAATAATCGTCTTACGATTATGGCCGCTTTTATCAGCGCCTTTGATCTGCTTAATCGAAAGCCGAAATGGCTTCTGGTTTTCGTTTAGGTTTTTTTTTGGTTTTTTATTTCGGTTTTTCAGTTTTTCGTTTTGTTTTTTCTTTTTTTTTGGCTCGCCATCTTTTTCGCTTCGAGTTTGTTGCCTAAGTCTTTTGTTTGATTGCTTTTTTGTGTGTCGCACATTTAACGCACTTTTAATGCTAATTTAGTGTAATTGCAGTTTTGAATGCAGTTACGTTTTATGCGGCCATCATAATTCGCTCAACGCATATTTTTCTGTGCTGCTTTTTTTTTTTGTTTTTAATTTTATTTTTAATGCGACGCATTTTTGTGTTTTATGATCGCGCGGCATTTCTTGGAAGGAGCCCGAAAGAGCTCGCTGTGGCCCTGGGATAAACGAGTAGTATTGTGGAATATGTGGGACGGCGGCTTTAGCACATAAAATCTCAATAAAGTAGTCAGACGCGACGGTTTATCTAATTGTATATCTATAATATATATGTATATATGTATATAAAAT
Organism: Drosophila basisetae; assembly: GCA_035041595.1. Taxonomy (NCBI): domain Eukaryota; kingdom Metazoa; phylum Arthropoda; class Insecta; order Diptera; family Drosophilidae; genus Drosophila; species Drosophila basisetae. The sequence goes on from JAWNLB010000020.1 coordinate 3,101,951, forward strand.
GGCTTGTAGAAATCATGTGGTATATGGATGCTTATTTTGGTAGGGACTCCCCCGGCCCTGTGATACGCATTTTCATTTCCATTTCTATACGAAATTCAATTAATGACCGATCATTAAAACACAAAAATATCTTTTGGCTTTGATATTGTGCCTTTTGCCGGCTGCCGAAATCGAAAATATTTCAATCTTTTATGATCTTTCAACGCCGCATACTTGATTTTAACTGCTCATCGAATTGGTAGCCATAAAATTGTATTTTGCAAATGTGTTTTTTTGTCTTTATTAGGCTTGCTTTTTTTATCGCAGAATAAATTGATTTTCCTTGCGCTGGTCGTTTGCTTAATAGAGAAATTTGTAGGCCTATGGACCAAAAAAAAAAATAAAATCGAGATAAAAGACTTTGGCGGCAGACTTGAAAGTGAGAATTGGAAAGGCAGTGCAATAATTTTGCATTAAGTACGAAGTACGCAATTATTATGCGGCGACATCTCTGGAGATTATGCTGGATGCTGTATAATGGATGCTGGTTGCTCGCATTGCTCATACGCACCGTGTGGCACTTGCTCTTGCTCTGGGGGCAATTAAAACGCCGCCGAACGCCGCACGCGATGAATGCCCATAAACATTTAACGCGCAATCAGCAGGGAGTAAGTAAGGTAGTAGTTGGCTGAGGGGTTCAATTGGACGGTGGAGGGGGAGGGGAGCGAGGGTAGATGTGTGTATGGATTGTAACTCTTGTGGCAACAATTACAAGAGTCGCGCACACACGACTTTGAAAGCCGAGCATAATGGTGTCTTCGCCTTCGGAGAGGATGACCATCATGATCATGATGAAGACGAGTGCTACTTTTGGCCCACTACCACAGCAAAAGCAAAAGCAAAAGCAACAGCAACAGCAACAATAGCAGCAACAGCAGCAAACAGAGCAGCAACGAGAGCGGCAACAGATGGATGCGGGACATGGACATTCATTTCGCTTAAGCGCACTAACCGGTCGGTGTCTTTGATCCTGGCATTCTATTGTTCCGTTTCAAAGGCCACTATTATGTAAACAATCGGCAGCTTTGATCTTGGCCGCATCAAAGTGTTGCCGCCACCTTTCATCTTTTGCCGCAGTTGCCCAGCGACGCCAGCAGCAGCAGCGGCAGCAGCAGCAGCAGCTGATAATGATGATGATCATCATGATGATGATGCTGATACTGATGCTCATCGTGTTGATGTTGCTCATAATGTTGCTGAAGAAGCAGCCACTGCGTAGTTAAAGCTGCTGCTGCTGCTGCTATTGCTGCCACTGAGCCATATAATTTCGCATGCTAGGCTAGAACACCTGGAGCCGTGTTATTGTTGCTGCTGCTGCGGTTGCTGTGGCCGCTGCTGATCTTGCTGCTGGCTATGTTGCTGCTGCTCATAACTTTTGGCATAATCTTCAAAGTCGCTGTTGCCGCAGTCGCAGTCGCAGCGCTTGACATCAATCGTGAGGAGTCTCAGTTTCCCTCTCTCTCTCTGCCTCTGCCTCTCTCTTGCGCCTTTCTATATGTATGTAGCTTGCTCTAATCTCTCAGGTTGCTCTTGATAAGCAATTAAAATTTTCAGTCGATGCACAAAACTTTATTAACGGATCAAACTCCCAGCTCTGAGTCAGATCTACGGTAACAGCCTTTGATCCTTTTGTCTGCAACAGTTGCTGTTGCTGTTGCAGCTGCCCGGTTGTTGTTCGTGTTCGTTTCGCAAACTACAACAATGTGTGGGAAAAGCAACAGGTGCTATAGTTGCAGCCAGTTCAACAGCTAGTCAGTTGTTCAGATTTTTAACTCTAATTTCAGCAGATTAACATCATAGTTGCATCGCTCTCTGAGAATAAAAATCAAAATTTATGCGAGATTTTAAATAACTTGGACCACCTAGGACAACAAGTACGTATTATGCTATTTTGTGTCATTAAAAAACTTAAGTTCATCTGAAAATGAATATACCTCTAGTGCTTAAGCTATGCACAGATTTTAATTTGTATTCCGGCTTAGGAATACTCTAAAAAGCGATACGTAAACTGAAAAGATTTTCAGTTTCTATGGGTTCGGATTTACCTAACAGATATTTTCAATTTTTTTTACTTGTTTTCATATTTCATTCACATAAAAGAAGAGAATATATAAGTAAAATAACATTCCGAATCTGCTGAATTTTTTGCAAAGAGATCTCAATCTCAAATAAAAAGAGTATTCACTTTGGATTTGGGTTCTCCACAGTGGCTGGTCGATGGCTGGCAAAACGTAAAATTAGCAACGGCAACAGCAACTTGTCGAGTCTGGTGTTTGTTGGTTCGGGGCCAGAGAGCTGCTGGGTTATGGGGCACTTGGTAGTTAGTTTCTTGCTCTCTCTCTCTCTCTCTCTCTCTGTCTCTCTCTCTCTCTCTTTCTATTTCTTGGTGTTTGTGAGTGTTGTGTATGCTCTCCACGCTTTACGCTCCACGCTGCCTCGGCTCAGTTGGCGGCAAATTGCTGTTGCATGCCCGTCGTCGACGACGACGTCGCTGGCGTCGGCAAAACAACAAAGCGGAATCTCTGCATTGGGCACACGCCATTCCCAACATCAAAGCGCCGCCGACCGAGGCACAGATTTTCTGAGGCTGCCGCCACCGTTGGGGCCGCAGCAGCAGCGGCAGCAACTGTTGTTGTTGTTGTTGTTGCTGCTGCTGCTGCTGCTGCTCATTTGTGTTTTGAGGCGCATTGTGCGACGCGCGTGTTAAGTGGACTGTTAATATGAAAGGAAAGTTCGACAAAATATAAAAAACAAGAAAACAAAAACAACATTTGCCGCCAAATAAATGCAGACGAAGGCAGCCAAGACTCCTGGCAGCCTTCTTCTACTTACTCAAGTCCAGTTTCAGTATGTCTTTCTCTCTCTCTCTCTCTCTCTCCCTCGTTTTCTCTCTCTGCCTGTATTTCTCTCTCTGTCTTGTGTCTGTTTGGTTCTTAATCACGAAACGCATCGGCGGCGTATCACAGTAGCACTTTAAACGTAAATTGCTTTTAACATGGTTATTACAATCTTAACGTTTGTCTGGCCACGAAGCACTTCAGGCAGCAGCAGCAGAAGCAGCAGCAACATCAGCAACAACCTGTTGCCTGTTGTTGTTTTTCATCTTCTTCTTGTTGCCAGTTGCCAGTTGCCAGTTGTTTTTTTTTTGTTTTGCTGCATGCAGTTGACTTCTATTGCTGGCTGCTGGCTTCGCTTGTGCCCGTTAGGTTTGTGGCCAGTTGTTCGATCATCATCATCGCAGCTCTTTGCCTTGTCCCGGCTGCGTTTCATTTGGTAGATTGTTGTAATTATGATTGCGCGATTATGATTGGATTAGTTGTCGGTAGCTTTTTGCCTTCAAGTTTCGCCTTAATCGAAATTGTTTTGTGGCGGAAATGAGGCAAATGCCAGCTCAGTTCAGTCCAGCTGCTAATTAGTTAACGCTCTTTGGCAAACCGGCAACAGGCATCAGGCAACAGCAGCAACAGATCAAAAGGGCAGGCCGCAGGATTAAGTCAGCGAGCCTTTTGTTGGCCAACTGTTGCTTTTTGTTGTTGTTGTTGTTGCTGTTGTTGCTGTTGTTGCTGTTGTTGTTCTTCTTGCCGATAATCTTGCATTTAAATATTTCGCAGGAAGACACGCAAAATCCGCTGACTTGTCACACCTTGTGGCCAGGTAAGTTCACCAGCAACTGCAACTGAAAACTGCGGTAACCAATATGCATGTATGTTGCATGTGTGTGTGTGTGTGTGGCAGGTGATCAAAGTGCGTGCCGCTGATTAAAAAGGGGGAATTTGTCGCCCTTCGGTTACCCTGTAAACATAAAAACAACAAAATAGGTAAGCGAAACTAAGCAAAATATGTTATACAGCTGTCAGCAGCTATAACCCTGGGATATCCCAATATGGTGTATACTCGTATAACCAGGGTTTCACTGTTCCTAACTGATTTACGGTTACTACCTTGGGCGAAAGTTATAAAAGTGGGTATGCAACTTTATGAGCGGTAGTCCGTTTATTGATATATGCTCACATACCTCTCCAGCTATCGATAAGCCGATTTATCTTAGATACACTTCAAATTTGGCTTCTCATTTGTATCCTGAAATTGTAGAAATGTTACATCTAGCTTTTCCTTTTCGTATAAGCCTCTCTTGTATATATACAAGCCATCTGTAAGTCAATCTCTCTGCTCAAATATATTAATAGGGTATCAGTGTGGCAGTGTGGCATACATTCATAGGGTTGTGTTGGTTTTGTCGCTGCAACGTAAGTATTTAATTTCAGGTAAATTTGTAAGATAAATAATTGTCGCTTACCTGACGCGATGCGCTTCAAAGAACTTCATTGTGTTTTGCATATGCAGCGAGCGCCTCAACCAATGTCGTGTAGAACTTTGGCCAAAAGGACCTTCAAAAGGACCGACACCACACTGTGTGCGTGTGTGAGTGTGTGTGCGTAGATTATGGACAACTGCAACTGCAACGGCGACAACGACAACGACAACGACAACGAGCGGCATTGTTACCCATCACTTGGGCCTTTTGTAATGTCTCACGCTGGGAGCGGATCACAACAGCGGGACATGCGACGATCAATAACGCTCAGCCGCACACTTTTGAAGTCGAGCTGAGCTTGTGCTGCATCAAATTTAGGTGGAACTGCGTGTGCTTGTGTGTGTGTGCGTGTGTGTGTATATATGCCATGGCTGTCAAAACACTCAGAATGTGCCACACACAGTGTTCTTTTATATATATCGTATATATATATGAATATATATGTATGTATTTTTTATATTTATATTGTTTTTTCATATATGCAGTATTTCGGAGCAGATTGAAACTTCACTGGTCGCATGATGACGAATCGGAAATGGTCCCCGTCGCGGCAACAGCATTGATAATCAATAAGCCGAGAAATGTAAGACCTCTTACACGAGCCGAAGACGACACAGACAGAAGACGACAGCGACGACGACGGCGACGACGACGACGACGACGACGACGACGAGGAGGATGTAGACGGGTCTCCCGCTGAGCGCTCATCAAATTGTGCCAAGATTTACGAGCCCCTTGATTGAGTTTTCTTATGCTTTGAATACGGCAAACTTCAGACAGGACCACCACACAGGCTGCACTGGGCTGCCAAACAGCGACAGCGTAGAGATGCTGAGATTTCGGGCTAACAAACATTGTCTTTCTGGCCTTGTCTTTGGCAGCCACAGCGAACCTGATTCGCTTCCTTATAAAATGACAAATTGTTCGGATATCGCAAAACATGTTGATTGAGTGCTCCAACACTGTTGCAGACTCCGTTGCGCAGTTTGGATTCTGTGGCGATTTCGCGCAAGCTGAAGAATTTTATTCATAGCTTACAACATTTTGCTTCCATAAATCTATAAATAACTTGCTATTTTCTACCAAATTCACTCTAAGATTTTTACGATTTTATAAAGATGTTGATTACGCAAGTCAAGCGCGTTTCTCATAGCTTTTGCTTCAAATATTATTTATGGTAATGATTACATTTTGGTCAATATTTATTGAAGATAGTCCCTCATGTTTTCGTCTCGTTAATAAGGCAACCGCTTTTTTTATTACTCCCAAGGTTCTCAGACATATCATAATATAAGTAGCCTCATGGCAGCTATAAACATTAACAATCTTCAAAATGAGTCTAGCTTAGGCATTACTGCCGACTTCTTAACAACTTAACTTGTTTCAGATTAGTGTGACTTCTTTTATTCAAATTTGTACTTGATAATTTGTATTTAACAACAATCGGCTGAACAAGCATCCGACTTAAAGCGGAAGCAACTTCCGCATCGGTGTAAAACACCTGAGTACAGTAAACACCTTATAGGCAGCAGCTGTCCTGGTACTTTTACAGCTAATTCTTCGATATAAGCCAAATGTTTAATTCAAAGCTATCGCATTCCCTTCACAATGCATTTTATATTGGTATTAGTATTTGGGCTACTCTGCTGTTTAATGCTGGCTCAGCAGGTCAGCAGTCAGGAATACGTCTATCCCGAATATCCAGCATACCCTGAATATCCTGATTATACTAAGAACGATGCAACAACAACGCCTTCAATAACGTCTACACCACTTACAGTTACTTCAGCTCCAAGCCCGGACGCACCAAGCCCCACATTATCACCGGCCAGGCGACGAAGATTGATTCTCCTGCGGAGATTGAGGCGCCAACGCAGACGTGAGCGGCGAATGCGTAGGCGTCAGTGGCGTAGACTTCTCGATGCGCTGTACCCAGAAGTGAGAAGGACTAATGCACAGCATTTATTTAAAGTTAATTAAATCCATTATAATATGTTAAAGGAAATAATTAAAAGATAGACAAACCGAAAAACTTATATGAGTCCACAAAAATAGATCAATATTTACTAAGAATCCATAACATGTCTATGAAAGCTTAAGATTTGCTCAGGAGCTGTCTGCTGTAGCTTCAATTTATTCGGTTGAGGTAGGTCGGCTTGTTGTTCGTTAAATACGGCGTAAATATAGTCTTTCTGCAACCGATTATTTCCATGGCTGGCATATGATATACGATTGCCCATTTAGCCAAGTTTGCATTGTTGTTTATGGGATGACAAATTGCGCCTGATATCGCAGCATGTTGATTGAATGCACACGCGGAAACCTTGTAAACAGGACGCGGGTATGGAAACAGAGACTCGGGATTTGCTGTAACTCGCTGTGCTTTTCGGACCCATTCCCATTGCCCCATTCCTGGCTCGGTGCCGTTTCTGTTGTGTGCGCGTGCTCACTCGTTTTGAGGCTCGAGGCTGAAGCTCCTCGGCTCGAGAATCGCGAGCCGCAACGGGCGCGTTTCTTACACAATGCAGCCGCATGAAAACCCAAAGAAATAAAGAAATAAATAAAGCAGGCAACAGCATAAAAAAGAATAAAAATAAAAAAACACAAAGAAGACTCGAGATGCCGACAAAGTAATAAACCAATTAGGACATCAAAGTGTTCAACCGACAGCAGCAGCAACAGCGACGTCGACAGCAGCCGAGGCAGAGGTACTGGCAACAGCAGCAGCAGCAGCAGCAGCAGCAGCAGCAGCAGCAGCAACAGCAGAGCCGCCTGAGATCACAGAGATTTGCGCTGATCCGACTTTAATTCTAAGCTACAAAACGCAACCTACATATGTCGCCAGCTCACCTCAGCCCAGGGGTCTCTCTAGGCCTCTCCTTACCACTCCTCACCTCTCCTCTCCTTAACTCTCCGCTCTTCTCTTACACCTTTCGCTGCTGCTGGGAAATCGCTTTGTATTTTTGTCTTAACAATTGTTGTTGTTTGTTCTTGATCAGCACATGCGGAAATAGGTAGGGAGTCTGTTGAAGGACTAACGGAAATGGAATTGTTGAAATAGAAGCTGTTTTTAGGAATTCGCTTAGTTATTCCAATATAAGTTTAAATACCAATGTTGCATATATTTAATATTTACAATTAAAACTTGATAACTTTTTTATTTAAATGGCATATTTTTTGATTCAGCAATGGCAAAGTCAAATATTTATAAAACTGGCAACCAAATGTGCTAATTGAAATGCGTTTTTTTTTTTTTCTTACCTCAAATTAATTTCGAATTCGCTTTCAAATAAACTTTCCTTAATGCCAAAAAATACGGCCTTATGGAATTATGCAGATTGGGTTCGTTATCATTTAAATCATTGTCGCATGTCTGCCTACAGTAGCCGTTTGCTCCAAAAGACCCGAACCGCCACCCCCGCCGATCGACCAAATGGGGCATTCATTAGGAATTTAAACAAACAGACAAAAAAAGAGCATATAATTAAGGCACAACAAATGGGGCTCGGTCTTTGATATGTTGATATGGGACAAATACTACTAATAACTGAAATCAACAACAACAACAACAGCAATATTATTAGCAGTAGCCACTAAATGAAGGCATAATTAAATCATAAAATGCTGAGCACCTCATTAAAATCGCTGAAATTGCTACTCGGCTTGAGAGCGACAACAACAAGCTGAAACCAAAATGAATATTTATTAATAATAAAAACAATATTTGTGTATATATTGATAAACATTTTTGTTTATTAATTCAAATGGCGCTTTGTCGCTGATTTGATTGGATCATTGGATCAGTGATCAGTGGCGGCATTTCTTGTAACGGCATCCATCTCACCCCCCTCCATCATCCGCTCCTGGCATGCGGCGTGCTGACGCAAAAGCCCAGTCGGAAGCGGAGCTCAGAGGAGTCTGAGAAGTCGATGTCGCCTTCGACGCTGGCGTCGACATCGGCGTCAGTATTTGAGTGGGGCACGGCACGTGGTAAACGAGATGCACGCTTCAAAGGCGCCGGCCAGGGCCCACCTAAAAGTCTAAATTGAATACGAAAACAGCAACAGCAACACCAACAGCAAGAGGCAAAGGCTTTGGCTTCAGCTTCGACTTCGGCCTAAACTGGTTGCAAACGCACATAAACCATTTAAGCCGAAAAGAAATCGGTGCGCTGGCAACTCTAACGATTTGAAGATATGGCCAGCACCACAGCGGACCAAAACCAAACAAATACAGCCAAAATGTTATTTTCAACAGAATTTGTTATAAATTATAAAACTTTAACAAAAAAAAAACAATTTAAGATAATTTAAATCATTTTTATCGATCGAGTAGCGAATTTAATCTTATCTAACAATTTCTGAATCTGTGTCTGTATCTGTATCTGTATCTGTATCTGTATCTGTATCTGCATCTGTATCTGTATCTGCATCTGTATCTGTATCTGTATCTGTATCTGTATCTGTAACTGTATCTGTCTGCATCTGCATCTGTTTCTATATCTATATTTATACATCCACATCTATGTCCATATCTATGTCAATATACATATGTATTCATATCTTAGGGTATCTGATAGTCTCAGTACAACAACCCGTGACATTCTTAGTTGTTTTTCTGTTGGTCACCCACTGCTTTATTTTATTGGTGGGGGCTGCTGTTGGAGATCGATTTGAATTGGAATTTCAAAGAGGCCGCATTTCATTTCACAAAGTCAAAACAGTTAATTTATATCATGTCGCGACTACTGGTCTTACTGATTTTGCATTTTGTGCGACTGTTCGCGTCGTTTCGAAATTGAAATATGAAAATGAAATCAATTTGGGCAAAGAAAACCTGATTAGCAGCAATCACAGACGATATGCAGGCGGACTTGGTTCAGCTATGTTATGTTCGATATAAATCCCAAACTTTGTCCGATTATAAATGTACACACAGATGTGTGCGGTCATAAATTGTGCTATTGATTTTACGTTTTTGAATCGGTAACGAATTAATTTGAAACATGCAAATCGATGTTGAAAACTGAATGAAGTTGCCACGAAATCGAAATCAGATGCATATACGTTCAACTAACCAAATCAATAAGTTAAAATACACACAAATACAAATGCATAATCCATCTCTGTACAAGAGTCACAAGAGTCCTTTGTGCCGTTGGCCTTGAGTCTGTGGTGCGTAACTGAGTAGCCGTGGACACGGTGTCAGCAGGTGCACCACAAAGGTGCCGCTGAGCTCAGCTAATTTCAAATTACACACATCATTCGTCGCTGAGGATAAGTAAGGGTAAAAGGACAGGGGGTATCCGGGGGGTCAACAGCGTAACTAAGCCGCTTTGCAGGCCAACCGCAATTGACAGCGCGCCCATTGCCTTGCTCGCTATGATCCTCGTGCACATCAAAAGCCGCCGCTCCTCCCGCGCCGCTCCATTTTCATGTCCTCATTCTACTCCTCATCTTCACCGTCATCTTCGTCGAGATATCACTTCTAATGTGCGTGCAAGATGAATTTTTCGGCATCGTGGGTGTGGCTTATTTTAAAGCAATTAAACCATAGTGAAGCGTGTCTTCTCAGATTGAAGCGATGCCGAGCCCTATAGCGAACACGGTGATCTACGAGGACACTTTCAAGCCATTGTGTGCCTGTCTTCTCTTTCATCTCTGCCGCTCAAACAGTGGGCGTAGCTAACAGTTCGCTTATGCTTCGAGTTGATTACTTGCTGCGCAAAAGACATTTCAAATGGCTGAACAAATACTTCAAATTAGCGAGAAGAAAGAGTTTGACAAGACTAGATTTTATACGTCTCGTCTAGGCAGTTGTCGTACTCTTAAGGATATTAAAAATACTAAATATGCACTGTACAAAATAGCAGCTGGATTTGATACATGACGTAAAACAGATTTGATATATGGATCCTAGATGGATTTTCGGATTTAGATTTATTTTTTGGTAGTTTAACTTTTTTTTGTTTAGGTTATTTGATGACGATAATTTCTCGTGCATCAATTTTTTTTTACTCGTGTTTTTACAAGTGTTTGGGTTCTTTGATGACCATATAATCCTGGAATGAAGCTTGATAGAGTAGGCTCTTGCGATTCTAATCCACCACGTGTTTCGAAAATCTGTAAATATTTGGAAAAGCCATAGCAACTATGCCCACAAGGAAAAGATACATATTTTTGAACACACAATAAAAAGGAATATCGATTGGATCTGAAGGATTTTCATATAATAAATGCTTATAATTCCATCTCATTCTTATAGATTCAGGCGAGTTCTGTGTCAAACTTTTTATTTTAAACAGTGCAATCAACTGGTGAACGGCCAGCCGAATCATCGTTGCAGTTTCCGAGAAATTAAGGGTTTTATAATTATTTTCTCATCCGCTCAAATGATGCCCCTAAAAGTATGCTTTTTTAATGCAGAGCAATTTAGCCGATGCATGAACCTATTTTGTGCCACCGGTACGTGCACATGCTATCCTAAACAGCAACGCGCAAGGGAAGCAACGTAGTATGATTACATTTTCCAGACATTGATTCAACTGTGGGCGCTCTTCAACATCATAATAATGCACTACTTTTGTTAAAATAGATGTTATTATGTAGTACACAAATAACGTTCGTTAAGTAACCTAAACTCGTTCGACTTAACTAACTTAACTAACTACTAGGAACATTTTAATACATATTTAACAGAGCTGTTGCTTTGACAGTATAACAGCGTGTCCTTAGAACGTGTGAATGCAGCAAACAAACAACATTCGTCAAGTGAGCTAAATTCGATAGGTATTTAACTACGGATTCGTTGAGTGCTACTGTTATGCTAGCCAAGTTTCAAGCCGCAATTAACAGAGCTGCTGCTATGGCAATATAACAGTGTGTCCTTAGCAAATGTTACCCATAGAATGAACCTCAAATAGGTCGAAAACGGTAAAAGGAAATATTTGCTGCGGTAAATTTGTCTTGACTTGTTAGGAATAAATATTTTCCCTTAGCTTGCAAAAAATTGATAAGCAGCTTAATTTAAAGTGTCGTTTGAGGTAGTAGTTCTTGGAGGTAATTGGACTGAATGAGTACGCAATTTCCCTGAAATATTCGTGATAACTATCATCGCCTGCTGATTGAAATCCGCGTCGCTATTGTAAAGATGCTTAAGGCTAAGTGCAGTTGAATGCTGTCAGCTGTCTGCTGTCTGACAAATACGCTTTAAGTAGAAAGTTCAAAGGACATTGTAGTTCGTAGGGGCAGGCTTTCAGGCATTATTTGGTGTCTAAGCCTTGCCATTTATCATGCTCGGCGTCGTTTCGCATCGCATCGCATCGCACATCTTAAATCGCTCTGGCATGCATTATGCTTCAGTGACAACAATAACCACTCGAGAGCTAAACAAACCCAAGTCAAATACTTACGGCACAATACAATAATCAAAAAGGGGGGCCAACTGAGTGGGTGTCTAAAGTGTGGAAGAGGTCAACTTGAGTAGTTTTTTCCCAAAGTGTTTTGTTAGCTTTTGTGCATGAGAATTTCCTGCGAGCATATTTGCAGCAATTTCATATTCAAAGCAAAGTGTTCGAGGGTCACGCCTCAGAGCGCTAAGCAACTGTCCAAATCAGCTGCAGCAGCAATGGCAAAAAAACACATACAAAGCCCAAAGTTTTCAAAATGAATGCTTATTTTAGAGAGCTGCAATGTATTATTAATGCAATTGCCAACGAATATTTCATAAGTTATGGAATGCTTTTTGAATATTTATTAACACTTTAAATTTCGAGTGTATGTTTCGTTTTAAATATATATTTGATATCATGCATATGCAACGTTCGCCAAACAATACTCTTATTTCGGTCTCCAGTTGCAAACTAAACACAAATTAATTTATAATATTTCCGATAATTTTGACAAATTATGGTTGCCATTGCAATAACAATCAAGCAGAACCATTCGACTGTTCCCCGTGGAGATATTGAATACCCTGTTGCTGAATGCAGCCGCTGTGGGGAGTTTAATTATAAAATATACTGCATGCTGTACCAATACCAGGTATAAAGTCTTCATTTTGTATAAAGTTGCTTTAGTGAAATTAACATACCTTTGCCTCCTGTTTATTTAATTAACATTTTCGAGCATTGTATTTGCTGCCTGTTTGTTTTTTTAGTCTCTGTAGCAATTGTTGCCGGCATTTATTTGTGTAGTCAACGTAGCAAAAACAATTACTCTGGAATGGAGTGTAAATATGCCAGCTAAATATTTGTTTAAATTTTCAAGTGTTGGTGTTTCGTTAGTTTTCCAAATTCAATAACTACGCACGCAATGCACCAATGCACCAATGCAGCCCATGCCTCTTTTTACTCTATCTCCCCTTTCGTTTTGCTGTTGTCTGCCCATTTGGCACATTTAAGCAACCAAAACGCTGCGAGAATTCAATGAGATTGAGCCAATAAGTGACCCACACACACACACAAACACACACACTCACACACACACACACACAAATACACACACACATTGAAAGGCTGCCCCAAATGCCGCAGCTTTGTTAAATTCTGGTTGGCTGCAAAGTGTTTTACGCAATTAAAATAATTTTATTCAAATGGTCTATAATTCAACTGGCATTTCATGCAGCTCTGCAGCAGCCACTTTCCACTTTCTACAATAGCATGCCCACAAAAAGCACCCACAGTCCTTGATAATTTATACACACACTTTCATACACACATACAGCCGCAGACACACTAGCCATAAATCTGCTATAAAAATGCATACAAAACTATTAGACACAAATTCATAGATTATCGCATCGGTCACTTTTATCATTCGCTGCATTATACAATGAGTGTTAGGTCAGCAAGGATGAGAATTGAACATGAAAGGATGCTCTATAAATTAGCACTTAACTATTCATATTTATTTAACTATATAATAATTTTGAATATTTATTTTTATTTATTGCCGCACTTTGGGAATGCTAATAATACCAAATTTCAAATATCCTTATATTATCTTTTTGTGAAAAGAGGTTAGTCATTTTGAAAGATCTTTCTTTCTGATGGTAGAAAATAAAATAAATTTAAAGACAGAAAGCTCTAACAATAGCAGAAGTTACCTGCTGAAACTTTTAAGTGTGTTCGACTCTAAAATAAACAAAAGAGCATACAAATTCGAACAATTCGAAGTTGGTGTCTTTATCTTTCGGGTCATTTGTTCAACTGGCGCACTGTTGCAAAATATTAGAAACCATAAAATGCTTTCAGCGCTCAACCCTAAAATGTATTGCAAAATTAGCGCATAAAAGCTGCTAAATTGTAGCAGGAAATAAATGTCAAAACTGAGCTCAGGCTTGTTTCGCGTGTGTGGGTATCTATGTGCCTGTGTGTGTGTGTGTGTGTTTGTGTGTGTGTGTGTGCCTATGTCTATGTGTATGCTTTAAGGCAGCAGCTTAAAAATTCAGCTTTCCTCGTTATTGTTGTTGTTGTTGTTCGTATTGTTGATGTCACGACCGCTCGCAAATCAATATCGAGAGTGCTGCTGACTGCGACTGCTGTTGCTACTGGGCAACAAATGTGGCTAATGCCAGGCCATTAAATAAAATCTATCAGGCCAAAATTACATGGTGTTGGCCATGTCCGTCAAGAAGCGCAGGGACAACAACAGCCTAGTCGATGCGACGCTTGCTTAGGCAACCACAAAAATTTGCATAAGCAGCGCACATCAATTTGAACTCAGGCAAGCGTAAAAAGATTTTTATGCCAACGCAGTCACAAAATAAATTCTAAAATCCTAGCTCTATCTATTGCTATTCTGTGGTGTATTGTGTGTCCTAAAGCGAATTTGGTTTGCATGCGGCCATTTTGCGGACAACCTGATTATATTTACCACGCGGACATGCAGAAGGATTAGCGCTGCTTTGTGGCGAATTTTAATAGAATTACAGTTGCGTTGCGCGCAGCTGCAATCGTGCGTTCGCAAATTGTTGTCACAATTTCATTTCATTCGTTTTTTATGCGGCTTGTCTCATTCTCATGCTTTTGTTAATGAGGCATGTATTTCGATATTTCAATTGGGATTCCAGTTTTGCTTTGATGCTGATGGTATTCGAACAACGCATATTTTATTTTAAGTACCCTTCTGCCACAGAATACATGAATTTACTATTGATGTTTGCCAACTGTAGGTGTGGCTTCTGCTTGCAAGCAGTACACAACAAATGCCGGAAAAAATTGAAGCAGTTTATTATTTTATTGCATACTTTTAGGTGCAAACATACGATGAGTTTAGGGCTGCAGCTAATTAATCATTGTGCAGCATTCTTTTTGAGCTGTTAATAAATTCATTTTTCTTTGTGCATTGTAAAGGTGTTTTTTCTTTTGTCAGGCTTAAAATGTGGTCATTCCACATAATTTTGTTTACGCGTTGCTTTTAAGAATAGAAAGTGCTCGCATTGCTCACACAAATTAGTTTGCTGCATTACCCAAACTGGCCTTCCGCCAGAAAACCGCAGCATACTTAAATGGGTACACAGGCGACAAGAAAATGGTTTTAGCTCGGCCGTACAATTACAGATTGTCCAAAATTAAGGCCAATTTACAACAGATTGTGTAATTTTGGCCAACTTTTTCACTCGAAACTCAAATTCTTGAATTCAAACAGATAGAACTTTATCTCGTGAGCTAATCCTCTCGAGATCTTTGAAGCTATGGCTGAGCTATGACCTAACACAGAATGTTCAGCTTACAAAAATTGCTCCAACTCGCCCAATCGTTACAAATTTTCCGACGACATGGTGCACTTGAATCGCAAGAACCAACCCCATTGAACTATGCTCAAAATATTATGACGTCATCTAAAGAAAAAGATTTCACTCGCTGGGCAAGCGGAAATGAGTCGAAATAAGAAACTGGTTCTTTAATTTGGGCATTTATAAATTAAATGAGTAATCAATCAATCGGTCAACCACATAACCGATTTCAGAATTAAAGCAATAAAGACGACGCCTGAGATTTAGCATTTGTGCTTTGCTCAAATTGCCAAAATTACAGGACGCAACCCTTAAGGTATGCTTGTAATTTCAAAATCTACTAACCTCACTTGAATGTATCTTAGAGGTGCTATCTGAATGCAAAGGGCATGCAACATTTCGGTTAGCAAAATGTTGATTTCTTAGTTTTCCTCTTTAAGCCTCTTCGATTTATTTGCTGACCCAGTTTTCAAGTATGCCCATCTTCCAACCACCTGGTGGTACTTGAGTGAGGGTTTCGTACTGTGCTATGCTGTCCTGGGCTGCCTGGCTGTTGCTGCTGTCTACAATCCAGAGATTACATGTGACACACGCATACGTTGCAGCTTATTTTTCAATTCTTCGGCTGTCGCTGCGTATTTCCTAGAGCTGTGAGCAGAATTGAATGGTCAGGGATGTGGGAGGAGCGTGGATGGTTGTGGAGCTGACAGTTGCTGTATTGCAATGTAATTTTACATAAATAATTGAGTAGCTCATATCAAAGAATTGGAGAACCCGAGACGCACGATTTAAGCTTTCAATTTTCAATTTGTTTTGTAAGCCTCCCAAATCAAATAATATCAAAACACGAAAATTGCTTCTTTTTTTTAAATAAAAAATTGTTTAATCGTTCTTCGTTTTGCATTGTTTAATATACATAGTTGTTGTTTTTGTTGTTGTTGTTTTTGATTTAGCACATGTCACAAGAACAACAAATTCACAATTTCAGCTTTTGTTTTTTACTGGCAAATGTTTTTCGTAACTTTTTTTTTTCGTATTTTATTGGCGACATTTGCATATGGCTTTTGTTGTTGTTTCTATGTATTTGTTATTTTTGTAATGCATCTATATATTATGTCATGCTTACGAGCGTGTTCATTTGTGTTTGTTATTGATTTCGACTGCCCAGTTATAAATCGTATAATAGTACTACATTATAATACATATTTTGACTAGAGCGTTATGTTTTGTTTTTGTTTTACTTGTTTGCTTTTTTATTTCAACAGTTAAAAGTGTTTGTTAATTATAAATAAGTTTCGTTTCATACATATTAATTGCTTTATTTAAACGCATAACTAATAACTATGCATGTGTATTATATTTAGTATATTAAGTATATAGCTTATACTTCTATGGGGAAATTACAGGCATACCAAAAAACACACACACTCTCTCAGTCATACACATAAATTTCTAATTAGCTTTTAAATATTGTACAGGAATTCGCATTTGTCTGATGACCTACTATAAAATTGGAATTAACATAATTTGCTGTATTAATGCTACCTATCAAATGCCTCGTTATTGCCAATGCTGAGATACAGATACAAATTGGCTGGCATATGTATTACATACACTTATATTCAAATACATCTATTTATTTTTAGCATTTATTAACGTTTTACATTTTGATTGAGTATTTGAATTTATACGGTTAGTTATGCATTTTACACTTGACGGAATATGGGATGACAATGGGAAGTTTATCGTTTTTCTTTTTGTCTATGGAGCAACAGTTGAACTAAAAGTTGAAGGCAGATAAGAGAAATTGTTTACATACTTTGTACATATACATTTTCTTCTGTGTTATAATGGTACGTCATTATATATTATGTTACAATTAACCAGAGATTTGTATGTATTTGTATCAATATATATAAATATGAGTAACATTATTGTTACATTTTATGCTGACTGGAATAAAAATAAATGGTTATGAGTATTATTATAATTGCCTGCATTGCAGTAACAACATTGATTATAAATTATAATGTGACCTAAGATTAAATTTAATTTTAATTTGATTGTAGTCAAATTTTAAATCACAACGCGCAGCCACTAGTTTTAATTACATTACCAATTTCATTACATTACATTTGTGTTTGACAAATAAAAAATTGTAAATTCTGTTTTTCTAATGAATATATTTTAATGAAAATATTTACGCGGAATTTGTGTGGCATTTCAACGGCACTTTTATTAAGTTAGCAAACTCTCTTTGTCAAGTTTCGTCCCAATGTCCAATAGCAAATTGCTAAATTAAATTAATTTATAAATTCTACAAGCGAATACGCCGAATGCTAATTGCAAAGCTATTAATATTTGTATTAAATGTTGCTAAATGTTTCTAATTAAATGTAAAAATTGAAATAATAATATATTCAGCACATAAGTTTTGATGACACAGTTTTTTACATAAAATTAGTTTTCAAAAATAAAAGTCAATTTTAAAATACAATTAGCAGTGGAAATGGAAGGAAATATGATAATTAAAACACAATCTTTCGAGTTTTTTTTCTATTTGTTTTTGTTGAATTAAGTGGCATACTTCTTATTGTTTGCCTTATCAGAATTATAAATTAATTGGTATTTATTGGCGAAAAAATAGGATAAATTTACCGTTGATGTGGAAAAAGTGTACTGCGCAATTATTTGCATGATATGGCAATTAATTTATTCATTTTTATGGCCACTCAATGGCCAAGCCTTGTTTTTTTTTTTTTTTTTTTGCCTTTGTATTGGTTTTCCTGTGGCTGCTTCGTTTTTTTAATTTTTTATCTAATTATAAAATTCACTCCCGCGCGCTCAGATTTATTATTTATGTATTTAAAGAGCCATCATAATATCTCTCGGATTTTTGTTTGTTTCTGCTTATTTATTGTTAAGCGATACATTTGATGTTGCAATTATATTAATAAGTTTACGTTAGTTATTTACATGCTTGCTTATTGGAACTATACAAAATACACATTAAATGTTAATCCGTTTGCTCTATGTGTGAGGATTATGCAATGAGGCTTTAGCCAGCAGTGAGCCATCATTAATTTTTATATATGAATTGCTAGTTTAGAACTGGCAAGTGGGCCTTAATAGACTTAACTAGTTAAGTGTTTAGCTAGCCCAGACAGTCATGCATACACGTACATATAGTGGGGATATATAGATACAAAACAGATTAGTTAACGCTTCTTACCACGCCTTCAAGCGATCATCTGTGGCAGCTGCGTTTCGAGTGGGCGTGGCATGCCTCGCCACAGTTACTGCTAACCGCTGGGGACAGTTCAAGGACGCGTTTAGTGGCAGGTCCTGTTGTTGCTGTTGTTGTTGTTGCTGCTGCTGCTGCTGCTGCCGTTGAAGTTCTTATTTTAATGTCACTGTCACTGGCCGCGAGAGTGAGACCATGTCTGCTGCAACTGCCCCATGTGGTGAGTGTGGCAGCACAATGCTGCTGCTGCCGCTGACTGTAGCCGAGCACGAGAGCCAACAGCATGACAATTGTCAGCCAATTGTACTGGCAGCCGGATGAGCCCGTTTGCATTGCCTCCGGATGTTCACCTGAAATTATGGCCCGAACTAATTTCAACTTTATTGCATTGTCTGTAGCTTAGATGTTAAATATGTTGTTGAACAATAAGCACTTAATAAATGCAACCAGTTGGCCTCAATAAGTGTGTGCATTTGTATCTTTGTGTGTTTGTGTTAAGTTTGTTGCATCTCATTCTTGTTGTTGTTGTTGTTGTTATTATTATTGTTATTGTTCTTGCTTGTCTCTTTATTTGTTGCGCTCTGTTTGGCTTGTGCACATATAAGTGTTTGTTTGTTTGTTTGTTTGTTTGTAGTTGCTCTTGTCAGTGTCTATGTGCATGTGTGTGTGCTTAACACATGGATATTTAATTAATGTGCAGCTTCTGTTTATCTAGTTGGCCCAGTTGTGCCTCAGTTGTTTTGTGCATTCAAATGCAAATATGGACAGCATACCAAATTAGTAAATTTCATTTGAAGACTGACAGAAATATCATTTACGTTATTAAATTACCAGCCAAAAGTTTGCCAAAAAATTCGAAAACCCCCTCATAAGAGTGTGAAGAATATATTAAATTTAATTGCCAATATTAAGTGGAGTGCTTACTCACACATACTCAAAGGGTGTGTACACGCGATGTGTGTGTGTGTATGTGTATATGTGTGTGGTTGTATGTGTCTGTACGATTAATAAAACTGTAGCTCAAGGGAGCCGACGCCTTACACACACGCCAGCACACACACACACATACATGCTTTGTGTGTCCTTGTAATTGATTGAGTTCAATTTTTCAAGCAATTAACTTTTGCACTTGAAACTCAATACAATGTGCAAACAAACATGGCAAGCGTTCAGCTCTCAGCACGCAGCACGCAGCACGCAGCACTCAGCCAGCAGCTGAACAACTCAGTCCAGCTGCCCCATGACGCAACGGAACACGCGACGTATACGCAATGTAGCAGCTGCTACATGACTGCTAACGTTATTGGATCGTGATAGCTATAAATATTTTGCTTCACTGCATAAAACTAAGAGTAGCATGGAAATATATATCTTAAATTAATATTTGAAAATTCAATTTCTAGCTTAAGCTTAACTGAAGTACTTCTTAAGATGTTTCAAAAATGCTTTGCAGCTAAATCGGAGGTCACAAAATGCCGTCTGCCATGTGTTATTTTTAAGCGCGATTGGCGTCATATGCGTGCACATCTCTGGGGACAGCACCCCCTATTCACTCTACACTCCCCTTCCGTGCTAGCCACAAGCTTCAATCTGAGCTTTTTTGTTTTTGTTATTGTTGTTGTTGATGCGGTCTGAGCTGCGCCAGCAGCTGCTTAATAAATTTCTGGCCGCAGCGTTGAAAATAAACATATTACGCATACGCAATGTGGAACGGTCTACAGCCAGAATTGGGATGTACTTGGAGTGCGGGCAACAGAGTTAGGTGTGATGTGGGCGAATGTAACACAATGTATTTGTTGACAGGACAGGAATTATTAATAACGTACGTGGCGCACATAATTCATCATCTGAGCTGAGCTGTGTGCAGAACTGAGCCGAGGGCAGGCACAAGGCCTCAGAATCCGGATTGCCTAAAAATATCTTTGGGCTACGGCTGTGAAAACACAAGTCACAAACCTCGACTAAGCCAAATAAAAGCGCATAAAGTGGAGAGAGCGTAACAAAAACAAAAAAAAAAAACAAAAAGATTCCAAAAAGAAAAAAATAAAATAACATCCAAGTAAAATATGCAAAATTAGCGCTGATGGATTTTCAGGAAGGAAGCAAGCGGGCATGCAAAGACGGCAGGAAGCAGCTAAGCAAGTAGCTACTAGCTTCAGACACACAGCCATAGACCGAAGCGCAGACAATAGAACACGTAGGACGAACGACGAGATAAAGGACGAAAAGGGGGTGAAACAAGCAAGCAGCAGTAGCCAACAGTTGCGTTGTTGGGTTGACTGCAATGCACGTTAGTTTTTGAGTGTTTTTATGAGCAGCTTTGCATACTTGGCAGTATTTTTACATTTTATAGCGCGTTTTGTTTGTGCAGTCGCCGGATGAAGACGAGTAATGTTTGATGTCTGTGCGCCAGAGGAGCAAGAGCAGAGAACACAATATGAATGATACAGACAGAGAGAAAGAGAGAGATTGATAGAGAGAGAGAGGGAGAGAGAGAGAGAGGAGTTAGTTGTAAGTGCATCTCAAATGTTACACTAAGCGCCGATTTAGCCTGATTTGGTTAAAGTGGGCATTCAATTAGCATTTACTCGCATATTTTCTTCTGCACACACTTACAATTTGAACCGCTCTTGAACCGCTCCACTCAAATCTTTGCCGTTTGCTTGAGTGCCTGTTTTTTTGTGTGTTCTTTTCAATTCTTTCGCTTGCGTATAATTGTAAAAACATTACACAGTTCATTAACGCGCTCGGCTGCTTTCGTGCTCCATTGCACACTTATTGTTAAATAATTACCATTATCAAGTGCAAGCAAGTGCGAAATAGCAAAAAATGTTGATTGCCATTAAATTGTGATTTGACACAAAATTTCCCAAGAGTTTTTCACCCCCCTGCCCGTCCCTAATGTCACGTCTCGTATTGTGACTCGTAAATTAAGTCAAACACGAGCAACATGGTCAGTGAAGTGAAGTCCTGGCCTTTGTTACATCTCAAACACTGTTGAAAAAAATGGGGTTTGAAGTAAGCAAAAGCAAAGGAACTTAGTAGATTTTTATGAGATTATAGAATGACGATATTTCAATGACTATTGTTGAACATCTTTTAATTTATGTTCACATAAATGTATATATTTATCTTCTCGTCTATAAGAACTCAAACAAAATAAATTAAGTTCAACTTCAAATTTAAAAGATTCTGATTGTGATTGCAGTGTAACCTTATTTGAGTTTGCTCGAATTTTCAGTGAGTCACGTATATTTTCCGGGCTCGTTTCCGTTTGAGCCCGCCTCTATTGTTTAACTTTGCGTGCTTTTCAATTATGCATTAAACTACCGCTTATATTACAGTCACTATAAAAACTATTCGCAGCTGCTGTCGCTGCACCCGCTGCCATTCTCATTCCCACATCTCCTCTCCCTGCTGTTTGACACTGTGCACATCCGGCTTGAGCTTGATAAGTATTTTACCACTTTTATCGCTGCACATTCAATATACGAGTATACCCCCCAACGGCAGGGGTGAGCCAAGTGGAGGTAGCCTGAGGGAACTCTGCCACGTTAAGGTATACAGCGACCTCGAAGCTGGACGCTTTTTATTTTGCTACTTATTTTGTCGCTCGAGAGAGCGAGTTTATAAATAAAATGTGCATATGCGACAACGGTCGTGCACGCAATGGCTGTGCTTGGCAGGACACGGAAAATACTAGCGCGCGAACAAAAACCGGAAGCTATGCATCGCTGTTATCGTCCTTCGCCGAGTCCCCGTCCATGTATACAATTACGTCTACGTTCCACGTTCAGCGTTCACGTTCACACCCTCGTCCCGGTCCAAGTTCCCATCCTGTTATTGTTTTCGCCACACACGTCGCGGTTGGCAAAAGTTGCGCCTTTCGCATTTCAGGATTGTTTTTCATTCTGTGCTGACATTTACCTTTCTGTCATTAATTTTAAGCTGCACTGTCCAAATTAAGAGCACTTCTTCGTGTACTCAAATGAATGCCAGCCATTCAGGTTTCGCAGCTATAATAGCCTTTCAACTTAAAATTTATCTTGTTAAACAATATTTCAGGTTATATTGAGCAACGTAAGCCATGGCAATCTTTTTGCCTCGAGCATTGACTGATAGTAATATGAATATTTTGACATAATATATCCTCTTTAGTTAATTATTTTGCACTAGCTAGCCAAAACGGCTTTGATCTCCTTATATTCTGCTTTACGTGTTTCAAATTTGTTGTTTCTGTTTTAGGCATTAGTAAAGTTAAATTGTTTTGCCGAAATTTCAGAGCTTAAACTTGAGGAGCTGTTATCTTTGAAATTTTATCGGTTAGGAAGTCTGCCTAAAAATAAAAAAAAGTAAGTTTCTTAATTCCTTGTCTGCTTTCACTTTGCGCCAATGTTTCACTTTGCTTAAGAAGCAATTGAAAAGTTTTGATTTTCATGTAATTTTTATTTTGATTTCTGTACGATTTTGTTTTGGATTTTATTTTTGGCACACAGAACTGTTTATAAAGTTTTGGATTTAATGCGCAAAATACGCATTATGGCCCTTCTTCCCTTATTCCAACTATCTATCTAACTGTCTATTTGTACGCCTGTCTTTCAGTCTGTTTGTCTGTCAGTTAGTCCGTTCGTGTATCTATCTGGTCGGGTATCTTTTTGGTCCGACATTTGTTTGCTTGTAATACTATCTTTTAACAATATTGTCGTTGCTCGTTTGTTGCTAAAATTTCGTTTCGCTGCAAAAGTTCTGGCTCAGCCTGAAATAATAATTGAATGTCACTTGAACGACAAGTTGTGCTTGGATTTAACCCTGCCACTTTCTGTCTTCCTCCTTTGAGTTTGAGCCCTGTTCGAAAAGTAGCAACAATTTTGTCAAAGCGACAAAATGGCGTTTCGGGCCAATATGTAGAAAACTTGTTTTTGGTTGGCTTAGCCAAGTTTCTATAATATTGCGACAAAACCCTGTTTTTTTTTGTGTGTGTTGCGTGTGTGTGTCGCTTTTTATCAGCGCTTTTGCTTGGCTTACAAGAATCTGGGTCGAAAATTTGAATTGAATTTTGAGCAGCGCTCAAGAGGAATTTTTAATTGAGAGCCATGGCCAAAAGCGAGTGCACACAGTGCAAGTCTTCGCAATTTGGTAAAGCCCACAGTAGACCGCAAAAATAGTTCACTTAGTTTTGTGTGAGGCCTCAAGCCCAAAAACCACATTTGAACTCCCCGAAAGCAACTCATATAAATCACGAATGAATTAAGTGTGGTTATGTTCTTGTTCTGCTTGTTGTTGTTGTTGCTATTATTTGCTGGGCACTTATATTTGCTATTTCTCTTGCTTTATCTGCAGCTGTTTCTCTATCTAAGCGCAGGTTTGCCTTTTGCGCGTTTCATTTTCTGTTGCCATCTTTTTTTATCCTGCTGTGTTTTGATAAACTTGAGACGTGCGCCAACTGAACTGCTGTAATATGTGAGTGTGGCTAGTGTGTGTGTTGGTGTATGTGTGTGTGTGATTTACTCTTTGTATAAGTCAAACCTATACTGAGATTGAGGGAGAGAGTCTGCAGCAGCGATTCTCGTTACAGTCATTGCGGTCAAGGCGCCTTTGACGTTGCTACCAAAATGTCTGTGTCTGTGGACTATTTTAATGCTTTATTTGCACGTGTTGACGTTCACCCAGCCAGACAAACATTCACGCAAACAGACACACACACACACACACGCACACATTGATACACTAGGGATAAGGCTTTGCTGCTCAGTCAAGCACAAAAGCAAAATGGCTGCGTGGATTTCATGCTCCCGAAAATGGGGATTACAAAACAAATTGTGCTGCTTATGCTAACAAATTATTACTAAAAAAGAGGGGAAAAAATTCTTGAGAAAAGTATTGCATACTTGTTCTTGAGAAAAGTATTGCATACTTGTTGGGGGCGCCAACTAATGTAAAATTTCCATTATGCACATTGAAATTAATTGACGCCCACACAATTAGGTGAGTGCCTGCTCGTCCTTGCCGCGTGTAGTCCTGATGCACACACTTCAAGTGTGTAGCCCATGTCCTTGGCAACGCCTTGCGCTAGCAAACTTTTGTCCGACTCAATGTCTGCGTGTGTGCGTTGGTGCGCGCTTGTGTGTGTGAGTATATTTGTTGACCTATCAGTTTACGTGCCATTTAGCACTCAATTAAATTCGTACAACACACACATACACATCTCCCAACACACACACACACACACAGATACATTTGAGCAAATGTGCGCTCATCAGCAAGGAAATAAAGAGGGAGAGCCAACAAGGCGAAAAGTGTGTGGACAGAAGTTGCTGTATTCGAGTACCAGTTGCTGGTTGTTTGTTGCTGCTATTAATCAAAGCACTAAGCATTTGCTGAAAGCAATTTATTTCGTTATCGAACGGATTTACGCAAAAGAATTAAGCAAGTTAGTCTAAAAAGACGAGAATATAACACATAACATTTGTACTTTGCACATGAGCTGAAAGAGCTGTGAAATATGTATGATTGTTAAAAGTGAACACTGTGCGAGCATCTACTGTTGAAATAAATGTATTATTTAAATTAACTGAAAGTTGCCTGCCTGAATGCACCAGAGATTTCTAATTTTCAATTAGTTTTGCCGGCTGTCGAGTGCAAAAGATTTTGTTTCAACACACTTCTGTTGAATTGTGTAACGAATTTTATCAAAAGCATTACAGGCATGCTTTCAGAATCGTTGCCTATTAAAATGCCACAGAGAATGTTTAAATCCTTTTTACTTTCCACACGGTAATTAGTTTTTTGACGTTCGATGCCCGATTAAACAGCCATGCCCAGTCAAGTCTTTGACAACAAAATCATCAGATTAGCAGCCAGGCAGGCCAGCAAGCTGGCAGGCAGCCTTTGTGCCAATTGAGTTAATGCTGTGTGGCTTGATCCATTAGGTAACTAGACAAGCAATTGAATTAGGCTTATACCGATTGCTTTGCGTTAGCCTATGTCAGGCTGATTGACTGACTGACATACAGAATGATAAAATTATTGCCTAAAAATGCAATCAGCTTCAAGTTAGTTTAATTTTTTGGGAAGCCAACGAACAATAAAGAAAATGAACTTTAGACAATTTTTGGTCTTCATCAGCTTTTTGATTTAATTTCATTGCTCCTTTCATCTGTATTTAGAAATATACAGAAGCTCAAAATTAATGCAACAACTGATGGAATAATGAAATGAAAACAGAATTCTCTCAAGAAATTAGAAAATCTAAGTCTTCAAAATATTATGTTTTATATAAAGATGTTATGATGATTTCAACTAAATCTCTAACTCTACTCGTTAAATATTCTGAGAAACTAATTAAATACATTTTGCAGCTTTGTTTGGTTTGTTAGTTAAGAGATAAACGCAGAAGAGCAAATTCGTTTGAAAAGAACCCCAATGTTTTCATAGAAAGTTGAACTTAAACTGCAACAACAAATTCCTACACACTTATAGCAATTTAAGCTCGCCCTTTGGGCTTCCAATTTTTAGTTAAAGTTTGTGCTGTCAATGTGCTAAACATTGCAACCGGAGAAACCGGTGACAATTTTTGGGGCCAAGAACTTTAGCATGGCCATAACAATATGTTGCGGGTGTGCGTCTGTGTGTGTGTGTGGTGTGCTTCAAAGTTGCCCAACTAAACGAGTATGGTTAGATATGTGTGTGTATTGGTGAAACCAGCTGAAGTTTTACCTGTGCAGCAACAGCAGTAGTAGCAGCAGCAGCAGCAGCAGATTCAAGTGCTCCATAAGTAGTTCTTGTCTGTATATGTCGTCCGTGTCCTCCAGCACTATCTACATATGTGTGAGAATGAGTGTGAGTGCGCGTTTAGTTACAGCATTTTGTGGTTAGTAAAACGTTGCAACTTCGGCGCAACTTACACACAAACCCACACATACACACACACTGAGTCAGCTAACCAGCACAAGTTGCATTCTGGGTCAGCTTTTGCTGGCCCACTGTTTGGGGAGCTTGGTCGACGCTATTGCTATTGCCAAGCAGCGTGTAAGTGGCAGACTGGCTAAGTTAGTTAGCGGGAGGGGGCGGGGAAGACTATCTGAGGAGCATGTACTACATATGCTATGGAAGGCGCCATTGCGGAGCACCTCAAATATTATTACCAGCATTTTTACTGATATTGTCGTGTGCATGAAATGAGACTCGACACACCAAATACCCCCACTGCACAGGTAAGAACCCATTCGCATCCACTGGCATGTTAGCTGGACATGTATTAAAGCCAACGTCAAGTGAATTGTTGTTAAAAAGTTTCGCATCACAGCAAATAAAAAATCAGAGAGCTGCAGTGCCAACAACTTTAATTCAATTTCAAGTAACCGACTCGAAAATGAGTTTCCTGCACTTCAATAATAATGGAGAAGGCAGAGGGGGGCAGTTGAAGGGTGGGTGCAACACAAACAACAACAAAAATAACAAAGTTGTACGGTTAAAGCGCTTGTAAAACGATGACATATTTTCGCCCAGCGCTTGTTGTGGCATTTAAAATGCGCAACATAATAAAATATTACGTATACGCTGCGTGCGGCAAACATGTTGAAATACAATTACGACCAAGACAGCGATATGTATGCATGTACTTATGTAAATTTATTTATGAGTGTGTGTGGGTGTGTGTGTGTGTGTGTGCGTGTGGGTTGGAGCATTGCCTTGCACACAAAGAAACGTGAACATTTTTATTTAATTTTGCTGCACTTGTTATTGCTGTTGCTGTTGATGTTGTTGCTTTGTTCGGTTTGTAGCGCACTTGAAAACTTGTGCAGCACATGCAGCCGAGCGCTTAATTTGCAACATTTCTTTTGTTGAAAGCAGCAGGCACAAGTACATGTCGCCTAAAAAATGAGGAATGTGGGCGGTGCAGCCAGCAACAGCAACAACTCGCACATTGTAAATAACATGTAATAATTTTAAAACAGTCAACAGTACTGATGCAAAAAATAAAGGAAGGCAACGCATTCTAATGCAAACAGACTGCGTAATACTCTGTTCACAGTGGAATTAACTTAGTAGTAAGAAATAATAACTTAGTAATAAGTAATAATAATAATATGAAAGAATGAGAGGAAGAGATTCATGTTTAACCAGAAAGTATATAGATTAAAGATTTTGCCCGATTAGTTAGAAGTCTGCAGAAGGATGGATCAAAGCAATGTACTCTTTTTCTATCTAGAAGCAGAGTATCAGCAGCACAGATGCTTGAGTAGGAAAAACAGCAAGTGGATTGAGGGTTGGGTTGGGTGGTTGTGTTCTAACTTATTGTGCGCGAGTGGGTTGCATAAATGTCTGTGCCAACAAAAAGGCGAAACAAACCCCTATTAAGCTAGCTGCCTGTGACAGTGAGTGCAAAAAGAGGGGCAGGAGGCTGGGTTTGGTTTCCACCCTCATCATCATTGGCACAAAAAGCGCAACGTCGCATGTTGCAATTGACAAGCGGCAGAAGCGCAGTTGCAGCTGCTTGCAAGGCAATACAGAAGCAACAAGACAAGCTAAATAACAATGCTGCATCTTATGCAATTCACGCACACACACACATACACACATACACAGACGGAAAGAGAGATTGAAGTTTAGCCAGGGGCTGTTGGCAGCTGTTTCTGCTTCTTTCGTTGTTGGCCAAAAAAAAAACCATTTTGTAATTAAGTGCTGCCGGCTGAAGTGCTGTGTGTGCGTGTTTATGACTGTGTGTGTGTGTGTGTGTGTGTGTAACTATTGGTAGTGTGTAATGAGCGTAACTTGCACACTGGCCAACTGGCAGCAGTCTGGGCGTGGCTGTTATCCTTAGTCAAGCTTACACATTTGTTTGTTTATTTAAGTTTGGCGAAAGCGTGAGTTTCTTCCGCTGCTGCAATAATTTGTTCTCAACTTTAAATTAGAAAAACGCCCTTGGATTGTAAGAATTGGTAAAAACTTGCTGTGTACTAGAATGAGGCACGTACCCGTGTAATATCCAACTGTGCTAAGCACTCAATTATAAAAGTTTCGCATAGCATTTTCAACTGACTTTGAATTTATTTGAAAAGGCAAACAGTTGTTTAGCAATCGCAGTTGTGGAACAACAACAGGTAAATCGATAAGCGAAATGACAATTTGATATAAAAAGCTAAAACATAAGAGCAGGATAAAAGAAAAATAAATTGGAGCTGAGCCAAGCAGCACATTTGGGCAACGTTTTCCAAAGCAATTTCTACTGCAAATCACCGACAAAAACCCATTTAACTGAAATGGAGCACGAATAGAGTTGAGCGACCTTGACATGAGATGAGATGAGTCTGGCCCCGAGAGTAAAGACAACGACTGTGTTATCTACATGTTCAAGAAATTCTTGCTGACCGAGGGTCATTCGATTTCTCGAACCTTAAGATGAAGCTAGAAAATGGAAAATTACAAGAACTTGTCAGAGTTGGTCAGAACACAAGCGAGGAGCAGACTAAGTCACACAGCTTGAGCACTGCACTGAATTACAAATGTCGTTGATATCTGATTTCAACTTGAGATGTCATTAATATGTTAACTGACAACACGTTCATTGATATGACCGGTTTCAATCAGTTTGCGGACAACACATCTAGAACCTCATGCATTGCTATTAATCTAGACTGTAGTTTAATAAAGATAATCGCAAATACATATTTTAGGTGTAAGCTTAGGAATTTTCTATAAGAGAATCTAACGAGAAAATAAAAGCTGGAACATTTGGCATGATAAAAGTGTCTGCAGCTTAGCGATGAAAATTTCACACTGTAAGCCATACATCCATTCACACACAACAGCTCACACACACACACACACAACCAAGCACACATTTAGCTAAACGAGGTTAAAAAAAAGCAGAACGTTTTTCAGTCAACATGCAGCGTTTATTTTCAATTTGCTAGCGAATTATACTAACACTCAAACACACACACACACACAGTTAGATGGCTCCAAGCCATTGTTTTTAGTCTTTGGCTATATATTTTAAGGTTATGCTGCAGCCGTGCTGTGGGTGAAAGCAGTTGTTGCCAGAGTCCCTTCAGGGGGTTTTGGGCGTTTTGGGCCAAATGTTAAGCAGCTTAGCCAAGCGCTGCCGGAGCGACATAAATTAAAATGGCCAACGCTTTTTTGCTGCATATGCAATCTCGCATTCACCTAAACTTACACCCATACATAGACCGACATCTACACACACACCTACATTTCGGCCATTTTTACTTTGCTTCTACGTTTTGTTCATTTGCGTGGCAAACAAATCGCTCGAGCGACAACAAATTGAGTTTCTTTATGATGTCCCATTTGCCGCTGTGTGTATGTGTGTAGGTATGCGGATCATGTGTACATGCGTGTGTATGTTCGTGTGTGTATAGGTGTTGGCTTGTGGGACAGTTTGTGAAATGATTTTTCATCTTGCCTTTTGGCTTGATGCCGCTTGCCATCTGTTTTAGCCCGGTCGAGCAAACCCGCCAAGCCGCTGGCAAGTAATTTCTTCTATCAATCACAATTAATTATGCGCGTGTATGTGTGTCGACGTGTGTGTGTGTATGTGTGTGTGTTTGCTTTTAAATGATGTAACGGCTGGCACTTTTTCTTATTAAATTAGGCATGCAAAGGTGCACACAGTGGGCAGCGGTAGCGCCAGCTTTGTCCTCCGGGCGCAATTTGTAATTTCACGGTGCCTGCAAGTGCAGTCCTTTTTACAGATGTTGCTGTCCTTTTTGCTGATGTTGTTGTTGTTGTCGCATGTTTTTGCTGCTTAACGTACACTTAAGAATTAATCGTCGACCAAGGCAGAAAAAATTGCATGAAAAATAGTTGGCAATATGAAGGGGTAGCGCAAAAAAAAGGTAACAACGGCAGCAGCAAGATACATGTCGACAACAGCAGCGGCAGCAGCAGCAGCGTGTAATGAAGTGAAAATTGTCCTTAAGCATCAATTTGCAGCAGCAACAGCCGCGTCCTCGTTAAGATTCTTGTTGGTGGTGCGACTGCTGCTGCGGTTAGCGGTGCGTCCTTATAATTTGATGCTTGGCGATGCGCAATAAATATAATTTGTTGCATGGCATGTGTATTAACTTCTTGCAAACACTGTCTGCGCATGAGGACGGGGCGTCGCTATGCCTACCCCTTGGGGTGAACAGCAGCATATCCATTATGCAGCTATTTACACATACCCAAATGGGGAATCTGTGTGTGTATTTCTACGCCCACGCCCACAAATTGTAATTAAAATTGCATAGCTAAAATTGATTATGTGTGTGTTGGTTTTTGTAAGTGCAGCAAGTAGAAATTTTTAATTAAAAGCAAATGCTTTTAAGTTTAAGTAAATTTGCGCAGTTGTGCTTTAAATAATTCATGGCAGACAAGTGCCACCAAAAAATACTTTTTATCTATTTTGGAGCAGCATTCAATTACCCAACTGACCCCCAAAAGTAGCTTTCATTTCATTTACATTTGCAGCCCCTCCGTTTTTATTTTTATCTATTTCAACTCTTGACGTCGCTCAAAACTTTAGTCCAGCTGGCTGCTCGTTGGTCGATCAAAACAAGATTGCAGTTGGCTGCCAGCTTAAACCCATTCTCTCTCTGACACCCCGAAAAATGCTAACAAATACTCAGCTTAGTACGCAAACGCATAAACATTTCTCCTTATCCAACAATATATACGTGTGGTAAAACAATGAACTCGGCAATATTCTCGCTAAAAATATACACACACAAAGCTATGCAAAAATACTTTTAAAAAAATATATTTTACATGTTTCCATTTGGATATGCTGCACGTATGTGTTTTTTTTTCGGAAGTTTTCCGAGTTATGACTGGACACCGTTTGCGAAAATGCCTGACAACTTTTTGGCCAGAGTGTAGTGTCTGAGGGTAGGAAAGTGTGAGCCCTTGGGAAAGTGTACAACGAAACAAAAAAGGTTTGGATAACACGAATGAAATCAATCAACAAATTGGTGTCACAATTCATTCAAACGAAACAAGAACCCGAAAATACATAATAATACACACAAGATATATATATAAATGCGAATTTTGTTGAAATATTTTACAAGTGTTTTTGCATGCATTTTTGAAATTATTGAATATATGCCAAATTGTTTTGGGAATTGCTGTGACATGGTATGCACTTTTCTCTTATAACGTATTCAAAATACAAAAATCAATTTCAAAACTTCATGTTTATATTTAGTCAAATTTATCTAGAAATATTTGAAGCGCTATTTTATTAAAATTGAGAGCTGGCTTGCTAGCAATTTATATACAATGACAATCAAACTATGGCTTGAATATTAAATATGCTATTTTTCACAAGTGATTACTTTTGATAAAATCACCACAAAGTGCTATGAATGTAAATTGGCCCATGGGCAGCTCCTAATTGAATTTGTCAGCTAAATTGGTGATTAATTAATTGCCAAATGCAATTTTTGGTAAAAACAGCACATAAACTCGAACACGAACACCAACTTCAATTTCAACCAAGTCTAGCAAGCAAATTGCCATTTAAATCATACACAGGGAAAAGACATGACGAAATTATGGCGAGACAGAAAGAGAGAGAGAGAGTTTGAGGGCAGAAGTTGTCAAAATGACAAACTTACTCTAACGGATTTTCGGTTCGTTTGAAATAATCAAAATGTCCAACAAATGAATATGTCACGCCGAGTAACTCACCTGCACAAAAGCCACACAGCAGGTCGGCAACAGGCATGAAACGAACGACCAGCAACAGAACAGACTCAACGTGCTCACGTGTGGCTCAGGGCTAAAAAGGTAATTGCAATGATAACAACAAGAAACGAAAACAACAACAACGGTGAAGCTGGCAAATGGAGACATACAATTATTAAATAAACACAGCCATACACATATCTACACTATCAAAAATAGTTCGAAGTTCTAGATTGACTCCAGGCAGCTTTTGGCAAAAGTCCAATATTGTTTTTCCTTCTAAATAAATGGCTAATTGGTTAAAGATAGTTAGCTCAGATATTAAAAATGTAATAAAAATATATAAATTTAAGTAGAAATATTCCTCAACATCCTTCCTATCAAGTTGAGATTTAGGTAACTTTTTGAAAACGCCATTTTTTTTACTTTGATTTTCAATTTTAAAAAATTTGCAACTATTTCTGTCAGTGTCTTAATGCACACCTGAATGTGTTTGTTGTGTCACTGTTTGTCGACTGTAAATTCATAAATTTTAAAGATATTGTGTAGTTAGTTTGCATCTAAGAACCTTTATAACAATCCTTCTCTGCAGGCTGTTGACAAATCTGTGTAAATCTCTTTGTAGGTTCTTTTGCTGGATTTGTAATGCTCTTCAATTTGTAATACGTAAAAGAGACTAACACATAAACACATAGCTGGAAGGTTAAAGAATCCATTGACTTAGAGCAGTTACTTAGATGGCAAACGGAAATGCCTGTGCAAACCGGAAGTCAAAAAACTCAGCGAGAAGCCCGGACACGGAGTTTGTACGTGTACTTTGGCTAGGTGGCAACTGTACCCGCTCAATCGCTCTCCGTTTCGTTCTCAAAATGTGTCATGCTTTATGTTAGCTTTTGGCCCTTGGCCCTTGGCCTTTGGCCATGCCAGTGACATTTACTATACACTTCAGCTCCCTTGATGCTCAACTGAATGATTGATGCGCTTTATTCGTATTCACTGTAAAAGGAAAAAGAAACAGACAGACAAAAAGACGAAATTTCAAATCACATTCGTGAAAAAGTAACCAGACGGACAAACGAGGACAACGGCTATGGGGAAATCGACTGATGTTAATGCAAAAGCCAACATTATGCCACCGAATGCCGATGTAACGAACCGACAATACCAATACAAACAGCAACAACAAACCACCCACAACCAATACCATGTTGTCGTTGTTGTTGTTGCTGCTGCCGCATGTCAAGTGACAAATTTGGAAATGACAAAATGCCCGTTTGGAAAATGCTCGCGAGAAGCGAGTTGCAGGGGCAAGCGAGTTGAAGAGGTCGGGGATCAATCGAATTTGGCGAACAGACCGAAGCCAGATAATTGAATTTTATTTTTCTTTTTTTACCATTTGTCTTTTTCTGGCTGTACTGGCTGTGATGCTTTCAGTTGTCATAATTGAGTTTATGGCACCGCCACTCCTTTGCCGCACCACTGCACCACCGCTGCAAGTAATTTGAAAAATTGGAGTGCATAAAACTGGTGCTGCTTATTGCTGTCAATTCTCATATGCAGGTATCTAGAGGGTATACGAGTCAAAAAATTGCAAAAATGAAATTTTAATTAAATTTTGATACCCGCTTTCTGCCCAGCCCCGAAATGAGCTCACATTTGTGTTCAATTTGGATAGTTGTTGTTGCTGTTCTGAGCTCGGCTATCAGCTTGGGGTCATATGCCTCTTTGACATATGTGCTTAGTGTGTGGGTGCCCAGACAAACACACACACACACTCACATTCACATACATATATGTATATATAAACAGTTATAAGCTCACAGTCAGGGGCATATTAAAAGTAGAATTCAATTGAAAATTTGAACTGCACGCAGAGCAGCAGCACCATTGATAGAAGGGCATTACTCAGGAACCAAAAGAGTGTGGCGGGGAATAAAAGAGAAAGAGAGAGAGTAGGAGGGTGGCAGTGTACGAGTGAGGTAGAGAGAGAGAGAGAGAGAGAGAAAGAGAGAGAAAGAGAGAGAGGTCGAGTTGTTTTACAGCTGTGCACATATCCTTTGAGATTAGCTCGGGCAAATTGCAAGTGCTCTGCTTTTTTGTTATTATTGCCGCTTGGTGGCTAAAGTGATTTTTGTTGTTGCTGCTGCTGCTGTTGTTGTTAATATGTACATTGGTTGCCAGTGAACTGCATGCAGCTGTAACGACCAAATGACTTTCGATTAGTTCGTTAAGAGCATTCGGCCAAGTCAGCTGCGAAACGATGCCAATCATGTTTAACGTAGAGTTTATGCCTCTTGGCTTACAAACTCATCTTCGATCCATTTAATGAATAAAACATGATTATATTTTGCAGCTACGGCGCATATACATACATATACATACATTCATCTGCCACACAGTGTACGAACATTAAAATCCATTTTAATAAAGTAATGCAAAATAAAAGGATCACAATAATTAGGTAGTCGAGCGTAAATTCATTTATGTACAAGTGTGTGTATATTTATTATATGCAGCTGAGGTACACATAAACATAAATTTTTAGTAGATAAATGTTGTATTATAGTTGGCTGCACATAATAAATCTGTGGAAATTTGATATATTGAGCTTCTTTAGAGAGCGATTAACATAAATAATTAGATTATAAGCAACAGCAACAACAACAATAATTCGCAACGTAACTGACCAATTTTAGCTGACCTGAAAACACATACAACCACACACAAACACAAAACACACACCTAAACACACACACAACCAAATACACACCTAAACACAAGCAAGCAGGCAAGAACAATACGTTTTTCCATGAAATTAGCTTTTGGCATAAATCTTTTGTAAATAATCGAGATGGAGAAAGGGGTGGCTGGGTGTGGTTGGATGGATGGCTGTAAATGCGTCGCACGGGTCAGCAGGCTAGTCAGGATAAGGCCAGTTGCCGGCTGTGGCCAGGTACAGGACTTTAGATGTCCTGCCATTGCTGCTTGTTTGCAGTTTAAGTAGACATAGCTTATACTCTTTTATATGTATGAGTGAATGGGTATGTGTGGGTGCTTCTGTTTCTATGGGTGTGTGTGTGTGTGTGTGTGGTGAGCGTGTTGCCTGCAGCTGGTCCTTGTGCTTAAATTAATCTCACACTAAAAGTGCCAAAGTAAAAAGGGAAGAGAGGCCCCAACCACAACGACTACGGAAAGGTATGTGTTTAATAAGTTGACGTTGTATGTGTGTTTGTGTGTGTGCTTGTGTGTGTCATCAACCATACGCATTCACTTTTACACGCTCACACCCGATTGCTGTTCCTTTGTGCCCAAGTAATTTATCAGTAAATTAAGCAATTTATTTTATTTATTCCATTACGTAAATCATGCAATTTGTGCACGATTTCGTCATTGGGCGACAAACAACAGCCGAAGCAGCAACAGCTACAAAAAAATGTGCCAACGCCAGCGATTTCTGGTCAGGATTTACATGCCACTCTCCCCCTCATCGCCCATTCCCGACCCAACTTGTTTTTACCTACACGCTTTGCCAATTTTATTAAAATCACTTCAGGCAGAAGCTTCAGCCAATAAGCGGGTGGAGGCGGGGATGATTGCAGAGGGGGTGCTTTGGGGGCCCATTGGAGCACGCAGTGCGACCATAAAACCAAACATAATGAGTGCCACACCAATACACACACGTACCCATACACCCCCTCACACACACAAACACACACACATACGCCTCTCAAGCAACTTGACTACAAAACATATGAATCTAATAAACAAAAGCCGTATATTATTAGCTGCGGATTTATAAATATGTTCATGGATGCGTGTGTGCATGCGTGTGTGTGTATGTGTTGCAAAGGAGTTGGTTAGACATGCTGCGGCTTTCAGTGGCTCGTAGAACATGGCCCAAATTATGTTAGACGGCAATCTCCAAGGATTGACTCAACATGAATAGCGGCAGGGCAGAAATGAGGCAGTGAGTGGAGCAAGGAACTATGGGGGCGGGGAGGCATAGCAAGACTACGGCTCACGGAAATGTTATCATAAGTTATGGCTAAAGTTTTTACCCCAAGCTACAGCTGTAGTACACTAAGCGAAATGAACTAGGCCAAGTATCAAATAGAGTCTGTAAAATGTCAATCAGTTGGAAAATCAAAGAGAACTCGATAAAGTGTAATGTTAATAATACAAAATGCTTGCTATACAAATGCAAATGTAAATAACAATAATATAAGTAATAAATGAAAAGATGAAATCATCTCAAGACTCGACTAGACAACTACTTAGTAATGTATTATCAATTTCTCACACAGCTTGATTTAACTTCAAACTTAAAGTTGCACATTTCGCAAATCCTCATTTGTTGTAAATCAAAAGAGTTCCACTGGCATTTTCTCCCCCTGCATATTTCTCTGCATTAATATTTTATTAATGAGTCAATCAACATTTGAAAGAACACTTGGCTGGTTTTATTATTCTGTTTACAAGTTCGCGATTTCAATGAAGCGAAATAATTAAAACGGATTTGCTCACTAAATAAACTCCCGATTTCCACCCAACTCCCCAGTGTGCTGTATCAATTTGTTTAACTTCCCGTTTGGCACACATCGAAAATTAGAGTCGACTGTGTTCGGACAGTGTATTAGTTATCGTCTATCAACACACAAGCATCATTGTCATTTAAATACACACACACACACATAACGAATTCGCAGCGATATCCTTGTGCACAGCAAAAGTTTCGGCTGTTAGTCCGTTACTTGGATCAGGAATTGCAGCCACGAGAACTGATACACACAGGAAATGTATGTATGAATGTAGTAGTAGTTTAGTTGTAGTGTAAATACTAATGGAGCCAAAGTTACGAATTCGCCAGGTGAGAAAGATGTGGGGACAGTTGGCCTGGAGATGAGATGAAAGCGAAACGAATCCTGAGCTCACACAAGCACATTTATACACGTACAAGCGATTAGATAACAGGACAACATATAGTCGAAGTCGCAATCCGCACAGGACATGCTCCTCATTCTGAACATACAATACCACACACGCTCCCACACCCACACAACCATACGCGCGCAAACAATGAAAGGAACGAAATTTTTGCGCTCCGGCATCCTTAAGGCGAAATGTAATTTCCTGTGACAAAATACAAAGCTAATCCCTGCACAAAAACACATATCGCTGCAGCTTGAGACAAACTTGGTCAAAGGATTGGATTCTGTGTGAACTTCGAGGATTGGCAGGAAAGGGGATAGAGTTGGGTTAAGTTGGCCAGTGACTCCGATACGTGCAGCGAACCATGAGAACTAAGAGTTGAACCCCATTGCTGTTTGATATTCCAATATCTTGGTAGGCTGCTATCTTCAGCTTCAGTTTCAAGTCCTGACGCTGCAGGTTCAGCAGCAGGTCAAGGCTTTACGTCTCCGACGGTTCCTTGGCATTTGGCATTTGCCATTTTGATGGGTGCTTGTGCAGGTGGTGCTGCTGCAGACGGGAGTTGAGGTTCAGCCAGGTCAGAGCACACAGGACACGCGGTTAGACAACAAAAGAGCCATACAAATGGCCAAGAAATTTTCAAACTGGCTAAAAATAAATCGAAAGTTTAACTTGTTCGTGTTGTTGATGCTGAGCAGTAGCAGCTGGCAGGACATTTGTCCCGATTGTGATTGCCATCGTATGCGATATGTATTCTTGGTCAGTGGGGCTTTCGTTTGATTTCTCAAGTGTAAACTACACTGCCATCTGAAGGCTGAAGGCTTTGTGCCCTGTCACACAAATATCAATATGGAAACGTTCTTCCTCTCACCCTGTGTGGGCCACAAATAACCGCAGCAACAGCTGCCACATGCGCCAATCTGCTAAGGTATCACAAACATTAATTGAATGGGGCACACATCAGGAGGCCAAAACAGGACAGGGGGAGGGGGTCGGTTTTCCTTTGAAACACGCAGCGCTTGCAAATTTTCATTATACTCAATTTTAATCCAAATTGAAGAGCAGTCAGAGCGATTTAGCAGGTGGCAGCGAAATCAAGGCAAAGCCATTTCAATCTTTCAGTCTTTCATTTGGCAGGGGACCAACGCACAGTGGTTCGAAAATTCTGCTGTGGAATGCATTTGGAGAAAAACTTGTAGCTGGTTTTCTTCTCAATTAGATGTACTTTTTTTTGTTGGTTTTTTCAATTAATTTTTTTTTTTTCAAATTTCGTTCGAGAATGTAAACAATAAATGGGTTTGTGTAATCTGAAGACGCACACAAAAGTTTGTTAATTCTATATCAATTATTTATTAGAAAGCAAGTACAAAATGTACGAGTCACTGAAAAATGAGACTTGTTGTATACGATAAAAAAAAAGAGAAAGCTGCAAATCCGAGGTAAAAGCAAATAGAAAAAATAAATCAGTGCAAGCTAACAAATACGACCCGAAGCTTTGTTGAACAGTGTTCTGAATGCTGTGCACTTAACGAGAATTATTCGATATCCAAAACGACTGCTGGAAAACGTACATTGCCTGCAAATGAAACAGCTGTAAATTTGGCCAGCTGGCTGGAGAAAGGCAAGAAATTGTTTGCCCCCACTATTGATACGCTTGCACGCATTGACTTTGCAGCACCCACTGCACCACTGCATCACTCCACTCTGTCTGTGAGTGTTTCGCATAACTTTGGATACCAATAAGCTCCAGAAATATCTGCTTGGCTGTGTGCCTCTATGTCTTTGCCTGGCTGGCTGCCGTATCAGAGTCTCCCCCTGGCCTGTCTGTCTCATTGTTGCAGTTTGTTATGCCAAATGCGTAGTGACATGACCGGTCAGTGGGTATGTCAGTCATGGCCAACAAGTTCAGGCCACGTTCCATTGTTGTACTACGATGGTCAACGCGAACGAACGCCTGGGTTTTGTTTGCCTGTCACAACTGCTGTTGTTGTTGTTGTTGTTGTTGCTGTGGCTGCTGTTGCTGATGCCATTAACGCGAGAATTGTGGGTCCTGTCAGCAATCGTAGTCACATTGTTGGCCCAAAAACCCAGACACATACCCACACACACACACACATGAATGAGGGTTTGCCTGATTTTCGCTGTTGTTAGTCATCGCCTTTGCCATAAAGCGGCATTGGTCGCTGGTGTCAATCAACAACGCACACGCGGGCAACATCATCAACAGCAACAGCAACCGCACAGTGTGCACACAAAACCCACAAAATTTGCATATTTGAAACCATTTCTTTTATAGACATGCCACAGTAGTTTTATTAAATTGTCTAGAATTTCACAACATTGTGATAAAATTCTATAAGCTTCATTTTTATTTCAATACTTGATGTAGCTGCATAACTTGTTGTTCAAATGTGACTGAAAAATAAACTACAATTTGTAACACTGAATATATTCAAGTAAACATTTTTGAAACGTTCAGTGCAGTTCTCTTTAAATATAGTGTTTTTCATTCGATTGCAGCCACGAAAGAAAATAGGAATCAATTGCTTAAATAGTGCAGAGTTAAATGGAATTCGATATATTGAATAAAGGTAGAGAATTGTGTTTTTTTGTGGTATTTGGATTGTAAACGCGTGGCCTGTGTGATGTCGGGTCGTTTGCACTGCCAGCCACTTCATTATTTTGGTGTCGCCCCTTCTGCACCTGTATCCGTGTGTGTGTGTTTGTGTGTGTGTGTGTGTGTGACATCATGTATTTCTATGCATTCATGCATAATGGCTGGCAAACGTTTACAAAAGCTGCAGCATGGATTTCCGCATGCTGCCATTTGCGGTCCATTTGTGGCCTGCAGCCTGCATGCCAGAGCAAGGAGGTGGCTTAAGGGATAGGGTGGACGCGGGGCCTGTTGACCACCATGGCGCCGTTAGCATGATTGAAAAACGCGCCAGATGGCTAGGGGTATGCCCCACACACCCGTCTATCTGTCGCACTCTCTATCTGTCTCTCTCCCTCCCTCTCTCTCTGTCTAACCTCATGCCGGCTTTAAATTGCATGCCATTCTGTGTGCTGTCAGTGGCATTGTATTGTTGTGTGGCTTGCACTTGTTGTTATTGTTGTTTTCCCTTTCACAATTACGTAATTTATTTTAACTGTGTCAAATCTACGCCAATCGACAGCGATTATGCTGGCAAATTGCAACAATTCCTTGCCAGTCGTTCCCAGCTCTCCCAATTGCAATTTGTTAATGTCGCCGGCAACAGATGCTGTATAAGGATACGTCTTTGGCCAACCTTCATGCCAACCCCCCCTTGGGACCAGTGGTATGTTTGGGGGCTGCCATTCAGTTTGCCTGCAATTAACCGCAGTGTGCTAATTAATTTGCTCATAATTGATGTGATTATGTGTGTTTCACTTGTGCCCCCAAAAACACGACGAAGCAACAACTGGCGCCTGGGGCAACATCAAGTGAAACAATATTGGGGCCACGTTTACAATGTGCTGCATGCATCTCTTTGTGACCAGTCCTCGTGGAAATCAAGCCAAATTGTAAAAGCGCTTGCTATAATTTATATATGTATCAATTTATATATTGTATTCCAGCCACAAGTTGCCAGAACTGTGGCAAATCGAAGGCGGATGTATCGTTTTGTGGCAGTTAGCTGGACAACCATATCCGCAGCCACAACCCCTGAGTATTCTGAATATTCTAGTTAATTTTCTTTTCTGAGAAAACATTTTCCTATTCACTTGCGCATCGCTCTCCTTAAGCTGATTTGCCACATTTGTCAATGCTATTTCGATTGCCACTTACCGCTCGCTGCTGGCTCCTCTTGGGGCAACGTCAATCACCTGACAGGAACGTGCAACATTGTCGCACCGTTTGACTTCATAAACTGACCCACCCCGGCGGTGCAGGTACGATACACTTTTACAATTGCCTTTTGCCGTAGGCTCCAAAAACATGTCGCCTGTCGCTTTGGATGCCCCATGGCAGGGCCAACATTGAGAGCTTTGGAAATCGCACACAAATTTGCTAGGATTCCAAAAAGCTATAGAGAGAGCTGACCCAGACACAGGCAGCGAGAGAGAGAGAGAGAGAGGCATTCAACATTACTACTGCAGGCGGCAGAGGCACTTTGGCAGTTAATATGTAACGCTTTTACAATTATCAATTTGTGCTACTTTAATACCCTGTCATTTGTTAGTAGAGACTTGTTAATCCGAGCTGAAAACTCTCTCTTCTTTTCAATTAAATTTTCAATACAAATATATCTCCAGGAAACCTAAGAGAAATTGTACCATTTGGTCTCTATTCTGTTTTTCCCCTTGTCTCAAAGCTTATACTTTCCACAATTGATTTATTGCTTACAAAATTTCGGTCTATTGGGTCGCTTTTATTGTTTTACCAACCTTTACATATATACATTTTTGACCACTTTACATTTTAATAACCAAAGATTTATTACATCCCTTATTTTATTTTTTCTTTCATTTTGAACTTCTAATTTAGTTCTGCCTTTTAATTGTATATCTAATTTGAAACTTTAATTTTCCATTTTTATTTATTAACACAATGTTTTTTTTTTAATATTGTGGACTCTTTTTGGTCCATAATGTGAATAAATAAATCTAGACATAAAAAAAGCTGGAGAAATATGCTCGATGTAGAATCAATCAAGTGGGTTGTGTTGTCCTTGTATTGTAATTCATTTTGAGTTATTATTCTAAATGTTATTTAAAAGAAACCGCAATGAGACTTTTTGGTGAATATCTTTGAAAATCTTTTAAAATTTGTTCATGAACGATGAAATTGATTCCAGGACATTTCACAGTCTAGCAGCTGTTCAATGTATTCCTGGGATTGTTTCAGTTGCAGTGCCTAGTGGCATGCAACACTTTTGGCAGAGAGCACACACATACTAATACAGTCTATGCTGCATACATTAGTGAATATGTAGAGGAATGCTTTATAAATTGCGGTGTGTGTGCGTGTGTCGTTATGTTGCAGTGTGGTAGTGATTAGTGGTAGTTGTCGTTGTAGTGAGTGTTGCTGGTGATGGTACTTACCATTTAGAACATGCACACGAACGCTGGCCACATCTGCGTTGGAGGGGGCGCATGAGTATTTGCCGGAATCGGCCAGATCTGCATTCTGTATGAGCAGAAATGAGGTTGTCACATCGCCCTTTTCGGTAATTACCGACACGCCGCCTCTTGATGAATCATAATTAATGACCTGCAAATGGAAGAGCATTACGCAAAAATTGGGGTAAGTAACGGCAGTTATAGCATAGGCATCAAAACTCTTACCCCTCTCGCCCCCCTCTCCCCACCCACATACATCAGCAGCATAATGTGAGAACAATGAGTGGCGCAGGAAAATGTTTTTTTTCTTATAGGATAGCTTTGATGGTGGCAAATAATAATAAGCGAGGGCTTCGCCCGCTTGTTTGTTGTTTAACGCGGATGCTCAAATTTCATATGCGTTTTATTTTCGAAATTTTCAAATGCGTGTGACAGCATACGAGGCAGGGAGAGGGAGAGGGGCATAGGGTAACAACAGCTGCTCTTGACAGACATTACAAATCAGCGAAACATGTCAGCTCGTCTTGTTTACTTTTCAATGGCGTCAGGCCCCTGTTTCCCCGGAAATGCGTTTTAAATTGCGATTTTAATTGGAATTTAATGGCTGGGTGCCCGATTAAAGTTGACTTAACGAAAGCTGAAAGGTTATTTAAGAATCAAGCGCGCGGGAGGGAGACGGCGATAAGTAACAAAAATTATGTTAATCAAGTGAGAGCAGAGGCCAACATCGGTTTACTTAGGCAAAAAGCAAGTGTTAACAGCGCTGGCTGCTTCATTATGATGATGGCACTCTGTGCGATAGATAGATACGCAGCTGCCGTATTAGCAGCATCAAACTCAACTTCATTATCGATTAATGTGATTGGTACACGCAGAGAAATGATGGAGTGTTGTGATCAACATGGTTTAACAATCATTTTTGGAGGATGGTTGTTATTTTGAATACAGTTGTTATTACGCTTATTACTTATTTCGAGCTCTAGATGTACACCGTAATTTTAAGAATATAGAGATAGCAATTCTGATCCACTAGTAATTGGTGCAAAGTATGCCTTTTCGCCGAGTGTAGTAGAAGGGCACAAATGTCAAATGTCGACTGCTGCTAATAGCAGCAGGGCAAATCGAGCTGCATATTGAGTCACAAAATGAGGCAGATGCTCAAAGCGACGACAAAAACAAATACCAGAATAATTTTCCAATACCAATACAGAAAGTTCGGAGAGTCACAGAGTGGGGGCAGGGAAAATAGGAGTACAAATGACAAAGGACAGAGGACATAGGGCAGAGAGCAAGTAGCTGACATTAACACATCATGCCGCTGACAGTGACAAGAAAATGGAGGCAACAACAAACGAATAGAGAACAGTATAGAGTAGAACGGAAATAAGCAGCTGTCTATGCCCCCATTTTGGATGTGATAGCATTTGGAGCTGGAGGGCGCATAATTTGCTGTATAATCTCAGCTAATCGACGGCATTTGCAATAATATGAAAAATGAAAGAAAAGTTGGCGTCACTGATAATGATGACGATAGGGAAAATAACGTACATCCAGCAATAGCTATATATATATACATATTGGCGCTATGAAACCGAAGATGTGCTGGATATATAAAAAACAATGACAATGCCCAAAAACTTTGGCATAACAACTTTTTGCCCAGGCACAAATAAAAAGTTTGCCTATCAGAGAGCGAAACTAACGAAAGTCTGGTTGTCATTATAGTCCATTGCTGTCATCGCTATCAGCATAAATTTCGTATTTGTATTATAATTTGTTGTTGCTGTGGCTGTTGCTGTTGCTCTTGTTGTTCTTGCTTGCTTGCTGGCAAATTGGTTAATGAAAGCAACGGCTTATAGTGACAGGCAGGTCGAGGGGTGAATGGGTAAACTGGTAAACGGCAACTGGCAACTGGTAACTGACAGCCACTGAATCCGTAAATTGGAAAAGCATTTTGCAACCGAGCTGCATCAAAAATGTACAATTTAATATACCAAGCACTTGCAGCTCTTGGCAACAGCAAAGCAAAATTAAAATGAAATATTTGTGAAAACGAATGCATAGTAAAAATTCACATATTCCATAACCCATTCTCGCACACCATCTCGGCACAGTGCAGCGAAATAATCGAGCATATAAAAAACTCAGATGTTAAATGTGCATAAAAGTCTGTCACACAGGACACAACAATATGGGACGAGTGTCAGTTGCATCTGATACTGCTGACATTTGTATACTTTGAACGTAAAGACTGCTTTGACAGATAGCTAATAGCTGACTAAATCACTTTCGACCGTCGCACATTTAAGCGATAATTGATTATGTCTTCTGCACAGGTGCTTATTAAGTTGAAAAGATTTTATACTTTTACTTTACTATAACTACATATATTCAATAAAACACCATATACCAACTGACTTATCTAATTGATC
Organism: Drosophila basisetae; assembly: GCA_035041595.1. Taxonomy (NCBI): domain Eukaryota; kingdom Metazoa; phylum Arthropoda; class Insecta; order Diptera; family Drosophilidae; genus Drosophila; species Drosophila basisetae. The sequence goes on from JAWNLB010000020.1 coordinate 3,146,424, forward strand.
AAGCATCTATCATTAATAAGATATCGCGAAGTTGAAGGCAATTTAAATAATACGAGACAAAATCACTGGCAACACTTTGTGTACATTGTGAAACTTCTACTATGTAGATACAAGTTTATATAACTACAATCTACAATTGCACACCCAGCATTTTTTTTAATTTTTGTATCCCTTTAACTTACTAACAACAACTTACGAAGGGATTCATTAAGTGACCCTCTCGGCAGACGGACACATGCTAGAAGTCAACGCGGAAGTGGCCAGCAAAGGTGGAGCAAAAGAGTTGGCCCCAGCGTTGAGCGCTCAACAGAAAATATGTAACGTTAATTGCAATTAGCAGGGGGATGTGAGTGATAGGCAAAAAAAAAAAAGAAAAGAAATACAAAAAGTGCTGCATACCATTGGGGCAGCGAGTGCTTGAAAGAATGAGCAGAAACAGCAAGTGCATCAACTAAGTTTATCCATCCATTAAACTAATTAACAGCAAATTTGCGTGGATCGTAAATAATCCGTGTGCAGCATGGACAAGGACGGTAGCTTGTGATATGGTTGCGGCTGCAAACACACACACACACATACACACACACATACACACACATACACGCACACACTCCCTTATACGCCGCACACATTGACATTCACCTGCCCAGCGGCACACAATTGTGGCGCGTGGCTCTTGGCTGAGCTGCAAGGATTTTAATTAGAAAATTCCAGAAATAAAAGTGGCAGCAAGAAGTGCGCAGCAACAGCACCAAGGATTGCAGCAACAAAAGCCGTTGACAGAAGGATTTGTGCACTTTTAACACGTTGCCAACAGCGTCGCCTTCTCTTTGCCTTCTGGCGTCCACTCTTTTACATTCACGATATTTTCGTCGGTGCTGTGCTTGGCATTTGCATTGCAATTAGCCTGTAACTGTTACGACTACGTCTCGGACACACTCTCGCTCTCTCTCTCTCTCTCTCTTTCTTCCTCTCTCGCGCGGTCTCTCTTTGCAGCTGGCACAAATCCTGTTGCGACTTAAGCGCTTTTAATGCTGCATAAGTGGCCAGGCTGTTTATGCTGCTTAAGTCGCTTGCAACTAACAAAAATAATTGATGGCCAACGGTTTAGGTATGATGTAGCCACCTGGATTGGCCAAGCTATTTAGCTCCAATTGTTTTCTGTGATTCGCTCAGCTGTTTAAGGTATTAATTTGGCGTGCCACATTGACCCACATCGCGGTTGCCACGCAGGCCACGCAGGCCACGCAGGACATGCGATAGTGTTTGCAACTGCCTTGATTTACTTATTAAAGTATCAACAGCTGACACTTTAAATAACGACGACGGCTTGCAAATAAGCTCCACGCACGAGAGTTGCTTCTCCGGTTGAAGGGAAGGCATTAAGGGATTCAGCTTGCGTGATCTGAGTGCTGCTTGCGATGTAGTTGCTGATAACATATTTGCTATCAGTTGAATTTCTAGAAAACAGGCACTTTAGTAAATTGTTCGATATAACGAAATTAAGTTTACGCCCATTTGCTTTACGAACGATTTAGATTAATAAAAAAGTCGGTAAAATTTATGGGTTTCTTGTGTTTGAGTATAGGACTTTCTTTAATTTTCTCTAAAAAAGACATATAAAAAATTTAATTTCGGAGTGCAGAATTTGAACATGTATTTTGAGTCAGAAACGCGATTCCAACTATGAATGTAGTATTAATCTACAGCTCGAACCATGGTAAAAAAATCCGTGGTCATTGAAAACGGGTAAAGTTTTGACATAGTTATGGCTGTGGAAAGTTTTGACTAAACCCTCAAAGCACTTTTTGAGGGCAGAGTTTGACTATGAATTTCGAGTCAAAGTCGTGATTTCAACTTTGAATGCAGTATTAATATAAAGGACCATAATCAAGATGCCATGGTCGACTCCGTTTTTTCAAAGTTATCTCTGTGGACATTTTATACCTTTAAGCTCTTTTGAGGGGCCATGATATCATTTGCTTACCGAACTTTTATATTTGTAGTTAATTAAATGTGCTATGGCAAAACTTAAAACCATGCAAATCAAATTAATTAACTACAATGCTCACTCGTTACCAAGTTGACTGACGAAAACTATAAAAGTTACAACTAAAGAAGAATAAAAAATCAAACGCATTTTCGTGAAAATTGTAACAATAAAGTTTAATTACCTCCTCGTGATGGTACCAGAATATGTAGGCCGGTGGTTCGGGGCTGAACTTTACAGTGCAAGTGAGATTTATGGTGCTGCCTTTATCAACATGAAGGTCAGGTCCGCCAAGTATGGTCGCCGTTGGCACTGTCAACAGTGAAAACCAATGAAAAGTGCAGACGACGAGCAACCGAAAAAAAAAAGAATGGAAGAGAAAAAAGATGCGAATAAGTAAAAGAAATGCTTGAAAAACGCGGGTAAAACGAGGCAGACACAGAAAAGCTGACATAGGCGGAGGCTGGCAGGAGGCTCACACAGGAGGCAGTCAGGCAGGCAGGCCTCTGGCTGACACTGTAGAATAATAAACTACAAGATAAAATGAAATTATTGTCGTATAAAAACCAAGTCCTCGACGTTACTTGACGCCCTCCTGCCGACGTCGTCGTCGTCGTCGTCGTTGCCGCCGCTGTGCGTGTTACTCACTCGTTTGCTGTAATTTATTTGCTCAACAACTTTTTTTTTGCGAGTGTCCTTTGCCTTTTGTTATTTGCGACAAATGGTTGATTTTTTTTATGAAGCCAAGGCCAAAGTCACTGCTCTCCAACTCCAACTCCAATGTGAAACGCAAGCTTACAGCTCGAGCGACATGCTCAAACTCAAAGTCAAACTCGAGCTCGCACTCAAACGCATACTTACCGACAACATTGAGACGGACGAAATAGCTGCGAACGGGCTGCGTTGATATCTGGCATTCGTACATGCCCGCATCTCGCTTCTGGGCCCATTTTATCTGTAGTGTCCAGTCATCGGTGTCCTGATGATGTGTGGCCTGAAACCGCTGATCGGACGTGTACGTGTACGAGCCAACCGTCAATATGTGTATATCTCTATGCCGTATCCAGGATACCTGCCGCACAGCGCAAGCACCAAAAAAGAAAACACAAACAAACAGAGAAATTTCACAAAATGTCAATTAAATGTGGCAAATGGATATTGCATAGCATTCCATGTTTTCCACGTCAAAATACCCTAAAGGCAATTTGGTCTGTGCTCGAAAATATTGCAGATTCTGACCAAGCGATACTAAATTAGATTTTAAGCAAAGGAGGGATGTGCCAGCTACCAAAAACCAGATGAGTTGAATTCTTAAAATAAATATTGTTATTTATTGGATTCAATTATTATTATTCAAAGAAAAATCAAAGAAGAAAAATTCAATTTCCATTTCTAAGCTGATTAGTTTTTTTTCGATAACGTTTTATTTCTGGTGCAAAAATTCTTCAGCAATATTTCTGGTTTAGTTGGCCTTAGTCTCGTTATACCCCTTTTTCAGCCACAGGAAACAGGGCATATAGCAACCCAGAAATCTCTTGGTTTATGGCCCGAGGTAAAATGTTGGCATTAAAAATGCAGCAATTGAAAGCTGAATTGCTGTCGCAATGCCATCAAATTCGAATGAAGTGCGCAAGGAGTCCCGTTGTGCAGGTCCATCATCCTGTTCGTATCGTTTGAAGGACCTTTTAGCGATTAATCAGCCAGCAATGCGTGTATTCCTCGCATTGTTAATGGGCGCGTATCTCATCCCGAGCAATCAACTTGGCCGCAGACCTTGGCCCGGTGCACATAACGTATGAGCAACTTGATGTGTTACGCATGAGCTGGAAAGTTTTCGGGGACTGTAATCCCTAAGAAAGCTGTCTTTGTGCGAAGGCATGTTTGTGTGTGTGCGTGTGGGTATTTGTGTGTATGCATTAGTGTTCGTTAGTCATTACTCAGTGGATCTTCTTTTGGGGTTGGCTGCTGGTGAGTTTTGAGTTGTTTTTAGCTTTTGCTTAATTATAACAAAGTTTTTAAGTAGTTGCTGCGCTGAGATGCAACTTTGTAAGCTGCCTTCTAAACATCACTTTCCTCCACCACCAACTCATCTCTCTCTTCACCACTGCACCTCTTCTCTCCCACTCGCTCGACTGTCAGTCTCTATCGCATGTGTGCCTCGTTCTGGCACTTGATATGCGCAACTTATTAAGTCAAATGTAAATGCAAAATTATCGCACTTGCCACACGCTGTGCACGCCAAAAACTTGACTGAATAAAGTTGACTGGGCGTGTCTGCAATTTTTGGATGCGTGCGTTTAATTATACGAAATGTTGTTGCATACTAAACAATGAGCTGCCACACATCGGGTTGGGGAACGCCCTCATTTTTTTTTTGGGTGCAACCCAAAATGTCGACGTCATTGACTGTATACAATAGTGTGAAAAACATGTCGACAAGGACCGCTATTAAACAAACATTTTACGCAACAAATTAAAGTGTAATTAACAAGTGCACACTGTGCGACAACAACAACAACAACAACAACACCTACAAAACCACAAACAACACACGCACATGCACTCATTCGACAGTTTCCTCTATTTTTCACTAGGATATTAGCAGCAACGCCTCTAGTGCAATATTGCAATTGCATGCACATACACACACTCTGACACAAAGTATCCTGCTGAGTTGGTTGCGGGTTTGTTGTTTGGCATTCTCGGCTTGGCCACCGCCAAGTGTGTTGACGCGTGCGGCGAGTGCAATTTCAACGAAAATTGTTTAAATAATTTCACACATCAATGCTATTGCAAGTGTTGTAGTTGTGCTTGGAGTTGTCGTAGCAATAGTACTTGTAGACCCCCTCCCCACCAGTGCTCTAACCCTGTTTTTAAAGGGGCCTTGCCCAGCTCACTTTAGTCGCTGACGTGTGGCCGCCAACTCGTCGCTTTTGTGTGTTGGCAAGAAATTAAAAGTTTCCCGTTTGCTGCAAGTGCCCCTTCTGCATCTGCTCCCCTTTCAACCCCTATTTCTGTTAGTGCCGTTGTTACAGTTTCCATTTGAGTCAAGTGTGTCGGTAGTTCAGGGTGTGTGCGTGAAACTTTGTTGGTTTTTGGCATTTGAAGCGATTGCTGTTTGTTTACTTTTGCGCAGCATGTCTTGCATTGTTTGTTAATGAGCGTTCGAATCTTTTCAACCAAACTGATTCCAGCAACATAACACCATGCCATCTCGGCGCAGTGTGGTAGGGGGCTCTTCAGTGATTAATCGCAGTGCGCAACACTTTTGGGTGTGTTTAATTATTCATAAACTTGTCCGTCACGCATATTAAAAAAGTTCGGTAGACGCCGATAAAAATTGTCACGACCAGGCGGCATTCCTGACACATACAGTTCACAAAATACCATTTTAATAATAAGCGACTACAGTCCTTTGCTAATTAAATGTTACAAAGATGGCAAATTAAAATTGTTGTCAAGAGATGTTTGTCCCCATATGAGTATGCATATATTTGGTCCTTAGGTGAGAAGACTGGGTCAATATACCCTGTATTACATAAAATTCATTCTGGGAATTTAAAAACAAAATCTTTATATATACACCAATTATTTTCTCCAATTATTTTCTCTAAAAAGGTAAGAATAAAGGGTAACAGTGTACTTGAAAGTCAATCAGATAAATCAAAATGGAAATGGAAAATATGAATAGAAAAATTATGAATAGAAAATTTTAAAAGACTCCACATAAATGACTGTCTACAACTCTAGCAATCTAAATACAGAGTATTTTACAATCTAAATCGAACGCTTTCTCACTTATTCTCCCAGCAAGAGCAGCATCTAACAGCAGGTTGCCAAGGGAGCATCGTTGCCCGGGTAGAGTGTCTCTTTAATAGATGGGCCAACGTGGCGGGGACGCAATTAAAGCAGATAAACAAAGAAAAACAATTGCAATAACAGTCGCGTTTGCAGAACAGAATACAAAAATTTCAGCAAAACAAAACAACTTAATGCCGACTTAGGACGACGGTAGGCGCCCAAGAAAAGGTCCTCGCACAAGTACCGCTCCCTCAACAGCCAGTTCCGCGCACACAGCACGTTCACAGCAGACAATGCACAAAATACAAATGAAAAAAATAGAAGCCCATTTTGTTGGACGGGGGCGTGTAACTAATTAAAAATTTGGCAGTCATGCTAGGGGAATTACATTTTGGCAAACGCGACTCGACAGTCGACTAGGTTGGGAAAACAACAAAAACGGCAAGGCGCATGGAGAGTAACCTAACAGTTGGGAAAAGGCAGTTAAGAATGCGAGAGGGGGTAATGTCAAAATTTTTAAAGTCTAAGCGGATCGTCACGAACAGGAGAAAAACTTTACAAGTCACCAGCCGTTTCTTACTCACCGTTTTGTTGGCCAAATTGCGCACACGGCAACTGAGATATGCGGATTTGCCCATCAAGGCGGTCACATTGCGGGGCGTTGAGGGATCAAAGTATGGTTCCATCCATTTGGGATGCGTATAGGCAGCGGTGGGCATTGTATATACCGCTGCCGGTGTCGTAGTCATCTCATCTAGCGAGTTGTAGCCCTCGATGGGTCCATGCACACCGCCATTTGTCATATCTGTAGCGAATTCCACAAAAGCAAAAGGAATATTGAATTATAATTAGAAATAAATCGTTACGGTTTCAGATCTCATTAAAAAGAAATGTATATCTAAAGAACACATTTTATTTTTAGATGTTGCTGCGCACTACAAAAACGAAAAACTCCTGTGATTCTCATTTTTTTGTTTCAAAGTAAATGAAATGTGCTCATTATAAGTAGAGCTTTCAACAAAAGCAATTTAAGACAGCACGTTGTTTTGATCACATTTTGTCGTGGTTTTTAATTTAGAATTACTTTGAAGTTTTTTAAATTTCAGTTGATACAAATCGATTTTTTCCTTCAAGTATTTAGAGATTTATCTTTAAACTCGCGACCGAAGAGTTGTGCTGTTAAAAAAAAATAAAAATGTTAAAAAATTCCAAATGTGTATATTTGCAGAGACACAATGTGGAAATAGTTACTTTTTCGTGTGTGGGTTTTTCCTGCATTTTATCTTTTCACCGCGTTCGTCGGCAAACATTTAAAACTCATGGCAAAAGTAGAGCAGCCAACAATCAAAAAATGGTACTGCAAATTTTCACCGGAAAAAATATTTTTGATTGCAGGCACCAAAAAGAAAAAAAAAAAAAATAAATACTACAAAAAAATACGTAACTGAAATACTAAAAAAATGTACGCTATAAATGTCAGGCAGATGCTCAGCACAGGAATACATACTTTCGAGTCCTGACAACGCTTGTCAACTTGACTTCTGTCATCGACTAAGCCCGTTCCAAACAGGAACTTTGTTCATTAACGTGCTGGCAGGAAGTATGGTCGAATGGTGCGCAAGTGGCCACAGAGGTAGCCACTGGCAACTCTTTAGTTTCAATTTAGAAATGAACCACTCACTGAATATATAAGCGCATCAGCGCTGGCCACTGTACAGTGAAATGGTGGAGTGGTGGACAGGTGGAGAGATGGTTGAAATGCATTTCAAAACCGCAGACAGCTGCAAAAATGAATGCATGTGGCAAGGTAAGAGAGCAGGGCGATAAGGGGATATTATAAGGTAGTAGCTGTTGGCCCGACCTGGCGGAGGGCAGCCTTCAGCCTTCAAGCGAGTGAAGTGTTTGCGGTTGGCAAGTACAAGTGCACACAGACACGCGGATAGACACACGCATAAGACGAGAAACGAAATTGTGTCACTGCTTACATCACATGTGAGGCAGGCAAAACACACACGTTCAAGCGCACACACACACACATCCACATGCGCACACATAGAGAGGCAAGCATAGCGGCAAAACCGCAAGTGACTGTGTGGAGAAGAGTCGAGCTCATGGTTATGCAAAAATATTTGCACTCAAATCATATTTCAAGGATTAAAACTTGCATTCATTCGAAAACTGTTTTTTCCACATGCAAGCCCACACACACACACACACACACACACACACACACACACAGAAACCCTCATAGAAACACTCTCACCGCATACACACATATATATGTAAAGGGCCGTCCTACAACTTCGGCTTCATTAAACAAAAGGTTGCCGGCATATGACGCGCATTTGTATGCATGAGTTGAATGCTGAATGCAGGCGGTCGACAATGGGGCGTGTCATATACATGATAGATGCTTAAGCTTAATACGCTTAATGCCACTGACACAGAAAATTGCGCAAATTTCCAGTAAATATTGCGTTCACTTTTGCTGCAACTACAGCTGCCCATAAAAGTATGCTACGATTTGTTGTACACGCTGCCAGCCAAGCAAGCGACTTTAAAGTCAACCAGTGCTTTGTCGAGCAGAGAGCAAGGGCGAAAGAAAAAAAAATCTCAATTGCCCCAGCTGAATGTGCTTCATTTCAGGCCCATGTGTGTGAAGGGGTGTGTACGTGTATCCGAGGGGCAGGGATGGTTGAGTGTTTGCTTAATCATTACGCAGGCTGGGCACGCCCCCGACTGACTGACTGACTGTATGGCTGTGTGGCTGGCAGTCATCCCTTTTCATACAATGACTTTGCATACTTGCGTTTAATTTGCGCAGGACGACGGCGGGCAGCAATTAAGAAAACTTTTGCAATTTTCAGGCTTTTATTTTTGGGTTTATTTCCGTATACCCTGCAAACTCAACAGTAAATAAGCTTGTACTGAATTTTGTAAAGCATTGGTTGATAATAATTACAGTAATTTGCTAACATAGAAAAGATTTATCCAACACTTCAAAGGACCATCACCAAGTTAGTCAAGTAAACTTCCTTGTCATTTATTATAATTTAATTTCTGCCTACAGAAATTTGATTCTATGCCTTTGAAACGATGCGTTGTGTGCAACACTTTGAACTCGTGGCTCAATGAATTCGCTGCCAAGCTAATTGCTTGCTTATGGGGCGGGTCTCAAGTTCGAGACATATTTAATTGTATTTTATGGCATTGAATTTGTAGTCAATTCCGGCACACTTCATTGGCTTTGACGTCTAGTATCTGAGTGTGTGTGTGTGTGTGTGCGTGTTAGTAATTAAAAATCAACATGCGGCGCCAGAAATTAAGCTGCCTTGTGAAATGTGTGTGGGTTGAGAGTGGGCTGCCCCTGTTGCCATTAATTTGCTACTAATGCAACATGACGAGCGCTATTCTGATCAGACTGGCAGTAGATGCTGATGCTGCTGCTGTTGTGCACGCCAGCATAAATAATGATACCTTTTGACATTGTCTAAGTAGTTTTATGCGTGGCAAACATGAGTTGGCTGAAAATCAAATGAAACAGCTGAATATATACTCGATGAGCTGTCATTGTAGTCTATCGTCCACAGTCTCTTCATTTTGTAGTTCAACTGGACGTCGACACGCTGACAGCCACTCACATATGCATTCGACACCTTAACGTAGCTTGTGAATGCGGTGGTTGCTGCTGCTGTATGTTGCTGGCTGTTGCTGGATGTTGCTGCTGGCAACCACTTAACCACTCAACCACTCAGTTGCTCATTTATTTATGTGCTTCGCAATGCACTGCGCGGCTTTTGTTGCCAGCAAAATTCACGCCGGTTGCGGCTGCCGTCTTAATTAAGCTTAAATGATGCTGCAAAATTTATTTCATTTCGCACTCGAGACCAGCCAGCAACTGAAGCAAAAGCTGAACTGTTGTGGGAGCATCTTCTATACTCGCAGCTCCCAACGTGGCATGCATATAAATTATCCAAGCAAATTATATCGCCCATGGCGAAAATTGAAATGTGGCTACTGCGTGTGTATTTAAGTGTGTGTGATTGTGTGTGTGTGTGTGTGTTTGGCAGTGACGGCGCAGCTGCCATATTTGCTTTCTCCACATTTCAGTGTTGATTATTTTTAATGCTTTTCATTAATATGCTTCAATCAGAAACTGCTTCAATTGTTCTCATGATTAACAATCAAATTGCTCTCGGTTCGTTATTATATTTCAAAACAATCAATTCTCTTTTATATTTTTCCTTTTGTGTAAGCAAACCTTTTGATCCTGTCAATTATTATTGAGTTGATTATATGTCAATTCATTTTTGTCCGTAACATAAAAAAGTCAAGCACTAACAGTTTAATTAATTAATAATTGCAAGACACTTGTGAACTTTTTGAAAAGTTAATCAAATACTCGATAGCAATAATATACGAACAAAGAAAATAATGTTTCAGTTATTGTCAGCCCGCAGATTTAAAAAGCTGCACCTTTTTGTATTCAAATTCATTCTTTCTAGCAATTAAATAAAGTTCATTTTGCTTGAAAATGGCTTATTCTGGGAAATACTAAATAAGTGACTTAGGATTTATTTGTTAATTTTGTCAAATTTTAATTTAAATCTATAAATGTTAAATTTGACATAAAATAGCTAGGCATTCAATTTGTGTGTCGGCTTTTCAAACCTTTTGAATTAAAATCTCAATGACATTCAGCAAAGTTTCTGGCCTTTGTCTTTAGTCTTCATCAGCTCTCTGTGCATGCTGTTATCCTTAAAGTTGATTGACAACATTTTTGTGCAACGCTTTTGTTGTTGTTTTGGTTTGTTTGTCTTTCCATAGCCACTTCGTCTGACAAAACATGAGATACGTTTCGACACGACACAACACGACAAGAACACACTCACACACATAACTCGTATTATGAAATATTCGTAAAATTTCATACAAAGTATAAGCAAGTGCCATGTGTGTGTGTGTGTGAGACTGTGAAAGCTAAAAGCATAAAATGAAGTTTTCTATACGATACTGGATGGCTGCCTGGCTGCCTTGCCGTGCCTGATTCTGGCAGGGCTTATCACCTCTGGCCTCAGCACTGAAGCTTATAATGAAGCATTGTTTGTTGCACAAAGTTTGAAAACAGCAAGAAACCAGCCAAGAGCCAACAACCAACTGCTAAGAGCAAGCCAAGAACAGCAAGTTGACGGAATGTGTGTGCAGGAGAGGTTGGGCCTGGACTGCTTGACAAGATATTAAAATAATATTTACAAGGACTAAAGTGGTGCGTATAATGCATGAGCAGCAGCCAGTCTCAAGCACAAGAATAATAAGCAGCATCTGCATCTGAATTTGCTAACGTTGTGACCTGATTAGAGTGGTCCTATCCTGTCGTTAGCTTTTTGTTATTGTTTTGGCATTTTCGAAAATGTCCTCTTGTTTTTATTAATGATCATCATAGATTTTCCAATCACAAACTCAAGTCCCTAATGGCAACTAAAAAAGCAGACGATCAACTCAAACTGCTGCTGCCATTTTGCCGGCCCACATTTTCCACACACTTTCTCTATCTCTCTCTCTCTCTCTCTATATATATCTCCCTCGCTCTCTCTAACGCATTTTCCTCCTTACGGTTGTTGTCAATGTGTTAGGCAGTCAGAAATCAATTCAATGGCTTGGAAAAGGGTCAAACTCGATGCTTTAGAATGTCAGTTGGTGCTGGCTGATTTTTGTCGATGCTGTCGTATTTTAATTGTGTGTGTTAAATATTTGGGTTCTGTGTCCGAGCGTATCCTTCGTACAATTTAAATTTATAGTTGTGGCAGTGCTTTACAATTTGCAACGCATCTGGTCATAAATTCTAGTTGGATTCTCTTTTTATCGCCCATTTCGTGTGACAATTGATGTTTATCGGTTTTGCCCCCGAAATAGCACAGGCAATCGATTCAGAAGTTGTCTTCGTGTCTTCGTGTTAGTTTGCCCATTTGGTTGCCAGGTGTCATGTGTGGCTTTGCATTATTCATCAAACCTAATCAATCAGGGCAGCATCTTGATTGAAAATAGTAGATAACCGCAATGTAGGCAATTGTCTTTAAACTTTTAATTGCACGCCATGCAAGTGACATCTGACAACACTTGGAAACAACAATCACACACGCAAATCACACACATGTATTCACAACCGCAAAAGGCAAACTCAATAGCGATTGGAATTGCAATTGCAATTTGAGCTACAGCTTTTGCAGTTGTTGTTCTAATACCACTCAATGGATAATCAAATCGGGGTATACACACTTGAGTAACAGACTCAATTCTACGTTTAGTCTAGGCCAAATTTGTCTGCAGGGCAACTCATAGCTGGGCTGACTATGCAACATAAAATATTTAATTCAAATGAAACACACAATAGATTTTTGCTCTGGTTTTTTGCACTTGGAACTATGAAATATTTACAAGGATATGACGCACAGCTGCTGCCAAAATTGCAACCGCATGGCAAAGTGTAAACAAACTTACAATAAATCATTTTTAAATAATTTACAATATGGCATATATCGTTGCACAGGCCGAACTCAAACCAAGCCGCACTCCCTCCCTTCCTTAATGGCCAACCCAGCAAGTAAGTGCAAATAAAATCGATGCAACCAATGCCAAAGTTGAGTTTCTCTCTCGCACAACCAAACAAACAAACAAAACAAACACAGAGCCAGCAACATGTCGCGCTTTTCGCGTCAACGATTTGATGTCTGCTTCAAATGGCGTTTGAAATAAAAAATATGAAAAAAAAATATAGGAAACATGTTTTATTTTTTCGACTAGACACGAGGCGTGTAATGGCTTTGAAAAAGCTTCACATGGGTCATCACGAATTTGCTGGCAGATCTACAAAACGTGCAACCGGTGCTGATGTGGCAGGCTTGCACTTTAAAGGCTATCTGCTGTGCAGCAGTAGCAATGGTTTGGTCTGGCTTAAAAATACCCTGTAGTTATAGAATTCTCAGAACAGAGTCAAATTATTTGATACAAATTGATGATGAAAACATTTCTGATTTTATATATACGATATATTTGAGCAGCATCATTGGGTTTATTTTAAGACTTTAAATAGATTAAATACGTAATAAAAATAAATCAACGACTGTTACTGGGTAAATGATTTGACATGCTTGTCGTTTTCATCAGAAAACGCATCAATCTCAACAAATAAGTGCACGTAACATAGATCAAAGCACATTCCTAACAACATAACTTTATCCAAGTCCAAGTATTCTGTTTCATATGCAAGCTGTCGAGGTGAGTTGTTTTTTTTATTTTTAAAGATAGTCCCGTCTGCACAGACAAAAATGTTTGCCGTACGCGTGCTGCCTGACAAAACTTGACCCAAGTACCTGAGCACCTCCTCCCTACATCCCTACATCCTTACACTACTCTATTCCATATAGCGTGCACTTGTCTCTGGCTACGTCAGCTGCTTCAGTTGGTTCACTTGTTTGATTGAGTGGCCATTCGTTTTGATGGTCGCATTTCGGATTGAGTTCGAATACAGCAAATGACTTAAGAGTGCCAACTACTCGTGTGCTTAGCTTATGTGTTTGTATAAGTGAACGACTGCTGTCCCCCCCACCACACACACACACACTGATAGATATCGCTGTCGTCTGTCTTTGTGCCGTTGCTATTCACTCACATAGTGGCACTTAGTTATAGCTCCGATTCTACGGAGAGAAGTGCTGTGACGTGTACAAGTCATTGCGTCAGTCACGTTTTGCATTGAGGGAATTCATCAGAGCTCGAGCTCTCTCAGGACTCGCTCAGCACTCATTTTGCTGCCGTTAACTTAAGTTGGCAGCGCATGCAATTTGCAATTTGTATTCCAGTGCCATCGGAAATCCAGCTTTACGAATACAAATGGATCGAATTAAATTGAAATTTTTATGCGCACATCACTGCATTCATAAACACTTTTTGCAGAAGCACTCGCTCAGCGAAATATTTTATTGCCTGAAATTTCAATTTATAGTTTGCATACAATTCCGTCGCTTATCCTTTTTTGTTATTTTTCATTTATTTCTTTACTTATTTGTTTTTGTTTGTGGCAATATGATGGTGCTTATTAACAATTTGAAGCACGCTCTTAGGCTTTTTCAAATTTGTACATTAAATAATATTTAATGACTGCACATAATTGATGGGGCTCTTACATTGAAAAAAAATGTTTAATGCCAAACAAATACATTTTTGCAGGCGAGCTCGTCAAATATTCAGAAAAATTCAAATCGAGAAAATGTGACTGAATATGATATGATTTAAATAATCTATAAGCAGTGCTTCTTTGAGAGGCATTGAAATCATTGTTCTTGGGGAATCCCTGCATTCTGTACACATAATCAATATCATCTGCGGGATATCAAACCTAGTCCACTTTTTACTTAATTATTTATTTTAATCACTTTTTTCATAACTAAGTAAACTATTTAACTCGAAAACTATACTAACTATTCTTCTTTCAATTAAATTGCTTGTATTTATAACAGATTATTTTAATTTAAGCTTGGTAAACAATAATTTGGCAAGAAGAAAATGCACTTTTGTAGTTATTGTTAGACTTCATTTTTCTGACTTCATTTTCTTTTCAGTTGATTCACTGTTGGCGAAATACGTGCCTGACAGCAGTCTAAAGAATTTACCACATGCACATGTTCGTTCAACAAAGTTTTGTGCCACTATATCTGTGGCAGGGGCCAAGTTAAAGCAACAAGCAGCGATAATGTTTAAACAGTAATTTAATCAAACTGAAGAGACATAGAGAGAGAGATAGAGATACGCAGACACAGAGAGAAAGACAGGGGGATAGTGAGCGAAAACCAATTGCAATGGCAAAGTTAAAGTATACAAGCGGGAAATAAAAAGTGCACAATGCAGTGGTAATTACAAGTCGCCTCGAATCATTCGCTATTCGTGCTGCCTGTCGAATCAGATACGAGGCGCAGCTGGACGACTCAGCCCAGCACTGAAGGGCAACAGCTGCAGCCAGCAGGAGCAGAAGAAGCAAATAGCAGCTGCTGCGATCTCGTAGCGTGTGCCAGGCACGTAGCTACCTGACTAACTACACACACACACACACATACACGCTGCGAGCGCTCAATGGCCAGACTTGGAAATCACAACAACAAAACAGGCAAACAGGAGCAGGAGCCGCGGTAGCAGCCATAGCAGGCGAGTGCCAGAATTCCCTCAAGGTTTGCCATTTAACTGGCTGGTTGCCTGGGCGGCAGTGTTTGGTAAGGGTTTCGGTAAGGCCTCGTGAAGTATATGAAATATTTTCGCGTTGTTTGCTCTTGTTAACATTTTCCTACACCTGGCAAGGACTGTTTGCCAGGCAGCAGCCTCTCTCTCTCTCTCACTGTCGAATCCTTACTGTTGTTGCTGCTGGTGGCTGGCGTTATAAATTTTGAAAGTACACAGTTCGTGTATGAGTGTGTGAGTGCGATAGCGAGTTGCTGCTGCTGCTTTAGCTGACACTTCTGTATGTGTGTGAGTGTGTGTGTGTGTGCATGGGGCTATATATATGCCTCCTGGGGGTAACTCGAAAGTGGAAATGCTTGCCTTATTAGTACATTCAGCAGTAAAAATGTGTTAATCTATAAACGTGCCCGAAAGTATGCAACGCTTTTTGTGTGTGCCTCTTACACTCTCTCTGGGTGTATCTTTGTGTCTGTGTGTGTGTGTATGTGTGTGTGTGTGTGTGTGCGTGTGTGTATGCGTGTGTGCAAGCACTCTGGTATTTTACGTTGCCCGCGAGACATGTTAGCCAGATTTGAGTTTGCTATGCGAGCAGCTCTTTAATGAATTTATCGCGTGTTGGGATTCCGTTACACATACGCCCAGTTAGCTGACATAGACATGCGGTCGCTAGTTTTAAAGTCTCCTGATGTGTACGGGGCGTGGATAGAGATATATAGTGCTACCTGCCTGTCAGCCGGTCTATCTGTTCCTCCGACTGACAGGTGCCTCGTACAGCTAGCTATCGCTGATTATATTGTTTTTGTTGTTGCTATTCTTGTTGGTTTTCTGGGTAGCACTTTGAGCCTGCCATGTAAAACATTAAAATTTGACAGCTTTTAATGGGCAGCACGAGCGCACAGCTGCCAAAAGTTTTGGGCGCAGTTTTCGCCGGTGTTGCTGTTGACGGCATTTAATCGCGTCTGGCCGCATAAGTAAGCAACCAACAACCCCAAACACTTGCAGCGATTCATAAATCATCGTAGCTAGCGACGTCCTGGCATTTTTGGCCCGCATGGCATGCACAACCAAAAGTGGCATTGCTACAAATACAGCGTTCGGTTTTGCTGCCTGGCAGCTGCCACAGACGCAAAATTATTGTTTTCCAATTAATAAATGTCAATTACGTTCGAGAGCGTAAAAACAAGGTCAACATGAACGGCATACACATTACAGATACAAAAAAAAAGTCGCTTACGTACAATACAAAAAATTGTACTCTGAATAAAAATACGTATACTAAAATTATACTGAATTTTCAAACAAATTACAAAGTATTTATTTTTTAGTTCTGAATTGGAAATTAGATATAAAAGTAAAGCCAGCTTCAAAAATAGAACAGAAATCAATGCTGTTGCAAGATATTAAGCATACAGTTGATAATTTTTATGCGAAGTGTACAGTGCGTGCAATCTGTTTGCACACTTGGCCGCAACACAGGATAGCTGCTGCCCGTAGGGGCAGTTGCAGTTGCAGCAGCCGCTGCTGTTGCTGTCATCTTAAATAAACGACATGCCTGTTGGGGCTTAGCCTCAGTCTGACACCTTCAGTTTGTCCGGCCACGCCTCCAGCCTTGTTCCCCCAGCTGGTATGTGTGTCAATTGGCGCAGCTACAAATGAAGCATAATGGCCAACCTAATGGCTAAGTGCTTATGTACATGTGTGTGTGTGAGTGTGTGTGTGTGTGTGTGCATGTGCGTGTGTACTGTTGTTGTTGCTGCAGCATATGGAAATGCAATTTGTAACATTTTTGTCGGGTTTTATGAATTGACAATGATTTCATTTTCGGTTTGTTTGATAGCCCAGCAAAGTTTACTTATGGCCCGTTGCCTGCCAGTCTGTAAACTTCTACGGCTAACTGTATGTGTGTATTGCGCCTGTATGCGCCTTTATTTGGCTTGCATGGGTCCCAATGCAGCTGGCCCTCTCACATCTGGACTCATTGTCTTTTGGGCATAATTGCATTCTACACATTTTTGCTCAACAATTTTCACCCTGTTTTTTCTTTGCTTTGATTACAGCTGCCAGTGTTGTTGTTGTTGTGGTTATTTTCATTGTTGTTGCATTGCACTTGTTGTAATTGCAATTTACTGGTGTGACTATTTGTGTCTCTGAGTGTGTGTGTGCAAATATCTCTTCCTTTAAGCATTACGTGCGAGCTGGAAATATCCGACTTAAATTATTCCTTGAAATATCCGACTTAAATTATCAACGACCGTGAGCCGGTATGCTGCAAATTTTGTGGGTGCTGTGCAAACTTTTTAGGGGTGGAAACCCAAATGCTGATATGTTGCCGAGCTGCTCCGTTGCAGCAGGATACAGTACGTAGCCGCAACAGCAGCTGAACATACACAAGGATTTCGGTTTTGGTTCGCTTTTGGTTTAGGGTGAATTTAGGTTGCTTACGAGATGCTCGCGTGTGCTGCTCGCTCTCCCACTTTGTATGTGTTTGGGTGTGTGTGTGTGTGCGTACGTATACAAATGTTACGCAATCACACTAATGCGCAGTTTACGGTTAGCTGCAAATGCAACAGCCAAAAACATACGCCATCAGCAAAGCGCCTTTTATAAATGGTTGCCAGCATCAGCCAGACAGAACATCATCATCAACTGTGGCCAGTAAATGCTTTGAGCATTGCGAGCACACCTCTTTCCTTCCTCCCACAGCTAAGCACGCTTTATTAATTGTTTTTTACCACGGCACATTAATAAATAACATGACAGCTTCGTCAGGAGATTGGTTCCAAAAGGTAGGCAACGGTTTTTTTCATTCTTCCTTGAAGACTGTTTTTTCATTTTGCTTCAATTATGTTTGCAATTTGCATGCTGCGTAAAAAAAATCTTGGCCAATGAATTATGTGCGGCTATTTTGCCCAAAATTGCCGTAAAATATTTTCCAGTTTTTTTTCCGTATTCGCACAGAAAACTGTTCCATTTTGGATTGGTTGGCTGGTAAATCATTATAAATATTTTATGGTGTGCACACTTCATTACACATGGCCATATAGTTGCATGCAGGCAGCCAGTGTTGTAAGACTTTAAAATGCATGAAACCCTCGGAACGGAATGTTGCAATCTTAATGGGGCAAACTCGCTTGTACTCACTCCTGTGTACTTCCCGTTAAAGCTTAAGTTATACGCACATTAATTTTGGTCGTCAGACAACCCAGGCATTTTTCTTAGCACGGGCATCAACAAGGAACCCAAAGAAGGGGCTGAAAATAGGGGAGCGAACGTCGCCTTCAGCCATTCTACGAACTGTCGCCTGTCTCCCCATTAGAAGCACGCACAATGGTGATAATAAATTAAAAACGAAAGCTAATTTCTGTAATTGCCAGCACAGCACAGGAAACAGCGAATCAACCTCAACGTTCTTCCCAATGTCGTGGTGACTCTGCCACGCTGTCTCCGACCACATCTATGCCCTGTGTCTGTAGTATTTTAAGGTATCTTAAACTGCTACATACAAGCGATACAGTCTTTGATGTCTGCTATGAATATCTGTGGTGTAAAAAATATATTCAACATTTAGTTTGTATCTACAGCAACTATCTATCCACTTTTCATAGCCCATCCCTTAAATATTTAACTATTTTGCTTTAAATGTTAAAATATTACTTAAAATTATAAAATCGTTGAAGCATATTGAAATACAAACATGACAATATATTAATAATTATATAAAATATATGTTTAACTCGAATAAAATAGTCTCCACTTTTTCTACCCATATTTACATAATAAATATGGGCGGAAATATTTTTCAGCTAATAAAAAATAATATAAATATATATATTTATATGTAAGTTCATTCCTTTAATTGGCATCCAAATATTTGCTGCACATTTTTCATATTTAATTATTAAGCAAATTTAAATTTCAACTTATTTCACTTTAAACTTTATTTATACGTGTTTTTTATTTAACTTGCTGAATTTTTTTTGTAGAAAAAATATGTTTCCTGCTTCATTTAATGTTTACAAATAATAAAACAAATCAACATAAATCAACAGATTAACAACTGAATACACATTTTTATTAAGGCAATTTATTCAATAGATTTTGCTTGCAAATATAAATATTTCAACATCACTTATAGTTCTAGGTCAACTCTTAGTCGATCAGTTTGGACTGCAGCTTGTTTACCAGTTGCCTCACGTTTGAAACCAGGGTCACAATCATGACGACAAAATGTCATTGACAATTGGGCTCGGAGCCCGCTTAAAGGCGTCAAGATTTACGAACTATTGCCGAGGTCCCTAGCAGCTCTGTCTCGCCCTCAGCTTCATTTGGCAAGATGTTAGCGACGCACCCTAATGGCGCTTGTCAGCTCTGATTTTTACAGTAATTATATTGTATTAGAGAACTGACAGACTTGGTTGTTGGTTGTGCTCTGTTGTGTCGCTGGCGTTGTCATTGTCGCTCTTGGGTTGTTTTTGCCTGTCATTGGGTTCCTGTGAGCTTAAGAAAGTTGCACGTAATTAGCTGCATATTTTATGGAAATGGCAGCTCGAGCACAACCCTTGTCTAATTTTTAGTACATTCTGCGGCTTAAGCAACATAAAGCATCATAAACATTTATTGTGCAAAAACTCTATTTAGTTTTTAAACCGATTGTAAATAAGTATCAAATACGAATTTACAATAGATGTGCATACTTGTCTTAAGTATTAAGCAGTAGCAAATATTTATTTAAGAGATACAATTCATTAAAATCACATTTTTCATGCTATAATTCCATTTTCATGCTGGAAACATTTTACGAAAAAATGTCCAGAAAAATGCTTGAAGGCATGAGTTGCAATATTCAAAGCAGCATTAAATCGCAATAAAGAAAATGTGAAAAGAAAGCCCAGCTTGAAAGCTACAAATATTTGTTAAAGCTTTCGTAAGACTATTCAATTGAATGTTTTACTCACTTTCAACCGCATTTTGTCAATAGCATTCGAAACAATTTATTTCAGCTGCCAATAGTAAATTCCATTTATTTATTAGCCATCAATAGTTGTTCAAATCAATTTATTTCTTGAACAATGATTTTGTAACTTTGAAGTGTAAAATAATTTCATTTTGATGTAATTGGACCAGTATCCTTAAGATGAGACTTCAGGCTACTTTAAACTAAATCTCTATTTAGTGAACGATGGAAATCAGTGTTCACAATTTAACAATGTACGCAAATTGCCATTAGCAACATATGTTTCAAGTAGAATCTCTGCATAATCATCACTTAATCGAGATGCATGTGCCGAGCGTGGCATTTGAGACATCAACTGTACGCTGATTGCAACACCAGACGTCCAGCTAATTACAAGGCTTATTTATGCACACACACACATACAAACATAGCATACCATTGGTGAATTATGAAGTTGTAATTGAATACAGTAATTATGTATGGCCAAAATTGTAGCATTTAGATTATAAACTACTACCTGATGCTGATACTGCTCTGGCTACAGCTTCTGATGGAATTTATGGACTGCGGGCAATTCTACCATTTCCAATTACTTGGCTTTGCATTTAAGCCACACAACGGTAGACAACGGCATTCTAACTGAAATACGTAAACAATGCAAACAATGCTAGCAATGCAAACAATGCAATCGTGTTTTGCCTGACTGGCAACCTTTTCAAATATAATTTATAATTTGCACGAAGCTTCAATAATGCCCTGCATTACAAATATAATTATTTATATATATACAAAAGCAAAAAAAATATTTAAGTGCATCAGGCAAATTGTTTTGGCGGTTTTATGAAGACTTTAAAATACCAGGCTATACATTTAAGTATTTGATACTAAAGTATCTTATGTCCATAGTATTTAATAACATGCAACGACCACATTCCATAACAGTCTATAGCAGAGTCGAAACAGGCTGGTTGGCCAAAAATATGCAGAAGGATTGCTGCGATTGGTATTAAATTGAGTTATGAGATACTTGTATATTTCAATGTATTGAGAAGCAGGAGAACAATTTGCAAAATTTCACCTGCTACGTGAATTTTGCCTGAATGCAATCTGTGGGATTAAGCGCCGGAGGGTAGAGAAATATGCAGGGTGGTCTTAGGGGTGTGTGTGGCATCGTCTTCATATTTTTCACTCTGACGCCTGCTACTGGGGCAACAACAGCCGCAACGGCATCAATTTGATTTGAATGCGTAATCGAAACGTATTGTGAGCGTCCCCATTTGCAATGCAGCCAAACATTCACACACACAGCTACACTCGCATACGAGTACATATCGACACGCACACCAATTCATTTTTTTGCTGTGATTTGTGAAACGTGCAAAAATAATCGCTTGAAATTCAATTGATGACATGATTTGCTGGCGTCTGATGATGCATGTGGTGGCAGCAACCATTGCTGTGTGCGTGTGGCAGAGGCGACAAAAGGCGTTGCTGGCGTTTTTCATCAATCTTAGTGAAAATTGCAATTTTGTGGCGCATTGCATATTTGAATGTGAATGCATAAGTGAGTAGAGTGAAGAAGCAGCCACATCAGCAATAGCAACAGCAGCAACAAAATGCTGCATCAGCATCAACATGAACATCTCTGGCGTAAACAAAAACAGTTTGCTAACCAGCAGGAATTTTAGATGATAGTTGGCAGGCTTAGATATAAGATACCACGCAGAAACAAAAACTAAGCTGCACCCGAGAAGTATACAGTGTTTTCCAAACGGCTCCATAAAAACAGCAAACTTTAAACCTGAGCAATTCAACAAAAATATAGCCTGCATATATGCATATAGTCCAAAAGAACTTAAGGGATAAACAAACTTTTAAGCTTAAGCTTCGAGTAGTAGAAAACTTGAAGACAGAACAACATAAAAGTACAAACAGAATAACAAGCATAGCATTTCTTGCCATGATACAGGGTATCAGCGTATTGTGGAAAACAGATGCAAAAGCTGTTGTCACATTTAAGGGCAATCTTTGGTCAGTGATATGTGCGCGTGAGTGTGAGTGTATATGTGAACCTGCTTATATACACACACACGGACACACACGCATACCATTAAAGAAGACAGACCGCAGCGCAACAAGCAAAACACAAAAACAACAACAGCAAAGAATGAAGAAAAATACGAAATTGCAAGAAACGAACGCTCGAAAATCGACGTTCAGAAAATGAAATGAAATGTGAAGCGAGCCATGTGCGACTGGCATGGTGTGCGAGTGTGTGTGTTAGGAGCTGCATGAATTGCAATTGTTGTTGAAAGCATTTGCATGTCACTCGTTTGCGTTGTGCGCACCTGTATTGGCGTTGACAACGTGGGTAACTCCCAACACCATTGCACCACCGCACCACCCACTGTTATATACGGGCACTAACGTAGTATTTAATGCAGCCTTTCTATATGCATGAGTTTGAGTGAGCCCAGTGGGTTGGCTGGCCTGGCCGCGCCATTGTTCTGTGTGTTTGGGTGTGGAGTGTTAAACTGAAAATGAATTGCCAGCGCCACAAGGCAAGAGGCAATTGGAGACTGTAACATATTGCGCATACGCCACATGTGCCCAGCGAGCATTTAAAATGATAGCCAATGCCAAGCCACACCACGACCACAACCATTGGTAATTTGAAGTTTTCGTGCTTCGGACAGTTCAACCGGAAGATAAGCAAAGCTGTGCAAAGTTTCTAGCAAGCACAATATGGTGCCGAGTAGTAAAATAAAACAAGAACACAACTCGGGCCAAGGTTAGACAATATGCCAGCGCTCACAAGTCAAACACCTTGAGACGAGCGGTTGGCAGCGTTTAAGTTGTTGCAACACACACAAAATTTGCACAATGCATGCGATTTGCATTACGCTTGGCCGCAGCCAGAACTAACTCCGCAAACTTTTTGCCGAGGCTCTGACGATGCATAGCCTGGAAATCGGTAGAATATTATGGTAGCCAGAGACTGCAAAAACAAAAGGTAAATGCAGCACATCACCACTGCACCACGGCACCACTGCCCCGCTCTCCTGCAACTTATAAATATGTAAATAAGCAACAAAGTTGCCAGTCGGAAATGATCCAGCAGGCAGCAGGCATCAACCAGTGGATAACAGTCAGAGCAACTGGAGGGTTGACAGAGGGCGACAGCCCCAGATGAGATGAAGTCACAAAGTTAACAATATGCTTGACATGGCTCATGGTTCGGTAAGCGTTGTAAAAGTTGACGGCTTAGTCTTACAGTTTACCACTGCAACATTGTGTCCTGTTGGCATAGGTTACGCTTGTGGCACCGTGGCAAACTACATGCAGCAATCATAAACAATGAGAAAGAAATACAGTGTCGGCTCAAAATTCGAGCTATCAAATATAATTGCAGTATAGAGGTTGAACCATGTATAAAAAGTATTGCTTTTGAAAATCGGTTCAGTTTTGACAGAGTTATGGACTCTTAAGTAATATTTCTTACCTGTACTTAGGTGGAAAATCGTGTTACCCACTATAAATGTAGTATTATTAAAGAGGTTAAACCCTGACTAAGAAAGTATTATTTAAGAAAACCGGTTAAATTTTTCCAAGATTTAACAATTTGTATAATAAATTTCCATTTCTTTTGCAGTTTACAATTAGTCGTTTAAAACTCATCCAAATTTTTATTTATTTTAATCGTGTATATTCCACTTCCATATCCATTGCAACTTTCGACATAAAAAATCGCATTTGCAGCCACTGTGAATACCAGTAGGGGCGGGAGGAGAGTGGGTGGCATGCCGCAATAGCAGGTGATGCATTGTTGCACTTGGCTGCACATGGCAAATCAAATTATGTGCCACAAAAAATTAAAATGGTTGGCAACAGTTGCTCAAGTTTTCATCACTAAATTCACTCCACACATACACTTGCTGCAGGATATGGCGCAGGAGTGTCAAAGAAGGTGTTTGGGGTGGGGGGTATGTAGCGCACATGTTGTGAGAAAGCGGCTGCATTTGCCGCGCTTTGAAATTAATTAAAGATTGTCTGCTTCTGGTCGGGTTGGATTCGATTTGAGCCTGTAGTCTGGGGTTCGGTCTGGTCTGGTGCTGAGCCTGGATACTCATCGTCGTTATCGTCAGTGCGTTGTCATCGCATCAAGTTTTTCAACAGGCTGGATGGTGCATGCAACATCCTGCTTCGCACTCTCATCGCGCTTAGCTGGATTTGGTTTTACAGTTGGCACGCACAAAGACAAAGCCCTGAAACGCATGTCTGCCGTCAAAGCAAATTAGAGAGCTCTTAAGGACGCACTCAGCTACCATCCAAACCCATCCAATCCACACTTTTTTCCCCTACGGGCTTCCACTTCGAATTTATGTGGCTTTAAAATTAAATGCGATTCA
Organism: Drosophila basisetae; assembly: GCA_035041595.1. Lineage (NCBI taxonomy): Eukaryota > Metazoa > Arthropoda > Insecta > Diptera > Drosophilidae > Drosophila > Drosophila basisetae. Next base: position 3,170,806 of record JAWNLB010000020.1, read on the forward strand.
TGCGCATAATATTTTTGCTACCAGTTGTGCGTAACAAATGTTCATTTGGGTAGATTCTTTTTCGTGTTCTATCTGCTTAATCTTAAATGCAAATAAAGGGAGCAAGCAAATTGTATTTATTTATCGCTTACTCTCGTTGCTTTGGCCAGCACCTAACAAAAAAGAGAGGAAACAAACTGCAAATGTTTGGCCAATGCCAAAGCGCCGCAAAGTATGCAAAGCTGCTTCCACTAACACCTTCAGAATTCTACACATATGTGTGTGAATGTGTGGGTGTGTGTGAGGGTCATGATGACAATTGTGCAAAAAAGCATATTACCAAAACTGAAACGAGCCAAGCAAAGTGGAAAACCAAAGGACAATAAAATGTTGTAGACAAATCTTATCAACTACTCGTTTACTCTCTGATGTTGTTGTTGCTGCTGCTGGCTTTGCTGTTTGCTGTTGTTGCTCTTGTTGCTGTTCTTATTGTTGTTGTTGTTATTATTATCGTCTTTGCTCGTGCCATTATAATGTTTCTGTGGTGTCTCTCTATCGCCTAACAATGCCCTCAGCTTTAGGCTCTTCTTTGCCTGCTTGTTTGCACCGGACATGCATCAGGGCTTACCTACTAATACACTCATACACTCACACACACATTTACTCGCACATTCATTCGGTCATTTCGTCAGTTAGTGATTCATCCATTCACTCATTTGCTCATGTATTCATTTGCACAATTTACTGTGTACGACTTATTGTTTGCCTGGTATTGTACAGTGCTTTTAATACTCTTACAAAAGGTCTTAAGTGTTTGGAACAACGGTTAAGATAAAAGGAATATATATTTTGGGAGATTAGCTCAACTTTTAATACTTTTTATTTTCTTACTATATTATATTATAGTCATTACAACATGTTAGTTGACTGTTTCACTAAGTGGATTTAAGGTTTAAATATATATTATTCTCTCCTCTTTTCAATTATATATATAATATATATATATATATTCTTGAGGTTGACTCAGCTAACTATATTACCTAAGAGCCATAAAATAGTTTTCTGCTTTATTTTCATGATTTCAAGTTTAAATATCTTTTATTATTTTATGTTTTCTAAAGTAGATTTATCGTATGCTTTCGCTTTGTCAAAAACATTTTCATAACTATTTGATTGTATCAAAAATCCCGAAAAGTGTACTTAAAATTCGTCGCACCCTAAAACTAACTATTATTTCTTATTTGCATTGTTGCTGTTGTGCCGCTTTTCGAATATTTACGCTCCATTGTTTGTCGCTCAGGCGGAAGCATAAAATTGTTTGCTAGATAAGAGAAGGAGACATATCATCGACTAAAATGTTTTTCCTGTCCTTGCCGCACGCGTTCTGCCGCTCTCTCAGTCTCTCACACTCCTCTTTTCACTTTCTCTCTCTCTCTCTCTATCTCTCTCTCTCTCTCTCTCTCTCTCTGTGTATGTACGCCTAGCAAAAAACAATGAGTATTCAATGATAGTTTTTGTTGTGGCATTTCTTTTTATTGGTGCCTGGTAAAGTGTTGCCTATAATCCGGCTTATATGAATATCTGCATCTAACTTTGTTTGGGTGTGTGTGTTTTGTATAGGTTAACCATGGCTGCAGCTGCAGGACAATTAGAGAAATGATTTTCCAAAGCGATTGCTCCAATAAGAAAACAATTGCCTAAAAGGTAACCGAAACAGTTTTGGCCATGACACGAACTTCAGCTCTTGGCCAAAAGCCCTTTGCATAACTTTAAACCGATTTTTACTCACTGGTCTTGTTATTCTTCTTGTTACTGTTGTTGTTGCCGTTGTTACTGCTGTTTCTACTGTTTTAGCTGAGCGGCGCCGTCGTGTCTGGTAGCCGCGGCACTTTGAAATTTATGCTTCATTGAATGCGCATGAAAAACAGTCAGACAAGTCGAACATCAGAAGGGGAGCAGGCAACGCATACCAATTGTGGCCGAGTGGTAAAAACAAGAGAATCGAATTTATTTCGCTAAAGAAAAACAACAAGTACAGCAACAACAAGAAAATATCGAGTGCCAAGTGGCAGTGACGTTTTTGCGTGACATTTTCTTAACTTATGCGAAGTATCAAATGAAAAACAGCTGCAATTGCAATAACAACAAGTACAAACGGGATGACATCCATATAAATATTTGTACAGCTAAGAAAGCGGAGTGTGGGTGTCGCTGTGCTATTCACGCCATGCGAACATTTTACAAATAAGGGGGTACATAAACAATAATCCAAGGCAAACCAGAACGGAAAACTTCAAAGAAAATTCAAAGCAAAATTAATAATTTAAAGTAGAAGAAGTTGACATTTAATAAATGTGCACTTCTAATGGAAGTTATGGAAAAGCATATTTTATAGAAGTTTTGCCAAGATTTTCACCTCCATTCAGATCACAATTGTTAGTTTTCAGCTTTTCAGTTGTAGAAGCACTTCGCTATTGTGTACCGAAAAAAATCACTTTGTGGTCCTTAATAAGTTTACAGTTTCCCTTGAAACGCCCTACCTCCTGGCCTTTACTGCAAATGGCAATTTGCGCATCTTCGGTATCAATAGAAGTGAAGGACTCTAAGTAAATAAATAACACTAACGAAGCAGCAGCAGAAACTACAATTCCAGCAAAAGCAAGAGAAACTACAGCAGCCAATTTCATAACGAAGACAACGAGTTGAGCTTAGGAAAGTGTTCAATTGGTCGTTTTTTAGTTATCCTTAAAAATGCTTTCTATTTTGTCGGTAGAGTGGAAGAAGACTCTATTTCAGTTTGTATTTGTTTATTTATTTATTTGTACTATTTGTTATTCATTTATTTGCTTTTCCTTCGTGCACTTGCCTGATGTGGGGAGGGGCAGGGCGGGAATGTCCGGCGGGGTATTTCGCTTCCTCTCTTGTGCCGTGGCAGCCATTTTGAAAGCGAACGCCTCAGGTTATGCTACAGTTATTTTGTCAGCCAATGTCGCAGCTGCTGCGGCAATTAAATAAGGCGAACGTAAATAAATTTAATTATTTTTACAATTTACTGACGAGCCCAGCCGCAAAGAAAGCCCACCATAAGTCAGCCCAAAGAGAAACAGTCAACATTTACCAAGTCTCCCTTTCAACGCCTGCTTGCTCCCACTTCATCAATCCCCAGTGTTAGTCTTTGAGCGTTTGTTTATTTGGCCATGAGTGTAAAATGAGAAACTACCAATACATATATATATAGAAAATGAGATGAAACGCGATCGTGTATCAGTTAACAAGACAGTCGCAAAAATTGAAAACTAATTGAATTTTGGTATAAAAAAAAAGAAGCAAATTGCGAAACTCGATTCAAAGCGCTGCCAGCGACTACTGAGTGGGTGTTAAAGTATGTCTGAGTATGTACGAGAATGTTTTTTTTGCGAACTTGAACTTTAGCTTGTGGTTGAAATGATAGGCACGTGTCAGTTCAGTTAAAAAATCAAACCCTGATCAGATCAACGACATAAAACAACTCTACGCAAGCTGTCAATAAGTAGCGAAATATTATACACAAACCCAAATTTAATTTTAATGATATCAATTCGAATAAGGTAAGAAACAAACAACGCATACAAGACGATAGCCTCAAAATCATATGCCAAGACAATTTCATAAAGTATAAGAACATAAACCCCAAAGAACTGGAGCAATCAGTCTGTGGTTATTAAATTTGCTATTAAACAAACCGCAATATAAATTCCATTTATGTGTTGTTGTTGTTGTTTTGATCAACTTTTCAGCTTTATTGCAAACTTCAGAACAGAGGCAAGTTCTTAAGTGGCCAAGTGGTAAAAACAACAACAACAACAGAAATAATAACAATAGCAACAGCAAAAACAACAACAGCAACAAAAAGATTCAACATCAAAATTAATAACGCGAAACTTTATTCGCAACTGCAAATCAAGTAACTAACTCGACCAAAAGCATTATGGCTAAATTACTTTTTATGAGTTTATTTCCTTTTCAATACGAAAAATACGAAACCGCATAAAAAATAAATACATTTATATATATATGTATATATACATATATATATATATATATAACGGTTTCACAAGAAACGTAGCAAAATGGTTGAAAAAATATTTGCCATTTCCTCGCAAATAAAAAGCCACTCACATCAATGAATCGACGAAACAAAACTTGAGTCAAGCCAGTCAGCAAAGTTAGTTAGCGCATGGAGTGGTTGACTCGATGAGTGTTCGTTAGTGGCTCAAATCGTTGGGCAGCAGCCACCGCCGACCAGCAAATTGTGGCCTCCTGGCTGTGTCAAGTACCTGATGATTTTTAGCAGCCTCGCCGGTGGTCATTGATGAAATTACAACATTAGCAAACTAATCGCAACCACTTTAGATGCCAGCAACGTTCTACGTTCTACTGTTCCCTGCCAGCTGGAGGAGGCAATACAAATGTCTGGGCTCCTTTAACTGAAGCCTGTCGAATGAAAAAAAGTAAAAGTAAAAGCAGAAAGCAAAAGCAAACAAACCAATAACACGCTAAGGTTGGGCATTGTATTTCAGCGTTCTGGTTTACAGGAAAAATTGTGAAGGAATCGAGTACAGCTGAAAATAAAGCAATTTCGAGAGGTGTGCATGAGCCAAACGAAACGAAATGAATGAAATGAAATGAAATGAAATTCATCAATAAATTTCCGTAGGATCAATGCGAAGTCGTTTGCCATAAATAGAGCTCAGCTCAGGCTGGCATTATACATTGACAGATGCTTCGGCCTCGGCTTCAGCTGGGGGTAGATTTAGTTGCGGAAATTGTTTGTATCAAGTAAACATTGCAACGGAAATGCTCTGCTTAATATGTTTGTATGTATATATGTATGTGTATGTGAGTATGTATCTGTGTATGTAAGCATCTGTATATGTTGTAGTGCAAAGGATGCTCAGGCGCTGTGAGCAGCACAATTCACCAACGACAATCGCTCAAATTCACGCTGCTAAAAGTTCAATGAATGTAGATACAAATACATTTATACTATCAGCAACTTTCTCTCTGTGCTGTTGTGTTTGAGTTTCGAGTGTATTTGAAGCAGGCACAATTGCGACTCATGAGGCAGCACGTAAAGTGCACTCGTGGGAATTCTCAGCCGTTCAACAGCAGTAGCATCAGCAACAAGCAGACACCAGTCGAAAAAATGCCCCAAACCATATTTGTATGTGGAAATGGGTGACTCTGGGGGTGTGTGTGTGTGTGTGTGTGCGTCTCACTCACGTACGCAGTCACTAAACGCCACACCAATAAACAGAAAAATGTGTAATCACTGCTCAACAACTGGCGGCAGCAGCTACACAGCAACAAATATTAGGCCGCTTACAAATATTGAAGTAACTTTTGAATTTGTATTTTATAAGATTTTAGATATGACAGAGAAAGATTTATAAATTTAATTTAATTTATATAGAGCAATGAGAAACTAAAAGTGAAAGCGTGCTCAGCTATAAGTATTTAAAAAAAAGTCTGTAGACACAAAAAATATTGTTGTCTTTACGACAAATAATTCAGTAAAATTGAAGTACTAACAAATTTCTAACAAAGTACATGATTAACTTCATAATTTTGTAAGCTGACAAATTGGGCAATTGACGAAAGCAAGGGGCTTTCTCCTTTCTCCATTTTGGGTTGTGTCTGATCAACAGGACCATTATCTTTAATTGCTCTGCACCGTAAAGTTTGTCGCTATAAACATTTTAACTAAGCCTATAAACTGTTCTAATAGACGTCATCAAAGCGTTTGCATGATTTACGGCCCACTCCGCATACGCTTCACTTTTTCTTACAATGTACCATAAAAATGTACTAAAACTGAGAGACACGAGGTACCACATGGGAATATATATATCTATATATATATATATATAGATTTATACATATTAGTATATGTGTATATATAAAGCGTTTCAGTAATTGAGAAGCAGACCCAACTCCCAATTGGAGCTTAATCAATACCCAAATCATATTGCACAGGCAAACGGACAACAACAATGAGTGGTAAGAGAGCAATGCAATATAAATATTTGACGTGTGAGAATGTTTGGCTTTTATGGGTACCCCAGAAGCAGCTGAAGCAGCAGCAGCAGCAGCAGGCAGCCGGCAGCATCTCGAGAGGAACAAAATGAGTTGTTTAGCAGGCGACATAACAATTGCAGATTTAGTGAAATTGCTTTTACTCCACGCCCACAACTCCTGAGAGTCCAACTGGAATGCGTATGTGAGTGTGAGTGTGAGTGTATATGTGTGTATGCGTTTGTGCTTGTCATCGTGTTGTAATCAAATGGAACTCGACGCATAATGGCGCAAATTGCGCTTTTATGTAGGCTGTCGAATTGTGAGTTCCCCGACCTCAATTCCTCTCTCTTCGAGCACTTTGTGCAACGCATCTGTCAAAATGGTTAAACACTCGCCTATGTTAGACCATCTGGAAGTTGGTTACACCTACAAATTAGCACCACCGTCCTCGCCAGCACCCACACTCACGCGCACTGCTGTTCGGCTACTAAATTGAAAATGAAATGTGGCACGTAGAGAGCATCGCATGCGGTTCATTGGTAATTCATTTATGCGCACATTTGCTTTTGGCCCGCCTGTCTGTCTGTCCACAACTCGGCTGCAGGTGTTTCGCATAAGAAATGGCTTCCATCGATGTAGCGTATAGCGCCGACATTACACGTAATTTATACTTTTTGGCAGCCACTTTGGCCTCGCCAGGGTATTTTGGGGCTAGGGGCTTGGGGATCGGGGCCTGGTCAGTCCACAATGCCAAGCACGACTTGACGTCATGATAATGTATCGAATTCATTTTCCACTTGTTTGGTTGCCACCTACACACGCAGACAAACACACAGCCACACATACATACGTATATTACCTGGTGCAGGAGTTCAAGTCTCTGCTAGCAATCTTTTTTGTTGTAGCTTTATTCACGTCTTTTCATGCCAGCAGCGTTTTGTTTGGCAAATATCAAAAACGCTTTCGACACATTCCACATTCATACTCAATTACCTACGTGGCAACCTCAGCTGCTGTTGCCCACTTGGCAGAGTGCTCACTGTACTTTTTTATTTGTATATAGGTATACACATTTACTATACTTCTCTTTTGGGTACATTGTATGCATAGTATTGGTTAACTTTGAAGAGCACTGCACACACAGTGGCATTAAAAGTATAGGGTATTTCCAAGTCTATTCACTTTAACTGTTTTTTTTTTCTGTAAGCACTACGCGAATTGTGCAATTTTTGTTTTATGGCTGAGAGTGTGTTTCTGTTTGAGTTTGCTGGCCAGCCAAACAACGTTCAATGACTTGGCCCAGGCCAAAAAGTTTGTTGCAAATATTTGACCATCGACCGCGCACAGGCAACCAAACCACTCAACTTCAGGCAGAATCCCATTACACCCCAACCTCTTCTGCTCCTGGTACTACCCCTGCTCAACCCATCTATGTTGGCTTATTGCCGAGCGGGCTGGCATGTTTGCTTTACGCTACTCGTTGAATTTCATTCCAATGCATTTATTTATTTGACTTCTTTTTGCTCTACTGCTGCCTGGACAAATACAACTTTGGCACAAATATGTCCAATTTCTATGTGTGTGTGTGTGTGTGTAAGCTGTGTGTGTAAACTGTGTGTGCTGTTGACCAACTTCAAAATATTAATAATAAAATTGCTTTAATGGAGCGTCGTACAACTCTCGTAAATTCAACTTTGTATCATTTTCAAATCACAATCGCATTCGCCCAGTCGAGCAATTCACATTATTCGCTTATGCATTGCAGCCACATAAATAATATTTAGCTTTCACTTAATCAATCATAATCAATCTGAAAATATGCACAGAAATACGTGATATATTGAAAATCACTGCTATTAGAATTTGTCAATTGATTAAGGACAGCATTGACAGCATATTCTATAAATGGAAATAGACGTGCTATCTAAATTTGGCTATGCTACAAAAATAATGTAAAAGTTGTGTTTAATATGAAGTATGTATTAATATTTATTAAATCATAGATTTCGCTAATGGAACGCAAACTAAGATTCCATAAACTTGTAGAGCATAGTTAAGCTGCTGACACATAAATTTAAGTTCGGATTTCGAGATACGTCGTAAGCAAATTTGATTTATGTTGTTGTTGGAGACGTTTTCTTCAATGCGTTATAAACTTCACAACTCAATTATAGTATTTTCTACTAGTGGATAAAAACTTTTCGAAGTACTTGTAATGATGGTTTAGAAAATCAAAATAAAATTCTAACTTTGCCTTAGCACATTAAGTATACTAGCTAATTTATATTATTATTATCTTCAATAAAATATGTTAGCACTCCAAACACTTGCTTCAAATAGAGTATATTGAATTAAATAATTAGACTCATTTCATTCAAGTCTTAAAATTTGCAGAGCATTCAGTTGACAATTTTCTTCATTCGCACTTCTTCATGCTATTGCTGCTCCGATTTGTTCTCTTTTTTAGCTGTGCTTTTAAAACACACAAATCCACTCAACAAAACTGTTGGCGTCTCCAACGCTGATTGATATATTGACCGATTGATTGATTGTTGGCCAGGTGCCTACATGGGGCGTCGTGTATTGGGCTTCATTGTATTAAAAGCGTTGGTCGTGCTAATTAAATTGACATTCGCCTGTTGGCTACTGACTGCTGTGAACCGCACTTTTCCATTTAGACAATTGACCTCCCACGAACACAATCAGACCTGTGCACATCTAAACGCTATTAGTAAATATATTTACTATAGAAATGTAATTTAATCGGACACCGAAGTCAACTGTCACAATAAACAAAAACAAAAAAAAGGTCTCTATCAAGCGGAAACTGCTGTCATTGTTGTCAATGTTTGTTTTTGTTGCGCTTTAATTATTTTCACGCCCACCTGGCACCACGCCCTTGAACGGAAATTGCACAGTGCCGCCGTCGGCAATCCTCCATTTTTCATTTTCATTTCGTTTCATTTTGTCTTATTTTAATTGAATTTTGAAATATGCGTTGACCATGTTTTTTTTTTGTATGCTTGCTGCAAATGCAATTAATTCGAGCATTTTTTGAATTGTTCCATTCACAAGTTCGGAGTTATTTGTTGCTGTATGGTTGCAATAAATTTAGCGCACTTTAAGCATAAATCAAATAAATTTTACACGAGATATTTGCTGCGCAAATTGTTAATTAAATCATTTGTAGTTTTTGTTTTTCAACAGTTGGCCTTAATCAGGTATATAGTTATTTTTTATTAAGCATGTTTAAGTCGTATTAATCTTTTGCTTTCGCACAACTAATCCACCCATTAAATTTTAACGTCAATTTACAAATTTGTTTGGCGCACGTGACGTATGCGCAATTTGCATACTTTTTTACATACAGTATTTGATATGCCCGCACGATATTTAAATGCTTTATAAGTTAACCATTTCTCGTTTTATTATTTTATCCTGTCCAAACACAAAGCATTCTCTGTGTAGTTTTTGCATTTATTTTTTACGTATCCCAGAAAATGCTGCAGGCCAAACTTTTTGCCTGCTCAATTTTATTCAATTTCAACTGATGAAATTCAATAACAACTGCCCAAAAATAGTTTTAATTGCTATTGGTGCATTGCTGGTAAGTTTAAATAAATAATTCTTTAAATTTCAAACAGTTTATTATATATTCAATAGTCAATTCCCATCCTATTATTGGCTTATGCCTATTTTGTTTCACGTTTAAAATGTACAAAACTTTCTGAAGTGCACCAATAAAAGATGTACACAAATACTGAATTCTACTGCTTTCGGTTGTATTATTGGCTTCTAAATTATGTAGTTCCTCGAGCAGACATACAAAAACTTGAATTGTTCATTTTCGTTTCGTTTCGCTAGTTCTCACAACTCTATCAGATTTGGTTCACTTTGCATGCATGCAATTTGCCATTTGTATTTTGCAGATACATATACACACATATATATATATAATGTATATATTTGTAGTTGCTCAACTGTAGCATTCGAAATGAGATGTGTGTGCATGCATGCAAGTTCTTGCCTTTGTAAATGGCGACGACATCGCCCCACCACGGGGCGTATACGCAATGTTATTAAATTAAATATGGCAGTGCATATAACTTTTTGCGGTAACTTTGGCCCGCTCGACAAAACTACAGCAAAAGTTTTGTGTGCAGAAACTAATTGTTAATTGAAACAAAATCCCGGCCGTTTGGTGCGGTTCCAACACAAGGACCTGCCTGGAGGGCGGCCAAAGCATTTGCCGTCAAACAAATGCCAACAATTACCTATGGCAACAATAAAAGCGAAAAACTTAACTTAACTAAAAGTCTTTGGCCAAACGCTGCCCACTGGCATAAATAAAGTAAATGTGCAGGGGGAAAGTCTATGAATTTTTCCGCGCGGGGCTTGGTTGAGGTACTTACCGCTCAGTACAATAACTACGAGCAACAGCAGCCAAGCCACGCAGATGCTCTGGGCCATTTGGAGAGGCATGATGGCGATGGCGATGGCGATGGCGTTGATGGCAGCACCAACGACAGGAACAACAACCGGAAACGCAGTAAGCCCTGCTCCTCGCCGGGACTGGGACCTTACTGGGCGACGGTACGACGTTCAAGGGTACGAGGCTGGGCGAGTTGCTTTTGTTTTATGTCTGTCTTTGCGTTACTCTGCTGACAATTTCTATGCTGGCAGCAATAACCAAGTTAGCAGCGTCATCATCAACATCAGCAGCAGCTGCAGCAGCAACGTCATTATCGGCGTTCTCTTTATTAACTTGGCCAATTGCCAGACGGGCACAAAAGGCAACTCTGTTATGACCCCGGGCAACGTCGTTTCGCTGTTTGCCTTTTCTATTGCCCGGCTGCTGTTTTACGTGGCTGCAAAGAGGATCAGAGAGCGAGAAAAAGAGGGATTAGTATACATATGTATGGGTGAGATAGAGCAGCAGTTAAGTTCTGTTAGTGGACTGACACGAAAAGTATTGCTGCGACAAAGATGCGTAAAGAGTAGGTAAGCAGCTGAAGATGAGAGGTGGCAAAGGACCAGCTGGATTGACGGCATGTAGCAGAACACGCTCAAGTAGCAGCTGCCACAAAGTCAAATCCACTCATTGACACGCATCTGCCACGCTGATTGTTAAATGACAAACAAGTACATATAACACAGAGCTCGAGTCGAAATTGGCCGACTAACAAATACCCAAGCTTAGCAACATTTGTGTTTTTCAATTTAGGTGACTAACCCAAACTAAAAAGACTTTTCAGCGTTTGAAAATCGATTCAGTTTTGGCAAACGGTCAACTATAAATGTAGTATTGTTAAACTCTACATAAGCCGGTGATGCATTTAAAAATCGGTTGAACTTTGACGAAGTTATGGCAGTCGGGAATTTGAACCAATAAGCAAAGTTTTCAAATAAGTCTCGCCTATTGAATTCTCCACAAGGTTTAATACGAACTCGAGAACTTTTGCCAGTTACATAAACTTACAGAGCTTCAAGCTATCTTCTTCACAAATCTAAAATGATTGCAGGGTATAAGAACTAAATTCGAAAAAGCGGAAATGAGAGTAAAACGATAATGACGAAACGCCGTTTGCGTAATGATATGGCCATTGTGGCACCACTTGCCATTTATTTTTCTATTACACGATTTTTGGCCAGGGCCAGAGTTAATCAGCAGCAGCAGCAGCCTTGCAATTTAAATTGCCAAATAGTTACTTATTTTCACTTATCTGGCTAACTACAGCCCCCACTCTCTATACACAACCATATCCGGCTTAGAGTTTAAAGTGTAATTAAGGTAATTGTTAGCACCCCTCTGCCATTAGACCCCGCACCAGTTCCACTGTGATTATGTACCATTATCCATTTGAATGTGCAACGGGGCGCTCGCTGATCGATTCTGTGGCATTTATGTGAGAATAATGAGAGTCGGGCATATTTATTACGCATACGCCATGTGCACACACGCGCAGCTATACAATTTCTATTCCCGGCGAACATTTCGATTTTTTTTCGGATTTATCTAGTATCTGGCTGCCATTATTTGCCATTTGGTTGCGGCAATGTGCATAATTTTAATGCATAGATATTATGTGCTCGTCGTCTGTTCATGCAAATTTAACCATGCCCTCTCCCTCTCCCCCTTCACTCTTCACTCTCCTGGCTTTGACTGTGCACTGTGCTTAATATCGGAAAACGGAAACGGCGCAGCAAAAAAAAAAGGAATTTTATTATTGTTAGCAATTGGTTTATGTTTGTGTGTTGCGTCAACATGTGTCTGTGTACGTTGGTGTGTGTGTGTGTGTGTGTGTGGGCCAGACTTCAGACTTCGGAAAGCAATTTGCCACGCACTGTCAGTGAAGTTGAACGCGCTGGAACATTTCTAATTTTCAGCTACGAAAAATTTATACAATATAAAAAGGCCCAGCCCGAAGTCAAAGTAACAACAACAAAAAGAGAGAAACGAAAAAAAAATATATACATAAAAAAATGTGAGAAGAATCAGCCATACACAAAAATTTACATAAAATCCAACTCGTATGCATGTAATTCGTAGCAGACAAAAGCTTTGCTTTTACTTTTACTTTTTTGTTGTTGTTTTTACTGAATTCTCTCTCATACAGAGCAATAATCAAAATATACTTTGCGTTTTTCGTTGGAAATCTATAAATGACCTTCACTTCAAGGATTTTATGTTAAAATACAAAATTGCTTTCAATTTCATACGCAATATGAAACATTACAAATTTGAGCTAATTAAAGTCGCATTAGCTTTAAGTAATAATAAGCGAAATTAAATATAAATGAAACTGTTTAAGTGATTGCACATTATTTACAATTTGTTCAGAATAAAAAGAGTTTGCAAAACAGCTGAACGCGCTCTCAAAGGGGCTTAAAATCATAAAGCATGTGTTCAAGTAAATAAGAACCATAAGCAAGTATTTGTTGGCCGTAATAATTAACAATGCTCTGAGAGAGGGATTTAAGAATCAGTCAAATGATATGCCTAATAAGCTTAAGCCCCATTAAGCACAATGCTGCGAAATTAACAAGTATTAAATATCTTCATACAAAATAAAATAAATATAATGTAGCATATAGCGCAACAATCGCGACGTAAAAATTAACGGATTAACGCCCTATTTGCATAAACAGCCAGACAGAGAGCCGCCAGGCACAGAGCGGTTGATGGGCGTCCCAAAAGTTCGTGCGTATACTTAATCTGTCAGTAAGAGTTCAAAGTGCATTTGGCGGGGCTCTTAACCGATTTGTACTCTGGCATTTTTTGCATCTTTCATAATTATTCAAAGGCTGGCAAGCACTGAATAGAAACAGTAGCAGTCGCAGACAGCAGCCAGCAGCGGAAGGCAGCAGAAGGCAGCAACAACATGAGTAGCAATAAAATTTATATAACATTATAAAGCAATTTGCAGTAAATCACCAAAAGTGCGGCACGCGTGTTTATAAATCACAAGCAGCTCTCAGTAACCAGAAGAACAGAACAGCCCAACAAAATCCAAACAAGCAACACCAAGCACTGCTCAATATGGCAGTCTGTTCGCAAAGCAAAAATCGAAATGAATAATTAATATGTCGCGCCCAAGACAGACGCCGGCATGTGGAAGGCTCCACATGCTACATATTCCAAAAGGCAGCTCTTCAAAAATAAATAAAAATAAAAACAGTACAGAGAAAAAAGATGGCAATTTGCGGGTTTTGCAGTAATATAAACAAAACAGTGTGCCACAAAAAAAAAAAAAACAACAAAAAAAAAACAGCCAAATTCTCATGTGAGGCCCGACGGCGAGTAAGCCCCAACACAAGTATCCAGTATCCAGTGTTCTGTTCAGAAAAAAAGCTCAACGAGCTTGACAAATTTGCAACAGCAACTGAAATCCGACGAGCGGTGACGTTGGTGGTTTGCAGAATGAATTTTTCATTTATGACAATGTTTACGTAATTTGACAGCCAACACAAATTTCGTTCTCTATTTTCTGTGTGCGCGTCGATCTTCAACATGGTCGTACGCAAATGGACGCTCATTTATTGTTACTCTCCATCAGTCCCCTACCGGCCTCCAGTCGGCCTCATGCCGCAACACAGTTTTTGGCCTTGCCAATCAAGCAAAGCCACTTTGTTGTCTTTTCTAATCAAATGTGTGCTGTGTGCTGCCGTTTAAGCCATTTTAAATGGGCAGCACTTTGCTTGAATGTTGAGATATAAAATTGCAATCTATAGTCAATTTAGCCTGCCACCGGATTAGCAAGAACTAAGCACGTACGCCTAAGTAGCCACAGCATGTTGCAACAATGCAGCCAGAGAAACAGTCGACCATTGTTTGCAATTTAAAGTGCTTTGCCAGAGCAATGAGTGTGGTAACGGCAACCAAATGAATAGCAAAAGATTCTACATTTTAATTGATAAAACGAGAATTCAGCCAGGTTAACTCATTCAATTCAATTTGATGGCAAATCTTTACAGTTCACAATTAGATGTACAAAGCATATAAAGCAAGAAATTGTTACGGCTTAATCTATGACAAAATTAATTGAAAAACTGTAGGATTACTTTAAGCTAACGAATGTGGACGCATTATCCATGAAGTATACACTTAAATTTTGTACGTACGAGTATTCACTCTTAAATGGTATCATTAACTATAAGTCATGCCTTATACATATTCCAATTTTATGATCCACTCTGAAAATCAACTTACTAATTCCCCCCAACTTATTGTATCCGATTTGTGGGCCCTTTTGCGAATTCATCTCGAAAACTTTTGGGCATGCTTTGTCAAAGTTTATGTTAATTTGGTCAAATGGGGCGCAACTCGTAATTGAAATCCAGCTAGAACAATAATCATGACGATGATGATCCTGCACTGACCTTGACATCGAGTCATTAGTCAAACCACTGCAACCAAGCGACAGCGAACAACAAAAACAAACATACAAGCAACAAAAAACAAAAAAGTATTTTGGAAAGAAAATTATTGTTTTGTACAATTGGAAGCCTGTCGCTTTGTTTGGAGCCCTGACGCTTCACGGCATATTAAGTCACATGAATAAATTACAATTGCAAATAGGCAATTTCCTACACTTCCTTCCATTTGACATTTTTACTGATGCCACCCAAAAAACCGCAAATGGGGCGTGGACTGTCCGGGGTGGCGGGGGCGTGGCCTGTTGGTCCGTCGGTCTGTCGGTCGATTTCTTGTTGTCAACTGTGGAGTCGTCGGTTAATTTGCAATTTTGTTTAATTGTTTGTGGCTTTTGGATTTGGACATGATTGGACTACTTGTCGTTATTGTTGTTGTTGCTGTTGAGATCTTTGCCACGCCCACATTTGCGCCTCACTGTTTTAGTGGCCTTGTCATGTAGTAGTAGTTGTAGTTGTAGCTTCTGCTACTGTTTGTGTTTTGCGTTATTTGCGGTTTTAGTTTGGGTCAACATCAATGGAAATTGGCACGCACAAGCCTAAACACACACACAAATACACACAAATATATATATATATATATATATATATGTAGAGCACACGATGGGGTCACTTTTGGGGTTAGTGGTTTCCGCTCGAGCGGCGTCAATGCCCCAACTCCTCAACTAGCCGCGTGCCTTGCCTAAATTATAATAAAAGGTTTCACATTGCGGCCACTTTAAATATGCGCGCAGCTTTTGCTTTGCTGTGTGCCTTTTGCTTTGAGCAATTAAATGAATGCCAAGCGAGTAGACAAAAGCAGCCACTCACAACTTCCCCACTCTCCACTACAAGCCCGGAATCAATGTTGGGACGCTGTCTGCATAGAAGTTCACAATAGTTGGGTGCGCATTATCAACCCGACTCTTTGCTGTGCCCAGAAAAGTATGCTACGACCTTTGGCCAGCAGCTGAAAGAGCCACTCAAGCGCAATAGCCTCAATAGCATTGTTGTTAGCCCCTTCCGCAAGCCCCTATTCCCTTACTCAACAATTCCCACTGCATTGCACTTAGCAAACTCCGTTTTCTCACTGTGTATACTTTTGAAAATTGGCTTTCACATGCCATTAGCGTTTAATTGTAAATGCAGCCAGCAACGCCAGCCCCACAGTTTTGGCCTTGTTAACAAGAGCATTTGCCTAAAGCTGTGAACACAGTAAAGCAGAAGAGCGGAGAAGTGCGGAGGGGTGCGAGTCATTCAAGAAATCAAATATTAAAAATAGTTGGCACGTGTCCGAGCCAGTAAGCGACAGTTGAACTGAGTAAAGCCAATTAAATTGCTGGCCAAGATGAACGGCTAAAATAGGTAAATACAACAAGAAACAAAAACGCTTTAGAATATGAACACTTATCAAACATTCATCAGAACTATGTGTCTAAGTGCAAGTCTTTTTCCAATTGAATGGCGAGAGGCCTCCCCGCCAGCCACTTCAGAAGAATATCGTGTGTGTATGTTGCAAAAAGGAAAATGCTTTGCCACAGGGGCAACAAAATCAAATTCAGAGTCGGATGAATCGCAATCGCAATCGGAATCGGAATCGGAATCATAGCACCGCTTTTCAATGATTGTTAGATGACGATGCCTCAATAATATACGTCGTAAGTATATCTCCATTCAATTCCATTCCATTTTCAATCCCCATCGCGTGTTGCCATTGATGTTTTGCTGTGCACTGGAGTGTGTTTTCTTTCGTAATGGAATTTATTAATATTTCATTGTGTGGCAACTGAATACCGAAAGGAGACGCAAGTCAAAGCTAGAAGCTAGTAGGCGGCTGCTGCGTGTAAACGACAAGTGTATTTGTGGTTGTGGTTGTCACCAGGAATGTCAACGATTGCCACTGGCATTTGTTCATCCATTGAGTCGAACAAATCCAGAGCCACTCACCCACTTTTTGGGCCTTAAAATTCTATCAAATTTTATAGAATACGGGGTAAAGTCTCTTTAAATTGCTTCAGTGTTCAAATCAATTAGTCGCTAGGCAATTGACTTGAAATACAAATAAATGTTGCCACAAATTGGTAAATATTGCACTTGAAGTGTTTGGGTTAAAATACAATAAAACTCGTAGAAATTTGACCATATTTTGTGGTTAGTTTGCATGAACACCGCTTTAGCTGAGTTACTTTTCAAATTCTCCTCTTTTACACAGCGTATCAAGAAAATGCATACAGCCAGCTGCAGTAGCAGTTTAAATGGCAGTAAATTAAAATTGTGTTTTGGGAAATTTTCAAAATTCTTACCAGATCTGCCAGAATAAATTGTAATTCCAACACATGTTGGAAATTTACCTATTACCAAAAATATTTCACCACCGATGTGCGTGAACTGCAAATTACGAATAGCATTAATCATAACTGCCATTTGTGATAATTCTCAAAATGAAGCTCACATTTGTGCTGTGTTGTGAAGCCAGTTGCATGAATGCATTATTCCAATGGGATTCCGTTGTTGACCAACAAACTTTTTTCAGCAGCCCAAAAAATTCGTGTTGCCAACAACAAAGCGCAAAATGTAACTTTTGTCGAGCAACGGGCGAATATACAATTGGAAGCACCGGGATCGAGGGACGTTTGGGATGTATGGAATGCAAAATGTTCCATAATCATTTCAGATTCCACAACAAATAGCAAAAATCAAATTTGAGAACTCGTAAGAAATATCGTGCATGCCATGCAACTGCACTAACTCGTGGTACCCTTCCACAACGCCAAACTCAACGCCGCTCAACCACCCCCCTCTGGCAGTATATCTAATCTGGTAGAAAAGTTTGCATGGCCAACAAAATGGAATACGAATTTCTGGTGCAACGCACAAAACTAAAAAAAAAAAAAACAAAGCCAACAAAAGAAGAAAAACGAACGATGTGGCAAGTGAATATGTAGAATGAGGAATAGTGTAGGGGAAATAAACGGAAGACGAACTACGAAGTAGAACGTTACGGAAAAAACTCTTGTGATTTCTGAAATAACATCAAAAGGGGCAGGGACGAGTCGGGGACATTGTGTTGTGGCAAGGCGTCTTGCTTAGATCGCCCGTTGCGCGAACAATATGAAAATAATAAAAACAGTTTCATAAATCAAGCACATGATAACGAAGAAAAAGGAACTCTGCATAAAACTTGAGCAGAGCGCAAGTCGAACGCTGAGAAATGCAAATGCCTCTTGCCTCCATCTGCCCCCTGCCTGCTGACCCTCTTGTCTTGCACACAGCAAAATCGAAAGTTAAGCTCGTGCTACAGCAGACGGAAATCAAGTTGAACAACAGGAAGCATTGTCTATGCATCTCAGATTCTTCAATGCCAAGCGTACAAATGCGAAATATAAATAAGTAACATTCCTTAAGGAATCAGCATCAACACGTGCTATAAATTTCCAAACTATTTTACAAGAAGACTGATGAATGTTTTTCGTATACCAACGATTCTACTTTAAAAATGAAATACGATTAACAATTCTGAAATTTGGTTGTGTAGTTTAATGCAGCTAAGTAAAAATGTTACTGCAAATGTATTTCACACACAACTGGTGCTTGTTATTACTCTGTTTCACTGTCACTGTCTGTCGGCCAGTCAATCGCATTATCATGTCTTTTAGCCAGCCACGCCCCATACCGCTGCGCCACCCAATGCAATTTCGCGGCAACAAACTGCAATCGGCTGTCGATCCATCAACGAGTCGAAGCGCAACTGTTTATTTATCTAGTGTGCCACTCTGCTCTACTGGCTTGCTTCCACTTCCTGCTGTGGCATAGATAGTGATTTGTTGTCCTGCCATCTGACTGGGTATACAAAATTACTGACAACAAGCGCATCGACGACGACGAGAACAACGATGTGAACGGGACCAGTAAAATATGCGATGAAAATGCCCTCCATGCATTGATAGACGGGGGAATCGTGTATGCCCCCATTGATTTACTTCCCAGCGGACGGGAGGCGTGTCCAGGGCTCAGTTTGGTTTCGTTTGGTTTGGCACTGGCAAAACAAATCAGTGCCTGCCGACCTTAAGCCGACACAAAGCCGCTCAGCAATGCAATTAAGCTAACGCCTTTAGTAAGTGTTGCCCTATAGCAAAGACAACAAATTGTATATGCTAAACCCAATGAGAGTCGGTGGAAACAAATCAGAAGGCACAAGTACTCTAACCAAATTTAAAATGTGTGAGGAAATTGTAGTACGGAATGTAGGTAGATTTGAATTTATATCATGCTGCCAACATAATGGAGTCTAATCACGAAAGTATTACTTTTTGAGTGGAATTTGTAGGTTCAAGTCTCTGATCTAATCAAATCAATTCTCCAGTCTCATATGTGTAGCTAATTCTGATTCTAGCTGATTCTATATTGTTATATAAATATATTTGCAAGTTTGAAGTAGCTATCTGATCTAAACAGTTCGCTGGTAAATTCAATTTCAGACTACATTTAATACAAGTCTTGCTGAGTTTCTTATATGCAAATACACTCAGCCATAAGATTGTTGGTCTTTGTCTGTGTTTGCGCATGCACAAAGTCATGTTTAGTCTCGGAGACTAGCTAGTTGTTGGTAGTGGCTAACCTCTGGCCAAATATTTGCACAGTCTCCATCTAAAAGGCAATCAGCAGCAGAAGTTAGTGTGCAACAATTGCGTTTGCCTTTTGGCTAGCTGTCGAGGCGTTTAATGGGACACATTAGAGACAAAATGCGAGCACATTTTGCTGAGGCGCCTCACCAAAAAGGTAAACATACCCAAAAGAGACTTCGTGTTGCCCATCCCAATTGCCGAGTTCGTCGCCTCATAAATGCGCAATTTATGGATAATAATTGGCAATAAGCGGCACACAGCTGTCGTCGAGATGTCCTCTGCCACATTTGCACAGCACTGGCATAATCAAATATGTTTCTGCTAAAAGGGACATGCAGCATTAAGAGGAGTTGTATATTTGCCGACTTGGCTTTAATTTGAGGCGTAAGTGGCTTGTAGCTATAAGATTCTTTGGGGCACATCATTTGCACCCAACTACGTAACAGTTGCTGAATGCAACAACATGCTAGATGAGCTGCTTGTTACAACACCAAAGGTGGCACCACAACTCTGCCTCTAAACATAATTTATGATTGCTTTAATTTAAATTACATTTCAAATTGGACAGCTTTCCAAATAATTTATGGCTGTTATCCATGTAATTTAATTCGGTTATGTACAAGATAAAAAAAAAAACAACTACTTAATGAACCGCCCTTGCTTATGCAATCATAGTCGCTTGATGATGAATTGCCAACGCTTAACTCATTTTTCACTTGCCGTCATAATTGGGTTTGCAAAAAGCAAACAATTTGATAAAACGCGTTTAAATTTTCGTTGCCTACTTTTGTGAGGGCTGCGTTAAAAAGGTGTTGCCTACTTTTTGGGGACCAAGTGACAACAATGTGACTACATTTTGCATACTACTCACGTGGGTGTAGACCGCAGCCGCAAAGTAAAACTTTTGCTGCACTCTTGCATTTTGTCTGGCAGCGCTTTAATTGCAATTTAAAATGCCGGAAAACCGCAAATTTCCGTTATTCATACAAAATTAAACGCAAATACGATGCGCAGCGAAAGCTTTTCCACTCATACTAAGTAAACAGCATATCCTTGCATGCCCTCGTGGTGTATTTGTGTGTGAGTGTGAACGGGAGAGCCGCAAGGAAATTAATTTCCGACAGAAGTCACACAAAATGCCATCGAGGCGCCAACTCGCGGCATTGGTAATTAAGCTCACTCAAAAACAGCGTCAGCCACATAGGACACACACATATACACTTGCAGGACACTGGCAGAAAACTCATACATACTGCTGCTGGCTATGGGCCTGACTGTTTGCCTTGAAGACGGCCGACACTTTGAAAAAGGATGCCTGTCATAGGACGACCCATGCCCAGAGCAGGACATTGCCTATGACCGTGGCCTGATGACTTGGGCAGCCGGCAGAAGCTTTCATCGTGCGGCTGCTGTGATAAATTTAAGGCCAATGTCGGCCAGCGACATAAATCAGGCAAAAGATTTATGTGGAAGCGCGCTACTTGCCGGCGATAAGCAGCCAGCGAGCATGCTGGCCACGAATTTTATGTGCTGTTGCGCAAAAATTCTTGTTGCTGTGGCAACTGCAGCTTACCTGTGAAAAAAAAACGAATCTATTTAACAGAGCTCAAAATTAAAAAAAGATGTACAACTGACAAACTATTAAATAAGTGGTAAATAAATGAAAATACTTTTTTTGAAAATATTTTTTTTTTGCACGCTGCACATCAAAGTAATTAATCCCATTTCGAAATAGCGGCACGGGTATCAGATTCTAAAGCTATCACAAGGGTGCCACAAAGCGAATAATAAAGGAGGAGGTGACACAGACTGAATGTCGCCTCGTTTGTGCCTTGGTGATTATCACTGTGGGACGCATTTAATTGTACATATCAGCAAATTGAAAAGGGTAGCATGTGTCCAGCACACACACACACACACACAAACAGTTGTCCTCACTCAGCGCCCTGTCTAGACGAAGATGGGACGAAGACGGACAAACGGGCAGAGGAATGTGGGTCAACAGCGTTTGACAAATTCATTAGGCGCCGGATATCGTTGTGGTGCGAGGCTTAATGTCTAAGGTCCGAGATTCGAAGTACGAGGTCCAAGGTCCGAGGTCTTCACGGTCGTAAAAGCCGAGCACGAAAAAAGCCCCCCGAGTGAATGTCCCAATTTACATTCGAAACATATTTTCATTAGCGCTTCGCTGAGATATCTCATAAAGCGTCCAGTCATTTCATTTCACTTAAGCGGAAAAGCCTAAAAAAAAAAAAATATCAGCAAAAAAAAAGCACAAGACAAAAGCAAGGCAGGCCAAGCATAATATACATATATAATATATCTGCTTATAAACGTTGAGTGAAAGCAAAATTCGTAATATTCAACAAAATGTGAATGCGAACGGCGATCGCGCGAGTCCCGCATCCGCTTTCCCATTCCCATTCGCGTTCCCAGTTCGCGGCCAATATTAAAATAAAGTCCATCACTTACATTTGCTTTCTTATTTATGCGACCGCCCGTCGACCCCCCTTTCTCTTTTTTTTTGGGGCGGGGCATGCATAGTAATCGCACTTGGCTATTCATGCGATGGTAGGTAGCTGTGTCTTCGACTTGGGAGCTGCTGCTGCTGGTGCTGCTGCTGCTGGCCATCGTAAAAGTTAAGCGCCATCCAGAAGTGCAGAATGAGCACAGCTCGTCATTCATTCAGTCAGTCAGTCAGTCAGTCGGTCATTCATTTAGCGAGTCAAGCTGCAGAGTAACAAATACAGCTAGCTAGCTGGCGAGCACAACAACAAAGATGAAAGTGAAAGTTAAGAGCCCTTTACAACTTTTTCTCTTCACTTTTTATGACTTATTGCGCTGTCGTAGGCGGCAGGACCAACAACAATAACAATAGCAGCAACAACAACAACAACACATACACAATAGACGGCAACAACAACAGTGCGTGAGATTTTAGCTGTTGTTGTTGCTGCCACTGTTATACTTATTGCTCTACTTCATTGTTGGCGTTGGCATTGCTGTGGTGTTAGATGTACCAGCGCATAAATATAAAGAATGAACAGCGCTAGTATTTGTAAGCAGCAACGCAAGCATGCCCTTTTTCATGAGCTTGGATTTCACACCCATCCACCTCACCACACACACACACACACAAGACCACCACTTTGGTGTGTATGAGTTATGCGTCTGCAGGAGCCAACTGGCAGCCCGCAACGAGACAACACCTGCCACATTGCCATAGATAATTGTCTCAAATACTTGGCTTAGGGCATGGGGCATGGTGACAAAATTATATTTCATGTTGCCCATTTTATGTCATTTGTGGAGTGGGTCGTTATGCAACTTGAAGGTGGTTAAAATTTTCATTGAAATGTTTACGCTTGCATCCCGCACTGTTCTGCTCTATTTGTTTCAATTCACAATAATTTTGTGTTCTAATATATTACTATCTATCTTGTCTGAGATATGTAAAAATATACTAATTTAAACAATAATATATTGAGCATCATAATATACATATATAATAATATATAATATATTTGGCATTTCTTTACTTTTAAATTGATTCTGGGTTTACCCAATGCTCTTTCTAATTTTGAATTTAATTACTTGCTTCTAAATTTCTTAAATTTAATTTGTAGCCTTCATAGAAATCTGTTTTAATAATTTTGGACTAGACTAAAAAATAAATAAACTATATTTGTAAGTCGCTACTTTTGAAATGTACATATTTATAATATAATTCTATTTAATTGAGTTTCAAAGTAAAGAAAAAATAATTGTTTAACATGGAGATTAATAGTAAGAGCTTCAAATGCCATAAGTTTCCACTGATAATCTTTGTACCGCAAAGGACAAGGAGCTTAAAGAAGAAAAATACTTACAGTTGGCAATGTTTTTATTCAAAGCAATTTTCAGCCACAAAGCGGTCGTCTTTTGTTTACTCCCTCCCGTCCAGAAATGCATCCGGCTTAGGCCGCCACACGCACAACTTAACCACATACCCACACTTACAGACACACACACACACACTCACACACACACACGCATACATATACATATTTATACATAAGCAGAGGCGACAATATAAATGTTGATGTGGAGCACTTCTTAGTCGAGCTGCTGGTGTTCACATTTAATTTGGAGGAAGGGAACGAGATGGGGAATGGTGTCGGCGCGGATATCTTTTCACAATATTTGCTGACATGACAACCGAAAAACATAACACGATTCAGAAGGTGATAATGACAGTTTAGGCATTCATTACACGTGTTGCTGATAAGACGACATGTACGCGATGCGAGGGGACTGGGGAAGGAGGAGGGCGGTTCTGTTGGAGTCTGGGGATGTTGCGGCGTTGACATTGACAAGCCCGCGCAGTGGGCCCTGCTGCTGATAAAAGTCAACAATATAAATTAATAAAGCTGCCAAGCAGCGAGGCGCCCCCAGGGTCCCTGCTCAATGTCCCGGCTGTCCTGCGTGTTTGCCATAACAATATATTTCATTTGAATCAACAAGCCAAGTTAACAATAAAAAAAATCTCAGCCCAAACAGAGGAGAAGAAACAGCAAAAAAAAGAGGCGGAAAAAAAAAAAATGAAAACCGACCAAGAGACATTCATATATTTTAAAATATGCACATTATGGCTAAAGTAATCTGATTTTTATGCTAATGAAGCGGCGAGCGCAGACCATAAATCCTGGGTGCAGAATTCTACGAAACGCCACTTCAAGCAATTACTATAATTGCTTACTCACACACATACACACACATAAGCGCGTAGACATGCACATACATAAATCAATATTCATATAGTGCGGGGCGGGGCACAAACTTTGTTTGCGTTTGACTTTCGCAGGTTGTTGTTGTGGTATGAGAGCGTTAGGTTGAAACTTTTGCTCATCAAATATCAAAGCAACACGTGTCTCGATCTCTGCTTGATTTGTTACGGCCATCAGGCAAACAAGAATGTCTGGCCAAAACTCCCACACACACAGACACACACAAACACACACACACACACACACACACGCGCGCGCATACACACTTACACACGTGTAGCCAAAAGTAAATGAGCTCAGGATGTTGGCATCACCCTCCCCAAATACACAAATCAACATTCAGTCATTAAATTTACTTATTTGCACGCGAACTTGTTGTGAAACATTTATTTGCATTTCACTTGGCTATGATTCGCATACCCAATAAAACTTTTATACAGGGTGTGATTCAAATCTGTGATAAATAAATAGAACTTATACAAATATATACATATTGTCTATACAAAGAAGCTGAAAACTGTTGTTGAATAGTGTGTTATTAATTCCTTTCCAAATGGTACACTCAACTAGAGTTACCTGGTATTTTTTGTTACTATTTTTGTAATGTAGAAGTTATGAAAAAATCTATTTTCTACACAAAAAAGGTAGGGAATAGCTCTCTTGAGCCTTTTTTTTTTACATAATCCAACACAACTCCCTATAAATTCCCACATCAAGCCTTTTAGTGAAGATTTTATTTACATCATACAATTTAATACTTTATGAAAAGTTAATTGAATTAGTTTTCAAATAAGCATAGCTTTTATGCAGACAGTAAAAAATGCTCCATGCGCGATTATTCGTTGTTTGGATTCTATGTAAAGGGTAATCTCAACTCGAATTACATATTAATTTAAATAAGAAATGAGGCTTTCTCCTAATAATTTTGTTACTGCTTTTAAGTTATCTGGGCTTTGGCAACAACAATTAGTTCTTGAAAGCGAAACTAGGGAATAGATGTCTTGGTGAATACATATACAGGGTACTCTCGGCTAGAGTTACTTAGTAATTTCATCATTATTTTTTTTGATTATTCTGTGCTCTGGCAGTAACAATTAAGCGGTTGATTCATTGGATTTTGCATTTGTGGCAGCTCTTTCGCTTTGTTGATTGCGGACAGCAGCCAACAAGGCGTTAAAATGAAGCCCAGGCAAATGCTGATTTCGTAGCCACATCTGAATCCGAAAGCAAATCAGCGTAAAGCAAACTTAATCAGCATTTCAATATTTTCTTATTTTCTCATTTTTTTCTTTCCTCTGTTGCTTGGGTAACTTTTCCTTTTTGCTTTACTTTCTGGCTCCTTTTTCTTGTGTGTGTGTATTATTTATTCAGATTTTGCGCCTGTTGCTGTCATTGCGCTTCATTTTCATCATTTTGCAGCGTTTTGCTTTCGCCGTTGTGCTTTTCCAATTTTGCGCACTTCACTTTGGCGCATTCATTAGGCGAATGAATTCACAGACAAACACACATACCAAGCACACCCACTTTTCCAGCTGGCATTGCATTAAGTTTTTATTTGCTTCTTGGCATTTAAAGAGCCTGCTTTCAAGCAACCAGAGACTTTTAAGGGTAAATGCAACACAGAACAGCACAAGAGAGAACAGGTGCTGGTATTTTTAAATTCTTATGGAAAATAAAACTAAGCGCAAATGCTTGCACATTCAGTCGTAAAATATACGAAAGGACGAACGGAAGTAGCCTGGCATTTTATTTGCAAGCATTTGTTAGATTTGAGGTACCATTTTACTTGAGGCATACCCTACCCGCAAAAGTTTCAAGTACATGCAAAGTCGCATGTAACGAGCGAAAACTTCATAACAAATAAGACTCGTAAGTTATGTAAAAATGTAAGAAACTTCTTGTTTCTTAATGCCTGAAACAGAACTTACTAAACTGCATAAAGGTCGTGGTTAGTTTTACATTTTATGCATTTAATTGAATATAATTTTAAAAGTGTGTCGTATGTAAAAAAGGATTAAATTGCATTTTAAACGTGGCAAGCTTTACGTAATTTTAAATTATCAATAACAATTTGTTATTAAAAATATGGTTACATGATAATAATTCAATGCATATTTTAATGAAGTTGATTTCTGTGGAATCATTTGGCATTAAAAAGCTTTTAAATTCAGGCCAATAAATATAATAATAACTATTGACGCATAGAGTGCAAAAATTGTCGGTGATTAACTTGAGCTTATTTAAAATGCGTGCACAATTAAAGCATAATTCATGGCTGAAAGCAGTTTAGTGCTCTTTATGCCTTAACGATGCATTGGGGAGCATTTTGTAGCGGCAACAAAAAGCGCCAGCAACAGTAGTAAAAGGCAACATATACTTTAGATAGCCAGACACAGAGAGAGAGAGAGACAGAGAGAGAGAGAGAGAGAGAGAGAGAGAGATAGGGAAAGAGAGAGAGTGAGAAAACAGAATGTGCGACTCATCCCGATACGGTAAATGATGGCCATGTCGTCTTTATGTGCCCTGCTTTTAATTCATTTCGTTTCGTTTCCTTAGCTGATGTGTGCTCTGACTCTGATGTGGCCGGAATGTTCTGACCAACAACAACAACGACTGCACGCGGCAGTGTTTCCCATATTCTTCTTTGTAGTTGCTCCTACAGAACGAGAAAGGAGCCGATGGCCAGGTCGGGGTGCGTAACGTTTGTGGCCATATAAAAAACATCATAACTATGTGTTTCCATTTATGCGCATTGAAAAACCAGGCACTGGCCAGAGCAGAAATGTAAACAATTTCACGCCATTACGAGACTAGCACACACACGCATATAAATATGTACGGGTTTTTTTGTTGAGCCTTGACTAAAAAACAGGCCAGCGGTCAAAGCTGTAAGCCGAATAAAGCAAGAAAGAATGCAGAAGTTCCCAGAACTCGACTAAGAGACGCCCTGCAATCAACAGATACATCAAATCGACCAAAAATGCTTAAGGCTGCTCAGAGCAATAACACAACATAAGAATTATCGCTATCGGAAATCGATATGCATCGATATTTTCAAAACGGGGACAGTTATTAATAAATTAAAGTAAACTTGATCTGTGCGTGGTACACGACAAGTTATATTACAAATTGAAAATGAAGTTTGTAGCTCTCATAGTCTCAGAGATCCATTTGTTTATACAGACGGACAGATATGGTTATATCAACTCTGCTGTTGATGCTGATCCAGAATATAGATACCTTAGAAGGCCGGAACTACTTCCTTCTGTGTTGTCCCACACTTCTGCACAACATCATTATACCCTTTTCGCCCGTTAAGCAATTAAGCTTCAAGGCATAAAGGACTTTTCGGTCAAATGGGATAACTTGACCTAAAAACACACACAAGCTTGTAGATGTGATGAGCGCACATTTGATGTATGCACATCAAATTCACCAATACTGGAATAGTTTATATATATTAGCTTTATCTGAAATCTAGGCCGTGTGTTGTTCAGTCAGTTCACACTATATAACTTATAAGGAGCGTACATACCAGGGTATTTTAACACACAAATGACCCCAATCCGGTGCGACAGACGCCAGACAAATGCACTGAAATGTGCCCAAAAAAAAAAACAGACAAACCGACAGAGAGAACTGGCGCTGACTGACCAGTCACTCTGGCCTGGCCTGCAGCAAGTAGCCAACATACAACATGCACACAACAACAATAACAGACAAACAACCAACACCAACGACAAGTGCGCAGCGCATTGCGGAATATAACAAGTGCTTAAATAATTAATATATAACTCATACGCAGCGTTGCGCGCTCTTTGCTTTATTTTTCGCTCTCCCTCTCTCTCTCTCTCTCTGTCTCTCGCTCTCGCTCTGTGGGGTATGTATTTTCTTTATTATTTTGCGCTTTTTGTCTGATTTTTGTTTTGCCCCTCCTTTGCTACACTATATATCATAAACGTGCACTCAGCGCGCATATTAAATCACCAGCTGATTGATGAAGCTGTAACTGACTGTCATTTGCTATATTGCTCTGCTTTCGCACAGCACAGTGCACTTCTCGCTGCCCTGCCCTTATCCTGGTGGCTGGCAACTGTTATTTCTTAACTGTAGTTGCGAACTTAACTGGTAACTGGTACCTGGTAAGTGCTACTGTTTGCGCATCTAACTTCAATTAATTAGAAAAAGTGAAAAGTTTCGCTCCAGCACCAAGTCTGTCATTAACATTTTGCATTCGCATTCATTACGTCGACTAAGTAAAAGTTTGTGCCGATGATAAATTGCATATTTAAGGCGAGCACCCTGGAAATCAAAGTTATTTACGATCTTTTGACTAATGCTCGTAGATATTCATTTTGTGCCCGTCCAAAATGAAAAAATATTAACCCCGAGGTCTGAGGGACGGCACCATCTAATCAAGATAAACAACAAGAAAAGGGCTGCTGGAATATATATTTTTGTATATGTATATTGTGTATACGCCAAGTGGGAGGCGGAAATTCATGTTGGGGACACACAGAGCACATTATTTGAATTATTAATTAGCTCGTAATTAGTTGGAGCAGTTATGGTCATTGTTTTTGTTGTTGTCTTCATCTTAAGCGTGTTTTACTTTTGTTTTTTGTTTGTTTGTTGTTGTGTTGTTTTTAACCACGTCCGTTGACCATAATTTGGCCCCTGAAGCCATACGGCCAAGCCTTTGATCTTGACCCGACTTTCTACGCATTTTGATTACGTAATTCATTTACCTCTCGTCCAAAATTGCAGCAGCAGGCACTAGTTTATTGGCCGCAAGGAAAAATAAATAAAAAGAATATTATTCATTATGTGTCAAAAGCAAAAGCGTGCCACATAACGCCCCAATGACTATGCGTCCTGCGTCTCGCATCAGCCCCGCTTTCCCTTGACCCAATTAATTTAAAACTGTAACGCAAAGTTTTACTTTATACCTCGCCTTCCATCCCAGCAACAGCAACAACTCTCCACGATTTGAAAGCTACTGTGCAATGGCTTATCAAGTGAAGCGTAAGCTTGAGTTTCACTAGCAGCATGATAGCAGAAAAGGATACAAAGGGCGCGTAGGGGCGTGCCTGCTCAGTGCAGTCATAAACTGAGACAAATATATATATAAATATACATAATAAAATATTTTGTGTGTTTTCTCTTAAAATAGTCCAAAGTTTTAATGACTTCATTCAGCTAGAGCGATGCGCGCAAAAAACAACGTATACAAAACCAGCACAAAAACAACCAATTAAGCGACAATCTTGAGCATAAAAAAATACAAAAATAAAACGCAACAGCCCAAAACTTGCAATAAAAATAAATAAAAAAAAGAGAAGCAAAACGTCAAAAATGTTATACAAATTAAATGTAAATATGTACAGGCCAAGTCGTTAAAAGTCAATTCAAATTTTTGCATAGAATTTTGATAAAGCCAACTGAAAAAAGGGGATAGCTTTCGTAGATGGCATGCCCCAATTTCCATCGCCCGCCCGCCAGCTAGTTTTCGGCATAAAATTACGTCAATAAAAAAAGGTACGCGACAACGCCTCACATATACGAACATTTTTGGCTTTTATGGTCATGTGTTTTACGGGTGGTGGAAGAGGAGTTGGGGGGTTGCCGAGTTTCGAGCATTTTATCGAGCAAACTTTTGGCATATATCTATACATATGCATATATTATATATAAATATATATATTTCACAGCAGCTGCTAATTTAGGCGCTCAAATTAATGACCCAGGCATTAAACGACTGCGACTATAGAGGAAATGCCCGAGTTTTGATTCAAGAAACTGTCGTAAATTGTTTTTAGCCGATATAAGCTTGACTGTTAAATGTCGCCCATCAATTTGTCGCAGGTGCCGCAACTAATTCAAAAGCCATTGCAGTCAAAAACTAAAAGTGAAACTAATATTTATGAATATTGCTTCAAAACGATCACATATATCTTTTGTCAACTCCATACTCGTATATCTACCATGCTGGTGTGAATATATGTCTTAAGAATACTATACACATTTTTAGCTAACAATCTATTCCAATTTTTAAATATTAAAAGGTAAATTTAAAATCCTGATGTTCTTTGCATTTCACGATTCCAATGTGAGCCTCAGTTTTCGTCCAATGACCGGTTGATTTAAATAAAACAACAGATCGGCTTATTTTTAATTGATGTTGCAAAATCAACAATAAAACAAACAATCAAAAAATAAGACAGGCGATAGCCACTTTAATGCAAACAGCCAAATAAATAAACAAATTTAACAATTAATTCAATTCAATTTTAATAAATTATACAATATAATATATAGAGTCAATTAATTAAACTGTAATTGTATTTTAATCATATTGCATTCGTCATTCATTTATTTTTGGTTCAACTGTTTGTTTATTTTATCTCTTATAACTATATATTTAAATTATTAAATATTACGTAGAATATTCAAATACGTTAATTTTTTTAAAGATTTCTTTTAGTTATTTATATCTTCCAATTATTAAATATTAAATTCAACTGTTTTGTTTTTTTTTTGTGACTTCGTTTTCTTATAATTTAAGTAAGACATATTTAAATTGTTCCTTAAATGTAACTTACAGTTATTTTTATATATTAGCATATTTCCCATTAAAATCAAACTGAACATTCTAAGGCTATTAAAATTTTGTTTGCCTCGCTCCAAGTGCTGTTCCAAAGTAGTTCAATTAACTGTTCAATTATAGATGGCTTTAAAAAAGTACTTATTTAACTGCCGCAATAAGCTCGGACTCGAACCGTAAAAGCAACAACAGCAATAATAGCAACTGTTTAATTTTGTTCCAAACGTTTGCCACACTTTATGGCATTTTAAGGAGCATGCACAAAAAGTTTAACTAAACGAATTTGTGTTGCACGCCCTGAAGGCCACGCCTCCCTCCTCCCGCCACCTCCTGCCGCCCCTCCCACCCATCTCTAACACCGCCCGCTGCCCAGCTGTCCACGATACGACAATGTACAGCATGGCCAATTTGCTGTGGGTGGCCTTAGCGGCCAAATCCGCCCCTCAGGCGACACGCCCACCAGCAAGGCAACTTTTGATGTTGAAAGTTTTGCAAAGTACGCAGCTACAAGTGACAACAACGTCAACCTCTGTCAAAATATGTGTGTTTGCGGCAGTGTGTGTGTGTGTGTATGATTTAATCACAACCGCACAACTGCATTAAAAAAGTTATCACAACAACAAAAAATACGAGAAAAGATAAACAAAAAAATAAATAACAGCAACTAAAAATTGCATTAATTTCTGCGTCTGTTGTTTGCCCTTCAGTTTAGGTGTTTATTTTCTTATTTCACACACACACACACACACACACATTTAAGCGTATGTAATGTCAATTTATTGCTGTTAAAAGTGTCAACTTTTTGGTAGTAACGAGAGTGCAAATAAAATGCAAATGAATTTTTGTGCTAATAAAATGCAGTTACGAAACTTTACCCAAAAGGCTTTGGGTCAAAAAGAAAAAAGAAAAATTAAAATAAATATGCCGCAGTAACATCAAAAGACAACCATGAAAAGGGTTATTTATGCTGTCACATACACACAAACACACCTACTCAAAACACACACACACACACACATATGTGTGTGTACTGCTGACCGGTGCTGCATAAATGAAGCCTTTCGCGTCGCATACATTTTGGCATTTGACCCGCTGCTCGAGCACACAAAATTCGCCACAAACTTGACACCTGCACCCCCAAGTGGGGTTTTCCCCATTTCCCATTTCCTGTTTTTCCATTTGCCACCAGCGTTACACCAGAAAAGTTGAGCAGTTCTATGAAAATTTTCATGTTTTAATAAATCAAATTACGACCGCATCAGTGTAAATGAGAAAGGTATAACTTTTAAGGGATAGTTTTGCAACAACATTTTAGCTGCTGGCACTGAAAGTTGAACAGATTTGTTGCATTTTGTTCACATTTATTCTGATATGGGTGCAATTTAGTAAGAACTTAAGGCTATTATAGTCATGGCTTGCGCTACATATTAATTTTTGATTGTACTTGATTTTGTAATACTCTGATGCCGAAGGTTATGTTGGATTTATGATTGCTAAAATCCGCCTTCAAAGATGGGTAAGAAAATTGGTAAGCAAAGTTTTTAGTTAGCTTTGCGTAGCTTCAATAAACACAAGTTGGCATATTTTACTTTAATCTCTAGATTAAGCATGCTAAGGAAAGAATTAAAACAATTTGGACAACAATTTAGGCGAAACTTTCCCCGCCGCCCGGTTGAATGGCCCAACTGAGATTGATCGGTAAAATAAAACAAAGATTAGGCATACTTTATGCATAGTTCGAGTAGAGGAAAAGAGTCGATTGACCCATTTACAATGGTAGCTCTCGGAGAGAAAAAGACCACACGGGCCAGTGGCCCCCAAGCGCCATTATGTCCATGTACATGTCCAAGTTGTTGTTGTTTGGGTTGGGCTTGTTGTTGTTGCTGCCGTTGTTGTTGTTGTTTGTTGTTGTTTGTTGTTGTTGCTGGGGTGCTGTAGTCTACTTATGCTGAGTTACAGCTCGTATCTGGCCATTAATTCACGCTCATTGTGCGCCTACTTCGACAGCTCTCGACTGTTTGCATTGTCAGGCCAAAGTGTTGCTGCTTGCCGGGACCCTTGTCGATGCTATCACATTGTGCTCCACTCCTCCAGGCACTCCCTCTCCCCAACTCAGTCCAACCCACTTGGCATAAGACAAAGGCTGGTAGGTGCTACGTCTGCTGTCCTATGCAAAGATTCGCAGGAACTTTTCTCGAGCATTTGCACTCAGCTTGACTTTTTTAATATGCTTGATATTTGCGCCTGTTATCATTTCCCCTCCCTAGTTGTTGCTATCTGCAGTTGCTATTGTTGTTGTTACTGTTGTTGCTGTAGTTGTTGTTGTTGTTGTTGTTGTTATTCATGTCGTCATTTCCTATTGTCGCTGTAATTGTTGTTGCTATTCTAGGTTTAAGCCACGTCGCCCTACATGCGCGCCCAGCAAACTTGTTTTCATTTTACGCTTCCCTGACGCTTTTCACAGTCATATCTTGTTCTCGCTCTCTCCCAGAATATGTCTACCCCTCACCCCATCCTTGCTGCGCCTGCTCCTGTCATTGTCATTTTGTACAATTTTGCGCTCTGATTTTTAAACATAATCCAAAGCCGCCGCTGATGCTGCTGCTGTTGCTGCTGCGGCTGTTGCTGTTGCTGTTTACTGTCGCCGCCTGGCTCTGAATTGTGGGGCCGCCAAGTCACGCGATATCACGAAATCCGCTTTAGCGGAAATCTAATTGCGCATCGTGACACACCCACTCCTTCCCCCTCTGTCTCACTCCCTCACTCTCTGCTGTCAGCCGTGCTGACTATGACCGTAGGCAGATTTTAACATAATGCTTTTTTAAATGCAAAGTTACAAATGCGCCTCCACGTTTATTTTTTCTCGCTGTGTATTAGCACCAGTCGCCAGTCACATTAGCATAAAGCCTCCCCGCACACAAAAGCACACAAATGAATAAAAAGTTATAAAAAAAAGAATATACATAATAAAAGTGATATACTCGTATATATATTTTCTAAATTTAAATCTAAATAAAAATGCGGTCTTGTTGACATTTGGCTTTTGCTGTTTAGCTGGCGACTTCTTTTTAATTAATGAAAATATATGCACAATATATACGAGTATATAAATAAATATATGGAGATATAATACATACACCAATGCATTTTGGATATGTGTTTAACCATAATTTAATAGCCGTCTATAGTTGACTAACATTTAAGCCGCACTGACAACTCTGCCCAGCATTTGCCAAGCAGCAAATACACACTCTCCAACACACACACACACACACACACACACTCACCTGTGCACACACACATTAATAATCCACATGCCCACATCAACCATAAAACAAAAATGTAAACGAAGTTTTAATTAACTACTGCAACGCGTTGCTCGCCGGGGAAATGTTTTTCACGCAATTTTGCGACAGGGCCTAATTGAAATAGTTGAGCCGCCCACAACAGCAACAAATACGAAATGCGCCCAATTGAGTCATTGCCCGCTAAACTGAATTACTTTATACAAAAAAAAGAAAGAAGTAAAAACATACATAAAATAAAAAACGAGTGAGAAAACAATTTGTCACATTTTTCATTTCTGGGCAACACACGCGGCGTATGCGCAATATCACAAATTGGGCATTTGATTTGGATGCCTTCGCTGCTCCTGCTGCTGTTGCTACTGTTGCTGCTGCTGGGAGACGGCGCAAATAGTTTGCCACCAAGGATGTGACTAGCAGCAGGCTTCTCTATTGCTGCGTTGCGTTGAATCGGTTGCTCTGCTTGCTACCCTACATTTTATTAAAAACGAAAAAAAAATAGGAAGCGAAGTGGGGTAAAAAACGGAAAAAGGTTCAACGCGTTCAATGCGTGACATTTCGTTTTCTTGCTTTTCAACGCCATTTCCATTTGCGTTGTTTAAATTTACCAAGGCGTGTTTTTTTTTTCAGCTTGGTGTTGTTGTTATTGTTTTTGTTGTTGTTGCTGAAGAGCGCTGCCAAAAGGCAACCGGCAGCCGGTTGATGATATGCGGGTCATGTGATGGGCCCACTACACATATATGCAGCGCCCAGAGGCCTATGATGTGTCTACACTGAGCTAAATTGTAATGGCTAGAAATCCGAGAGTTCATTCACTTCTCTAGCGAATCTAGAAAGAATTGACAGATCATTATTTTCTGTGCAGATATAGACCGCTATTTACTACTAAAACAACAAATAATTTGCCATCACACAAAGATAAACTGTTTCAAGTCTTCAATGCCACTTTATATTCATACTTCAGGCATTCAATTTGATTAATTATCTTAAAGCGAAGATTTTTATCCGTGTTTTGTAACAAATCCAATACTAATCAATCTGTTATCTAAAGCACCCAACAATTTCTTGCCGTGTGTGTCTGGGGTAAAAGCAGCGATAAGCAAAGGGCTCAGCAAACGTCAAGCGACTTGTTTATTTTTTGCGACCATTTTTTGTGTTCACACTTGTGTCTAGCTTAAAGTGTGTAAGTTTTGAGTGTGTGTGTGTGTGTGTGTGGGTGGGTGTGTAAGGATGTGGGTGTGGAGGTCTATTAAAGAAACATCTGGCAGCAGCATTTTTCAAAGCCGTGCACCATGGCAACACCTCTTGCTTACATAACAACAGTTGGGCGTCTTTTGCTTGGTTCATATTTAATTTTTTTCTTTTGTGATTGACAAATGTAAACAACAAAAATGTTGGCTGTTTTCTTGGGGGTGGAGGGCGGGCGTGCTTCAAGCTGCAGCATCAAAAATTAGCGTGCGTAAGCCTTAATTGTGTGCGCAAAAAAAAAAAAAGAAAAAAGAAAAGAAAGAGGTTCCCACTACCGGCTGTTGTCCCATTTTTCAGAGACTTGGCCACTTGAACCCCTCACGGCTTTGTTCAAATAAACCGTAAGTTACAGCCGCAAAAGGCAGCCGGAAACCGGAGAAAGTGGAGCTGTCCAGACTGCTTGAAAATTCGGTTAAGTTGAGTTGGGAAATTCGGCCATTGTTAAGTAACCCAGAAGCATCTATTCTATAAGGAAAATAGCCACCTTCCTTCCTTTGTGTGCAGTGTGTTGAATGCGCTTAAACACTTTGCCCTGAACCTTCAGTTTAAATTAACATAATTTGTGTTTCACTTGACATTTTTTATTTTTTTTTTATTTTGGCGAAATTGAACCCGAAAACCTCTTTCGATTTTAATAGAATGTAACGCGCTTTTGTTTGCTGATTATTATAAGTTTTATTTTTATATTTATTTTGCTGCTGACTGGTAGCCTTTTTGTATGCCAACCTGGGGCCAAGCACATTAAGTGAAATGACTGCAATTCAAAGTAATGGCGAGCGGATGACACTTGAAAAACTTTTCAACTCCCGCAGCGACTTGATTCTTTTTCTCTCAGTGTGTATGGCGTTTTTTTTGTGTGGATTTGCTGGATTCATTCATTTGAGACTTGCACAACTGGCAATCATAAATCTTTTTAATTTCATTGATCAACTTTAGCTGTCTGGCGAACAAAATATATATCTATAAGAAAGTTTTTTTCTTTGCACCAAAGTTTTCACACTTGACTCCCGCCGGACAAATTTAACGTGACATTTAAATCGATGGCAGATAAATATTAGACGCCAAATTCAGTTGCTGAAAACTTAACGCAAACTTTGCGCTGCTGCCCTTTGGCTCCACATTTATTTATTAATGAATAAGCATTTTCTCTTAACACAACTCCATTCTCCTCCTCCCCCGTGTACCTAATCCGCCCATAAACCAACAGGCAACAATACAATAAAAGAAAAAAATAGGAGCTTGCTTAATGGACATTTCTTGTTTTTTGTAATTCATGAACATATATATTGGATTAAGGTCCACAAAACAACAAAAATAGTGTGGGATCAGCAATTTGCTTCCAATTCGCACATTTTCCGAAATTGACAAGAAAGCACAACAAACTTTGACTTACTCGTATGTTGTTGTTTGGTTTGTAACCGTCATATTCCATATTTTTCTAATGCACTTTAAATAATTACAAGATTTCTGTGAAGCGTTTTCCACATTTAACTTTGCGTTTCTTTATTTCTGTCAAAGGTCGTCTTTTGGAAAATAACAATTTATATAATTTTTATATTATGTTCCCTAGTCTTTTGCTTTTTCGTCTGTATCATTATTTATCGATGTCCGTTTCTGACAAGGCAACTTTTCCACATCCATAACCTTGCCAAAATAAATCGAATTTTAAAAGCAATACCTTTTATACCCTGAACCCATTACAAATGGGCAAAAGAGCTGTGTTAATGTTGTGCAAGAGTATGTAACAGGCATTGTAAAGTATCTCACAATCTCATAATTCTTGATTAGCATCAAAAGTCGATAACAATCAATTACAATTAGCAAGAAAATCAACAATTGTTAAGATATAGCCTAACAATGAATATATAATATATCCAGTCATACAATTGATCAACTGTACTCAAAACGTCATTTAGATCGGATAAGAAGCGCAGATTTGATTAAACAAAACATATTTTTATATCGAGAAAACTAGTAACTGCAAACTAACCTCATTTATCATATTAATAAACTGTGTTCGGGGTATCTGCTAGTCGAGTAGAGCATTCTAACTTGTCTTTGACATGGATTTTAGGCATCGGGTCAACTTCCACAGTTAAGTAACATTAACATACAAAGTCATTCAGGAAGATCTAAAATCTTCTTTCTTAAATATTCTGTTTCAATTAAGAAGCACAGCTTGAAAAATGAATTTGCATATAGAAAATGTAAATAGCATAATCTGCTAGTAAATGTGTATTTCTTGCGGCTATTAACTACAATTTGCTTCCACTACAACCCTTTTATTCTATCCACAAATCTGCACATTTTATGTGTACTCCGTGATTTCTTTATTACTGGCAAACAATTCAAATTTAGATCCCATTTTGCTCAAATTTCTAGCTATAATAACAATTTAGGCGCTTTAACTCGTCGCTGGAACTGACGTTCTAAACACAAAAGCCTGTTTATTAAATGCAATTAAATTGTTTTTCAGCTGCATTAACATGCATTAAATACACACACATCTTGCCCTGCACCCCCCTTGGGCATTTTCTCTAATAGAATATACTCGTAGTTAAAATATGCAATATTAGTGGAAAGGGAAATAGATTGGTATTTATAATTCTTGTCGATGCATTTGCTGATGGGCTCTTACTGGAAATTAATTAAGCTGCTAGTTGATATCTCAGCCAGGCGAAAAAGAATAGAAACTGAAGGGTCTAAGCCCAGTTGGCAATGCGGTCGACGCTGACCCAGTTGCTTAATTGAATTGAAGCCATAAGCACTCCAAACGAGACACGTTGATAGTGGAGAATGAAAGATTGTAGAGACAGGACGACTGCTGGACTGCTGAAAGCGACCAGCTAAATAACTTTAATTAGTGGCAAGCATAAATCTTATAAAAACCGGTGGCTTGGCCAACCATGGCTTAAAGAGTTTTGACAGCAATCCTGGTTCT
This sequence comes from Drosophila basisetae, assembly GCA_035041595.1. Classification (NCBI taxonomy): domain Eukaryota; kingdom Metazoa; phylum Arthropoda; class Insecta; order Diptera; family Drosophilidae; genus Drosophila; species Drosophila basisetae. The sequence continues at coordinate 3,209,241 of JAWNLB010000020.1, forward strand.
ACAAATTCTCAAACATAATGCAAAACATGTGACACGAGGACCAAGAGGCAGCCTCAAGTAAAAGTTGTTGACATCTTCTTAGCCAGCACGTAAAAGTACTAAACACTCCAAAATGTAAGCAGAAGAAAACGATGGAGAAGAAGCCGAAGAAAAAGAAGCAGAAGAAGAAGCAAATGTTTGCTTAAGCATGGCTATATAAATAGGGCTCCTTGCTTGCCTGTGTCTGTTGCTCTCTGCTTTTGACAGACGAGACAAGTCCCGTTGACAGTGACAGAGACCATAATAATGATGAGCATTCCGATGACGCCACAGTGGTGCAATACACAACAAGTGCCAAGTGTCAGCAAAAAAAAATCATATTTTTATTGAGCAGCCGTTAAAGTAAGCTTCAGGAATTTTCTAAAACCCCTGTAAAACTCTTCTATAGAAATTATCAAAATGAAATTAGAGTCTGCTGTTTAAAGTTGAATAAATATTCATATTTTGATTTAAAATGACAAACTGCAAAACCGTTTCAAAATAATCAATAAGCAGTATTTAATTATTATATTTTACAAAAATATATATTAACTTTAAAGTCAAATTTAGTGAATATAAAAATGTTTAAACTTAATTAAATAATAGAAAACAGTAATAAAAGGTTTTTTTTTATAATAATTTATTATTATTGTTTTTTAAATATATTTTCTATAAATATACATATATATTTTTAAAAAGGCAAACTTGAAAGTCAAATTTCAGAATATAAAAATCTTGAACACTTAATGAAAATATGCAACACTTTTTTTGTACTTATTGGATTTTATATAAATATATATTTTTTAAAATGAAAATTTTAAAATCAAATTAAATTAAAATATACAAATGTTTTAAATAAAATATTCTTGACAGCAGTACCTCATCTATGTAAGGGAACTATTTTAATTTGGCAGCGACCACTGTAACAATGAGCAGGTTGTGGAAGGTTGTGTGTGACAATCGTGGAGGTTGTGGGGAGCCAGTAGGGAGGAAATAGTGCGAGTCGAGCTGTGTGAGGATTTGGCATAATGTCGTTGACAAATGTCATTACACCCGCTGTTCAAGTTGGCTTTGAAGTAAAACGGCTTCTTCTTCTTCTTACCTTCACAAGCAGCAGCTGAAGTGTGAGTTGGAGTGGGGGAGAGATAGCGCCTTATTTCCGTTATTGTTCCGTTATATGCTCAGAGTCACGCGAGTCCGTTGGCCTCTCGCTCAGTCATTGACAAATGTAGCAAACGTTTTTTTTTTTAGTTATTTGCCTCTGTTTCTATTTTTTTGTTTTTTTGTTGCACTTTGCCTTATGCTTTTTTAGTGTATCTCTCGCGAATTGGCCTACTTTGTCTTTGTGTTACAGCACACATCCACACACACATATATACTCATATATATTTGTGTGTGTTGTATATATTTTATATGTATATCCGTAGGCAATTTGGGCACACTTGTCTGACGCTGGCTTTTGTCTGGGCAGCGTCTTCTGTTCGCTTGCTCTTTCTTGCCCACGCTCACTCACTCGCACAAACACTCGCACTCGCACTCTCACACACACATGCACACACACAGATGAGGAACAGTTGCACTTGAGAGCTTTTAAGAAGTATTAGTGTTGTCAGTTAGTTAGTGGATGCGGCGAAATTAGGCAGACAGTGTTGTCTGGTGTCCAACACTTTACTTTACACACGAACTTTTGACCCCGTTTTGCCGACTACAAAAACTACAACAATATCAGCTGCTTTCGCGAGTCTTTTGTCTCATCTCACTTTACATTTTGAGCTGCATTCATTTTAATTTTTCTCTGTTTACTGCTTTAGCAGATTATCGCAAACTTGGTTCTTTAATTTTTAAAGTCGCTTTTCCCTGTTTGTTTTCATTTTGCTTTCACTTTTTACGCGCGCACACGCACACAAACACACAACACACGTAAAGATTGTAATTCTTCAAAGCACTGCACTTTGTAACGGCAGATTTGAATTTTTGTTTTGGGACTTATGCACATAATCTCTTGTGTAAAAATCAATTTATTGCTTCTCAATGCACAGGGCTTAGTTGCTTATTTTAGTTAGTTATTGATACGGCCATATTTTGACTAGACCAATATCCGCGACCGTGACGTTACCGCTCAGCTAGCGCCTCACGAACTGAAGCCAAACCCAAAGCGGCGTCAGCAGCAGCAGCATCAGTTTGACGTTTGGCAACACACAGCTGTGATTTTGATTGGGTAAAACTCGCTCCGCAGCGAGGACTTTCTCTCTCTGGCTTAGCTTTGGCGCCAACTGAGTGCACGTGCCTGGCCCCAAAACAGCTGTTGTGGCAAGTCTCTCTCTGCTCTCGAAATGTACCTGATTATTGGGATATTTTTGTGAGCTGTCCAAGCTTTTTGCCACTGGAAGTGCGCAGCTGGGAACAGTTGGCAGCCACATAAAGCCATAAAACGGTAATTTAGCACACAAATAAACCCCCATAAAACTTTTGTGCGTAGGTAATTGAAAAATGAAAGGCGAACCCAAAAGTTTTGGCGCGAAAGTCAACACTTGCCTCAGAAATGTTTCCACTCTGCCGCACATTGCGGTCCAAAACTTTTCGCATATATCCCAAAGAAATTTCAAGCAATTAGCGGAAAAGTCCTAAACAAAAAATAAACCTTGAAGTGTAAAATTAAATGTAAAAAATAAAAGCAAAAATTCCTAATTTCTTTTAAACCTAATTACATTTTGTGTTTTTAGTGAATTTGTTAAAAATCAAAAAACAAAAAAATAAACGAAAAAATAAGCCTGCATTTCTTAATTTTTTTTTTCTGACTTTCTGTAAGTGTTTAAATTGTTTTATCCCTAAAAACAGAACAGTAAAAAAGTCTTAATTTTTTTTTAAAGCAGTTTTCTTGTTATTTTAATAACGTTTTATGTTTTTTAGTACATAAATACAAAACCTAAATAAAAAAATGCAAAAAAACGCCTGCATTTCTTTTTTCTCAATTTTTGTATTCAAATGTTTTTTGTTAATGGTTCTTGTTCCCTGTTCCTTGTTAGCAGCAATGACCATCGTGTCCGCTGTGATTGTGTCCGGATCTGTGCGTGTGGTGTTTAGAATTATCATTGGTGGACTGATCCTCGCCAGCCTCCTTGCCGGTCGTTGTCGTCTTGGGCTTGTCATCGTCGGCGAATTCGCGGAGATCGCGACGCATGGCGTAGGCATCCTCGCCGTCGGCATAGTACTTCGGCTCCACCTCGATGATCTTGAACTTGAGGGCGTTCGTATAGAGATTGAGGGCGGCACGATTGCTCTTGCGCACATGGAGCGAGACATATTGGGCATTGAAGCACTCGACCATCGCCTGGGAGGCCTGATTCATCAGCTTCTGGGCGAGCCCGAGACGACGATAGGAGCGCTTCACTGCCAGCGAGGTGATGTGTCCATGTTTGCTTTCCTCGCCGGGCTCAGGCTCTTCCATTTTGGCCAGCACATAGCCAACGATGCCGCCCTTGTCATCCTCGGCCACATAGCTGAGCTGAGGCCAAGTCAATCCGTGATAGAAATAATATTTCATTTGATAATTCTCCGGCAAACAAAGCAAATTGCAATGCTGCATTGTCATCAGATCCTCGGGCTTAGCACAGCGTATGTTCATCTTGATCGTTGTTGAATATTTTATCTTTAATTTTAAGATATATATGTAATTAATATTTGTTTAATCGCGTCTCGCTTTGCGTGCTCCGCGTGCGTTTTGATTTTGCTGGTGGTGATGATGATGCTCCTCGGGTTCCTCCTGGCCTAATAGTTCCCGCACCAGACGAAATTTCGATAGGAATGCCTTCCAGATCAAAAACCAACCTGCAAATAAAACAATTTTAATTTATTATAATATCATTCAGCAATTCACATTGAAAAGTATAAAATGAGTATCTCATTATTTAAACACTACCCAACAATATAATGGCAGCTACAATGCTAACGGATGCAAATATGGTGAATATAAATGCCACAGTTGTTTGCAGCGACATTCTATCTCTGCTTATTGCTTGCGCACATTTATTATTATTTTAAATTGCAAAACAAATATAAGTAAATACAACACGTTTCCGTTTTAATTTTTGATGAAATCGTCGCTTGCAAATAGAAAACAGCTGTTTTATCGAACTTTTCAAACACTAACAAACAGGGCTGCATGAATCTCGCAAATACTAAAATATATCAGAAAATCTAGTCATGTGCAATATTTCTAAACTTATCTGCGCTATTTTACTAAATTTCAATTAAAATTCATAAAAATGAAACAAACGAAATTGTATGTATTTAGTATTTCAGACAAACTTGTGCTGCGCCCAACCACATGGAATAGTTGGGGTAGTGTCTATTTGCTGATTTATATAAATTTCAACTGACGCTGTTTGCCACTCTTTACACGCACACTCTCGAATCCATCTTAAACCCTTTTATATATTAATTTATGAAAATAAGTACCTTCAATTTATAGAAATTAATGTTTTGCAGCGCACGCTTCTGAACACTTTTCCGTCGCTACAGCACACACCGGCACTAACAAGTGCTGCAAAGTGCGCACAATTTGTCAGGCAGTCTCAACAGCCGTGCGACTGTTGATCAAGTTGGCAGCACAACTTTGGAAATTCTAACAAACAGATAACAAAAGATGCAAGAATTTAGTGCGAAACGTGATGCTCTCTTTGCTTGCCTCGATGATGCGAGTAAGGAGCTCAAAGGCACCGCCTTAGATCAGACGCGCTCCGAGCCGTACACAATTAATACGCTGGAGCGAGCGAAGAACCAGGGCCGCAAAATTTGCGCAGCTGGCAAAGCGGATCTCGTTGAGACGGAGACAGATGAGAAATTGCGTCGACTGCGGGGCAAGGAGAGCATATTCAAAAAGCCCGAGCTGCCCATTGGACGCTGCCTAAAGCCCCGCAAAACACCCGACTATCAAGTGAATCCGCACAAATGGAAGAAATACTCCCTCTCCGATGTGGACATCTCCGATCAAACCAATTCGGCGGCAGCTTTATCCTTTCTACGAGAAATGGATGCACAGCATGCACAGACAGATCCAGCTGATGAAATGGACAACGAACCGAGCACAGTGCCGAAGGTTGAGTTCAAGAAGAAGAGCAAATTACATCGCAATTTGAAACAATTGCAGCGCAATGAGTTGGAGGACGTCGAGGTGGATAAGCCCCAACTGAGAGGCTCCAAGCTGATTATGCCCGAATATGTGATTGGCCAGAGGAAGACCAAGAAACAGCCGAAGAACAAGAGTGAAACTCGCGCTGCGTGCAAATTGCAATTGTCGCATTTGGAAGAAGCAGACGAAGAAGAAATAGACGATTAATCGTATTATTTAAGAATATTTAAAATAGATAATAGCTATAACCTTACAATAAATATGTAGTTTATATTTATCAAAGTCAAATTGAGTATATTTTAAAAACACTTTACAAAAATAGGTTTGTATACTGTATATGGAAAATACGTCGACTATTTCGATTAGGCTTGGCAGACATGGAAGTTGAATTGGGGGCACAAAAATACCAATTTAAATAGAGAGATACATAACTATAGATACAGATATAAATATAATTGGGAGACAACTAGTGATAAATGCGACTCAGTCAAGTATATGCTGTGTGTGGTTTGTGACTCGGTTGTCCTCCGCTGATAACTTTGTGAAGAATCCCGGATTGAAGTAGAGATTCTTGCTGAAGCCGTGATTCTCATAGGCGGCGGTCTGCAAATGGTTGAGTCCCGTCCGCATTTTGCTTATTTCCTCTTGGGTCTTCTTCAGTATCTCCTCGATGGAGGAGTTGTGCGCATGCTTGGCCATGGAATCGCAGAAGCACTGTATATACCAACTGCCATTGACAACATCCCGATGCGTCTCAAAGCCAGGCGTGCTGGCATAGCAGATCAATATATCAGACAGTGTGGGCACATTACCAAAGGAAACACCATCAGTCGCAGTCCTCTTGCAGGTCACTGGTATGGACGCCGGCGTCTTGTGCTTTTCGATTGTTTTGCCCTCATCAGGTTGATTGCCACGGCAGAAGGGAAACAACAGTACCTTGGGCTTGTCAATAAGATTGGGGCATTTATCGGACTGAAATTCCTCGATGATTTCCCTCACTTTGCAGACGCTGTCATCGGTGAACAGCACACGGTCCACCTGGCTGACACGCTCGCCGTGCGTCATGAGGACCATGACAAAGCATTCTGTGTCTCGGACATAATCCGATCTGATCAAGTCCTTAAGCTTCTGGAAGAACTCCTTCTTATTGAGGTTCTTGTACGAGAAGACGGTGAAGCCAATCTGACGGAAGATATGTATCAGCGCTGCTGCATCATTATCCGCACCATTGCGTCGATTCTTCTGATTCGGAAAATCAACGATATTCACAATGAAGAGCACGCCACGATTGTGCTCCGATTCCATCACATATGTACCCAGCATCTTAGACTTGTGTATTTTATCCGATAACTTCATTTTATATTTCTGAACCGTAATCGGTTCCGTAAATGGGGTAAGTGGTTCATTGGCATCACTGTGGGCCAGTTGTTCCTTCACTGAATTCGTCTCGCTCACGATCTGTTGCTGCAATTGTACAAATATTTCATATTATTGCAAATAATATAGACCCATTCTTGAATGCACAATGCAAACATGATTTTAGAAAACATCTACAACCATAAGATTTAGAAATTTACTTTCTGAATAGGCCGCTAAAACTATGACGATTTACAAAAATTTAAGGCGCTTTTTTTTATCTAGTTATGTTAAGCAACTCTGTTAATCGATATAACGAACGATGTATCGATAGATTAGATCGATCGATAAGACTTAAAGTTACTTTTCATTGAGAGACTAGCAAATACAAAGATAGCTTGACATGTATGACGATAATTACCAATATGTAGGAGGCTCTTTTTATTATTTGATATTTTATCAGTACAGTTTATCACAGTTTATTGTTAATTGTCCGCTTTCAGTCTTATGCTCAGAATGGTATTGTTAAGCTAATGTTAATTACTTTTGTCATCGATAGATAGTTGCAGCCGTGTGTGTTACATTGCTTTGTTGAAAGACTTAAATATTTTGCCTACTACAAATAATCATAAATGGATTGATGAATGGGTCACGATAGATATGAATAGATACTCACATGGCTGACGCTTGGACGCTGCTCGCCTGCCGGCAAATCGCAGACACGGGTATCCACAATATCAGCTGATTTATTGCAGTTGTTGTTGTTGCTACTAGTGGTAATGTGATTCCGTCGCAGGGACACGTACGATAATTCATTGTCCTGCGGATCGGCTTGCTCCAACAATTGTAGTGCTTTCAGGTAGCCCAAACTAGCGAGGATTGCCTTGAGCTCGGCGTAGGCCGTTGGTCCACGTGTCGTAATCTTCTTGAAGTAATTCCTGTGCTGCGCCAGTCGTACCTGGTCCGCGGTCATATTGAATTCCTGCCCCCCCAGATTCTCGAGGATTCTCCGCATTTCTGGATTGATTAATCCGCGTTGCACTGCTTTCGTCACGAGCTCGTTATATTCGGTGTATTCGATTAGTTTCTCCATGTTGTTCGAAATGTGATTCCGATGCCTTTCAAGCATCCCCACTTCGAACTCTCTCTCTTCCACCCTCTCCTCCGCCATTGTGTTTTGTTTCTTTCTATCTATCCTTGAGTTGGGGGACGATGAGTTTTCTTTTTGTTGCTGTAGATGTTTTGTTCGTTTTACTCGTTGTTGTTGTTGAGCGCAATGCGGACGCAATTGCAGCGCAGCAGCACTGGCAGTGATAATGACAAATTTGGCAGTGAGTCACTTTATCTGGCTTTGCTTTGTCTACACACAAGCACTTTCGTTTTGGATACACAGTTCCTTATTTTTTCAAAAGCAAATTATTTATATGATACGTATTGCACTTTTGTTTACCTAAATGATAAATATTTTTACTATTGCTTTTTTAATAACATTTCTTTTAAACCAAAAAGAGTTATTTGCAGTGCTGGTGGGCAGTGCGGTGTACGTCCGTTCACTCTCGCTCCTATTCTAACATTGCATTGTAAATAGTGAACAACAAAATCTTGCTACTCAGTGTTGGTTGTGAAATTGTAACCAGGGATGCAGTGCTCGTTTTAGCAAGTGGACATCACTAAATGCAACAGCTGCTGCTTTGTCAACAAATCAAATCAATTTTTTTTTGTGATGAATGCCGAAATAAACATTAAATCAGATGATGAGGAAACTTTAATCAAGAACAAGTCCGATGGCGTAATAAGCGCGCGCACAAAGCGCTCGGTGCTGGAGTATCTGAAGAAAAATGGCTGCACGCACAGCAATCTGGAGGCAACCGCACGTCGGAAAAGGGACAAACAAGCCGTGATTGGTAAACTCAAACAAAGTGTGTTTATTACATTTATTAAAATCATTTCTAAATCAACTCAGATTTCATATGCCGCAACAGCGAGGAGGCTGAGTTGCTTGTGAATCAGCAATGCGAATCAGACAGCCTGAACAACATCAATCAATGGCTGCAAATGTTGCAAAGGACAAACGCCTCAACGCTCTGCGAATACGAAGCGGCAGCCGTAATGAATGCCATAGTCCGTAATGAGACGCAGCCAAAGACGGAACAACTTGGTAGCATCAACCTGACGCAAGTGACAACAACAAGACATCCTTAATTAATTACTAAAGTATATTTTTTTTTCTTAGAGAGGCTTATGGCTTTCTGGAGAACGCTTTAATTGGGCAGCCGCAAAAGAAACTGAGCGCTGCTAGCAAAGCGTTTCTTTGCCGTGAAATTGAGGTGTGCCGTACAAGGAATACCAATTCTGTTGCAATTACAATACTAATCACTTGTCGTTTACAGCTGCTCATCGCTGAGGCCAACAACGATTGCTCGGATGTTGAATCCCGGCAAATGGGAGCGGATTTGTATGATCGCCAGTTCAAGTACAGTTCTGAGGGAGCGCGTTACAATTTCAGTTTGGATCCCTTATTTTTAGATAAATAGAGTGCCTAAAAAAATAAATAAGATGTACAGATATTCATTTTCACACATATTTATTAAACATTTAAATTCAATTGTTTGTTTATCGAGTTAAATTGTACGCGTACATTTCTGTCACAATCCTTGAACTGTTCAATCTCAATCTCAATCCTACTTAATTATAATAGGCTGCCTGCATCTTGTTGTATATCTTGTCTGTCCATTGTACGTATTTGTTTATAGATAAATATACAGACATAATTAAGTACTTTACTATGTGGTATAAACTTTTGTTAGCACATTTAAAATCTAAAAACAAGGGGCTTACGATTCACACAATTACTTGAAGTAGTGTATATGAAAGTAGTATATTAAAGTATTTTTAAATTTGGCTTTCTCTTTTTTTATTTTTAAGTTATCATCTTCTGATTTATCATTTATTGTGCATGATTGTTTTCAAGGTTTTTTTTTCTTGTTTTGTTTTGTGGTTTACCCAAAGCAAGCAATTGTTATTTCATAGTCTAGAGTTTAGAATAGTTGTAGAAGTATTTTGTTTAAAACGTTAATAGGCATACAAAGATTTGAGTGCTACTTGGGAAGTCCAAGTTTAGCATCACAATAGATCACAAAAGACAGAGTTGATTTGATACGCCTTTGGTTTGGATTTTTTTTTAGGTTTTTAAGGTGTTACACATACAAAAAATTTAATGATCATACATATATTAACAATCAGATTTACATATATAAATACGCATTTAATATTACCACTTGATCTTGTGTTTTTTCATCTCATTTTTAAATTATGCTTGTAATAATACAATTAAATGTAATATAATTCTTAAATGTTCAGTCCAGTTTGAGCTTTTTGGTTTTCCCCTTTTTATTTTTGTTGTTTACATAAACATTAATTAAAATTAATTTAATCTAATATTTATACGTTTGAATTCTACAAACTGAAAAGCGTGAACTGAACTGAAAGATAAACATACACAAAAGCAACTGAGATATGATGCAGTTTGATTGTTTGCTGGCTTTAAACCTAAGTGATGAATCGTGAACACAATCGATAAGCTGATAAGTATACATATTTAACAAATCAACAAACACAATGACAACAACAACAACGTAAATTCGTCATATAGTTTGTTTAACTCAATACATAAAGTAAGAGCGTCAGTAGAATTTTGATTGTCCCGTTCGTGTAGTTCTGCTTTGATATTATAAACAGAGCACAGATCATATACGAGTATATATATATATATATATATATATATATATATAGATAAATTTCTCTTGTATACATATAAATTTATGTAAGTTTTTCTTTCTAATCTATAACTTCTACAACAATAATATTTGTTTAAATTGCTGTGAACTTGTTTTTAGTTTTTGTGTGTGTGATTTTTATTTTAATTTAAGGTTCAAAGATTTTCACGTACATAAGTATTTAACGATTTGTTGCTGATTAATCAAAGGTGCTTTCTTTTTCTTTTTTTTTTTGTTTATCAGTTAGACTCTGGTTCCTAATACACACATACCCATATCTATGTAAATAGATATATTCGAACATTTCAAATTGACTTGCTATATGCTCAAGCTGAAATAACTGACTATTTTGTTAGAGAGAGTAGTTTTCTATGATTTGTGATTATTGTTTTTTTTTTGTTTATATTCGCCTTAGTAGTAGTTTTCTAAACATTTCGTAATTGTTTTGTTATAGTGTGTTTGGTGGTGAATCTGTTTAAGTTGATGACATTAAAAATATAGTTTTTCCAGTTAAGTATCTCATTTGTTGTATCTTTGCAGTTATTGGCAGTAGGTACGCCTTAGGTACATGATTTCTTTCAGATTTGTAAATAAATAGTAGCTGGATGTATGTGGACTATGTGTTCTTCCAAATGTCGAGCTGTATCTTAAACCAAGCTGTAAACATAAAAAAGACAAATCTGTGGCTCTGTTCCGAGTTCGTATCAATCCTTAGATTTGGTTCTTGATTCGGGTCTTAGTAAAAAAAACTTAAGAAAAATCAAATTAAACATTTATATTAATCCATGTTTGCTTTTCCAAAAAATTGTTAGTTTTGGGCTTAGTTGATTTCTAACCGCAGACAAGTTTCTATAATCTTATAATAAACCGCTATTTTGCAAGTCGCATTTCAACGGGTTACCGATGTTTTTTTATGTGGTTAGTTATTGTATGCTTATGCCGTCTAAATAATTCGAAAAATATTGATATGGTTTTGTATCTGGTGTTGGTATGTATGCACAATTAGTGTAGGGTATCAAGTAGCCGACTTGTATATACTTTACTATATTGTTTGATTGCGATTTGCATATTTGTATTTGTTACGAATGAACGAGGTGAGTTGTTGTTGTTGTTGTAATTCTTCTTCTTTTCCGAGTGTATTTCTTGAACTGTGTTTGACACATTTTAAAAGTTATGTTCTCTAAGCACATACATAAATTTGTTTATAATGTTTATTTTTTATTTGTGTGATTAAGAATTTGTTGCTCCGATGACATTTAAAAGTTTCTGTCTAATAACATTTAGAGTTAGTTTTTTTTTTTGTTTTTTGTTTGACTGACGGTTACAATGTATTTGTATTTTGGTATTGTGTAAATATTTGTATACATTTATAGCGCTAATATAAATTGATTATATTTGGTGTTTCATTAATGGACCGAAATTGTATTTAAAAATATATAATATATTTTCTTTGTATTAGTTTGTATAATATTCTTAGTTACGTCCGGAGAATAGCTGATACTGTAATAGAGTTGTTGCAAAATAATTAAGCCATCAATTTTGTATTCAGGTTTTTTTCACACGATCTGAAGATCAATATAATCTATAAAATTGCTAAAATGGTTTAACTACATTTACGGGGGAGTTGAGGGGAATTGTCTATACTGCTGAGATATTATTGAATGCTAGATTAGCTCACACCGGATATTACGAAACATTACAAAACATATAGAGAGTATATGGATCACAACGAAGGAACCAAAACTTAAGTAAAGAGTAGAAAACTGGGGAAGTTTACACATGATTATTACAAGTATATATAATATTTAATATAATAAAATGACATCAACTAACGGATTTATATTTTATTTAGGAGGTTTTATACTTGGCACTTGGTTTGCTTAAGAATTTTTTATTATTTTCTTTTTTTGGGATTGTTACTATATAGGTACAAAGTCATGCACACATTATACGACTACAAATCTCGAGGTTCCTTTTGAATTGGATTGGGATTATCGCTTTGGAAACTTTACGATCGATTTTACAATGCAAAAGCTACACATCGATAGTTATTTACGATTATTTTCGATAAAGGATTTGCTGTATGGGTGTATGTGTATGCGTATATATGTGTGTGTGTGTGTTTGTGTGTGAGTTGGTGTGCGTGTGTGTGTCTACAAAACTACTACTAAGGTAAAACTGTTGGGGGAAAGGTGAGTTTGTGTTTGTGTTTGTATTTGGGTATTAATGACTTTTGCCAGCCTTGACTTATAGCATATGTATATATATATTATATACTTATCGCTTATCAATAAATATACACATGTATATAGATAAATGTATTTATTTTGTCGCATCTTTTGTATATATCAAGTATATATCTACATACCCTTGAACTCTTAAGGCACATTTCGAAGTAAAAATATATATACATATAACTTACAATAACAATATAGATGTGTATATATCATAAGGAAAGAAACCAAAAAACAAAATAAAATAAATTCGAATGGCTAAGTAAACATAGACACACATTGTGAATATATCGGGTATATATTTATATATATATATATATATATATATATATATATATATATATATATATATATATATATGTATAATTCATGTAGTTGAAAGGCTTCACACACCAAAAAACAAAGGAATAAAAAAAGTAGGACAAGCGCAAAGGCAGCCAAAGTAAATACGTAGAAAGAGCATTAAATATGCGATATATATGTATATAAGGATATTTATATATAGGATACATAAATAGCAATTACAGTGTACAATATATAAATTCGCAATGACTTAATTTGTAAATTTAGTTGAGTAGAAATACAAAATGCATAACAACATCGTTAAGTCAATCTAAAGGTTAAGTTTCAAGTATTTAGAGTTTAGTTATAGATTTAATTATTAGTTTAAGTAGTTGCAGCGCTTCAGCTTTTGTTGGGCCACGCCTTCAGTGTCAGTCATTCAAATACGAGTATATTAGATATTTCCGAGTATTGCGAGTACTTATTATCTTTTTTTATTTACTACTTTGTATTGTTTAAGTTGTTTCGTTCTCTTCATATCTCTGCGTTAGTTGTATTTCCAGTTATAGATATATATATACATATATATAAATATATAAATATGTATATATATATATATATTTATATATATATATACCTATATATAAATAGTTTTATTTATTCTTGTGCAATCAGATGGGCAGAAAGTAAAATGGCAAGTCAAGTAAATAGTAATTAAATACATAACAATTCCATTTATAGCATATACTATGTACAAATATGAATACAAATATAGTACAGTAAAGAGCATAAGTGAGTGTATTCAAATGTTGTTGTTGTTGTTGTTGTTCCTGTGCTTATGGACAATCATTTGAGCATGCATTTAATGAATGTGAATGAAGTCGGTTCAGCGCTTGGTCATCGTTTCGGAATTGAATAGTACCGATCCTAAATTGTACATAATTGCATAATTGATTAAAGTAAAGAAGTAGTTCATAATTCACATTTATCACAGTGCTAAATCTTTAGCAATTTGAGCATTTCAAAATTCCCACTCTATATAGTCAGAAAAATATTTAAAATCCATTTATGTTTACTTTAGTAATATATCATATGTAATCCTTTAACTTTAGTCTATCACTTTCACATTCAATTCCAAAGACCGACAACATCTTTAAACCGACAATAACTGGCTGATTTCTTCTATGTATTTCAATTTAACTTTCAAGTAATCAAAAAAAAGTCGTTGCAATCAACTGATTGCAACCGATTTGAACAGCAAGCAAAACACATGCAATTATTAAGCTCAACATAAATGAAATTTTAGAAATATATACAAATGTTTTATTTTGAAGCAAACAAATCCATGTTACAAACCCACTTTTTGAAGAAAAAAAATCAACACACCGATTGTCACAACTGTCAGGTTGAGTCTTAAATGTTAATTAAAAAAAAAAAACGGTAAGAAAATAAAATCCATGTGCTTACTTAATTTTGACTTCATTTTTGTTGGCTTAAATAGAGAGCTTAACGACAATAATTAAGAACTTGAAATAAAACTAACATCACATTAATATTAAATTACATTAAACTACGTTGGATCTTCAATTTGAATATAATTATGCACACACAACATGTATGTGACTGTATTTGTGTGTGTGGGATTTGGAATTGGGTGGGAGTTATCTCAGTTGAAATGAATTAAATTAATTCAACAAATACAGTTTTTTTAGGAGGCATTATTTTTCATTAATTTCTCGAATATTTAATTTTTTCCCAAAGCCGATGTGAGTGCGTGTGTGTGTGTGTGTGAGCGTGTGTTTACCTTTAATTTGGTAAAACACATTTGGATTTTACGCAGCAACAACTCATAAGTAGGTACAATTATAAGATTTAATAATATTTAATAATAATAATGATAATAATAATACTACCGAGTACATAATACTATAACAATCATAATAAGTTCGAGTACGCTAGTTATATGTATATAATATCAATATGTAATAAATAATTTTCGTTACGATTTATCAGATATGTTTTTTTCAATGCGACATTAACATTTATTGTACATTTACGAATATGCGTAATTATACTATATATGTATATTTAATAAAATGTACAAAAACAACATTTGATTTGCACATTTCTTTGAATGTGTTTTTAGTTAGTTGTTGTTAATTGTAGTATGACTAAACTAAGTACATATATATATATTAAAATATATATATATATATATATATATATATAGAGAATACATTGACAGCATATAAGTATAAATATGGTTTGCATCATTTTACCCTCTGCCCCTATTTGCATACAACTTTTGTTCAATTGCTGATATATTTTTCAAGTTTTCCATTTGTATTTGTATTACAACCAATTTGGATACGATTCTGATTTAGTTTCTGTAATTTTGCGCATTCAGATTCAGATTCATGTTGCGTGGATGCGATCTGTGGCGCACACTAGTATTATTATTATTATTGCCGTAGTTGTAGCCGGTGTAATTGAGTTGACTGTAATTGTAAGTGGTGTAATCAGCTGGAGCTTGCGCCTCGCCGATTTCGTTCAGGTTATACTATTGACTAAATGTTATATTGAGTGACGGACACTTTCGGACGCTGCTGATGCTGTGATTGCTGTTGCGCGTACCATTCACCCGCAACAGCGGCACCGGGCTAACCGTCCCAGAAACGGATGTAAATTGTCTTACCATTCCAGATCCCAACTGTTGCAATATCCCCGAACCGGAGCCGAGCGGACCCGATGACAATACGGTTGATGTTCGACGCGATCGTATCGATTGCATGCTGGACGATAAGAGAAATGGGACACTGCTCGATGTGTTGGGCATGGAGCCACCCTGTTTTTGGGAGTACAATAAAGGAGATTTCTTTGGAAGATTAGTTAAAAACATGTCACCATGGGCGCTTACATATTTATTTTCATTTCTTTTTCTTTTCTTTTTTTTTTTTTTGTATTTATTAGCAGGCTGTGCGATTAATTTATTTTTATTTTTTAATTCTGTGCTTCAATTTAGTACGTGTGTGTATACATATATACAAAGTGTTGAGGTGTTTTGTGTACCTATTGAGTATATTCTATAGCTGATACAAACAATCAAACAAACAAACAAACAAAATACAAAATAAAGCTCGAAACGAGCCCAATATCCACAGCGAAAACATTGCAGCACAATTACATATATTACATATATCCATATGAATACTTAGTGAAAAGGTATACACATGTATATGAATCAAATCGAATACTCTCGCATGAAATCCAATTAGAGCTCGCAGCGAACACGAATTTCCACCAACCGCCCAAAAAATGAAAAATTCAAATTACATTAACATAAAAATTTAACATCAGCAATACACATGTTATAAATTATGTACGTGTGTGTGTGTGTATGTGTGTGTGTGTGAATAGTCGAAAGCAGAAGGCAGAGCGAAATTCAAATAAAATTCAATTGAAAAAATTCGAAAGAATGAAACGTGTACTCACGATCATGCTCCGTGCAAGCTGCAAATCGTATTAATTTATTCGGTTTATGTTTTTTGACGATATATATATTTTTGATTTTTTTTCGGTACATGAAATGGAAAAACGCAAATACACACATGATATAAATACAGCATATATGCATAGTAGTTATGTATGTGTATGTATGAGTGTGTGCGAGTGTGTTTGTATGTGTGTGTAGCAGCTCTATATGATTCGTAGTATGATAAATCCACAGCGAGAAATGCGCGCTTATCAAAAGTTTTCTTTTTCGAGTAACAGTATTGGAAAAAAGCACATAGATTAGAAATATACTCTACGTTTAGATAAATATATATAAGCGTGTGTAGGTGTGTTTGTATGTCGGTGTATTGGTATTGGTGTTGGTGTAATGACAAGAGTACAAATCAAACATAAAATCAAATCAACAATCGATCGGGACATTTAATGACAAAGTTTGGCTTAATTTATATATGTTGAATTTTTTGTATTGTATTTGTTATTGGTGTTAAATTGTGTTGAATACTCCTGATCACCATTTTTTTTTTGTGTTTTTTAAGGGGTTTTTTCCTCTGGACAAATACGAAAAGCTTAAAATATTTCCACTTTTTCATAATAATAATTATTTACACTCGATAAATTTATTTTACATGTTTTTGTATATATTACATGGGAAACCAGCGCAGTTTTTTTTAACAGTGAAAAATTGCTTTATTGACCTGTACTTACAGTTCCTTTGCATTCACATTTAAAATCACAAAATGCACAGCCTCTTGAAATAAAAAAATACAGCCAATGCAAAGTCGACACAACATGTACAGAAATAAAATTTAAAAAAATTCGAATTCACACCAAGACACTGTAGATGTCAACGGTTTCAATATACAGCACACACTGCACATTAGCATAAGCAGCCAAATTGGGCGGTCACGGCCACCGCCCACCGCCTACAGCCCGGAGCAGAAGCCGCTGCCTTTTGTTGAATACAGAGAATACAGAGTAGTGTAGCAGAGACAACATTGAATGAAATACTGTTTAACTGTACACAAAAAAAATGTAAATCAAGAGAGTTGCAAATTAGTTTAAAGTTGAATACAGCGAGACAGAAAACAACCAGAAACAATAAATACAGAATTGTTGTTGGTAAAAAAGATTTCCATTCCAAACAGTACGTCAAGGTAAGTACAGAGAGTACAAGTACAGAGAATATTTGTAGGTTTTTATTTATGTAACGAGTAAATTTCTATTTGGTTAGGCAGCAATTCAAATTTCAACTTTTAATCCAAATTCAAATTCATATCCAAAATTGAGTTGTAAGTTTTGCGGTTGCACAAATTCAAACAGAGCATGAGACATACACACACACAGACAGACTGATAGACAGACAGTGAGAAGGAGAGAGAGAGAGAGAGAGAGAGAGAGATGAAGAGACAGAAGTCAGTGGTACAGGCAGAAAAATATTCAGCCAGAAACAAGTTGGAACGAACGACAGAGAGAGCACCACTTCCGGCCGCCATATTTTTGGGAGCAACACACAAAAAACCGTAGCATACTTTTCAGCGGCAAATAAATACTTTTGGTCGGCAGCAGCTTGTGTGCTTGTTTCTCTCTGTGTGAGTGACTGGGCGCGTGATTACGTGTGTGTGTATGAGTGTGTGTGTGTCTGCCTGTGTATGTGTGAAGTTGTGCAAAGTTGACTGCTTGACGATGTCGACAACAACAACAACAAATGCAAAACATGAACAGTTAACAAATACCACAAGACAAGTTCAATCAATCGTTGCTCTCTCTGGATATATATCTGGGATGCTGCATATAGCATATATATATATATAATACTAAAGACCTAAAGCACAGCGTGTTGTTCTTGGTGGTTTTAGTTTATCAGGTGACAATTTTAATTGCTTTTTTGCTATTTTTTTTTTGTTGGTTTTTTTGTTTTTTAGACTTACAACATAGGCTGAGGTGGAGGGCACCGATAGACTCGATCCAGAGCTACCACGAGCGCCGTACTATTTGTATATATTATGGTATATATATAAGATATATGTGTATGTATTCGAAAAAAAGCAAAGGAATGAGACACAACGACGACGACGACGACGACGGCGACAACAATTTTTTTTGTTTTTTGTGTTTTATTGTTGTTGTTTATTTTTGTGTTGATACGAGCGAATGTTAGGTAAGGGAGAGTGAAGATAAGATAAAAGAGCGTGTGTTAGAGCGTTTTGTCATATTTTGTTTGTTCTTTTTTTTTTTTGGTTTTTGTCATATCATTTATTGCGGGAAATGAGCTGATCATAAGTATTTATATAAATATAAATTACGTTTAAATAATAATTGTAAATAAATATTATATATATATAGAACTGCATGTTTCTTGTTCATGTTGTTCTCAAATATGTTTTTTGAGCGACTTGTTGGTATTATAATAAGTAGCAGAAGTTTAGCTTAGTTGTTTTGTGGTGTCAACTGTACTTTTGTTGTTAACGGTTAACGCTAAATGCTACTCGCTAGGCGCTATATATAGTTTCAATATAATTTTCAAAAGTCAAAACACTATATAATGTATAAACAAAAATAAAAAAAAAATGTATAGCGCATTGAAATAAAAATTGTTTAATTTAATATCTGAAAGCTTTTTGCGTGACCATTGGCAGTCAGCAGTCGACAGTCAAAAAAAAAAAAAAAACAAACCAGGGAGGCGAAGGTCCCGCGTGCTGAAGCAGCACAAAAATCTTGGTCAACTGAATGGTTAACGAAGCAACCGCAACAAACAAAAAATTGCGCTCGCAAAAATAAACACTAAACAGAATAAAATAAAAATACCCAAATAAATACAAAATACGAAGCAAACAACTTACAGTTGGCGGTGACAAATTGATGGTAGAGCCGCGTCGCTCCTGGGGTCCAATGCTCGAGTGTCGACGGGTGGGCAAACCGCTACCCGGTGTCCCTCCTGGCGACGAGGCGCACGACGGTGCAATGCGTATCTTTGGAGTCATCAGCGTATTGTCCGAGAGCCGTCGATTGGGAAACACATTGCCGACGCGCAGGAAATTGCTATCCGGTGATGATGGCGAGCAACCAAACCACCAACCGCCAAGCATGCCAGAGCCTGCACAAATACAAATGAGCATAAGCATAAATATACACTTAGTAAAAAAAAAAAATAGAGAATAAAAAAGAAAATGAAAAAGAAATACTCAAATAAGGAACAAAACTATAGAAATCTAATTTCAAGCAGGTTTTCCCTTTGTAGACATTGTTAAGCATAAGTATCTTTGATCAACATCTTGATTTATAAAAGCTCACAGCCATAGAAAACTTATTTCAAGCTGGTTTTCACTGTGCTTGCTTTAAAGCACACATTTCTTTCAAAAAGATCTTGATTACGGAATCTTTCATCAATTCTAATATCCTCTTAAAAAGAAACTAGACAAAGCTAGCAGGAATTATAGTGTTTAAATTAAAAACTTACTCTGACCTAGACTTTAATTCTGCTCTTTTCATTTGTTTCACAGTGTATATGCTTCACGCATAGCCATAATAATAATTACCTGGAAAAAGGCATGCTAATTATGTCTAATATTGAGCAGCGTGTGCGCACACACAGTGTGCTGATGTGTGCGACTTTTTGTGGTACTGTCATGTTTGTATTTGCATCGCTGTCACTGCCAAGGACATTCGCACAATTTGCGGTTGCAACTGCGGCTTCTGCATATGACTCCAGCTTAAGCATGACACTGCCGCACCCAAACCCAACCCACCCCAACTCCCCTATTCCGCTTGGGCAAAACCTGTGCAACCTGTGCGGATGATGCATGTGGCAATTTGCGTCAGAAGTTATTAACTTGACTGTTTGCCCACAGTGAGCTGTAAACTGCGGCATTTCCATGCAAACCCATACTGATTCAACTCAACTCTGTGGTTTTCCATCAATCCACTCTGAATGCAACTATCGAATAATTATATTCACAAATAAGACACCAGAAAGCACAATAACAATTAGACAACGCTAAAAAATATGCAATTGAAATTCGTTGTAAGTTTATTTTTTAAGTTCAACTGTTACTTTTGTCCTTATTTGTTTGAATATGTCTAAAGAATGTTTGAATATGTCTAAAGAACTTTTACAAAATTGAGCTGTTCATATTTAAAATTTTGTAATTATTATTTTCCAATATAAAATTTGTTCCAACACACTTTAATCTCCATTTGCCTTTAAATGTCTGGCAATGTCATTAACTTAATAGAATCCAAGCTCAATGACTACTTTGGGCATATCAAATCTCTTTGGTGTGCCACAAGGTGTATACTTAATGTTGCAAAATACATGTAGTGAAGCGGAAATTTGAATATGATAGCAGTTCAGGCTAGAAGCTACAGTTTATAAAGATAAAATACACAGAGAAACCGCAGACAGCTACCAAAGGTAAGGCCATATGCATACAAACAAAATGCATCAGCATTTTCCGTTTGTTTACTGTTAACCACAAAAACGGTAGCGGTGACCTATGAGTCCGCTCTACACACTGCTGTGGAAGTGTGGCAACAACATTGCAATTGGCAATTTATGCAGAGCCAGCAGTGAAGCGTGACAGGTGGGAAGAACATGGTTCAAATGACCTTTGACTTGCATCCAAGTCGTGCACTTCCGTCAAAATTAAAAGTCCCCCCCCCACACACACATGCACATGCACGCATACATGCACGCACAGGAGGCCATGACATTGTGCGTTTATAAGCGATTAAGGACATCATAATAAATCATCGTTAAGGTCGGCAGTTCGTTAAAGTGTGCCACAGGTGCACCTGTTGGCTGCTTCCCGTTCTGCCACATTCTGCGACAGTTGGCCACCGTTTGCTGTCATCTGCTTTGTCACATCATTTTTTGTTTTTATGCTTGGGGCTGCCTTTGATTATTATAATTGACAATTTACCGTTCTCCATTTTCGTTTTCGTTTTAATTTTAATTTTAATTTGCATAATACAATTAAATTCCGCTTCGCTCATGGCTCATTTTAGGTTTTGACAAATTAGTCCGACCCCAGCGATTAGGGAACCGTGCTGGCCAAACGCGCTAAACTGTCACGTTCGTCGGATATTGTACTCACGATGAAAATGCGAAAATTGAAAATGTTCAATTACGCAGCACTCGAGGCTAAGCTCATTATTCACTATGCAACCCCCTCATTAGCTCAGTTAGCAGCTGCACATTTGCGGAGCGGAGACGGAGAAGGAGGAGGAGTAGGAGGAGTATTACTTACCACCAGAGTTCTTGCGTGCCATATCCTCGGCACTGGATGTCTTCCGCTGATCGATACGCAAATTGGGTATATTGAATGGCGGCGCATTCATGTTGTCCGTCGAGAACTGATGTCGCAATGTGCGATGCCTTTCCGGCGATGCCATCGACAGATTATCCAGTTTCAATTTGTTGCGCTGCTGACGATCGATGGCCTCCAGCATCTGTTGCAGCACCTGCACCAATGTGTCAATCATAATTTCCAATTACCAAAACAATTTTCGCTGACAACTTAGAAGCGCAGGCATACCTCCAGCAGATAGCAATAGTGGTCGAAATTGAGAGACGGATTCACGGTGTGCGGTATCAGCAGCGGCAGCACATTGGTGGCCATCGTTTCTACAGTTAAGCCGTAGGATTTGTCCGCAAACAGCTTGTGGTAGATGCCTGCAAAATTATATATCTCTCGGTATAATTATTTGTTAACAAACTCTCGCCATTTTCATTCAATTCAAACTCACATACATCCATATAAACTCTACACTGCAAAAAATAATGTACAAAAATGCCCGATAAGAATCGTGTCGTCTATTCTAGATCGAAATTTGTAATCAAAAAGGGATTTTGGGGACGAGTAGGGACCTATAACTTTGTCAAAGCTTAACTTATTTTCAAAACCATAGGCTTTTTAATTAGTTGGCCTCTAGATTAATACTGGGTCAAAACGTATTTTCAAAAAAATTAAATTCTATCCTGTATTTCTTATATTCTCGTAGTTTTCCCTAAGTGTTCCTCAGTTGCCCGAGGTGCAATTTCATGGAATTTAATTAGATTTTATGGGCACAGAAACAATGCTAGCTAAGATGGTTATTGCTGTGTGTAAAATTCTATTAACGTTTTGCAGTCAATATAAGACTGGATTTGCCAAACATTTTTTTTTACTTACGCACAGTCCGCATGATAATATCTGGATCGGGAATGCGCACATTTGCCAGCAGGGGCAACACTTCCTCCATTACCTGTGTGTGGGATTATCGTTGCAATCGCACGAGTTATTAGATGTGTGGTTGTGTCGGCAATTGAACTTACCTGTGCTCGCTCCATGCGGTCCATAACGCGCTCGATGCACACGAGCACATTCTGTACAATCTTTGGATCAGCTATGTTCTTTTCAAATACCAATTTAACCTTGGGCAAAACCATGCGACGAATCGATATCTCATCGATGCTATCAAAAACGTTGCCCACAGCAACAACAGCAGCGCTCTATAAGGAATAATAATGATTAATCGACTGGTTGTATTTGCAAAAATCACACCCACTAGTTTGTCAAATCAGTGAAGCCTAAATTCGGAGGCGTACCTTGCATAATTATTCATATTTTTAAGGCTTTGAATAACAATTAGCAATGAGCTAAACCGTACGAGTATAATTTCCTATTTAGCAAGCCCAGGCATTCAACCAAATTAAAATACTCTCAGTATGCCACAATAGATTACGTGTCTATTTATATTTAGAATCGACTCGCAACTACTTGAGTTTCAAGTGTCAAAAACTGTTTCCTGGCGCTGAGACCAAAATGGTAAAATTCCAAAATGAAGGAGATTTTCCTTTGCAATAAATTTCAAGTGGCAACCGAGCTACTTAAGAGGCAGCTTTGTGCCACAGTTAATTAAGAAATTTCTGTTGTAATTACGCAATCAACACTAAGGCGAAACGCCAACTCAGTTGTCAAACCATCCTTTACTTCTGTGTCTCTCCTTCGCTTCCGCCTACCCAACTAATTTGCATATCTATGCCAGTTCAGGCAAATTGAAGGCATCAGCATCTTCTCGAGCGTCGTCTGCTTACCTGGACTTGAATTGTGGAGCCGTCGAAAGAAAAGAATAGCATTGGCATTATATCTGTGGTGACATCCTCCGGTTTCGTTTTCTCAATAATCAAATGCAAGTTCTCAAGTATCGTAACGCTCGCTTGAATAGATTTCGGTGTATTGTAGACAATTCTAGGTGTTTTTTTTTAAGTAGACAAAGAAAATACATACAAATACACATACATATATATAAATATATATTTTTGATCTGATTAGGGAAAAAGTTTGCCGTCACTTTTATTTAATGTTTGCATTAAATATGAGCCCAAAGTAAATAAATGCGTTTGTTATTCTTGCACCAGCTGGTCGATGGGTGTGTGTGTGTTAGTGTGTAAAAGATTGCTATTAGCTACTTTTATGACAGTGTCAGTAAGCGTCTTACAAGAATCGCCAAACTTTTTTGACCCAAAAAAACTGTTTACAAATGCGAGGGTTGCTTATAAAATAGAATTTCTAAAACATTTGATTGTATATACATATACATAAGACTAAAAAAATGTACTCCGGCTACACACAAGAAAAATATTATTTTAAAACACAAAAAAGTTGCAGTTTTTGAACTACTGGCGAAAGACTTTAAATAATTTATTTGTGCAATTTGTCACATTTTTGCTATTTGCTGAATAACACTCGCTGCACATCCTTGCGACTTACTAATTTATGTATGCCTGCCACGAGGCCACAAAAGGTGCGCATAGTCCTGACATAGTTGGCCCCGTTCCCTTACCGATCCCCCCACCAACGTGGATAACACCAAACAAACTTTGCAACTTTAACTTTCAACTTGTGGTCTATAAATTACAATATGAGCCGTTGTCTCGCTTGGTCTGCTTTTCGTGTGTGCGCTTGTGTGCAATAAAACGCCATAAAGATTAAATAAAAAGTGTCACAAGAGTGTCTCAATTGTTCGAGAGAGGGACCAGAACACAACACACAACAAAAATTGAGGACTGGCCCCATTGTATGGCTGACAAGACTCTATCGGCGTGACCGGCAACCACAGCAACCACTGAGCCAAACCACCAGGCCGCAGCAGCCAAACCACATCAGCCACAACAATAACAAAAGGTCAGCGCTACTTTACAGCTAAACGTTTCTCTTAAGTAGTGTATACAAGTCTACTCTTTGTGTGTGTGTGTGTGAATGTGTGTGCATCATAATTAGCGCGATGGCAACACTTACTTCATTGTGGCGGACATTAGGGCATCGTACTCGGAGTGCGTCGCCTCCTGGACGAAGAGCATGACGGGCTGCAGAACAGCAGCGAGCACCTCACCATTGTTAATCTCTGACTTGAGCATCGGCCACAAGTTCTGCCACCAGAGTTTCTGCAAAAACAACAAATACAATATATAAATAACAGCAACAAATAACCATGGCACAATAGTTAGTAAGCAATGTTTGGTCGGTGGCCACATTTTTCCAACTGTCATAAAATGGTCTCGTAAGTTGTAAATTGTTCTTCAGCTCCTCAAGTTGACGCCATAAATGATGAATGAACGCGCTGGCATCCAGTCAGACGACTGAGCCGAACAGTGCCGAAAATGGCAGTCGCTACATCCGTTTCCGGTGGCAAGGAACTTATTGCTACTTACGCGCGGTATCAGCGGCATCGCTTCTATCAAAGTGGTCTTGTAAAATTGTGACTTCTGCTGCGTGTCCTTCATGTTGACCACGTCCAGGAATTTCAACGCATTAATAGCCGGATCACTGCCAGATATAAAATAAAGCAAAAGTCCATATAAATTAAGTGCAAAATGTCCATATGACATTTTATTTAAATTCGCCCATTTAACGCGTCACTTTCAATTGCCTTAGCTGAGGAATAAAACATAACGTTTCATTTTCTTTTTATATATATGTTCAAAACGGAATACTTGTTGCTTTACGTTTTCTACAGCTACAAATACACTTTGTTTTCTCTCTTTGAACCACAGTAAAAGCGCTTGAACGCATTTTTGCCACAAAATGTAAATAGTTGCTAAACAAAACTAAGTTTTGTTTGAATTTTTAAGCAAATAGAATTATTTGTGACTAAAGCAGAGTATTTATTGTTTTAAGTTTTTCACACAAATACAAATTTCAAAGCTATTAAAACCATGTTTGCATTAAAGTGCAAATAATCCTTAAAACAATTGTTAAATATTAATAAATAGCATACAAATTCATAGTTTTGGATAAGTGTAATAAAGCTCGGACTATTCACACAATTTTCAGCTCTCTAAACTTTTATTTTATTTTTTATTCATTTTGCTGCCAGTTAAATGTAATTGTCTGAATCTTAATTACAAAAATGTGCTTACTTTTACACGGATATGTATTTATTTCGGACAGGAAGCTGTTAATAACCACATGTCCAGCTTCAGCAGCCGCTAACAGAAGTCGGACAAATATTGCGAGTTGTTGAGTACCGCAATGCGATATTGGAGCGTAGCCGCTGCGGGTAATTAAAAGATTGCCATTAAAGTCAAAAGCCGTTAAATGATGTGCATTGGCAGAGATAGCATTGGCGCTTGGTTAAGCAATAAGTGTAGCCTTAAATCACATTGCGTATGCGCTCCGTTGCACACGAAAGCAATGTGATGCTGCCCAGTTGATTTGCGCTGAGCAACATAATCAGCATAAAGACCAATTTGGCTTCAACTAGAGAATGAGATCTGTTTAAATTGCGAGCCACTTGCAAACGCAGCGAAAAACGCTGAGAAGTTTGATAACATTTAAATGAACTTCAAAGTGCCGCCAACAAGCGACTAACTGACTGCCTGACTTCCTAATCCGTCTCAGCGTTGTGGGCGGCAACGCAGGGGCGTGTGGCCCACTTATTTTTGCTAAGCAACCGATTTCGCCAGTCCAACCAAGCCAAGCCAAGCCAGCCCTTCATCCTTGACTTTCAAGTTTTCTCTAAACAGACACTCTGTCGTCGCACAGTGGTGCACTAAAATTTACAATTATATTTTTTATTTAAATAACAAATCTTCAATAATTATATGGGTCTGGAAAATGTGGTTACGTTTAGGTACATTTTTTATTCGAATTTTGCGAGCTAAGATCGCATTTCCAACGTTGAATGTAGTATTTATGTAGAGGTCAAGCAATGATTAAAAACCCGGCTATTTTAAAATCGATTCACTTTTGACAAAGTTATGACAGTGGGAAATTCGCATGGAAAATATAAGAAGTTTGCTGGCATAGATGATCTTCATATATTTTTGCACAGTGTGCATTATTGTTTGTCTGGCATTCGCTGAGTGTTTTTTATTTTTGTACGCTATGCCGCCGCTGAGTTACTTCTCCCGTCAATTTGGAGGCAGTTGGCTGTCTGCCAGCCTTGCTTTGCCTTGCCAAGCAGCTGCTGTCGTCATAAATCCGTTGTACCACACAAGGAATCGCAACGAATGGGCAAGGGAGTGCCCAAGCAAGCAGAGGCAAAGGAGAGGAACGCTTCGTTCGCTTTTCTACTGCTCACAATCAGCTCGAGAGCTTCGCATTGTGTCTTTCAAGGCTGATTACCGTTTTCATTTACCAAACAGACGTAATTAAGGTATGCGTGGTGTGTGTGTGTGGGTGTGTGTTTGTATGTGGAGTCTATTTGTGTGTCTGTTTTTGTTGCCCTTGGTGGAGTAAAAGTAAATGCTTCAATTGAATTTTAGCTACATGTACAAATTGGCTTAGAGATTGCGAGTCTGTGTGCTAGTGCGACTTTGTGTGTATGTGTGTGTGTGTGTGTGTTTGTGTGGGTCTGTGCTTGAGTGTATGCGTGTGTTTTTAACAGGTGTCAATTTCATTTGAAACTCAAACAAAAACTTTTGCTAAAACTGCGCAAATTGCTGTCACTTTTGCTTTTTGCTTGCCTTGCGTTTAGTTAAAAGTTAATTAATTTGCAACAGAAGTTGTCAGTGGACGGGGGACTCGAATTTTTAAAGAAATATTTTGAAGAACATTTATATCAAAGTGACCAGAAAGAAATGTATTACGTTTACACTTCATTGCTGAAAAATAGTAAAAACAGCCCTCTATTTGATGGAATTTTATAGTTTTCAAACTTGAAAGGGAAATTTTCTAAATACACTTTAACTTTTAATAAAAAAGTTGTTGAAATATGTGATGAATTTGAGGAAAAAATAAATAAAATCTGTTTGGATAGCTCGCTTCTACCCTTATGAAATTTATTACATAAATTGTGAAATTGTTTTATATTTGGGTAGATAATGGAAATTGTTTAGTCTGCTGTTACTCACATAAAATACTTGATGAGCTGCAGCAATTGGGCAGTGGGTCGAGCTGTCGCATCCCGACTGGCCATGCGAGATGTGGCCTCCTGCAGAGCGATGGGCAGTCGCGGCATCAACTTATGCACATGGTCATCCAGCTGGAAAAGCAGAAGAAATGATATAATGCGCAAGTACTAGTCAAGTTGGATGACCAACAGGCTTGGCCACAGCACTGGATAATGCCAAACACTTGAATACTGGCTGTAACGGAGGCCAAAAGTTTTTAATGACATGGCCATGGAAGGCACCTGCAGCCAGAGTCCTGGCTTCAGTTCCAGCACCTTACTGAATAATTAGAGTTTCAAGTGGACTTATGATTACATTTACATTTGACAAAGCGTCGAATCTAATTACGGCTGGCAAACAAGCGTCACAGAAACTTTTCAACTTCTTTTTTATTTTTTTGTTGCCATCAATTGCCACTTGCCATTTTGTGGATCGGGAGGCACGCGCGAGGAGCAGCCAGCAAATTAATTTAGCTCAGGCAGCAGAAGAAGATGCAAATGAAGTCTTACCGTTTCGAGTTGCTTGGCGTAGTTGCTTGTCGAGTTGCCAGCCTGGATAAGTGGTCGTCCATTGTTATACACAGCACAGATGACCATGCCCAGGGAGAACATATCGCTGAGGAGGCTGCACTTGGAGCTCGTCTGCGTTTCTGGCGCTAGTTTTGAATGAATTGTAATTGGGTTGGGTATGTTGTGGAAGTGTTATTGTGCTGCTGTGTGTACATACCCATAAAATCCAGATTGGGTTGGGCCATTTTTGAGACCCGATTGCTCCATGGCGGACACGGAATTGAGCTATTCAAATCAGTCTCATTCATTCTTTCTGCAATTGAAGCACAAACATATGAATATAATGCTCCATGGTGTGTTGAGTTTGTCTTTCCCACTTGGCATTCATATTCAATTTGATGTGGTGCTAGAAACTCACCCACATATTCCATGCCCGCCAGCTTCCAAATGCCCCGCTTGGTTATTAGTATAGAAGATGGACACACATTTCGATGAATTACGTGACCGGAATAGTGCAAATAGGACAAAGCCTCTGTCAGCTTAAAAAAAGAACGATGAAACGAGAGGGGTCGTTTCAATCAGCAAACAGACAACACTCAGGAAAAAATTAGATCTAAATATTAAATCACCTTACAAAGAATTTAAATTGTTATAATTGGGTTTCTTTTTAAACGGCCAGTTAAACTGTTAATGTCTAAATTACTGTTAAAAATACATAAATAACATTGATAATTTAATTTTTGTTTAGTCTTAGAAGGAAAGTTTCCAATTATATATTCTAATTATATACAAATATGCTTCTTAAAAATATCTAAAGTATTTCTGAAAGATGACATTACTAAGATAATTATGGAATTTTTTAATAAAGAACGAGCTGTTGGTCATCTTTTAAATTTAATAAAATACATTTCTTCTTTTTTAAAGACACTGTTTTCTCGGAGTGCATATAACAGTAAACTTGGGGAATGGAGTTGTTTGTCTTACCTGCAAGAATCCATATTTCAGCTCCATATCCAAAAAGTTGTATTCCTTGGCATGCGCTGGCCTCTGCGGCTGTGCTCCGCCCGATGTTGCCGTTGCCGGCTGCGTCTGTGGCGCCCCACCGCTTGCTGGTGGCACCACGCTGGCATTCTCATACGTTTTCGACTCCTGCAAGACAGCGTGGCGCTTAAGAATTGCCAGACACGTAGACTGTCCCAGCCCAAACCCCACCCACCAAAAATAAAAAAAGCTCTGTTTGCATTTTATGGCAATTGCTTTTCAAATTTGCTCGCATTTTTCTTTTCCCTTTTTCACAGCCTCCCAGCGGGTTAAATAACTATGTCATGAAGTCATAAACTTTGCAGACAATGACTTAAATTAAGGTGTTTGGCCATCTGGGAGCTTTTGGTCTTTAATCAACTGAAATATAACTGGACTTTCGCTTAACGCCATTTACGTAGGATTTCCATTGCGGGATTTTTAGTATATCCCAAAGAGAATTCTGTTAATTTTTATTTTTACCTAAACTCTCTCGTTCCCTGGCCCAGAAGCTCAATATAATCGAATAATACTTCCCTAAGTATTTCATGGAAAATTCACTTTCAATAAAATACATTTTTTAAATAGTTATAAATTGCAGAGTATAAAATCTTTACCTTGTCCAACTTTAACATTTGTTCGTTTTCCTTTTAGTTTCCTTGAACATATTGTTGGGCTTTTGTAAAACTATTTGAGCCTTACCTATACAATTTTCAATGTTATTTAACTCAACTCGATTTACTTCCTTTCAGCTATTGCTGTTGTTGTTGTTTTTTCTTTGTTGTTATTATTGCCGTGCACCTCAATAAACTATAATACTGTCTAGCAAGAAACAAAGAACAAATTTTCACTTTCGCATTGTTTTTATGTGTTTGTATGTGTGGGTATCAATTTCTGAGTTGTACAAGCAAAACGAATCATTTTATTGACTCAGTCTCCACAGCGTAAACTTTTGCCAGCACGCACTGTAATTCGATTTGGATGTATAGGTATAGGTATAGGTGTGTGTGGGTTTTTGGTTGAGTGTGTTCTGCATTTTCCAACATTCTGTGCTACCTGGCACTTGAACTAGAAGTCAAACTATGCAGTTGACTGGTTGCCTATGCTATACAAAGTTTTAGCCCGACGCAATAAGCACAACAGTCAAAACGACAAAAACAACAATTGATTGAAACAAACTGGTGCCACTAAAAGCCATCAAGCCTAAAATCTAGCAAAATTCGCATGGGGAGGAAAATTGCATCGAGTTTTGCCCACAGACAACGAACGTTGAATTAAACTGAACGGGACGAAACCGAACCGCATAGAACTGGGAAACTGAACCGTTAACAGAGATAAACACAAAAGCCAACTCACATGAAAGGCCAGCACATTTGAAAGGCTGGCAAAAATAGGCTCTGCGGCAAAGGCCAAAGTATCCGCACTCTCCTCAACAGTGTGATAGATTTGTAGAATCTGGGCGAAGAAAATAATCAATGGAAAAATAGTAATTAAAGTATATAAGGGAAAGTGATTTGTATAACTTATACTCGAGTTAAGTATCAACTGTAAGCAGTTAATTTATTATCAAAACTGCAGATAAGAAGTTGTTTATATTTTATATAAGTCAAGTAACTTCTTTTAAGTGTATATTCTCTAAGCTGCAGCTAACTTTTTACGAATTTTTCAAATTTCTAGCAAGATATTCTCATATTATATTTACTGCAAATCTCAATATTTACCACAGTTAATTTGAAATATTTTCTATTAGTTGTCATGCTCTAAAAATTGCATGCCAAGCAAAATTCGAAATCAGTTATTTATTATATTTATTTGCACACTCACTCTGGGATGACGGAAGCGTTCCAGTGTCTTTACCGAGCTCTTCAGCAGCTCCGTAATGGTCTCCTTGCGTCGCGGCTTGTGCAGTTTCTCAGCCACTTTTTTCTCAAAAATAAACACCGAACATTCCTAGGTGAGAGAGAGAGAGAATGGGTGGGAAGGGAAGGGTTTTTGAAAGGGTTTCAATGGTTTGTTTGGCGCACATACCTTGTTGTCACTCTTGCGATAGCCATCGTGTATGCGCCAGACGAGCTCTGGCCCGGCACAAGCGACCGGTTTGCCAATCTCAAAGTATTGCGTAATGGGATTGCCCTCGGCGACATTCTGTGGGGATGTGGATGAGGCCGCCACATTGGCGCTTTTGAACTTGGCGAACATTGTGCCAGCGGGCATACCATCGATTAGCTTGGAGAATACATTCGAGAAGCTGCCCTGCCGTTTGCAATGCGGCACACTGGCACTGCCTCCAATAGTTGGTGCTGAGCCACCACCACCACCACCACCACCACCAATTTGAGCACCGGCCTCGCCAACACCACCAATCGCCGTCGATGCTCCACTGATAGATAAACGTTCGCGCAGGCTTACGCCTAAGCTGTTTGCACTTGTCACCGATGCCTGTGGTAAGCTGCGGCTTGTTAACCCAACACCACTAGCACCTCCAACACCACCCAGACCGTTTGCAGTTGACGCGTTGTCGCCGTAGCCGTTCACATCGCCACCGCTGCTGCCAGATACACTGGATAACTTGCGAGTTCCTTGACTTAGCTCGAATATTGTGCTAGCGCTGCGATTACGCACACCACCCGCATTGCCCAGACCCACACCAACGCCGACACCGACACCCACACCACCGCCCACGCCGAGACCCACACCAGCACCCAGTCCGGTACCCGCTGCAGCCAATCCGCCGTACACAGTGCCGCCTTGGCTGCCAGCTTTCGCTGGAGAACCCGCTGCCACCGCTGCTGTCGCTGTCGCTGCCACTGCCACTGCTGCACCACCACCGCCACCACCACCACTGCCACTAGCGCTGGATGTTATTCCAACAGCGCTGCCACTGCGACTGCGTTTCGCCTCCTCGACACTATCCAAACGTGAAAAAATTCGGGCCGCCGTTGTTGCCGTTGTTGCTGCTGCTGCTGCCCGCTTACCCAACTATGGATCACACACACACACACACACACACACACAGTTCCGTTTCCTGGTCCGCTTCCGGTTTCCGGTTGCCAATGTCAGCACTAGGTTGCCAGTTAACGTATCACACTCTTTGTTTACAGCTCAGCCAGCCAAGCTCTGTTGTATAAATTTCAAGCAAGGCTCCAGCCGCAAATGTTGCACTGCAAATAAAAAGATATTTATAAGAGATATTTTCCATTTAATTGCAGTCACTTCAATTGCACCACTACGAATCGCACGCATCGTTGAGCAACCATCAATATGCGCTGCACGCACTCGACAACCAGTTGAGATACCCTCTTGTGTGCAGTACAGGGTGCGTGGTTACTTCGACTAACCGATAAGAATTGCAACCAGACAAGATTTCCCATTTAATTTAGTCAAACTATTTAATTATACATTTACGATTAAGCAAATAAATATTTTAAAACTTTAAACCTTATACTTTAATAAAAATAAAGAGTTACGATTTGAATTTGTATAAATTGATCTGCCCAAAATTAAGTAAAATGTTCAATTTGAAATATATATATCTTTTTAAAGGGTTAAGAATTTGAGTTTGAAATAATTATAGATTTTTGATCTATAGAGCTTATTTAAAGAAATTCTAGTTTATTATTCTCAAAATATAAATGTTAAATGACAAGTTCGTTTAGTGTACAGGATATATTATATATTCTGGCAGGAACGTCATAAGGTAGGCAAAAAATCAATGAGAATTTCGTATTTTCTGGGTTTCCGTTTAATTTCTCAGGCTCCATTAATCATTTTGTTTTCCCAGGGTACACGCGACAAACAGTAGCACCCACGTTTAACGCAACCACTTATTTTGCGTTCGCAATTAATGCGCTTATTGCCGGTCTGAGTTTTATCTTAAATTTATTTTCGTTTTCCCTCTCATTCTGTTGCCGGCTTCACACAAAACTGCACAATTAAAAAGTTAAATGAGCTCAGAGCGCCATTCAATTTGTGTGTGTGTGTTTTGTATGTGATTGTATGCGTTACTCTGTGTGTGTTGTTTTTGCTGCTTTTGGCGCTTGCCAACGGTTCATAATTTTGAATGAAAATTGCTTAAGCGTATTATCTCTTTATTAATTGCTTTAAAAGTGAAAGTATTTGCATTTCCATCTTCTGCAATTGGTTAAATCAAAATTGAATGCAATTCAAAATGCCAAAAGTTGTCAGCTGTGTATCGAAATTTACTTTTTGTGCACTCTGTGTGCAGGCAGCTTAAGTGGATGATGATACTGCTGCCATTTGACTGTTACGATTTTTGTTG
The DNA here is from genome assembly GCA_035041595.1 of Drosophila basisetae. Lineage (NCBI taxonomy): Eukaryota > Metazoa > Arthropoda > Insecta > Diptera > Drosophilidae > Drosophila > Drosophila basisetae. The sequence goes on from JAWNLB010000020.1 coordinate 3,242,733, forward strand.
TTGGTCGTATTTGAGCTGCTGTTTGAAGGTGGAGCAGAATCTTTGAATCAGACTGATGGATACAAATTGACTTGAGACAACTTTCGGAAGAGGAGAAGGAGAAGTCGTAAGTCGTGAGAGAAACAAGACCGAAATAAATTTCAGGTCAAATGCTAAACTATTTAGTGCAAATATTTCGGAGCTTCCTTTGCCTTGGCGTTTCGACTCATTTCATTACGAAGTAAATAAAATATGAGACAACAGTTTCTTGCTGGCATTATATGTGTTCCACGGAGCGCCTAAAAGCATGACAGATAGACAGACTTACGGGAGGGCAGTCGGAGAGTTTGTGGCCGAGGGGCAAAAAACATCTTACTAGGTCAGCAGTTGCTGCTTAAAGCCGGAATCCAATGAGCATAAGTAAAATGCGGCTTAAATATTTATGGGCCATAAGCGAGTGTTGCTGTACTTCAAACGTTGAATCAATAAAGCAGCACCAAGTATATATTCACATAGATTACATCTGCATAATGTTAAGTTCTGTTTCGGTAAGCCGGCAAAAACCAATTGGACTCTTACATAAAAGATAAGAGTAAATTCTATTTAGGCCTTTAGAAATTTACATTTTATTATTAATTTGATGATTATTCATTCGCTGAAAGATTGCAAGCTAACAGTTCAGTCTGGGCAGCCACACATGGTTAAATTAACACAGCTTATCTCCCTTGCCACGGACATATACGTTGTCTGGTTTCTCAAAGTTTTCGTTTAGTTTCACATAGTTAAATTTCCCACTGCTAAGTATAATGGTGGACTTTTGTATTTAATTAGCTAAACACGAAAATTCGCTTAATAAATTACCTTTTTAGTTGGTTTGTCCAATTGAATTTTTACATTAAATTCCAGTTTGGCTACGCTGTCAAAATTGATAAAAGTTCTTGTCCAGCAAAGCAAAATTTGTTTACTAAAATTAAAGGTCAAAGTGCTAAGAGAGAAAAATGCCATCGTTTTATTATAGCATTGTGTTATATTTATAATACGAAAAACAAACTTTTACTAATTCCAAAGTTTTATTAAATGTATATAAATTTCGCATCCAATTAAAATTCATAACCTGAAAACAGGCTGATAAATAGAAAGAAATGCGAGTCCTTTTCTCGTTTTGGGGCACAGTGTGCAAAATATGAAAAATTATCGCCCTTATTTCATGTTCAGCCATCGGAGAAGGTCTTTAATCAGTGCAAAAATATTTACACAGGCCAACAGCTGCACAACTTCATAATCAGCATCATCATTATCATTATGATGATAAAAAAAGCTAATAAATATCAATGCCAAAATTAGCGTAAATTCAACTTTAAATCTGAATTTGAATTTGATAAATGCGGCCACGTAACAAATCGAAGCAGGCGAAATGCGAACAGCTCTCAGCACGTAAGAGTAAGAGTAAGGGTAGATCGTTAGAGGGGTCTGGGGAGAACAGGGAAAACAGGGCCACGGGTCACTTTTATTGATTTGCAGGCTCAGACGCACACACACACGCATACAAACACACTTACAGCCAAAATTAAATGATGAAAGCGAAACGTTAACAAAACTGAAACGAACGAACGTGAAAGGCACAAAGCGCGAAAATTATTTTCGTTGTTATTGTATTGTTGTTGTAGCTGCTGCTGGTATTATATTTGACAATTTGGCATATAGATATACATGTGAATATACAAAGACACACACACAAACACACACACACAAATAAGCACATATATGTGCTTAACATTGTGTGTATCTAAAGCTTTGTGAGTTTAATATTTTTAGCCCATAGCCAAACGAACATAGGCAGAAGCAGTGGCAACAACAGCAACAAGTAAATATTGCTCAGCGTTAACTGAAGACAAATACCCACAATGCACACACAAACACACACACCACACACACACACACACACACCCACACACACACACACACACCACACAAGGCCAACGCAGACACAAGCCAAAATAAACGTCAAGTAAGACAGAGACACACATACATCCATAAACACACAAACACTCCGATGTCTCAATTAAAAAAAAAAAGTGATGGCCCTTTTAGCCGCATACAGAACCAGCAACAAGAACAACAGCTGTGGCAGTAGCAGGAGTCCGTCTGGCACATGTTTTGTTTGCTTTTGCTTCATTTGGCATTGTTCGCCTGGCAAAAAAGGACAAAAACAGCGATTGATAAACGGCTAACGTTGTCAGTAGAGCTCTCTACCTTGTATATGGAGCACACACACACACATACACACACACACACACATATGAGAGGCAATCGTGCTGGTTATAAACGTAAATTTTCTTTGAGTGGCTTAGCGACAAGTCTGAGATTATAAATGAGCTGTATTGCTGAAAATTTGGATAAAGTAATAAACAAAATCAAAGCACATTAATTAAAAACTCGTCATATAATCTAATGCTAAAATATGCAATATAAAATACAAAATACAGCACAAGACTGATTTATTATATTTTTTGCAAACTCCACAGCCGAAAGACGCTGTGCATTTTTTGCGTGAACCGTATCGGAGTATATACAGAATAAAAACAAACAAATAAATTCAGTATCTGAACTGTGTAGCTAAAATGTTATATATAACAGTGTACATATGTATACTTTTAATACGAATGTGAACGAAAAGCTGCTGTATTTATACATACAAATCAGATTATTTAGAAGATGTGTGAATAAAAATGCAAGAAAGATGACAAATATGTTTTGCAATTTGAATTCCTTTTTATACGTACAATTTGAACAGTATTGAACATACATACAAATCTGTATCACATTGCTGAAATTGGTAGAAGTGTATTCTTGAACTTTTTATGACTGCAGTTCAAAGCTTATTCAATATAATGTTAAACATAGAAAATAAAAATAAATTGGATAAATACATTGTTATACATATGTTGAACTTCAAAATCATTTCCAGCTCAAAAGCAGCTTCGATATTACAGTCAGCTCAAAGCACACAAATGAACATGTTAATTTCTTGGACAAGAAACGACCCTCGTTTAGCTGTCTACATCCCCATTAAACAAGCGCACACATGCACAATTACTCACACACACACACACACACACATACTCGTACATGCATGGCAGTCATGCAGATGAAGCTTAACGGGCACAATAAGCAGTCATAAGCATAACAAATGCACATGTGTACAAGGGTAAAAATAGTTGTTCGTGGGAGTTGAAATTGTGGTTACAAGCGCTGTCAGCAGGCATTACGTATACGCAACGTGGGTAAAATGTCGGAGTGCTGCATTGTTAATTATGTGCTCAAAACCAATACGCTCGAAGATTGAGCTCGAGTTTGAATTTGAGTTGGAGTTGGAGTTGGAGTTCAAGTTTACCCAATGCCGTTTGTCAATTTCTGGCTCGTCGCATAGTCGGTAATATAACACAATTGAAGTGGGTCGAACGCAACACATGTCAAGCAAGCGAATTCACTTACGACATTTGCACATCTCGACCAATATTAGTTAGTTTAATAGTGCCTGGAATCGTTAAGAGTGCCAAGCGACCCTTGCCTCCGCAGCAATTCAAAATTACAGCGCCAAACTGTATAACGCACATTTACATATTATGCATACGCCACGTGATATATGCCACAAACTCGCATTGGGGAAGATCGCTGTCAGCGTGCGGGTTTCTGAGTGTGTGTGACTTTTGAGCTTTGGGCTTAGATTTGACCTGACTGAATCGCTGTATAGTGGCTGCTTAATTAAATCACTTGCGTAATTTGTTTAGTTATCCCCCGCAGTATGCACTTGAAAATTGCCTTTGTGTAAATGTATTTGTATATGCATATATATATTTTGTGGGTTGGCTAAACAAAAGGAGCTCAAGTGCCGTCGATGAGCTGGCGTAATTCAATTGCTTTTAACTGCAGCCAAAGGCAGCAACAACAGCAGCAGTAGCAGCAGCAACAACAACAGTTGGGCCATAATTACGTAGTCAGGCCCTAAAGGGCTTCAAGTTGGTTCTTGTTCGTTGAGCGCTAAATAAAATTACGCTTACCATTGAGACAAAGAGCGGCAACAGTGTGGCTTAAAGCATAGCTAATTATGCTGCCACGTGTAGTGCGGCAAGCTAATCGTGCAACAAAACTCATGTAAAAGTGTAGCTTAACTTAACTAACAAGCCTAAACGCTGTCCCGCAGTGCTTCACTTGACCGTCTCAAGCCACTTATAGCCAAGCACTGGCTGCCTGTTGCCTGCCAGTTGCCAGCTTCCGCGTGCCTGTCCACAATCTGCTTAGCTGTGCGGCTTAATTGGCTGGCAATATGCGTCAGCTTCCTTCCTTCCAATGTGCACTGAGCTCAGACTCTTAATATGTTTGTTTCTGTGCTTGGTAATCAGTTTTCAATAAGTGTTACCTCCTGCTGCTGCTGCTTTCTGCTTTCTGATGTTTCTGTTTCTGTCTCGCAGCTCAGCTTCAAGTATATTTAACAGCTTTAATAGCAACTCAATAACAATGTCTTTGTGTCACGCCCATGGGCCTGTTTTATTCAGCTTAAGTCACGCTGGCTGCTTTTGTGGATCGACTCGACTGCCGTGCATAAAATTTAATTTAATTGCTTATTAGTGCACACGCTATATGAATTTCAATTTAGCTCCCCAAACATATGGCTCAAATTGCATTAATTATCACATGCTTAATCAAATGAGCACTAGACCCATCTTTACTTCTGTTTAAGTCATGAACACGAAAGCTAAGAATATTCGTATATTTTGCGATGCTTATCCTGCAAATAAAAATTGAAGTTGATGACTTTTATAGAAGTCTTGCATAAATTTAAACTGTCAACGCCAAGTTTAATTTAACAAATTTTGCCAGAAACCGAATTAGGAGACCTTCAGTTAAATCTTTTAGTTTGCATTTAATTTTCTAAGCTAAATATTTACTTTAAATTATTTTTTTCTAATTAAAATTAAAGTACAAGGGTTCATTTATAAATGATTAGGTCGAAACGAATTGCAATTGATCCCTAGAATAGAAATCATATTTTATCATATTATGTGCTCTTAATTTTCAATCTAAATGTTGACACAATTGTTGTTTATAATAATTATTCTTAAGCCCACAAGAAACTAAAAGAGCTTGATTACATAATATCTAATCGCTCCTTTTAGTTTTGCTGCAGTAAACACCTTTTTTTTAACTTTATTCTTAAAGAGTTTTGAAAGCGAACTCAAGCTGGAGTTAATTTAATTTACTGCGCGCCACAAAATTGTATGCGAGGGAGTTTGTACATGTTTGTGTGTATGGGACAAAATTGCACCACAAATCACATCAAATATTTATAACTCATCAGCTAGTCGCACATGGACCATTTTTGTTTGCTTTAGGTGCTTTTCAATGCCTGGCTGCAATTTAATATTACATTACTAGTGTGCATTGACTGATGAAAGATCAAATGATGCAAATTCGATGTTTAATTGAACATACCGAAAACTGTGGCAAATACATTTTTACACAAAAACACCATTCGAATATTGTGCGAGTGTCAAACACTAATTGAGCATTGTTGCCAACATGATGGATTATAATTTGGCTGCAGTTGTATTTGTATTTGTAGTTGTTGTTGTCAGAGGGACACTCGAATGTCCGAAATGGAAATGGCACGTGTATACAGGGTGTGTCTTTTTGCGTGCTGTCCAATCATTTACATATTGAAGGTTGTGCCCAAATAAAAAAATGTATACATATCATGCTCAAATTTCAAACAACAGTAGAGAGTTCTGCCAAGAACACAAAGTAGTTGAGGCAGAAGCAAGTCTTTAGCTTATGAGCAGTCACATAAAAGGCTTCAAGCGAGTTGTTGACTTGATTTGCTTAACTAGCTTGAGAAATAATATATACAATCGTGCCGATTAAGAATTCAGACACAGAAAATTTGTCGTTTTGTTTGTTGACTCAATTATATGCAATAATGTGCAATGACATTTCCACACAAGCCCACAACACAATTACATATACAGCACTAACAGCAAAGTCATAACACACACGTACACACACACACACACACAATCATACATACAAATGCAGATACACATAGAGGCAAAGAGCTGAAAAAGCCAACTGAGCTTGGCAGTAAGTTTTGCCTGCCCTCAAAATGACTTAATGCTTAATGTCATTTAGGGCAGCAATGGAAATTATTTTAAATTGCAGCCCAGCCCCTCTGGCAGCGTCCTCTTTCCCCATCGCCACATTCACCCTTTAAGCCACATTGCCGTTGCTTGACTTTTGTGTGGTTCGTGTTGCTGCCTGGGCAAAGGGAATTACATATTATGCCAGGCCGCAATTCACTTTTTGTTCGACTAAAAATAAAACATAATTTAACGACACTCCAAATAGCGGCAACAGCAGTAGAGGCAAGAACAAAAGTTATTTAAAATCGCTTAAAATTGGCAGCATGTTCAAGATTTTCCTGTCATTAAGCGACTCACTCTTTCCCTCTCTTATTTATTCAGCCCCTAACTCTCTATCTCTCTCTCTCTCCATCTCTTTGTCCCTCTGTTCGTTTCACAACTTTTGATTCGTCGAGTGCCAAGCTAAAATTTGCATAAGTTTTGCCCGAGTTTTGTCTAACAACAAATTGCGGCTGCTGCAGCAGCAACAAAAAGCTGCGAAAATCATAAAAAAAATTGCATCCAACTTAAGTGGAAAAAAAGTGCTGTTTATTTTCCTTTCCTTTTTGGTGTATAGTTGGACAAACAAAAATTGCTATGCTTGATGTGGAAGTTGGTGCAATCGCGAAGGAAAGTGATTTTCCAACAATTTGCATTTCCTTGTCATTATATTTATTGAGCACTTCATCTGAAGCACTTTCGAGTATTTATTCACTTTGATGTAAAACTCTACAAGCCAACTGAAGGAACTCAACTGTACTGAATTCAATTTAAATTTTTCGGGTAACTCTAGGGAGATATCTTCAAATTTCTTATAAAATATAACTGTCAGTAAATAATTTATTACATTTTTTTTTTTTTTAAGAATGAAGGATTATGGGATATGCAACAAAATTATTCACAAATTCAGCAAGAACATTTACGAAAGTCATTTATTATTTCGGATGCCTTTACGACAACTCATATTCCGTATTTACAAAGTTATGAATTTTCAAAAATTTAAAATCAAATATATTCACAATATAGTACAGAAATGGAGAAAAAAATTTTTTGCGAATTATTGCAACATTTTTCAGACGAATTTTAATTTAAAACAACATGTAAATCTGATTTTAATTAGAGAGATGCTTGATTAAAAGGCATTACACGCTAATTAAAAGCATGATAAATATCTGATTTTATTTAATAATAACTGGTATGGTTTGATGCTTTCTTTGATGACTCACCTGAATACGTATACGTGATTTGTTTGTCACTTGACAATCAACAATGAGAATCGACTATAAAAAAGGAAAATAATTTGCTATTAATCACAACACACATTTTGCAGTTTTTTTCTTTCACTTTTTATCACTTAATAATGGTAGACACATGAAAAATTAATGGGCACATTAACGCATATGAGTTTTTCAGGGCACGGGGGCATCAGACAGAGTACCCTAAGTATCCAATGCTGCCATTATAATGGTTCACAAAGAAGGTAACAACAGCGACACTTTTACATTAATTAAACGCGTTTTTATATGCACCCAAACACACACACAGACACACGCACAACCACACACACACACGCATATAAGATGCCATTTAAGTGTATATGTGTGAACTTTATGTACCAGGTGTATACATCATACGTTCGAGTTATACCAACATATATAGGTGTAGTATACCTGTGTGACCGTTCTCGACTTGGTTTTCAGTTTGGATTCGAATGCGTTTAGAATTCTCGCACGTTCGCACGCAGTGAAGTCCTGAAACAGACTGAGACTCGGACGCGTACTCCGATGTGGACGATGAGGACGCGAAGCAACAGCTAGCAAATATCCCCAAGTCGAGCATAAGAATGCCCCAAACTGTTGCGCCCCAGCGTATGCAGAGGTCCCAGGCCCGGTTGCGGCTGTACTAAATCCTATCACTGCGCATGCGCCTCGAAGGGGCAAACATAGGACAAAGGAATATCGCACAGAATAGAACAGAACAGCTGAGAAGCAACAGTTTGTTTTTTAGCGGGGAGATGATGGTGGGTGGGTGGATTGAACGGGTAGGTGAATGTTGCAAGGACAACAGCCTGGCGGCCGGTTAGACAAAAGTGGGTCTCTCAGTCAATGTCACAAGCGCGTCGCGTTTATGTGCAGCGAGGGCAGGGCGGGAGGGGGTCGAGGGAGGGGGAGATGTTGTTTATAAAGAAGAAGAATGCGCAAACTGCGAGGCCATTTGGCAGCCGATTTGACTTAACGCTTGTTGCTTCCAAAAGCGGATAATTGTGCCAAGGAGCCGTGGAGGAGTCGTGGCATCGTTTCTGTTTGTCCTTGCCACGCCGTCTGGTTGCAATTAGTATACACAGCAACAACATTATTTGCACATTAAGCATCGCAGGTGACCTGTGACCTGTGACAGGCCTCAACATCAGCGTCGGCGACGTGACCCTCATGCATCACTTCTTCATTAATTAAGTTGCCCATTTTAATGCATCAAGTTTAGAATTCGATTGTTTGGAAGACTACTAAAACATACATTAAATTACATTATATGATTTTAGAATTGGTTTACTTTCAGCAATTACAAATAGCTCGTCACTCGAACTTAATATATGTATAATAAATGTATAAATTCAACCCTAATACTAATCGTATATTGAGCCTCTTTTTGATAGTATAATTTTCACTTTCACTTTATGTTTGAAGCCTGTGCTCATTTTATATTTTCATCATCTTATATTACTTGTATGTGCAGAAATTCCCTGGAGATAAATTAAAGCTTCCGAAAAATGCAAAATATAAGCATTAACAATGGGTTGGGTTGTTTACATTTTTATAAATTACTACTATAAAAATTCATTTCAATGAAAAAGTCAGCGACTTAGTGACTACTGTTTTCGTATATAACTGTTGCTTTCATTTACTACTATTGCTAGGATACTAAAAAACAACGAAACACAAAAGCGCAATGGCAAAGGAAATGAGAATAATATCACCGGGACAACTATCAATTAGGCTATAATTGGATAGAAACACCTCCATAGGTCTGGAACTAATATGCACCAATTATTAATTAATAACAAATTGGTTTCTTGTATTAAAAACAGCAACAAGCCAGAAAATAATATGAGCTATTTAATTGAAAACTTTTTTCTATTACAAAATATCTCAACCAAAGTCCATCAATTTTGTTGAATTTCATATTCAGTTACAGGTATTTCGATTTACGGGACAAACGAAACAAATTTGTTATATATTATATATGTGAGCCTTATACTCGTACACCTAACAAGCTTTACATATATAACTACTCCTACTCGAGAACTGTCAACTCAGACACTCTTTGTTGAACAGTTACTGTTGCTAAGGATGATCCACAGCAAGTACAGGCAATCAGATGCAGCATTTATAAATAACAGCAAAGGGCGAATGATAAATGCCCAGAATATGTAACCGTGTGTTTTTTTTTTTTTTTTGCCCAGCTGTGAGGAGTTTATTACAGCATAAATATGAAACAGGTTTATAAAACATCAAAAGTGCATACCACGAAAAAACGTGCTGTGAAGGTAAGCCCACATTTAAATAAGGATGGTATTTGAAGCATCTGTTTTTATACCCTGAAACCATTAAAAATGCGTAAGAAGAGTGTAATAAAGTTGTGCACAAGCATGTAACACGCACAAGGAAATATCTTCGAGCCCATACGCTATGTATTTTATTATTGATCAGGATTAACGGCTGAGTCGATCTGGCCATGTCCATCTCCCCGGCTGTAGGAACAACCCAATCTCAATCACTTTCAGAGCTCGATAACCCTTCACATATTATTCAACTGTTATTATTTTATCAAGATATGTTCAGAAATACCTAATTTGCAAACATAAACATATTCTCAATTTGATTTTATTATCAACAGGTATTTTCAAAGCCTTTGAGGTATATAAACTAGAACTTGTGCATAATAATATATTTAACAGTTGGCTTTAGGGTATCTTGTAATCGATCCCTTTCGGCTAGAGCAGTTTTACTTTTTATTACTTATTTATTTGTCTGTTTCTGTCGTTTCACTTGTTTATTCACATAAATTTTGCAATTTTGAATTGAAAACAAACTCGCAGAGATGGCTTTGCACACACACATACACACTTACACAATCAAGCACACACGCACACACATCCACAATTGCTAATAATTTTCAACGATGCATACTACATCTATTTTGTTGGCCTGTTGTGTGGGTGGGCAAACAAGCAATTTGCATTGGCAACACAGCCTAAGCGATACAAAAACAAACACGACACCATATTCGATGTTATTGAGCATAAAATAATAAGCGAGTGTATGGTATTTTTGTATAGACATTTAGGTGGTCCCTTTTACGTTTTTAGTGGCTGCCCACTGGATTGTTATGAATTCTTTAGGAGTTTTTGAAGAGAAATCAGAAGCCGTTGTGTAAATTTTATGCGCATTTGTACATTTCATCAACAGCAGCAAAAATAACAACATCAAAATAAAAACAAAAAATCATTTCCGTTTCCGCTTGTGCCTACAGAAACAAGTCATCCTTGAAATTTTACAACAATTTTATGTGCTTTCGCTCGTTTTGCTTGGGCCCTGCCCCCAATCAACATCTGTTCACCTCCAACTCCACCACATTTTGTTCAATTTAATTGCAAATTGAGTCACCAAGACTTGAAACTGAATCTAAGCCAGAAACCTCATCCAGAGATGTATACAAGGCAACTGTGGAAAAGCAAAAGTTTATCAATGACTGGCAAAATAAAACACAACATTTTAGAAGCTTGAACAACAGCAATGTTTCTTGATTTCACTTTGAGCTCACTTCAAATCCTTTTAATCAATAAAAAAAAACATAAATTTAAGGGACAGTCGTAACTAAAATTGTTTGCAACTTTAAAATCCTTATCTTATTTTATAAATTTTCATGTTTTTTTTTACTGATTGTGAAACTACAACAAGACACTTCTCAGTGCAAGAAAACTTTTAGTTTGGGCAACATTTTAAATTTCAATAAATAATTTTGATTTGTTGCAAAAGATAAGAACAATAATGATTTAGTCATAATTTTGGTTATTACAAATTTAAATAACAGCTTAAAATTATTAATGAAATATATGCAGGATTTGTCAAGCAACATTTGTTTTTGCTGGCCATAATTTGGAAAATACAAACAGATTTGTCAGCTTGGCCAAAACTCAAATTTCGTATTAATGTGCTTGTACACAGACTTAAATTGGCCAAGTGTTCGGCCCGGCATTTGTGTAGGACAATAAGCATTTGGCAAATTCCATGTACAACACAGCAGCAACAATGAAGTCTTTGCCCAACTATTACAATAGGCCACATGTGGCATAATTGCTAATAGCAGACGAGAATGGGAATCTGGGGGGGGTAAAGCCATTTTAGACTCGCATAGACAAAATGGCTAATGCAAACATGAAAGTTAATTAAAGCGAAACTCGACTGACATGAATTTATATGAACTAATAATATGCCACTGGCTACGCAACCACCCACACACAAACGCACACGCACACATACATGGCAATGTACAGGATATGGTATACGGACATGCGGATTACACTTCGCTAAATAGCGAAGCATAATTAAAACTGACAAGTAAATTAGTTTCGACAGGAGAAGAATAACGCACACACACACCAAACAAAGGAGTCTGAAGACGTTTAGTTTAATTTTTATATACTGCATGTGCCTTTAGCAGTGTGGCACCGAAACCGATGGGGGGTATTCGGGATATCCGGCACTTCCGTCCCGGGTTTCGGTTTCGCACCTGCAACAAACGACATCATTATTCGCACTAATTTAAGCCCAAGGCAGTTATCTCCATTATTTTTTTGCAGACAATGGTCTGCCGGCTCTATATGGCTGGTATATTTGCTGGCATATCATTAGTCAAGCACAATAATTAGACAGCGAAAATGCAGCACTCACAAGACATTATCCTTACCCAAGGCAATTTGTAGCCAAGTTCAATCTGTGAGCAGTATGGGAGCTACAGTTTCGCACCTGCAACAAGTACGAAGCGTTCCTTATGTCGGTTTTGTGTGTACATGTTTTATTCATGCGACTATTAACTGATTTTATCACGCAACAAATATGCACTACGAGGCGTATGTATAATAAATGCTTGAAGCCCAAGCATTGTTAGCTCGGCAGGCTGCAGCTCTGCCGCTTGTCTGCCGATGAACTTGAATCTGTGCCGGCAATCTTTGCCGCATTTTACGCGCTCATTTTTATGACCTTGTTTATCCTTGTCACATGGCAGCGTCTTTAAAAATCGACCACAACTTTGATGAACTCGTAAAAGAGAATGCAGCAGCAAAAACTGAAAAGTGTGACAGAATAAAAGCTAACCAAAAATTTGAGCAATACAGTCTGCGATAAATGGAGAATTGGGGGATTGTGGCAGCATGTCACGATTGACGGCTGAGCTGCATGAATGAGCTGAATAAATTTCAAAAATGAATGTCAGGAAAAGTGTCTGAGATAAATTAATGATGACTTTTATACGCGAGTAATTCGTAGCATTTTCATAATAAACCCACACACACACATAATCACATCCACAGGCACAGGCACACACACACACACACACACACAAATATAGGTGCCTATAATTTGATTTGTAAGAAGCATATGAAAATGTTCCAAAGAAATTATTTTTGTGAAGCATGCAGGAAATATTTGATATAAATATAAAAAGGAGGCGACGTATAAATAAGGTGAAGGCGCTTAGGCACACACACACAAGCACACACACACAAACAAACACACTCATCCAAATGTTTGCTTGTTGTGTGGATGCGTGGGTAAATTTGAAAAAGCTTTTTTATGCTCGTTTGCATTCATTCTGATTTTTATACCGATTTAAGTCTGTTTAACAGCCGTCATACAATTTATAACGCATAATAAGACAATCGGACGAAATAGAAGCGCCCACACACACTCGCACACACAGACACACACCCAACAACACCACTCACTTTATAAGAGGATCACACAAATTGACAAAATTTGGCATTGGGACAAGTGGGCTCAGGTTGTTAGCTACTTGGAGAGTGGCCAAAGAAAGTTGTTGAAAGTATTTTTACCACAAAAGTTTTGCAAAACTAAAAGCCAAACCAAATTGTGGCTCCGGTGAGAAATGTAACAACTGCAGTGCAATTTGACTTAGTAGACATTGGCCATCGGATTGACAATGGATTCCACGGGGAGGCCACTGGCCGTGGTTAAAGTCATTGAATCATTGCAAATTCCAAAAAGGATTTATAATTTTTATGCTGTTTATTCAATATTTGTTTGCCTCCTTTTCTCTTTGTTGTTCTCGACCCAAGCTTAACCTTGCCCTTGGCTACAGTGTCGAGTTACTCGGCTTCAAAATAGCTGTCGCAAATTTAGCAATCGGAGCGTTCCTATGAAATAGAAGATTATAATAAGTCGAGCTTATCAAGTCAATTCTCATTTCTGAGAATTTGTTACAGTCAACTGATCTTTAAATGCCTGACAACGAGACAAAATGGCAGGAAATGTGTGTAGAGTCAATTACAAATATTTAATATACATAACTAACAACTGATAGGTAAATGAATATATCGATATACGACACTGGTGCCACTAATATAATTTATTTACTATAATTTATTTTGTCATCAATATCATTTTGAGCCCTGTTCGCTGAAAAGCTCTCTAAATTACATCAAAGCCCTAAAAAGTAACAGCTTATTAAAATTGAATACATTTTCCAATGAAATCTAATATTTTTTGGAGCATTTTACGTATATTGCACTAAATTTGGCTAAATTGGCTTACGGGTAATCCTGTTTGTGCTGAAGGAGATTAGCATATACTTAGTACGCAAATACACATAATTTTATATAGCTACGAGTTTTAAAATCAAAGTGAATCACTACTCAAATCACTCAAACTGCATAAAATAATCCCATTTTTTGACGCGTGACGAGGACGCGCTCGCCAAACTGCAATCAGAGTCAAATTGAAAATTCAATTTTCGCTAATCGGCTTTGGCCAACCTCACGGCAATGCCACGCCTTCAAGAGGCGGATGCTGGTACACAAACACACACATATACACACAATTCAACAGCAAAACAGAAATATGCACAAAACGGGAAATAATTCATTTTCAAGTTATAACTTGCACCACTCATGCATGCCCCAAACTGTGGTTTTTGCGGCTACAACAGCGTTACAATGTTGCATGATTTCTTTTACACGTCGAGTGCTATCGAAAAATGTAAGTACAATTTAATTTTCAATTTGTATTTAATTCATTTCTGTTATGATAGCAGCAATTTTAAGAGTGAGCAACGAAGAACAGATGTTTTAAGTCTCAACCTATCGAGCTATTTATTTTACTACCCTCCTAAAGGGTATAAAAAGTGCTCGTTGCCGTCGAGTTCCTATGAAATATATAAAGCCCTTTTTACAAGGTTGAATACTTCTGGTCGAGTTGACAGAGCTGAGCTCTTAACTGGACTCAAACGTTTGGCATTGATTTTGGCATTCAGCAGCAGATTGTTGGTTTTTGTCCAAGGGCAGACAGGCAAAAAAAAGCGAGGAATAGAGTCTTAAGGCCAGTTTAGTTTTGCCAACGTTGACTATGTAGTCTGGTGCCAATTTTCTTTTTTTTGGTTTTCTATACGACCTATGCTGAAGGTTTAATTAGTTCACTGGCTCAAACAATACACCGGAAATTAAGCAACTGAACTGAACAAATACACCTTCTGAGAGCGGCTGTGTTCGTGTTCGATTGCTGTAGCAGTTCGTGCACCTCCTGTTAGGCTACACTTGAATAAAAGAGTAATTATTTTAAGAGAGCGGAGTTGGGGCAACGGGAAGGTTGAGTGCAAATGGCACTGAGGCTGATACCGATGCCAGTTGCTTTGGCAACCGACCACACCATCTCTCTACCTCTGACCCCTTTCCCGCTTTGCGACCATTTTCAAAGCGTGTGCGCACAAAAAAGCGGCCATTAATTATGTTTTTTTTTTCAAAAAGCGAAGTGAAGCAGCAAAAAAATATTGAAATGCATTTTTCATGGGCAGCAACACGCGCTGAATGCGTTGCCCTGGACAACCAGCCCATTCACCTCCAGAGTTTATCCTTGTGAAAAATGCATAAAAATGCAGTGCATGTCATTTGCAGAATGCATTCGCTCTGTCAGGAACCCGCAACATCTGCACTTAAGCAACCGGATCAGCAACAGCAAGAGCAACAAAAAGCACGAAAACAAGGAGAAAAGTTGAATACATTTTGCATATTGCCTCCAGCTGTTGCATGCAATCAGAACACCCCGCAGAAAACACACAGCAACAAATTTTTTGTGAAATGCTTTGGCCACGTTTTGAGCTTCGCACTTAGCTGCTGTCATTTTGGCACGGTGGGATGCGGCACGTGGCAGGCAAGTGAGCGTAACCAGTCGAAACTGCATTATTTACAAAATGGCAGCCAACGCATAGCGCTCATAAAAGTTCGCTGGTATAAAACAAAATTTACTGTCAAACTAACTACGAGTCACGCAAGCTTCCATTGAGGTGCTTTAATTCGATTTCCGGTTTGATGCGCTTTTGTTTGTGCCACACACCGAGATGGCCGGAAATTATTTTCGTTTATGCTGCGCTTCGTTTTGCTTCACTCCTTTCACTCGAATCGAATCTGGGGCCCATTCATGCTCCACAATTCTAAAGTCACAGCATGTGAATGGTTTCGATTTTCTAGTGTCCAGAGTTTGCTCAACAGTAGAAAGGTTTTCAAGCTTGCTTTTGCAGGATATCTGTTAGTTTATCAACTTTTATGTATCTTATAAATGCAGAATAGACTTGCTTAACGGCCTTGCTTCAGCATATTTTACTCCTAGCGCAGGCCATGTCCTGTAAAATTGAAGAAGTCTGTGCACACTATTATATATATAAAGTACATCTGTGCATAAATATATATTTGTTAAATTGTTGCATGCAGCAACAGCAGCAGCTGATTCTGAGAAATGGTCGAAGTTTGCTAGGCAGCACTTTTGTAAAGAGATTCAAGTACGACATTTACTATTTGAGCATCTAGATAATGGAAAAAATAGCAAGTGCTTATATATATATATATATATATCATTTGAGCAAGTTGAATAAATAAGTAAGTGAATAAAGTGAGTTTGCATTTAAGCCAGGTATAGAAATTTAAAGCAATAGGCAAATGTTATATGAGTTGGCAAAAAATTATAAACAAAATATTCAAATACTCAATCTTTATATTACTTAATAAACGGTTGGACTGAAAGTTAAGCAATCAATTCAATTGAATTGAAAATCGAATACTCTTTATACAGCCGCAATCTTAAATAGTCGAAATCAAGATCGACGTTAGAATTTCTGTGGCTTTTTTGGCAACCGCAACAAATAAGCTCAATTGGTTTACCACTGAGTATTTGTTGTGTACAAATTTATATATATGTAAAGAGAGAAAGAGAGAGATTTGTGCGCATATTTTGACTATTGTGATTTGCCAATTTGCGACGAGACCACAGAATGGAGGACACTTTGCAAAGGGATACACATTCGATATTAGCCCCATGACATTTCTCAAGTTAAGTTGACAGACATAAACACACGCAAACACACACACAGACACACACACACACACACACACACACACACACACGCACACACACACACACAGAGCGAGAGCAAGCGCAGTCACAGATTGAGATTGGGCTTGTTAAAGTAAAATAACCATTCCCAGAATTACAATAAAAATCAGAGCAACAGCTTTTGGCATTACCCTTTTGCCTTGGTCACAACCCACAGCCTCCTCCCTCCTCCACAACCATCTTTTGATTTCCCGCCAGGCAGCCACTTGAAGCTTGAAGCTGTTGCTGACTTCATGCTCTCTGGCGTTTGTTTCGCTTCGTTGCCCCTCTGCTGTTGGAGCCTGATTTGGTTTTGCTTTGCTGCTGCTGCTGCTGCTTCTTCTCAGACTTCCGCTCCCAAACTTAATACAAGAAGATTAAATGTCCTGTCGCAGCAGGCTTAAGCGCTAAGCTCGGGACTTGCAGCAACGCTCTACGTTTCCCATTATGCCCGTGTCCGTGTCCATGTAAATGTCCATGTGTGTGTGCAAGCGATTGAGAGCGACAGAGAGAGATTGAATGAGAGAGCGTGTGCAAGAGTTGCTTTGTTGTTTGTGTTGCTGTTTCATGTTTATATTTGTGTTTGTGTTTTGTATTTGTGTTTTACACTCGCACAATGCTTTACCTAAAAACATTTTCCTTTACTGCTTCGGTTTTTACTTTTTTTGCAGCAGCCAACTGAAAAGTTGAGCTGCTGCCTTCGCCTTCATCTATTCCCCCTCTCTGCTCCGCTTGCAGAGGCGTCTTCAATCGCCGCCTCTGTTTGTAAATCAAAATAAACATTGCTTTTTGGTTGCCTTTGTTGCTTATTATGGCAGCACTCTCTATCTGCACTTCACACACAGACACACACCATACACACACACACACACACCCACATATACATTTAGTCACCCACACAGACTTGCTTAAGTGTTGATGTCTGCACTTCTGTCTTGCTGCGAAGGCAACTTTATTAGGCTTTTAGTCGTATTTCGATTGTTTGCTTAAGATATTTAATCACAAAATTGTTTTCGAGATTTGTTTAGCATTATTAGACAAGTTGATTGGAGGACAAGAGAAATTGAATTTGTTGCTTGGAAATAGGCAAGGTTTTTTTTGTATTTTTTTAACTATAACAATATTAAAATCAGTGGCTAAAACTTCAGCTTCGCAAAATCCCTTTTCTTGGCTCCTAGTTTGTATATTATTTTATTTTTAATAGGCTTTGATTAATTTCGGCATTCTTTGTTTTTTTCTTAGTGTTCTGGTTGAGTTGCCCTCGCTTGCTCTTCAAAATTCTAAGCATCTCTGACTGGCTGGCTTTTGCCTTTGTGGCCAACTGTCAAGTGCGTTCCCGTCGCCAGAATGTATGCAATTTAATTTATTTCTGCGCTTCAATATATTTACACTTAGCTGCAGGCACACGTGCTGTCTCTGTCTCCCTCTCCCTCTTGCTGTCTCTCTCTCTCTCTCTCTCTCTGTCTATCTCTCTCTGTTGTGCACGGCCTTCTTTTAAATTTCATTAGAGCACTCATTTTGCCCAAGGTGCTAAGATTACATAATTAATTTGCAGCCCAGGCCTTCGCAATTAATTAATTGTCTCATTTAATAACGCTTTGTTGGGTATTTTTAAAAGCACAACAACAGCAGCAATACACACACACACACACACAGCGCCATATAAATTTACGGATTTTTCCGCATACGCCGCATGGGCGTATCGCCGACGCTGATTTATTTTTAACCTCAAAGCGTCATTTACTATAAAGATATTTTATACATTTTACGTTTATGAGCCACAAAAACAAAAAAAAAACGAACCACAAAAAAAACGAACCACAAAAAAAGTGAAGCCCTGAAACTTTTACAACGTCGTTGTCTTCGCCATTGTCTACAACGTGCGCACGTTGCGTATGCGCAACAATTTGTTGTACACACACATGGACGCAGTTAGAGGAAGAGAGTTGAAGCCGCCTAGAAATTTGTACATGCTCAGCCATTTAGTAAAAAGAACTCATTAAGTCAATGAAGTTCATTCACCAAGTTTGCATTAAATGTTGTCTGGTAACTTTTCAAAGGCATATTTTTGATACCCCCTAAATGATTTAATGGCTACGCCGATGGACGTATTTACTTGTTGCTGCTTTTTTGGTCTACGTGGCAGTGGCTCGCCACTCGACTAATCGACCAATTTTTGTGGCTGTAATTTAATATGCGAGCCAACAGCTTTAATATGGCCAGCACGTTGCTTTCACATCTGTTTGCCCTCAGGCACACTACACACAACTGTGTCAACAGGCATTTAAATTTTTAAAGCACTTGCCAGCACAGCACCCTCACAGTTCACTTCATTTGGCTTGACTTATGCAAACAGGCGCCAAGAGCCAGGAGCCACTCCGAGGAGCCAAACAATTGCCATTGCTATGGAATGAATTCCGTGCAACAAGCACCCTGTTGCTGGCTAACCCCAACGCCCCACACCATACACCCTGTTTGCTGTTACCGCCCAATCACCTCCTGACACAATCAATCAACGCGTTCAAGTTGTGTTGTGCCCCAGTCCGGCGTTCGGGTCCTTGTACGGGTCCTTGTCCGGGGCCTGGGTCCTCCGGATCCAAGCATTTGCTTTGTTCTCTTTAGGAGCACAATAAATGCAAAATAAAGGTGCTCGGGTAGATGGGAAGAACAGAAGCAAAGTTCACACTGCGAAATCCCAATTTTATATGTATATATTTCCTTTTTTTATTGGGCAAGCTAAAAAAAAGGGTTCAATCCGCGCCGGTGACCTGCATAATATTACGACAAATGTTCAAAAACTTTTTCAATAAGCAAAAGTTTTGCATGCAGCTTGGGCTCTGTTTGCATTGTATTTAGTTGTTGTGTTTGGCGTGGAGTCGAGTTGAGTGGAGTTGAGTGGAGTATTTTCAAGTCTGCCCTTATGGTTGGTCTGCTCTTTGTCAATTTGCATAGTTGTCAGTGGCCCAGTCGGCTAAAGCGAACTAAAAACTTCATAACCAAATTGGATGGCAAATGGTTGGAAAATGCTATGAGAAAAAATGTTAACTGTCATTCTTGCTGTCATCTGACGAATTTCGATGTTTCACATTCTCACACACACACACACATACTCAGTCACAAACACAAATGTAATGTGCAAGCGTCAATCATCTTTTAACAGCACCCCTCAAACCGTTTTGCTTTTGTCAGTCCTACGACCAGCTGTCGTCAGTCGCACTGAAATGATTTGTCAACGCAACAAGCGCTGCCGTCAGAGTCCATCAGCAACCTGTCCATCCAACTGTCTGATTGTCTCTCTCTCTCTCTCTCTTCCCCACTGGCAGACGTGCTTGTAATTGTGGGTAATGCTGTCTTAACTGTGATTCGGGTAGCTGCATAAGCATTGCATTACGACGTGAAGGTTCATTAAATCTTAATTAAGTTAGCTAATATATGATTTACCCTTCGTTTAACTTAGTTTATGACCAACAAAATCAAGACTGATTTGCACTACTATATATTTATAGCTAATAGAACAGATGGATCTTTAGAAGCTGGGTAAAATCAACCTTTTCATTTGGAAGTTTTGAACAGTTTTATATGTATAATGACAGACAACCAGCAGCAATCCCTGCTTCAAACCCCATATCCCTCCTACTGTATTCTTATTAAAAAATTATCACAGAATCATCATCGAATGAAATCGAATCGATGCGAATCGAATCGTTGTCGGCTACATTTGAATTCCATTAGTCTGATTTATGTATTGTGGTGAGTGAGCCATTAAAAAAGCTTGCAACACATCCCAATCCCAGTTGGCTTAATTATGCAAATCACACAACTTATAGCTGATGCTGCCAACTCATGCTGTCACTGATACTGCCACTGATGCTACTGGTGTTTGTTGCACATATGGACAAATAACACTTGAGCATAGCTATGAATATGCAACTGGCAATATGGATAATGATGGCATTATTAAATGAAGAATGTGTTGATCATTATAACGAGGACATCACAGAGAGCGAGAGGACGAGAGGACGAGAGAACGAGAGAGAGATTGCATATTTTATAATAAATGAAACGTGTGTCAGCTATGTTTAACCTTTACCTTCAACAGACGTGCACTGTGTGTGTGTGCCCCGTCAGCCATATATTATTTAAATGGAATATGCTGCAGTCAGCCACGAGACAGAGCATAAAAGCTGTCCTCAATGCTTGAGTGTAAATATATGTTGAGCTGCTGCTCTTTTTCGCACACACAGGAAGTGTCAGCTGTATAATGATTACGGTTTCAGCTGATGCCATACAGAGATAGTTAGATAGTCTGGCAGACAGACAGAGAGTCAGACTTGACTCTCACAAAAGGCGCATTGATTAGTGTGCGAATTGTTTGTGTGCCATGGACGTCGAAAGTATTTCGACTAAGAGGGAAAAGAACATACATGAAACTTCAAATACCAAAAATATAATAATAATAACAAAAAATTAGTGTATGACAAGGGCGTGCTAGAATTTCAATTAAAGGGGTATAATAACAGACCACAAAAGGCGCTTAATAATATCGTACACAAATAATAAAATTTAATTTGATCAATTCAATTAAATGTAATCCGATTAAATGTAAGTTAATCGATGTGAAGCAGTCACAGACCACTGACTACGCCCCTGGTGGCTGGAACTATGAGCTGCTCTACTTATCTCGATTTCCACATAAGAGTGCAATCTGCCATCGAGTCGTGGGCACGTTTGTATATTAATATGGTCATTGATTTCGATTTGGATTACCATTTCGATTCAGTTTTTCGATGCGCATTTCGTTTCGGTTTCTGTTTCGAACTTCGAACTGTGTGCGTGCTTTGGATGAAGTCATGAAAGACCATAAAATGTCATAAAGTGCCATAAAAAGCGTTGGGGCGTGCAAAGTGCCGCTCAGCAACAGCAACAGAAACAAAAACTAACGACCCCACTGGACAGGCCTCGCATAAGTACACACACAAAAAAAGGACAAGCACACACACAGACACACTCACACACACACACACACATACACCCAATCAGAGCAGCATAAAAAGATCAAAGTAGCTGACGAAATGACTGCAGGCTAAACTGGTGAAAAACTCGGTGACAGAAAAAGGTTAGCGATTTTTTTTACTTTTTTTTCAATTTAAAATGAACAGCCGAGGTAAGAAAATTTAAAGGGTTATTTACCTTTAAAGTGCCAATAGATGCAACTGTTAAGCTTGTGCATGAAAACTTCAAAATTAAAGTTAGAGCAACTTTGCAAATATACAAAAAACATGTTCCAACTTTCAAAGTTGATTTTAATCGGTTTCAGTTAGGTTTAAGAAGTTAGCTAGACAAACTCTTAGAGCGTCAGTGCTACTTTCATCATAAACGTCAAACCTAAAGAACATGATGACGGTGATGATGATGTTGATGAGCTGGGTAAAGTCCTTAATTAGGCGGACTGTCAGCGGGTGTAAAAAACACGTAGTGACAAGAGGGCTTAGATCAGACAGGCAGGCAAGTTGCCTGGCAGGCAGCTTGGCAGCTTAAAGCCGCTGGGTTATGTCGAGGCTAAGCAGCAAAAAGTTTTTAATCAGACCACGTTGGTCCAGTCGGCAAGTCCCGATCCCAGTTACAGTTGCCATCTCCATAGCTGCCAGTTGGCCGACAGGTTCTTTGCCGCAGTGGCCGTGACGAACTTTTTAATGAGCAACGTTTTGCGGCTAATAAACATTTGTGTGTGTCTGCGTGTTGGGTGTCTTTTCCCATTTGCCAATTTAGTTGCCATGACGCCATGTTTTTAATTGGCAGACGCCGCTGTTTGGCCACTGGCTGTGGACCCCATTTTGTGGACCCTTGAGGGCCGACGCAACAGTTGACGCCACGCCACTCCGCAGGCAATCGCATATTTTATTAAATTGCCTTACACAGCCCATAAAAAGTAAAGAGAGGCTACAACAACGACAATGCTCACATTATTCTGTCACAACAATTCATTACACAAAATGCTACCTAATACCGACTAAGTCACAAAAACATATAACAAAAAATACCGGAGAGAAAGTTATGACGAGCCTGGCGCGAAACGCTTGAAATGACGCATAGGCCCCGTTGGTTAACAAACGAAACTTCACTTTTACTATACACTGATACACTAGGCCCGTGAGAGTCCGCCAGGCATTAGCTTTCAATACGCTCACTAAGTAAGCCAATAGCTCATAGGACATGCTTTGGGAATTGCAAGGACGAGCTCATGTGTGAAATTTGCGCTCTGAGCCCAGTTGTTACACTTGTCACACACGTTCTGTGTTTATTATGCGTCACATCTAATTGCTTAGAGCTTGTGGCAAGCTAAGCATTTTTTTATATGGTTGCTTTTAGTTACATTTGAAACAAAATGGTATGCCTGAAGCGATAGTAGTGCTATATTTGCCTTACCCATTGAGCACCTAATCGCACTGTTATCGAATTTAAGCCCAAAATTGGAAATTTGAAAGCCTGTGCAGCGTGCAGAGCTTTTCGAGGGTATTAAAGTCTTTAGCGTTACCAAAAATACGCATAATAATAATATCCTTGCTCGGCCTGCTGTTGTTTTGCCTCCTGCTACGATTGTGTGTTTTTTTTTTCGTTTTGGCCAAATTTACTTGGCAAAGTTTTTTGTTTGAGAAGGCCGCGCCTTGTGAAACTTTTTTGGTTGTCCTGCTGCCAGCTTTCCGGTGCGCCCCTTTTCTGATTTGCTGGTACTGTTTTTGTTTTTTTGCTGTTGTTCTTGCTACTGCTGTTGGCAGACAGCAAATCAACAAAATTATGATAAACAGCTGCAGGTAAAGGAACACCCAAAAAAAAAAAAAACAAGAATAACAAAAAGTAAAAACCAAATTGCAAAAGCTGACCAACTGTGCCGAAAAGTCCTTGTTGACCCGAAAAATCTTCTTTACCCTCAGCTTTTGTGGCACTAAGGCGGGACACAACGCCTTTTTTATTCAATAGAAAATTATATTTTCATTATATTGTCTACTTCAGGAAAAAAAAAAGAAAATTGCAAAAAAAAAAATAAACACAAGCAGCAAAATGAAATTGTAATAAAATCAACTTAAAATATTTGCACATGTTTACAGTGGCACGTTAACGCTTTTGATCTTTATATTACGCCGCATTGTTTGTGTTGTTATTAACTCGATATATATATACAAATATATATATTTCTATATGTATACATACATTATACATATAGATATATATGTAAAGCACTGTCAAGGTGACAGCTATTCCCCAGCTTACAACGCAGAAAAATTGTTGGCATATTGCCTGGCAAATCGGCCGATGCGCTTGGGATTCCTTTTCTCTCCCATTTAGCACTGCCAAAAATGTTCCAACTTTCCAAGTTGAGCATTTTCCGTCACCCGACACACAACCACACACACACAACACAACACACATATGCACAGCGAGGGGGAGCGCAGTGCTGAACAAGTTAAGCGTTATTTTCAGGTAGCTGACGAGCAAATATTTGCATATTTGATATTTTCGTAGCAACAAACTTATACCGAATGTAGATTTCGTTATCGATTTTTATCATAATATTGCGCTTGTTGCTTTGTTTTTTTTGTTAGCCTTAATACCCTGCAACCATGTTCAAAGGGAGTTGTATATATTTATATTTAGACTGCAGACATGAATATAGCCTTATTTTAACGAACCACTTAAAATGCTAAAGCAAAAGTAAAAACCGCCTACTAATTACAACTTCTGCTGATCATTCAAATAAGCCCAGTAGGGAGTATATTATGCTGTGCATCCTTCACTTACCGTTAGCCACTTTACACCCACTTGTTAATGTTTGCTCTCCACTCTAACTATACACGAAGGCCGCACCTAACCATAACAACAACAACTGTGTAGCCAACAACTATATTTGCAACAACAACAACAGCAACAGCAACAATGACATTAAGAAGAACAATAACAACACCCACCACGAGATTCGCATGTGCTGTCGTCATATTCGCCATGACGATGGAAGTTGCTCATTGTTCGTTAAATGTGGGAGTTCAGCTTTCTATAAATAGTCAGCTGGCTAGCTGGATATTGTAGGAGAAGCGCAATGCAAGGCAGTCCATAAATGTGGGGTGAAAAAATGTTAGTGCACATTGAGTGCATTTTTCTGCTGCACATTCAGTGCAAGCACTAATGAAATCAATAAAGATTAAAAACTAATCCGACTGTGCCAGCATTGAATTTTGAAAACAAACCACAAGACAAATAACACTGCAGCCAACAATATCAAAGCAGGGGGAAATGGGTAAGCCAGCTGGCCAGTGGGGCAAACAACAAATGGAAATTACAACCAGTTAGCAAGTATTTATTTAGAATTAAACAAATGATAAGCGATATATGCAATGCAATTAATTAAACTGAAAACATACGAACACAATTGTTTTACATGAACATACAGAAATGTAAGCTGCAATATTAGCTTATTATTGTATCGATTACAGGTACTCAAAATATGCAGGCTGCTATTATTAAATTTGTATTGTGCTTGAAAACATAATTTGCACATGTATTTACACAGCACCTATACAGTTAAGCAGTTTTATTTATTTTCCTCACCTTATAGAATAATCCAGAAACAATACAAATTAACAAATTTTCGTTATTTTGTTAAAGACTACTTTGAATTGATTAGATTTAAGTTTACTTTACGGGTTTCAATTGAGCAACTGTTTGTTGTCGTACAACTTGTGCTTTCTATTTCATAGTTTGAATTAGCAAAAGCAATGTCCTTTAAGTTAGTTTAAGTCTAGTAATTAAGCAGTTCTGGAATTGTAAATCTCAAATATTGAAAAAATTAATAAACAACAAGCTTTGTAGTCTTTGCAAACTTTTTACATTTATAATAATAATAACGAATCCTTTTACTTAACAAAGGAAATTACTTGAAAACTTAGAGCTCTCAAGAGATATCCTGTATCCTGATAAAAAAAAAAAATAATGCTACTAACCACAGGTACTGCTTTAAAACCTTTCACGAGTGAATTTCTTAGGAAAGTTTTTAGCCAACCTTCAAAATCCTCTTTGAGGGTGTAATTTTAACATGAATTTCGAGCTAGAGTCACGTTTCCAACGTTTAATGTTGCATTTATCGAGGTTTTAAGCCATGATTAAAACGCCCTGATATCTTAAAATGAGGCAACTTTTGAACAAGTTATGACTCTGGGAAGTTTTAACCCAGTGCTAAAAGCACTTTTATATGATTATAACACGAACTTTGACAAAGAATCGTGTTTACAACTTGAAATGTAGTCTTCATAAAAATTCAAAACGATAACTACAAATTAATTGCTTTTGCGAAAAGGGTTAAGTTTTCACAAAGTTAGGAGTGCTTAAAGCTTACACCTTTCCGCACATGCCAAGAACTGATGTCTGTACCAGGTATAAATAAAATGTCGGTTTTAAAAAATATGTTGCTGCCCGTGTTGTTAGCTCACCTCTGAGCCCATATTCAATGCAACTTCAACGAACAAGCAAAACAGGCAGCTGGAGTCGAGGTCGTTTGTGTTTTGCCTTTTCTTGTCGAGCACAAAGGATCTATGTATCCGCACATATCTATACATCAATCTATATATCCTTATGCATTACAAAATGAATTACAAAATTCGAAATGCGTGTAGTCAAAATGCTTCGTGTTGTGTGCGCATGCAAATGTGCAAATAGATTGGGATGGGATGGGGTGGAGTATGTGGAGTATGTGGAAGCATTGAAGCATATGCGCAAAGATACACATACATACACACACAGACACACATACATATCGTACACATATTGAATCCATAAATAAATCCTTAAGCAGAAATTGTAAATGTCGGATTAAGTGTATCACGGAGCGCACATCAGTATGAATGTATTTGTGGAATTGTTTGTGTGTAAAAACTAAATGGCAAAAAGTACGGCTTAGCTATTGCTGCCTGTTGCTTTGCAGCTGGTATCCGGTTGCCCCAGGATATGTTGTCAAAGCGTGGCTAGATCGAAATAAAGTTAATTCCTCACCGCACTTACAACAAAGTGCTACCGATAATAATTACTTGCAACATTGTAATCCTCTTAACATTGCCCGATTTACAAGCAGAGTTAAGTGCCATATAGCAAGCTCGCCCTCAAGCCATTTTCGAAAAATGCCTTGGTGTAAAGAACATCAAGCGGCATTTTATTATCTATTTACTCACGATTCGCCATTCGCTCATGTCCAACACAAAAAAAATCA
The DNA here is from genome assembly GCA_035041595.1 of Drosophila basisetae. Classification (NCBI taxonomy): domain Eukaryota; kingdom Metazoa; phylum Arthropoda; class Insecta; order Diptera; family Drosophilidae; genus Drosophila; species Drosophila basisetae. Next base: position 3,269,795 of record JAWNLB010000020.1, read on the forward strand.
AACACAACGCGACGCGAAAGAAACACGCTATATAGTTGGCTATATGCAGGTGTTGCTTTTGGTGTTTTGTTCTTTTTTTATTGTTGCGATTATCCAAGCGCCAAGATACAGGCAAACGCTGTCAAGTCCCCCAGAAGACTGTCACTCTGGATTGGAGCTGGCTCTGGCTGTGGCTCTGGCTCTGGTTTTACCTAATGCTTTAACTCAAAACTGGAGTTCGGCAAAACACACGAAGCGCACAGCATACGCACCGAAAAAGGTAACGATGAAAAAAAAACTGTTGCGTCGCAGGGGAAAAAAGGGAAATTCCCCAAAAACGGGAATCAATTCCCCGTCAGTACTAAAGATTAACTACCATGGGCCTAAAAAGCAACAAGTTTTGTTTGGTATCAGGGTCAAACCACTTGCCAGTTTCATCATCATGGCCAACATCATCATCATCATCGTCAGCAGCAGCAGCGTTTGCGTATCAATAGTTCAAAATATTTACAAAAAGAACAAAAACAAAAAAAAATTGACACGCGCTATGAGCAGCTTTGTCAATGTCAATCATAGGCGTGCTGTGGGGCGGGCAGTGGGCGGTATGGACTTTTACAGCAACTAGTGGTCGCTCAGTGTCTCAAGTTGCACAGCAACAATAGCAGCAGCAAGAGTGGCAGCAGCTACAAATTTGTTTACGCCTAATTGGGCTACGCTTACAAGCCGCAGCCCCCAAAAAAGTATGCAACATAAATTTCAATGCTTTCGTATCGTGCACACCCTACACCAGAATGAGTGAGCATACTTAGTTCGAGGGTGTCTACGAAACGAAACGTTTTATTATTATGGTATTCATTATCAAATTACTTCATAGGTATTTAATAGGTATTCAATATGAAAATGGAACTTGCCAATATTTGAATATAGTTTGAATATATTTGACACACCAGAAATATGTATTTATCTTTATGCGTAACTCATTATTTTGTATATTTATTTTTATATCAATATTTTTCGTCTTTTAAACGTCTTTAGCAATAGTTTATCCCCTGATCAAGACCTTGTATCCATCAATTTCGATTAATAACAGCCTTCGTTTGTCTTTTATGAGCTTTAAAAGAAGATAGTTGCTCTTATTTGTTCATCAGCTTGTGCCAAAATGTTGCAGATTAGTTTCGATTAAGGAAGTGTAATACATTTGTTAACAGTCACTCACCCAATAGATTCAAACATCTAAAGATAATCAAAATCCAACTAAGCATACTTTCTATGAATAATTTATTGATTCCTAAGCTCGAGTTGAGTGCAGGCTATTTGGTAGTCCAACTTGCAACATACAAAAACTAAAACGTCCCAAGTAAACAAGAAAGAGAAAAATATAAGATAGCACTCAAAAATTGTGTTACGTATGAATAAGTTTTTATGCAAGTGTGTGTGTGTATGTGTGTGTGTGCGTGTGTGTACGTGTGCGTGTGTGTTTGCGTATTCTTTGTGAAGCATAAATCAGAGAGTCGCTCCAGACAATAACCTAACATTCTCGTGTGGAATGTGTGTGTTTGTGTATCTGCCGGCCATGCCACACACCCACGCATACACTGATACTCGAAGTGGCAATGTTTTTTTTTTTGTCTACCATTTGTGTTGCGGCTCTTTGAGACCATAGTAAAATTGCAGATGGCTTCAGCTCGTTTCACTGGGCAATCGATACAACCATCGGCAGCAATTTCTGAGTACAAAAAAAATGCAAAGTCAATTTCAAGTTGAATATTGGGTTCAATTAGTAAAAGTGCTAGTGCTACTCACGTACACACACACACACACACACACACACACACTCCCGCAAGAACTCAATGTGGCATATAATTGAAGCAAGCTGCAACATCAAATGCAAAAGCTGAAGCGCAATTAAACCGTTCAAAGGATTTATCGATTGTTCTTTTGCCAATCTGGCAATTCCATTTAATTAAATCTCTACAGTGTCTGCTTATGACGTGCCCTTGAGTTTGCGGTGTCGCTCCCACCTCCACCCGCCCCCCTTTAACTGAGGTAAGGAGGTAGTTGAGGTAACTAATTAATGTGGCGACAATTGAATGCAACTTGAATCCAAGTTAAAAGCTCGTTTATTTTATCAACTCCAGACAGCTGCACTGCTAAGACTAATCAAATTCATTTATACTGTAGATCTTTTGTCGTTTTTTTTATAGCCACCAGGCACCGGATGTAATGTCAGCCGGAAGTCGTGTACAAAGATGGCGCCGCCGCCATTGCTCAATGCTACTGTTAACAAGCATCGACATGAGCTATAGGTGCCTTCCTGTGCACTGAGAAATAACAACAGAAGAATAATGAATTTTGATTTCACAATTATTATTTACACACATTAAATAATCGACAAATGTTTTCAACAGATTTATAAGCAGCACGTTTTTTTAGAACTATTTTGCTTCAAGCCTTGGCTTACAACCACAAAATGAATTTAAGATTGTTTATTCAAAAATAAACTGATGCCACTTATTTCTCTTTTTCTCGTTACAGACATGAAGGATATGTTTTAGATTAAAGTTTTTTTTTTTTCAAGTGTGTGTGTGTGTTTCTGTTTGTGTAAAAGGTCTTCTGTCCTGTGAGTTGTATTAAAGCAAATTATGGATTTTATTATTACAGCCTTCGCAGCTAACGAAAATATCCCAAAGCAACTGCAGAACGTATATTCCTATCTAGATGTTGTTATTGTTGCTGCTGTGATTGTTGTTGTTGTTACTCTTATTGTTGTTGTTTGCTTAACGTTGATTTTGGTTGGGTTGTTAGCTGGTTGCTTTATCTGTGCTTCAGTTTTGGGCTTCACCTTACACATACTAGGCAAACTCATTACGAAAAATGAGCGTCCTGCGGCGTTCAAACAAAGCAAGGTTCTCCACCTGAGGGCATACAACACCAGACCACCCCCGCCCCCCCACAGTATGCCCTACTGCCCTCTTGTCATGTTAATGTATACAATGTATGTATGTATGTGTGCAGTGGCTTGTTTATGCCGAAATTTGTACACACTTTCACTTGCCAACCAACCACCCGAATATCGATTTTGTTTGATGTTTAGGCCAGACCAAAAACGATGCCAGGACACGCCAACAGCCGCCCTAAGGCGCAACAGCCGCATCACCATCATCATCATCATTATCCTTGTCCCACTGCGAGGCTTCCGTTAACGTTTACTTGCCGCTTCACCTTACGCCATCGCGCATTTTAAATATTAACAGCGTGTAAAATGCCAAATACAATATAAGTATCCGTATATACATTGTATTCACAGGGTGTCCTTCAATGACATTATTTAATTGACTAAATGGTTCTATCGTCTTAACCAGCTACTGTGGAACGTCATTATGAGGACTCCCATCAAATAAAATACTAATTCTAGACAAATTTCCGAAAGAAATATATGCAGTAAACTAATTTGAATAACATGGAATAGTAATTTGTCTTCTTGATATCTAATAAAGTACTAATTCTAGATGACTTTCTGTAAAGATATTTATGAATGAACATCAAAGAGCGATATATTTTCTTAATATCAGTTATGCTAAATGGAAACTCAAGTGTTCGCTGCAATAAAAGATTACTAAACTAGTCTGAAAATATTGCATGATGGCAGGAAATTTTTTGCTGCAAATTCAACATCTTTAAATTCCTCTCTAAAATCCCAATAAAAAGGGAACATTGCATTTCATGTTTATTTGCGTTCTTTTCAGCAAAAAACAACAACAACAAAAAACCAGCCTTAATCCAAAGCTATCCTAATCTGATTACACAATTGAACAGCTCCCTGTTTGTGTTGTTGCCAGCTTGAAAACTTTTAGCTGGAAGGTGCGCAGATTTCTTCTTTTTTTCTTTTATTGCTACCGCTTTTTATGAGCTGTTTTGGCTCGATTTTTATGCGAAAACAATTACACTTGAGCTGCTGCGAAATGATTTATCCAAATGTGTTCTCTAACTGTTATGAGTGCTGCAGGCTAACTATGTTTGCTGTACGTATATATTTACCTACTTAGTGTGTGGGTGCTTTATTTGTAGTAGTTTTGCTATTTCCCAGTTAATTAGCTGTCGTAGATTTTACCCGCTTTTTACCCATGGGAGTTCATTAGGCAAAAGGCGACAGCAGAAACAGCGCAAATTCTTCGAATTGCGTTTAAAAATATCCTGCATACACCCACACAGAGGCAACCTCCAGGCACACACACACACTCAAAATGCGCACATTCATTCATGCATAGCTTTTATGTCAGCGATGCTTTTATTTTCCTTTATTTCAAAGGGCAATTGCATTGTGCCATTTTAAATCGGCTTATGGCTGCAGCAAGCAAATGCCTGTGTTGCAAGGACAATAGAAAGTGTACTCAACCAGGGTCTTAGCTGAAAGGGTGCTGGCATTCTTAGTACTTATTGTACAGGATCAGACAAATAGACAGACAGACGGTCATTGCTATAGGATCAAGAATTTAATTACCCACTTTCATCTATATATTCCCAACTTGATTATATCCATTTAACGCCTTTTCATTAAGCAAAGTGTAAGAATACCATCGTTGGAATTTTGTTATTAGAAATTTTGCAATAAGACGCAGAGCACTCACACACACATAGACGGGTTTATCCTCGTGCAAAACCTAATCAAATTAAAATTCAAAATAATACACTCACCGGCAGCAACAGCAGCATAATTTAACCCCTTCTTTAGATTCACTTTGCAATCGACGCAGCAACAACAAATCGCGTTCCATTCGCAAAGCGCCCCAAGCAACTACACATTAATTTAATTTCAGTTTCACTTCGTGAACCTACTTTACATTAAATTAGCACAATTTAAATATTACAATCAAAATTTAATTGCAAGCAATGACTATCAGTCATAATAGAGATTTATTTTGTGGATCTCTCAGAGAGTTTTTGCCTTAGATAAATACGATTTGTTTAACGTATGAAATGTAAAGGCATTGGATAGAGTACGAGTATATAGATAGTAATCCAGGTGTTTTTATTTTAGATATTTGAACGAACTCGGCAAAGAATCGAGCTCTACTTGGGACATGCATTTTTCTTCAGATTTTTCACTTTTTATACTCCATTTAAAAGGGGCACAGTTGTGTAATAGTCAGTGTAAACATAAAAGAACTTCTGTAAATCAAATTTTTTCTCAACTTTGGAGTTACACATATTAAGAGGCTGTCTAGCCACTTAACCCCCCTTGGCTGAGTTGCTGGCTACGCCTTTGGTCCCTGTGGTACAAAGTGTTGTGCATTTGATAAAAGCCTGTGCCACTTTTTTCTTGTCTCTGTTGCCGTTGCCTATGAAAAATATTTGCACTCAATGCCAAACACTAGACGCCCTGCTTTTTACTTCAAAAACCAAAGCACTTTCATTAGTTCAACACGCTCACGGTCAGCAGCAGCAACTTCCCAATACTCAACCTCAAAGCCTAAAACCCGTCGCAAGGCCAGCAGCAGCTTCAGTGGGGCAGATTACCTTGTAGATGCCGCCCCTGCAATAGCATAATTTCCTGGGGTAAACATTGGCGCCACCTGCACCAAAAAACTGTGCTAAAAGGGGTATGGGGGTGGTGCGTACTCCGTAGGATGTGGCGGCATTAACCAGCTTGGCCTTGGCATAGCTAGCAAGCCAGTGACAACTCGGGCGCCTTTGCTAAATGAATACAAATATTTTGCTAATATTTTTTAAGTACATAACAAATTCAGCTTGAACATGCTTGAAGATAAATGTTAACTTTGAAATAGGATTCAAGTACTTGTTTAACTTTAGTTAAGAGTGCTTTACATTTTTCCGCACTTAAAAGAAATTGATTTCAAGATTAAAACATTTTCAGCGTTGTTTCTATTTAAAACTAATTATCTCTTTATTTATAAATTATCATGTGTTGTTGTCTGTTTCATAAATGTACAATTATTTAATATATGTAATATAGTATAATAATAATAACAGGTTTCTTTTCTCTGTTGCATTTTTACATTATTTTATATTCGCATCAAAATATAAAAAAGGAAAAATGTGTCATTATTGTGTTTGTTGTTGAAATTCTTTTGTACGCTGTTCAAATTTAACTAAATGGTTGGACTGTTGGGGAAAGGTTAGGGTAAGAGTGCAAGAGACGACCTTAGCCGCATCTAGTCATAAATTGTATTTAGCTTAAGTGATAATTGCCACCACACACTCTCTATAAACTCTTAAACCTCTCTCTCTCTCTCCTTTCCTCCTATTTAATGCTACGAGTATTTGTTTTGCTTTCGTGTAATAGTATGTTTTTACGGGCTGTAATACTTTCGACTCAGCTGAACTTTCTTCTTATTTATGATGCACTACAAGCTACAATTCTACAGAAGCTCTGTGTGCTGATCTCACTTGAACTTACTCTCTAAACTAGTAGTCATGTTCAAAACTGTGTACATGTTTAGGTGCACATTATTTCATTTTGAAAGCTCTGCGAGCAAAAATTAACAATCAATACTAGAACATGACTAATTTTAAACATATATAAGAAACATATACTAATTATGCATTCCATGAATGTGCAAAATCGCGGCTGCCACGAGTAAAGAAAGCCATTTGAATCATGCCCTTAAACATGATGAATCAGATCAGAATTAATGCGACTTAAGTTTAACGTATTTTCTCTCGTTACATACAAGTAAGGCGTATTGTGTGTGTGCTGGGCGGGGCGTGGAATCGGCTTCAATATATATATATATCTATATAATATTCACATACAACATAAACGATTGTGTGTGATTTATAAGTAATAATATATAGTAAATTTTTACAAGTCAATTCAATGAAAAAATAAATAAAAAGAGCAGGACAGAATCACGTTAAAATCGAAACTAGAACGCAAACAAAACTGAACAAACGATGCAACTGTGCAGCTGCGACTTGTCGCAGTAGCTACTCGGCAGTCTCCAGTGATAGGGGCGACTGTTGCAGCGCCAATCCAGCTGCTGGTCATTGACGTGGATGCATCGGCGGCGCATGCTCTCGATATGTCTTCAGCTTCGTCTCCATGGCCTGCAAAAGAACAACAACAAGTTGATCAAAAACGGTTGACAGACAAGCAGCAGTAACACAATACAAAGAAACAAACAAAAAATAAAAACATATAAGACCAGTTACAAAATGCAAATGTTATTTATTAACGTAAGCATACTAAATAAATGCAAGCGCCAATTAAACAATATCCAAAAAGCAAATTACAAAAATCGCTATTAGCAATTTTTTATGGAGGCGTCTCTGCGGCAGGCTCCGGAGAGGCCTGCGTGCTGCGCACACGTTGCGCAAAACGCCTAAATATATTTGTGCCAAATTGCAAACTGTTCTGACGCTGCGTTGCAGCCAAAACAGGAGCAGGAGCAGGATTATTGAAATCTGTCCAACTGACATCGCTGCTGGTGGGCGTTGTCTGAGCAGCGCTGCTAACGCCGCTGCCAAAGGCGCGACGAAAGAGACTAGTTTCACTGCCGGGCGGCGACAGCGTAGCACGTTCGCAGGCGCAACGAAACTTTTGACAATCAGGACATAACAAGGTCTTATCCCACTATAAAAACATATGAAATAAATATTGAACTAAAAACAAGACAACAAAACCCAAAAAATACATCAAATACAAAATAGGTAGTTCGAGGTAAAGATATAATGTATGCGTTCCAGATACCATGCTTGGAGAGTATTAATCAAGGGAAACTTACGTTCAGTTTTCTTAACATGTCGGCCACAATGTTGAGCGCCGTGGTGCGGGAGCTGGCATTCATAGCATTGCCATTGATAAGGTTCTCGGGATCTGCAAAAAGGGAGCAAACACAAGAAGAAACACAGCATTGGTTAGTTTTTAGGCCTAATTAACAATTGGTTAACAATGACAAATGGCAATTAGTTACAGCGACAAACGAACACAAACATACACAGGCACTGCCTACGAGAAATGTTTGCAAGTCATGAAAATTTAGCTTACATTTAATAATTTTGTGCATATAAAAATACAGAAATGTAAAAAAAAAAACAAAACAAAAAAATATGCTTAAATATATACAATATGGAATTTCTTTTGGATGTGATTATGATTGATTAAAAACTAGATTATATTGGTTGCCTTGGTATAGCGAGATGATTTGGATAGCTTGAGGATGCGTTTCGTTTGCTTCAATGAACTGATTATCTTACTTTTAAGCGAATGTTGCTGTTGATTATATTCGTTTCTATTAGCTAAACTGCCGTTTAGCGAACTAACGCTAACGCTGCTGGCTTTTGTTGCGGTGGCATTGTCATGTTGCATCAGTATGTCACCATTGCCCAGAATTCCATTGGGCAGAGATGCTGACGAATTCATCGAGCTGTTGCCGGTGTTTGCTGTATTTGTTGCTACTCCTGTTGTTGTTGTTGTGCCATTCGCTGGCGTATAGCGCGCCTTTACATTCAGCTCCTGCTTGAGATCTACAAGCAGAATTCACAGTCAAACAAAGTTTGAATTTAAGCTCATATCACAAAACGCACCGCGGGTCTCGTCCATTAGCCGCTGCAGTTTCTCTTGCAGCATCTCCTTCTCGTCCACCTCCATCTCAAGGAGCGCATTCTTTTCATAGGCTTTGTCCAACATCTTCTCAAAGTCTACTATGCTCTCGTTGAGTATTCGATGTGCACGCTCCAGATCATCGTTTTTCTGCTCCAATTGTCGCAGATATTCCTTCATCGAATCGCGCTCTTTTTTCACCGTCTCATACTGTTTATCCAGCATTGACATTTCAATGCCATGTGAGTCCACCTTGAGCTGCATGAAGTATTTACGAGGTAAATTATGTTTTTACTTTTTCTATTTCTGTCATACCTTAAGCGAATCGTTCTCTTTCTCTAACATATTAAGCTTGGCTCTGAGATCTTTAATTATACTCTGTTTTTGCTCCAGAGTGGCGTCCATTTCGGCCTCCATTTCTCGCGATTGTTCAACGTATTCGTCGTACTCCTGTTTCACATCTGTCCATCTGAAAAACCACAGCAAACATATTGATATAAGTTGAAGGAGTTATCTAAGAGTTTTTCTTGACTTACTCTTTGTGGTACTGTTTGGAGCGCTCTTTCCAATATCTGCACTCGTCCTCGACACTGTTAAACATCGGTGGAGCCTCCATTATTTCCTTTTTTTTGTGTGTTTTTGTGTATCGGTGGTAAAAATAAACTAAACTGGGCTCGAAATATTCGTTCGTTCGTTTTTTTTTTTTTAGCTAAACAAATTCGTTTAATTTGCTTGTTTTGTGGCACTTAGCTACCAATTTTCTACTGTTTAAAAATGAAGCCAAAACACAGTTGTTGGTAGTCCGTGGATCTGAAAGCGTTTAAAGTGAAAATGTGAAAAATCAATTAGAAACAGGTGTTCTCATCAGCAGATGTTGTTGTTTCTGTTGTGGTTTGTTTTTTTTTTTTTGACTGTGCCAGCTAAATAAACATTTGTATTTGTGACGTCGACGCCACTTTGGCTCTGCGTTTCCCGTACCTAAGCCAACAACAACAACAACAGTGTCAAAGATACGACGAAGTTTCCAATACAACAACGCGCAGCAGCAACACAAAATGAAATCATCGCACAATTTTCACACGAATTTTTTACCATAGTGCATGATTAACTCGACATTACAACAAATTGAATGATGTTTTGCATGCATTACTCACACTTTACAAATAATTTGACTACGTTTGCTTTGGTTTATTTACATAAAAACCGCATATAAATAAGTTATGCTTGTAAAAATTTACCACTACTCCGAAATGCACAAGCCAACCTGTAGCCCTGGGACCAGTGTTGTACAGTGCACGTGGTAGTTAACCCTGCGCAAATGCAGTCGATGATTTTCTTGCAGTTGAATTTAAATGCAATTTTTGTTTTGCTTTAATATATATTTATATTATATGATAATTCTACATTGTTTTGTAATGATTTCGTTTTCGACGAGTCTTACGTCTACGTATCGTTCTCTTCACGTGAAAATCAGATTTTTCCAACGAGCGACCAGGAAATACAATTGATCTTTTTGCTGTGTTATCACTGCTGCTTTCATTTGATATATGATATTCGGCATCCACATCTATATCGGAACTATCGCCAATGATTTGCGGTGCGTTTAAAGTCATATCTCGCATCGATATTTGATTGTTTGAAGCTGGTTGCGTTTCCCCGTCGCCAACTATCCGCAAAGGCAATGGATTAAATGAAAAGCTTTGAGTAAATTGTCGTTGGCGGGTTTTGCGTCGTAAGCTGTGATTAATCATTTGTGTCTCTGTTTCACTTGAGCTACTGCTATGGCCGTCATTGACTTTTGCAGTACTATTTTCTAGATCGCTTATTAATGACTCTTTGGAATTATTTTGCGACATTTTAATTACGGACCGCTTCATAAAAAAACAACAGCAAAAGAGTAAACACGAAGGTCAGCTGGCCGACTATGACAACTCTGTCCGTTAGGGTCACACTGGCAATTGCAGGGCTGCACAATGCAGACTGAGAAGTGTGACCACAGTAATTATCAGTGCAAGTGTGGCCAACTCACTTAACTCTGCGTCGACGGCAGCAGAAGTGCACTTTCAACGAAATAAGGTAAAATTCAAGCACAAAATAGACATTCTAACGTTAAACAATTAACACCATCGTATATATAAACTAAGTTAGTAATTAACAACGATTCTGTGCGCTGGACCAATAAGAACGACCCGGCTGAAACGGCCAGAAAATTGATTATTGCGGAGCATGCCGAAAAGGGAGGATTTAGCAGAAGAGTGGAAACGGAAAACAGAAAAGAAAAAAAAACAATGTAGGAAAAAAACCCACAAGCCTATGCACCAACAAACAAAGAAGTCGTACCTAAAAATATTCATATAGTGTATACTACTAAAACCTGTGTGTGACTTCTTCTTTACTTGATTTTTTTTATTTCTATTCGTTTATTTGCAGTTGAAGCATTTGCGTTGCGGTGTGTAGAAAACGAATAAGAAGAAGCAGCAGCAGCAACAACAATTGCAATTTGGGTGCAATACTAACGGGACTTATACTTGGTGCAAAACAAAAAGTGAAGAAGAAAAATACCACGCCGATATGGCTGATCCCGAGAAACAAAGCTTGATCAACAAAGACGAGCCCACCTCGGCCTCTTACCCATCCTTTCCAAATGAGGGCACCGAAAATCCAGGCAGCAGCGTTGCTGCCAATAACGACGACGGTACGTATATGGTCACCCTAATCTATGGATTTTACTAAGTGCATTCACACCAAACACCCATCCGTCTGACTGCCCTAATGTGTGCGGATCTATGCGGGCAGAGATTGTTGTCTCCAGTGTTAGAAACCCAACAAGTGTTCGCTCTACTTTGCAGCTGCTACTGCCGCTGCTGCGATTCGCAGTCGAAGGTCTGCCTCTAAACATGCTTTGTGCTAACTGACTCACTCATGATAAAAAAAATATACTCTTCATGGGAGTTGCTGTGGGCGTAGGTGTGTGGGTGTTGTTCGGGGAGGGGTGTTATTATAAACTACCCGTTTGTTCGACATTTGCAGAAAGTTCGTAACCTGATGCCAATTCGCATTGGAATACGCAGCATTTTGCTATTGTTGTGTAGATTATTGCAACTATAACATAAGCTTTGTTACAGCTGCTTATATCCCTGGGAAATTATTGTTTCTTGTCTTTGTTAATTTTGGAAAATTACTTTAAAAAATTAACATAATTTGTTTACTTATTAAAATATCTTATTTTTTAAATTATCAACTTATTTTTTATTAGCTTTTGTTTATTTGACATTTCTAATCGAGATCCGTATAAAAATGGGTCTAAAAACGAATTAAATAAAATACAAACTTAATAGCAATCATATTTTAATATTCAGAAGTTACTCTAGTTTGTTTTATTAAACAATTTCTGCAATCCGCTCTTTTCGAGAGCATACAAACATCGATATGTGCACCGCTCTCTTATTGTTTTGTTGACGCTTTTATATCAGTGTCAGTACCAATTCTAGCGGCGTCGTTCGTCGTTCAGCTGTTTAATCAGTAGGCGAAGAGAGGCATTTTTATGAGTCATTTTATGCCTGTGTTCCATATCGTCACTCACACATTGTTGCAGAGCTTACACCCCCCTCTCCCCGCTGCCACCGATTACTCCACTGTATCTCGCAGCACTTTTATGTTGCCCTGAACCTGATCACAGTCTTTTAATGTCATAGTCCATGCCCAAGGCTGAGAGCTATTTATAGCATTGCCATTAATGTATTCTTCCCCCTAAGATCTCTTAGTATTCTACTTGTTTGAAACCATACAGAGGTGTCTAAATGACGGATTGTCTTCGTACGCCTAAGCATTGATTGACCGACTTGGTTTTATCTCCCGTTCTCCACCCATTTTGTAATAATCAATCTCTTGCATGGCACGCTCAGTTATCGGTGGCACTGTCAGCGGCAGCCACTTTTTTAGTGCAACGGCAGTTGCAACTGGAGCAACATGTATTTGTTTTACACAAAAAATACACCAACTAATCGATCTTGCGCATCTTTGCTCCATCCAGGCAGCACTGCACAATCGGTGCCTTTCATTGGACCCGATGAGCTACCGCCGCCGTATCAGAGCAGTGGCACTGGCGGCGTGCCAATGGTCACCTGTCGCGTCTGTCAAAACATGATTGACATAACCGCGAAGCGAGAGCAACACGTGGTCAAGTGCACCCACTGCAATGAGGCAACTGTAAGTATTGCTCGAAATATATATATATATTATTATCCATATTCATAATACATGTTTTGCAGCCCATAAGGAATGCACCACCCGGCAAGAAGTATGTGCGCTGTCCTTGTAATTGTCTCTTAATCTGTAAGAGCTCATCGCAGCGCATCGCTTGTCCACGTCCCAATTGCAAGCGTATTATCAATTTGGCTCCAAGTCCAGTGACACCGCCCGTGCCAACCATGCCGGGAATGTGCCGCGTCACATGTGGCCACTGCTCCGACACGTTTTTGGTAAGGCTCCCAAAACGGTTAATGCAACAAATTGAGAGGGAACAGGGAATATAAAGTAACATTACACATTTAGAGTCTCTTAAATATAGATTTCCTTATACGTAACATATTAAATTATTTTTATTAATATTTGTTTCTTGTACGCCACACAGTTTAATACCTATAACAACGCACTGGCTCGCTGTCCACACTGCAGGAAAGTGTCTTCGGTGGGTTCCCGTTTCGCCAATAGTCGTGGCGTTCTGTTTGCCATTGTTGCATTGCTCTTCCTCATTGGCAGCATTGCCCTCACCGTGGGCACGTACTCGTATGCAAATGTGAGTAGCCTTAAATTGTACATCTATGTCACGTTTATATATGTATGTATTTTCTTTATCAACAGGATCATGGCGGCATGTACTTCGTGTACGTTGTAATGTTCTTTATTGCGATGCTCACGTCGGCCCGTTCCGTTTATTATTTCAGGCTTAAAGTAAGCGCGATCGATGGACCCATGTAAAATTCGCGGCGTGTCGGTTAATATGAAAGTGCATTGTTTTATTTTTATAAATAAGTATATATATACTTATATATATATATACATATATACATATAAATATATATATATATAAATATATATATATATTATGCATATATATCATTCCTTTTGATATTAAACCCGTTTATCAGAAAAAAAACAAACAGCAAATAGCACACAGCAAATATATAGGGGCAAACACTTCTCAACATTTTCATATGCAGGGCCGCCAGCAGATTCTTCTCAAAAAATTAAATATAAAAGAAACATCAGCAAAAACAACAAAAGTAGTTTTGTCGCGCATCTTACAAGAGTTATTCGTGTTGAATTAATATTAAACTTAGCTAAATCGTCAGCAAGTAACTCTCCCATTTAAAGTGATTTTTAAAAAAAAACATAATTAAGACTAAAATCTAATTACAAATTTAACAAAAACCACAAATGCAAATAAAAAGCAAAAACAACAACAACTACGTATTCTGATGAAAGAAAAACCAATATTTCGTAATACCAAAACAGCAACAAAATATATAGTAAAAAGCAGAAAAGGCAATTGCTTAAAACGATTACATTAAATGTGCTAATTAAAAAAAAAACACAGTAATGGAAACTAAAAACTGTATGCAGTTTATTAGACAACGTTGACTGACAGACAGACAAACGAAACGACAGAGCGATTGACCTAATTGCACCCACATCTTATAGCATCTATTAAAGCAAGTGTTTCTTTACAAATACCTAAGCGCCATTTTTCATATATATATATATACACATATTATACATGAGATACTTTTTTATACGTTTGTGTTTTTTTTTTGATTGTATTAATATGTTTTCCGTTCGTGCGTGTTCCATATTTTTCGATATTTATTCTCGAGAGAGTATGCGCTTAAAATTGATTGTGTTTAGTTTCGCTTCTTCAAAAATGTACTAAGAATTTACTTACGCCAAAAAAAGCTGAAAAACTATATATTTTATAAATTTTCGGGGCGTTAGATATAATCGAAAAAAGCGTATAGCTAAATAGTGCTAATAAAGGTACATAATTGCATATATATACACACACATACAATTTAACTAAATACGATGTCTTGAAGAACAAAACAAAGCAAATTTAATAAAATAAATAAATCTATTAGAGAAAGGAAACCAAACGCTCATGCAAACAACAACAAAATAGACAGCAAAATGCGTTAAAAATAACGTATAAATTATATTAAAAAGGAAAGGTTTACTTTTGAAATATATAAATATATACAACATTTATATTTAGTTATATATTTAGCATACACATACACTGTAAATAAAATGAAATAAAAAAATAACGAAAAATCCAGTTTTCTTGCACGAAGGAAATTTAAGTGTCAAAAAAAGGGATATTGTTTTAGTGTTGGTGAATTTGTATAATTTCACCTCGCCGTTAACTGGCAATTGGCAGCACTTTTACTGTTTGGGCTAACACTTGTCACGTGTCAATTGATTTCGCATAGTCATCAACGCATTATGAAAATAACGTTTAGCCCTTTTCCCGCTGGCACCCAATTGCATGTGGAGACCTGCTTTGGGGATCACATAACTGGCGATGTGGTCACCTATGAGCATAGCGTGAAAATGTTAATCCTCAATTGCTATGCCAAAGATAACAATGGCAAAAAGTGCTGCAATAGGACAATAGTCAATTTGAACTATTGCAAGAACTTGCAAATTATCAAAGAGGCCAAGATGCCGGATAGCTGCAACAATCCACCAGCGCCGCTCAACTGCAAGCGCGTAAGCTGCAGATTATTTATATTTTTTATATTATTGAGGACTTATTTTTGCTTACAGCTGAATGCTCGCTTGCAGCAGTCTATGGTGCAACGTGAGAGTTTGTTGCGCAGCCGCAGCGAACATGCAACGCCACGTGCCCATCAATTGCTGCATATGCTCTCCAAGCAGTTTGGCCAGCACGAACTCAGCTGGCAGCTGGACAATATAATGGTGCTCCAACAGATTACTATTGCGCCGCCATATCGCAACTGTGACATCAGCAGCAAACTGAAAATGCCCAAATTGCTGGACTTTGTGCATCGTGTCGTGGAGCGTTTCAATGCACAAAACAAACAAGGAGGAGGAGGAGGTGCAGGCGGAGGAGGAGGCGAGCAGGCAAAGTAAACACAAGCTGGTGCAGCACGAACCTCTGATATAAACAAAAACAATAATAATATTCTGTTGCCTGGCAAACATTTCTCAATACAAACAAAACAATGAAAACTCACAAATCTGCCCATTTGCTTTTTATTAAGTGTCTTAAATTTCTTGTTTACACACGTACATCATAGATATAGAAATATATAGATATAGGTTAAGTTGTGATCTGATTTGCACTCGCCATGGCCGATGACGAAGATAAGCCCAAGAAGCACACACTTGACACACTTTTTCAGGTTTACTGCAATTACAAGGTAAACCCACAAAGCATATTTGGGTTCTCGCAAATGTTTATAACTTTTATTTAGCTTGTTGCAGCTGAGCTGGAGACGGAGGAGTTCCACAGCATATTGCTATCACAGCTGGACAGTTGGCTGACGCAGGCCAGACTAATGCCAGCGCCTATAACTCGCATTCAAACCGGATTAATCTATATGCGATATAAGTAAATAATCTCATCAGCAACATCATTAACTATTTTAGATCACATGACGCATCTTAGTTTTTCTTCGCAGAAAATGGCGTCTGGAGTATGAAGATTTTCTGGAGGTGCTGCAAATATTGTGCAGTGAATCAGATCTCAATTATGATCAGTTGAAAGAAACACTAATTGCCGCCGGGCCGCCAATGGGTGCCACCGAAGTAGTTGTTGTCAAATAATTGTAGTCACAACAATTGTTCAGTTTTAATTATATGAAAATATATATAAACAGCATAATACATAATAAGTTTTAGTTCATAACAATTGCAATATTAATTCGGTACACTTTGAAAGCAACCCCTTCAATGAGTAATGAGTATTTAAGTAGAACTATTTTATAAATATATATGTATTCTTTCTCAATCGATTCGGAGAGCTTTAAAAGTGATTTGTTTATATATAAATTTTATTTCGAATAATAGATTCGTTTGCTCGATTAGCAACTGAACAAATATTTAACAAATTTTGTAGCTAAGAGATTGCAAATATATTTGTATAAAGTAAAAAAATTTACATCAAATGTATTGTATATGTATGTATGGGGTATATGTTTTTACAAACTACTGGAGAGTTTGCTAAATTATAATGCACATTTATGAAGTTTGTACTTGGCAACCTTTATGGCTATTGTCAAAAGCATGGACCGTGTGTGTATATGTGTGGGCTCAGAGTGATTTCGTCATTAGTCACAAAAGAGAGAACTACGAGCACGATATATTTAAATACTATATACCAGATACAGTGGTCGCTCGCTAAGTACAACAATTATCATTTAAGAAATCTGTTTTTAAAGTGATTTTGCATGTAGAAATTGTTCTACACAAGTCAGTTATAATATTAACAATTAAAAATATTATTTTGAAAAGTGAGTGTTTCATAATTTAGCATTGTTTAATCTGATACCCTAGCGAGCGATTACTGTAACAGTAATATGTTTATAATGCCTTTGTACACAGCCGGCAAATTGTTTTGTGGTTTTTCAGGTTATTATTTACTTTATTTCTTTTGGCTTTTTTTCATATCGTTTATCGTCGAGCGTCGCGGAGTGAATCGTTTCAAGGTCAATATTATAAATTTGTATTTCCGCTTTACTCGTAATCGCACTGTAGTTGTATTTGTTATTTAATAATCATTCTTGACTGGGTGACTGCATTTATGATTGCAGTCGTGCATCAACTGATTAGCATCAGTGCATATAAAGATTGTACATAAGTAGACGTGGCACTTAGGATTAGTTCAAATTGTATGTGGATTAGTAATTGCTCTCCCTCTCTTTCTCTCCATATCTCTCTCGGTCTATCTCTCACTTGCTGTATTCTTAGGAGTAAATGGTTCGCTCCAGCCAATCATCCAGATTGAAGAATGCCGTATCGGAATTATCAGTATCCCGTTCGCGGAACATCTCAATGAAGGTTTTCACCTTGATGGCGCACATTAGGAAATCATCGAAGGGCACTTTGCCCTCCCGGGAGCCGTAACGATGCGCCAATGCATTCAGCAGACGATTGTTCAAATGATAACCCGCCGAATTGAGAGCACCACGCAAATGGAAGCCATCGATGCTGCCAGAACGTTTGACATCATACAATTTAAAGACCGCCCGCCATTTGGCAATGTCTGTGAGTAGCGCTTCGAACTCATCGAAGCCTAGACGACCTGAGCGATCCTTGTCCAGCATGGCAACCATCGAGCGTACCGCATCCTTCGAGAAGCCCTCGCCACCGACCATCACATCGCGCATGGAATGATCCAAAATGCGCTTCAGTTCTGACCAATCCACCTCCTCATCGTCGCCAGCAACGCTGTCGAAGAGACGCTTGAGTGCGATGCGCTGTGGATCATCTTCCTCCTTGGGCGTCGGCGGTGGCAGAGCGGGTGCAATGCGATCATCTGTCTCGCCGAAACCGACCTCATCGTCATTCTCCTCCATGTTGTTCATCGTTTCGGAGAAAACGCGTATAATGAATTCCCCCTCCTCGTTGGGATCAAAGGTCGAGGGCACAATCAAATAATGACCTGGCGGTAGCTTGAAACGAGCACAAACCTCACGAGTGTTGATGAAATGAGGTGAACGTGCCACCGAGGCGCGATACTTGAAGAAGTGGAGTCCCTGCGGTTTCACCTCCATATCGCGATCCGTCAGATGATAGATGGCAAAGCCAATGGTCAGGCAATCAATGCCCACATTTCGCTTGCTGCGACGGTTCTTTTGCATGAGAGCGACAATAACGGTGCACTTGCCATCGTCATCCTCCTCGTCGGGATCCTCCAGACTGATGACGTACTGCGGATTGTGCCAGAAGGTCTCCAGGAAGTTGCGACAACCGCCAGCTGTGACGCCCGACGTCCACTCGCCCTCGAACATGGACATCTCCCATTTGCGACGCGAACTCTGCTGCTGTTGATCTGTCAGCGAATCTGGGTTTAGATTGCAAATCTCGACGCGATCGAAATTATTGAGAAAGTCCTGGAAGGACATCCAGAATTCACCATCACGATCGAAATTCAAACCAATCTCCTCCTTCTGGTCATCATCTATGAAACGCCATTCGGGCGAACTATCACTCCAAGGTCCACTCCACTCGGCATCGTTGCCCCAAGGATTACGCATACGTATCATGGGAATTTTGCCTGTACGATTCCTGGTCGAGATGTCCAACAGACACACTTTCGTTATGGAGTAAGCATGTCCACGAATCAATCCTTGAGGTGTCTCCGCCTCGAGCACATGTGGATCCGGCTCCAGGGAGCAGCCCATCATTGAGCCACGCTCCGCGGCCTTGGTCATAATGCTAAATAGAGTTGGAGGCGCCTCCTTGATGTCATACCACTCGGTGACGCCGCCAGTAAAGTCTTCCATGGCCTCACAAGTGGTGCCGCCTAGCAAAGATCAGATATTCAGATATTTTTAGAATGTGTATTTAAATGGAATAAAAGATTTAAAGATAGCAATTGAATATATCACTTTAGTCAAACCATTTTAATCTTTAGGCTTACCTTTGAGTGCTTCATAGGAGCCATGTAGCTTGGCATATGCTTTCTCCAATAGAGCACTCCAGAACTCACTCTTCTCGGTGGAGTGCATATAGATCAGCTCGCCATTTACTGTGGGCAGGCGATCATCGATGACGACTTCAACCCATTTGCCATATTGCCAGAACTTGAAATGGAAGATACCCGCATAGTTCTCCTGGAAGTCCTGATCCGGTGGTATAACACGGAAGAATAATTTCGAGTCCTGGGTAAGATTTGCAGCCGCAGCAAGCAGCCAACAATCACCCAGTTCTCCTTGCTGCACATCAAAACGCGAGTAGCCCTCGACAAAGAACTGAGGATCATCGACAATATCTCCTGGACGCAGCCACTGAATATAGCGATCCGGACGACGCGAGTACATCAGCGATGAATCACTAGCCGGAAAATCGGGATCCTCAAACATGGTACCATTTGCCACACACGATTCACGGAGCGTGGCAAAATCATCGCCTTGCTTGCTGCTCTGGCGGATGGATTTCGCGGTCGCCTTGCGTCCCATCCAGAACATGTTCTGATTCTCGGGCACTTTGACGCTGGTGAATTGCAGCTCCTGGATGCCCACCGATGGCTCCTCCTCGCGGCTGGGTGCACTCGGTTCCGGTGCCGATGGCGTTGGCATCGACGGATAAATTGATTGTGGTGCTGGCGATGTTGGCAACGGTGCATACGGCATTGGCATTCCCGGCATTCCCATACCGCCACCCGAGGGATAGGGCACCCCCGGATAAGGCGTTGCACTGGGATAAGGCGTTGAACTGCGATAGGGCGTTGCACTGGGATAAGGCGCTGCTGCACTGGGATAGGGCGAGGCACCCGGATAGGGCATTGCCCTGGGATAAGGCGACGCTGCACCTGGGTATAGAGGTGCACTCGGTATGGGCGCCAGCGGTGTCGATGGATACGGCAATGGCATCGATGGCATTTGGGGATACAAACCCGTGCCAGAGCCAGAGCCAGGATATGGCGTTGCCGATGGTTGTGGCATGCCCATGCTGGATCCGGGATATTCAGCATTTTGGGCACCGACCGTTTGCTTCATCACATACGGCATGCCGCCCATCGACTCCGACGTGGGGTAGGGCAGTGAGGGGTATAGCCCCGACTTGGGTGCGCTCTGCGCACTATCATTGCCGCTGACTTCATTCTTGCTGTAGCCCAGCGCTGCCAGATTGACAAGGCCAATGCCGCTCGCATGATAATTTTTTGGATAATTATCGATGCCGTACATATTTTTCTTTTTGGTTGCTTTGTCTGTTTTTTTTTTTTTTTTTTTTGTTCACTTCTTAAACTAATCAACTATTTGCAACAATTTCAATTATCGATTTATGTTGCGAAATGAGAACAACTAACACGATGCTAGCAGCCGTTGTATGAGAACTGCTGACTCGTCTCCGGAAATTCTACGTATTAAATGGAAGAAATATCCAAATTGAACTTTCTTATGAATAGATGATTCATATCTTAACACTTGTGTGCCCATAAGTTTGTGCGCTGTAGATTGTGCGTATTTCTCCAGTACTCGGAAGTTCAAGTGTTGCATGTCCATATTATCCTGTGACCTAAAAACTTCAATTAATTCAACTAAACTAAGCAATTTTAGTGATGATTCGAAATTAAGCCTTTTATTTATTATTTTTGTACGTGCCCGAAAATGACACGCGCTGCATTAGAAGGGTTAAAGCTGGTATTCAGGGCTGCATTGTGCGATATAGAGTTGACACTGTTCAGTGTTTTTTTGGTCAGGGTGGCATTGCGAGGAAGAAGAAGAAGAAAACGACAAAATGTGAAGAAAAATAAACAATGCAATAATACTATTTTCGAATTTTGTGGAAAAAGTGTGCATTATTAACAGCAAAAAGGAATGGATACACAACCTGAGGTGCCCGAGGCACCGCTGCGACCATTCAAATTATAAGTATTTGCCAATTGTTGGCTTGAAGCATTTAATTAACGTTTTCTGTTTCGTTTAGCACGGCGCATCAGGTTGTGAGCCTCACCGGCATCAGTTTCGAGCGTCGCAGCATTATTGTAATATATATATATACTCAATATAATATTCTGTTTCTCTATTTAATTTCTCAATATTTGCAGGGCATGGTGGAGCTGACGATAGTGCCAAACAACGAGAGTTTGCGTCTGATACGACTCAATGCGAAACAGTTGCGCATTTACAGCGTGGTCCTCAACGATGTTTGCCAAGCGGAATTCGTCTACTTTGATCCCTTCCAGGACATATGCCACAAGGAGCCTAAGAGGTTAGTTAACTCACGTGACTAGTAATATTTATATGTGTATAAGCATTTGCATTTGCAGTCGCTCGTTAGTCGCCTACTCCAATCATCATTTGACCGCTGCACAAATCACCGATCCCGATGTGAATAATGGAGAACTACTCATTCAAGTGCCACCGGAGGGTTATTCGTTGATACAAGAGGGTCGCGGTCTGCGCATACGTATTGAATTCTCTGCGGAAAATCCGAAGAGTGGCATGCATTTTGTAATGCCACCGACATCATCGGAAGATGACACAGCTCAACTGAATTGTGCACACATGTACACCAATTGTTATGAGAACTCGACGCGTCTTTGGTTTCCCTGCGTCGACAGCTTTGCGGATCCGTGCACCTGGCGTTTGGAATTCACTGTGGATAAAAATCTGACAGCCGTTTCGAGCGGTGAGCTTGTAGAGGTGATTATGACGCCGGATTTGCGCAAGAAAACATTTCATTATACGGTCTCCACGCCGGTATGTGCTCCAAATATTGCCCTGGCAGTGGGTCCCTTCGAGATCTACGTGGATCCACATATGCACGAAGTGACGCACTTTTGTTTGCCGGGCATGTTGCCGCTGTTGAAGAACACTGTGCGTTATCTGCACGAAGCGTTTGAATTCTTTGAGGAGACACTCTCCACACGCTATCCCTTCTCCTGCTACAAACAGGTGTTTGTAGACGAACTGGATACGGACATCAGTGCGTATGCGACCATGACGATAGCTTCGGTTAATCTGCTCCACTCCATAGCGATTATCGATCAAACCTATGTATCCAGAACATTTATGTCGCGTGCCGTGGCGGAGCAGTTCTTTGGCTGCTTCATCACCTCGCATCACTGGTCCGACACATGGCTGGCCAAAGGCATCGCCGAATATTTATGTGGCCTGTATTCGCGCAAATGCTTTGGCAACAACGAGTATCGCGAATGGGTGCAAACGGAACTGGCGCGTGTCGTCAAATATGAGGAGCAATATGGCGGCATTATACTTGATTGCAGTCAGCCTCCGGCTCCTCTACCCGTCTCGAGCACAAATCCAGCAGCAGCTGCCAGCAAGCAGCAGGAGATTTTCCACTATTTCCCCATCAAGAGTCTGCATACGGTGTCGCCCAAATATGTGGAAGCTATGCGTCGCAAGGCGCACTTGGTCATCCGCATGCTGGAGCATCGTATTGGTCAGGAGCTGCTCATCCAGGTGTTCAACAAGCAATTGGTCTTGGCAACGAATGCAGCAGCTATGAAAATTGGCGCCGGATTGTGGTCCCAGTTGCTTATCTCCACGAATATTTTCATTAAGGCAATTTTCACAGTGACCGGCAAGGACATGTCCGTTTTCATGGATCAATGGGTGCGCACCGGTGGACACGCAAAGTTCTCGCTTACCTCGGTGTTCAATCGGAAGCGGAACACCATCGAACTGGAGATACGACAGGATTTTGTCAATCAACGTGGTGTTAGGAAATACAATGGTCCGTTGCTGGTGCAGCTGCAGGAGTTGGATGGCACCTTCAAGCATACGCTGCAGATTGAGAATACGCTGGTCAAGGCGGACATCACATGCCACTCGAAGAGCAGGCGCAACAAGAAGAAAAAGATTCCCCTGTGCACGGGAGAAGAGGTCGACATGGATCTATCTGCCATGGGGTATGCTTGAGGTACAATTTACACAGAGAATCATCAAATATAAACGAAATTTTTCTACCCTCCTTAGAGACTCACCAGTGCTCTGGATACGCCTCGATCCGGAGATGATTTTGTTGCGTGATTTGATTATCGAGCAGCCGGACTTTCAGTGGCAATATCAGTTGCGACACGAGCGAGATGTCACTGCACAGTTTCAAGCGATACAAGCGCTGCAAAAGTATCCGACGAATGCCACAAGATTAGCACTCACAGACACCATTGAGAGTGAATCTTGCTTCTACAAGGTGCGTTGCCAGGCTGCTCATAGCCTCACTAAGGTGGCCAATCAAATGGTGGCCTCGTGGAGCGGTCCTCCAGCCATGCTGAACATCTTCCGCAAATTCTTTGGCTCCTTCAGTGCGCCGCACATCATCAAACTGAATAACTTTTCAAACTTTCAACTGTACTATTTGCAAAAAGCCATTCCGGTGGCCATGGCGGGTAAGTTGTTGATGTCTTATGTGACATACGAGGTGTGTTCAAAAAGTATCGCGAATTTTGTGTTTTTTCAGATATTTATTTATTCATGAATATTTTGTCCCCTTCAAAGTAATCCCCATGAGATATTATACACTTGTGCCAACGGTTTTTCCAGTCTTCGAAGCACTTCAAAAAATCTTTTTTTTTATCTTGTTCAGCTCCTCCTTCGATCCCGTCTTTATCTCGTCAAGCGTAGCGTAACGTCGTCCTTTCATGGGCCTCTTCAGTTTAGGGAACAAGAAAAAGTCACAGGGGGCCAGATCTGGGGAATACGGTGGCTGCGGCATCATTAGTGTGTTGTTTTTGGCCAAAAAGTGGCGCACAAGCAACGATGTGTGAGCAGGGGCGTTATCGTGGTGCAAAAGCCAATTTTTGTTCTTCCACAAATCCGGGCGTTTCTGGCGGATTGCTTCGCGCAAATTGATGGCATGAGCCAATCGATATGTCTAGCTCCTCAGCAACTTCTCTAACGGTGATTCGACGATTGGCCAATACCATTTTCTCCACTCCATTAATTTTTTCGTCTGTTGTTGAAGTGCTCGGGCGTCCGGCACGCCCTTCGTCGTTCACATCTTCTCGGCCTTCTGAGAACATTTTGTACCACCGATAAACGTTGCTTCGGTCCAAGGTAGCTTCTCCGTATGCCACAATCAACATTCGGAATGCATCCGCGCACTTAATTTCGTTTTTCACACAAAATTTGATACAGGTTCTTTGATCCATTTTTTTGAATAGGTAAAAATCGAAGACGATCCAAAACACGTGCAAGCAAAGCAGCTGTCAACAATTAAGTGAACATTTAAAATGGCCGAGCTTGTCGGCATAAGTGAGAGACATGAGTACCAACAAAACGCTACAAAAAAATCGAAATTCGATTATACGTAACCCACGAAAATTCAAAATTCGCGATACTTTTTGAACATTTATTTATTTATTGATTTATTTGTTTTGTAGGTTTGCGCACCTCGCATGGCATCTGTCCGCCGGAGGTGATGCGTTTCCTTTTCGATCTCTTCAAATACAATGAGAATTCGCGCAATCATTATACGGATGCTTATTATAGAGCTGCACTGGTGGAGGCGTTGGGAGAGACACTCACACCAGTTGTCTCTGTGGCAATGCATGGCACTCAAATCACGACGGACAGCCTATCCACAGATGCCAAGTGAGTGGCAGATAGAAAACTTTTTGTATGCGAATTTAACTCTTTCTTTGACAGATTGGTGCTGGATGAAGTGACACGCCTGCTGAACATGGAGAAACATTTGCCCTCGTACAAGTATATGGTTTCCGTCTCCTGCCTGAAGGTCATACGCAAGCTGCAGAAGTTTGGACACCTGCCCTCTTTGCCGCACATTTACCGCAGCTATGCGGAATACGGCATCTTTCTCGATTTGCGCATTGCGGCCATGGAGTGTCTGGTTGACTTTGTGAAGGTCGATGGACGCAGCGAGGATTTGGAGCATTTGATAACGCTGCTGGAAACCGATCCAGATCCAGCGGCACGCCATGGTCTCGCTCAGCTGCTCATTGATAATCCTCCATTCACAAGGGAGTCGCGCAGCCGTTTGGATCGACCAAATCTTCTCGATCGCCTCTGGTTGAGCATTAATACGCTCTCCTGCGACACGAAGCTGCGCTGCGACATAGTGGATCTCTACTATGCGCTGTATGGCAGCAACCGACCGAATTGCCTGCAAGCGAATGAGAATCAAAGCTTCTACAATGACCTCATGAAGGACACCAGCAATTCAGGCAGTAGCTTTAAAAAGCAGAGCGACGTCAAGACCACAGAGAATGAGCCGACGGAGAGGAAACCTGCCATGGTCACAATTAAACGCACTGCAACCGAAGCCTTTGAAGTGGGTGACGAGATCATCAAGCTGGAGCGCAGTGAGGAGATTACAGTGCTCGATGAGCCGATAGAAGTGCAGGCGTACGATAACGAGACCAAATTGAATATACTGCCTGCTGATGATGGACCCACGGATGCCCATCAGCTGACCAAGCGTGTCAAAACGGAGCTCTATGCGGAGGATGAGAATTCGTTGACGGTGCTCGATGTGGGCGAATCTACGCGTTACGATGATAGTTATGATGAGGGCAAATTCAAGGCAGATGGCAGTCTCAAGAAGAAGAAAAAGAAGGATAAGAAAAAACATAAGCACAAGCACAAGCATAAGCACAACAAGGATAAGGAGAAGGAGCGCGAACGCAAGGAGAAGGGAGATCGAAGGGATCCGCAAATCTCACGTCTGCAGACAAGGGAGGCGGCCACGCCGGAAACTCTCAGCTCAGCGGACAGCAGCAACAGCAACAGTAATACCCCGATACATGTGAACTAACCAATGGGGTGCTTAACAACAACAACAATTTATCAGATTCAGTGCGATTTTTGTAAGCATTTTAGATTAGATTACAAAAGATTTTCATAATTTATAATTTAAGATTAAAAATCGTAATAAAGATATTTAATAAACAGAAACTTAACTGTTAACCAGTAGATTGTTTTATTTTGAACTATTCGTTTCTTCCATTTCCTTGTTGCATTTGGGATAGCCTGTGCACTCACCAGTGAAACAAATTCGGTTGCTGCAATGACTAAACTTCCCTTTTGTAGAAAATGCAGGCATACATTTAGGCGCACATTTTAAAGGAAAATTAAAATAATTTTCGTATTTTGTTTATTTATAATTTAACGTTATTAAATTGCTGAACATGCAGAAACATTTTTACAATACTTATAACTAGACAAAGGGAGCGAGTGACATTACCTAAAGGAGCGCAACTTATGCTGATGATGATGATGCTGATGATGATGGTGAAGCCTTCGCCGGCTCTGGAGCAGTTGCCTTCGTCTCACTGCCGGCAACAGCCGTGTCCTGCTCATCCCTTGGCCTGCGCTGTAAATAGGTGACACTGCCTCCACCAATGCCCGTTGCCGTCTGCTGTGCCTCGGCAGCTGTGGGCGTAGACAGGATCTTCACGGATGGCTCCGAGGGCGAGGCCAGGGAATGCAAGTGATGCTGATGTGGATGCTGATGCTGATATTGCTGCTGATGTGCGCCCAATTGGCGCGTAGCCAGACGCATTAGATGCGCATAATCTACAGGTGGATGATTCCGATATTCGGGATGATCCTTGACATACTGCTCATAAGGCACGGGCACGGGAACTGGAACCGCCTTCACCGGATAGCCCGCTTCGACGAGTGCCTGGAACTCGGCCTGGGTGAGCGGCTTGCCATTCGGTGGCGGCAAATTCAACTGCTTCACCTCATCCAAGGTGCGCAACTTCGTTGTGGGTGTAACGCGCGAGGGTGTGGCTATGCCCGTTCCTTGGGAAACATAAATGCTCGATTGGGAGGGAGCGGGATGCACTGGATAGTCGATGGGCTGCACTGTGGGCACCACAGTGCGCTGCGATGCATGTTTAATGGGATCCCGTGGACTGGGATAAAAGTGGGCCGATGTCGGAGCCGGTGCAGGCGGTTGGGAACGCTCATAGTCCGTATATAGATTAGCCTTCTCATAGGATTTGGTTGGACTGGGCGTAGGCAGCTTGTACGGTTTGCTGCGATATTGTTTAGGCTTAGGTGCTGCTGTGGGTGGCGTCTCCTGGTAGTAATACTGCGAGGGCTGCGGCTGAGCAGGTGCACTCGTTGGATAAGCAACGGGACCGAGCCGCTTCGTCTCATGCTGCTGCTGCTGTGGTAGAGGATAATTGGGAGTGGGTTGCTGGAAGTTGCTGAACTTGAAGAGGGATGGGATAAAAGGCTGATTATTTGCATCCAGCAGCGAGTTGGGCGTGCTGGCCAAATATGCCTTGGGTTGACGCAGCGCCGGATGGGAGCTGGGTGCTGGTGGATGCTGGGGTGGTGGTGGTGGCAGACGTGTCACATGCTGATGCTGATGCTGATGCTGATGATTGACCAATGTTGGCTCATTGTTGCTGTCCACATAGGCCAGACCGGGATGACCCACAGAGCCGGGCTTGTTTGCAGCAAGCAGTTTCTCAATTTCCGATTCCAGCGAGGATTTGGCGAGTGGATGATTTGGTAGCGCCTTGTAGCTAATCTGTGGCTGATAGTAGGCGATCTGTGGAGGGAGTGATTGAATCAACTGGTGCTGCTGATGATGATGATGTCGCTGTGGTGGCAGTGGCTGGGATTCATCTTCCTCTGGTTGTTGCTGCTGCTGCTGCTGTGGATGTGGCAGATATTTGGGTCCACTACGCGAGGAATAAGTGTTCGGCACCAGTTGCTGCTGGGTCACATAACGCTCGCGATAATTGCCTAAGCCCAAAGAAGGCTCCGCCTGCTGGAGAACCTTGTGCGTGGCAGCTGTGCTGTGTATGGGCAACGATTTGGGTGGTGGTGGAGCTGGAGTCTGGGATTGTTGCTGATGCTGGTGTTGTTGCTGTTGGCGGAACTGGTCGTGATAGGCGCGCGCCTGTAGCTCCTCCTCGAGCAGCTTGAGGAACTGTTCCTCGGGTATGATCTGATACGGTTGCTGGGCATGTTGCTGCTGCTGCTGTTGATGTTGATGTTGCTGCTGCTGTGGACGATGTTGGTGTTGTGGTGCTGCCAACGGCAAGGGCAGTTGATAGGGCACCTGGGCATAGGGATTACCTCGCAGACCCGGCTGCGGTTGTTGTATGGCAACCGTATAGCGTTGTTCCGCCTCCTGTTCCGTTTCCTGCTCTTGCTCGGCAACGGGTGTGGATTTCTTGAGTGGAGCACTGGTCGCGGCTGTCTTCACTTGAGCCTTGGGCTGATGACGCTGTATATCTTGCAGATAAACATAGTGTTGCAACTGGGGCGTGGGCGAATGAGATTAAAGTGATTTGTAAATGTTTTATAAATTATAACGTTTAATTCTAGTCAAGCTGGGTGTGTTTTAAAGATCAACGTCCAATGCCAACGCCAAATGGCAGCGATTAAATATATGGCAACAAATAACAACAAAACAACAATCACATCAAATAAGAGCAGGTTGAGGTGTGTGAAAATTGTGTGGCATCTAAAGTTTATATAACACGAAACAAATGACGTTACAGCAACAGCAGCGGCATCAGCGCCAATAACCACAACAGCAGCAGCAAACAACCAACAGGCAACAACCAACAACAACAGGCAGACGCCCTCGGCTTGGCTTCAGTTGCGGCTCTTGGCTTCAGCTGCTGTTGCAATCGATGCGCTTGTCGGTGGCAGCCGCGTTGGCAGACAAACAATTTTTTATATTACACTGTGGAACAAAGTGTAGACAAATCATAAACAAACAAGAAGCAGCTTCACATTCAATGCCTCAAATCTACAATGTTGTTGTTGGATTGTAATAATTTCTAGCAATAAATGAAATTGTTCCCTCTTTTCAAAAAACCGAGTTTTATGTTGTGGGGAAGGATGGGTGGCAAAACTTGCCACAGAATTAACACTCTCAAAACTGAGCCAAATTTCGAAAGCAATGGCTCTTTGAGGATGAGTTGACTAGTAGACAATCGCTGTATTCAAATTTAATAAATTCCATTGAAGCAATTTATTAAACTTGAATACAGCGATTGTCTACTAGTCAACTCATCCTCAATGGTCACAGTTTTCGCACAATACGAAAAATTACAGTTTAAAAACCCTAAATGTGCTGCACAGTGTTTCCTTCGCAATATTCACATTATTATTACAAATGAAACGTCAGCCAAGTCAAGGCGCCATCTAACTGAACATTAGCATGAGGGAGGCAAGGGGCAAATTGGGAGACATGTTGCATGCAGAAGTAGGGTGATTATAACATTATGTCAACTTTCTTCCCACGGCAACCCACAAACGCCCGCTATTGTCTTCAGTTGGCTGCCGTCTACTGTCTGCTGTCTTCCCGATGACGGTTGTTGCACAGTGGTGCAAATTGTATTTTGTGTGGCATGTTGGTGCCATTTGTTGTTGTTGTTGTCGGGTCTAACGCGTCAACAACAGCAACAATCATTTTGTAATTATTCATTTGTTGTCGCTCGTGACTTACATTTGGGCCTGTAACAAATGGCATTTATTATATTCGCTAGCGTTTTTAATTTTTTGTATTGTTTTTACTTGTAGATTTTGTAATATAAACTTTGTCTTTTTTTCTTTCATTTTTTTGGGTAATTGCAATTGCTTTAAATTTGTTCCCAAAATGATGAAAATTCACAACTGAATTGCCGTTCCCAAAAATTGGTCAAGGTTTCTAAGCTGGGGGCCAGCGAAAGGCGACGTTTCAATTTAAATTTCAATTTGAGTTCGTTTTTGTCGTTGTTATTTTCAGAGTGTTTTGCATCCTGCATTTTGCAAAGAATCGTGTAATTCAGCTGAGTCACGATCCACAATGTAAATTTGACGAAAGTCAATCATAAATTGACCCTTACACATTTCTCTCCCCCTCCCCCCACCCCCCCTTAAGCTCACCTCTTGACTGTGCTCCAGTAATTGGGCGGCATGTGGACGCGAATTGGCTGCTGCAAAATTCCGCAGCTGCGGCTCCTGATGCGATTCGTGCTGCTGAT
Organism: Drosophila basisetae; assembly: GCA_035041595.1. NCBI lineage: Eukaryota > Metazoa > Arthropoda > Insecta > Diptera > Drosophilidae > Drosophila > Drosophila basisetae. The sequence continues at coordinate 3,300,010 of JAWNLB010000020.1, forward strand.
GCTGGTGTGGGGCAATGGGGCGTATGATGAATTGATTCGGTTTCGGTCCATATATCGTCTCCTGACCAACTTCGGGATCATCGCCACCAACTTGAGCTGACTCACTGCGGTGATTGGGATAGAGAGATGTCTCCTTGCTGCTCACCTGCCGCTTATCTTTCGTTGATTCCACTTCCACTCGGAGCTGTGTGGAGGCGGCGCTGATCTCGCTGTCGCTCTTGGGTGCAGCCTCCAGCGCCTGGACGCAAAGGTGGCCTGTACGTGGGTGGACAGATAGAGTGGCAGAGATTTGTTAGTGAGTGTGCAAATAGAAAGGAAATTCAATAGAAATGGAAACTTTTAGATGGTGTAAACATTTTATGCAATTTGCTGTTGGCATTTTATTGTACTTTTCTATGTTCGGACTCTAATTTTGAGTATTTTAACGAGCAGTTAAAAGTTTCCATGCCAATCGAGATTTTTTAAGTGCTAATTAAAATGTGTTCCATTCATTTTTTGCAAGATTTCAGCTAAGATGCCGTTTAAAATTAAAGCTCTTAAACTTTAATTGCATGTGTTTCACATTTTATGTTCTTATTTATCCACCAAATCTTCAAATTAAAAAAATGCCTATGTTACTGAATCTAACACAATAAAAAGCGATTGTTAAATTTTATTCCAAATCTCAATTGTTTTCCAGAAAAAAACAAAGAGGGATACATAAATAAGACGATTTTTGTTTTGAGTCGTTTCAATACTTCTTATTATCTTAACCAAAAGTGGACTGCCCAACTAAAGTAATAAAAGTAAGCTTCTTTTGACGGCTTAAGTTCTTAATTTATTTTCACTTCCTGTGGACATTAATGTTGTATTATTAAAAATCTCAATTTCATGGCACTGACTAAAGTAAGAAATATACTTTAGATCTAAGCTGAATTATTGGAATACGACATTTAGCTCAGAAATGTTGTGAAGTAGGAAATAAATGAAATCAAATATTTGTGTAAAAATATGTTTGTGACTCAAGGTGAAATTATTGAATACAAAATTCAGTTCTGAAATTGTATGTAGGAGATTCTGTGGGAGTTAAAGCAAACGAGAAGGTCGTCTCTTCCACTATTAATGTAAATATTAAGTTTTCTATTAACTCGACTCTACAAAATATGCAAATATTTCTCATTGTTTCAAGTCAGTGAAGATCTCAATCAGATTGCAAAACATGGAGAAAAATAAACATTAACATAAAAACACAAAACTGAATTTTCAATCACGATTTTTAATTTTGTTTTCCCTGTTGATACACTCACCCAGCAAAAGTGTTAAGGCCAATATTTGAATTCTCATTGTGAGTCGTTGTTGTTGTTGTTATTGTTGTTGTCGGCAACGGACTAGTAATTGAATATCTTATGCAGAAAGTTGTTGCTTAATACTTTCACAGTCACTTCGGAGATTTCCTCTTTTTCCTTATTATTTCAAATTGAGATTACTGCATTAAGCATTGCTGGCTGCATAAAAGAGACAACACAAGAAAAGCACACAATTTACAAAATATAGAAACCGAAAAATAAGACGCTCACGACGATTATCAGCAATTATATAATGTTGTGTGAAGATTCCAAACTTTAATCGCTGCTAGCCAATTATTTATGGCTGTTGCTTTTAATCCTTGGAAGTGCTCGCGTCTTGAATAACAAGCGTGAATTTATCTGCCAAATGCAGATGACGGCGATGATGATGATGATGATGATGATGATGATGATGTAGCGACGATTTACCGTTTTTTGTTTTTCCTGCCTGTGTTGGCAGCTTAGCCGGAGCAGTAAATGCGGTGTCTTGATCGCGCGCGTTGCACGTTCGACAAACGAATCTTTGCCATTGTGCGGCCAACACTTGTATTTATAAAAAGCCACACAGAGCCGAGTGGCCCAAGACCGAAACCGAACCGTTGTCGACCTTTGCGGCGGGCAACAAAGAGAAAGGTTGGCGGCAACAGCAACAGCAACAGCAGCAGTCGCTGTAGAGGCTTCTCTACGGGTTACTCTTTATTTTGGAGTGGAGTGGAGTTGAATGTTTTGCCTTTGCTTTTGCGGAGGGGGCTATTTTGGTTAATTCAAACGTTGACGGCGGCCCAAACAGCTAGTTAGACGCTTGTTTAAATGCCCACCCGTGCATTTTCGGGGCAGCAGCCAGTCAGCCAACCGCCTGGAAGCGTTTGCTGCAGCCAAAATGCTAACGTGACACTAAATTGCCCGTCCACGCCTCCCCCTGCTGCTGCGCAGCTGCTGTTTAAGCCTGGATCAGGGACTGGGCCGGGCCTGGCCTGGCCTGGCTTGGCCTGCTCGAGAGGCTAAAGGGCACGTTTGTGTTTAGTTGCGCGGCAAATTGTGTGCATTATATATTTAACAAGCTCTACAATTTGCGCATTTGCATTTGCATTTGCCTATATTTAATAACGCCCCCGAAACCAAGTTCGCTGCCTAAGTCTTTCGTTTGACATTTGCAATTGCCACCGGGCAGTTATCGCGCTTTTCATACACTCACCGAAAAATTAGTAGACTGCATCGAAAAGCTGTTAAAACTTATCGGTTTGATTATGCTCTTCTTTAATAATAGGTTTTTTTTTATATTTCTCCTCGAGTATTTTTATAGTCATTATAGTCATTACAATGTATGCCTTACTTTCGATGCACATGCAAAGACAATTTTCACTTTACATGAATAAATATTTGATGTAATTCAATTAAAAAAATATACTTTTAAAAATCGCATGTGAATGGCACTTGAACCTGTTCCTTTTCCTGCTAAGTCCGTCTATTGCTAAAGATTTCATGAGCGCAAAATTAGCAAGAGTTATTTAAGCAAAATATATGTAAATGATACATTTATTTAAACAGCCACATATTCATCCTAAGGAATGATTTATTTCTTTGCGTACATCGAAAGATTTCAGTGCATGCGTGGGCTTCAGCTATAGGCTTCAGTTAGAGTCTGGCATCAATTGGCAATTTGGGCAATTGCACAGCGAATTAAATTCAAGCTCTCTTACCCAATTGCTAATTGCCTGTCTTCGTCGGTTGTCGCTTTGACTGTTGTTGTCTGTTGTTGGTGGTGTCAAAGTTAGCACGGTAGCTGTGAAATCTGGCGCTGAGGAAATGGCCTGGCCAAATTACAGACTTGGCGGCATTTCCTCATCCTTAACAAATTGATTAAGACAATTGTGCTTAAAGCAATCCAAATAAATAAGTTGATAATTATGCTTGGAAGATCTGTGAAAATTGTCTGGCAACATTTGCGCAACAGCAGCAGCCGCAGCAGCCGCAGCAGCAGCAGCAACCACATCGATCAATTGCTGGCAACAACAACTAGTTTGGGATTTACTTATTATAAATTCAGCCAGTTGTTGTCGATTTTGTTGTTGTTATTGTTATTTTGCTCACATTGTCATTTAGTTGTCTGCGTGTTGCTTGTGAAATTGTTGCATTGCCTACTAGACGAAGACGACAGACAAAAAAAAAAAAAACAACGATGCGATCAGCAACAATAACAGCAACAACAGTGGCAACATCTTCTTTTCTTTTACTAGTATTTATTATTATTGTATTAAAGGTTTTTTTCTGTTGTTGTCTAGTCTTTTTTTGTAGCACAGCGTTTAATTTCAAGCAGTGTTTTTTGTTGTTGTTGTTGTTGTTGTTGAAGCTACCAGAAATGCAACAGTTTGCATTCGACTTCACGTAAATCAATGATGATCATGATGATGATTATTATCGTGATGATGATGATGAGTTGGATGATGATGTTGCTCTGTAGCTGCTCTCGGCTGCACTTCACAGTTTGGCATTTGCATTCAGTATGTTATTTTTTTTATCGGTAGAATGTTGTTGAAGCTTTTTGCGGTCGACAGTTTTATGCTCTACATTTTATGTGTATAAATTTTTATAAATACGACAGGCTGCGCGACTTCGGACAGAAGTCAACCTTAGCATTTAGCTTATGCTTTTTGATACACATACTGTTATTGCGGGACACACACAAGCTGAGAAATCTTAATTGGCAGACTCTACGCGAATCTATTTCAAGTTGTTGTTGTGGTTGCTGTTGTTGTTGTTGTTAATGAAATATTGTGCTGGACAATGGGAATTGCATAATCGTATTGGTCGTCGTGCAGATGTCAAATGTACAAATACACAAACATATTTAGATATGTAATGTTAGCTTGTTTTTGTACCTTTGCCGCTATTTGTCATGATATGGCTGGTAATAATAATTATAGGTAATTCATGTGTGTATATAATTTAAATGTAATTAAATGATTATTTAATTAACATTTCAGCTGGTTTATGGTATTGTATTGTATTGCAGAAGTTTACCAAGTACTTTAACTGGCCTAGTCGTGTGAGCTTAAGTGAATCTGCCTCGTTAAGAAACTCTGTCAGTTAATTAAAAAGAGACAAAATTTCGCAAAAAACTGCCAGCTCGTAAAGTTTGTATTTAAATTTTATTATACAACTTAGCACTAGCAAAATTTATTTGAAATCTTAAGTTAATTACTTATGGATCTAGAACTTGAATAATGTGCTACTTAAAAATGTAATATTTTAACATTTTTAATTGCGTACTTCGGAGAGCATTTTAATTACAAAAGTTATGTTTATCTATAATAATATTATTGCTTATATAACGTTACCTGATCAACTTTATAACTGTTAACTCCCATATCCTATTTACTTAAATAATCGCATTCATCATAAACGTTCAAAATAATATTAGCATTAATTCAAACGTTTTGCGACATTAAAAATTGCATTCTAAATTATGTTTAGCTTGGATATAAATACAATTAATATGGCTTAAAGTTAAACCTAAACTTTTTGTTGGTTTGCTTGCTGGTTTGCCCAGAACCAGTCGGGCGTAAAACTTCCATAAACATAAACAAATTCGTGATTCGTGAGTTGCTAGACTATAATTCGCCCTCCCCAACAAAAGAGACGACTCCCATATCTGCTGCAGCACCAGTATCTCAACTGAAATCTCTGCTTGTATCTGTATCTGATTTTGAGTCCGGGTTCCACTGAACCGTTGCCTCACACACACACAAATACCGTTATGTTGCCAGCACACTCGTCTGCTGCATAATTTGCTAATGAGAGTAGCGTTTAGTCAACTGTAGACAATTTGGACTGCCATTACATGATGATGTGGGGGGCAAATAGTATTTTTTGGTCTGACTTTTGACTCGGCATTACTGTTATATGATTTGCGTTTTCCTGTATTTTTTTTCAAATATTTTCGGCTACCAAGCCAGACAAGTGTTTCAATTTCAATTTCATAAACACAGACTGTATGTTGAAATTAATGGCCATGTTAAGTGCTACACGCTTGGCCAAAGTTGAGATTTTCACTTGCACTGAGTGCATTTATGATCAAAATATATATTTATATATATATATATATATGTGCATATGTGCATTGAATGTTTGATTTAATGTTTCTGATTGCCCCATCAGTTGCCACTAATGCGTTCGATAATGAGCTGTGGCAGACAATTGATAGACATATGCTTATAGACTCCATCTCAGCACAAACTCGGCGACCTTGCGTTAATTTATGTAGTATGCGCAATGCGATCGTAAAATGTCAGGAGGCACAAGAGAAGCACAGCTGAATACAAACTATGACACTCAAAAAAAAAGATGTTTGCATTCCATTGAGAACAAATTAAGAGGAGATCTTGGAAATGGGACAATGGAACATATATTAAAAACTGTGTATGTGTATGTATGACGAATAGGCGGTTAATGCTGCCCAAATGTGTGTATGCCTTATGGGATCTTAGACACTTCCCTGCACCCATCAAATACTTTTGCACAACATCATTTTACTCTTTTGACCCATCGTCAATGGGTACTCAGGGTATTAAAATGCTGTCAATGGTGAATATTAACCCAATTTGTAGTGTGTGGAATTTTAATTTATGCTTTTCATGAAAATATTTTCCTTTTTTCCTCAGTGTGAACATTTACATTAGTATGGTGACAAGAGAGTTGGGCAAATAAAAGCATTACCAAGTTAAACAGGGAATGTCGTTTGCACAATAAATTGGTGACTCTTAATAAAACTAAATATAAAGAAACAGAAAAGCGTTGCAATAGCAAATGCAGCCCAAATACCTATAACAAAAACAACAATAAACCAACAACATCCACCAAAGAGTTTAGCCCAAAAACATCAACGGATCCGCCCCAAACAATGCAACAAGTTATGAATGACAACTACGATTATATATATATATATATATATATATATATATATATATACTCGTATACATATAAGTATATATTTATGTATGTGTGGATAAGTCAATGGAAACAATCATAGAAAATAAACAAAAAAGATTTTCACACTACAAAGGCAGCGACTACAACTAACTCGTCTTTGGTTTAACATTAGCAACAGGCCGCCCACCTCCCTTTAAGCCGCCTGGGGAGGAGCTTGCCCCCAAAAAGCCTCATTTACATTTTGGGCGTGAGAAGAATGAATGAGGCATGCAAAAATATGACAAACAAAATATATATATATACAAATAGATGTACATATAAAAAAAACACATCTTTCCCAGATGCAGGTGCACCTGGTTTTGGCTTTAATTAGATCTAGTTGTTATGGTACTATTTAGTCGCGCAACCGGCACCGCCCTTGCGGTATCTCTTTGCACATCTATCGCATATATCCCATGTGCTGTTTTTTTTTTTTAAATTTGCGTGCCCTGAAATTACTATCTGCCGTGTGATGTAAGAAATTTTTATGCAAGTCCAACTAAAACTGATGCGGAACTTGGTGAATTTCATGTGTGTCTGTGTGTGTGCGAGGGGGGTGCAATATGTGCATGTATGCATAGAGTGCGACGGTGGCAATTAGCATTTGGGATTTCCCAAAGATATGGCAGCACTCTGGCCATGGTTTATGTGGTCGCACAGCAATTAAGTTCTTTTCTATTAGTATGCCTTAAACGGCGGGCTGATCAGCCGCCACAAGGCTGCCAAAAAGTCGTGTGAAATGTTCACACATTCACAGTTAATCATCGCAATGAGAATGGGTATGTAACATAATAATTACATACGCCTATTTATGTAGTCATTTAAATGTAATCGCAGTCGTAACAATTGTGAATGAACAAGGATTATCGTTAGCAATTTGGAGGAAAGTGCATAACGATATCGATCACACTCTGTTTGCTATTTACCAGCACTGGCTTTGCCATTTTTTAACAGTCACTCGCCAGCGGCCAATTATTTGTATTTTATGAGAAAAACAATGACTTTAACGAAGTTATGGCCGTGCGTTACAAAACCGTTGATTATCAACATGTTTTTGGACAACAAATATAATTTTTGATACACACATACCTGTCAATGTATGCCAATTCCATCATGTTTTGAGTGCCAAGGTTTATTACAAGAAAAACCCGCTAAATATATGGATACAAAAATAAGAAAACAAAACAACGATGAGAAAATGTGCACAAGACAAAGCAATTTTTGCTTAAATACCAGCAATTAGGCATGCACCCGCACAAGAAATAAATGTCTTTGAAAATGGCCAGCACATTTTAGAAGCTGACATTTCAATGGAGTCGCCAAATGTTTTAATTTAACAAAGCACACACGAGAAATGAGAAATGTCAATGGCCAGCGGCTAAAAATGCGTAAGAGTTGCAGTTAATAACATTAAAATGCGTTTGACTGGCATTAACAAAACACTATTTTTTTGTATTTGCAATCAGGCTAGGAAACTTGATTCGGTAAACAAGCTGCCACCTTGGCATTTAAAATGTGGCAAAGTGCAAACAAACGCAAAAAAGCTGCACAACAGGAAGAAAAAAAATACAAAACAAAAAAGTCGTTGAAATTTCTTAATAGAAGAGCCAAAAACCCCGCAAGCAAGGTAAAAACAAGTTGCAGCTACAGATTAAATGTTAAAATAGTAACGGGCTACACAACTAAAGCCGGCAAAAAATCAAAATAAAAACCACGAAGACAAAAACCGGATTTGTGGCACAGAACAATGCGCGCATAAATCTCGCCACAGCCGGGCTTGCAATTTACCACGATCGGTTGAATGAGCGATTGTCAGGGATTAACGTCACACAAGCCGGACAACAGACAGGCAGACGGTCCCCATCAGCATATCAAATATGAATAAAAATAAACAGTCGCTGGCTTGCATACCAAATCAAATCAAAGCTTGACATTGTGTGACGCGGCGTTGTCTGATTTAATGATAATAAAAGGAAGCAAGAGCGAGGAGAAGGAGAAGCCTCTATTTAAATTAACGCACAAGTAGCGCTGTTAAGTGGCACATATTGTGTAATATATGGCCACATGCGGACACCTTGCCACAGCTGTGGCGCCGGCGTCGGCTCAATCATCATATGCGACATGCTGCAGTGAAAGTTAATTTTGCGAAAAATTATGAAATGAAATGTGTTCGTTTTCCTTTCAGTAGAGCCAGCTTGCCGGCGATCGCATTGTCTTCTCCGAACGGAAATAAACAAGCAACAATGAAAATAACAATAATAACAACAACAACAATAAGAAAAGCAGTCTCTCTACAAGGTTAATAAATACATCCGATAAAATAGACGGCGCTCCAAAAACCAAAATTCACTTAATCAAATTAAATAGCTGCCCATTTTTCTAAACTCTCTAAAATGCCCTGCCCTGCACAAATTGGCAGATAAATAAATTTTCGCTGTTTCATTGTTTTTGATGGCAACTTTTCAACATTAGAAAGGCTGTACAAAAAAGTGCTCTCGATATGCAGAGGCACAGGTGGTTATGTTTAGGCTTTTTGTATCCAGAAAATGTCCGCATGTAAAAGTTGTAACTTTTTTGTACGAGTTTTTTTTTTTTTATTTGCTGCTGTTGCAACCAATTCACTGGGATTTGGCCAGTTGCAGTTAGTATTATCATCATCTAAGACGCGTAGTGAATGGGTTGTTGTTATTATTATTATTGTGGCGAAGTCGGGTTCAGTTGGAGTCGGCGGCTGTCGTCTTGGTGGCCGCCTTGATTACCGCAGCCGAGGTGCGTTTTACATTGACCAAGACTTGTCGTTTCGTCGACGCCGGTCCGGGTCGACTGGTGGCCTTGCTGGCTGCTGCAGCTTTGGCCGCTGCTGGTTTCTTGGCTGTGGTTGTTGTTGTTGGTGGCTCCTGATTGACAACTGCTGCTGACTTGGTGGGTGCTGTTGCTGCCACAGCTGGCTTTTTATCAGCTGCTTTGCCGCCGGTCGTTGAGGGTTTGGTTTCCTTTGTAGACTCATCGGCACTGCCATTGGCATCATCCTTGACATCCTTAAGTTTGTTCTTTTCGCTGCAATTTTGGATTCATATGATTATAGCAATTGTACTGCTTTAAAAATTATGAAAACGTACCTTTCGATATCAATATTTAGCACAGATTCATCTTCCTCCTCCTCTTCTTCGTGGCCCAGTGGCTCCAATGCGGCCAGGAGATCACCCAGATCCTTGTCCACTTCCTCCCACAGTTTTTCATCGTGCGACTCTTGAGCATCGTCATCGTCGTCCTCATCCTCCCCCGCCTTGCCATCCATTTCGATGTCTTCCTCAGCCTCAGCGGCGTCAATATCCTTCTTCGTCGACTTATTGCCCGCCTCGTCTTCATCGGCATCGTGTTCATCATCGTCGCCAACCTCAGACTTGCTTTTCTTATCAGTCTCGTCCTTGTGACGCAAATAGTTCTTAATATGCGAGTGTTGCAGGCAATGCTTCTTTGTGTACGCCTCCAAGGTATCGTCGCCGCCCTCTTTGGTCGAATGATGATTGCATAGTTCGCAATAGAATGCCTCTACCGTCTTAATGAAGTCCAGACCGATGAGGCCACGCTTCCGGGTCTCCTCGTCGTTGCTCTTCTGAGCCGTTTCGGCCTCCAGCAGCATGGCATCGACATCCGCATCCATGATGTCATCATCGATCTCGCCCACCGAATCCACGGTGAGGAATTTGTTCAAATCAATCTCACGCTCATCCACACTATCCTCCGAACCGGATTCATCGTTGCGCGCCTTACTCTGTAGGTGCACCGAATCCAGACATATATATATATATATATATATATATATATATATATATATAGATTATAAAGAAATTTGGAATTAAGATTTGGTACACCTTACCCGAATATGCTCCAGCGAACAGCGATGATTCTCATACAGCATCGCATTCTTAAAGGCCAGATGACAGGAGCCACAGTATGGCATCAAGAATTTCTTAATCGTCTTATGATGCTCCGACGCCTGATGCATATTCTTCGGCTGGCGATATGCCAAACGGCAGAGGCGGCAATAACGGGACTCATACTCCTCCTTGCTATTCTCCTCGATCTCACGCTGTGTGGTGCGTTGACGAGCTCGCATCCGTTGCAAGTCGGCGCGCTGCCTCAATGCGACCGTACGCATCGCGTTCTTATGGGTGCGCGAGTTCAAATGATAGTGGTATTCCTGTCAAATATTATGGAATATATAAATAATATATATATAGAATATAAGGCTAGAGTTGACAATGGGAAACAGGTATTTGAGTTTGTTGTAGAGTCGAACTTTTCTCTATCGCTAAGGACTTCTTTTATTAGATACACCTCAAGCAAGTTCGGCTGTACACTCAGAATTGCATCAATCTCGTTCACTTACCTTAAAGGTTACGCACTTGATGCGGCAGTGTACGCATGTGAGTTTGATGAAGGTGCGCTTGCGCAGATTATTGTGATCATCGTCACGATGACGCGAGGATGTTCGTCGCTCTTTGCGCTCATCATCGCTGTCGCCCTTGTCCTTATCTTTGCGCGAGGAGCGCGCCTTCTTGTTGCTGGACGATTTCTTGGACTTGGACTCTTTGTCGTCGCCGTCTTTGTCTTTTTTCTTACCTGTCGACGACTTTTCGGCATTGCTCGCTGACGATGATGATTTGGTGGCTCCCTTCTCTTTGGGCTTGTCGGCGATATCGGCCGAATCTTCGGTCTTCACCTTGCCCTCATCATCATCATCATCATCATCGGAGCCTGCCAAGGCTTTGGCATTCTTCTTGTCAGCATCAGTCGATGTGCCAGTGCCATCATCGTCGTGCTCCTGGTCATCGTTCTCATCCTTGACCTTATCATCATTGGACTTGCCGCTTGCCTCGGCATCATCCGAGGATGCCATTTTGCTGCTACGCTGCTTTTTGCCTGTCGACTTTTTCAATGACGACTTTTCGACTTTTCCATCCCCATCTCCGCCAGCGTTTTCCTTATCGTCCTCATCATCATCGTCGTCGCCATCATCATTGTCATTGCTTTGTTTCTTCTTGTTCTTGTTGTTCTCCTTATCAGCAGCATCATCATCATCATCATCATCCTCCTTGTCAGCATTATCAGAGTCATCATTGTCATGGCTAGAATTATCGCTGCTGTTCCCTCCCTGGCGTTGACGCCGCAACGAGCTATGGAATTCGAATTGATTTTTTTTGGTTTTTGTTTTTGTTGTGATTTTTTTTTGTTTGTTTGGGGGAAGGCGCAAATGCAAATTGTTGTGATAAGTACACAATACGAATATTTATAAGATGATAAGGCTAACCAACAGATCTGTTTTTATTATTGAGTGTGTCGGCCTAGAGATATGATATATACTTTGGAGTATATATATATATATATATATATATATTGGATTTTACAGAAGATGATATGCGAACGTGTCTCGCTCAAATAAACCAATATAATATCTATATTATATAGTTCTTATACACTCGGAATTCTCACTCATGTGAATATATTTATATAGTAGAGATATATTATATAGTGTTCATATCACACACATATATCACAACATATTTTTGGTGATCTCTCGGGCGCTTCATTGGCACAGTGGCGTTACGTACTTTCAACAACTATCAGCCTTAAGATTTGTTCTCTTTTTAATAGGATTCACAGAGAGAATATATTGGACGACTTTTATCTTTTATCTGTTTTTTTTTATAAACGTTTTTTCTAATTACCTTTTCAGCTGTTGTATCTTGAGGAGGCGAGCGCGATCTTTTTGCTGTGCATAGAGCAGTTGGCGGCGCATGGTGCGCAGATCATTGGATTCGTTGATGCGCGGCCGCACAATCCTCATGGTGCCAACGCCGCGCATGCCAGCATTGTTGCTCCGAATCATGCCGCCACGCATCGACATTGAGCCGCGTGGTCGCGATATATAACTGGTGCCAGCAACACTGCGGATTAGCGGCCGCTTTGGCGGACCCATCGATGAGTCGCGCTGATGATGTCGCTGCTGGCTGCCGCCACCAATGCTGCCGCCATCATCACGTGGACGATACGAACTGGTGCTCATGCTACCACCACGATCATTGTTGTTGTTATTACTGTTGCGTTGATGATAACTCGATGAGGATGAGCCGCCGCCCATGTTCTGCGATGAAGATGATGGACGATCGTTGTTGTGATCATTTGACGAGGACGTGCGACGGTAATCCTATTGACGATTCATGATGAATAGGAGGTAGGAGTGTAGAGGAGCATTGTTTTTGTTTTTTGGTTTGTTTTTTTTTTTGGTTTGATATTCGAATAGGTATATTTATACATATATAAATTTCTTGTTTATGATAAAGAATTGCTATATATATATATATGCTATATATAGATATAAATTGGGTTATCGTTATCCTGGAGCAAGTGTGTGTAGTAGTAGTAGTAGTAGTAGTAGTAGTAGTAATTATAGCATGATGAGAACAAACCTTATACTTTTTATTTATATAATCTAGTTATCTGTTGTCGGAACGGAGAAATTGCCTGCTCTGCTGCAGGCATTATTAGGATATACGTATATATATATATACATATAATATATAGTAGATACACAAACATATCAATTCAATTCATGCTTTTCTATGCGTATAAAATACATATATGTAAATATATTTCGGTGTGTGGCAAAATCTTTGCTATTTGCGTAGCTGCTGCTGCTATTTATCTATCTCAATATATATGATAGATATATGTGCTTAAATAGAGTTCTTGCGTTCTCAAAGTCTTATATGTCTATATATGCTGACTACTTTGAGTGCGTTTTATATTATTTATTTTTGTCTTTCCATTTTATTATTTTATACGCTCTAGGATCCGGCGTTAAACCTTCACAAAATAGTGCTATAAATATTTGGAAACTGATTAAAATTACACAGACAATCAACAAACCAAATGCAATCTTAGCAAGAAAAAAACCTGAAAACTATTTTTTTTCTGTTTTTGGGTTTAGGTCAAAAATAAACTTACGTCTTGACGCGGCCGTTTGCGGTCATCGTTGCGATCGCGTGACGAATCCTGGCAAGGAATAAAGAACAAATAATGAGTCATATAAATAAATCCTAATTTTAAGCTTGTTACTCTTACGTAGCTGCGCTTGTGACTGGACCCGGAGTCGTAGCGTCCACCTCCCGTGCTCGAATTGTGATGATTGTTAAACTTGTCACGATTGTTGCGATTGTCATAGTGATCGGTGTTGTTGTTATTGCCACCACCTCCACAATATCGATTATTGGTATGATTGTTGTTGTGATAGTTGTTCTCATAGCGTCCACTGTTGGGACGATAATTGCCCTGGGTGCGTGTGTTCACGTAATTGCTAGAATTCCGATTGTTGTAGTAGCCGCCGCCTCCGCCACCACCACCGCCCCCACCCCGCAGTGGGGCACCAATTCCACGTGGAACGTATCCGCCTCGACCACGCATCCTGCTGCTGCACCAAAACACACAATCAGATGGAGAGGGAGAAGAAATTCAGTATTCACAATACGCTTTTCTTTTTTAAAACCAAAGAACACCCTGTATTCCAACACCGGCGAAAAAAAATCGATATTGCCTGGACACAAACACAAATTGTGTACGCATTCACTGCACTCACCTTTATTGTCTAATATATTAGTTGCTTTTAATTGCTTGCCTGTGCACGTTTGTGCAACTATATTATATTTAATTTAATAAATATATTTAAGGTATTAAATCACACAAAAACCAGCACTAAATGTTGAAAGAAAATTTTTTTCGACAATAGCCTGCTTGCAAGTGATGTGCAAGCAATTTATCGATTAAGATGATAAGAGCTGACAGATCAGTGTGGCCAGATGTGGGAGAGCATATAAATACTTAATATGGTGCTCTTTGCGAATCATTTAGCGTTGCCACATCAATTTATGGAATAGCGCAAAATGTAGCTTTTTTAATAATTGCTTTAGCAATACAATTCAGATTTTCTAAATAATTCAGTACATTAATATGTCCTTTACTCAATAGAAAGCAGCGTAAATGTATGAAAAAATTAATGCTAAATTAAGTTTTACATATTTTACAGTTGACAGCATACACACTAAATATTCTTTGGGGTCAAGAATGAAGTTCGTATTCTCATTTAGACAATTCCCGTCGGACGCACATTTATCGGTGGTTGTGATGTTCCCGAGGGTTTTGTCATAATATTGACAGCGTTCTTGAAGAGTTGCGTTTTGACGAAATCGGTGGCAGCACTGTTCAAATCCTTGCTAGCTCCATAATTGCACTTGACATAGCCATACAAATTGGCCGCATTCAGCGCAATCGCAATCATGACCAACAACAGCCATTTGAATTTCAGCCCAAAGAGAGCCATCAGAAAGAAGAGACCCCAGAAAAGGGGACACAATATCAATCCCAACCAGAAAATGCGCTGCTCGTGTTTGTTGATGCGACTCTGGAATGTGGAAGACTAGAGTTACAGTTATCGTTTTTTGTTTACAGACACTAAATATTGTTGAATATATTTTTGCTTACGTTCTTCGACTCGAAAACCCAATGCGATTTGCCCTCGTCGTCGACATAATTCCACCAGCGCAAGCCGACCAAGAGACGACCCGAGATATTCTTCACCGTCCAGAAATCGGCGGAAAGAAAGAGCACCACAAACACGAAACTGGTGATGAAGGAATCGCTGAACCAGCCGCAGAAGATGTAAATAACAATGGAGGCGCCGCGGAAGAACAAATGAAAGAAGGTCACATAAGGATGACTAATGACGAAGAGAGAGAAGTGTGGAAGAAGGTAAACACAAAAATGCACACAATATTATATACATATATTTGACGCATTGCTTACGTGTATTTTTGAGCTGCGGTGCTCGGATCACGCATCTCATCCTCCTCGCCAAAGGGTATCGTATCATCGTCCAGTAATGGCACCTATGCAAAACAGAAATTTAAGCAATTAACACTTGCATTTTTATCACTTTAAAATTATTGCTTTCTTTTTTGTTATCTTTGCGTTGTTTTTGGTATTGTTGGCAGTTCTAACTGTTCCAACTGCAGCGTTTAAATTGTGAGTGTGTCATACATACATTTCTTACCGTTGCGGATGCCATGCTTATTGTTAATATGGCTTGACTAACGTTTTTCTATTTATTAATTATTAATTGAGTGTAAAAACTTATTTAATGCATATTTTTTTGCTCGCTGCTTGCGAAGATATGTGTATATCGCACTCGTATTGCTGATTGTCATCGATAAGTTATCGATAGAGTAGCTGCGCGATGTGGCAACGCCAACTTCATTATTGTTTACATTTTGCTCTGATAATAACGGAGAGCGGTCTTCTGAGCGCAACATCAGTTTTTTTTTTGTTTTTTTCGTTTCCTATCTACACAACTACAATACTCAAAATTATTGTAGAAATGGTCAGCAATTGATAAGAATGTTTCATGCTAAAGACACCAGGCTGGCAACAAGCAGTTACAGCTAACAACACTCTGAGTGCACTTGCAGTTACATTGATAAGCATTTTGTACAAAGTTAAAAGCAGCAGAATTCAGTTACGTGCAAACCGCCCAGCCAAGCAGACGTCCAACAAATCAAAAAACGGCAAGTACTCAAGTGGGAGGAGGTCAGCGAATGAATGAATGAATGTGCGTGCGACAAGTGCAAGAAACGAGTTACGATAACAACAGCAAAAAAAGCACACTGAAGAAGCACCTCAGACAGAGAGAGATAGAGAAAGAGAGAGAGGTCAGCGATCTTTAGCCAGCAGCTTCATCACTTGTTAGCGCGTGCATATGTATACGTGTGTGTGTGTGTGCAGTTAAAAACAAAAAACTACATTCGATTTCAAGGGTAGCCGCAGCAGCAGAAACAAAAGCAAAAGCAACGTGTATTCGTCTAGATATCAACACATGTCAGCAACATTTTGGGGAGATAATTAATAATAACATATACTCCGTTGAGGTGAGACAGAACAGACACACACACACACACACGTACACAAAGCACCGTTAACAAGAATTCGACTCGGTGTAGAATATTTTTGGTGACGTCAAGTTCGAATTTCGCTTTAAAATTTAACCCAATTTTCACTTTTGCAGTTATTAGTTATCAAAGCACACTTGCAGCGTACGGTTCTCTCTTAATATAATGGCTCCACCCACTGTTCTGGTTACCGGCGGTGCTGGGTATATTGGCTCGCATACCGTGTTGGAGATGCTCAACGCTGGCTACAATGTCATCTGTGTGGATAATTTGTGCAATGCGTACAGCGGCGGTGCATCCAAGTTGCCGGAGGCATTGAACCGTGTCCAGGAAATCACCGGTAAAAAGGTCAATTTCTATCGCGTGGACATCACGGATCGGGAGCAAGTGCGTTCGGTGTTCCAGGAGGTGAGTTGTTAGTTGGAAAATTGACGTGGCAATTAGGATGGGTACATGTGGCACATTTCAAGTGGAAAAATTTCCATATTTCTTATCAGACCTGTTGCTTTTGCTGCTGCTGTGGCTGTCGAGATATCAGCTTGTTCATAGTGTTTACTCAATTGTTGCCCACTTCCGACGTCTCCGTTACAATCGGACTGCATAGGCATTTGACCTCGCGTCACATAACTCGATGTGCTGGCAACAGCAGCAACGACAACGTCAACGACAACGTCAACATTGACGTTGCACTTGAAGCAGCAACAATCTGATTGCAGTTAATCTATCTGTTTACTTAGCATCAATTGCCTTTGCTGATATTTTATATATTTGGTATTTTAATGCCATAAACTAAATAAGTAATCCATTGAAGAGTGCTTCCAAAAGAGTTCATCCTTATGTACATATATACATATAATTATATATATATAATTATACATATATATGTATATGTATATAACAACTTTATATCCGAGGCAAATTAAATTGAAATTAGTCACATTCCATGAAGCACTATCTTAAGAGTAACTAATTTAATCTATGAGATTACTAAAAATAACCAGATATATCTTGCTCCTAACGAGTTTATGACTTTGTAACATTTAGTTTACTGAATGAAGGCTCAATATTTTATACTTAATTTTTAATTGTTTCCTTAAATCTCTCCAGACAATATTAAATCCTGTTTGCTTTTCTCAATTTCAAGCACAAAATCGATATGGTTGCGCACTTTGCGGCGCTGAAAGCTGTTGGCGAATCCTGCCGTATACCATTGCAGTACTATCACAACAACATGACCGGCACCAATGTGCTGCTGGAGGCCATGGCCGACAATAATGTCTTCAAATTTGTGTACAGCTCCAGCGCAACCGTTTATGGTGAACCAAAATTCTTGCCCGTCACCGAGGAACATCCGACGGGCAATTGTACATCACCCTATGGCAAAACCAAATATTTTACAGAGGAAATCCTCAAGGATCTGTGCAAGTCCGATAAGGTGGGAAAGTATATATAACATCATATATTATCAGTTATGCTAATCATTTGTATTTTGCATTTTATCAGCGTTGGGCAGTTGTCTCGCTGCGCTACTTTAATCCGGTGGGCGCACACATCAGCGGACGCATTGGGGAGGATCCGAATGGCGAGCCGAATAATCTGATGCCCTACATTGCCCAGGTAGCGGTAGGTCGTCGTGCCAAATTGAGCGTATTTGGCAGCGATTTCGCAACAAAAGATGGCACCGGCGTGCGTGACTATATCCACATAGTTGACCTGGCCGAGGGCCATGTGAAGGCCTTGGACAAGTTGCGCAACATTGCCGAATCTGGTTTCTTCGCGTACAATTTGGGTAGTGGGGTTGGCTGCTCGGTGCTTGAACTGGTGCATGCTTTCGAACGTGCCTCCGGCAAGAAGGTCACCTATGAACTGGTCGACAGACGTCCCGGCGATGTGTCCACTTGCTATGCAGACGCACAACTGGCTGAGACGAAACTGGGCTGGAAGGCAACGCGCGGCATTGATAAAATGTGCGAGGATACGTGGCGTTGGCAGAGTCAAAATCCCAATGGTTATGCCAATAAGTAGTTTCATGGCTATCATCAATTCGTTGTCTGTTCTTGCCCCATCCCCCCCCCCCCCCCGCCCCCCTCGCAAATTCGTGGCAAACTGTTCCCCTCCCCCACTTTAATCTGTACACGTGCCACGTTCTTTCTGTTCGCCTCGCTCCTTACAAAAACTTGAGTTATTTGTAATTATTTTAATTAGCAAATTGATTGCGTATAAAACTAGTTGTGTAAATGTTTTTGTCAAATTTTTATGTTTTTTGTCAAATTTTTAAGTGCAAAATGTTACAAAATTTAATTATGTATGTTTGTGTTTGTGTCTGTATGTGTGAGTGTATGTGAGTGTAAGCCCAAAGTAATTGGTAATAAAATAAAAACAAGGCAATACGCTGAACCCACGTCTGCTGAGTTATCATTGTTGTTGTTGGCAACAAATCGGGGAAAACACATCATTTCTGTGTCTAGAGGCAAACATTTATTCAATGCAATTCAACATTTAAAAACTGATTTTAAAAATACTTAAAAAATACATATTTAAAAAAACACATCTGCACAAGTAACGGCATATTTATCACAATTATGTAATATTTAGTTTTAAACAACTTTTTGCGATCTTTTTTTGTTTTGGTTTTTTTTGGAATGCTGCTGATTGTTTTAAGATTGTTGTTTCTGGGTAGGTGTATAAAAGTACAAAATTTACTTTAATCCTGATATATTAACGAGTATGTCTCACTATTCGATATGGGCTCAGAGAATGTACAATGAGAATCATAATTTATACACTTTATATGGAGTCGTTGTGAACTTGGCTTATGGTTATATTAATGTGTGTAATTTGTGGTTTTGGCAATATGGTTTTTTCTTTATCTTACACGGATTTCTTGGCAAATCGTACAACAAGTGGAGTATTTGTATAACAACCTAATATGGGTTTTTGATTTTCTTTCCCTTTTTCGCTATCAACTTAAACCAAGTCAAAGAAAATCAATTTAACAAGAAGCTTTTCTACGTTCTACATTGGTTTTCTATGTTTTTGTGGCTAAATATAAGTGTGCGCGATATGCATATATAATAATGTTGTTTAAGGTTTAATTATACGTATGCTTACAAATATAAATAAGTATTCGAGTAGTTTTCCAAAAGATCCGCTAGCGATTGAGATAGATTCAGAGAGAGAGCGAGACGGTGAGGGCGAGAGATCCTTATCAACGCGGGAGGCAATTTGTAGTAATAATAGTTATTAGTAAATGCTGCCGTTGCTGCTGCTGCTTATTAGTGGGAGGACCAGCCGAATTGCAGTGATTATGTCGATGTGACACCCTTGCGTGCAACGAGCATATTGAGTATGGGATTTTTCCTTATATAGCTAACGGCCTTTTTATGTGTGACCATTGTGAAATCGTAGCCATTGCATTGCAGTATCTTGTCATGGATGCGCAAACCAGCCCGGGCAGCTGGACTGCCTTCGTGCACCTCCGTCACATAGATGCCCTAGAAATCGATATGAATATGTATATCATTTAGCATTATTGTACATACATAATCCGTGTAGCCTTGTGGACTCTTTTTGTAATCCTGATCGATGCCGCCACCTATTTTAAAGCCACATTTGAGGATTTCTCTGCCCTCTTGGTCGTAGTCTTTTTCCTTATGCAGCGTTATGGGAATCTAAGCCAAAACAACAACATAAATAAAGCTGACTAATAACGTGAAAGTTTGTTTATGGCCAAGTCTCTATTCGAATTCGACCCAATTACACTTACACACACACACACACACACAACGTGCCCATATATTTACGGGAAGAACGCTGTTGATACCTGTATGTGTCTGTGGGTAAGTATGTATTTGTGTGTGCGTAAAATTTACAACTTACGCTTAAACATTCCATTGCCGTGCCGGCCTGATGCTGAAATGCCATTTTCGCCATGATTAATGCAGTTATTTATTTTCTTTAGTGCCCAGTGAATGTATATAAGAATTTTATTTCTTAATTTGTGGAGTTGAGAAATTTGAGTCGCCGCTGTCGCCTACAAAACACAAACTGCTTATTCTCTACTGCATCACAAATGGGCAGTGTTGCAAAGCGCCCAAACCAAATAATCAACATTGCTTTAGTTTGTATTCTTCTTTCTTTTTTTAAATTATTAAATTTACATAAATAAACAATCAGAATTTGAAAATAGTATTGAGGTCTAAGATCGCCGCATGGCCAACATCGTATTAATTTCCCAGATAATGATGCGTGTTCTGTCAATAATCTCCCGCAATTGACGATTTTTCAATTTAACTGTTTCGATTAATTCCTGATTCTCTTGCAAAACTTTGCGATATTCATCACACTGGGAGGGTTCGATGCGTGGATCGGGCTCATCTCGGTAGGGAATCAGACTCTCTGCATTCATGTAATCCATCCCAGCATCATTGCACTTCTCGTAGATGATGCGCACTCGTTTGAAAAGCAATCGAATTGTGCGAAAATATTCCTGTACTTTTTTCTCCGTATTATTGTCGCGATGCGAAGTGGGTTGTATATTCTTCAGGGCGGAGAAGACTTCCTGGAAGCGTGATGCAATATCCTGAACCGTTTCCTGACCCAGTCGCGACAGCTGCACTATGTTAATCTCCTTGTGCGGATTGGGTTGAGAAATTGCGAGCATGTTGTTGCCACCACCTGGTCCACCAGCTGCACCTGCGCCAGGATTATGCTGCTGCTGCTGTTGTTGCTGGGGCATATTGGGTGGATGCTGTTGCGGACCAGGCACCATTCCTACTCCTTGCTGTGGACCCATCATCTGTTGCTGCTGCGGCATATTGGACATGGGAACGCCGACGCCTCCCTGCATCATCTGTTGCTGTTGCATCTGGTGTTGTGGCGACATGCCCATGCTTTGCATTAAACCGGGTGGTCCACTCGCATTGGGATTCATTTGCATGGAGCCGGGTCCGCCTCCTGGTCCTCCCATCATGTTCATTTGATGCTGTTGCTGCTGCGGTGACATGTGCATGCCTCCGCCGCCTTGCATGAAGCCACCGCCCATGGGCATCATGTTTGGCCCACCGCCACTACCACCACCACCAGCACCACCACCAGGTGGTCCTTGATTCAGTTGATTCTGACCATATTTCCACATTTTACGCTTAACTGAGAAAAACTGCAGCTGAACAAAACAATAACAACAAATGTAATTTACCAACACTAAATACGAGCAAGTGTTGCCACCTCTCAAAATATCGATAAGTGCGAACAGCAATCGGCTGAAGTTATCGGCTAAGCTTAACCTGCTTCCACAACAGTTTCAAATTATTGGCTGCCAATTTTGGTAGCTGCGCTGAAATGGCAGACGAAGATCACAATGGATTTGGTGAGTGGGTGAGTCGTTGGTCAATTAAATGATATATAATGATCAGCAACTAACACTCGCTTTTGTAGGGCGGTTACTTTGAGGCAAAGAAATCGAAGCTCGAGGAGCAATTTGCTGCTGCCAGCAATCCATTTCGCAAATCAAATCTATTCGATGGCATTTCCATATTTGTCAATGGCCTGACCAATCCCACGGCCGACGAGCTGAAACGTATAATGATGGTGCATGGAGGCACCTTTCATCACTATGAACGATCGCACACAAAGTTCATCATTGCATCCAATTTACCCGATGTGAAGGTGCGCAAAATGGACACCAGCCGAATCATTGCAGCCCAATGGGTTATGGATTGTGTGGAGCATAACCGTGTGCTCGACTATAAGCCATATCTCTTGTATACCAATCAGAAGACGACACAGCCCCGTCTCAATTTCGGGAAGGGCAAGAAGAATGAGTCGATTCTCGACAATTCAACTGTCGCCGAGGAAACTGAACTGGATGGCCTACTCAAGGAGCTGCAGCAGGCTGTGGCCACTTCACCCCAGAAGCACATCAGCCATATAAATAATTTATCTGCCACAACAACGAGCAACCATCCGAATAGCAGCCACAGCGCCCGCACCGCCGCTGATCCAGAGTTCCTCAGTGAGTTCTACAAGAACTCACGTTTGCATCACATCGCAACACTTGGCGCCGGTTTTAAGCAATATGTGTGTGAGCTGCGGCTGGCGCATGGCAACAAACCTTTTTCCAAGCGAGGTGAACTTCGTCCACTACTAGTTGGTGGCGAGCTGCTGACAGAAGATTTCTCCATGAAGACACCCAAACGTTATGTGATGCACATTGATATGGATTGTTTCTTTGTATCTGTTGGACTGCGTTCGCATCCGGAGCTGCGTGGCCTGCCCATTGCGGTGACTCACTCGAAAGGTGGTACCGGTGCCACCGATGTGCCAGTGCATCCCCAAGCCAATCGTCAGGTGGAGCGGGAGCTCTTTGCCCAGCGTTTCGAGCAGCATTTGCATGACAATGTGCGAGCGGATAAGGTGCGCTATGGATTCCAGAAGAATATGTCCTTGTCGGAGATTGCCTCGTGCAGCTACGAGGCGCGTGCCAAGGGCATCAGGAATGGAATGTTTGTGGGTCAGGCCCTCAAGCTGTGCCCCGAACTAAAGACCATACCATATGACTTTGAGGGCTATCGAGAGGTGAGCAAGGTTTTGCACAAAATAAGATTTTCTCTGACACGATCTCTTTTCCATCGGCAGGTGGCCTTTGCCTTGTACAACACTGTGGCACAGTACACACTCAATATCGAGGCTGTCAGCTGCGATGAAATGTTTGTGGACTTAACGGATGTGCTGCAGGAACTCCAAGTGGATGTGATGACATTTGTGACTCATTTACGCCAGGAAGTGCGTGATATAACTGCCTGTCCCTGCTCAGCGGGCGTCGCTGACAACAAGTGAGCGGGATTCCAGTTAAGTTAACAAACTCTATAACTCATTCACTTGCTCAACAGACTGCTCGCTCGCATGGCCACCAAACTGGCTAAGCCCAACGGACAACATCTGCTGCAGACGGATGACGCAGCCAATTATATGGCAACGCTGGCCCTGGATGTGTTGCCGGGTGTGGGCAGCAGCATTACCTACAAGCTTAATCAGGCTGGTTTGAGCAGCTGTGCTGATGTGCAGCAGGTTTCGCTGGCGCGCCTCGAAATGCTGTTGGGCAAGAAAATGGCACAGACACTCTATCAAAACTGTCGCGGCATCGATCCACGTCCCTTGGTCTACGAACAGGTGAGATGAAGGTATAAAAACCAGCTTGTTCTTAAATTTTATGTAATCTTGTAGCAACGCAAATCGGTTTCTGCTGAAGTTAATTACGGCATCCGCTTCAGCAAATACGAAGAGCTGGAGAAGTTTCTCAAACAGCTGAGCGGTGAGGTGCACAGTCGTCTGATAGAGATTAAACGCAAGGCCAAATCTATTACCTTGAAGCTAATGGTTCGCGCTGGAGAAGCTCCTGTTGAGACATCCAAGTTTATGGGACACGGTATCTGCGATAACCAGACAAAGTCTTTCCTACTCAAACAAAGCACCGATGATGTGGAAATCATTACGCACCATGTGCTCAAGCTGATGAAGGAGTCCGGATTTCCCCCAAACGAGCTGCGTGGCATTGGCATCCATCTCAGCAAGCTAGATGATGTTGTCGAGTCGAAAAAGGAGAATCTCATCATGAATATGTTCTCCAAAATCTCTGAGAAGCAAAAGGGTATGCTTAATTTCTTATGTCACTTGACACTTGATAATTGTCATTCTGTGTCTTTTTAGATAAATCGATAAATATACCAATCGCAATCCCTTCCAAGGAACACTTGGATATGAAAGCCAAATCGGAAAGCACTAATGTGCTTAGTTTGCTAAAAAACGCAGCAACTAGAAAAAAATCCAACCCGGCAGCTGCATCCAAAATTGCTAATTTTTTTGAGGTGACTGAAACGGAATCAAGCAAGCTGGAACCACCAAAAGATATTGGACTCAATATGACCAAGAAATCGACGGGCTTTATTCCAATTCCAAGCGGGGAGTCAACAATAACCAAATGTGCAGCTATTTCACATTTTGATCTGGATATTCTGGCACAGCTGCCAGAGGAATTACGGCGAGAGATTCTTAGCTCTGCGGATGAATATTTGGAGATTGCGGAAAGTAACAATAATAGAAAAACGAAATCAAATTCGCCTTCGAGCACAGGTTGTTCGTCGTCCTCACTACCGCCGCCGCCACCAATGGTACATGTTGATTCCTGGGCTGACTATCCTTTGAACCGAAGCGATCTGCAGCCATCCACATCGAAAGCGGGTCTGGCCCGCGAAAATAAGCGTCTGTGTCGTCCCGATCAAATTGTGACCAACTACATGAAGGAGCTGCCCCAACACATGCATCCCGCAATTCACCAATATATCACGTTAAACAACAAGCAGAAGGATGTGGCGCCAACTGTTGAACAACCGGAGAAGCAAACGAATATCTTTGTCAATCCCAATTACAAATCTTTGTTGGTCACCTGGGTGAAAACGGAGGCGGTGCCCAAGCCCATCGATGTGAACCTAGTCTATTTGAACATTTGTGATCTAGTCCTCGACAATCAAATGGATAAAGTCTACGAGATCATGAAATACTTTTGTTGTATCGTAAATGCGAAGAGACGTAATTCATGTTGCTGGCACATGGCCTACAATGAGATCGAGTCCAACATACAGGAGAAGGTGCAGGAGATTCTCGACTGTCACATCTACATTAGGGAAGCAATCGATTGCTGCAAGTGCCAGAGCTTTAGAAGCTAATTCCTGGAGTACAAATGTTCCTTAATAGCACCTTTTTAATGCCACTTAAACGGCATGTTTCTTGTGTTAAATACATATGACTCATGTAGAAATAAGCCTTTTTTTAATGTCTACGCACAGTATTCTAAGAGAAGAAAAATAAAAATGTTAATACGAGTATGTTAATATTAAGTTCGTTTTTATCTTTGAGTTGCATTTAGTAAAGGCTAGAAGGTGCGGAAAGTTTGATTCCAAGTTGTGACATACATTTAAATGGATTCTACTTTGCTTAATATAATCTGGAATATTGTTATTATTGTGTTCACCATTTGTTGCCTCAAAATGTTCTCACGTTTATTATACAATCCACAATTGAGCCGCAATTTTATGTCGATCTAAAAGTTAAATAAAAACAAGTTGTACAAAAAAAAGCATACTCGTATACCTTAACGACACTGAATGTAGCTTTTGTTGAAAAGCAAGCAAAGCAGTTAGCGCCAGTAAGCCATTGATTGTGTTTGGGCCATAAATTTATTTATAAATTGTAAGAAGGCCAGAGAAGAGCGGTAATTAATGTCGTAAAAGTAGCAAGTAATGATAGTCGCACAATGACGACGCTGGCGTTGATAACTTCATACACAAAAGGGTCGGGGGCTTAAAAGCCAGCGCACAAAGCCAAAGCATTGGCTAAAGACAAATAGGCCAGGCCAACACCTGGCGGAACTGGCAAGTCATAATTTGCACTTTAATGAAAGCGTCGCTGAGTTGAGATGCGAACTGCATGAAATCTGGCGAGTCGAGCCGGGTAGAGGTAAGTTAAAGTCACTGCAGTTAATCGCCAACGACGTCGATTTGCCGGCCAAACGGACAGCGGGGCAGTAATATGTAATTGATTCGCATGCTTCGGCTCCAATCTCAGGCACAGCCAACGGCTCCACAATCTCAGCCCGCAGCTCCCAGCCCCACTTGACAAACTATAACAATTACAGTGCCAGGCAATGCAACCCCACACCAGATGCATCTGTGGAGCAATCGCAGCAGCAGCAGCTGGCACTGGGTAATTAAAAATAGTCAAGCTGCATTTCTTGTGCCGCATCCGGTTCGATGGAGTCGCCATCGTTGTTGTTGTTGTTCTCGTTGTGGGCTGGTCTTCTGGATTTACATGAGCCGCGCTTTGTCTGATTTAATTATGTGCGCAAAAGGCGTCGTTGTTTCATAAATTTTATGTATCCTGTCGACGGCCCGCAAAAATCCAGTAGTCCAGTCAGTAGTCAGTAGTCGGTTCGGGCCCGGCCAGGCCAAAACCTGGGCAACAGTAGCCGGTCGCCCGTCTGGTTTTACACACATAAATATGTCGTAGTCGGGAGATGCAAATGTTGTCAACTTTTGATAGACTTGTTGGCAGCGTCAAACAGTTGCCAACACGATTTGTCAACGATGATACCACGAATGCACACGCATCTCGCCAACTTGCCAACTTGCCACAATGTGTGTTGTATACAAAGGAAATATGCTGTCATGATGTAGTCAAGTTGCTCTCAGCCCACAATCGGTGTAAACAGGTCCGGTTGGACACTGAAATGGCTCTTTGGCCTTGTTTCATTTTATGGTGGTGCTCTGCATGAATTTTTCAAAATAGAAAAGGTTGGACAATTTTTAAGGAAAGTAAACATTCTTAACTAGCTCTGAAATTTAAGCTTTGCCAATTTGTTTTGTTCTTGGCATTAATAAAAAATATAATTTTTTAAAATGCGGAATGCATTACAAATGTGCTTCCAAGTCAACGAATTATATTTTTTTTTAGCTTTCTGGATCTTTAACTTTGTGAAAACTAAACTCAAAACTGAACATATTTTCATGGTACATTTTTCCGTTAAATATAAATTTAGCAAATTAATTAACATTTTCTTACGTTCTAGCTACGTGTAGCTAAGATAAATTCAATTGTTATAATAAATTGCATACATTTATTAATGTTAAAACTTCAAAGACTATTGAGCTCTAACTATAAGCCAGTTCTAACAAAGTTATTATCTCAATGGAAGCCTTCCTCCCGTGGGAGTCTTCTTCCCAAACCTGTACCTAAATCTAGCCAAATGTCTAGCGGAAAACCCATTACCCAGCTGACTTAGTGTGCCTGATTTTCCCACGATGCGCAAAGCGCTAACAGTAGCTGGAAAAACTGCTGGAAACTGTCAAAGCTAATCAGACGCGGCACTCGCTGCGACAAGATCACTGCCAAAGAGACTCGCCAAAAACTCTGGCCACATGTAAATATGCATAAGGCACAGCAGCAGCAACAATAAGCAGCGGGATTTGAGGCTGCAAAATCAGCATGAGCATGTTGATAATGTGTCGCTGTCGCAAACTTTTGCTACCAAATAAGCGGAACGACAACAACTACTGAAACTTTTGGTTACGTTGTTGTTTGGACTCTTTTCTGAGTGTATCAACTTTAATAGGGCCTTATCAGCATTTTGCTAATTAAGTGAATAATCGCGGCTTATCACAACTCAAATAAACATGGTCTATAGTTTTATCAAGAAATTTACAGCTAATTAGATAGCAGCAGCCAAGTTATCTTGTTCCCCATAGCAGTTCAAGTTGCCAAATTCAAAGCAGGAATGTTGCTTCAAATATTTTGGAGTTTCCCTTTGCTTCTCGGATAAAATACACAGTCGCGTGATGTCTCTGAATTTGTTGATAATGTCCTTTAGGGTGATGTAGTGATAGCAAATGTTAAAAACCTACAGAAAATGCATAACTATAGTATTTAAACCTATTCGACTGTAACTCTGAAAATTCAGAAAGTTATGAAAGTTTCAAAACTTTGCAAATTTCACTTCAATTGACAACTTTAAACTAATTTCAAAAGTATTTTGTCGAGAAAAAAAGATACAAATCTATAATCAGCTGACCCCGGAAATGCCGAGGAGCGACATTACAATTAAGAAGCTTTATTTAGCATTTCCAATAGAAAGAAAAAATATCAACAAATATAAAAAAAAAATGTTAATAACAAAAGTAAACATAAACAATAATAATACTTGTAAACAAAAGTTAAAAAAGACAGATAAAAAGACAAAAAGATGAACCCGTATTACCTGCTCGAAGCCAGAACCATTTGGGAATTACTTCAATGAGTACGTTGAATAAAGCACCACCGTCGGTCACCTATCGTGTTGTCTCTCTCTATCCTCTCTCTCTCGGTCTCTCTCTCTCTCTCGGTCTCTCTCTCTCTCTCTCTCTCGGTCTCTCTCTCTCTCTCTCGGTCTCTCTCTCTCTCTCGGTCTCTCTCTCTCTCTCTCTCTCTCGGTCTCTCTCTCTCTCTCGGTCTCTCTCTCTCTCTCGGTCTCTCTCTCTCTCTCGGTCTCTCTCTCTCTCTCGGTCTCTCTCTCTCTCTCTCTCTCTCTCTCGGTCTCTCTCTCTCTCTCGGTCTCTCTCTCTCTCTCGGTCTCTCTCTCTCTCTCTCTCGGTCTCTCTCTCTCTCTCGGTCTCTCTCTCTCTCTCTCTCTCTCGGTCTCTCTCTCTCTCGGTCTCTCTCTCTCTCTCTCGGTCTCTCTCTCTCTCTCTCGGTCTCTCTCTCTCTCTCGGTCTCTCTCTCTCTCTCGGTCTCTCTCTCTATCGGTCTCTCTCTTTCTCTCGGTCTCTCTCTCTCTCGGTCTCTCTCTCTCTCTCGGTCTCTCTCTCTCTCTCGGTCTCTCTCTCTCTCTCGGTCTCTCTCTCTCTCGGTCTCTCTCTCTCTCTCGGTCTCTCTCTCTCTCTCGGTCTCTCTCTCTCTCTCTCGGTCTCTCTCTCTCTCTCTCGGTCTCTCTCTCTCTCTGTAGTATGGCGGCGATGTGACGCGCCGCATGAAGCTGCTGAAACAAAGACAGATAAAAATACAAAAAGATGAACCCGCATTACCTGCTCGAAGCCAGAACCATCTGGGAATTACTTCAACGAGTACGTTGAAAAAAGTACCACAAAATATGCAACACTTTTTTCTATAAATTGTCATTTCGTCTGGCAATGCAAATTTCAAATGTAATTTTATTTTATTTTATTTTATCGATAATTTTGCACGTTCTGCGAATGAAAATCGATTTCCGAAAAAAAACAATAATAATACATGTAAACAAAAGTTAAAAAAGATAGATAAAAAGATAAAAATCTATAATCAGCTGACCCCGGAGATGCCGAGGAGCGACATCATAACTGAGAAACTTTATTTACCAACAATAATAGAAAGACAAAATATCAACAAATATAAAAAAAAAATGTAAATAACAAAAGTAAACATAAACAATAATAATACTTGTAAACAAAAGTTAAAAAATAGATAAAAAGATACAAATCTATAATCAGCTGAGTTATTCCTGCGTAATATTAACGTGGCAGCGGAATACTCCATGCTTGGCCAACTACCTTGTTCGCCTCCCAGTCCAGCCCAGCCACTTTTAAAACCAAAGATTTTGGATCTGGTAAGACACAAGAGAGCACTGCGTCGTCAATATATCCGTTGGATCTAAGGGACTTTAGGCGGGCTGCGTACGAGCTTTGCCTGCACACTTGGGTCAAATACAACTCGCAGGAGGTTGAAGCGCCTCCACACCAGCGACCTCTGGACTGTAGGGCGTTAAATTAATGTGCCACAAATGTAATATTTGATGTTGTTTATTAACTGCTAAAACCTGTTCTATGTTTATGTTATAGATTGTAATTCACTGCTATTATTCATTCTGTTCCAAATCAATGTTTTATAGCCTTTGAATAGGTTGATTAATGTTTCAAATATAACTGTTATATAAAAAAAAAAAGAAAAGATTTTTGCCGCCAAAGTTTTGCAAGTTGGGAGTTGGCAAGTTGTGTCTATGTAAAACTTCTAGCCAATTAACTTGGCGACCGGCAGACGAAGCGAAATGCTGCCAAATGCAACTGCAACCGCTGCTGGTGCCTTATGATTAGAATCGACGACAGGAGGCCGCCAAACAACAGCAGCAGCAGCAGCAGCAGCCGCAGCAACAGTTGCAGCAGCAACAACTAACCAAAGCTAATGAACCATGTTGCCGCTGATGAACCCAAGCTGATTAATGATGCCTGGCTAGCTTGCTAGCTCGACTAGCTGGATGCTTGGTTGGTAGTCGGTGGTTGGATGTCTGGACTGCTAAGGGAACTTGCCTACAACTGTGTGCAATTTGAAGTTTTCGAGTTGCTGACTCCGTTGCACTCAAAAAAAAATTGATCGTTGCATTAAGAAAAGACCACTGAAAATTATAACTTTTTCTAAATTCATTAATTCATTTAAAATGCTTGCTTTTTAAATATTTATTCTGTTGTTTTCAGAAATACTTTAAATTTGTTTTTGTATATTTATTATTTTAAAATATATATTATTTTTTATATGTATATATAATTGGAATCTAAGTAATGCATAGTCAATTTGATTATAAAAAAAAGTTTGGGTATGACGATCTTTTAGATTTTATTCTTAATTTTTTTCAAGTGGACTTTATACCCGAGGGCAGCTAACAACTTAACTAGCTTGTATGGTGGGCTTAGGGTTGTGGCCAAAACAGCAAAATAACGAAAAATAAAAACAAAAGCAAGCCACCATTTTTCGGCCAGCTGTAGTAGTAGTAGAAGAAGAAGAAGCTGCTGACAAAAGTTGCCCACTTGGCTGCTAAACAAAGGCCGCAAAACGCGCAGGCGCAGGCGCACCTGAGAATGTTGATAGCCCCCATGGAGCCTGAAGGTCCAAAGACTCCAAATAGCAACTACAACAGCAACAGCAACAACAACTTCAACTCAAACTCAAGTCCAAGTGCAAGCCGTTTTTTATGCCACTCAAGCCGACGACAAGGCGACCGAAAACAACAACAACAACAAACTGAACTCTTGGCCAAGTTGGCAAGCAGTAGGGCTAAAAGGCTGTTGCTGATTGTTGCAGCCGTGGCTCGTTTGCGGGGCCCTCTATCACATGCGCACATCATTTACTCGACGCAGACGCAGCTTTGCTGCACCCCCCCCCCCCCCCCCCCCCCCCCCCCCCCCCCATCTCTACTCTTCTCTGCTCTTCGTTGGTCTTCTCGCTTCGCGCACTTTAGCAATTGTTGGCTCTTAAAAGTGTTTGCGTCGTGACAAAATCAATGTTGCTGCCCAGAGAGTTGCTCGGCTTATGCGGCCTTTGACAGCCGCATTGGACAGTGATTCATGGTTTATTAAGCGCATTATGCTGCAGGATACTTTGAAGTTTGACCAGACAGCAGAAGCAGCAGCAGCAGCAGCAGCAGCAGTAACAAACAGGCGGCAGTTACAGTTGCCATGGGCGTAGCCAATGGGGGATACATAGGCAAATAGACCACCTGTCGTATTCGAGTGAAGTCAACTTTTTACATGCTTAAGTATTTAGATAGGCCTCCCCTAGAACTTAAGTGCTCTGCGAAACAGCAGTTATTCAACTTCATTGATTTCTTCAGATTTGATAGATTTGAAACATTATTTGCTTGAACAATTAAAACCGCTACATATTTTGAATCATATGTTATGTTTGTTATAAGTTTCCCAATCAAGGTTAATATGAATAAAAATACTGCCCATGAATAAAGTAATTATATATATGCAGAGCAAACACTCCAAGTATCACATTTGCTTTAAACTGAAGGCTTGTAAATTCAAATGATGTACATTACACGTAGTCTCTTTTCCCATTCCCCCAATAGTTGGTTGGGTTCATTGCTACGCCCATGACAGCAGAAAAATCAGCAGCAGCAGCAACAGCCGGGGGGAGCAACCGCAACAGTTGCTGTGTTGCACGTGTTTAACGTGGCCCTTCAAATGTGGCAACTGTGGCGGCCGCAGCAGCAACAGTTTTGCCTTTGGCATTGGCAATGAACACTTGGCCGGGTCCCATGCTTCCCCTGCCGCCGTATACATCCCTTCCCCCATTGTGTATAGGCGTACCGCCTCTTCACTTCAGCAATTGATTACTTAACATGTTTTATGCGTACGGCAAGTTATGTGGCGGCGGCGACTGGCGCGTTAATTTGCTGCCTGCTGCTGCTGGCCTTGGCTTGACTGCCTCTGACACTGCCTTTGCCTCTGCCACACAGCCACTTCACAGTCTTGGCCAAAACAAATTGCTGCGCGGCAGGCGCTGGCCCGTAAATCAGCGCACAAGTCAAAACACATCAACATCAGCATCGACAGCCGCATCAGACAGCAGCAGCAGCAACAACAGCAGCAGTAACAACAACAGTTGCCCAGGCTAGACACACAACAACAACAACTCCCACATGGGCGTTTCAAATGCGCCTCAAAACTTAAATCAATTGCACACACTCAAACACACTTGCACCTTTATGTTTGTGCCTCGTTGCATGTGCAGTTGGAATTAATTATGGCAAACAACAACAGCAACAAAAAATCTCTCGCATCTAGTATTTATTCACATTTCCGAAATCTGAGTGCTTAGCTGTTGAATGAGATGAATTGCCAATAGCAAAAAAAAAAAAAAAATTATAATAAAAAAAAGAGATGCAGGCGAGCGATAAGAAATGCGCCGAAACGCGTTGGTTGATTTATGCAATCTGTGTATGCAAGTTGCTGCTGCAAATACCCTGTAATGCATTGTGTACAGAGTGCTTTGTTGGAGCGATCATCTGCAAATTAATTGATGTGGCCATTACTGAGAGCCACTCAGCCCGAATCTGGAAAGCCGTTAATGACCGTGTAGCGGCGAAATTCCAAGGGAATTATGCGATGATTTGGGGTTTTAAAATATCTTAGCGGAAGCAGATCCACAAAATATCGTTTCAGCCTAATACATCATAACAAGTGGATTAACATATGGAGAAAGTTTCTTTGAGTGATTGGCGACCAGTCCATTAATGACCTCAGAAAGTACGAGGACACTTTGTCAAATGTGGAGATCGGTATTTCGATCTGTATGCCAGTATTATTTTGGTATATATTTTAATCAATCTATAGATAAATCTCTAGTCTTATGTACTCGTAAACTGCAAGTAATATCTTTGGTGACTAACGTTTCTAAAGGATTGTACTCTAGATAAGGTTAGATGCAGACATATTTCGATAGATATCTTCGATAAGTCTTATATTTTCTCCTTATTAAAGTTTCATGTAGACTCTGTCCTAAATATACTCGTATATACTCGTATAATAGAGTGCCTCATTAATCCCTGTTTCTTCTTCTTAAAATTGTATGTTGACTGCAGCCCAATTAAGGTTTTTAGTCTTGTAGAACTTAGCTAGAATTATAACTTCTTTTTGTAGAAGGTTTCTTAAAAGTTATTTTTTTTACGACAGTAAATGTTAATTATCTTCCACTTACCACTTCTATAGGCCAGTTTCAGTCAATGCACAGGGTATCCTTCTAGTCGAACATCTTCAAAAACACTTGGCAATTGCATTACGTATGCCGAAAATATGCAAATTGGCAATTTGAAGTGTGAACGCCGCCAGTGGCAAAGAAACAACCAACAACCGGCAACCAACAACCAACAATCAGCAGCCAGCAACCAACAATTCTGTGAATTATGCCAAAGAATTGCCATCAACAGCGATGCTGACGCCAACGCCGACGTCGACGTCTGCTGCACTTGTCATTAGAATGCAATCGAAGCGTCAGAAATAAATTACAAAACCGTGTAAAGTGCAAACTGGACTCGCAGTTTTATATTTGTTTTGTTTTTTTTTTCAATTTTAATTTTTCTATTTTTTTGACGTTTCGCTGGAGCTCTGTAATCGCATATATGGCCACATAAATCTTGGCTAAAATTTGCCGTTGCCTAACAAAGTTGTCGTTGTTGTATGCACTGAGTATATTTGTATATATGTTTTATACGAGTACATAACATATATACGTACATATATAGTTTTTTTAATCAATTGAGCCGCTCTTAAAGTGAAACTGGTCCACGGCAAGCACAGCAAGCTTTGATTTATTTATGTGCTCTCCAACGTCTGACTTTGACTCTGGAACGAGATAACACAGCGCGCTTTCACGCATTTTTAATGCCACCACTTGGGCCTGGCTGACTTAGTATGTGCTGCTTGTAATTTGGCCCACAGTACACTATGCAAAAAAGTGGGAACATTTTTAGTTACTACACACATACCAAATGGTTATACAACATTTTCAAATCAATTTTTTATATTTTGAGATATTTTCTTAGTTTTCAAATTAAACTTTTTTAGATTGATTACTTATATTCATCATTTATTGCAAAGACATCACAATTATTTCCAAAATCTAGCGACACTATATATATTATTTTTGCAAGTGCTTCTGCAATATCCACTCGAAATCGCCATACGATCTAAAAGATTGTCGCGTGCAAATACTGACTTGTAATTGAATTGGAGTTCGCATAAGAAAATATGCTAAGTATGTAAGAGTAAAAAATTAAAGACACGCCCCTTTGTCAGCGGTGGGCGGCAGCTGTCAGCTGCCAGGTGGCAGGTGCAGTCAGACATAGTCGGAATGGTCGCCTGGGTGGGGGGAGGTGGCTGAGCGGGAGGGAAGGGGGTGGTATCTGGTAATCGCATTCGGATGATTAGTCACCTGGAAGGCGCTGGCTCCATGTTGAACTGATCAAGATATCATGACATAAACATTGCCATTACATCAGCACACAGCATTTGCGGAAAAGCGATCTGTTTACGCCTTATTATGCCATAAATGTGACGCATAAGAATACTGAGTATGCTAAAGATAAAACAAGTAAGAAAGGCAAAATGATCGACCACGATATACCCAAGATATACAGAGAGGTGTGATTCCTTAGAGACTGCTTTCCCTTATGGAGAATTTTCGGCAAGGATGCCAGATAAACAGGATATAACTGTCGATCAATTATAACATAAATCCCTTTTTAATTATGTCACCGCCCACTTTAGCTGCTGTTGTTGGATTTCACCCATTCTGGCAATATCTGGCGGCTATTTAATGCGGTATCTAATGTGTGCAAGCCAATGCAAAATCCAATCACGGCAACATTTAGTCATTCCGAATGCTACATAAACTGACAGTCTATTTGTTTTATGTCAAGCCTTGGCTTCAGTTTGGGGGCAACAGTTGCAGTTGCATTTGCCGGTTTGCTGCCTAACTGTCTGTCTGCCTGACTGCCTGACTGTTTGGCTGTTTGGCTGTTTGGCTCGTTGGCTGGTTGGCTGGTTGTTGCTGACACGCCTGCAATTGCTGGCCGATATGAATCACAGCAAAAGTGAACGAACTGAGAGTAGTGAGTAGCATTATCTAGATAAATAATTATTCAACTTAAATCGAAATCGTAATGAATTTTTATTTTTTTTTTTCGCTTTATTACATTTTGCGGGAGTGTCAAACTGACGGCAATACGCGTTCATTGTCAGTGCTTCGTTAGCAATATCTTGGACTGGCAACATGTTGCTGCCCCAGCGCATGTTGCTGCCTTAATTGGACAGCGATACAAATCGCAGCAACAGCAACAGCAGCAGAAACAACTGAACTGCGATTCCAACTGCAACCTGGCCATGGGCATGGATCTGGGCAATGGGCCAATGATGTTGGTGCGGCTGTTGCTGCCACGCCCAGTGAAAACACCTGCAGCCGTTTACACGTCGAAAACACTAAGAGCTGATGGCAATTTGTCAAATTTCCTCGCCGAACTGAGCAGAGCCCAGAGCCCACTTAACGCCCCGTCCGGCTCGCAATTATCCTTATTAGCCAACTCCTTTTATTTTAGGGTTTTGGCCTTTTCGGGGCCCGCGCTTGTTTGCACTGATAAATGCGCAGCGACGGGGCAACACCTCTAAATGATGAGCAGAACGCGCCTAATTACATGGACACGACTATGCCGGCACGGCTAACTCCATTCTTTTCTTCCAGGAAGACCAATTTCACACCAATTGGGTGTGGTGCCCCAGAACTTTGCCTTTGGGTAATCACAGTTAACGCATGTTTTGGCCCGGCCTAAGTGCTTGTATGCCCTGATCACCCATTTGAAATGGTCGCTTAGCTGGCATAGTGATGGAAGAAGGGTTGAATTAAATCAGAGTACAGGGTATATTTTTGTTGTGTTGTTGCATCAATGAATCTGTCGTCTTTGGTAGGGGTATTGATGATCGATTAGTTTGCCCATTTCACAAAGAATCAGTTCTGTTAGTCAGTTAGTCAGTCAATCTTTAAGAGATTTTGTTTCTTAGATATATAGGGTATCTGTTAGTCGTTCAAGATCCACCTGATCACGCTTGTTTCCCTCTACTGAGCCCTATCATTAGCTATAAACTTGGGCATGTGCGATTCTGATTCTGCATCAAAGTGCGCCCTCGTCAATAGCTGCGACTGCTCTTTAATAATTATTATAAAACGCTCTCAGTCTGTCTCTGTGTCTCTGTCTGTCTGTCTGTCTGTCCTTGTCTGGCATTGAAGCGCATTTATGGCGCCGCCGCATACGCCGGCAATTAAACAATTGGCTTCAGCAGCAGCAGCAGCAACAGTGGCAGCAGTTGCAACAACAATGCGCCGCTTGGCCAAATTGAGAGTTGGCCCGCAGCCTGACCATAGTTGGTCAATGGAATCGAAACAAGTTGTAAGCGATAAGAACGTTGCCATTGTTCACTTGCTCACTTGTTCATTTGTACACTTGTTGCTGTTGTTGTTGTTGTTGGCATTGTTGTCGTCGCTTGTTGGTTGACTTTGGCTTTGTAATTATGGACATTATTTGTTGCTTGAGCAACATACACATTTACATGCTGTAGCGCCAGCAGCCTCGCTTTATAATCAAAGAGGCGGTCCCACATTCGCACACACCGCTACCGAAATATAACCATAACCTGCAACCTGCAGCAACAGCAACAGCAGCAGCAACAGCAGCAGCAGCAGCAGCAGCAACAATAATAAACGAGATATATTGCATTGAATATGAATATCTACCAGATCATTGATCGTTGATCATTACTTGTTGAGCGACACCTGTGCAGAATTATATGATCACTGAAATTATAGCCAATTCGCATTGCTAACTGGTTCATCGGGCGATATTAATTCAACTTGAACAGTTGTTGCTGTCGTATTTTGAACTGATTTGAATGTCATTCAGTGCATTTAATGATGCCGTTAAGAAGGCAGGATCTTCCAGTTAATGACCTCATTTAAAATACACTACAGCAAATTGAGTGCTATTATAAAATGTTAATAGCTGCACTTAAATCGAAAATGAAATCGAGTTCTCAATCGGATGGAAGATGTCCTTCAAAAATGTGGTTTTGGTAAATTCAACTAACGAATTCTCTCTTTCGAGGTGAATACTACAATCCTAGAATTCTACAATCTTTTTCTGGCTAAGTCGACACATTCTGTTCTAATGTGCTTTGGGCATTCCTTCTCATAGTCACAAGAACAAGATTCAGCTACTGATTAAATCGATGCCTGGGTAACTTCTTAGTCTAGAATGTCTTGGCAAAAGACTGGTAAGTAATTCAAGACTATTCTTTCCCTAGTTTTAAAATGTTAGCTAATTATGATTATGAATTGGTTTATCCTAGATCTGGTTCCGCTGCCCAGCTCAATTGCCTTCTTCCTTCGTTTGCTGGGTAACCTGTTGTATAATCCCAGTTGCTTTAAACGCAATTTGAAAGTGTTAATATACAGCATATATATATTAAAATACTTGTCTGAGCTGCCATTGAGTTAAATATGGCTTTTATTTTATTACAGATCCCTGATTGCCCGACACTCTGGCAGAGCTGCAATGATGACTTGAGGCAGGCTTTAACTTCAGGAGTCTTTGACTATTAGCTCGCTGTTAGGTCCATTACAGAGCCATCAGCTGTGATTTATGCGCACAAACAAACAGCAAAAGCAACAGCAGCAACAACATCCACACCGGCAACATCCACAGCAGCAACATCCACAATACTTGGTGCTTGGCCCCGCAGCTAATTAATTTGCCATTTGTGTCCCATTAGCGTAATTGTCTGTCAGTTAAAACTCGCAATGTGCCCCCTTTGACTTTATAAACGGCCAACAACGACGACAACGACGATGACGATGACAACGTGGCCAACTAGCCAACTAGCCAACTAGCCAGCTTGCTGACCAACAGCAGCAGCAGCTGGAGGAGCAAGTTGGCCAACCTTTGCTTGCATTTTATGTGTCACCAATTGTTGTTGTTCCTGATAATTTGCATACATGCTAAATGCAAGGCGACTTTTATGTGACGCGCCACGCATTTAATTTGAATTCGTTGTCAGCTTGGCGCCTTTGAAATAAATCTAAGGCGTGGCTGCGTCCCACATACGTCTGACTATCGGGCATGCAAACATTTTGGACAATTGCATTTCCAATGGCGCCCATCAGTCTATGGAACACCTGCAACTGAAGCCCACGCAGCAACAACAGCAGCAGCAACAGCAGCAGCAGATTTCCCAGGCATTGAGCCAAAGCAGAACATTTTACAGCTGCACGGCGTGGGTACAGTGAGGTGTCTTCTGATGGACAGGTTTAATACCTCATTGAATTTAACACGGATTTCGAGCCAGAATTACGATATGAACTTTGAATGCTTGATTACAAGAAGCCATTTTTTTCAGATGATTGGTTAAGTTTGATTTTACAATATTATGACTGGAAGCAGGCTACTCTCAGTAGACATTTTCTGACTTCCAAAGGTGTTTACACTGTACAGCATAAAGACTATCATGGATGCAGGCACAAAGACTCTGGAGCTGATGCTGAAGCTCAAGCTGGAACTGGAACTGGGCAGACGACAGACAGAAGATAGCAGACAGCAGGAGCTGGGCGAGAGGCAGGAGGCAGGGGACAGTGAACAGGGGGCGGCATTGTCGGCTCGTTTGCCATATAAAGCGAGACGATGTTGTTGTCGACATTGTTGTTGTTGTTGTTTTCGTTGTTGTTACTGTTGTCTGTGAGCATTCACCTTAGATTGCCTTAGATGCCCGGTGTGCAGATGTCGCCGGGAACAGCTTCGAACAGACAGACACCGACCCTTTAGGCAGCTGCTCTTGCTGTCTTGCTGTCTAGATGGGAAAGAAGTGGAGAGAGGGGCTCGGGGAGATGAGGGGTCGGGGTAGGTGGCCCACGCACTTGCCTAGGCATTGGCAAGGATTCCTGGCCTGCCACAAACAAAGGCAAACAAAGGCAAAGCCTGACTGCAGACTCAATTCGCGATTAATAGAAATAGAAACTGGCAACAATGTTGCATAATACGTGGGCGTTGGCTACGAGATCGGTGTCCCCCTCCCCCTTCCACCAGTTGCAAGCAGTTGCAATTTGGCATCAAAAGCCTGGAGAAAACTTCTACCAGATTATTTTCTGCTCAATCTTAAGTTCACCTGGTTATATAATTCCAACGGCACTTAAACGTTTTACGTTATAATCTTTATGGCCTCACCATGGGATGCAGCAGCAACTTGAATTCCAACAGCACCTCCTGCCCCCTGCGGCTGCATGTGGCAAAAAAACAGAGTCTGGAGTCCACACCGGCTGCTGCCCTTTTGTGGCTCATTAAAGTTGCGCCTTTTTTGGGGCGCTATCTTATCATAAAAATGCAGTTGCTTCAACACCTGCAGCCTGCATCAAACACACATTTGCACTTTCCACCTCGCAACGGGGCACCACAAATTTCAATCAGCCATAATAAACTATAAAATATTTTCGGCATTTTCGGTCATAAAAAAAAAATACGTAGCACGAATTTAAAAAGGATTCGTTGCTAAGGTATAAAAAATGATTCAGCTTTTTGGGGACGATGCTGCAGAAAATTAAGAATTAAAGTGCAGTTTTGAGAAAGGTTAACATTTTTGATAATGATTAAAAAAAATGTTATGCATGTAATGATAAGGCTAAGAAAGCAGCTTTCAGGAAATGTACAAGCTGAAACTGATTACTTATGGGCTAAAAATGTTAATGAGTTTGAGCTTAAATAAAGTTTAAAAATTCGCTTTTAAGCAAATGTAAGAACTGAATCTAACTTCCAAACATACTTAAAGTGTTTTACTACTTTCACAAATCATTTTTTAAAAACCTTTAACTTATTCTATTTTTATAATCAACATGAAAATATTGCAACATATATAAAGCTTTTTCACCCCAAAAGTCATAGTCATATTTTCAAATATTTGTAATATATTCTTAATCACTTTAAAGTGAGCAACGGATTTAAATCTTTGACTGCTGCTACTGTTAAAAGATTTTAATACTATTATTTCTTAAAACTTTAAGCCGTCTGTGTTTGGTTAAGGCGAAACTCAATTAAGTAACTGTCTCAGTCGTTGACATAACTTAAAGGCCGATTACCTTTCGGGCTGTGCCACAAATCAACGCAATGCAAACTGGCCGCCTACGAGTGGATCTTTCTCGTGGTCTTGGCATTGGTCTGCACCACAGCAGGGTGTGGCGCCTGGGACCAACCAAACACAGGACATGACCAGAGTGGAAGCGCATGCGCAGCGGGCCTTATGCATTTTAATGCTGCATGTGGAATGGTCTTGGGACCTGAAGCTCTGAGACTGGACCTAAAGTTGAAGCCTTTGCCTGTCGATCGTTGTTTATGTTGGTGTTATTTTCATTGCAAACAAATGATGAGAAACACGCAAACGCACTCAAAAAAAAAAAAACAAAAACAAAAAAAAACTTTAACAATCTGTCCGACGGACAGACAGACTGAAACTGAAATTGAAATCACAATAACTTGAATAAAGGCTGTAGAGCAAGATGGAGAAAGAGGAGACCGGGGAGACGGTGCGGAGACAGCAGGCAAACGATATAACATTAATTTAAACCAGTAAAAATTTAGTTGAAAAATAAAAATTATCGTTGAAACCCAAAATTTATTTTATGTGCTCAATTTGCAAAAACACAAACGGAAAATGGTAAAAAAAAATATGCATGATCAAATACGAATTTTATTAAAATATTTTATGGACAGAAAATGAGGGAATACTCATAAAATAATTGTTGATTTAAATTTGAAAGATTTCAGGAAGTAGTTAAGACTGAAAGTTAAAGTGCTGTTCACAATTTTAAAACTACAAGAAAGAATTCAATTAATTAGTATAAGATACAGGTATAATTAGGCTACTGAAATACAACAAGCTAGTAATTTGAGTTGTTCAAGCTACTTAAACAGTAGCACTGAAGCCATTAAAAATGCATGAAAAAGGTATAATAAAGTTGTGGTAAAGCATGTATCAGTCAGAAGGAAAAACCATCTGCGATCTCATATATATTCTTAAGAACGAGAGAATTCAAAGTTGGAGTGTAAGTTTCGATAAATTCCTCTGTACTCCAAAATCGATATAGGCGAAAGGAACGAAAGACAAAATTTGAAAGATACATTTTTCGAATCTTTGCATATGCCTTGCAAATAACTGTACCTAAGAGGTGTTCAACTGATGATTGATGGCTAAAGACTTGGCTTCAGGCCATCGCCCAATCGAACTATCTCGACTGGAGCCTTCTGACCTGCCTGTACACTCATCTTCTGGCAGCTCAAATAGCTGACTATGAAAAAGTACTCTGCACTGGCGCAAGGTGCGAATTGAAGCTTAGAAAGGTGTAGCTCAAATTACGATCAACCAAATGGCAGCTGGCTGATGGCTCAATCAGCTCCAATTACCAGCCAAAAGCACTGAATTAAGAAATTCACATTGATGATAAAAGAGGAAAAGTATATACAAAAAATAATAATCGGTTTTTTTTTTGCTTCTAGCTACACTCGACAAATTAGCAAACAGCGAAGGACCAACAACCAAGCAGGCCAATTAAAAACTCATTAGGGGGGGTGAGGTGCGGAGTGGTGGCGGGTCGTTCAAGGAGTTATTGAGTCGATTTAGGTTTAATTGCCGGTTTCACCATGGCCAAAAAAATATTCGTGGGGCTAAAATCAGTTTCAGCACGTGCAGAAACGAACGACTGCCCCAAAATGATGGGCACTTGCATTAAACGAAATCGTTTAGAGCCGAACTTAAGACGTGGCTCAAGACGAGTGTGCTGGAGAAGGGGTGGCGGGGAGCCGGAGGGAGGTGAGGGGAGGGGAGCGGAATACAGGCGATTCAACTGACTGGCTGCGCAATTAAAGCGCAAAACTGAGACGGCCCAGAGGCCGAGAGTCCATGTCCAAAATGTGTTCAATTTAAATTAACGATCAGCGCAAAATCACAAACGGCAGTTGGCATCGAGGATTTCGGGCTTAAGGGTAATCGAGGGGATTGAGGGACATCGGGGTTGTCTGTTACATCGTGATTGAGAGAGCGAGAGGTGGAAACGACAGCAGGCAACATGCAACCCATGCCGAGTTTTGTGTTTCTGCTTTTTTTTTTGTGCAGCTCCAGATGCGATGCAATTAAGCAAAAGTTTTATTTAAATTGCTGGCGCTGCCGAACCAAATTTCTTGCCGTGCTTCTGGCTTGTAACTCTACCTGTGGCAGAGTGTGTAGAGAGAGGGGAGGGGCGATTATTTTTTACTCTTGGGGTCTCTCAGTTTGAGTTGCACATGTGTTTGCTAATTTCTGCGTGCAATTCAAACATTAATTAAATTCAACATTTTAGCTATAAATTGTTTGCTTAATTGCCATTTAAGCGTTGGAGCCACAGTAGTTACGCTCAGCGAGAGTGAGAGAGAGGTGAAAAGAGAGAAAGAGAGAGGGCAGATGGGAGGGGGGGGGGGGGGGGTGAGGAGAGCGACATTGGCAGCGGCATTT
The DNA here is from genome assembly GCA_035041595.1 of Drosophila basisetae. Taxonomy (NCBI): domain Eukaryota; kingdom Metazoa; phylum Arthropoda; class Insecta; order Diptera; family Drosophilidae; genus Drosophila; species Drosophila basisetae. The sequence continues at coordinate 3,342,712 of JAWNLB010000020.1, forward strand.
CAATGCAAACACAGTTGGCAAGTCATCGTCGTGCGGCCATAAATAAATTAAAAGTCCACGGCAAAATGACAGCAACAACAGCAGTTTGGCAACATGTTGCAAAGACTGGCACATACACTGAGAACAAAAGTTCACTATCTTCTAAATATGGGGGTACTCATTCCTTTAACCTACGGGTATCAGCCCTATGATCAAGCTATCTCAAAAATAGTAGAAGTACAGCAAGAGATTGAGTGTCCTCTTTTGGTGCCAGACAATTTGAAGTCAGACAGATTGAAGCAGTTCTGAAATACGAAGATGGTCCCATTAGGGTTTCCCCTGACTTAAATCTTCTTGCTCTTATACTCAATCAATTTGTGCGTCAGGGCTTCCACTCGTCAGATTCTATCCGAAGTTTCCCTCAGGCTAGCAGGCAGAATAAGAAACTATAACAAGCTTGCCAGATAATGACGCTCGACTTGGCCTTGAGAATGACGAAATTCTTGATTCAGCCAGCCAAGCCGATTCGAATTTTGTCTACTTTCCGGTTGGTAAAGTCTAAAGGTTATGATCTAATAATAGAAGTGCTTGTAATTGGCTCTTAATGGCCTAATAGCATTAGTTCCACTTACAAACTATGATGTTATTAGTTCAACTTACGTAACGGAAATTAAGCGGAAAATCTGATTAGCTTTACTAACTGTTTAAAAAGTTTCAAAAGTAATAATATATATTTATATATATACATATATCTTTATATATTTATACCTTTTTATTTACAATATTTTTGAAGTACAGACTGCTTTTGAATGCAGCACAACAATGATGACTCGTAGAGTTTAGGGTAAAATTCTCGAGAGCCTTTCACCCACATCACAAACTCAAATTTACAATGAATTTCATTCCCAATTTGCTAAAATTGGTTAGCAGTTACTGTTAAGCAAATAAGTTGAACAAACAATAACTAAATTTGCATATATTGTTGGTCAAACTTGCTTTTTGTCGAGTGTAACGTGACGTCAATTCAGAACAAGAGCAAAATCAGCAAGAGCAGTGGCAGCATCAACAGCAGCAGCAACTGCAACATATTATTAATGATGGCGGAAGCAAATGCGGCGCTTTTGATAATGTGTCCTTGTTGTTATTGTTGTTGTTGCTGCTGTTGTTTTGTGTTTGTCCAAAATGTTGACGTTGTTTGGCTCGTTTGGCCAATGTCTATGTCATGGCAAACGTATTGGCATTGACAGTGCAACAGCAGCAGCAGCAGCAGCTGCTGCTATAAATGCAACTGCAACATTTTGCATTTGCTGCTGCTGTTGATGAGCCATCATTTCTTTTTGGCCATAACAGAGTGCAGCTGGGCTGAACTGTGGCGCCTTTTCTGTTTTGTTTTTTTTTTTTTGTGGTTTGTGCAGCACCACGGGCGACGCTTAACTTGGCACCAAGCTGGCAAATCGTTTTCACTACCAAATAGAGCCCCCAAAACCAAAAGCAAAATGAATTGGTTGCTCAAGTATCTCAGTTGCGTGGCCGTGTAAAACAAAACAGCCAGCCAGTTGTTGCAGTTGCAGTTGTTGCAGCTCCAATTCTTTTTTGCATTTTGTTCAATTTCAATGGCGCCAAATCTTTGCTGTGGGACGCAAACGCAGACGCAGTTGCAGTTGCAGACACAGCAACAAAAACAACAACAGACGCAACTAAATCCTTGGCTTTGCCTGTTGAAAATGTTGCCCAGCCATTTGGGCCACAGGCTGTTCCAGCTGAGATAGACAAACTAGATAAGCAAAATAATTCGACTACCATTCTTTGAGGGTGCTACAAGCTGTAAAAAGCACTTGCAAAAGATACTTAGATACATTTTGCTCGTACTCAAAATAGTTTTGTACAAACTGCAAAAGTCGTATGAAATACACTGATATAAAAATTCAGTTTTGGATTATTTATTTTATTATCTCTAATTACTGTATTTTTATTAGTTAGTTTTCTTTTTAATATATTTGCATAAATCCAACAAATTAAATTGCATTTTATGACCATCTAGAATATAATTATTTGCTTTTAATTTCAGCAATATTTCGTAATATGTAATTAATTGTAATTATTATTATTATTTTATCATTATTCGTATAATGGTTTTTATTATTAACTTGAACAAATTCAATTTAAAAAAGTAAATTTAAAATATATGTTAATGTTATTTATATAAATATTTATAATATCATAGTTTATTTTTTAATTAACTACACGCCACATTTCTGTGCATTGACTTAATTTGTCATCAACAATATTAATCGTTTCTATCAAACTAAATCAAATTGATGCAAATGTTAACAGTCATGTGGCATTCTTGGCCTTGTTGACTTGCGGCAAAAACGCAGCTGTTTCGATTATTAAATGACTTATGCAAGCTGATTATTGCTGGGAGCAATGCCACACACAGAAATTTAATGACTCAATTCGATTTAATTAAACATTTAAGTGGTAATTACAAAAGCCGTTTAATGCGACCAGCCTTTGACGGCTCAAGCGACTAACTCTTTCGCATTCGCATTTGACACATAATTGAAAGTTTCGATTATAATTGCCAGGCAGTCAGAAGTCATTTAAAAGGTGCATTCATTCATTCACTTATGCAAATGCCAAAACAGTCTTCGGCTGTCTCTCCAGCTCCCCAGCTCCACAGTGTCCAAGTCTCGCAGGGTGTGCAATTGACAAACGACTTGAACTTGTGACTGTAGGCCGAACCATACACAAATAATCATATATATGTATATATATAACCGAACAAGAAAATATATCTGAATGAAGACGACTATTTATTGCACTTGCAATAAGTTTAAGCTTTATATCGAGTCAAATAGAATAATCAAGGAATATATACTTAATGAATATAACAACTTTTATAGGGATAGATATGTATCTATGAAGTTCTTCTATATTTTAGGTATATAAGTTCAGAGACTATACTATTTTATACATTAAATTAATTTCTTTATTCTTTACATTTACACGATACGTACAAAGATTTCTTAACACTTTTGATGCCAATCTTAAATAATACTTTTAGCAAGAGTATGAAAATTTGAAAACGCAATTTTTTAATAAAGTTTGTCGGCTTGTCTGTTTTAGCCTGCACATAAATTTTCGAGTCTGAGGTGCTTATGCGTATGTATATTAGTATAATTTACATGCATGACACACACACACACCGGCACACTCGAAACACACACGCTGCAAGGGGTCTCTGAAGGTGAACCGCACGCAGAGTTTGTGCCTTAAGTCTTTCGTTACGTTTTGGCAGATTTGGGTGCGTGCGCATTTGCATTGCAATTTTTTAATTGATATTTAATTGCAGCAATGGCATAAACATACACACACCGCCATACACACATTGACATGCACATGCGTAACTGGCATAAATATTTTATGTGCTCCCCAAAGTGTTTATGAATATTGCAGCTCTATTTTTGGTCACTGCACCCACTGGAAAAAAGGTATGATGAAGCTATGGAGCAGCATGTAACAGCCAGAAGGAAGACATATATATTCTCTATAGAAATCAGCCGAAACGATTTAGGAATGTCCGTCTATCTGTCTGTAAGAACAAACCGGAGACTATATAAGCATTTGGGTTCTGGGTATCTCTTAGTCGATCTCTTTCTACTAGAGAATTTTACTTGACTTTTATTTATTTTTTATTGATTTTAAATGCGCGCAGCTGCAAATTGCTTGATTTTATCATATACGAATGGATTGATTTTTAGCACAATTAAAAAATAAAAACATTTATGACTGACAATTTTCGTTGCAAGAATTTTGCTCAGATGTAAACCGTAAATAGTTTGATTTTATAATTAACTGTTGATTGTTTTTTTTTTAATTTTACGATTGCACTCAACATAAAAGTATTTATGGTTTTTTACTCTCAATTATTAACAGCTGCTGTTGTCACAGACAAAGGCAATACAAATATTATATTCAGGTGGCTCATTCTCAAGCTTTTTTGTCTCTTTGTTTTTTTATTTGTTGTTGTCTAGCTATCTATTGTTCCGTTCCTGGACGGAGGCACTGTAATCCTTGCTGCCACTTGGCTGCCGGCTGGCTCATCTTCTAACACTTTTCAAGAACTTCAATTGAAGTTCTCACGTTCGCATTTGTTTAGCTAATTTTGTGGATATTTCAATTCTTTTTTAAACAGGAAACGCTTTCAAATTGTCTTTTGTTGTCCAAGTTTAGTTTTCTCTCTCTCTCTCTCTCTCTCTCTCTCTCTCTCTCTCTCTCTCTCTCTCTCTCTCTTGTCGATAGCTGTGTGTGGGAATGAAAAAGCAAAATTCAATGGCGTGTTGGCGACAGCTTCAGCCGCACAGCTGGAATCGGGGTCCACATTGAAGTCGTAGTCTGAGTCGTACTTCTCTAATTGCGACTAACAGCTCCAAATTTGTCTTGTCCGCTGTGGGCGCTCAATTGGTTTTTTGCTTTGGAAAGGTTCAATGGATTTCAATTTGCCAGCGTTTAGAGTTTGAGGAATGGCTTGGCCAGCACACCGACAAAAGTTGCGACTGCAAAATTAGCGAACAGATTGTGCAAAAAGCCAATTTTATAGTCTTGTATTGATTGATTGATATTTCTGGTGTAATTATCTGGCTGTGCATGAAAGGAAGTTTTATCAAAGCAAGCTTTAAAAATGGAAACGTCTTAAACCCAAAATAAATATATTAAGAACTGTTAAAGACAATTAGACTTGATTAAACTAAAACTACAACGTTAAACAAAAACATGGCTAATCCTCAGGAGCTCCCTGCTCAATTTTAACATTTGATATGCCAATTTTCTCAATCTTAATAGAAATCTCTCTGTTGTGAATACTTGTTGTTTACAATTAATAAACCTTATAATTTATTTATTATAAATTCCAGCCAATAAGCAAAAATTTATCTCAGATTTAAGAATCGAACAAATAAAGCTTGTTTTTTTTTAATTTATGCTCAATATATTATAAGCATATATTAATAACATTTTTAAATTAAAACTGTTATTTATTTCAGTTGTTTTTAAATATCTTTTGCTGGTGTTATGATATATCAGGCAACAGCTTCGAAATTGCATGCAAAATCAAAATAAATAAAACGCTGAATCAACGTAAAACTGTTTTTCCCATGACCTCGAAAGCCGGTGCTCAGTTTCCCAGTTACCAATTGGCAGTCAGGTTTTGGGCCAGGCTCAAAGTCAGGCCAGCAGGCAGGCGGTTCAAGTAATTTGAGATGAGATGCATTCAAATCAGACGACGACGTGACGTTGAAATTAAATCAACAAGACTAGAGACGAGTCGGCTAAAGTCAACAAGCCAGCCAGTCAGCCAGCCAGCCAGATAGCTAGCCAGTCAAGCAGTTAGCCAGACTAGACCAGACCACTTGACCAAGACGGCCGCAATCTTGGCGATTTAACCCTGGTCTGACTAATGCATGACAACGATGCGACGACTTGTGGTGTAAATTGCTTAACATTTAGGCAGCTTTAATTTCTAACCGGGTCTCCTTCTTCTACATCGTCTTCTTGTTGTTCTTCATTGCTGTTGATGGTGTAATTTGTTCTCATCATGCCCAAATTATTATGAATGACCGCAGGCGACAGCTTTGATTAAAATGCCATCCTATATATATGTGGCTATTTAATAAAGTGATTCCACTGAGCCGGCGTTAAACCCTACACTTGAAGAAATAAGTAAAATGAAGTTCAGCAAAGGCAGCTTGACTTAATTTTTTTGCTTCAGACATTCATTTGCTAGACTTATAAAAATCAAAATTATATTGAAGAGATTTTCTAAGCATAGCTTCAACTTATCTCTGATTTTTTGTTTGAGTGTATCGTGTGAGTGACTATTTGTGTTCCAAATGGCAGCGGTTCAAGCTTGTAGCTGACACGCAATGTTGTTTGTTGTTTGGCTGCTGCTGCTGCTGCTGATGATCCTTACAACCGAGCACGAAACTGGAAGAGCAATCTTTCAGCACAGAGGCCACATATAAAATAAAGGCTAACAAAATATAAATGCAGACACGTCTGACGGCAAATTGCGGTCAGGTTCAACTTGGACAGAGTCAGAGCACAGAGTCAGTCCGTCAATTGTGCTGGCGAAAGGCTGAGCAAATCAATAATTGTATTGACTGAACGCCGAAGATCAGATCAAAAGGTCGCCTGCATCATGCAAATAATGCGGCTGCGATGAGCAGCAGACTCGTCGAGCGATCATAACTTGCCACAGACACACTGATTGCAACCGCGGAATGCAGAATGCAGCAAACACAGCAAACAGAAGAAACAGTCATACAGTCAGACGGACAGACGGACAGACAGACAGACAGACAAACAGACATAGAGACGGACAGAGAATGCAGAATGCAGACTTGAGACTGCAACTTGCTGAAAGGTCAACGCGATCATTTCCGCATGATTACAAATGCAATTCGTTGCTTGTGGCATGCGCTGTGGAGGCCTCTACCTACTACTATTTCATCTTGAGTCACCAACAGCAAAAGCAACAGCAACAGCAATAGCAAGCATTAAGCACCAAGCACCAAGAACCAAGCCAAGCTAAGCCGACTTCGTTCTCGCTGATGTTGCCGAAGCGCAACGTGCTCAAGTTTGTGTCTTAAGTCATTCGTTTTTATTTTCATTCTGCCGCTCTCTCAAGTTGCGTCTGCGCTCTCGCGAGCAACTCTCCACTTGGTTTCTTGCTTGAGCAGGGGCGAGAGCTGTGCGCGCATGCGCTCTTTTAAGGGGCACTGAGAGGGGTGTGTGTGTGTGTGAGGGGTAATGGGCGGGGAAGTTAAGGGGCGATTGAGGGGTGTGTGTGTGTAGACTTTTGTGTGGAATCTATTGAGCGGGGTTATTGACGGGGTTATGCTGCGGGTGGTGTGTTTGATTTCTGGTCTCCGCTGGGGTAAGCGACTATTCTGCCCCTTAATCATACCCCTTTGAAGAGGAATTGGCAGGAGAAATGGAAGGAGAAGATCGGAAAGGAGAAGATCTGAAAGAAGAAGTTCTGAAAGGAGAAGATCAGAAAGGAGAAGATCTGAAAGGAGAAGTTCTGAAAGGAGAAGAACTGAAAGAAGGAGATCTGAAAGGAGAAGAACTGAGAGAAGGAGATCTGTAAGGAGACAAGTTGATAGGAGAAGATCTGAAAGATCTGGCTCACAAAATATAGGTTCTTACAATAAAATACGCAACACCTTAAATATATATATATTTTTGTAGGTCTAAATATTGCTCGGAAATTAAATTGTAACGAAAAAAAATTAATAATACGAAACATATTGATTTCAACTGATTTAAACTTCAATAAGTTACTTTTATACACTTCTTGACTTATGACAAGGCAAATTGAACATTACTTGCTAACTTTTTAATATTGTTATAAATCAATTAGTTTGTATATCAATCCATATCTCGCTTTTATTATTTATTACAATCCATAAAAATCCCTTCAATTTAAAACAAGCCAATAACTCAATAATGATATTTATGCTTTTTTCTCTCCACATTACAGATTATCTGTGGAAGGATTTCGGTGCGTAAGCGACTCGTCTAAAAGCCTTTACGAGTGTTGATAAATGGAATCAATGATGATCGATGCTGCTGCTGCATTTACAGTCAGCTACTTAAAACCTTCACAGATGTAGATAACAATGAATTATTGCCAACTGCTACCGACTAAATGCATTTAACTCAATCATACCCTCAGCAATTTCACAATATCTGGCAATTGAGCAACTGGCAGATGCGCCTCTGTCTCCAGCTCCAGCTCCAACGCAGACTTCAACTCCTCCCCATCTCAGTCTCAGTGTCTTCCAACTGCAATCGGCAGTCAGCGATAAGACAGTGTCAAAATTCAGCAACTGCTGTTTGGCAGCAATGCTGTCAACATATCATTTGTCATTTGGCTAAAGTCGATAGTCGTGCCCGGTCCGAACCGGGTCTTTGTCTATGACAAATGCAACGGACAAGTGGGTGGGGAAGCGGATTGTGCTGAAGTTGAAGTTGAAGATGCCAAGTTATTAATGAAGTTGCTGACCGGTTGGAAGCATGCAAAAATGTGCCGCCTTACGGGCAATTAACCTGCTAATTAAATGGCCGCCAGTAGCGATCACTGCCGCTGTTGCTGGTAGCTTTTGGCGTTTTGTGTTTTATGCGGCCTTATCAGGCCACAACGATCTGAGCGCACGGTGCATGGAGCAAACGGTATCCTCATGCATTACCCTTGATTGCTGGACCTGAAAATGCAAGACGACAGTTTGGGCCAAGCGGTGCACCAAGCTCCAAACATGCCTCTTCATTAGCTCCCAAAATTGATGAGTTCAATTAGGCGGGCAGCCAGGAAGACAGGCAGCTGTTGCTGCTGCTTTTGCTGCCCCTCTACTGTCCCTTCATCTTCTTCTTGTTAACTGGTAATTAGCGCAGAGATTTTCAAATTGCCAAAACTTGTCCAAAAACGTTGCTTGTCAAAGTCGGGTTCGAACCGAAAATAAAGTAAAAATCTGCTCTAGTGGAGAGTGAATGACTGTGAGGATGCCCTGTGGAGATACTTATCATTTTGGGTGTGGGATGTCGTCTGATTATGGTGTCAAATCGGAACTGGAATCCTAGAGTTATCTATTGCTAAGCCCGTTACAGAAACAGATATTTGTTATCCTCACACACCCACGCAAGCGAATACAAGAAATATTGGAACCAATTCATAACCTTCACGCTTCTGGATTGGGATGTGACATGGCTGTGATTCTGTTTGGGATACTTCCTCACTATGCCCTAGACTATGGAAATTGCCATTAAAATGTTTGATTATGTAAAAAGGTCAACTAGAGTCTTACATCGCTATTAATCGACATGTTATGGATTAAGCTGATTTATTATTAGTGTGAGTCTGCTACACTACGAGTATATATAAAATATAAAACCTACAGATTTCTCCTGTTGCACATTGCCCAACTTTATGGATACCCACTCCCAGCTAATTCTTAATGAACAGGGTATAATAAAAAAAAAGAGATGTGTGTCAGTGTTTTATTTTTGTTTTTGTGTTTTTTTTTTTTTTGGCAACGAGCCCATTTTGCTGATGTGCCCCATTCACCTGCAGGCTGTGTGTGTTGCATGTCTTGGTTTCACTTTCGCAGCATTGTGAAATCAAATGAATATGAATTCCAATTCCAATTTTTCAATTCCCTTTTTTTGCAGCTGCCGCACAAAAAATTGCCCAGCATTCGTAGAATTTGCAGCAATCCTTTTATATATATTTTTAGGTTGTTTTGTTGATCTTTTTGTTTTTTATTTTTTGTGCTGTTGTTTTTGTTTTTTGGGTTATTCGGCAGGGCTTAATGAGCCCGTTTTGGAAATGGTATTCTCGTGTTAAAACATTGATTCGATTGGCGCTCTTAAAAGGTGTCGCCGACCCATAATAAAAATGAGCCAAGTTTTGAGTTTTGCCCTTGCTTAGCTGCAGTCTTAAAATTGCCCATTAAAGTTTCGCCCAAAAAATCAAAAGGCGCCGTATCCTTTTTATGTTGTTAATTAACGCATAGGTTTTTTATAGTGTTCTTTTTTTTTGTTTTTTTTTTTTTTTTGGCAGGATTAAATTTTTTCAGCTGCTGTTAAATTGGGCGATCAGCATGTCAACTTTTATGGGTCTTATGGTTTAATTTTTAACTGTATTGTCCATTTAGCAGCACAGGTCCCCAAAACTAAAAGCTGAGTGCCCAATACATTAACACATACACGCACAGCTAGTGACAGGTGTGTGGGTGTATGTGTGTGTGTGTTCATGTGTGTGTGAACGGTACAAGAGTTCTTTTCGTTTGCTCTTCGATTTCGTTTTCACATTTTCACAGTCCCACGTTGCGCTTTCTCACAGGGGTCCGTGTGAAAAGCATTTCAGCAATTTTCAGAATGCTCCAAATGTGCAACAAGACGAAGAATTTTCGACAATGTAAAGCCAGCTAAATAACAACTATATGTGACCCAAGGATACCCTGTAGAGAAGAGACAAGTTTATATCCATTATAGTTGCAAACATAAATGTTAATAGTAAAGAAAACTAATTATTAAGTTGTTCTTTAGTTTGAGTAAGTAAATAGTAATTTTAATAAATAGTTAGCGAGTCTAGGTATACTAATATATAGCTTACTATAAAATGAATGTTGCATCATATAAGAACCATTTAATCAATTTAAACAAACTGCCTAGCTCGCTTACTCCCCCCGAATTCTCGCATTCTCACAAAAAGAGCACAACAGATTTAAACAAATGCCACATTGTATATGATAGCATAATAGCCCAGGCTTAATAAACCCCTTCCGCGCTGCTGTGTGCAGGGCATGATACAAATCGCAGAGCGTTGCTTTAATAAAGTTCTCACTCTCACATTATTCGTCACGGCAAACGCGTCGCGTCGCGTCTGCGCGCCCACATTCCAGAGAGGAGCGCAGCGAAGAGCGGACGACTGAGTGCGTGTTTTTTTTTGATATTCCCAGTCTCATTAGCGGACGACCAGCAATTTGAAAATCCCCTCCCCAGTCCACCCGCTGCCAATTGCCAGTACCCAGCGACAGTTCACATGAGGCTCACCCCGTGATGAGTTTTTGATTCTGAGTCTCTGTCGCTGTCCGCTTCCCAGGCACAATTGCCAACAACTGGGCAAGTTCTCGTGTGATTTTTATGTGTTTGTCAGTGTTTCTGTGTGAAGCAACAGCAACAACAACAGCAATTGCAACCCTTAACAAAGCCAAACACCTGAGTGTGGCAAGCAGCGCTTTTAGGGGTGACTTTATTGTCGACAATGCCACAGACGCGTGCCGCATGTGTGTGAGAAACGCAATTTGTTATTGTTTATTTGTGACTTGTTTACACAGCGTGTTATTGTAGCCAATACAACTGCAATGAACTCGAATGTTAAATGCCAGTGGGATGGGATTCTTTAGTGTTGTCCTTAATACTGCAAAACTCTTTGTTGCATGAATTTGGTAGTAAATGTTTGAGTCAAGGGCGTTTCTATACTCTTATATAGTGTATTCCTTATGGGCATCACTAGTCGAGTCTATGCGAAATATTCAATCTATCTTTAAGCTGTTTTGATGAAACTTGCAACTTATTCGCCTTTTTGCTGATGTTAACTTGTGTGCTGATTGCCTCTTAATAAGCTCTCAAAACTAATGAGTTCAATTAGCTTCAACGAAAGCAGACATGCAGACAGCCAGGCAGCTGCAGCTCCGTTTGATTCTACTTCGTCTTATTCTTCTTCAGGTTCACTGTAAATTTTCAAATTGCCAGAACAAGTTCAAAATCGTTGCATTTCAAAATAAAGAATGCTTTAGCGAAGACTGAGTGACTTGAAGGATGCCTGTTGCATCGAAGCTGTCTTACACTTGTAGTTACTTATCTTTGAAGTATTGAAGAACTTCAATTCAAACTGATTTGGTTGTATTTTTGCATTCAGGACTTGAGTTCTTATAACACAATATATAAATCCAAGTGAGAATTTTGAAAAAAATAAATAATCATTAATCAAAATCTGGAAATTCGCCACTACTGGTACTTGATCCACATAAGCTTCTCTATTTTCTTTTTCTCTCATTTTGCTGAGTGTCCAAATTGGAAATGTATCTCATTAAGTTAGGTAATCAAAAGCGCTAGCAACAGCAACTGAACTCAGTGCGGGCCAAACACAATTGTTGGCCGTTTAGATCGGGCAAAATGTACAACTCAATTGCAGTCAGTTTTATGGTGAATGTTGAACGGATTTGGAGTCGTGGCGGAAGGGATTGCGCGGAGCATCTCAAATTGCTAACATCAGCAGCAAGTTCGTTGCCTAAGTCTTTCGTTTTATTGCGATTTTTGGTTCTGCTGCATTGCATTTGAAATCGGTACATAAAACGTATTTATTTTTATGCATTAACTTGAGCAAACAACATCATCATCAGTGCAACAGCAACAGCAACAACTGCAACAACTGCAACAACTGCAACAACAGCAACAACAATTTTTGCGATTTAAGATTTTTGTTGCTTGATTTCATTGCACCAAAAAAGGCAACGGCAACTCCCATTAAACGTCCCAAAAAGGCAAAGTTGTTGTTGCTGTTGTTGTTGTTGTTTTTCTTTGTTAACTGGCGCCCACCAGGTTGTTGCAAGCGTTACGGCCACCGGCACAGTCGCTCTTGCAACGCTCAGCATTTCATTTCATTTTGTGGCGCCACGCCCCAGCAACAACTGCCACATGCAACGCCCACCGGCAAACAGCCGTCTTTGTGCCATATTCCCAGATTTGTTTAGGCCATTTTGATACGCAACCCGCTCACCCCTCCCCCTACCCGCCCCCTGCTGTCTGCCTGCCTGCCTGCCACCAAGTGCAGCATCATTAAAGCAGCTGCATTTAATTTCAATGCCCATTTAAGGCTGCAAACTTTTGCTGTTGCCGTTGCTGTTGCTGTTGTTGTTGTCAAGGGCTCACTTTTCCCCCATGCAGCCTACAGCCTGGCAGCTGCGCAGCTCAACGCATTTTTTACAACATTTTTGCCGCGACTCTATGTTGCAGTTGCAACCCAGTCTCAGTCTCAGTCTCAGACCTAGTCCCAGTCCCAGTCCTAGTTGCTGCCCCGTTCCAAGTGCAACACGTGCAACTAGACGAGAGAAATCAGCCCTGTGTTGGCCCCCTTCTTGCACCTACTGCTGCTGCCATGGGTGTTGTCATGATTTTAACAGCTACGGGGGACGAAGGCGAGACATCCTTCTCTTACTCTGTGGGACTTTCATTTATTTATTGGATGGAAAACATTTCAATGATTCAAGCAGCTATCCCAATGTGAATATTAACTAAACAAGAACATAAGTTAAAAACTCTGCGAGTATCACGTACAAAACTAGAGTTTTTCTGTGAAATCACTTGCCATGCAAAAAACTGATATTGCATGATTTCTCAAGGGGAGCATTTCTCCCGTCCCTATGCGCTCCGCTTGGCTACGCCCCTGGCTTGTAGTTTTTAGCTGTTGTTGTATCAATTAAAGCTGCGCTTGATTTTCACATGCGTAGGGCGACAGGTGCAAAATGCTACAGCGGCTTAGGCTCTCAGCCACATTTCCTCCGATCACAGCTCCCAGCTTGCAGTTCTCAGCCCCCGTCATAGTCACAGTGATTTGAATTTTTCCATGCGGTTGGGCCAAGCAAAATTACATGTTAAAATGGCAAAACAGGCGGCATTCATTCAACGGCAGGCAAGCGGCAACATGCCACATGCAGCATGCAACAGGCACAGGTGCACTGGCAGTGGCAACAGCTGCTCAAATCATTTGCAAACGCGTTAAGTGCATCACCGGATGGGCGGTGGCCCCAGCTCCACAAACGGGTGGCCAGCAACAACAGCAACAACAACAACCACAATACACACAGCTGCTAGTACAACACACACAACACACAACACAAACATGCGCCGGCTGCTAATTAAGATTTTTCATTTCGCTTTTTATTATGGGGCTGCTTGCAGCTTAAGCGAAATTTAACGCAGCAAATTTGCTGCAATTTAAGTAACTAATTTGATTAATAACTATGCTAATTAAGAAAGCTGTCGAGCTTCAATTAAACTGAGATCTTGCATAAACAGATCGTACTTTGGATTTTTTCCTTGTTGCTCTTGTTGCTATTATATATATTTCTAAATATATAGAAAATTAAACCATGCAGCTTCAACTCAGCATTGCCCAGAACACAATAAAATTAATATATAGTTTAAGTTTAAGTATAGGTTTAAGTTTATGCTTATCAAATAATGTATTTCTTATGATTGATTGCCATTGGAACTGCGTACTTTGATGCGATTAATGCGTAAATTGCCCATGCAGCCATCGAATAGGATATCGGCGATCGCCTTACGGGCAAAAATGCGTTGCGTTGGCGCCATTTCCTCGTACTGAATGGCCCAGGATTTTGCAATTGCTTCGGAGGATTCACTCAACATTGGCGTCGACTGCTGATAGGCAGCACCATTTATAGCAGTCAAAACTGGTCCATTTGTCGTTGAGTTATTCGAGCCGGATGGCTCATTGAATTCAGATGCACTCGTATCGGCATTATCCACCTTAATTTCAGTTCTTTCCGCATCTATTTCGGGCAAATCATTATCGAATATCTCAATCTTAGGACTAATTAGAAAACTTTCGTTTAACATAGATGCAGAAGCCCCGGAACTATCATTTGCAGTCATCGTCGTTGATCCTGTTGTTGTTGTTGCTGGTGGTAAGGCTGTTATTGTTGTGGCCGTGTTCAACTGATCCAACTTAACCTGAACCTTGAGAAAATCAGAGACAATCGATTAAGTGCTTTACACAAATCCAAAATGTAAAACTTACATCTTTGGAAAGGCCTTTCATTGAGGATCTGCCCCTGAGGCTGGGTCTGCCACGCATCCGTTTCGATCTGTGCTGGAAGGACTCTTGCGAGAGCAGGAAACTCATATTGTCGTAGAACCAAAGTGTCGGTTTGCACAAATCCGAATGCAGCCCCAATTCGTGTTGTTTCCAAATCCGCATCTGTTCTCGCCTGTAATTCGTGCGAAAAATGTTGATACGACGTCCAACATCGCTTTTCGTTGCATTTGGCTGGATTTCACGCAACTTATTCTGTAGTATTTCATAGGATTCGTTGCGTAATTCCTTGTTTCTGTAGTCCGCATGATTGACTTCCCACAGCTCCGGCATTTGCTGGTAGAGTTTTAAAAACTCGCGCCAAAACTGTCGCTTGCCAGCAATAAAACTATCTGGCATCGCCGCCATTGTGCTGCGGCCAACTTCACGTTTTTTGGCGATAACAGAGCTGTGTTAGCTAACAGATGGGCAACTTTTGCGCAAACTATTAAAAATTAATATTATTAAAATGCTATAACGAAATTCAAAATGCTTTTTAGTCTGATTTAGTTACCTATTGACTTCCTATATGCGTATATGCGTCTCCTTGGTATATATACATGTATGCTTGAACAACCTTGCCGTGGCGACGCCAATCACAGACTGATGATGTCGATGTTGGTGGTTGTGTGACTGCGAGCGCTGCTTGTTGTCGATTGATTGATTGATTAGTCTCTGTGTGTGTGTCGCTGTCTGTGTGTGTGTGTATGCGTATGCGTCAGACTGATTGTTTGCGTTGCTTTGCTTTCCGTTTATTTTGGTATGTCTGCAATTGTATGTATGTATGTGTGTGTGTATATATGTATTTTGGTATTTATGTTTGTGCGTTGTATTTCAAGTGTTCATCAATCAAAACACGCAGATGAATATGTACTAGTGTGCGTGTACTACATTTATATAAATGAACATTTATTTATCTATTCTATGTATTCTAAAAACTATAAAATACCTACTTTTACATAGTTGAAGTAAAGTATTTAAAGTAAATAATAAATAAGTTGCATTTCACATAGGCTCGCCATAACCATACCATAACCACCCTGTGCCATATGGCCCCGACTCACTTGTGTGCATTTTTGCATGTGTGTTTGTGTGCAGCATGTAACATGCGACGCGGAGAGCAGAAAGTCGTCGCCCAGCCAAAGTTTGCAGCTAAGGGCAGACATGCGCATTCAACGAGATTGATTCCTCTGACGTTTTCCTACGCCATGATTAAGTACATATGCATGTGAGTGTGTGTGTATTTATGGATTTACTTTGACACACAAAACAATTTCATCTGAATGCATAATGCGATTGTGAATTGCATTTTATAAGGGTCTTCGATATGGCATGTGAAATAAATTACACATATACATATTAAATTTGTAAACTCAAAAGATGCACAATTAAGGCATCTGTGTAATTTAGATACATTATATACAATGCCACCCTGTGCGTCAGTTGCGTGCATTTGCCACCCACCCACATATAAATTGAATGAATTGTGCCTGTTTTTGTGGAGTGACGCAGTGAGCGAATGCGAGAGAATGGCAACACCGGTGACAACAATTACAACAGCAGCAGCACCAATAACAACAGCGTCGTCTGCCAGCTAAGGGCAGACATGCGCACTAAGCGAAGGCTCCATCTATTGCCGACTAGCTAAATGCACTTTCTAGTTTACTAAATTTGGTTTGTATTTTGGTACATGGTACAAATTAAATATTTAAAAACATTTAGAGTACAAATTAAGAATATAGATATTCTATGATTGATTGCATCTTCGAGATGTAGTGGGGAGGGGTGGGGGCGGTTAGCTACAAACTTAATTAAGAATAGCAGATGGCAATCAATTCTATTCATCGGCCAGTTCGCGCATGACTTCATCGGCTCGCGTTATTAATTCAATCAGTCGATAGTTTTCCTTGGACAGGGCAAACTCCTCCAGTTGCTTCAGGTACTGACGTGCCTCGGCACAGCTGATTATCGATTGCAGGCCGGTTACTCCACCAACTCCCCCCTCTCCCATACCCGTACCATTGTTGTTGTCATCGTGTTGCCGCTGACGTTTTGCTGCCACCGGCTGCGATTGCGGCGCCTTAGTTAGCGTCGGCATGGGCGGCAACAGAGATGGGGGCGTGGCCGTGCTCGTACTTGGACTGAGACTCCGTTTGAGTTGGCGCAAGGCGCGCGTCTGCTCGATATACTGTTTCTCATCGTCCACATTGGCGGCCAGGATCTCCGCCAGGGATGTGACACTCGAACGCCCGCCATTGTCATCGTCATCGAAATCATCAACGTCATCTCCATCGAGAAGCTCCCCTTCGCTGTCCACTTCCTGTTTAATAGTCACTGCAGGCTGCTCAACAGTAGCTGGCTGTTGCCTCCTGGACATCTCCTGCTCTTCCTGTTCCGGCGTCGTCTCCAACTGTGCCTGAGGCTGCTCCTGCTCGTCCTCCTCTACCTGCCGCTGCTCCTCTTCCTCTACCTGCCGCTGCTCCTCCTCCCCAGCTTGCTCCTCCTCTGGCTCCGTTTTAATCTCCTGCTTTATGTCCAGCATGGGCAGCGGCTTCGGTTGCAGCCCCGGTCTTTGGGTTATGCTCTGGGCTAGCGTTGCCAGCGGTATTATGGTCATGGTCTGAGCACCACCAGGTGCCGTGCCAGGCGGCAGAATTGGTGTGGCCAGCAGCACCTTGCGTGAGGTGCCCGGCGGCACTTGTGGCAGACGCACCAACTGTGGCAACGGCAGAGGTTGCAAGACGCGTGCATTCAACTCGTTGAGTGTGGGCTTCACATCCGGCTCGGTATCGGAGACATCCCCGCTGCCATCCACATCCACATCGGCATCATCCTCATCCTCAATTCCGGTTTGACAGCTGCTGCTGTTGCTTGTGTTGGTCAGGCTGACATTGCCATCGCCAACCCCATCGAGATCATCCTCGTTGAGATCAATCTCTGTCTGATCGACGGGAGAATCTTCCGCTGCAGCTGTTTCCGCTCGAGAACAGCCCAACATAATATCCTTGGCAATGTCACCGATCTGCACCGAATGACTGTCCTCGTAGCCAAAGCTCAACAGCTTGGTGTCATTGTGATGGATGCTGTAGGTGGAGCGAAACTTGTCGCACCACTCCTGATGCGGAAAGAAGTGATTCAGACCCATCAAATTCTTGAACTGCAACGCCATCTTCTGGATAAGGCCGTCGGTGATGATGAAGTCCTTGTAGTACATCATGCGCCTAATCCAATCGTAGACCGCCTTGCCCAACATGGACACACGCACCACTTTGAACTCCTGCGTCTTGGCATCCTGGCAGCGACGTGTTCTCTGCTCCCACGCACTCAGAATCTCCTTCTTCTGCAGCACAATGCGCTTGATCTGATCCGGACTGCAGTTGAACAAGCGACCAACATGTTTGTAGACCGGCTGCCGATCGTATTCCCTCAAAGCAGCCACTTTCTCATTTAAAGCCAAAACATTTTTGCGCTTGATGCGATTGTCGAAGGCAACTTTTTCCGTTGCTGCCAAAGTTGGTTGATGTGGTTGTCTGCCAACAGCTGTTGTTGTTGTTCCACTTGTTGTTTTATTTGGCGTGCTTTGCTTTGCTGCGGCATCCGTTGGCTGCCACAAAGAGGAAAAAGTCAATAAATGTAGGGTATTCAATTGTCGACTTGTCGAACAAAATTGTTTACCTTTTCTTTATCGCCGGATTTCGCCGATTTGTGCTCCTTGTGCTGTTTACGTTTATCTCGCACTCGCATAATTGTAAATTTCTTCTTCTTTGTATTTAAATGACGTTTGTGAAGTCTGTACTGTTGCATTAAATGTTCCGTTATTATTTATTATTGTTATTGTCTGTTGCGCTCACTTACTCTGCTGACGCTGCTCTGCCC
The DNA here is from genome assembly GCA_035041595.1 of Drosophila basisetae. Classification (NCBI taxonomy): domain Eukaryota; kingdom Metazoa; phylum Arthropoda; class Insecta; order Diptera; family Drosophilidae; genus Drosophila; species Drosophila basisetae. Next base: position 3,361,007 of record JAWNLB010000020.1, read on the forward strand.
AATCCCTCTCTCCCTCTCACTCTCCCTCTCGTACACACGACACAGTATATACACAGACTGTCTGGCTGTGTGTGTGCTGTCCGTGTGCGATGGCTACGATTATGCGCGTTGACAGCAACTAAACGTCGCCCGTTGTTTTTTTTCTGCGTTGTTTTTGGTTTTTTACTTTTCAATTTCTATTGAGCTGTTTTTGATTTTTACAATGCACTCTGTTTTTTTTTGATTTTTATTTTATTTACAATTCGCAATAGGCGCATACACGTGTGCGATTGTGTTTGAATTGTTCCCGACTAAAGCAGCGGTGTAATGTGTATAAAAATAGCAGCCCACCCGCTGCCAGCGACTGCCGTTTTTATTCTGTGTTCTGTTTTTTTTTTTGTTCTGTGTTCTGTTCTGTGAGCGCGAATGCGCATTGAGAGCGCTTTTCTGCGCCGGCGGAGAGCTGGTGATAAGCCCAAGCAGCGCGCAACTTTAACGTGTGTACGTGAGCGTAGCAGTATGTGTATGTGTGCATGTGTGTATCTGTTTGTGTGCGAGAAAACGTCAGATAATGTCGGTAAAGGTCGAGAGAGAGAGCGAGAGGGTTGTTATTTTTCATACGAGCTGCTCTCTTCTTGAACTGCGCATGCGAGAACTTTACAAGTAGCAGTGCGAAAATTGAGTTTCAACATGACTCAATTTGGTTCGCTTTCAATTCGATCGCAATGAGAACATTTTTTGCTCTCGTTATTTTCCAATTGAAAAGCAATTCCCTCAAATTCATACTTAAAATGGAAATAAACAAATCTTTCCAATAAAATTTCGCATTTATTTTTATTCATTTTGAAAAACACTTCTTTCATTTCTCTAACCGAAATTGGTATATTGTCGCAGGATATGCGACATGGCAGCGGGATTATCGGCGGGGACCATGTGACCAGCTCTATTCACCCAGAACATGCTGAAATTGCCGGCTGTCTTCTGGTAACCCTCCAATATGCCATCCACATTGATGCCCCTGCGTGGAGTATCCAAATAGCTCTTCTTATCGACCCACTGCATATCGGCAATCCAATTAACGGCACCGGGTGTGGCACATATCAAATCCAAACCACCCGAAAATACGCCCACTTCAACCGTTGTTTTGTTCAATAACTCCTCAACTAGACAGAAATGCGAGTTAAAAGTAATAATAATTTTTTGTCATTGTTCCTTGTCAAATTTAAAGTTTATGCAATAGAAATGCTGTTCTTGAAAGATTAAGATTATTGGTTTGCTTACCAATGTGAACGGCTGGCTTCATAAAGTCGCCCATCAGCTTGTTGAAGGTGGCGCTACTTTGGGCGCCCCACTTGACGCCCGTCGTAATATTGAGAGCCTTTGTAACTGGTCCCCGCATCAGCTCCTCCAGCATTTTGTCACGATTCTCATCGATGTCATACTGGACCAGGGTGCGATACATGCTTTCTGAGATGTTATCGACATTAGCAACTAATTCTCAATAGAGACTTGGGAATAGACTCACCCTCTGGGCTCATTCGGAGCAATCGCCTCAGATACTGGTCACCTCGTGTGGGTGTCTCCACATTGTAGAAATCGACACCCTTCGATTCGCGCAGCACCACCGACTGTGTGGAACTCCACTGCAATGTGGCCTGTGTCCATTTGCCTTGATCCACATATTTCTTGGTCTTCAGTGCCGATGTCTCGATCTTATCGTGTCCACTCTGATCCACAATGCCCAGTTGCAGCAGGTATGGTGCCCAGGCCATCACTGAGTCTATGGGTGAGGTCCACGGATCACCCAAACCCACCGATGAGAAATTACTCTCAATCTCATTGCGTTCGATGGCATAGTACAGTTCCAGAGCAAACTCGGGTGCCATTTTGCCGCCATAACTCTCGCAGAAGATGTGCAGAGGAACTGTTTTGAATTCGGGATGATTTGCATAGAATCCCTTCATGAACTCAACGAGATCCAAGGCGATTTGCTTATTGGTCGTTGTATATTCGGACGAGCTATCCACATAGCTGAAGCCCGAGCCCACGGGATTGTCAATGAATATAACATTCATGTCTTTCACCCAAGTCCATTCGCGGTATTTGCCTTCCAGTGTCAATGGACCCAACTCCTCGAAATTACCATATCCGGTGGAGGAGGCACCCGGTCCACCCTGCAACCAAATGGCCAACGGACGATCCACATAGCTGGACACATTGGCAGTGGTATAATAGAGCCAGTAGAACATATGAGCGCCCTTCCGCACATCCACAAAGCCCCAATCCTGTTCCCCGGGTCCGTAACCAGTGCGTGCTGTGAAAATTTTTTTATATTTTTTATTCTTCCACTTGAAAATAAACCACTTGAGTTTTAATTAAGCAGATATTTGCAAAGATTTCTGAAGAAAATAGACTTCGCATCAGTAAACCTATCTACGAGTATATATATAAGTATTGATGTTAGCATGTCTGATAAGATAACTGAAGGATAGCAAAAATGGAGAGTTGAACAAACCACTGAATATTGTCGAAATTGTATTAGCCTATTCGACTTCTTTGAGTTTAAGTTACAATCTGTGCTAATAAGAACATAGAATGGTTAAAATTGCTTTAAGACTTGTTTCGTTAATTATGGTTTGTAAATTATTTTAATGTTTTTTGGAATTGATAAAACGCGTTTTACAAAGCAATTTCAAAAGGTTTAATAAAGGAATCATATTATACTATTTCAATACACTGACAGAAATTAAGCTTTTGACTTTGACAAACTACAGATAATTGGGTAAGGGACAATCTTTACTAATCGCTATTTAGAATAACTTTAATTTTGGAGTACTATTTTGGAGTACTATTAATGATTATTTGGGAATAATGTTAAATTTAATTATTTAGTGAATTGAGTAGTGAACTATATTAGACTCGAACATTCACTCTAACTGTGGTAAATAGCATCTATTGTTGTGCAACTAATTTGCTATCATTAACACTTGATTGGCATATAAAGTGGCACTTATTTCTTGGCCCAAACAACACACACACATCACAGTTGGTAGTCTATAAAATTTAGGTCAGTTTTCTGCTACAGTTTTCATACTCACCATTCACAGCGGCAAACCCGCAAAATGCCACAAAAGTCAGCAGCGCAAAGCTGATTAAAAGTCGACTCATTCTCTGCACTCTAGTTGCCACAAACTCAAAAAACAAATTCACGAAGGTAGACTCCAAGTAGACCGTACACTTGAAGGTGTTGCGACCGTCTGATCAATTTATTCAATTCGCACACGGCAAGTAAAGAATTTCTAATCTTTCGAGTGGGAGTCGGTAGCTATTTAAGTGCATAGATAGTTAAGATCGCTGGTCTTAACGAGAGTGATGGGCATAAGCGTGACCAGTTGAGGCCATCTTATTTTGAATTTTGATATCACTACTTAACTTATCACTTTCATAAATTTCAGATGGAGCCACTAAGCTAGTTCATAACTAAATGTCGCGATTGTGTTCGCTTATCAGTTTTTTCTTTCATTCTCATTTTTATTTATATTTATATTGCATTTTCACTCTAGCCAAAGCCAGTAAATTCACGCAGGACATGGCCAATGGCAGCTGGATTATCGGCGGGCGCCATGTGGCCCGATCTATTGATCCAGTACATGTTAAAGTTGCCGCCCGACTTTTGATAACCCTCCAGAATACGATCCACACTGATTGCAATGCGTTTCGCAGCCAAATACTCGTCTCTTTTGCTCCAGTTCAACTTGTCAATCCAGTTGACGGTGCCGGGTGTGGCACATATCAGATCCAAGCCACCCGAGAAGACGCCAACTTTCAGCGGTGTCTTATCCAGCAGCTCATTTACTATAATGGGATGGATTACTCGAATCTCGAATCTCTTTCAAGACTCCAGACCTTACCAATATGTATTACGGGCTTCATAAAGTCCGTCCGATGTACATCAAAGGTGCTGCCACTCTGCGAACCCCATTTGACATTGAGTGGTATGCCCAAGGTTTCGGCGACAGGTCCACGCATCAGATTCTCAAGCAGCTGATCACGATCCTCGTCGATATCGAACTTGACCATAGTGCGGTATATTCGTTCTATAACATGCTCATTACTATAGATTATCTTTTACAATCGGGAACACCTTGCAAACTCACCTTCGGGTGTCTGCAACAGCTGCCTGGAGAACCGATCTCCGCGCGTCTGCTTCAGCACATTGTAAAAGTCGACCCCCTTGGAGGCCTTCATTACCTCCATCTGGGTCATGCCCCACTGAGCGGTGGACTGTATCCAACGTTCAGCTTCCACCAATTCAGCAGTTAGGTTGGCTGCCTTCATAATCTCATCGTAGCCATCGTGATCCACAATGCCCATTTCCAGCAGCAACGGACCCCAAGCCAGAACTGAATCAATGGGCGATGTCCAGGGATCACCCAAGGCCACCGATTGCAAGTTACTTTTAATCTCACCTCGCTCCTTGGCATAGTAGAGTTCCAATGCGAACTCAGGTGCCATTTTGCCGCCATAACTCTCGCAGAAGATGTGCAGTGGAACAGTTTCAAATTCTGGATGCTTTGCATAGAAACCCTTCATTAGTTCCACCAGATCCAAGGCAATCTCCTTGTTTGTTGCCGTATAATAAGCAGCAGTGTCCACGTAGCTGTAACCACTGCCCACCGGGTTGTCAATGAAGAGCACATTCATGTCCTTCACCCAAGTCCAATTGCGATTATCGCCATACAAATCTACTGGGCCCAGCTCCTCAAAGTTGCCATATCCCGTGGATGAGGCACCAGGCCCACCCTGCAGCCATATGACCAAAGGACGTTCCTTGTAACTGGCCACATCGGCTGTGGTGTAATACAGCCAGTAGAACATGTGAGCGCCTGGACGGACATCCACGTAGCCCCAATCCTGTTCACCGGGTCCATAGCCGGGCTTGCCTGCATTTAGATAAGATTTTTTAGATTTATATTTTGATTTATTGCCATTTTTCACTTGCCATGTCCCAAGGCTACAAAGCATAGCAATAATATTGCCAGCAAGCGATTTAGTATTTCCATTCTCCGTTAAAGCGAACAGCAAATTTCACTTTGGCTGCTGCCAACTTGCTCAACATGGTTTTAACGGGTTTGCTTATCTTATCTTAAAATAATACGTTCAAAAGTGGTGCACTCTTAACTACCATGAATGAATCGTCATCGTCATCGATTTTATGTTATCGATTGCAAGACTTGCTGGTAACATCATCTTAACTGTTTTTTTGGTTTGTGCGTTGTTACATTAGTTTGAAAAACATTTCCCTGTATTTTTATTTATTTTTTAATTGCTAAAAGTATATTATAAATTATACCCTCAACATAAGAATGGTAAGAAAATAAACTTGTGCAATAGTATGTAACACGAAGGCTTTTCAAATTTATATTGATATTCGTTTAATTGTTAACAAGTCTGCTTTTTGTGTCCACTAATTATGCTCCAATTGGTGCCCTCTATAAAGCCAATTCCTAGTAATGCTGGTTTTACTCAAATTGGAATACATTTCTATAAATGACAAATTCAATTTAGCTGCACGTTTGACTACTTTTATCTAGTTATCGATATCGATGTTATGAACGACCTGGTGGCATCATTGAGATAACAGCTGTTTACATTGTGTGTTGTTAGTTTTCTTTGTGTCTGGGAATTAATTGAATTAAATTAAATTACTTAACGCCAATTAATTAAAGATGGCAACAGTACGCATACCCAAGCAAAAGGTTATACTCTGTGGCGATTACGGAGTGGGAAAGAGTTCCCTATTCCGACGATTCACGAACAACACATTCATCACCGAGACAGACCGCAAATCCACACTGGGATTGGATCACATCGACAGGGAGTACAATGTGGGCGAGAAACAGATTAAGGTGCGTCCGATATTTAAGGTTATATGACTATTTAATTTTTTAATCCAATTGCTATTTTGTGGCAGTTGCAACTGTGGGACACTGGTGGCATGGAGCGTGTGGCATCGGTCACCTCATCCTATTACAAATTTGCCGAAGGTGCCATACTCGTATTTGCCTTAGATAATGCAGCATCGTTTCATTCGCTGTCACAACACTTGCTGGACATTGTCACCTATGCGGAGAATGCCAAGATTTTCATCTGTGGCAACAAGAGCGATCTCGAGGGTCGGGAGCCGGAGGTCAGCGATGAGGAAGTCGAAGCATTCTGTGAACAATGCCATTCACTGATTAGTGCCACCTACAAAACATCCTGTCGAACGGGCAACGGCATCGAGGCAATGTTTCAGGACATCTCGCGGCAACTGGTGCAGGCAAATCGTTCCAAAATGGAACTACAGGAACTGGAAAGGCAATCCTTTCAAATCGACAAGGCCAACGAACCGGAGCTGAACGAGGAAGCCTCCGCCTGCAGCTGCTAGCAATTGGGGAACATTGAGTTTGGCCAATACTAAAAGCCAAACTCAATGGAATGCAGCAATGCATTTATTATATTTGGCTTTGATTGTGACTCGAAAAACGGTATGCAAGTATCTCAATTTGCTGTTTTAAAAGTGCAATTCAATATGCTAAAATAAAACAACACAGATTTTAAGCAACCGTTCTGGAGTGTTGTGTTTTTTAAAGTTGCAATATTTAACAAAATTTTAACTTTTTTAAATGGATTTTCGAAATGTAATGTAATATAAAACAAAGCGTAACTTTTTATCCTTTAAATAAGCCACTTTAAAGAACTGTTTAACATTTATCTTTAACATCGATTTATTTAAATTTAAGCATATTAACAACTTGCATTAAAGAATAAGTTGACTTTCACATCAGCAAAGGGAAATTCTTCCACACCAATTTAAATTTCCCAGCGACAACTGAACAAAAACAAAAAAATGAAAATCGCTTTTCTAAAGTTTGCATTTTTTAAAATATACTTTTTGGTTAATTATTTATTATTTGTAAATATGCGATTCGAATTTAATGCTAAAAACGTCCGAATATGTATTAATTATGATATATATATATAGTATATAGTTAATGTGCGCCAACGGAACACGTACGATTCTGAATATATATTAGCACACTTCGAGGTGCATAATAAGTCATAGTAAAATTAAGGTTTTTAGTCGATTTCAAAACCAATACACATATATATATATAATTATATATATAAAACATTAACACGCAAATTGAAGCTAATGCTAACAACAAATAAATATATAAACAAAACTAACTCAACATTGGAATGCAATCTCCTAGTTAATAACTACAGCCAACTATGAGGTGGCCGCGGATGAGCTGGGCGCAAATGTCAGATAGAGACTGACACCGACGGCGACCACAAAGCAGACCCCGACGCCATAGAGGACGACCTTCTCGCGCAGGGCGCGCAGCATCATTGTGTTGAGGGTGCGGGAAGCGCGTCCCAGTTCCGCATTCGTTTCCCTCAAGCGAGCGCGTGCGCCGTGCAACGTCTCCCGCTGATGATGCAGATCTGCCAGGGACGAAACATTAGCAAACATAACTATATAAGAGACTTGGCTACCAAATACCATTCAAGACCTGTGCGCCCATTGCCTCCGTTTCAAGTGCCACACGATAACCTTCCGTCAGCCGATTGCCGGTGCGTTCAATGCGCTCCGAGTTGTCCAGCAAACGTTGCCGCTGATCATTGCTAATCGACACATCCTCATAGTAATCTCCAGCTCCAGCCAGATCAAGTGTTGTATACCCCGTTATCTGTGCCCGCAACTTGTCCTTGGTCTGTTTGTATTCCGTCTGCAAGCGTTTGAGTTCCGCTTGTGCCACTTGCAACTTGCCATTGAAACTACTGCGCTGTGTGGCATTTAATTCACGCACCTCCAAACCCATCTGTTCGAGCAGCTCCTGTGCCTCTGCCAAACTGGCATCGATTTTGTTGCACAACTCACTGCGTTCGGCTTGAAGGGGATTACAAAATTTGATATTATTCACATATGTTTTTTTTTCATTTTTATTACAAACTCACTTGCATTCTGTTGCAGGCGTCCAATGTGTGCCGTTATTTCAGCAATTAGCGCCGCATATTGCTGCTCGTATTGCTCAAGCAGCGACATTTGTTGCCTGTCTTTTAATTTCAGCTATTTTTACGTTTAATTGCCAACAAATCTGCTTATTTATTTAGCTGCTGCTTGTTTTGTTTATCACTTTACACAGCAGCAAAAATGCCAGTCACAGCGAAACGCATTCAGTTTTGTGAAACGTGACAGTTGTTGACAGCGCTGCCAGACCTACTGAAAATTCGAACACGCCGTTATTTCGCAATCGAAAGTGAAAAAAAACGTTAAGTCCAGTGGAAGTTGTTTTAAATATATGTTAAAATACATTAGGCGGGCGTTAATTATATATATGTTCTTCATCAGTGTGAGCAACTGAGTCAGATCAAATTTCGAATTTTTGTTTGGTAAACTTTAAAATCTCTCAAGATCGGTCCCTTCTATTCATACGAGGTGTGTTCAAAAAGTATCGCGAATTTTGTGTTTTTTCAGATATTATTTATTTATTCATGAATATCTATTTTGTCCCCTTCAAAGTAATCCCCATGAGATATTATACACTTGTGCCAACGGTTTTTCCAATCTTCGAAGCACTTCAAAAAATCATTTTTTTTTATCTTGTTCAGCTCCTCCTTCGTCAAGCGTAGCGTAACGTCGTCCTTTCATGGGCCTCTTCAGTTTAGGGAACAAGAAAAAGTCACAGGGGGCCAGATCTGGGGAATACGGTGGCTGCGGCATCAAAAAGTCGCGCACAAGCAACGATGTGTGAGCAGGGGCGTTATCGTGGTGCAAAAGCCAATTTTTGTTCTTCCACAAATCCGGGCGTTTCTGGCGGATTGCTTCGCGCAAATTGCGCATAACTTGCAGGTAATATTCCTTATTGACCGCTCTACCCTGTGGCAAAAACTCATGATGCACCACGCCCCTGCAATCGAAGAAAACTGTCAGCAAAACTTTCACATTCGACGACCGAACTTGGCGCGCTTTTTTCGGTCTTGGTTCGTGCGGCAGCTTCCATTGAGATGGTTGAGCTTTGGTTTCCACGTCGTAACCATAAACCCACGATTCGTCACCAGTTATGACCCTCTGGAGCAAATTTAGGTCGTCGCGGACAGAGTCCAACATCTCATTAGCAATGTTCATGCGATGCTGTTTTTGGTCGCAATTGAGCAATTTTGGTACGAATTTCGCGGCGACCCGTCTCACGGTGATTCGACGATTGGCCAATACCATTTTCTCCACTCCATTAATTTTTTCGTCTGTTGTTGAAGTGCTCGGGCGTCCGGCACGCTCTTCGTCGTTCACATCTTCTCGGCCTTCTGAGAACATTTTGTACCACCGATAAACGTTGCTTCGGTCCAAGGTAGCTTCTCCGTATGCCACAATCAACATTCGGAATGCATCCGCGCACTTAATTTCGTTTTTCACACATTCTTTGATCCATTTTTTTGAATAGGTAAAAATCGAAGACGATCCAAAACACGTGCAAGCAAAGCAGCTGTCAACAATTAAGTGAACATTCAAAATGGCCGAGCGAGCTTGTCGGCATAAGTGAGAGACATGAGTACCAACATAACGCTACAAAAAAATCGAAATTCGATTATACGTAACCCGCGAAAATCCAAAATTCGCGATACTTTTTGAACACACCTCGTATTTAGGCTCAATTCAGGGTACAATAGATCTAATAGGTCGCGGAACATGAAACTCTCCCAATAGTTATGATAATGTTCAAGCACCACAAGCTCTTTGAGGATATTTGAGCTTCAGTTTAACAGACAGAAATTTCTTGATTTTAAAATAAATTAATGCATTTTATTTTCAACTTAATGAATGGCCACAGATTCGGTCTGCCCAAAATAATTAGTTACTTAATGCGAATGATGGAAAGACAAAATTAATAATACTATTACAGTACTTGGCTAGATTACATATAGACTACACACATATATATATATATATATATATATATATAGAATATAGTAGTTCTGTATACATATGTACACTGTTCATCACATTTGTGTTTAAGTTGTGTCAGAGTTAATTAACCCTCGATAAGGGTCGATTTGTCACCCTTGCGCAGCACCAGCTCCAGCTGGGAGAGCAGGCCAATGGCCCGAAAGTTCTCCTTGAAGAGCACAAAATCCTCCAGAGGTTTCAAATACTCCAGTGCCTGGGTGTAGCTATCCAGTTCCTTGAGCACATTGGTTATAGCTTTGGAATCGGTTGGGGGTTCGGGTGAACTGTGTCCATTTGTTTGACTGCCGGAACTGCTGCTGCCGCCGTTGATGACGAGCTTCTTGGGTGAGGCTGGTGCGGATGTTGATGTGGAAGCGGGCGCCGGCGAACTGCTGCCCTTGAGCGAGTGCATCGAATGCGGCGTCGATTTGCCGCTGCTGCTGTCCGGATTGATTTTGTGGGCATTCTCCTTGCTGCTGGCACTGTCCCGGCCACCATTGTTATTTTGCTCCTTGGCACTCGGACTGCGAGCGCCTTGTACTGTGGACTCAGCGAGGGGCAGAGGGGATTCTCGAGCTGAAGCATTGATCTCCTGCACTTCATCATCTTGGCCGGCTGGGGATTCAACTTTGGGTCGCTTGGCCAGCTGCACAGGCTGAAACGGACTGAGGCGCTGCTGTTGTTGCGACTGATTCGGTGGCAGCTGTGGCTGGAAGGGTTCACGTTGCGCCTGCGCTGGACTCAATGCACCTGTGCCTGCTTCCGCACCTGGTGGAAACTGGGCCTGCAGCTGCTGTTGCTGTTGCTGGAGTTGTTGCTGCAACTGTTGCTGATGCCTTTCAAAGTAGAAGTCATTGAAACTATTGAAGCCGGGATGGGGATGAGCATGTGGATGGCCGGCAAATGGTGGCCAGGCGGGATTCAATTGGTGCTGCTGCTGTTGTTGCTGCTGCTGGAGATGTTGTTGCTGGAGTGCGTAGTGTTGCTGCTGCTGTTGCTCCTGGTAGCTCTGCTCCTTGACGTCCATGCTGTCGTCATCCTCCTCATATTCACCATACTGTTGCATATAGTTCATATACTGTTCGGGCATCTCCTCCAGCTTCGCCACACGCTCCGCACTCGCTGGCGGAAACAGATTCTGCAAATCCTGCACAATATCCGGTATCCACAGCGATGTGCCCATCGACTTCAACTGATTGGTGGCCAACTTCTGGGCGAATCCCTGCAGGTGTGTTTCCCGAAACCGATTCAGCCAGCGATTGTCCGCTATGAACGAGGTGCTGCCAATGACCTGGCGTGCCGTCTCCGCCTTATCCTTAATCATGCCATGCGTGATGCTGCCACGCAGCTGTGGATTGATATTCGCCCGTACCAGCCACTCATAGACCACAGCATTGATGTACGCACACTTCCTGCTCCGTTCGATCTCCTCGACCATCGCCTGTTGTTCCACTGCCTCCAAATTTGAGGGCACCTCCAGTCGCAGTGTGGGCAACGCATTCCACTGGAGTCGTCGTCCACCCAGCACACTGGGATCAAAGTGCAGAGCACAAACCACCGGTTTCTTGAAGGGAATGATGCGACGCAGCGAGGCGTGGCACGCCTCCTTCCACAGCTTGTGGACCGGGGAGTCGGGTCGGGGGAAAGCGAAGAACTGCATGCTCGGATGTTGCCGCGAATTCGAGAGGCATCCGATGATGCAACAGCGCCGTATAGTCGGCATAACGTTTATATTATTGGCGCCACGAATTTGCAAATATCGTCGTTTTTGGCGTTGCACAAAATGCCCGCCAAATACCGATTAGAACATAAATAAATAAAAAAAATCGGCAACTGCAAAGATAGAAGGGATCAAAAAGTAAATATTATTAGTTCCGTTTAACTTTAACACATAGTCACAAATGAGAAACTCTAAAAAAACAGCGACAACCAATTGCCAAGGAGAACAATCAAGTTGAAGCTCAGATGCCAGAAATAGTTTTAGTTTATAAAACTTTCGAGAATAAAAAGTTGTTTGACAAAAGTTCGGTTTTCTTTTTGTTGCTTAATCAACATCAAAAACTAGAAAAAGTTTCTGCTCTGAACACGTTCCCATAAATCAAGGGAGCAATAATGCGATTGAAGTAAGAAGATTAGCTGCTCCCTGCTAATAAAACAAAATATTTATATGTACTTCCATAAATATTTGTATAGTATATATTTAAAATTAAAAAATCAATTAATAAATCGATTATAAATCGATTCGCATACTTTTGCGTAAAATAAACATTGGAAATAACTCAGCTTAAAATTTCAATAACAATAAAAAAAAACCTAAGGACGAAAAGCACCCACAATTCAAATTAAATGGATGAATAAAACCGAAGTAATGTGAAAAGATACAAATTCCACATGACGCATTATTATAATATTTATCACCTGCATCTGTATATTTATAATAGCTGTGACTTCGCTGAGTGTGTTTCGGGTTTTAGGAGAAATACCAAATGCACACATACGCACACACTTTGTGGATACTTCAGAAAGTTTGAATATAGCGATGCGAGCTATAAAACATCTCACAAATATATATAAACACACACACACATATACGAGGTGTGTTCAAAAAGTATCGCGAATTTTGTGTTTTTTCAGATATTATTTATTTATTCATGAATATCTATTTTGTCCCCTTCAAAGTAATCCCCATGAGATATTATACACTTGTGCCAACGGTTTTTCCAATCTTCGAAGCACTTCAAAAAATCATTTTTTTTTATCTTGTTCAGCTCCTCCTTCGATCCCGTCTTTATCTCGTCAAGCGTAGCGTAACGTCGTCCTTTCATGGGCCTCTTCAGTTTAGGGAACAAGAAAAAGTCACAGGGGGCCAGATCTGGGGAATACGGTGGCTGCGGCATCATTAGTGTGTTGTTTTTGGCCAAAAAGTCGCGCACAAGCAACGATGTGTGAGCAGGGGCGTTATCGTGGTGCAAAAGCCAATTTTTGTTCTTCCACAAATCCAGGCGTTTCTGGCGGATTGCTTCGCGCAAATTGCGCATAACTTGCAGGTAATATTCCTTATTGACCGTTCTACCCTGTGGCAAGAACTCATGATGCACCACGCCCCTGCCATCGAAGAAAACTGTCAGCAAAACTTTCACATTCGACCGAACTTGGCGCGCTTTTTTCGGTCTTGGTTCGTGCGGCAGCTTCCATTGAGATGATTGAGCATTGGTTTCCACGTCGTAACCATAAACCCACGATTCGTCACCAGTTATGACCCTCTGGAGCAAATTTGTGTCGTCGCGGACAGAGTCCAACATCTCATTAGCAATGTTCATGCGATGCTGTTTTTGGTCGCAATTGAGCAATTTTGGTACGAATTTCGCGGCGACCCGTCTCACGGTGATTCGACGATTGGCCAATACCATTTTCTCCACTCCATTAATTTTTTCGTCTGTTGTTGAAGTGCTCGGGCTCTTCGTCGTTCACATCTTCTCGGACTTCTGAGAACATTTTGTGCCACCGATAAACGTTGCTTCGGTCCAAGGTAGCTTCTCCGTATGCCACAATCAACATTCGGAATGCATCCGCGCACTTAATTTCGTTTTTCACACAAAATTTGATACAGGTTCTTTGATCCATTTTTTTGAATAGGTAAAAATCGAAGACGATCCAAAACACGTGCAAGCAAAGCAGCTGTCAACAATTAAGTGAACATTCAAAATGGCCGAGCTTGTCGGCATAAGTGAGAGACATGAGTACCAACATAACGCTACAAAAAAATCGAAATTCGATTATACGTAACCCGCGAAAATTCAAAATTCGCGATACTTTTTGAACACACCTCGTACTTATAAGACTATTGATAAATTTGAAGCCGCTGCTCGAGCAATGCTCGAACGATGCGTACGCCTTCAGAAATCGATACGTTTTCTAGTCCCCATCCAAGTCCGCAGCTCCGCAGCACTTCCCCTCCCCAAAACAACAAAAAATAAAATAAAACCAGAACCAGTCGGACGTCGAACGCTCCATTATGGGTGACACCAAGCGACCATTCCCATATCTGAGAGCTAACACGCACACACTCGCACACACACACACACACACACACGTATATATACGTTTACTACAGCTAACGATACAAATACAACGATGTATCGCCTCTGCTGCTAGGCAACAGCAGCAGCAACTGTCTAAAGTGAGCGACTTTGCCTCCTGCCCAAGATTCGAGGGTAATACTGTAATATTGTTGCTGACTCTCTTACACTGTACACTTGGAGAAAAATGGATAGTTATAATATGAACTCCTAGATTTAGCCATATATATATCTCTCCGTCTCTATAAATACCCCTATCTCAGAGGTTATAGAATTCGAGATAACTTCTCATATATTATTGATCAGCTGTACAAAAATCAGTAAACCTACCAAGTGCTTAACAGGGTATCTACTAGTCGAGACCTGTCGACTAGAGCATTCTAACTTGGAATATATAAGGTCGATATTTAGTTGATATCTTAAGTGCCCATCTGAGCACGAATTTACAGCCATTCTTTTTCGCTGAGTGTAACTACGATTAGAACCCACCTGACTGAGTCACCGGTCATTTTTAATTGCCTTTCTAAGACGATTTAGTTTTTATCGGTTGCAATCATTTTTGTTATTCAAATTGGGTTTCCGTGTCTCATTTTTGGTTATGTCCACCCCTCACTCCGTTGCATTTTACGGATTTACGGAATTGGGTTTTATCTTTTCCGTCGTTTGACTTAGGGGTTGTTCAGTGTTTGGCAGCTGTTTTCAGGTTTCGCCTACGGCATCAAACTTTTCCGAATGCCGGAAACTTTTTGGTTTGGCAGCCGAAAGTTTCCTAGCCCAAAATACAACAACAACAAAAAAAGGGGCAGAAAGCAGAGAACCCTTCCACAAGGCGTCTTCAAGAATACTTTTGCCACAACTCGCAGCGCACCTTGACACAAAACGAAATGAGACGAAGCAAGCGCAGCTCAGCTTCGTCTATGCTTCGTATTTGGACGCACACACACACGCACACACATACACACACACACACACACACACACACACACACACACACACACACACACGCACACTTGTAAGAGTCGAGTGCAAGTACAGCATCATCAATTCCAATTCAAATCTCCCCTGACTGACTTGCTTTATAAATGGTTTTATATTTCCTTTTATGTCGTCTTCTATATATATATATATATATATGTATATATATGTATATATACTCTGCACTGTGTGTAGCTCTCTCGAGCTGTCGCTGCGACTGTTTTTCCTTCCACTGATGTACTACTTACAGTATAAAACTTGCTCTGCTTTGGCTGCTGCGTCTGCCTCTGCCTCTGTCGCTGCCACCGTCTCAGCCACCGTCTCTGCCTTATCCTCAGTTCAGTTCAGCTCAGCTCATCTCATCTACTGCCGCCTCTACTTGCCTGCCTTTCTTTCCCTTATATATATTTATATATGTATGTGTATATATCGATTGGCACTTTATCTTAATCGCCTCGAGACGTCGTCCCTCTTCCGCGCACTAAGTCCACCTTCTTCTACTCACCCTAAATAATGGTTGCCTACTTTACTTTACTTGCTGCTTGGCTGCCGATTGGGGATTGTTGGAACTTCGTGAAATATTCGTGCAGCGTCATCATTATCATTATCATCATGATGATTATGATGAGATGGCAGCCTCAGACTCAGTTCTTTCCTTTTGTGCTACGTGCAACGTATCTCTTTTTGGTATTTCGGATATCGTTGTATCTTTTGCCCATTGCTTAAGTACTTCTTATATTTGTATACCTACTGCCAAAGTACTCTTAACTATTCGACATTCCAAATAACCAAATTCAGTTTCTGTATTGTTCTTGACAGGTATTTTTGATTGGATTGATTTTGGTCATGCTTAGGTAGTTGTACACTTAAGTTAAGACCATATTCAATTCGTATTCGTGTCTTGTTTTCTTGTGTATTCAACGGTAGTTCAAGGTGACTTGGATGTGACCTTTTTTATGATTCCATTGAATTGCGCTTGTTTACATGTGTGTGTGTGAAACTAGTTCATGGATATAACTATTTAAAAGAGTGTGTATATATATTTGCGAGTGTATATATTTATTATATGATATATATATATATATATATATATTGATGGCTATAAAGTTCGTTACCATGAGCACTTATTCTTGATTGAGCATCAGCCGC
The DNA here is from genome assembly GCA_035041595.1 of Drosophila basisetae. Classification (NCBI taxonomy): domain Eukaryota; kingdom Metazoa; phylum Arthropoda; class Insecta; order Diptera; family Drosophilidae; genus Drosophila; species Drosophila basisetae. Next base: position 3,377,183 of record JAWNLB010000020.1, read on the forward strand.
AGCTGATGTAACATTTTAATATTTAAATGCCCTTTTTTGTATGCATATCTTATTGATTTTCGAACATGAATCACCTGTGGCAGTGTTTACAATTGATGCATAATTATATTCCATTCAATTCAAAAACTGAACTTTACTAAACACTGTTTCATTTAATTGTTCCACTTGCAACACTGTTTCTTATCAGCTACAACTTTTAAGCAGAGTCAATGTCCCGTTATCACTGATACTGATGCACGTACGAAGGCGCATCAAAACAGAAGCGCGAAAAGCCAAAAGAAAGCATAAAGCACAACAAAACCAACGGGCCCCTCCAAAAAAAAAACCAAACGAAAACCAAAACAAAACGCAGTCGACGTCGCTGCCGTCTCGCCAACGTCTAACAGTAAAAGTCAAACAAAAACAAACAAACAGACGCGGGGCACATTTTTAAATAACGGACACTTGCTGCTGGCGCCTGCTCGTGTGCCATGCAAATGCCGATGGCAGCGCAGCGACAGCGACGTCGCGCCACGCCGCGCCGCTTTTTTTTTTTTAATTGCACACACACACAGAACAACAACAATAGCGACCGAGGCAGCGGCAGAATCTCAAGACCCCGTTTGTTTACATCGGAGAACACATTTCATATTGACACACAGGCACAGTGGTACTCACTTATCCAAAAAGCACGCGAGTTTCCTTAAAGAAACCTCACTTGCTGAAAGAGTTGCGCGGGCCTTAAATATTATACCAAAATCAAGTCTATATATGTATATACATAATTATATATATAAGAATCGTAGAACTAAAGCAAAGCCACAGAACGGAGTGGAATCATACGAGAAAAACGATTTTTGCTGCTTTGTCGCGCTATGAGAACCGCTTCGGACGAACGTTCAGCACAAAGTGAAATATACGAATCTAGCGACAACCAACATCGCCAACATCGCTAGCATTGCCAGGCAGCGCGCGACTCGACGACCGACCCGACCGACTCGTTTTTCCCATCTATAGGAAATATTTAATCCCAAAACAAGCCCAGGCCAAACCAAAAACCAACCAGTCAGCCAGCCACGGGAAGGGGGGAGACGAGGAATGCCAGGCAAGGACGGGCAGAGAATACCTCTTGACGTCGACGCTGACGTCGCTGCCAGCGCAACGATGTGCAAAGCAAAGCAAAGACAACAAGAACAGCAAGAGTCTGTCCGTCTGTCTGTCAGACAGTCGCGTGTGTTGGGTTAGTCAGTCAGTCAGCAGCACGAGAAAAACCCGAAGTTTAGCCGATGTTTGGGGTGTTTTTAGCTGCTGCTGCTGTTGTTGTTGCTTTTACTTCTGCTACTGTTGGGCCCTTTTGGCTGTGTTTTTTGCCCCCAAACCAAAGCGCTACCGTAAGACTGTTTATTTAAGGGGGCTGGAGCTCCTATGCTCTGCTCGGGTTTTAGGTTTGGGTCTCGGGTTTGGGCTTGGATTCGGTTTGCTCTGATGGGATTTCAATGGCATTTATAGAGACGTAGCGCCCGACAGACGTGGTGTATATGTTTTCTCTATTTTAACGATATGGGGTGTGTCTGCATATACTATAAATACACACACATATCTGCTTATATATCTGTATTAGTATCCGTACGTGTATATGTGAGTGCCTGTTTATTTTGATATGTATTTTATATATGAGAGTATATGTATATTGAATGCATGGTTTTATATTAATAGCATATCCATATACATACACATTTTTATCGACAATAGCCATTTTGGGGGGCGAGCACGTTGTTTCTACAAACGATTGATTGATTGAAGTATGCGTCACTTGTTTAAAGTTAGGGCATCGATTGATTTAGCTAACGTTGTTTAATGTTCGACATTAATACTAATATAAAATATGTAGTCGCAGTAACTAATCCAAACTAAATTATTTACCTAGCTCTTTTATCAAAATTCGTCCTTTCACTTCACTTTATTATTTGCCATTGATTTCTTCTTAATCCTAGTGATCGATTAATCGACTCAATATGTTAGTTTATCTTACAGCAGGGATTACAGTCTCTAACTACTGCCTCATTAATGGTTTGTTAACTACGTCACAAGTGGCCTACTACAAATATTAGCTTTACTTGTTAAAATTATCCTCTCATTTTTACTCATCTGATATAAATCAGGTGAAATGTTTTAATCGAAAAGTAATTGTGAAAAGCAATCAACCTTTGAGTAGATTAAATGTCGAATACATATAGAAAAACTACCATACAGATCCTGGTCTGATGTAACTTAGCTGTTCCGAGTATAATCCTAAAATGATAAAGTTCCTGTGATATGTAAACATATTCTTGGTTTTGCTGATCTCAAGTAACTTCCATAGCTAAATTTTCAAAAATCCCCCATAGAGAACATGAAATTTTTACTGATCTCAGGTAAATTAGCTACTAGAGAATTGAAAAAATTTTCTCCATATAGTTAAATCCCCCAACTCATGTAACTCTGCGGCTCTTCTAGGTTTTTAAATAGGAAAAATTACCCACGTTTATAAAGAGATATACAACCAAACCATAAACTATGCACAGCTGCTCAAAAAATATATAATTTTTTACATAGTATCGCGATACACACGAAACGTAGATCTCAAGTAATTAGCACATATTTTTGGACCAACCCAATGCCTTATTTTCCACAATACGCCTGGCAAATATAGTGCGATAAATATTATATATGTACGAGTATGTTTATAGTAAATATGTATACATATATATATAATTTTTTGGTTCGACATCACGCCAAATTAAACAAGTTTCTGTACGGTATCAAGGTATGCTATTCACATGGTGCGTCTTCCATCAGTCGTGAGCTAAAAAGATACATTTGTATCTTTGTATATGAGCAGCGTTTGGTTCCCAGGTCATTATTTTTTAAAGATATCCGTTAACCAACTGCCAAAAACAACTTCAATATGAGCTCTATATATGTATATACACTATATGTATATATATATGCAGACAGAAAAATCCATTCTACGCCAACATCTTTTCCAATTCACACACAAATGCATCTGTGTGTGTGTGTGTGTGTGTATACACATACATTTACTTATAAGTACAAGCTATCTATAAGATGCTGAGAAGTTGATACGACTGCGACGTGTGTATATCTGTTGACTTGAAGTATTACTCTTGCTCTGGCTCTGGCCCGGGTTTGGGTTCGGGTTCGGGTTTGGGTTCGTTCGCACCAACAACAACAACAAGGGCAGCTAAGCAAGCAAGCAGACGCAGCAGATACAACAGCAACAACAATATAAACTATAAACGTGTTGTAGTTGAAGCCATTATCGTTGTAGTTGTGGGTCGCCTATAGCAATTTGATGGATTAGTTTTAATATGAGCATCTTAGAGAGCTCTGAGAGCTGAAGGCTGAAGAAATACAAGTTGGGTGTATTGCTTGCAGTTTGGGTTCGGTTTTTCCAGCTCGGTTCGATTCGATTGGATTGTGCTTAGAATTTGGTGGTTGAAAAGTATATAAATATATTTATATATATATATATATATATATGTGTACTCACATAAAAGCTGGGCCAGAAGTATTAGCAAAGGTATAAAACCAAACCACATTCAGACAGCAGCATCCATCCATTCATTTATCCATTCATTTGTTGGGCGGGTGGGTTCAGACGCTGGGTTCGAGTTACGTTTCAAGTTTTCCAGAGTTGACGACGACGACGACGAAGATGACTCGACATTAGTACACATTATATTTTGTTGCAGCTATCGACTGACTGACTGACCAGGCAAAAACTTTTCAAATGCTTTTCGGTTGCTTGCTGCTGGGGGTGTGGTGGTTGGGGAGGGACTGTGGGGTTTAGGGAGGGTCACCATCGTAAGCCCTTTGGCAACCTTTCGAAAACGAGCTGAGCAAAACGAGCCAAGAAAATGACCTTTCCCTTTGCGTTTGCCACGAAAACCGAATGATTACCGACTAGGATAAAACATACACACACATAAATATAGATATATAAATATATGTATAGGTGTAGATGACTCCCACACAGACACACACACATACAGCTAGACACATCTATTATGACCTTTTTCTACAGACCAGGGATTTAGTCATGGAATTTATTATGGTCATGTATTATATTGAACACTGTCGCCCCTCACTCTCAGCGCACTGCGCGCTACCCTCTTCAACTATGTCCTCGAAGAACATTGTCCTTTTTACACGGATGCCATATATCCCAGCGGATGCCCGTTCAGTTTCATCTCTCAGCGAGATAGTATTTTTCCATTACCTTTTCTGATTATGTCCGTTCGCTGGCTCGAAATGGAAAATGTTCAACTTAGTTGAAGGTATCTCGACTCTCGTATCTCGGCATCTACTTCTGCCGAGGGCATCGTGTGCGCCCTATAATCTATATATGCGATGCCCTCCAGCTCGCACCATATATATATATAAATATATACACATCTATATATCCAAGGTGTGTGTGTGTGTCTGTGTGTGTGTGTATGTGTGTGTGTGGCATAGCAATTCTATTCGCTTGGCTGTGTCGCACCCAAAAGCACCATAGGGACCTGAATTTTTCCTCGTAATTTCCTTTGTGCCATTTTGCTGCTTCCTATGCCTCGATGCTTGGGACGCCTTGTTGCCGTGATGCCAGTGCCCTCGAGCTCTGCTCGCGTCGCTGTCGACGTCGCCGTTCGCCGTTCGCGTCACTTAGTAATCCCAATTTCCCCCCGTCTCCAATGCTGTATATGCTCAATGCTGCTACGAGTTTATTGCCATTTCCATATCTGGGCTTTATATCTCTCGTATTGTATTCTCTCTGGCTCTTTTGGCATTCGATTTTGTTGCCAGTCGTCGTTTGGTTCGCCATTTTAATTCCATTGGATTGCCCTCAGCTGGAAAACTGGAATTGGAAAACTGACAAAAAAAAGAGAAGCGAAATGGGCACATGTTGTAAGTCTGATCGCTGAAAAACTCGATCTGCTGATTATAGATAACTGATCCTCTCTGAATCTTTAATGTGGGCCTGCATATCTTTTACTTAAGATATATACACGAACTGCGTATACGCTACATTGGAAAAAGTGGCTCTGTTATTGATATATGGCTTATTGGGCAAGAACTTTAACTGGATGTCAAACCATGATCAAAAATCTTTTCAACGTTTTTCAAAATCTGAAAGATATAACAGTGGACAGTCGTGAGAGGTCCCACTTTCTAGTCAGAATCGAGCTCTCAACTTTGAATGTAGTTTTATACTAGAGCTCAAACTATTAACAAGAAAGCCTGTTTTGGGAAATCGGTTCGGTTTTGACAAAGTTAAGGCTTTCCAAAGCTTTGGTACTAATGTAAATCAATAAATAACTATACAAATTAACAATGGGTGCTTCCCAGTAAATGACCTTTCCACATATTATACACAATTAGAATTGTAAATATTGTGGTCATGAGATTTTAATACTAAGATAGATACAAACGTAGACTGAAAAATGAGACATTTGAGCAAAATACTTGGAATTAACTGAAATCAATAGCAAAAATCAAGTTAAAAGTATGATTAGTACTGATTACTATACAATATCTAGAAATAATATAAAAATACGAATCGAAGCTAAAATTGCAATTTTGATTAAAATATACTTTGAATACACGCCAACGCAATAGTTTTATGCACAACTGTACCTGTGCTGAGTTAAGAGCAACCTGAGCAACCGCACAACCAACCACATTGCACATTGTATATATAATACCTTTCCAAAATCTGTGTTGTATGCGTGTGTGCGAGTTGTTGTGGCTTACACTTCCCAAAAGCGTACAAACCAAAATCGAACCCAAGTGAAATCCAATACATACGAATGCCCAAAAAGACCATTTATATTTATAGCAGCCCCCGAAAAAGAGTCGAGAACAGAAACTCAACTGAACTCAACTCAACTCAACTCAGCTCTGACTGTCGCACCGTAGCGACGGACATAGCATCTTTACGTTCCCATTCCTCCTCAATATCTCCACAATACCCAAATGCCCGTTCTCCACGCAATTCGCATACACATCCTCTCGACATCTTTGCACAATAAAGATAGATTAGCATCTATCGAAGCGCTGTGCCAGCAGAACGAACCAACCGAATGAATCCGAATGAATGCGGGTCCGGACTCGGGGCGCATGTCTGAAAGCTGAAAACTGAAAGCATCATCATCATCAACGGCCACAGCACCGGCACCGGCATCGGCATCGGCATCAGCATTCCCAGCTGAAGCTGAAGCTGAAGCAACAGCCAAACTCAAGCTGTAGCTGGAGCTCTGCGGCGCTGCAGAAGGGGCAAGAGGATGGCATGGCAATCCGTCGCATTATGTTCCCCCATAGAGTCTAAGCCAGTTGTTGAGAGAGCTGCGGCTGTTGGTGAACTAAAACTCTGATGTTCAAGTGCCCATCATCGTCTGGGTTTTCAACGATGTGCGTATGGAATTGTAGCGATGCTAACAACAACAACTACAACAAAATTGATATATACACTTGGGAAAAATATAGAATTTTATAGTTAAATCGAGTAGAGACTTTGTCTAGGTCGAAGATACTAGAACAGAGCACGAATCCTTTGTTGTTACTGTATGATTTGTGTAAGGCTCTCCCAAATTAAGTAAAGGGCGATTTTTGACATTTTTATTTGGTATAAAATTATTATTTCTAAAATTATTTTTTAATATTCCTAGAACATTTTAAGTTTGCAAATCTAAAAATGAAATAGGAAACGTTGTCTTCGTCGAAAATACTCGAACAATAACACAATTACTTTTTCCTAAGTGTGAACCTGATTTAAAATAAGTTAAGTATGATTTTGATCATTTTTACACTTTTTTTTAAAATAGAGAAACTCTTGTTTAAAGATTTTTTTTAAATATGCGTGAGCACTTTGTATGCTTGTACATTAATTGAAAGCAAAGTTTTTCTCTGAGTGTCTGTGGCCGGTTTTTTATGCTGTTTTTCAAAACCCAAGAGGCTTATGCTGGGCCGACAACCCAAATACTTAAGAAGTAACAACGACTGGCAAAAGGCGGCCAGTGCCAGTTATAAAGCCAGCAGATGTCGATTGCGAGGCTACAACTCCGACTCAGATTCAGATTTAGTTTCAGTTTGAGACTTGTTTCGACATCGACCCGCCACTCACTATCATCAGCACCATCATCATCATCATCATCATCATCGTCGTCGTCGTCATCGACACCGACATCATCATGATGAGGCTAAATCAGACCGTCTGAAGAGTATGTGCCTTCCGTTCTGTGTGTATCTGAGCAACGTCGCACTGTATCTATATCTATAAGTATTCGTATTCGTATAGTTGCCTCTGCACGATAACCTCGCTGCTCTGCTCTGCTCTGGCCATGATGTGCAAGGGGTGTTCGGGTTTCGGGTTTACTGTTTTTGGCTCTATGCGAGAGCTCATTCATTCATTTATTTTATTTTATTTTCTTCTTTTTTTTTGTTCTGTATGGCATACAATGGCATCGATTATGGCATGGCATGAACGATTTCGAATGCTGATATACTTATTCATTTTTGGGGGCAGGGGTCGCTCGGCCTGCGTCTGGCTTGAGCCGAGAGCAACGTCAAGAGATTTATGTTTATAGATGGGCGGCCTTTCGAAAGAATCGATATGATATATACACACACACACACTCACACTCACACACACACACACACACACAAGAAGCAAAAGTGTACTGTGTACAAATAGCAGCTAGAGCATATATAGAATGTATTTAAAAGTAAATCAGATAACAACTGGAATGTTGAAAATATGAGTCAACTTTTACATATATCTATGTACATATATATATATTTGTGCATGCCTCATATGGAAAACCAGTTTTAGCTTTTTTTGGTTGATCTCTTGTGAAATAATATTGCCATTGATTTTTTTTTTGGGCATCAAGTGTAACTATGAATTGAGTCTATATAACAGATTTGAAATGTTAAAAATGATTTAAAAGTCAGCTAATACAACTGAAATGTTAATGATGTTAAGTTCATTTTTTATAGATGCGCAAAACCAGTTACATTTTATAGGGGGATTTTTTGGGTGTTATTATTATGTCATAGATTTATTTTGGGAATGTGTTTATCGGGAACTTTAGCTTGATCCCCGACCAGTTGATTTTTTAAGTTGTATAAGTCATAGTACATCATATATATTTAGAATCTTTTTTAAAACAATTACTCAAAACGTTGATTGCTTGCAATATGAATCATTCGTACATAAGCCAAAACCAGTTAAGGTTATTAGTTAATGTTTATAAGAGTGATTGTTATGCCAGATTGTTTTTAGTGTGGGTGTCACTACTCAAATGTATCTTAAAGATATGTGGCACCAAAGATGGCTGACTCATGATATACAAAAGATAACATCTGGAATATATGAATCACTTTTCCATTTACGATTCCCGTATACGAGTATGTACTTTTGGTGTGACTAATTAGCCATTTGCATAACACAGGAAATGCTTGATTGAAACGTTTCTTTTTAGATGTGTATAATTGCTATAGATTTGCTATCTGTTCAAAGCTGATCATTAGTCAGAAAAGTAATTATCTTGGCAATACCCTCCTCGAAATGTTGACAGGATAATCCCCGACAGTTGGCGAAAATTTAAATATATATATTTGCAACTACCACTATGTATTGCTGCACACACACACACACATAGTGGGTTTTTGTTGTTTTTGTAGTTTCTACACCCTTGTTCTATGTGCCTTCAAGTCCTTGTCCATTTTGGCCCACGGGGCTTTCATGTCAGAACTCTAAACGCCCTGGGGCTTCAAGTACTCGTTGTTGTTGTCATTTTTTTCTTCCGTTTACTTCTTTTTGTTGTTCTTTGTGGAGCGCAGCCGTGTGGCAGTAACCTGAGTTGACTCGAGTCGGGTCCGAGACGTTGTCGCTTTCAGCACTGATGTTGCTTCTTCTGCTCCGTTCGAGGCTTCCTCTTTGCACCTAAAACCGTTGCGAACCTAACGTGCAACACTAGTGGGTTTTCTATAGCTATGCATTCTCTGGCTGCGTTTACCTTTAACGAGTATAGTCAGGGAGTCAGGTCGTCAGTTGACGTCTGACGTCGGTCGGAAATCCTTGAAATGAAAGTCCTGCTACACCCTCCCCCACTCTACCCCCGCACTGCAAGTGCTACTGCTGCTGCTGAGGAGGGTTGGCGACTGCTACTGCTGTTCCCAAGAAAATAGAGAGAAAGAGAGCAAGAAGAGCAAGAAAAAAAACAACGTAAAATGAAACTTTCGACTTTCAACTGAGGACACGATGAAGGCGTCCTCTGTGCAATGCTCCCAGCTATATGGACGCTGTGTAATCGTAGCACCATCTATATATATATATATATATATATATACCATATATATGTGTGTGCATTGATGTGTGTGTGTGGCTAGCCATAGCGAAGGTCCCTCGCTGGGATGCGATTGGCGCTGCCTGCTGCCCGCTGCCCGCCTGCCAGGGCTATTCTAACCATTCTGAAATTGATGTTGCACCTACAGCAGCGCTCCACGCACGTTCAATTGCTTGTTGCCGCTTCGCTTCGCATTGACTTACCACCCCCGCCCCGCCGCGTGGCCAACATTTGGCCGACCCTCTTGGTGCTGCAGGTCATTTCAGCTCGCATCGACAAATGGCCAGGACGCGTAAACTTTTACAGGGCGAGCGTAAAGTTTAAGCGCTGATTGTACTACGTTTCATTTTGAAGCGTTCTCGGTGTGTGTGTGTGGTGAGGTGTGTGTGTGTGTTGTGAGGTGTGTGTGTGTGTGTATGGTGGCCTCAACGGATTATGTTACTTGAGCGTGAGCATCAGCATCTGTATGTGCATTACGTGCACCTTAGCCAGTATGTGCCTCATACCCCCTACCCAGGACACTTATAATCGAACGAAGTTATATATGTATATATATATATATATATATATATATATGTGTATGTAGGCGGATTTGGCTACATCGACTCGACTAGTGATGCTGATCAAAAATATATATACTTAATAGAGTTTTAGACGTTCCACATTTATAAAAAACCTCTAAACTAGTTAACAATTTAGTGACAGGCCACAAAATGTGTGGTATCTAATTAAGTTATTCAATTTAATATATAATTTTTATATTTAGCGTAAAATTAGTTTGACAAGCGGCACACAGAAGCAACTTACTCTTATTGATATGACAAGTTTTCTGACTTTCGACATTTAATACGCCTCTCAAACATGTTCACTGTGCAATTTTTGAATACAAGATCTTATTATAGCTAACATAATCATATACTTCTATATACTATATATATCATTCATTATTTACATGAGCTCAGGATTTTAGTTTTTGGTCAAATTGTAGTTGAAAGTTTTCGGTTAGAATCTAATTTGGTAGTGGAGTAACTTTCATGCATTTCCATTTTCTGCAGTCCGTTTGAAGACCTTCTCGAGTTGGGTGAGCAATCCAATGGCTCGATAGTTTTCCTCCAGCAGAGCAAACTCCTCGAGCGGTTTGAGTAGTCGTAACGCATCCTCGTAGCACTGGACGGAACTTGGCAGCTTGGCATCTCCGCCATCCGCCAAATAGTGTCCGGGACTGTGTGCACTCGGATTCAGAGATTCTATCTTTTGTATCTTGAGCGGGGAACTGAGTGCGGGAGTAGTTTCTGTTGATGGTCGCTTGAGGTCATTGCTCTTGGCTCTATCTTGTTCATCGTCATCATCGTTGATTTCAATCAGTTCCGTTGGTACCTCAATGGCCACGCAATCATCATCATCGTCGTCACCCTCGACTGGAGTATTACTATTGTTATTATTGTTATTATTATTGTTATTATTATTGGGTTCCTTGGTGGGTGTCACCGGCTTGGACTGCACCAATGGCCTAAGTACATAGTGAGTGGATTCCGTTTCCTTGGGCGTTAGTGTGATGCTGCCCAACGGCTGTTCCCGCTGCTCATTGCGTCCACAGTAGCTGACGATGTCGCGCAGATCCAAGGAGAGCGGTGCACGCCTCAATGTCATCCGGTATTGGACACCCTGCGAGAAGCTAAAGTTGTAGTGACTCTTGAAGTGATTGAACCACGTCCGATCCGGAAAGAAGTTCTCTATTTTGAGTATGTCCCTCAGATTGATGGCCACCTCGCGCAAATGATCCACATCGAGGCGCCCCTTGTTCTTGTGATGGAATTGCGAGCGCGAAATGTACTCGAAGAGCGCCTTCTCCAGGAAGTTAATCTTGCGCTTGCGCCGCAGCTGCATTTCATCCAGCGTCGCCTGATTCTGACAGGATGCCGCGACCAGGGTCTTGGTGCGATACAGCGAACGTATATCGACAGGCTTACGCTGCGATATCAATGCCACTCGGCCATCAGAGACGGGCTCCACAATTAGGTAAGGACTCTCCGTGGGATTCGTTTTGTGCGGCGCCGGTGGCACTGCTGGACTCGGTGTATCCTTTGGCTCTGGGCTACTACTGCTGTCCGATGCGGTTGTGTTCTTGCCACAAAAGGACATGATATCACGCAGATTCAGCGATCGTGGCGGCTTACGCGTCATCAGTATCTGCCGGTTCGAGAGCGTTATGTTGTACGCCGCCTTGAAGTGATTGATCCACGACTGAAAATATATATATACATATATACTATTTTGATTTCAACTAAGGCCTAGCTTAACCTGGTTGGTTTTCTGATTGTGAATCTTGCTTTTAACAGCATTTTCAAAAGCTATCCAAGTTTAAATCTCGTTTATGGAATTTTATAAAAACTACAGATTAATAAGGGACAATCATTTTTGAATGCAATATTTGCAATAATTAAATGATTCTTCAAAGTAAGTCTTATTTCTGAGACCGATTCTTATGACTGATATATTATTAAACTTTTTGAAAAAATCGACTGAATTAATTGAAAGAAATCTATTATCCTTTAAAGTTATAACTTTACAATTGGTTGTATAGGATTATAGGCATTTTAGAATCAGTACTCTCAAAAATTAAAATTATTAAGAAAGTAATAAGAACTATGAAACGCTGGTTCAAACAATCGAATGACTAATGTGGGTGAAAAGGATACCTTGTTTGGCACAAAGTTATCGATATCCATGAGGGTCTGGAATTCCAAGGCCTTGGTACGTATCAGTTCCTCGTTGATGTCAGCATTTAGATAATATTGGGCACGCTGAATATACTCGTAGAGGCAGTGACCCAGAAAGTTGAGTTTACGTCTGCGCAGCTCCTCAAACTTGGAGTTGGGCTGTTTGCTGTTGTCTCGCCGTGCCTCATAGAATTCCATGATGGGTTCCCGGTTGGAGACGATGCTCTTGATTTGCTCCCAGCTACAGTTAAAGTTCTTCGCTATTTTACTGTACATGGGCACAATATCATATTGACGAATCGCCTCTACACGCTCTTCCAACGTCAGCACGTTGCGTATACGTTGCGAAGAGCCACCGTTTATACTGCCGTCGTCCTGCAAGTTATGGGATATGTAAAAATTAGATTACATAACGTGTGCAAAAAGTATCTTACAGATATTTCAAATGAAGTGCGCTGAATCTTAATAGTTATTATTACATGTTTGTTATATTATGAACATATTATATTAGGAACCCCTATTTAGATATACTCTTAAATAATTTCTTCTAATATTTAGTATAGTAAAATACACAAATCTAATTTTATAATAATTACTTGCAAATTATAATTGCCCCCAAAATAGATGTTGTAATTAGCAAGCGAATACTGTTTACTAATGTGTCTATCACTACAGACTAGTGCTGTGTAAGATGACAGCTAATAGACAATAAGTCAACTTAACTTGTTTCCAAATCAGTTATTATAAACACTTAACATATAATGTCTCTTAAACTCTCTTCTTCTATTGTAGTTATGAGCAAAAAGAACAAGCAATTCTAACGCTATTCCAGTTAGACCTGATCAATGATATGTAAATTCGTCAACAAGTCGTTTCGAGTAATACGAATCGCCCCGCAAACCGATCAACTGTCTCTCTCTCTCTCTCTCTGCTTACGTCAGACATTTGCCCAGATCCGTACGCTCACGATCACGCTCACGCACACATGCACATGCACTCTCTCTCTCTCTCTCTCTCTCTCTCTCTCTGACGCGCTCACGCTCGGCACTCTTGCGCTCTTTGTTAACGCTCTCCCGCTCGCTGATATGGCAATGCCTTTAATGAAACAAAAAGAAAAAAAAAACAACAAAAACAAATTTAAAATTAAAATTGTATAAGTATCACAATTGATATGTTTACCTTATATTTTTCGATGAACTTACGCGCACCTGTTTTTTCGTCCAAATGTGCAGCCGTTTTTTAGGCACACTAGCAGCAATAAGTAAATAGTAAAAAAAAAAATAATACAATGACGTTCCGCACGTGACGTGCGCAGCGTAGCAGCAATTTGGTGCGACTAACTAACTCGGTCAGCAATCTCTCTGAGACACGGGTGGAAAATCAGGTTTGGCGAGTTGTTCAAACTTGTTTACCGAACGTGAGAGATTGCGCTCTGCTCTCTCTCGAGCACTCTTTCTCAGTGTGATCACTTGTGCGCCACTCTCTCTCTCTCGCTTTGTGTGTGAGTGTGTGTGTGTGCCTTTGCTGCTATTTTTAGTGGTAGCGGAGCACAATAAAGCTGGTGAGCATCGTTTCGATTGTTGTTGTGGGTGGAAGGCAGAGAGAGCAAATATTTGAATTTACTTTCATTTCTATCGAATTTTAAATGTTGCCCTCCTTTCTATCTTTGTGTAGAATTCATTAATTGGGGCAAGTATTGGTTTTGAGTTTTGCGTAATCTTTAGCTGTAGTATAATAAATAATATCAAGTTAAAATAAAAACAGCTTGACTAGAAGATATCCTAAGCCCACCTATTAAATACTTAGTAAGCTTGTTGATATTAGTTTCATCCATGAAGATTTTAAAGTTAATAAATAATATATACTCGTATATTGATTCTGCATCAAGGTGAAATTATGTATTCTTGAAATGAAATCGAGAAATTGACGTTTTGAGTTTCTGTTTCCAAATTCAAACGCTTATATCTTCGCCAATAATTGCACAAAGTCCGAATTATTTCCAACATTATGAAGCCTTATTTATATATATTGATTCTGCATCAAGGTGAAATTATGTAATCTTGAAATAAAATAGAGAAATTTACGTTTTGAGTTTCTGTTTCCAAATTCAAATGGTTGTATCTTTTCCAATAATTGTCCAAAGTCCGAATTTCTTCCAACATTATGAAGCACTTTTTATATATATTGATTTTGCATCAAAAGTTGAAAATACGTTTTTATGAAATGAAATCGAGAAATTTACGTTTTGAGTTTCTGTTTCCAAATTCAAATGGTTGTATCTTTTCCAATAATTGTCCAAAGTCCGAATTTCTTCCAACATTATGAAGCACTTTTTATATATATTGATTTTGCATCAAAAGTTGAAAATACGTTTTTATGAAATGAAATCGAGAAATTTACGTTTTGAGTTTCTGTTTCCAAATTCAAATGGTTGTATCTTTTCCAATAATTGTCCAAAGTCCGAATTTCTTCCAACATTATGAAGCACTTTTTATATATATTGATTTTGCATCAAAAGTTGAAAATACGTTTTTATGAAATGAAATCGAGAAATTTACGTTTTGAGTTTCTGTTTCCAAATTCAAATGGTTGTATCTTTTCCAATAATTGTCCAAAGTCCGAATTTCTTCCAACATTATGAAGCACTTTTTATATATATTGATTTTGCATCAAAAGTTGAAAATACGTTTTTATGAAATGAAATCGAGAAATTGACGTTTTGAGTTTCTGTTTCCAAATTCAAACGCTTATAGCTTCGCCAATAATTGCCCAAAGTCCGACTTCTTTCCAACATTATGAAGCCTTATTTATATACTCGTATATATGTAATTGTATCTATAAAATGAAATAAACATGAACGAGAACTTATATTACAAAACTTGAAGTTCCCAGCTCATATGGGCTCTGAGATTAGCTAGATCAACTGCATGTTTTATCTTTCCCACAATCCAATAATACAGAGACTTTTTATTATAATTCTCTCATTGGTCCTCATTAATTTTGTACCACTTCCACAATCAATTAGCGACTATTAATCACATAAAGCTTTTTTCATTTAGATGGATGCTTATTTTTGTAGCAAAAAAAAATAAGAAATAAAATAATAACTTAGTAAATTTTTTTATACATTTTTTATGTAGTAAGTTCTTAAGTTCCTCTGTTGAATCCTGCTTAAATACAAGTCTTAAAATGAGTTTTATATTTATGTTTAAGATAGTTATTCAGTTAGTTGTAATCCCTTTGGCAGTCGGGGTTTTTAATGTATGTCCCATAGTTGGCATTTAGTCGGGTCTATCGATTGGTTTCTTGTAGACGGGTCCCTTCTTGCGCATATATTGTTTGATGAACTCGTAGGATTTGTGTTTCACCGATTCGGTGCAGGCCAAAGGATTGCCAGTTACTTCACAATAGCGCATCTCCTTGGTGGTTATATGGTGGCTCAGCTGCAAAGGATTAGGATTAGATTTAGAATTAATGATGAATATTATGTAATATACGAGGTGTGTTCAAAAAGTATCGCGAATTTTGAATTTTCGCGGGTTACGTATAATCGAATTTCGATTTTTTTGTAGCGTTATGTTGGTACTCAAGTCTCTCACTTATGCCGACAAGCTCGGCCATTTTGAATGTTCACTTAATTGTTGACAGCTGCTTTGCTTGCACGTGTTTTGGATCGTCTTCGATTTTTACCTATTCAAAAAAATGGATCAAAGAATGTGTGAAAAACGAAATTAAGTGCGCGGATGCATTCCGAATGTTGATTGTGGCATACGGAGAAGCTACCTTGGACCGAAGCAACGTTTATCGGTGGTACAAAATGTTCTCAGAAGGCCGAGAAGATGTGAACGACGAAGAGCGTGCCGCCCGAGCACTTCAACAACAGACGAAAAAATTAATGGAGTGGAGAAAATGGTATTGGCCAATCGTCGAATCACCGTTAGAGAAGTTGCTGAGGAGCTAGACATATCGATTGGCTCATGCCATTCGATTTTTATCAATGATTTGGGCATGAGACGGGTCGCCGCGAATTTCGTACCAAAATTGCTCAATTGTGACCAAAAACAGCATCGCATGAACATTGCTAATGAGATGTTGGACTCTGTCCGCGACGACCCAAATTTGCTCCAGAGGGTCATAACTGGTGACGAATCGTGGGTTTATGGTTACCACGTGGAAACCAAAGCTCAATCATCTCAATGGAAGCTGCCGCACGAACCAAGACCGAAAAAAGCGCGCCAAGTTCGGTCGAATGTGAAAGTTTTGCTGACAGTTTTCTTCGATTGCAGGGGCGTTGAGCATCATGAGTTCTTGCCACAGGGTAGAACGGTCAATAAGGAATATTACCTGCAAGTTATGCGCAATTTGCGCGAAGCAATCCGCCAGAAACGCCCGGATTTGTGGAAGAACAAAAATTGGCTTTTGCACCACGATAACGCCCCTGCTCACACATCGTTGCTTGTGCGCGACTTTTTGGCCAAAAACAACACACTAATGATGCCGCAGCCACCGTATTCCCCAGATCTGGCCCCCTGTGACTTTTTCTTGTTCCCTAAACTGAAGAGGCCCATGAAAGGACGACGTTACGCTACGCTTGACGAGATAAAGACGGGATCGAAGGAGGAGCTGAACAAGATAAAAAAAAATGATATTTTGAAGTGCTTCGAAGATTGGAAAAACCGTTGGCACAAGTGTATAATATCTCATGGGGATTACTTTGAAGGAGACAAAACAGATATTCATGAATAAATAAATAATATCTGAAAAAACACAAAAATCGCGATACTTTTTGAACACACCTCGTATTTAGTTACCCGCTTAATAAGGAACTTGTAATCCTCGTCACTGGTAATGCGGCCCAGATGGCAAGTGTCCTGGCGGAAGGGACGCAGAAACTCGGCCACATGGCCGCTAATCTCGAAATGGAACTTTTCATTGGAGTCACGTACAGTTGTGCTAAGAGAATGGATACGATATATAAGAATTTTATGTGGCAAGGACAACCGAAAGGGATTGCTTACGTTTTGCGCTTGCTATCCCGATGCTTCTTGTGTGCCTCGACGTTGGCATGTTTGCGTTTGGCGCTCGGCGGCGTCTCCGTTTCCGTGGAACCACTTGGCTGCACCACCTCCGGCACGTTTAGAACTAATGCATCAACGGGCGGCAGATTGGATTCCGTGATAGTCTCCTCATCCGAAGAGTACAGATAGCTGTGAATGGGCAGTGAGTCGCCGGCGGGACTAGCTGGCTGCTCGGCAGGATTCGCATCGGTGCGTGTGCGTCGATAGATCTCCTTGCGTCGACGTATCTTCTCCTTGTTCTCCTTGTACTTGCGCGACTCCTGCTGATTGTAGACGCGATCCTCCTCGCGACGCGGACTTATCACACGCACCGAGACGAGACGATTGCGTCTCGCTTCGCGACGCTCCTTAATCTTGACCTCGATGTACTGCCTCAGCGACTTCTCACTCAAGGTGCCCACATAGTCAATATCAATTTTCACCAGATCATCCAAATTGGCCGCCTCATCCGGTTCGGGCAGCTCGAGGGGCTCATCATCGTGGACAAGCTTCTGCAATCGCTGCTCCGCATTTGGTGGCTCCCACTGCGGAATCCGATCACGCAGATTGTAATAGTAGATGTCACCCTCGGGCGTCAGACTGAAGTGCCAGGAGAGTGGCAACGGCTCCACGCCCGGTGGCAACTTATACTCCACATCATCGCCATATTTTGGGGATGGTGGCTCCGATATGTCGCCACAGCGAGGTGGCACCGGCACCGGCACATTCTCACTATTGAACCACTCGTTGGTCTCGGTGTTCTGGCAGTAGGGCAACAGCTTGGGATCCGTATTCAGATCGAGGCCAAAGTATTCGCAGCGCAGCTCATGCTCACGCCAATCCTCGCTGCCCACACGCTTCTCCGCCTCATCCTGGGCAACCTGAAATACAAATAGATGGTCGATGAAGATTACAATTGAGATGCATTTATATAGTTCCAACCATGCGCACCTTTCGCTCGAACAACGAACGTCGCAGCTCCTTGGAAATGGTGGCGCGACGTGGATCCAGATCGGAGCGTCGACGACTATCGGATTTGCTGCCGCTGGCACTCTCCTGGACGCCCTGCCACTCCTTGGGCTGTGTGGTGATGGTGCAGATGGTATTGTTGCCGCTCATCCGCGACGGCGGCTTGGACTTCTCGTAGCGACTCGTGGTGTCGCGTCTGAAGCGATCCTGGCGATAGCGATCGCTGTTGAGCACCGCAGAGGCGCTATTACTCTCCTCCAACTGCTGTTGACGATCCGCTTCGCGTTCGTGTTCCTTCATCTGTTCGATGCGTTCCCGTTTGGGTATGCGAAAGATTTCGGGCAGGCCATTCCACTTGAGCAACAAAGCCGAGATGCGTGCCAGCACTGCCTCTGAGTCTGGATCGGGTTCAGGAGCAGGAGCAGCTGCCTCTGGGTGTGTCTCCATTAACTGATTACTCCACAGCTGCACGCTCTGATAGACACGACTATCGTTCAGCATTGTCTTGTTGGGTATGGGCAAGGATTCGAGTGCATCTAGCAAAGCCAAACGCAGCTGTTTATCGCTGCCACTCTCGCTGATCCACGCGTGCAGCAGACGCAATCCATGGTAATCGAGGAAGAGACGCCGGCAGGGCAACTCGCCGCGTGTGAGCACGCCCAGCAATTGAAGTCGAGTCTCCAGCAGCTTGGCACGCACCATGCAACGTGAGAAGCGCAACGTATCCAATTGATTCTTCAGACCACTGCCGCTGAGCAACGTCAGCTGTTCGAGCACATCGGGATCCTCCTGATCGGGTTTGCGGGGCGCACGCACTCCGCCAGTGGGACGCAGCCAACGGCCTGCTTTATACTCGCGATCCTTGGCCTTGGGCTGTTGCTCCTTGCGCTGCTTGCCACGCGATGCGGGCAACTTTCGTTGTTTCTTTGTCTTGCCGACTTTGGGTGTTTTGCTTTTCTGCTCCTGCTCCACCAACTGCAGTTCCTCGGCCTCACTTTCTGTTTCCGTATCGAGCTGCTCGCCCTCATCCGACTCCGGTTCGTTGCCAATCCAGCCGCGACAATTGGCCGACTCACAATAGCAGCGTTGGGCATCGCGTCCATAGCGCTGATATTGATAATCGAAGGTGATCTCCTCGCCGGGCAAAATGGTCTTCAGGCTAAAGAAACCAATGCGCAGCTCCCCGTTGACAGTCCACTTTTGCGTTTCCGCATTGGGATCACAGCTGTGATTGATGTAACGCGAAATGTTGCCCTTGGAGGTGGCATCGATGATGGAATCGCTGCGCAGTGCCATAAAGTAATAGTGACGATTGCGATCCTCCGAATATAAATGCTGGCGACGCTCAAACTCCTCGCTATCGATAACCTCGCCCACATACTCCATGATGAACTCCCCGGATGGCATTTGCAGTTCCGCGGTGATGCCGCAACCCTTCTTCTCGGTGCGAAAGACGCGACAGGGCCAACCCTGATGTTGCTGGAAGCGTTTATTCGTGCAACGTTCGCCATTGGTGCAGAGTGGACCACATTCGATCATCAACATGCGATTGATGCAACCGTCGCCACAGCAACGCATCTGGCCCAGCGACTCCTCGTCGCCGGTGACAAAGCAATCGCATTGCATCTCCGCATTCTCCCGACTCACCTGCCGCGCACAGCGATAATAATTGTCGCGCAGCATTTGGAATGTCTGGAGACCCTCCTGACGCAGAAATTGCTCATTGCTGGCCTCGATGTGGGCGAGTTCCGCCAGCTGTTGTTCCATGCTGATCGCAGGCGTTTGAGTCGAACTGCTGCTGCCACGACCCAAACTGGATTTGGTGCCTTGTGGTTTCTGTTTGATGCGATGCGAGCGACGCACACCAGAGGCGAGATCATCGCTGCTGTTAGCGGGTGAGGGTGAGGGAGTCGTTGCCGGAGTTTCCAGATTGGCCACACGCTGCGCAAACTCATCCTCGCCAGCTGCAGACACCTGTTGTTGCTGCTGTTGCTCATCCTCCTGTTTGTAGTCGCGTTCGAGCAGCTTTTCGCCGTCTTTGATGAACTTGGCAATGTCATCGAACTGATCGGGTGACTCCAGTTCGCTGTTTGTAGTTGTGGACACACTGCGATTGCCCAGCTCATTGGAGCAGTTGTTGTCCTGGTTATTATCCTGTTTACCAGCTCCAGATTTACGTGACTGTTTCTTCACATGGGATTTCTTGCTGCTGCTGTGGATTGGCTTGGATTCGGCGGCTGCTTCAAGACTTTGTGCCTTGCTGCTGCTGCTGGGAAGTGGCGTTGTTGGCTCCTCATGACGCTCCTCGCTAATCGTGTTGCGACGTGGACTCTGCTTGGGCAGCTGCAATTTGGACAGGGACGCTTCCTCTGCTGTTAGCTTTTTGTTTGCCTTCCTTTGCTTCTTTTTGACCTTCTGCTCGTACAGCATTTTGGAGTGAGCTTTATCCAGGACCTTGAACAGTGCATCGCACTCCTTGAAGGACATGTTGGGCGTTGATCTAGAGGGCTTCTCTTCTTTCTTCTCTTCAATTGCGGGCAGCACCCGCTTTAGCTGTTCACTGATTGTTTCCTGTGGCTCAGGACTCTCAGATTTGGGCAGTGGTATTGCCTTTGCCTCAGCCAACAGCTGTTCATCCCCTTGTGGCAAGGCCAACTCCGCTTTAGACTTAGCAATTGGACAGACTGATGAAGCTGGTGTGGTATTCAGTTCTGTTGCGTCGATCCTTGACTCTAATTTTGAAGTGTTGTCTTCCAGTGATTTCTCTACCACACATTTCAAATCAACTAGAGACTTTAGCTCAATTTCTCTGGACGTTTGCTTTGGGCTTTCCACTTTGAAGGTCAGCAGCTGTCCTGCAGGAGCGATAATGTGGGTACTATAAGTCGATTCCTCGAGGAGACTTGAGAGCGTCTCTGGAGAGAGAGGCGCTGGAGAATTCGCTGATGAAAGCACTTCTATATTTTGTTCTTTCTCCGGTTTTCTTTCTTGCTTCAGCTTTTTGTCTTTCTCCAGCTTTTCTTCTCTTTCCAGCTTCTTTGCTTGCTCAATTTTGTTTTCTCCCCTCTGCTTTTCTTCCTGCTCCAGTTTTTTTTCTATCTCCAACCTTTTTTCTTTCTCCTTCTTTTCTCGCTTCAGCTTTGCTTCGATTTTCAGCTTTTCTGCCAGTTCCAGTTTATTTTCTCTCTCAAGCTTCTTTTCTTGTTCCAGCTGTGCTTCTCTCTTCAGCTTCTTTTCCATTTCTTGCTTCGCATCTGTCTGCTTTTCTTTCTCTAGCTCTGCTTCTCGCTCCAACTTCTCTTTTTGCTGCAACTTCTCCTGCTCCATTATTTCTAGCTCCAGTTGCTTTTCCTTCTCTAGTTGCTTTTCTTTCTCTAGTTGCTTTTCTTTCTCCAATTGCTTTTCCTTCTCTAGTTGCTTATCCCTCTCTAGTTTTGCTTCTTGCTCCAACTTCTCTTCTTGCTTCAGCTTCTCTCTCTCCAGCTTTTCTTTCTCCAGCTGCTTTTCTCTCTCTAGCTTTGCTTCTCGCTCCAACTTCTCCTTCTGTTTCAGCTTCTCTCTCTCCAATTTCTTTTCTTGTTCCATCTCCTTTTCTTTCGCCAACTTCGCCTCTCTCTCCAGCTGCTTTTCCTTCTCCAATTGCTTTTCCCTATCTAGTTTAGCTTCTTGCTTTATCTTCTCTTCTTGCTTCAGCTTCTCTTGCTCCAGCATTTCGTTTTCCAGCATCTTTTCGTGTTCCATTTCCCTTTCTTTCAACAGCAACGCTTCCCTCTCCAGCTTCTCTTCTCTCTCTAGCTTTGCTTCTCGTTCCAACTGCTCTTCTCGCTGCAGCTTCTGTATCTCCAACTGCTTCTTCTCTGCCATTCTCTTTTCTATTACCTGCTGCATTACTTCAATGAAGTTGCTTTTTGGCTGTTCGCCGTCAATTTCAATGTTAATTTGCTGTTGAGTTTTATTATCCTCCTCAGGTTTGTGAATTTCTTCAAACCACAGCTCTGGCGGTTCGCTAAGTTCCTCAGTAATCAGTTGAGTCTCTATTTCTACGTGTTGTGGTTCTTCTATTTCAATTGTATTTGTTTCCAGATGATTTTGCTGAGCATTAGGAAAGATTAGCTTAAATGTTTGATTTGGTTGGTCACTGATCTCCTCGTCTGCTTCGGCTGCTGCCTTCGCCGTTTCAATGTCCACGAATATAATCTGTGAATTGGAATCCTCATCGGATGTGAGCACAGTAATGACATCCTCATCATTTATTTCGATTGGTGTAATCAGTGTTTGTTCCGATGAGTTGGATGCATCATCAATCAAATTAAAACTTGTTGTGGTCTCATTGGAATCGTTGGATTCCAGTTGCAGATCAGCGTCAGCAGTTACGCTTGTGGATGGATCACTGGCCAAGATCAAGGCTGCCTTGCGTGGACGTCCACGTTTGCGTACAAGAGTCGTCTGGTGTTGTGATTTATCGCTGCTCACCTGGGCAACAATCAAACTCGTCGTCGGCTTGGGCTTGCTAAATGACTCAACTGTGGGCAAAAGAGGCGCCGATGCAGCAGGCAACGAGCTGCGTGCCGCAACTAAACGATTTAGATCTGGTGCAGCTGCTGCAGCAATTGATGTTATTGGTGCATTGGAATCGATGCGTGCCTCAATTTGAATTTTATGCGTCTTCCGACTTTTATTCAGCACATCCAGCACATCGAATTTTGTGATTTTCTTGCGCGTGCTGCGCCGCCGATTTGTGGGCGATGAGGAGCGTTCCTCTGCGGGCTGCGGCGAGTCAACCTCTTCAATTACATCCGACTCCTGATTTGACGTGCTAGTTGCCTTAGGCGGGCGTCCAGGCCGTTTTCGGGGTGCAGCATTTGTAATTGCATCGGTCGTTAATTTCTCCATTTTCCAATCAAATCCAAAGTTTCAACTCAGCCAACCAGAATAGGAATGCAAACTTATGCCTTAATCAAAAGCAGCAGCAACTGCCTATTTAAACAGAAATAAAGTTATATTATCTTTATTGCTTAGTTTATTAAACAACACTCACATTTTTGGACGAAATGCAGATTTTTTAGCAATTGTTTATACTTTTCTGTCGCACAGGTTACCAGTTGCGGTTAACAGCAAATGTACTTAAAAATACCAAAGTTTAAACTTTGGCTTGACAAATCGTCAGCTGTTTCACATGCACGATTGATTCACTTGTGTTTTTATATTGCAATTCGAATAACAGCAAAATGTTGTCTAATTTAAGTGCTCTTTTTTAAATGCAGCATTTTCAGTTTTAGCATATACTTTCATAAAGAATTATAGCTGCTGACTGCAACAAAACAGAAATAAGGAATACCGGCAGCTTTAATTTTACAGGTTAGCAACAACGTGCTAGAAAATACCAACCTAACTGGCTTGAAAAGTTACAGCTGATCGGCATACACGCGTCTGCAAACAACTGGCCACACTACTGATTAGCACAATTTATTTGTTAGTCGAGAAAACATAATTCTAATATGTACAAATAAAAATGTATGCCTAAATATTTACATTTACTAATAGCCTAATACTAACAATAACATGTGTAAAATAAATCTGTTACAGCTCAAAATCGTTGACATCTGCCGGGTTGGAAAATGCTTTTTCGGTTTGCATTAGCAAACCAATTGCACGAAAATTTTCATTTAACATTGCATATTCCTGGAGGGCTTTCAAACA
The DNA here is from genome assembly GCA_035041595.1 of Drosophila basisetae. Classification (NCBI taxonomy): domain Eukaryota; kingdom Metazoa; phylum Arthropoda; class Insecta; order Diptera; family Drosophilidae; genus Drosophila; species Drosophila basisetae. Next base: position 3,401,000 of record JAWNLB010000020.1, read on the forward strand.
TTGCATTGCATCGCTGTGATTATCAATGGCAATTGATTTTGTTGCAACGACCTCTTGCCCCACTGGACGATCTTCGACAACTGTTTGCTCGATCTCCACATCCATTATGGGATCATTTATAACTAAAGGTTCCTCCTCGACACATTCGGGAAATGCTTTCCTTCGTTGCACTATCGTTTTTCGCTTATTAACGTGAGCTTTTAAACATTTCATCGCCTTGCCGTGATTGCTGATGGGATTTTCATTTAATCCGATATTCTTATCACCCGTCTGATTTTGATGGTTCTCTGTCTTCTGTTTTTTCGCAAAATCCTGCGAAGGGAAAATAGAGTGCGTTAGTTATTATTCCTTGCTGTATATTTAAGTATTCCATACATACCGAGCCTTCAATAGACCTAACTGACTTAATTTCGAGTTTTGTTTCCTGAGATGATACATGAATTCAGTTTATATTTGACAAAGAATGTTTCTATTACTTACTTTTGGCTCAAAGAGTTCAAAGAGCTTTGCATTTTTAGCGGGCTTCTGCGTTTCCCTTGTAATCAATTCCTGTCGGTTATAAATGATTATAATCAGGTATTGATCTGTAATAAGTAAAAATGTAATTTCTCACCTTTTTACCACGAAATCTGAGAGTTGTTAGTTTTGCCTTGTAATTCTCTAAAATGCTTTGTGTTTTATGCTGCTCTTTAACCAGGGTATGTATTGAACTTAAATAAATATTGCGTTTTTGCCTATTCAATTCTTTTCGAGTGATGTTCCGCAAATTAGCAAGCTTCTCATTTATTGTTTTCAAATTCTCCTGCAGATTTGCGATAACGTTTTCCATTTCTAAACAATCCGCTTTTGAGACCGCAGGTCTAATTTCATACATTATACCAGACATTGATTAACTAGCAATTTTAAGTGGGTGTGTGAAAATCTTTATTATCTGCGCTTGTTTTGCCCAAGAATGTTGATACTTTTTCGATAGTCAGCTTGCGTTGCCAACTTGGCAGAACGATTAATTCTGATAAATATCGATTGCGTATTTGTGGCGTTGCCGTATTGAATTGCTGTGACCAGTATCGAAATCTTTGATATTGGTGTTCTATACGAAGCCACATTGTCTATTGGGCTTATAATTGAGCTTATGTAGTACAGGTAATAGACTTAAAATGAGGGTATGCTACACTTATTAAGTTCCTTTTGGTTTATAGGGAGAACATGATTTGCTTATCGATTTTAATATATTTGCGATATTACCATATCGCTTTGATAACAAAGCATTATATATATCGATATAAGCAATGATGGTTCGGATTTGATGAAACAGATTTACACAAATAATTCTAAACTATAATCTAAAATTATGCCAGAAGGCTCGGCTTATTAAGAAGCAAAACTCCAAATTCCAAATAAAGTTTCCATTGCCAATCGAAATTACTAAGGCTGCCTTAAAGTATGCAATCGAAAATGTTGTTTCGTTAAGTTATTGTATTCGTTGAATATGTAATAAGTAAATAGAACGGAACGAATATTACATACTCTTGTAAAACAGCTGAAATTTCAATATATGTTTACAGTTTGGCTTATTATTTCTACAATTATTAAACTGTTCGCTCTGCCGATGAAGCGCATGCTGTAATTTATTCGCTGCCTGTTCCAGTTCTCAAATTGCATCGTGCAATTTGCTGCATTTCTCTTACGCTTAGTTGCTGGATACTATTCGCGCTCTTCTAACGCATTGGCTGCCCGCTATCTTGCTTTGGTTTCGCTATCGTTCCTTTTAGCTGCACACGTCATTCTAGCATGCGTCACTGCCTGTCGCTGCTCTACTCTTACGTGCTTACGTGCTTTAGCGTAATTTGTGAATTACGTAGTCGAATGTGTTCGACATTATCTCTGCAATAAGCACGGACGACTGCTATTGATGGATTCCTGACGTTTTTGACTCAATGATGAATAATATTTGAAGTCCGGCTTTGAAATGAGATCAGATTTGTGCAGTTATTGTATAAGATAGAGTGAATTTTAAACCCATTTCGATTCCACAAACCTAAAATTAAAATCTCTCAAATATTATCTTTTTATATTTAAAAAGAGATGTGCTATTAATAATAATATACAGAATTTCTACAGTGCAGTTAATGTAAAATAGACACCCCCCTCGACCAATGAAGCGTGCAAAACATTAACATTTTCCATTTAATTTCCGCTGTGTGGAAAATAAAAATTAACATACGAATTTGTTTGAATTTAAATTGAGCACCTGCGCAAATAATGTGTGAAAATTGGTCAACGAAGAAGCGAACACTTTTGGCCAATCTTGCGCAGTTCCGGGATAGTTCTGGATAGTCAGAGAAAAAACAAGCGTGAAACATTTCTATGGAGTCAGCAGCCCTTCTGTGGCGTGGCAAGTGCAACAGAGCGAAGCGCAGAAGGTGTTGCAGGCAGGCAATGCGGGGGTTGCAACTGCGGATGTTGACAAGCCAAAAACCAAAAGAGTCAACACCGAGTAATTGTTGTGCAACAAGCGAGCGAGACAGACACAGAGATAGCCTGATAAAGAAGCCACCTTCAGTTACGCCAGTGATTTTCCCAGAGCGTCAGTGGCCCATAAAATGTGGGAAAACGAATGCAGTACGTTTATAAAAGCACAACAAACACACACACACACACATATATATATATATATATATATATATAGCTAGAAATTATGATTGACTGCATAAACCTTTTGGGCCAAAAAATGACCAACGGCTTCATTACAAAAGCAGCTCCCACAATACAATTTTGTTTCTTTCTTTTGCTGCTTTGGTTGAAAATTGCATTTCGTGCAATCCACAGACAAGATCGACAGAGCGAAAGGGGCGTGGGGCATGGGAGGGTTCAATGCACACGGATCACGACTTGGCGGCATATCTGTTGGATAGTCGGGCCATAAATCGACAGGCCTGAACTTGACGTCTTTCGGCTGCCGATTGTGACTCTTGAACCACAGACTCTCGGCTCTCGGCTCTCGACTCTCGACTCTCGACTCTTGATTCGACTTGCAACTCTCGACTCTGATCACCCGATTCGGGTCTGCTGCTCGAGTTGTCAATCAGTTTGGCAATGCCGGAAATATATTTGGGTAAATGATAGATGTTATTGCTGTGCTTAGAATCCAATTGCTTTGCCCATTTGCTATTTGTCAAATTTTCATTAGTTGGCCATAAATTGTTGGGCCAGCAAAACTCATAAATTTAGCGTCGAACTGATTCTCACGAAATCGCTACTCTCCAAGTGTGAGTGTGTGTGTTTGTGTGTGTTTATGAAACTTTCTAGTTGTTCACACCAGCTGGTTGCAGTTGCATTCGGCAATTGGCAATCGCCACCTGCGCTACAAAATCTTGCAGACGCAGATGGAGAGAAGCTGCCGCCGCCGACGCCGCTGCCGCCGTGTTTGGTTCGACTAAAAGCGAATTCCAGTTGCAAACCCATTTTTGGCACGATCTCGCAAAACACTGATCGAACAGGCCTGGCCAAGACAGGCCAGACCAGACCCGTCCAGGCCAGGCCAGGCCAGGCCAGGCCGGGCCAAGCCAACTCAGGCCACGCCATTTAGGGAAGAAGCCACAGCCGGCACAGCTCCTTCAGCTTCAGCTTCAGCTTCAGTTTTAGCTTTTGTGTGCATTGATTTGAAATTGCCAATTGCATTCGCCAGGTAGCCGCACACGTGGAGTCCACTACACTCAGAAAAACAACTGAGATCATATATAGAGAAACGTATGTGTTTTTTACGAATCACTTTGCAAGTTGTTGTTATTGGGGTACAAGGAAAGTTCTCGTTTTTGGAAATGCTTTTGTTTTGGAAATCTAATTAGGTTTCGGAATTGAAATTATATATGTACCTAAAATATTTGTGGATGCTTCTGAAAGATACCATTGCGCATTTTACATTTTTTAATTGTTAATTATTTTGATCGGTTTATTGTGATTTTTGTCAAGACCTGAAAGCTGAATCGACTTCAACAGGGTACTCTATTATAAATAATCAATTATATAAACTACTTTGTTCTCAGTGTAAGCATGCAGCTGTCACTGTGTGTGTGCATTGAGTGTGTGATCATGATTGTCAGTATCGGCATCCAGCTGTGAGAACGCACCCACTTGGCTCACATGCCCCAACAGACACACACACACACACGCACACACACAAAAGACACTCGCCAACACACCCACAACCAAAAAAAAAAAAAAACAAAAAAACCGCAAGATCGCGAGACGAGGCCAGCGGCGTTGATCGTGCTTGGCTATCGATCGGATTGGAGCGGAGGTTTCTTTAATGCTCAACGGGCAGACTGGCAGACTGGCAGACTGGCAAACTGGCAGCCCAGTGTTGATTGATTAATCATAGCTGGTAATTTGATTTTGTGCCTTTTTCGAGTTACCGTTACGCGCCACAAAACTCATGCCACATGTGCAGCAGCCGACAAGCCTTCTTTTCATTGGTTTGATTGATTGTTTCATTGCATTTGAGCTTTTTGGCATATATTCACCTTGTTGACTCTCCGGCGCACTCGCCCAGACAAGGCATATGTCGTGTAACCCGTATGTCATACCAATTATTATTTATTTTTGTCCATTTTTTTTTTTCGTTTTCGTTTTTTTTTTTTATTTTGCCATTTCAGCTTAGCTGTCAAAATCCTTGAGCCGCAACTTCAATTTGGCACACTTCTGATGCAGCTGATTCAACTTGGCTCACAACACGTTGACAGTTTTTCCAAATGGCTTGCATTGGATCAGCGATGAAAGCTTTTTGGCTAATCGGAAATATGCGTGGAAAAGTGATCGATGGCATTTAAATTAGCAATTGAAAAGCTGTTAAGCTATAAGAAATTACTTTAAGCCTTAAGCCTTGGCTTTGAAATGACTTTAATCCCCAGTCATAGCCATGGATAAGTTGTGATTTTGATTCGAAATCTATAAAATCAACGGATATGCATCGATTTGGATTATCGATTGATTTTCTGCGACTAAAACTAACTCATTATGCATATGGCAAAAGGAGTTTTTCAGCATTGAAGCTGATTAATTATTTTATGCTACTATTGAAAGCGATTGATCATCGTGTTTGATTAATATCGCAGTAATAAACATTTACAGATTTTATACAAGTATTTGAAGCATGAGATCAGCAAGTTAAGATCAATTTCAATTGAAGTACTTTTCTTAGTTTCCGCTCTTGATTTATACCATTTGTAAAAGTAGATCTGAGCATGTTCGAGTTTTCTTAGTAATGCTGCTTAGTAATTTATCATGATAATCATAACACTTGCAGCACTATGCAGATTGCCCACGTGTTGTTACCACTTGTTGTGCGTTGTTAGCTGATTTTGGCATGCGGCTTAAAGTTCTGTAATTGTTGCTGTTGTTGTTCTATTCTGGCCGGCAGCCCACTGTGTAGCCCGTAAATCATTTGCCAGCGTCAACAACTTGTCAACGTGCAAAAGCAAAAGCAAAAGCCATTGACTTCAAACACACACACACACACACACACACACACATATATATTGAGAGGTTTTGGAGAGGTTTTCGCTGTCGACTGTCGACTGTCGACTGTCGATTGTCGGTAGTCGGCAGTTGGTAGTCGTCTGGTAGTTTTGGTCCAGTCATGGCTCATGTTGCATATAAATGGTGCTTAATGAGCTCGTGCCAAATAGAATTGTCAGGCGCCTATGTAACCCCCTCCCCCCTCCGCACTCCCTAACACTCTCTTATATAAAGTGGTAGTAATAGTTGTGGTAGATTGCATGTTCGTGTTGCGCTCAAATTGCTGTTAGAATTCCACACAATTTTTTATGGCTGCGCATTGATTTGATCACGATTTTGCAGAGTTCTGCTGCCACATATGTAAGCCAAATATGGATAGCATGCAGCTTTGGGCGCGGCAGGTGCACACTGCTCCCCCCAAAAAATATAAGAGACTCAAAAGTATGCAGCACTTACACTTGGAGAAAGTCGCAAAAGCATTCCTTGAGTTGCCGGCTTTAGATTTCAAGTACAATCAGTTCTTGATCATTATTAATTAGTTATTTATAACCTATTATCTCAACATCATTTCATAAGTAAAAACGGCAGATACTCAAATACTCATTACAAATATTTTGGTACTTAAATTAGTTGTAAATCTTTTTAGCTTTCATTCAATTTTATTCAAGCTGACTAAAGTTTTATTTTAAGATGAAATAAGGACTGATTTCAAAATTTTGATTTAAAAAAAAAAAATAATTAATATAAATTGAGCGCACTTTAAAATATGAAAAAACCTATTTGTTTATATTGCTCTATCTCTAATGGAAGACCTTCGACCTTGTCCACGTTTATACTCACTTTGAGTACATAATTCTCAGCTATTTGGCCAAGTGTACTTTTAGAGAGATGCTGTTGAAGTTGGAGACGCTGTTGTTGTTTGGCGTTCCCACGCGCATAGAGAGTTAAAGAGTTGGAGTCCTATTGTTTTGGGTGCAATCTGCCATCTTGGCAGCTAGCCAAGCTAACAAGCTGCGTTTCAGCCTTTATTATTTTTAATTGGACTGATTTCCCGCTGTAGATACATTTGTATCTAGCGAATGCGAATTGCGAATGCGCCCCAGAGTGACATATGCAGCGGCAATGTCCAGATAGAGAGAGAGAGAGAGAGCGAGAGACAGAGCGAGAGAGAGCGAGAGAGAGCGAGAGAGAGACGCCAATCATCCTAGGCCATCATCAATCCCAGTTGCTGCAATGCTGCAGCTGCTCTTGACCAGCATTCCAACGCCAAATCGAAGTCTAACGCAGCTGTGTGTGTCTTCCAAGTCCAAGTCGAAGGGTTGCTGCTGCTGCCTCTAGGGTTGCTGTGCCGCAAAGATTCCCACGATGCCGCTAAACTCAAATCAGCTGCAGTTTTTCGCGCAGTTTTTTCAGCATTTCTGTTTTTTTTTTTTTTTGTTTTGCGTCCTTGGCGCCTGCTTTCAGGGGTTGGGTTGGATTGGATTGTGTTTGGCCTGGGCCTCAATTAGGGGTTGGGCTGCTGCACGCTGTGGCATTGTGACGTCACAGCGTCAAATATTTGCATTACTCACAAATGTTGTCCTGTTGATAATGAGGGCAACTCAACGCCTCTTTAAACCATTTGACTTGCTCCCGGCCACAAAAGGACTTTTTATCGCCGGGGCAACGCCTCGAATATGCCCGCATAGCTTTCGGATTATTTGATTTGTGAGTTGGTTTAGTTTTGGGGGATTTATTTGAGTACTTATTGAAGGTGTCTGAATGGGATTTGGTTGCTAATACACGAGTAATAAGCATTGTAACAAATGTTTTGAGCTTAACTTTCAGACAGTTGAGAGCTATGATTATTTGCTATCTATTTTTGGGTTCCATGGGAGTTTCCAGTAGTGATTCATAGTCAGATGAGCAGTTTGTAGAGACTTGTAAAATTGACTCATCAATATTGTTGTCTTGCTAATGAAAATATCTTAACTATTGCATATATTTCATAGGTCATCAACTATGCAAGTCCGTCACTAAATATCAGAAAAAATAAATACATTGGCTTTTCTAGTGTTATCTAAAGTTTACCTGCCTTTGTCGCTTAGCTGCCGCAATTAGTTGCCGGCTGTGCAACATTCACACGGCTGCAACAGACTGTAATGCGGACATGGGATGTTGCACCTAGCTGTGAGTTTGAGTAATCACCGCTCAACACGGAAATACACCTAGAATTGAGAAGTGTAGAGAGTTGAGCTGACCATCTCGACCGGCTTGACCCACAAACTTGACAAATACATCATGGGACCATTCCATGTCCATGTGGGTTGCGGCGGGTGGGGGGCAGTTGGCAACAGTTGGCCAGCACATCGTAAATCAAATGCTCATAACAAATCTTTTTTTTTGGTTTTTTTTTGCGTTTTGTTTGCTGCAAACAGTTGTTGGCTTAAATCACGCGAAATCAACGTGAGCCAAGTTTGCAGCTAAAGTGGAAGTCAAGTTTGGAGTTGATGTCGGAGTTGGAGTTGAAGTTGGAGTTCGAGTTGAAGCTGAAGTTGAAGTTGCAGCTAAGAAGGTAAATCATAAGTCACTGCATGTCTGGGTCGTCATCTTCATCTTCAACTTGATGCTCATCGCGGCCGTCCGCGAACGTTGCCGCCTCGCATGCAAAGTGTCAGTCATAAGTGACTTTTCGATTTTGGCTGCCAGCAGCAACCACAACAGCAACAACAACAGTAACGACAACAACAGCAGCAAATTAATTATAGCCAAGCCATTTTTAGACATTTTTCTCTTCTTTTGCCGCTGCCGCGGAGCAACAGAATTGTGTGTGTGCAAATGTCTTCAACTCATCAAAAAAAAAAATAATGAGAGAAGCAAAAAAGATGAAAAAACTTCAAGTCTTCCAGCTGAGCACCTTTCACCTTAAATTGCTTGCTTTATGACCGCGAGTGTTGCCAAGTGTCGACCCCTTTCATGCGAATTGTTGTGCTTCTTGCCCCTTCAGCTGTCTTTTGTTGGCTGTCAGATTTTTGTTTTCTTTTTTTAGTCAAATACCCTTGCAGAAGAGCATTGAAATTGTGTTATGATGTGCAGTTAAATTAAACTTAATTGCATTTCATAAGACTTAAAGTTAGCAAAGAGAAGTTAATTCATAAATTTCCCCTTGAAAATGTATGAAAAAGAAATTACTTGAAAGAAAAATATGTGCGAATTTTTAGCACATTAGCAATAAATTTGTTTTTATTTTGCTGTTGTTTTTTATGACGTTTTCACTTGAAGCACTATAAAAAATACCACACAAAGCAAAATTGAATAAGTAAAATTATTTTAGCATTCATTTAAAACAACAAAAAGAAACAAATTAAATTAATAATACAATTATAGAATGAATTTAAATTTAAATTAAAATAAAACCGACAATAAATGCTTTACTCCATTTACTTCTCAAAGCGAAACTTAGTAAGTAATATTCCTAACCTTTTCGGGTCCAAAATTGATTTATTGGAATTTTAGCAAGTAGTGCAACTACGCTGCAAGCCCAAGTTAATCCTTTAGGGCATTCAAACTTCGTTATCCACAAAGAAGAGAACAAAAACATGTCAGTTCATTCTCAATTTTCAACGCTTTGCTGATGTTGTTTTTTATGTTCATCACTTTGACAAGCTTCTTCTAGGCAACCTTTCACTGTCCGCACAATGTTGCAGGTAGGCTGCAACCCAAAACCAATAACGTTAACAACTTGCAACAACAGGTTCACACCCATGCAAAGACCGACGCCAAAACTCAACCCAACTTCAATTTCAGCTTCAACTTTAACTTCAGCTCAAATGAAGACGCAGCTGAAAAAATCTTGTAAGCCGCTAATTAATGGGCATCGCCTAAGCCTTGATTAAACTGCAACTGGCAGCGGTTGGTTGCATTCTGAACTCTTGAACCGTTTGCCATAAATATTGCCAATAGATGGTAGATGGCAGATATGCCTGCCTGCCGAGGAGTCTTCATTAGTTTGGCCAGTTTTTTTTTGTTTTTGTTTTCCTAGTTGCCAAGTTGCGACGCTGCCTCGTTTACCATGTCGGCTTTATGTCAATTAGATGTTTGTCTTCGATTAAACCTCGAGCGCATAATTTGCCGCATGTGACAGCAATTTGCCGCTGCAATCAAACAACCCCCTCCCCCCCCCACACACACACACACACACTCAACCACCCACCACTCAGCAAGTGAACATTGCGTTTTTAATCGTAGGTCGAAGCTGGTCAATCGATTGATTGATGTTTAGCCCCGCAGCGTGTTAAACATTGATTAGCCTTAATAGGCACAGGTGCAGGTGTGTTCGCTTGCTAGCCTCGAAGTCCGAGTCCTTTTGGCCCTTTGCGTGCTTTGACTGACCAACTACACACAGAATTCTTATTAGCCAATTGCTATTGATTTTTTGGGCTTGTGTCTAAATTGATTGATGATTGTAATTGGAATACAAGTGGCATACACATGAGCTACAGTGTATTAGAGAGTTCAAAGTTCAACAAGCATTGCACAGAAACCTCCTTGAAAAAGTTAATCTATTGTCAAACTATGTCAAATGTGAAATTGATTTGAAAGACGGAAATTGTTATTAGAGTAAACATTGTGAGAGAGGAGTTTGAGTTGAACTTGTAATGGATTGCCACTTAAATAGAAATCAGCAAAGTTGTATTGGATTATTGGACAGTTCTATTTTAGTAAATATATAATATAACTGAAGGAAAACTCTAATCGTATCTGCCATTAAAGTATACGAGGTGTGTTCAAAAAGTATCGCGAATTTTGTGTTTTTTCAGATATTATTTATTTATTCATGAATATCTATTTTGTCCCCTTCAAAGTAATCCCCATGAGATATTATACACTTGTGCCAACGGTTTTTCCAATCTTCAAAAAATCATTTTTTTTATCTTGTTCAGCTTAGGTTCAGCACAATCAACATTCGGAATGCATCCGCGCACTTAATTTCGTTTTTCACACAAAATTTGATACAGGTTCTTTGATCCATTTTTTTGAATAGGTAAAAATCGAAGACGATCCAAGTGAACATTCAAAATGGCCGAGCTTGTCGGCATAAGTGAGAGACATGAGTACCAACATAACGCTACAAAAAAAATCGAAATTCGATTATACGTAACCCGCGAAAATTCAAAATTCGCGATACTTTTTGAACACACCCCGTAGGTTTCACTTACTAAATGCCTATAAAACCATACCTCAAACTCGTATTCTCACTTTCAAAACTATCTTCAATTGTGCTCATTGCGTGAGATATTCAAATATTTCCATTCAAATTCTTTAACAGCCATATCTTAACTGTTATTACAGCGTTGAGTTCTTCAAGTTACGCGAAACATGATCACTTTTGGCTTAACCCCACAGAAATAATGATATAGCGAATAACATTTTTCACATGTGTTGCTTGGGTTGCTTGGGAACTCAGTGGAACGATAAGTTTCGAGTTGCAAATCAAATTAAGCGCCAGCAATTTGGGTGCTCAGTTTTCATAAATTTCCACACCCAATGAGCTTGAGGCTTAATTTGAAATTAATTGTGGCAAAATGTATACAGTCTGACGACTGACTCTTGACTCTTGAAAGGAATGATTACTCCAATTTGTTTTGGGCCGCAACAACAGAGAATTGGCCAACATGGAGGCGGCAGCAGCAGCAGCAGCAGCTGGCAGCTTATCGACAAAAGCCACAATGCCGGCCCAAAGACTGAACAAGCTCAGGCATTGAGTGGGTTGCGATTAGCTTGGAGTTTCGTTTGTTTTCTAACTTAGGCGCACCCGCAACTTCCAACTGGTCCAAAGACAACCGGGCAACCAGGCAACTACTCCCAAGTGGTCCAAACTCCCCGTTGCGCCAGATCCAGATATGTTGCGGAGCTGCTTCAGCTTCAGCTCATTAATAAGCGCCGTCTTTAGCAGAATGTTGGCAACAACAACCACTTGAAGCACTTGTAAAATGCAACATTTGTTTGAGCGATAAAATCACCTTCAATAAATTCACAATGAACATACCAAAAACGCCGCATAAAATGCAAAGGACGTCGTCGTTGTGCCCCCCTTTCGCCGCTCGCAGTGGACACACGCCACACGCCCCACGACAGCAACGATCGAGATACAGATACAGATACAGATGCAGATGCAGATACACACACACACACACACACACACACAGAACGCCGGGACGGGGCTAGCTGCAAGTATGCGATGCATTCATTCTGGCTGCCTGCCGGGGCTTTCCAATGGAAATGCGCACTGGAAAAGCGGAGCCGACAAAAGCCAGCTTGGCCACTCTTAACAAAAAAAAAAAAGAAAAAAAAGATCGAGCGACCACCGCTGCAAAGACTTCAGCGAACGCGACAAAATAAAAAATAGAGTTGTACGACGACCACCTGCAGACCCACAACGGTCACCATCCACACAGGCACACACAGCAAGTACACTTGGCGAAAACTATCACTGCAAATGCTAAGTGAATTTCATACATTCAAAACAAATTATCTAATTATTAATTAATAATTAAGTTGTTGTAATTATAAGATATGAATGGGTTTGCGAATAAAGCGCAAGCGTTTCTAGTTTAAAAAAAAACGTGTACTGCATAAAAAAATTAATTTTTTTTTTCTCTGCTGTCTAGTGAAATTTTTCTGAGTGTAGAGCCACCAGCCATGGCCTGGCATTTGTCGTCTTTGCGTGTCTTTTGGAGCTGCTGCGTAGCACTTGCCGCTTCTGTTGTTGTTGCCGCTGTTGCTGCTTCCATTCAAATGTCGCCGAGTGCGCCTAAAATATGCAAAGCTCTTGGAATATCTTGTAAACGAAGCACTGACCCCCAATGCGTTCTGGCTACCTAAGAAGAGGCAACTTGGCAGGCAGCAGTTGCCTTTCTTCCATTTTTGGCTGCTGCACTTGCTCCACTTGTCAGCCGAAGCTGCACATCTCTCTGTGTGTGTGTGTGTCTGTGTGTGTGGCCCTAAATCGTAACTCAAGCTAAGCTTTTGTCTAACAAAAAGTCTTAAATAGTTTCAATGCTCGTTGGTATTTCGTATTTCAAGCAGCAACTGTTTAAATGCTGAAGGCGACTATTTTTCTGTATTAATATTGATTGTAGTATTTATAGTCAAGAAATCAATAAATGTATTTAAAGGACTGCAGCCCTAAGGAATAGAATGAGGCACAAGACCATAAAACACGATTCGTTACACAATTTATTCATATATTTATTCAGCAGTAATGCTATCAACGGACACATTAGATAAGCACTTGAAGATAATGTTAACTGATCACTAAAACAAATTGTAAATGTGCATAAAAATTAGATATGCCAAAGTAATTTAAGTCGAATTGTTAAACAATATATGCACACACTTAACGTGGCACCTTCTTACTTACATTTCCTGGGTGTCTCTCCACACAAAGTGCGAGATAGCGACCCCAAAAATGGTAACAGGCCACACCTACACAGCTATAGTGTTGCATACAGCTACAGCTACAGCTACAGCTACAGCTACAGCTATCGACCCCGGGCAGTGTGGACACATGTAGCTGCTGATATTAATAGCTCCGTATTACCAGTTGTCATTTGAGCCGTGGTCAGCTGTCTGGGACTGCAATGAGACAATTTCCCAATTGCAGGAGTGTCGAGGCCCAGCAGCGTTTTGTTTCTATTTCTTTTTTACGGCTGTTTTTTGTAGCCGCAGCACGAGTAAATTGAATCAGCAGCCAAAACACCCCTGCCCCCCCTCGCAGCCAACCTTTAGGCCAAGTTGAAAGAGAATGCTGCGTGTCGATTGCATGTTCCGCCAACTAATCGAACGAATCGATCAAATTCTCAGTTGCTGCCGCACGCAAGTGCAGCTGGCCAACGAGACAGAGGGAGACAGCGAGAGGCAGAGAGAGAGAGAGAGAGAGAGAGAGAGAGAGAGAGAGGGAGTGTAGAGGAGGGCGGGGTGTGCCCCATAATAAAAGGGGTGTGTTTGCGGGGTATTACCATTTCAGTATCAGTGATCGTAGCGGTAACTGGGCAAAGAAAAAACATAACGCCCGCTGCTGGAATTCAATTATGACGACTGCCGCTGCGAGGCAATAAACAAATGTACAGACGTAATATTTAATAATAAAGCCAACACCAACACCAACAATAACAACAACAACTACAGCAACAGCAACGGCAACAGCAGCAACATTAACAACAAAACAGCAGCTAAGCAACAAATGGGCTTTTGTCCATTTAGCTGGCTGGGCATGCTCAGCTTCAGCTTCAGCTACAGATTCAGCTTTGGCTGCCGAGCTTGGCCGCCCCAGTTGGCCATCTATCTAACTGTACGATGTGTGTTCAAAAAGTATCGCGAATTTTGTGTTTTTTCAGATATTATTTATTTATTCATGAATATCTATTTTGTCCCCTTCAAAGTAATCCCCATGAGATATTATACACTTGTGCCAACGGTTTTTCCAATCTTCGAAGCCGAGCTTGTCGGCATAAGTGAGAGACATGAGTACCAACATAACGCTACAAAAAAATCGAAAATCGATTATACGTAACCCGCGAAAATTCAAAATTCGCGATACTTTTTGAACACACCTCGTATGTGCCAGCCAGCTAGCCACGCAGCCTGCCAGCCACCCGCAAGCCGCATGCCAATAGCAACAAACTGCGATGCACGACTAGCGAATACCCTTTGCCAATATTGACAAAAAAGATTTTTGGGCTAGAATTTGTACAAATGTAGTTTCCATCTCAAGTTCAAAACTTGATTAAGTCGAAACGAATTTTTAACATATATCGTTTAACATTATATCAAAACATATTTTTGGGGCAACAATTTGAACATGTATATCGATTCAGAATTGCGTTTTCAACTTTAAAGATAGTCTTAATCTAGAGATCAAGATACGATTATAAAGCGCTGGTTTTTGAAAATCCGATCATTCTTAACAAAGTTATGACTCTGGAAAGTATTGACCAGGCCCAAAACATTACTTTGAAGGCATCATTTGAGCATGGAAATCGAGTCAGAAATGCGCTTGCAACTTGCTCTTGAAAATGTGATCAAATTTGACAAAGTTAAAGCTGTGGAAAGTTCTGACACGTCCCAAGCAATGGGCTACCCCTGACACACATGGCGCATGGCACAGTCAATTGGCTACAGGGTATCAGAAAGGCAACAAACACCAGCCTAGCCGAACAACAATAAAACTTATTTATGTCTCTGGTCAAATTTGCGCCGCTATTTTGGGTACTTATTTGACAGAGCACCGTTTTGTACACGGACAAGAGTCCGGCTCAGATTTCCACAGCAGTCGCAAAGATCTCGAAAGCGAGCCAGCCCAGTGTCCACTGTCCAGTGTCCAGTGTCCAGTGTCCAGTTTTCAGTTTTCAGTAGTCTGTGATTCGTTTCAGCGCTTGTCTTTTGTTTGGGCCGCGCCAAAAGGTTTACGACCTGTTAATGTCCAGTCTAGGCAAACAGTGACGGCCATTTGGCCATTTGGTCATTTTGGCCACACCAGCGTTTGTGTCGCTTGTTGCTGCTGCTGCTGCTGCTGTTGATACGCAATTTGGCGCACATTTTGTTTATATTATTAAATAAATTTCATGTTATGTTTATGGCACAGACCCATTGTTGTTTGTGTGACGCTGCGGGCAAAGAGTGTGCTAAATGAATTATTGCCCAGCTCTTATTTTTTTTATCATTTTTGTATTCAGTTTATTTACATATGTGTTCAGCAGCTATTTGCGAGCAGCTTGCCAAATTATGCTTTTCATATTTTATGTAATGATCTCTTTTCAATTGCTTTGTAGTCGAAACTTGTGGTTCGATTCAAATGTGAAGTGTGATTTTAGGCATAGCATGATGAGGTGGGAAATCGTTAGAAAATGCTGGCTTAAACATATAATATTTATAGGCGGAATAAGTAACTATGTTAACAGCCAACTTCAGCCAATTTCTATAGCATATAGCTGCCATAGGAAAGATCTGTCGAAATGTAAGTCTTTCTGCGAGAATCTCTTTTGATTACCATGAAATTTGAAACTCCGATGTCAGCAACTGGAGGGCTTATAATCTTCGACATGTCTAAGATAGCATTTCTTACATATTTTTCACTTTTCGCTCATTAATCGATAAATGAATCTAAAGTACCCATTGCTGGACATATGCCAAGTTTTCGCATTCGTTTATAAATTGCCTTGCATACTCAATATGTGGTGTGACTTTGGCTAATGATCGTGTATTAGAATTGGATTAGATTAATATTTTTCCATTATTATAGGGGCGCATACATGCATATATCATTGTATTGTTGTTGTTGTTGCTGCTGCCCTCGGGCTATAAAGCAATTGACAAGCAGAGGCCTACTTATTAGCGTGCCACACACAAGTTCCAAGTTCCTGATGACGTCTGCCAGCCCACATGGACGCACGTGCACTTAATTTATTTCAATAAAAATATAATTTCCAGCCTATTATCCACACTCACACAGACACACACACAGACACACACACACACATCAGAACACAATGCGGATCCAATTAAGCTCACAACGGCTATTTCCCAGTTAGATTCTCAACGTTCTCATTTTCAGAGTTCGCATTGAGTTCGATGCCTTTTCTCATTTTCATTCTTTTCGAGCGTTAATCGCACCGAAAATGATGTGGGCTCATTTTGTATTATTATATTGTGGAGCATTTTCGACGATAATACTGATACTCGTACAATAAATCTCGAATTACATTATGCATACGAAATGCTGCGGTTTGTATTAAGTTTCGACAAAAGTGTTAAAAATGCAACCCAAATCAATGCAGCCAAATGCACCATAAAACTGTCACAGACGCTTTAAAAAAATATATATGTATACATACGAGTATACCATATATTTACATATACATATATATATATATATACATGTGTGTGTTTGAGGAAGAAGAAGAAGAAAGCAAAAACATAAAACATAATGGTCAAACGGCCACGGTTGGGGTCACAACTCATTCTCCGTCGTCCACAACGACATTCTCCAAGACGTGACTTTCAGTCTCTTTTTTCATTTGGAAAGTTCTGCGCCTGGGAAAAACAACTGGCATTCGAGGCGACTACACTCAGAGCAAATGCTGGCATAGAACCAAGAAAAACGATTTGAAATCGTAGGTAAAAACTTACCTTAAACTACGCATTTATGTGAGTTTTAGAAGAATAGAATCAAATATGTATTTTTGAGTTGCTTTCTAGTTTCTAGTTTGAAGAATATATTATTCATAAACTTAGAAGAAATGTTAAAAAAAATAAAGGTCTTTCAAAATAGTAGTGTTCATGAAAAAAATAATAATAATCTTTTTTTCCGGCTTGATCAATAAAAAGAAAGTGTTTCAACTTTTCAAAATGTACTTCGTAAAGATAAAAAAGGTAAATAGGACAAAAGGAACAGGTAAATTTTATAAGTCAAATAGTAAATTTAAATAAAAAAGTAGTTCTAACGACGAAAAAATGATTTCCATTTTCTTGTGGATATTCCAAGTTTTCAGTGCTTACTTTTTCTGCGTGTATGTAATGCGATACAGTCAGTCGTTGACTTGGATTTGGTTATGGACAAACATGACACTCTATATATATGTAAATATATATATATAAATACACACATAAGTCAACCACAAGTCGAGTTGCAAGTGCGTCTTTGCCCTGTGGCACTTGTTGATCGGTACGGCGCCGCATTTCGTTGTTTTTCTTCTTTTTCTTGTGTTGTTCTTGTTTACCATGAATTACATTTCTTATCAAATGAAATATGACGGCCCCCATAAAAATGTGAATGCATTTCCTGTGCCGCGTTTTCTATTTGCTTAGCCTCGAGCTCTGGGCACTGAGCCCAAGACAGTGTTGCTGCAACTTGGGCACTTGTTGTTGCTGGTCTTTATCTTTATTATCGCTACTCGCTGACCTAATCGCCAATATTTGCTCTGATTAATTGAACCT
Source organism: Drosophila basisetae (assembly GCA_035041595.1). Taxonomy (NCBI): domain Eukaryota; kingdom Metazoa; phylum Arthropoda; class Insecta; order Diptera; family Drosophilidae; genus Drosophila; species Drosophila basisetae. Next base: position 3,418,493 of record JAWNLB010000020.1, read on the forward strand.
AAACGCGGGCTTCTGATAGGCCTGCCCGGGCTAAGCTGCCCTCAAGTGAACCCTAAATGGCAGCCATTAATGTTTAATGGGTATTTCGTGTATGTGACGTAATTTTTGGAAACAATTCCATAGTCCACAGAACCAAATATTTCACTCCAAGTAGCGACGATCGCCCACACAAAAACATACAGATATATTCCAGGAATGCGTTGCGATCGAACAAGTGTTTGCATTTAAATTGGAATAATTAAATGCCACAATGCCGATGAAAGATAATCGCCCCCATCCTGTGCGACAAACTAAACCGGAGACCTCAACAAACCTCAGAAACGTCAGCCAGACAACGACCCCGAGCTGCATGCTGATGATGGCCCTCCTACTCCTCCTTGCCCCTGCCCGTGTCAGGCATTGTGCTGCACTTGCTCCTCGGCACATTCAACATTCAACATTCAACGTACAAATATTTATGCCCCTTTTTGGGTTTTTCATGAAATTCCTCAATCTTCAAACTCATTAATATGCTCAGGGGCTAGCCGGCTTATGATAAAAATTGATGGTCTTTCTTGCTGCTTGCTGCTTGCTGCGGTTTTATTTTCGAGGCCGGCGATTGACGATTAATATATTTTGGGGCTGATGCGTGCAGCGAATGCCACGACTTGCATTTTTTGAAGAAACAAAATGAGCCACAAAATTGAACAAATCTGAGACTCATTAATTTGAACACTTGTTTGGGCTTGCATGCCCCAAGGGGCACAGCAAAACACAGGAGCAGCAGGCAAATTGAGTCACTGCTGTTGCGGTTGCGCTTGTCCTTAGTAATTTGTCGATGAGTCCTGGCAAACTTAACGCTTATTAAAGCCAAGGCAGACACACATGCGAGCATCTTGTTGAACGTGTGTAATGCGAAACCAAACCTTAAAATTGTCGGTTAAAATCAAAGGTCATCAATTCCAGGAATGTCAACAGAGATTACCACACGATGCACACGTGCAACTCGCTGTTGCTGCTGCTGCCCAAGTGGAGGCAAGGCACACACACACAGGAGATATATGTGTGTGTGTGTTGAGACGATGTCTTTGCTGCTATCTTTTGTGTACCTGCCTTGGCCAGAGACTGTCTCTGCTTGTTTCACACCACAACAAACAAGGACAACGCGAAGTGGCAAATGTGTTGACGATAGAAACACACACAAATCCAACAAAAGATAGTTGCAGAGTGGGTCGATTGAGCAGTTTGTAAAACGTTGTTCAAGATTGTGTTTAAATATTATTAACAAGTGCCTTAAATCGTTATTTAGCTGGCTAAAAATCAAGTAATTAGAAATATATAAAGTTGTTGTACTTGCAATTAAAAAACGCAACTTGATCAATGTTCTCGAAATCAGTAGAGCTTCGATTGAATCATTTCCAACGCCTTTAAGAGATACCATATCTTATCAACTAACAGCTGAAAGTCTCTTTAAGTTGAACTATAAACGAAGTAAGGCATAACTAAAACAATTCAAAAATGTACTTCCTGGGTACTTCCTGCCTAGTTCACAATTTCCACATCTAATCCTTAGCAATGTATCTCAGTAGAAAATTTGAAGCCCCCCTCGTCGAGGCCTTGCTTGGCAATTACCCTGTGTGGAACCCTCACCTTTTCGCCCGGGGTCTGGCAACAAGTGCTCGTCAGACAAAATTGTCGACTCATCAGCAGCGAGCGCAGTCGATAAGGGACAACAGCATAATGGTGGTGGTCCTGCAGGCAGCCAGTATCTGTGATCCGACTGCTGCTCCTGCTGCACGAAGACAAATGTTTGTTTGCCGATCACATGCCCAGTTTGAAAATATCATCAGTCTCCGCCACTGATAAGCATGCCAGACAAATTACACGGCGAGATAGTTTTGGTTTTTGGTTTTGGTTCTGGTTTTGGTTTGTTTTTTGTTTGCTTTTTGTTTTTGGGTTTTTTTTTTGTTGTGTTGTTGGTTAACAAGCAGCCAAGCAGCGTAATGAAAAGCGAGTAAGTGATTGAGAGGCGGAAATTGAGTGGGCGTGGCCGGGTGCAGATTGGCTGCGCTGATTGCCCATCTTTCACCTGTGACAATTTAGCAGGCGACCGATACAAAAGATCTCCATGTACATATGTAAATTATGTCTGTGCCTGCGGCAAGCTGAGTGGAAAGCAATTCTTGCAGGGAGCTGCCAATTTCCATTTTGGGTGAAATTGTGCGACGGCTGACCAAATAAATTACGCACATGATTAATAAAATGCGCCGACGTGGACGCAGTGGAGTGAAGGAAGCGTCTTCAATTTGGGCCAAAATATTTTTATCGCCGTTTCGCATGTGCAGCATCTGCAGCATTGGCTGGCCGTGCAACAACAAGGGCTACCGCGCATTCCCATAAATTAAACGCCAAGTTATTTGAATTCCTGTTCAGCAGCAGCAACAGCAGCGGAAGAAGAAGATGCAGAAACCTTGCCTCTTGTTCCTTCCTCGGATTTTATCCAGTTTCTGTTTTGTTTCACATTTTGGCGCTGGCTTTTGTCAAATGAATTTTGCAGCTGCTCCTGTTGCTGCTGCCGCCGCTGCTCCTGCTGCTGTTTGCTGCCACAAAATTGCTGGGATCTGCCCGGGGGCAGGAAGACACTGATTTGGATACTGTAATTCGTATTTGTCCATTTCGCGTCTTTGGCAATTTTTCCACGCTGCTCAATTATCGTGTTTCATGTTTGCATTCCTTCCCTGCGCCTTTGTTTTGATTGTTGCTGCTGCAGTTACTGCTGCTGCTGCTGTTGCTGCTGTTGGTGTTGGTGGCGGCGTTGTTTGCTTCTTGGCAGCCACATTTCCTGTCCACAACACTTTTCGATTTCACCATGGACAGGAGCAGCAGCCACGAATTGCCTACCCACAGTAGCCAATGGGCCTGAATTGCGTTGCGGCTGCGCTTTGTTAACCTTTGCTGAATACTTGCGCTGATTTGTTTGGGCCCGAAAGGGTGGATACGACCATAGTGGCTATAAAACTCAGCTACAACTTTGGTGGAGAATGGAGAAATTATCGTTTCTTTGTCTGACTATCTATTACATATTGTATCTTTCCAAATAATTAAATGACTAACTCATTTATACATTTTATGCATTTATTATTGATTTACATATACATTTTTTATTAATGTTCCAATTCCAATATTATTTTGAGAACTTGTTTAAATTCCCAAATAATTTCAATAACAAACAATAACAAACAAATGAACTTTGATCATTGTTGTATAGAATTCAGAGGAAAAACTTCTAGAAAATTCTATTCAATGCCACAAAATGGATATGCAAAGTGACCAAGTTACTAAATGAACTAAAAACCGTTTCCAAGTTTCCCTAAACAACGTTGTTTATTTCCAGAAGGATTAAGCTAACTGGTTTGCTCCGCTCTGCCATAAACTCGACTAGCATATTATTGGCCAGACACTTCTATTAATTTGTGCGCACTTACAGCCAATTTAAAAGCAACTTTGACTGCAAATGCGCTCAGTCGAGGCACGCTCAGAACGACGCACTTTCAACGTGCAACAACAACAACAGCAGCAGCAGCAGCAGCCCTGCGGGCAGTGTACAGCAGCAGTCGGGGCAAAGTCGTCAGCAAAAGACTCACTGACTCAACAATTGGCAATACGGTGCACGGCAATCGGGAGTTGCAAGTCTCAAGTCTCGAGACTGTGCTCTGGCAGTCTGGAATCTGGCGGCGCATTTCGTTGCAATTGTAAATTACCGTCTTTGCAAAATTTTTGCGCATTTAGTCGCGCTTCGAGTGTTGCCGTCACAGCTGCCACTACCAACAGCAGCAGCAACAGCAGCAACGACAACAACGACAACAACAATAAAAACAACTGCAGCTCACGCTTCGTGTTCCCAATTACTATTCACTTTGCGCCAGCAATGTTCAGATTCTGCAGGACTAAAGCGCCTTTTTTCTTTTTTTCTTTTTTTTTTTCTTTTTTTTTTGTTTGCCTGCCAGGCTGCGGTTGCATTTAATGTGCAGCTTCGTGTTGTTCTGCGTTGTGTTGCTCTGATTTTTTGGCCAACACAGGAGTATATTCGATTTGATATTGTCTCTCTGCATAAGCATTATTTAAACTGAAGACTTCCGAATTGAGATTAAGATTCTCTAATCATTCTTATTTTCAGCAACTGGGAACTTTAGTTTAGTTCGTTTAGTGAACTTATGATACTTAAAAGATAAGGCAACAAATGAACTCCTTTCAAGAACCAAACAAAATTATTAATTATTATCAAAATATTAACCTAACCTAACTAAATCTGCTTATGATCTCCTTTATAGATAAAACGAAGAATCAGCAAATTTAAATAGATTAAGGATAGTAAAAACCAGCAAGGAACAATGCTCTACTCAGACTTTAAAAATCGCAATCGAAATAAATCAAAATCAATTTTAGTAAATCAAAATCTACTTGTAGCCTTTGTTTCAAAACTGCGGCTTTTCTTACATATTTCGCAGAGCTAATATTCCAGACTTCCCATTATGAATTTGTATACTTTTCGAGTATTTAGTTTTAGAATTGTTTTAGTTTCAAAGTTTGAATCATAACTTAAGCGCAGCACAAGAACTTATACAAATTTGATGACCTTAAAAGTGACTCTCTAAAACTTTTAGTGTCAAAGTTTTTAGGTCACAAGACCCTCAGCTGAACAGAGTACAGAGTATAGTACAGTCGAGAGATTTTGAGAGTAAAGTTCTTGGCAATTTCTTATATATATTTCTTCTTTTTTTTTTGGCTGTTGTGCATTGTGCTCAGTGGGTCGTCAGAGTTGGTTGGGTTCTCGGTTGTTGGTTGTTGGTTGTTGGCTGTTGGCTGTTGGTTGGTACTTAAGTGTAATTACACGATGCCGCGACGCTGGCGACGCAATCGATGGACGGATCGTCGGGCGACCTCTTTTGCGATACGTTTGCAACGTGAACTCTGATTGCCCCAAAATGGGAGGGGTGGCACCATTGGCAACATGGTGCTTAATGTATTGGTAGCATAAACGCATGCGCAGTTTTTTGGCAGTTTGCTTTCTTCACACATTGAGCAGGACATAAACTGGTGTTTTTTTTTGTTTTGTTTTTTAAAGGCTGTCTTAACGCAGTGGTGAAATTTTTACAGTTTGGGGCAGGTAACAAGCGCATAATTTGATTTGTGCTCAAAGTGCTGAATGGGGATTAAGCACGAAACGAAAACGAAAAAAGCAGGCAAAAACGAGGCGAAACGTTGAGGATTGTGAGTGACAGTCTTGGCAACATCTGGTCTCAATTTGGGCTAGAAGTGCAGAAGCTACAGTTAGCACTGCTACCAGGGAGCTACCACAGCTACCGTCTGCCTATCTATGTCAGTGTTTGAGCCGTAATTAGGCTACTTGCAGATGCTCTGCAACAGCAACAGCAGCAGCAGCAACTTGGCAAGCAGCTGTGGCGCGCAAAATTGTTAACACATTGCTGTCATTTGGCAGCAGCCAGCAACCAGAAACCGGCAACTGTTGCTGCGCTTGCTTGCTGGTCGGCAACGGTTGCTTCTCGTCTTTGGTCTTATCGTTTGCTGACGTGCCGTTTAATTGAAATTCGCTGCAACTACTACAACTACTACAAATACTAAAAAAAAAAAAAAAAGAAGGCGGCTTGGGAAATGGAGCCAGGACAAGTTGGCTTCAGCTTTGCAGCTGCCAATTGGTAAACCCACCCGCAACCAGAGCAACCCAACTAGCTAGTTGGCTTTGCTTTTTCTGCTGCTGCTGCTGCTGTTGCTGCTGCTGTTGTTCGATAATTGCAGTTCTCCATCGTTGTCGTTGTTGTCGTTGTTGCTGCTGCTGTTGTTGGCGTAAAAATGCTAATTAAAGTTGCTTGTTGGCAGTTGGCTCGGTAAGCTGTTGTTGCAGTTGTTGCAAAAGGGTCGCACCAGAAAGATTAACGAGCCAAAGAAATCGTAAAGAAATGAACAAGCGGCAAGCCACCAAAATAACAACAAAAAAAACGTAATAAAATGAAAAAAATGCAAATTGTTCGCTGATGAATTAACAAAAGCGAAAATCGTGACTTATGTTTTTGGCAGCTGCCTGTCGCAAGCGGCGCAAACGAACCGAGAGCCACTGTCCAGCTAACCGTTACGGTTGTTATACCCAGCAATGATTTGTAACAAAGGGCATATTGTATTTATGACGAGCCGAAAGGCAATCCGGCTAGTGCTCGTAAATTAACAGCAGATTATATATTTTCCTTCCCTCTAATAAATCAATAATAATTTTTATTAATTTAAAAATGATTTTTTTGTTTTGAGATGAAATCATCGCGGGCATTAAAAAAAACAATGATTAATTATGTTTCTTATTATTGAGAAAGCTTCTAATTTTTTCAATTTCAGTTTTGCACATACTGAATTGAACACTTTTGGCAAATTTTTGACCACTGTACTTACTCATAGTTGTGCATTCCTTTTGCGCCCTATTTATTACATGCAACCATAAAAGCTCTCGATATTTACACAATTTACGCACAGAGCATCGCATAGTGCATTTTGTTATTGTACACAACAACGGAGCTTTCGTTTGTTGTCGCAGTCGCCACGCCCTCAGATAAAAATCAAAGTCACTCAGCGATGCTGCAGGCGCAGGCTCCGACGCAGTCTAGTTTTAGCTTTGCGTGCTAATCAATGACGCAGCTTTTTGTTGTGTACCGAACACCTGCAAGCAGCGGCAGCGGCAGCGACGGCAACTGCGCAGCTGGCCCTGGTACGAAACTGAAGGCGAAGCTTCCGCAAGATAAAGCTCATTGAGGCGCTCATTAACGGGCACAGCAACTGAAATTTCAAATTTGATTGCCTGCTTGTGATTATGATTGCTGTTACTAGCGCAGAAGCGGAAAGACAGAGAGAGAGAGAAAGATAGAGGGAGAGAGAGAGAGGGGAGCAGTGAGCCTGAGATGAGGAGTGGATTGCTGCCAGCTGCAACATCTTGTGATGCTTTTGCTCCCGCACGTTTTTCGCGTTGAACTTCACTGAACTTGCAACTTGGAAGTCTCGATGTTGTTGCTGTTGCTGCTCCAAAACCTTTTCAGGTTTCTAGTCGTGATTTGAGTGTCGTGCGACTTTTTTAAGCACTCGTACTTACGCCTGAACTTTGTGCAGTCATTTAATTTTGCTTTCAGCTGTTAACTGTAAGCTGGAACTTGAGTCGGAAACTCGCCGTTTTTGTTGTTGTTGCTGGAGCTGGAAGACGCCAGCGCCATTGGCATAGCGCTTTAGCGTGCTTGGATTGCCATTGCTGTTGTTGCTTTGTGAAATTTCCAACTCTTTTCGAGTGGAATTTTAATGCTTTCGCACACCTGCACACACAACGGTAAAGTACCCTCGTTTTTGGGCTGCCAACTAAAAAAAACCTTTCCCAGCTTTCTGCGGCTGCTTAATTTTATGTTGTTTATTGTTTTCTTTTATTGTATCTTTTGCTGGCGAATTGTCTGTGACCCGCTTGCGAAACGCTCCCGAAATGAAGTCAGCAACTAATCGCAGTTGATTTTATTTTTATGTAATGTGCAATGTTTGTCTGACACCAAATTAGTAAGGCAACTTAAATTGCTGGTCGGCAGATAAGAGCGCAACAACCCAACGAGAGACAACAACTTCAATGTGGCAATAGAATTGGAGTTGCAAATGCAGAAACATACACTGAGCGAAGAGAGTCTTAAAAGCTAGACAAAGCTTGTCTGAATTTAATAGTCATTTATTCTTCGAGTTCGGTTTTGTTTATTGTTATAATAATGATATAATATCCGACTACGTAAAATACATGAATTTTATATGAACTTTGTAGGATTATTTTCTGGCAACTTTTTAAGATTTTCTTACCTGAATTCGAGATTGGCTCCATCTATAATTTACTTCTTTGATATATGTTAATATATAATTACTTTCCAGCATAACAAATTCATCGTCTCATCTAAAACAATACTTTAAATATTCAATTTTCATAGTAAAAAATGAATCTCATTAAGAACAACATTGACAAGCTGCTTATAGATTATTTCATTGTTATATTCACACCATGATCATCATATTTATAATATATATAAATGATTTTCTAGCATACCCATAAATATTTTCTAATCTCAAATAATCCTTTACTTCATCTATGCCGACAACAACAACAAACTGCTTATTGTTTATTCTCGGCATAGTTTCCGGTACAAACATTGACTCCTTGCGCTCATAAAATAAACATTAGCCAGATATATATATATATATGTATTGTATATGTATTGTGTGTGTGTGTGTGTTGTATCTACAAGGTTTATATGCAGAGATGGGCTGTAAAATGCACTTTGCCTAATTAAAATGCATTTGCAGCGAGTTCCGTTCGAAGAAGAAGACAATCAAAACCCTGAAGAGGTCGTAACGTACAAATGTGAAATGTGACTGTTTGGGACAATCAAAACATGGCCATAAGAACGACAACGACAACAACAACAACAACAAAAACACAAACAGCCACCAGCAACTACCTGAGCCACAAAAACAGCACAAAAGAAATGAAAAAAGATGAGCAATGAAATCCTTTCCAATAGCAACAACAATATTGTTAATGGTCGATGACTCAACTCTAAAAGAAAAAAAGAGGCAAAGATCAAGAAATGAAATAAAGAAACGAGAGACGCACACAGACACACACAGCAAAAGACACCTGAGCACTCTCTGTGAGCCATCGCACACCTGAGAAACAAGAAATGCATGCAGGTGTCAATCGGCTCGGCTGGGGCAGGCCGGGGCAGGACGGGGCAGGCAGGCTGGTAGGCTGGCAGGCTGGCAGGCAAAGAATTGGTCAGCTCAAGCAGCAGAGGAAGCAGCGCAGGCAGCATACCGAACCCAAACCGAAACCGAAGCGAACCCAAAGTCAATGCCAAGTAAAGCGGGGCGCATTACAAATTCACACCAAGTGTGGCACCCACAGTCGACAACGACTCTCAGCCCCGGTTTTCTAGTACGCTCGCTCCACTCTGCGGCCTAGAGAAAGAAATGGTTAATCATTTAGGTATAAATCTCGACGGCTGCTTCGGTTGCTGCTGCTGCTGCTGCTGCTGCAAGTTGGTCTGACAAATGCTTGCCGCTGCCAAAATGCCCCGTGGGGGCAGCCAGCAACACATTAACGAGCAGGCAGCGTCGGCCAACGCGATCGCATTCAAATGAGCAACAGCAGCCAACCCAAGGAGTCAACGTGGCACATGCGACAAGCAGGGGGAGGGTGGAGGGGGCTAGGAGCCCTGGGGGTATACTCTAGCTCAAGAGCCAAATTCCTAGAATTGTGCGCGTCAATTGATTTACTCAGCTGCGTGGCGCAGGCGCAAAGCAAAACGACATACACTGAGCGAAATGTACACCAGTAGTTGGATAAAAACCGAGTCAAGTTGGGCATTCTTCAATCATTTGAAGTGCGTTTTCCGTTTGCCAAAAAGCCAAGTATTTCTTATTGTAAAGAAACTTTAATTTAAACTAACTAAATACTTCAACACATTTTTTAATTGCAGCTAAATTATATTTAGTATTTCTCTGTCTGCACATTAAATGCATTTAACAATCTTAAAACAAGTTTTTGCTAGACTTACTAAAATGTATATTCAGCTTAAGCCCGAGTTCCTAACTCATTCCGATTATTTTCCCTGATCATTTCTAATAACTTGATGGAATTTCTCTTTCATTTTTCGGTATTTGCTCTGCGATTGTTTTCTAATTAATTTGTCAATATTACTTATTATATGTTTTAAGGGCATTTGCACTTGCTTTCATATATTTTCCGTGTTTGTTCTGCGATTGTTTTCTAGTATTCCGACAATATTACGTGTTTTTACACTGATTACGCTGCTTACTCAAAGATTTGTTTGTTTTTCAGTTAGTGTATTTATGTGTTGTATGTATAAATATTGTCTCTAGCTCAGCCGAAAAGAGGGGTGCGTTTTCTCTCAGTGCCGTCCAAGACGTGTCGGGTTGATAACTTTGAGATTTGTTATATTTGCTTCATCATCGCACAAACGAGGCTGAGTCGAGAGTCAGTGGAAGAGGTTGGAGCCTAGACTTGCACATCATCAACATGATGATCATCATGCTGTTGATGATGATGATGATGATGATGGTCGTGAGCCGCACACATGTGCGCACATTAAAAAGCAAGTTTCTCAGGTGTTTAAAAGCGTTTAAAAAAAATAAAAATAAAGAAAACCGACGCAGACGCAAAACGCAGTCGCGGCGTGGCCCCTAAAGAGCTCCAACAACAACAACAGCAACAAGAGTAACGCTGACTCTGACTGTCGTCTGGGCCCGATACATATATACACATATGTGTGCGTGTGTGTGTGTGTGCAGCAACAATAAACGCCAAGAGCAACAGAGTCAAGTTAAAAATACACACGTACTTTTGTGCCTTTTGAGAGCCAAGAGCCGAGAGCCAAGAGCCAGTTAAAGCCATGATCATGATCTCGCCATGAAAAACTGGGCAGACGGACAGACACATATGGCGACGACGACGATGACGATGACGACGTGAAGGTTGCCCATGTTGGCCATGTTGGAGATTTACTTAACGAAATCAAGAGGAAGCGCGTAGGATCGACGGTTAACCTAGCTGTCATACAGCATTGATTGCTCAGCGGGTGCAGCCGGGGCGGGGGCGGGGGGACGGGGCTGTTGGAGACTCGTGAAGCAGTTGGCAGTTGATTGTTAAGAGGATGGGGGCATGGAGTTAGGGGCGGGCGCGGGCGTTGCAAGCACACACAACACACACACAGCACAGCTCAGAACAGAACACAGAATATTTTTTGGACACGAAATGACTCAGCGTAATTCGTTTGCCTTGTTGCTGTTGCTGTTGTTGTTTTTCTTTTGTTTTCAGTTAACGATGCCGAACGTTTTTTGTTATTTTTTTTATGTTGAGTTTTGGGTTACCAAATGTTAAGTGCCTGTTTTGATTGGTTCGCTTGGACTTGGTTTGAGTCGGTTGGCTCTTTAGTGCTCCCTCAGATTATGTTCAATGATTGAGCGCTGCATTAGCGAAATGTTGAGAAACCGATCATTATTGCCGTTGCCGGAATTGCTCCCGAGGTGTTGGCCAATATAAGCTGAACTGAACATGCAACGCATTAAAAACGCATCCAATTAATCACCAACTGTTTTGCAAATAAGTTTGTTGATTAGCTTAAGTATAAGTTTTGGCTTTGATGCTTAGCCAGCAATGCAATAATTTAAAGTCAAATATTTTGCAAACTTTGCGAAAGTTGCATTTCGTGGAAATTGGCATCTACTCAAGAGCAAGTTGTACACCAATTGTGAAATTCGAATTATTGCTTTGCATAAAATAGAATATGAATATTTTGTAGAAATTGTGGTGATCTTTAAGCTTTTGCAATCTAGAAAAGCTGTGCAGATGTCAATAAACTCGTCGAGAATTCTGACTCACTTAACCAAGTTAGTTGCACTGCGAAACTGTTTAATATTTCTCATACTGGCCTAACTATTGCAATGCATGTCTAGCGTATCCAATTGTTGCAAGTGCACTTGTGGCACATTCACCAACTCAAATGTGTTCTCAAATCTATTCAAACGCAAAGCATCTGTTCGAGCCACGATGCAAAACGCACCTGTTGCGTGTCTTTTGTTGTTGGGCCATATGCAAAAAAGGTGAAAAGGTGTTAGACGAGGTGTTAGCGGTGGCTTTTCCGAAACCCTTTCGATGAATCGACCAGATTCTGGAAATTCCGCAATATGCAAAGCGAACGGGAAAGAGAGAGCCATGAAGCGACTGCAACTGCAACAGCAACAACAACAGCAACAGCAACTGCAAGTGCAACAACAATGGCAACACACGCATTAACAATGAGCTGCGATTTTTAACACCTGTGTGCCAGAATGCAGCACTTGCGGCACATCTCAGGATGAGCGGTGAAAATCTATACAAACATTTGACGCGAACAGAATAGAAACCAAAATTTGCATTTGTCGGCAAAAGAACAAAAAAAAAGAGGAGCAACAACAATGAGGCAACAGGCAATAAACATTTTTGTTGTTGCGGCTAAAATCATTAACACATTTATGCCTGGTTGATTGGCCCAGACTCCCTCTCTCCCTCTCTCTCCCACTCGCAATCGCTTTGTTTTTCTGTTGGGGATTAGCAAAATGGTGAGAAAATCCGTCAAAAAAAGAAAAGAATATGTTAAAAGGAATGTTTAACTTTGGCTTACACAACGAATGCGGCAACAGTTGAAAGTGGCCCGATTGCCGACTTGGCCATGGAAATGGAAATGGCCATTTGGAATGTGCACACATGTTGCTGCAACAGCAGCAGCACCAGCAGCAGCAACAGCAGCAGCAGCTCGTGCTGGAATTTGCTGCCGACTGGGCACGTTCGAGTGACAAATGTCAATTTGCATTCGATTCTTGGCCCAGTGTGCAGTTTGGCAGTGCTTAATTGCCTTTGCTCATACACTCAGCAAAAAAATGAGCTCTTCGCTTACTTGAAATTGGCCAACAAATGCAGCACATCTTCTTCAGCACTTTTCTCATAAAAAACAGAGCCAATCAATGCCAAAGTAAAATATAAAAATAAAATTCTCCTCTGATTTAAATGTACAAATTAGTTTCCAAAAACAGCAATAATAAATAATGCTCCGTTGGCCAATCTGTAACTTGCTGAATATTTCTACACATTTGAAATATTTGATCAACTTTTCTACCTACTTTTGAGATTTGTTAATTAATCATTTTTGGGTATTATTAATTAAGGAAAAGCATTTCTAGTTTTGGGAAGGTATTAACTCAAATGGGGAAATTATTGAAGTGTATGTTTTGTTATGAGACCCTCGGCTGTGATTTTATGCCCAGTTAGCTGTGTTGAGTGCTCCAATCACTGCAGCAGCAGCAACAATATCAACAGCAGCAGCAACAGCAGCAGCAGCAGCGTTCAAGCTCAAGAACACACCTTAAACTTTTTGGCCCGCTTTTTGTATTGTTTACCTTTACAGTTTACTGGTTTTTTTTTTTATTATTTTCGTTGTAAGTGGATTTTGAATAAGGCAGGCAAAGCCAAGCCAAGCCAAGCCAGGCCCGGCCAGGCCAACTGGCAACTTGGCCGCAACAAGTTCAGCACATAATGTTCAACATCCAGCAGCGATTCGACTGCGACTTCGACTTCGCTGTCGACGTCAACGTTGTCGCCTCGGCTTCAGTTCAATGTCAATTTCGATTCGTCATCCGCAGCTGCGTTGATTTCTCGGGCGACCTCTCCAATCCGGCCAGTTGTTAATGTTGCTGTTGCTGTTGTTGTTGTTGTTGTTGTTTGTTTTGTAGTCGCTTTTATGGCCATGTTTAGTTTTGGACTTGGCTTTTAACGCAGGACCACCGCCGTTGCCTGGGATGGGGTTCATTCTACTGTAATTTATTGATATGCTCGCCAGTTGCAAGTGTGTGTGTGTGTGTGTGTGTGTGTGGTTGTGTGTGGGCCGCCTAGAAGCAAGATTACAACGAACCCAGAGCTCCAACGTGCAGCTGTGCTGAACGCCCACATAAATATAAATACTCACATAAAGCGCCTATCTTCTCCCCTTTCTACGAGCTGGAATGATGCAGTCAGCAGCCAGCGGGCAGCGGGCAGCGGCCAAGTGAGATCAGAGCTGAAAATACAATTGATCAGAGCTAGAAATCTCACAGCTGTGTCTCAAATAAATATGACAGATATGCCTTACAGTTAAGCAGAGAAACAAACACACCCATCTAACATATGGCATGTGGCATTATCTGCTTGCCTCCTTATTCAATATTTAATAATTAATTTTCTTATTTAACTTCTGACGCATTTTCCAAACGTATTCATTTTCTCACTTAAATCTGCCAAAGATCACAGATCAAAGTGAAACAATTTGAAACACATGTAAAACCAGCTCCTTTTTTTTCTTTTGTTGCTCAGATCAGCAATTATCTCACGCACCCTTTTGGTACTTAAGGGTTAACACTATTGTCAGCTAGGATCTGGGATCTTTATATCTAGTTAAGGGTGCGTTGATGTGTCAATTCCAACCCGACTGACAACCTCAATGGAGACAAGTGAAACACTAAAAGTCAAGCACAATTTGGGATCAGATTAGGTTACCAAGATTTTTCTTCGGAGATAAAAAATCGTAAATATTTTTCATTGACTTTCGATTACTTGCTTAAAAACAGGAATGTGGAAGGTAAAAAGGCTCCTTTGAAATACATTTAAATTGTTCGTGGATTTTCTATTCATTGTTATTCAAATAGAATCCTCTCGTCAGTAAATTTATTTACATATTCGGACTATTTCAAGGACATTTAAATACACAAATCGATACGACTAAGATTATAAAATTCGTGGCAAACAGTTGTGGTCAAGAATGTTTTCATTTCGAATACACAAATCGCTTGCTTTCCAGTGTGCAGTGAGCAGTGAGCAGGCGCATTGATTCGCTAATAACTCGCTCAATTCTCTCTCTCTCTCTCTCTCGGTCTCTCGCTCTCTCGCTCTCTCTTGCTGTGGCCCTCTCTCAATTGGTCTGAGAGAACGTGAGAATGGAGGTTAGTTGCCGTTGTTGAGTTGTTGTAGTTGTTGTTGTTGTTGTTGGGCCTGGTCCAAGGCCATCTGCTGTTGGTTCAACAACATTTGCGACGGTTGCTGCTGCATCGGCTCCTGTTGTTGTTGCTGCTGTTGTTGCATTTGTGATTGTTGCATTGTGTGCAGCAGCAGCTCACCCATCTTGGCGCGAAATGCAACATTCTGCAGCGATGACATTTGCTTCATCATCGGCAAGAAACTGATCAGAAAATTGTAATCCGAATCGCCCACATGCAGTATATTCTTGCAACGTGCCAAATCCTGGCTGGTCGACTGCATCAGCTGCTGCTCCTCACGCTCCAGATTCTCGAGGAAATTCACCTGCTCATCGACACGTTTCGCACACTGGCAACTACTTGCCGCCGCAGCGGCCAATGCCGTGCCCTGTGCCTGTGCCTGGGCCTGGGCCTGTGCCTGGGCCTGGGCCTGTGTCTGTGCCTGTTCGTGTCCAACACTGATCGTTTCCATTTTGGGCACCACAATGGGCACCACTTGCTCCTCGGCAGCAGCCGAGGCCAAGGAGATGCTGTGCGAGAGGCGACGCAACGCTTGCGGCGTAGCCATGCTCTGGAATTGTTGCATCAACGCATCATTGTCCGCCTCCATTAGATCTGGGGGCAAGGACTCCTCCTCCTTGAACACCATGGGCTCGATGCTGCTCTGTTCACAGTCTTCATCCTCATTGTTACTGCTATCCGTGCGCAGGCGACGTCCGTCCAAAAAGCTCATCGCCTCCGCATAGGGCCACTGATGGGATGGAGATGCCTGCGCTTGTTGTTGTTGTTGTTGGGTGTTCTGCCTGCGATGCTGCTGACGGCGATAGCTACAGCGTAAGTTTTTCCACTTGCTGCGACACAGATCCACTGTGCAAAAGAGCGTACCAGAGAGAGCGAGAGAGAGAAAGGCAAAGAGAGTGAATGAGAGCTGCACAGTTTGGTTTAGTTTAGAAGTTTAACTGCTTAACGGCTGACTCACCTTTGGCGCCCAGTGTATCGGCGACGTTGCGCCACTGTCGCTGTGTCTCCACTCGATTGGCGTGCTCCGGATGTGTGGCATCCCACAGTGCGGGATGTAGCCTAACCTCGACAATCAGCCTGTGCATGTCCATGTGCCTGCTTCTTTATCAGCGAACCGACTGAAAACGACAGCAACAGCAACAATGCAGCCAGCCCATCATCATCCAGAGCGGGAGAGCCACACAAAACGGCGGGTCTCTCTCTCTCTCTCACACACAGGCGCGCAAACGCACACACACACACACACACACAGACACCCTCTCCAAAGATGGCATAAAAAACGAACGCAAAATATTGTCGTTTTGCGTTTATGTCACAACATAAACAAAAAGCTAATTTACTTTAGTGAGTGAATAAAGTGTGAATGAAGATTAAATTGGAGTATTATAGATAACAGGCCATCGAGTAATTTATGCTCTTAATAAACAAATTAAAATGCTCTTGCTTTTATACATTTATTCATTTAATGGCAATTCTACATGTAGAAGTATGCGAATAAAGATTAAAAGCTAATGCATACCCAATAGTGCATTTATTAGTCGTTGCTGGCAATTTGAATATGCCAGTTTAGGCTCGTTTGCATTTGAATATTCAATTGGCTACGGGGTGTTTTAGCGGTTCCGTTATCTCTATTATTATTCTTGCATGTTTTCGTTCTTGTCTCATTGCGTTTTGCTGTAAATATTTAGTTGTGCTCTCTCTCTGGCTTGTCGCTCTCTGGCCTATTTTGGAATTGGCGTCGTTGCTCTCTCTTACGCTCTCTCTCACTCTCTCTTTCTCGTCGTTCCAGACATTGAACTTGAGCGGCACCGGCAACAGCATCGCACAGTGTCTCAAATGGCGCAAATAAATGTGAAATGCGTTTGCCGATATGCGTATTATGGCTCATAAAGCAATTTACTATCGCAGCCGGCTATCAGCGAAATTTCCAAATATTTGCACTGCCGGACGATTGCAAAATGTTGCCACAAATATGGCAGCTTGGCAACACATGTTGCATGGCTGGCAGCCGGTTGGTTGGTTAGCTGCAGCCGTTTGCGACAAGTGGACGCTGAATGCTGAAAATATGCGACAGCAATTATCTTGCGGCAAACAGCGAACGTTTCTTTGTATATACACACATACAGATACAGATACATATACATATACATATATAGCATATAGATTTGTAGCATATCCAAATCCATATGTTGGCGAGTTTTTTCTTTTTTTTCTGAATTTGTGCACGACTTTCGCTTAGCATTCCGTCTGCGTGCTGCAGCTGCTGTCAATCTGTTGGCAACGTTTCGGTTTTTGCTCCGCTTTCAAAAATTTCCATGTGTCATTTCAAAAATGCAAATATGGACATGATCTGGCCGCGTATTGTAGCGACTATTGTTGTTGTTGCTGCTGCTGTGTTCTGTCTGCAGGTCGTCGTCCAGCTCGTCTCTGGCTGACAGTTAAGTGACGTCTAAATTTCGAACAACGAAATGATTATGGAGGCATTTATGCATGCGTACCATCGATCTTGTCTGATCTTGCAACTGCAACCTGACTGAGCACCTAGCCTTGCCAACTTGATCGCCTCTCAATGTGATTGTTGTGACTGCTGCCCGCAATTGATTTGTAGCTGCCCCCAGTTGATGTTGCTGCCGCTGCTGCAACTCCAAAATCAGACAACTCTCGTCAATGTTTGTATTCAAATTTTTTTGCAAGTCGGCTTCTTATGTGCCATATTTATTACGAGTCTGTTGCCTGTCTAAAGCCAGCTAGCAATTTATGAACGCTTTGTTTAGTCAGCCAGTCATCGCCAGTTTTGCTTTGCATATTGCTTACACCACTAGCAACTGTTGCCAGTGGATCAGCAACAGCAACAGCAATATGGCTTTTAGGGCTTATGTTGTCTTTTGAACAATCGACAATCTAAGCCAACATTTTTCATTACTGAATTGATTCTCCTTTTCCATCAACATCAACAGTTAAGTTTGAACAGATTAATTACAGATCAAGTGGCAATTTCCGCAACTTTAATTTAAATTAAGTTGAGAGTACAAAGGCAATAAATATAGCAGAACTGTTCAACTTATTGTTGGAATCGTAAATTCTAACGTCAAATGGCGATTGCCGTTGTCGGCATTTAAGTCACCCATGAAATGTTGCTGTCGCCGTCAGAGTTGTTGTTGCTGCTATTGCTGCTGTTGATTATTATAACAAATTTGCATAATTATGCCGCTTATCTTGGCCATATGTCTACTCAATAGTAGACACCAAACGGACAGACAGACTGACTGACAGACAGACTTTGACATTGTGTCAGCAACTATTGCTGCTGAGGCCAACTTGGTGGCTGCTGCTGACACCCACCCGTTGTTGCTGTTGTTCGCATCTTCATCAGCAATTTGCAGCAACTTTCAGCTGAGCTATGCAAAACGACAACGACAACGACAACAATCTTGCTAAAGGCCATGTTGCTGTTGTTACTGTTGTTGTCAGCGGCAGCAGCAGCAAAATTAAACAAGATTCGTCAGTCGGTGGCAACAACATAATAAATCGTAGTGAGCTCAAAAAACAGTTAGTTGCATTTGACGCACTACGAATCATAAAAACTGACAACAAATTGATTGCCAATCAACAACATGAACACGACAGCAGCAACAGCGACCAATGTGGCCGGTTGCTGTTTGCGCCGACAACAATTGCAGGTGTCAATGAATGCGGCTGCATAAGGAAAAGCGTGACAGTCGGTGGAAAGCAGCCAGCAAAGCAACAAAGAAGCAACACCAAAAAAAAAACAAAGTTAATTGGCTAATGCCAATTGCTGCTAATGTGGCCAGTTATTATGTCAAACGGTCAGGCAGCGAACATTTTCCCAATGACTTGTCATGCAACAGCAGCAGCAGCAGCATGAGGCAGCTGAGCAACTGTGGCAGCAGCAGCAGCATGTTGCCAGCGATACTCAGGTACTCAGTTAGAGGCCGATCAACCGGACCAACAACAACATCAACTGCTATTGCTGCTTGTTACAGTTTGCCGACCCACACGATCTCTGCAACTGCAACTTCGAATGAAAAATGTCCATGAAGCGCACACGAAGAAAATTCCAAAAGCAATTAAAAATATTTACAACGCAAATGCAAACGGACCAACGCCGATAGACGGTTTCCACACAGATCTACTGCGATGCACCGAGTCGCCGGCTCGACGTATCCATTCAGCAGCTGCCCCATGCCTCCTCAAAGTGTGCGATGATTTCACCAACCGAAAGCAACAACAACGGCAACAGTTGTTGCAACAGTAGCAATCCAAGCGACGCATAGTGTTTGCAGTGCTACTCAAGTTGCAGTTGCGGCTCGAAGCTTGGCTACAATTTTGCTTTCATTCTTGCAACTTCTTTCTTTTTTTTCTGAATAATATTTGGTTGGTTAAAGTCAATTTTCAAATACCAAATTATGCATTTGCATTTCTATTTATATATTTTATATATACTCGTAAATCGACATCTGTTGCAGCAAACACCCTGTAAAACAACGCAATCCTACCAATTGTGATACTCGGCAATTAAATGTGTTTTACATTAAGCTGAAACTCGAACCGACTAATTAACATTTTTTAAGCACACGTCTTTAGTTTAAAGACACAACTAATTGCAGTTAAATGTTTGTTAATTGTTTGCAATAAACATGATACTTATGGCCATTGTTTACAGTAAAAAGAACATTTAATTAGCCATATTTGAAGAAACCTTTGCAAATAATGCAATTGATGATGCCAAATTCAACTTTCAATATTACATTGAATGATTTAACGAAGGATCGTTTAATATGTTTTTAAGTTGATTGTGATAATAATACTTTACTTATGATTATGCATTGGCCATAATTATGACAAATATTGAATCCATTTATCTTTTCAGTAATCTGGGTAAAAGGCGAAAGATTTATTCGACAACTGAAGAGACCTATCACGGATGTGGTGGCAACAACAATCGCTTTTGCACTTGGAACGATTGCTTCAGAAGGTGCAGAAGGCGCTAATATTGAAAGGCAAAACATTGAGGTGAAATAAAATGACTGTGGATATTAATTGAAATATAAATACGACATTTGAACATAACGAACAATTTTGGTTATTATTTGGCATTAAGTCAATTAAAATTGCAGCAGTCACTTCACCAAATTCTCATAGTTGTATCAGTTGTGTTGACAATAGTTCTATATTTTATATGCATACATTAATATGAGATTACGGGTGCAAATCAGAGAAGAGTGAGGCCTCTGGGAATAATATGATTAACTAATGTCAAGATGACACATCGCATGTAGTGTGAAATAATTATTAATTAATTAATTATAATTAATTATTAAAGTACTTTTATATAATAGTTGATAGTACTTTATATAATAGTTGATAATTATGTGACTTGATTAAACAAATTAGAGGGTTATTTTTTATAAGCTACGGCCTGCTGTACATTTACCTGAGAACAGCCATGATGGAATATGCCTTGCCTATTATATATGTGAAGCTTGGCAAATGTAAGCCCATAAAGCCTCCGGCAGTAAACAGAAATGGACGCTCAGCGTTTACCATGATATCAACAGAGTTTTCCTGAACTTCGTATCGAATAAATACCAATTGCAACCGAAGCCAGAAGTGGCCAGTGTCTTACTCTAAATAAAAAATATGTAAAAACAAATAAATATTTATGAAATTATGTATATAGATAATGGAAACCAATTTAGAAGGTTCTAATTGAAAAGGATCGACTAGATACTCTGCACCGAGCTGTTAAGTAAAACAGGCAGACACCCTAAGCTCCGCTCGCTGCAGGCAATCTTCTAGTCTGTCATTTTGAATGAATTAATAATAAGATTCGCTAACGCACCTGTTCATAAACCTCGTTGCCAAACCAGCAATAAAAGAACAATTGACAAAGGACACAGCACAGCAGCATGTCCATAAGAATGGAGCTAGTCGAGCCATCTCCAATGACAAGAACTTGAAATACAGTCATTGCCACAGTTACCACAGAGCTGACAAATTGCAACATGACGGGCAAATTGAAGATGCGTTCCACCTGCTGTCGTAAGCTGTGAAATGAAAAATATATGTGAATATATATAATCTATAATCATTAATTACATAATCAATTCGCAGTGATATTTCACAATGGACACAAGCCAGTTGTTAGGATCCTCACGCAACTTCTGCTGGTCATTAGGGAGGAGCTCATCAAAGGCCAGGTTTATAGCCTTTAGATGCATGCATATCTGAACTATACACGATACGTTCAAATAGTCAATTTGTGTAATATCCAGCGCCACTACAGCAACACTCAGACCTTTGTACAGATATTGTACAAAGGGCGGCAGAAAATCGGGCATTGCGGCCCGATATGGAAAACGATCACCAGCAAAATTATCTGGAGCTACTCAATCAGTATATATTTGTTATGTCTGCATGCATATAAATATATTTGTTGCCAACTTGCCAATCAGTATATAAACGGTTCCCATTGCGCCAGGAAGCAGGACTAAACTGAAATACAAAAGCATTGCAGACTTGCTCTCGATTTCAGCTCTTTGAAAAGTTTCCCTTTGCTTCTCGCATTTCCAATAATAGAAAGAAAAATATCAACAAATATAAAAAAAATGTAAATAACAAAAGTAAACATAAACAATAATAATACTTGTAAGCAAAAGTTAAAAAAGACAGATAACAATGCAAAAAGATAGACCCGTATTACCTGCTCGAAGCCAGAACCATTTCGGAATTACTTCAATGAGTACGTTGAATAAAGCACCACCGTCGGTCACCTATCGTGTTGTCTCTCTCTATCCTCTCTCTCTCTCTCTCTCTCTCTCTCTCGGTCTCTCTCTCTCTCTCGGTCTCTCTCTCTCTCTCGGTCTCTCTCTCTCTCTCGGTCTCTCTCTCTCTCTCGGTCCCTCTCTCTCTCTCGGTCTCTCTCTCTCTCTCTCTCTCTCTCTCTCGGTCTCTCTCTCTCTCTCGGTCTCTCTCTCTCTCTCGGTCTCTCTCTCTCTCTCTCTCTCTCTCTCGGTCTCTCTCTCTCTCTCTCTCTCTCTCGGTCTCTCTCTCTCGGTCTCTCTCTCTCTCTCGGTCTCTCTCTCGGTCTCTCTCTCTCTCTCGGTCTCTCTCTCTCTCTCGGTCTCTCTCTCTCTCTCGGTCTCTCTCTCTCTCTCGGTCTCTCTCTCTCTCTCGGTCTCTCTCTCTCTCTCGGTCTCTCTCTCTCTCTCGGTCTCTCTCTCTCTCTCGGTCTCTCTCTCTCTCTCGGTCTCTCTCTCTCTCTCGGTCTCTCTCTCTCTCGGTATCTCTCTCTCTCTCTCTCGGTCTCTCTCTCTCTCTCGGTCTCTCTCTCTCTCTCTCGGTCTCTCTCTCTCTCTCGGTCTCTCTCTCTCTCTCTCGGTCTCTCTCTCTCTCTCTCGGTCTCTATCTCTCTCTCTCTCTGTAGTATGGCGGCGATGTGACGCGCCGCATGAAGCTGCTGAAACAAAGACAGATAAAAATACAAAAAGATGAACCCGCATTACCTGCTCGAAGCCAGAACCATCTGGGAATTACTTCAATGAGTACGTTGAAAAAAGTACCACAAAATATGCAACACTTTTTTCTATAAATTGTCATTTCGTCTGGCAATGCAAATTTCAAATGTAATTTTATTTTATTTTATTTTATCGATAACTTTGCACGTTCTGCGAATGGAAATCGATTTCCGAAAAAAAAAACAATAATAATACTTGTAAACAAAAGTTAAAAAATATATAAAAAGATACAAATCTATAATCGGCTGAGTTATTCCTGCGTAATATTAACGTGGCAGCGGAATACTCCATGCTTGGCCAACTACCTTACCAACTACCAAATACCTTACCAACTACCAACTACCTACATACAGCTCTGCCGTCTTCCTGGATATCCAGCAGGCATTTGATCGCGTATGACATGATGGCCTGCTTTTTAAGCTTTTATGTTATAGATTGTAATTCACTGATATTATTCATTCTGTTCCAAATCAATGTTTTATAGCCTTTAAATAGGTTGATTAATGCTTAAAATATAACTGTTACATAAAAAAAAAAAAAAAAAGTAATCTGGGTAGGGTAAATTTACTAAGGACTCAAGTCCTGCCAGAATGGGGCATTAGGATCATATGTAAATCCCTCGTCAGCTTCAAAAAGGCAGCTTAAGATAAGTTGCTGAAAATGTCGAATAAAGTTCGAGTCTAATAACAGAACTATAATTGAAAAAGATACGAGGTGTGTTCAAAAAGTATCGCGAATTTTGAATTTTCGCGGGTTACGTATAATCGAATTTCGATTTTTTTGTAGCGTTATGTTGGTACTCATGTCTCTCACTTATGCCGACAGGCTCGGCCATTTTGAATGTTCACTTAATTGTTGACAGCTGCTTTGCTTGCACGTGTTTTGGATCGAACCAAGACCGAAAAAAGCGCGCCAAGTTCGGTCGAATGTGAAAGTTTTGCTGACAGTTTTCTTCGATTGCAGGGGCGTGGTGCATCATGAGTTCTTGCCACAGGGTAGAACGGTCAATAAGGAATATTACCTGCAAGTTATGCGCAATTTGCGCGAAGCAATCCGCCAGAAACGCCCGGATTTGTGGAAGAACAAAAATTGGCTTTTGCACCACGATAACGCCCCTGCTCACACATCGTTGCTTGTGCGCGACTTTTTGGCCAAAAACAACACACTAACGATGCCGCAGCCACCGTATTCCCCAGATCTGGCCCCCTGTGACTTTTTCTTGTTCCCTAAACTGAAGAGGCCCATGAAAGGACGACGTTACGCTACGCTTGACGAGATAAAGACGGGATCGAAGGAGGAGCTGAACAAGATAAAAAAAAATGATTTTTTGAAGTGCTTCGAAGATTGGAAAAACCGTTGGCACAAGTGTATAATATCTCATAGGGATTACTTTGAAGGAGACAAAACAGATATTCATGAATAAATAAATAATATCTGAAAAAACACAAAATTCGCGATACTTTTTGAACACACCTCGTATAAAATCAAATATGCTGACGGAAATGGAGAAAGCGCTTTTGAAACAGGAGAGACTCAGCCAAGAGTTACTCAAACTGATGAAGCAAGGTGCAAGCCTGGATTTGATTGAGCCAATTGTAACTGAGCTTGTTGCAAATAACTCAAAGATATTAAGCTGCATCGATCACAGGCATTATTGCAACAAAGCATTCGAGAGAACACTTGCTCACTTTGCGGCATACGCAGTCCATCTGCGAGCGGAGCTGGAAATAGCCACCAGTTGTCTGGATAGTGCCACAAAAGAGGAACTGATAAATACAGAAGATGTGCTCAGTATTCGAATGGAAACAATCCTGGGCCTAGTCACAAACCTCGAGCTTAACTACGATCGTTGGGCGGCTATTGGCGAGCTGACGTTGCAAGTGAAGGTTCTATCGAATATAATCGATAGGAAAATATCAAAAATGCAATCCGAACAGCGCGACGAATTGGCCAAGGACCAAATGGAAATCAAGATTGGCGAGGAGCAGTTTGACGTGGGCTTGTGTGTGTGTGTGTGTGTGTGTGTGAGTGTGTGTGCATTCTTGTTGTGTGTCCAGTCACAGTGGTAGATCAGGCAGTAGTAGAGCAGTTGCTCAGTGGCAACTGCAACTGCTGCTGCTGCTGATGCAGTTGCTGTTGCTGGTGGCAGCTGCGTGGCCGTTAGAAATGCTAATGAAAGTCAAGCGACGAATTGCCCGCTATACTGAATCCAGATCCCGTCTCGATATTTTCCATTGGCAGCTGTTGTTGTTGTTGTTGCTGGTGCGTTGCAATTTGATTGCATTGGCATAGAAAGTTGCCAGCCAGCTACTGTTTTGGAAGTCGCAGCAGCAGCAGCAGCAGCTGCCTCTGGATATATATTGCAGCAATTGCTGCGGCAACAAACGGCGGCAAGCAGCGACACATGCGGCACAGAGGCGCTGATCATCATCGACAGCATTGAAATTTTTATGCTACTACACTTGGAAAAATAATAGTAACTATAATATAATATAATATAATATATATATAATCTTTGTGAAAATTGAGAGCACAATTTATTATTTTTTAGATATTCTATAAATATATAAAAGCATAATAAAATAATTTCTACGTTTTTCTTAAGTTTTCTTTAATAAAAATAAGTTTCTACTTGCATTTTAAATAATCAAAGTACTTTCGAGAAAATAGTAAATAGGTATTTTTATCGATATCGATTTAGAAACAATCTTTTCTACTTTTAAATACAATTTTAGTTTTAAGAAATTTATTGCACACAAAAGAAAAACAAAATATATTCCTTAAAAAAACAATATTTTAATATATATATTTAAGGACATTTTAAAACAACGACGATTCTTTAGTTATAAAAAAAAGAGTTTTATCTTAGTAAATATATTTTTTTAATTTCTAAACCGAACCAGTTGTTTTTCTGAGTGTGTCGCAGTTTTTCCTTTTTGCGCGGAAATTTAGCACACGTGGCATTTATATTATTATACACATTTTTTTCAAGTTTTTATGACGGCGCTTCCTGCTGAAAGCAGCTTGTGGTGCGCTGGGCAAGGACGTTTGGTTTTTGCCTGCCTTTTGGCATTGGGCCTACCCTCGGCCACAGTCGCGACCTCGACGGCTTCCCCCCGTGACACATGTGCCTTTTGTTTCAGTTGCACACACACTCGCACACACATGCCACACAGCCGTGGCAAGAAATGGGCATGGGATGTGATCGGGATTGGGATCGTGAGCTGAGAATCGAGACAGCAGCAACAGCAGCAGCAGCAGCAGCAGGCAACCAGTTCCAGTTGCCGCATCATTTTTATGGCCCAGCCAAGGCACAGCAAGCGCACATGGCCACCGAATAATTTTCACAATATTTTTAACCCCAAAAAAGAGAAGCAACAACAACAGCAACCAACAACAATGCATTATTTTAAAGTTGTGTAAAGTACGCCGTTTATGCCACATACTTGGCGGACATGTGCGTGGAATGCCTGCAGCAGCTGTGTGCCTCTGTCTCTGACTTATCTGCATGCCTCATGTGTCACTCGTTGCAAGTTGCAAGCTTGCTCCGCTGCTGCTGCTGCTGCTGCTGCTGCTGATAAACTAAATCTCCGTACTAACCCGCATCCGAGGGTTTCTTTGAGCATCTCACATATGGATTTATGTGGGCTTGAGAAATGCTTTCCTCCAGATGCGCAATGGGAAATCGTGTGAAAATTCCACTGATAACAGATTTATGCTGTGCATGCGAAAATCCATTCTTAAATTATTGTTAAAAATATTATTTATGCATTTGCTTGATTTATTATGAGAAAAGTTTTAGAAAATTGACTAGAATTTTGTACAGAGTTTTCAACGATTTTTTCCACATTTTTCAGTTGCGTTCAATCAATATACAGACAACTATTGGTTAAGATCGTTAATTATTCTAGATCGTGTTTAGAAATATAATACATGAAATGCAAAACACAACTGTTAATTGTGATTATCGTGTGGAAATGGCTATCAAATGAATGGATTCACTTTTGAGCCCACAACGAAGCCAACTGATTAATGTTAAACGTCTCCGATTTCCACGATGTGGTAAAGAGCAACCCACTCGCATTTAGAGATCACAAATGTCGGCTTAGCTCAACTGAGAGGTGCACGTCTCTCCATCTCTCTCTCTCTCTCTCTCTCTCTCTCTCTCAGTCTTTCCCAGTGTCTCTATATCTATCTGCATCTCTGAGTCTGTAAGGTGAACAGCAGCCAACATTTTGTGGGCTCAGTTGAGCTGTCAGCCTCAACAGGCTCATCCATCAACATGGCAAATATGAAAGGGGATCAACGGTTCACAAATACAAATGCATAAATAAATATATACATATATATCTATATATATATAGATATATATATATATCTGTGTGCATATTTAAGTGGCCAACGGCTGACAAGTTTATCTTTCTTTGCTGGTAGCTGGCTGGGCAATTAGCAACTGGCGACAAAGTGACGAGCCCCGAAAATCCTGCAGCTAGTTTTGGTGACCACCTGCCGAGAGTTGGCTGTGTGCGAAATTGCTGTTGTGTTGTGATTGGCATTGGCCAGCGTCGATTGTGGCCATAATATTTATGCCCGGATGAGCAGCTACCTGTTGCGACTTGTCGCGACTGCCAAATGACTCACTCTTCCACATTGCCAAGCCAAAATGGCTTGACCCGGCTTGTCGTCTAGCAGGCATCCTTCTTGTTATCGCTTAGGCTCGTCTAGACAGTGTGCAACTGCAACGTCGCCGGCTGCATAACGAGCTGCAAACGCAACTGCAGCAGCAACTGCAACTGCAACTGAAACTGATCCAAAGGTCGTTCAGCCCACATGGCATATTTTTGTGGGCATATTGTTGAAGTGGCATTAGTCGCCCTGCAGTTGCCTCACTTTCAACACAGGCATCCACCTCAGCTGCTCCCGATTAACACGCCAGCAGTCGGCGAATAAACAAAATAATTGGAGTAGAAGTTATGTGATGGACTGGCCAGTTCCCTGTAATTGATAAAAATAGCTTTCGTTTACTCAATCGAAGAGTCTGCTTGGTGGAGTATGTTCAGTTTTCAAGACTATATATCGACATTGTTATATATCGATATTTATAGATTATCTTTATTAAAATGCAATCAAATCATAATCTTAGTAAAACCTATCCTAGTAAGTTACTTATAATTATACTTTAAATATAAAAGATATATATATATATTTTTTTTTTTTTGAATATACACAATTTTCAAATGAAACATTTTTGAAATTATTATAGTAATAAAAATGATAATATTAAAAACAGCTTTCAATTTCAATTCAACTGAGCATACCCCATTTAAGTACTAAAAAAGAACAGAGGGTATCAAAAGCCCGGTGGCCGCTGTCCGTTCTGTTTATTGCCAGTTACCGTTTGTCATTGGCCTCCACGGCTCTCGACGGCTGCAACGGTAAAAATGCAATACAAATAACGGCAGCCGGCCAAACCAACAACAGCAAAAACCATACACAAAACACAAAAAAAAGTGCAGATGCAATAGTCGCAGGACCCTCTCCGCTTTCCCACTCTCGTTCTCCCTCTCCCTCTCTCTCTCCCTCGCTCTCTCTCTCTCAATTAGGGTAGCAAAAATATAGTGAGAATATGTTGAGTGTGAGGCGGCTGCGCACATTTGCCTAAATTCCCATTCCCATTCCCCTTGCATGCCAGAAAAAAATGTTGTAGCATATGTCGCGGCGTGCGGCGCAGTTGTTATCCTTGTTGGCTGTTGCCTGCCACTGCTGGCATTGTTAATCGTATCCTGCGTAATAGCATAATAATCCCTAATCGCATCTGATCTGTTCACCTGGTTTTCCGCACACTGTCCCTTTCTCTCTCTCACTCTCTGTCTCTCCTTATCTATGTATCTCTCTCTCTCGTACTCACTCTTTTGCCGGCTGCACATTCTCATCGATATCGTTTGGCAGCTTTACAAATAGCGCAACGCGTCCTTTGTCCGCCTTTTGTCGCCCGTCCTCAGTTTTTTTTTCCATAATAGGCAGGGGTTATTTTGACAGCAGTTCATTTGCCTTCTGCCTTCTGCGACATTTGTCATACACTCTCTCCCTCTCTCTACTCTCTCCTTCACTCTCTTTCTCTGTGGCTTCTTTTGGAGTAGCTTCGTTTTCAAATGTGTCGACTTTTATTTGGCTTCCTTTCATTGACAGTTTGTTCCATGAATGCGGCTGCATTTGTTTTTCATTATGTTCATTTTTTAGCTGTTGTTGTTGTTTGTTGTTTTTGATGTTTTTGCTGTTATTGTTGCTATGCATTGTCCTGGATTTTTGGTTGTTGTTCGACGTGCTTGACTAATGGCCATTTACATTTTGGTAAATTAGCAGCTATTTAGTGAATAGCTCATTAATATCAATATTCAATTGGTTTTTGTTTTTCTTGTGGCAGATAAATATGGTCGTTTATAGTTAGTGAATTAATATGAGTACTTTATCAGATTATTGTTCTTGTAAATTGTTAATTTTGTTTTTAATTTGCTTACGCTGTTTACTAGATTTCTTCCATTTTTTTTACTGTTTATTGCTGCTGTTTATGCAATCAGTTTTTTGATGAAGTCATCGTGTTTATGAAAAAAGCAGCTCAATTGCGAAAGCACAAGAAAATAACAGTTTGTCGCACGTGCTTGACTAGCTTTCAAACTGCAAATGAGTTTGTTTTTGTGAGCTTTTGCAATTACATATGCCTCTGTCCCTTTCCCTTTCCCTCTCCCTTTCCTTTGCATATGCGCGAAATGCGCTGATTAGCAAGCCGAGCTTTCGACTGATCAAAGAGCGCACTCTCACGCACTCTCTCTCTCTCTCAAGCTCTCTCGCTCTGACGCACTTGCGTAAACCAAACAAAATAATCGCCATTTCTGTTTCAGTTTCCCGTTCCCACGCAATGCGGCTGATTCTTATTTTGTTTTGTTCTTCTTTTTTTTCAACAACAACAGCAAAAATAAACAAAAGCTCAACGGAGTGCCGAGTGCCGAGTTTATTGAGAAGCGCTTCGACCGATGGATGAATTAGTATTCAGTTACCATAACAATTGTGGAGGCCGGATGCGAACTGGAAGCCAATATATATTTAGTTTAAAAGTCGTTGAAATATATTGCAAAAAATGGAGATGCCATTGAAATGGCAAAGCGGGGAGCATATGCAAAAATCACTGCTGTTGTAGCTAAAAATAAAAGCCAAGAAACACAGAGAAAAAAAACCGAATATCAACAAACAAAACGGCTGGCGTTGAAAAATTGTCGCACCGAATTCATTAATGAGATTCGCGTATGCAACATGTCACCCAGCAAGCAACGTCAGCAATGATGGGGGGAGTGCGATGAGTGGGGGAGGCGGATGGGGGGAGGTGCAGGCAGTCACCCTTCAGGTTTTTGGCTCTTAATGGCCTAGACGCGAACAGCGGACAGTGGATGAGTGACGCGTATTGGATTTCGACATGCCAAACCCAACGCAACCCAACACAAGTGATCCATGCACACGGCATGCGGCATGCGGCATGCATATCTGCAACGCCATCTTGCAGCTCTTGCAGCTCTTGCAGCTCTCCCATCTCCCCCCGCCCAAGTCCAGCTGCCGTTGCAGCCTCAGCTTCAGCTACAGGTCCAAGCTGGAAGACAAGTGCCCGCTGATTGACATGTGATCGCATCGCATCGCATCGGATTGCTTTGCATCACTATTTCGTTTTCCACATACCCTGTAATTATTGCGAAAGAATTCAATAGCAACAATACAACAATATTTTCTTGCGAATGGTTTACTTGATGTATTTTTTAGTATAATTTTAATAAAATTAGTCTACTTCAAAAAGCCTATTAATAAATTCATTAAACATTTAAAAATATTTCCTTTGTTCTTAACAACTGTACGTAAATAATATAATGTTAAAAATGTAATAACAAATGTATAACAAATGCAGCTAAAATTTGTTGCTGATTTAAAATTGAACTGTACTTTTTTTTGCAGTGCTGCGAGTTGAGTGGAGAGTATCTCTTAGTCGATCAGCTTGAACTGGAGCACACTTTGGTCTACGCTCAACCTGTTGCATCTGCGTCGTCGCCGTTGCTGCTCATTTGTCATTCATGCGAAACACTCGAGAGTCGTAAAGTGAAGCAAAGTCCTGGCCTGCAAGGAGGAGGAGAGTCATAAAATTATGATCGGTATTTTTGCTGGAAATTTGAACTGTTTTTTTTGTTTGTTTATTTTTTGCTCATATATTTTGCTGGCCACTTTTTTTATGTTAATTATTTGCAGTGTTTAGTTTTTTTGACACGATTTCTTGTGTATTTTATGCAACACCTTCGTCGGCGTTTCCTTGGAAACGGGCGCGAAATTCCACAGTATACAGATTTCAGTTACGCTCAGCTTCCCACTTTCCCCCAGCCCACTTCCAGTCCGCTCCATGGGAATGCAAATGAATGGCGCTAATTTGACTCAATGAAATTGTTTATGTGGAGAGAACACTTTCCATCTATCTCCCTCTCTCGTAATGAATGAATGCTGCTGTGCATCAATTAGCACATGGAGCTGGAATACGATCCAGACAGACAGACAGGCGGACAGACAGAGAAAGAGAGTGGGAGGGAGAGCGGGAGAGAGAGCGAGGGGGGCTCGCAGACAATTTCCAGACGTGTCATTTTTCACAAAACAACAAACGCCTTCAGGCCTCAGGCCTCAAGCCTCAAGCCTCACTTTCAATGAAAATTTCCTTTACAATTTCCTCAATGACTTCTCAAGTCTCAAATCCAAATCAAAACACTCGACTGGCGTCGTCGTTTTTTTTTCTTTCTTGTGGTTCGTGGTTTGCTCGTGTGTAATTTGATCGTGATTTGATGCCCAGCCCCAGAAACCCTACAAGTGTGTGGGAGGGAGAGAGAGTGAGAGGTAGAGAGAGGAGGGAGAGGAGGGAGTCAAGAGAGTAGATATCATAAAGCCAAATTAAGATAAGCCACGCAGAAAGAAGAAAGAAAATAATGTCTCTCATTTTCGCATAGTCTTTTTTCATTCACAAAAGCACGCGTTGAGAGCGCGGAGAGTGAGCATAGATCAAGAGAGAGAGAGCGCATTATAGCAGCCGACCAATCGCAGCTCAGTTGTGGAAGCTGGGGAAACTCTACGGTTTGTTCAATCGTATGTGGCTACATTCTCCACAGCTGAGAGCTGTGAAGTGTGCGTTGTGGAAGCCATGTGGACTCTACACAATTGGGAACGTAACTTTAAAGCCGAGTTTTTTGTGGAACTGGGGAAGGGATCTGAGACTTTGTACCACTCTACAAACGAGCTGAGAGTTGCAGCTTGTAGAAACCAAACGGAGAGTTGAGAGTTATGAAGATCTCTTGTGGATAGCAACTTTGATACTTATGTAAATCTGAGCTGATCTGAGCTTAAAATTTAAATAATTAAGTTTTAAAATATTTACGCTCTTTTAAAAATATATAAATAAAGTTTGTTAAAATTAATTTTTATCAAGTGACTTTATTCTCTTTATTGTAGAACTGAAAATATGCCCCTGACACTTTTACACCTCAAATAAAATCCTCTTCGCAGAACTTTACTACTCACCACAAAGTAACTCAGTATTTCCCCTTGCTGCCGCTGCATATTCACAGGCAAAACTCACCAGTCTCCACAAATGTTCTATTCCTGCTGCAATACATTTCTCACCTCTACACTGATTTACCCCTTTTGAAATGAAAACCACAAATTGCTTTGATTTCAACAAGCAGCAAGTACTCTACACAGCTTGAGATCCTGCAGCTAAGCTCTACAAATCAATGCCCCTTAAGTCTACAATAGTAGACTTAGAATGCTGCGAGTGCGCTTGCTTCCACTTGCTCTCGCTCTCTCTTTCCCAACATCTCTCTCAGTCTTAGTCTCCCGCTCTGTGATAGGCGGAGCCAGTTTGTTTGCGTTCGTGCGGCTGTTTAACCGTTCGTGGTTTTAGTGTGTTTCGCTCTCTCTTTCTCTCTCTCTCTCTCTCTGAGAGGGATGCTTCAGAGTTGGCAACTAAAAAAAATAGCAATTTGTTAATTTTTAGTATTTACAACATTTTCATAATAAATAAATGGAATATATTTAAAATAGAGTAAATATTGATATATTACTTAACAATTTCCCCTTTTTGTGTCGCGTGGAACGAGTTTCTGGCCATGGCTCTGACTGGCGGTGGTTGGTTGGTTGGTCGCTGGCCGTCGAGAGAGAGAGAGCAGCGCGCTCGCGTGGAGAGTGAGAGAGCGCTCGTGCGTGTGTGGCAGGAAACACGAAGTATTCGTATCTTTTCATTTGCTACCGTCGCTCGGCTCTTCAGTTGCGGGTATAAATAGCCCGAACCGAGCGCTCTCCCATTCAAATACAAATATATCGTGGTCGTTGATGGTTGTTGCTAGTTCGCGCTACACAAAACAAAAAAAAAATTCAAAAACAAATCTGAATTTGAGCATCAAAATTCAAATTGATTTTCAGCAACAATCGACGCCAACAAAAAATGCAATAAAAGAAAAAGAAGGAAAAAACAACACGCTGGATTAAAGTGTTTGCTAATTGTGTTGTAATCAATAATAAATTAAAAAAAAAATTAAAGTGAGCGTGTAAAGTGAACAACAAAGAATCAAAAAAATTGCCAACTCGCAGAAGCTCGCAGCTAAAAACCACAACAGAAACCAAAAAGAAAAAACAAAAAAAAAACAAAACAAACGAAAAGAAAAACGTTAATAATCAATACAAAAAGAAAAATACGTATTGAAAAAAAGAAAACCCTCGCAAACAGTAACCGGTACGACCGTGTAAAAAGCCGCCAAAATTCTACTCAAGGAGCGTAAAGCGATCATTTCGAAAATGAAATCATTGACGGCCGTTTGCCAAACAGGCGCCTCAATGCCGGCCATCAATCCGACCGGGCGCATCACGCGTCATGCGCCGCATCGCGCCGACGGCGAGAATGCCGAGATGAAAATGTATCTGTCCAAGCTGAAGGATCTGGTGCCGTTCATGCCCAAGAATCGCAAACTCTCCAAATTGGAGATCATCCAGCATGTGATCGATTACATTTGCGATCTGCAAACGGAATTGGAGACTCATCCCGAGATCAATAATTTCGATGCAGCCGCTGCGCTCAGCGGCGTCGCAGCCGCTGCAGCTGTTGCTGCCGGCAACTCGGAA
Organism: Drosophila basisetae; assembly: GCA_035041595.1. NCBI lineage: Eukaryota > Metazoa > Arthropoda > Insecta > Diptera > Drosophilidae > Drosophila > Drosophila basisetae. The sequence goes on from JAWNLB010000020.1 coordinate 3,451,858, forward strand.
GGAGACGATGATGACGATGACGAAGAGGTGGTGGAGGAGGAGGAGGATGATGCGATGAGAGGGGTGGTGGAGGAGAGGAGCGAACAGTTGGTGGCGGGCAGCGATGTGCTCGCTCAGCGCTTGGCCGCCGAGAAAATCTCTAGTCCCGTTGCTGCCACACGCATCCCGCTCATCGATCGCCAGACGCCAAACACAATTCTGCCAGCGACGGCGGCGGCAGCGACGTTAGCGTCAACAGCGGCGCCTGTGCAACAACAGCAACAACAACAGCAGCTGCAGCTGCAGCTGCACAGCAGTTTAACAACGGTAAGTTAAAATTACTCCACTTTTTCGTAGAGTTTTTTTTTTCAGTGTTGCTGTTTTGGCTGCATCGTGAAATATTTCGCAGTCGCAAAAATACATAGTTTTTGCTCGAAATAGTGACAGCGTTTCGAATTAGTTTTTAGACTTGATTGTTGTTTTTTATAAATAAAACACGCCATTTAAATTGAAACAATATTTTAATATATTTCTAGCTATTTCAAGCAATTTTCAAATTTCGTCAACACTGTTTTTTTTTGCAATGCAAATGAAATGTCACCAAAAAAAAGTCAAGTTAAACAAAAAATACGCATTCAAGCAAATTAAGCAACTAATTGTTGTTGTTGTTGTGACCTCATTTGTTGTTGCTGCCCCTAAGCGGGGCAAGTAAAGGACGCTCGTTTGTTCTTTCAAATATAATTCATTTTTACATTTGCGTGTGTGACAGAAAAATTTACATTTCTTCTGGCTGCGCCTTGCTTTCTTTTCCACTGCAACAACAAAATCAACGCAATTTTATTTTGTTTTGTAGATTTTTGCTGTCGTTTCTTTTTTCGTGTTTTTTGTTTTTTTTCTGTTCATTTCTTTTGTTGTTCCATACGTAGCTGTTAATATGAACAGCGTATTTGTTTTTTTTTTCTCGCGGCCTTTTTTTTGCCTCCTCTCTTCCATTTTTGTTGCTGTCTGTGATGTTTTTAAATGAACACCTGCAGATACTTAAATTTATTTCATGTGTGTGTGTGTGTGTGTAGACTCTACACATATACAGAAACTCGACACACACATACACAGGCACACGCACATTCGCTTTAAGCTCGACTTCGGCATTTGAAATTGGAGAATCATCCGTCAGCCTCCGTTTCAGTTATTTTTGCTGTTATTTTGTTGCTGTTGCTGCTGTCGTTGTTTATTTTGTTGCTTACTTCATTAGCGCAGTTTTTGGCTTTTCGCTATGATTATAAATCGATGTTGACGAAATACAAAAAACTAAATAAAATAAAATTGATCAATACACTTGGCCCGGAACAGGTTATAAATATTACTGTTGTTACACACAGCTCTTCAAAATATCAAAAAAATGTTTTTTCTACTCTCTTGCTAGCTTCTTTGGTGGTCAGCAACTCTGTAATTATAGTTTTTTGTTATTTTGTTGTGTACAGATGTTGATTAATGTTGCTTTGCATTTATTTTGTTTTTCTTTCGTTTTGTTCGTGAGAAAAAGTATGTGTATTTAAATGTTATTTAAAAACCCCCACAATTAGTTGGTCATTCAAAAGGCAAGCAAGCAAGAAAAAACAAACATCTGCACTGAGATTGAGACAGCGCCCACATCTCTCCAATCCAAAGCGCTGCCCGTCCCTCCCCCCTCCCCTTTCGTATGTGGTATGTGTCACCGTGGCCGCAAGAAGAAAAAAATCACAAATTCTTTCGTTCAGGCACAGAAACATTCACACACACTGTGCAAACACAAACACATACTCACATGTACATGTAGAAATCGTAAGAAGAAATGCACGTGTTCAAAATGTTCTCGTTACGTTGTTGTTTTTGTTGTTGCTGTTTGCTCTGTTCTTTTTTTGTACTTTTTCGCGCCGCGCAGCTGTGCGCCAGTCGCCAGTCGGTCGCTTTCTACATATTGTGCTGTGCTGTGCTGTGCACCCCTCTCACTCCCTCCAACACTCACTAGCAAAAGCTCTGCGGTCACTCAACATAACAGGCAGGCAGCGACAGTAAAAACAACAATAACAACAGCTATAGCTCATTTGATTTTCTTAGTTTTCTGCGCTGGCGCCTCTTCTTTGACTGCCCTTTCTTCTTGCCCGCCCTACTTCTCAATCGGCTATGTCTCTTTCTCTCTCTGGCATTTGCAAGGCAATGAAAATAAAATAAAATACACTCGTAAACAAATGAGACGACAGACGACAAAAGACGACGACAAGTAAAGAAGTAAAGAGGAGCAAGCGAAAAGCGAAAACAACAGCAAATTAATTGATAATTCGTCAATGTTGTGCAAGTCAGCAAAACACAGGCACACACACACTCGCATGCATACTCTTATACACCGACACTCTTATACTACTAAGCTAAGCTTAATGCAATTTGTACTAATTGTGTGCTTTTTTCACTTTCTCTCATTGCAGCAAAATAGCGGCGAAAAGGACAGCAGGCAATCGTAAAATGAGCAGCTGGAAGAAGAAGCAGCAGCAGCAGCGGCAACTACAACTAAAACTAAACATTTAAAGCTACATTAAATACATATAAATATATACATATATATATATATATATATATAAAACATATTAACTAATGTTAGTTAGTAGCAGCAGCAGTGTAGTACAGTCAACTTCACTCTCAAACTCAACTCAACTCCACACAAAACTCAACTCAACTCGTGTGAAGATCTCCACAGCAACAACAACAGCAACAGCAAATCATTTAAAACACACACACACATAGACACTGCAGCCACGCCCAGATTTGGGCGCATGGATGTAAAAGCATTTCACACCAATACATTAAAAGAGTTTTTTAGTTCTTAAATAAAAGCAGCAAAAAAGCAAAATAAAACCTAACTAAGAATAGCATTAAATGAAAGCAAGTAAAAACCAATGTAAGCACTAATACTACATTATTATTAACATTTAACGTTTAACATTTAACTATTAGCAAGCAGATTAACTACGACGAAGAAGTAGATGATGATGAAGAAGAAAAAGATGATGATGATGAAAAAACTTGGCAAAGCTTTAAACAATTTAATTTTTCCTTTAATCGCATTGATGAAATGAAATGAAAAAATGAATTTTTGTTTTTTATATGTTTAGTTTTTGGTTTAATTGAAGAATACAAAACAAAAAAAAACACACATGTTAATAATTTTACGAAAATGATAAGAATGCAAAGCAAAAAAGAACAGAGAGCAGCAATAAAAGAAAACAAAACAAAAGAAAAACACACACAAAAACTGAAATAAAAACGCATGAAAACAACAAAAAAAATGCTAACAAATTTTCATTCTCATTTTTCAATTACAATACGCACATTTTTCCTATTAATTTTAAACGAAAGTCGCTAGAAAATTTTCCTATTATTGTTTAGCCTCAGCCAGCAAACAACAACAACAATAACAACAACAAACAAACAAACAAAACTCACAACAACAATTTCATTTATTTATATATATTTATCCTTAATTTTCACACACACACACACTCAACACACACACATGCAAACCTCAAGGAACAATTTGTTTTATCATTTAGTTTTGAGCGTAGTTTTTCCTTCCCCCATCGAGTTTTCCTCTTTTAACCTTGAATATATAATATATTAAATAATACATAATATTAATAAATATATAAATATGTATATATATATATCAATATATATATGTATGTATATGTTCTGTGATCTGTAGCATACTTTGTACAAAGTGTTTTTTTAGCATAATTATGCGTTTTATATATTTTAATGATTTGGAAAAGAAGAAAATGAAGAAAAATCCTAATTATCATTTGTTTATTCGGGTATATCTCCCTCTTCCCCTAACTCATGATGTAACATAAAATGATGAAAAGAATGCAAGAAAAACAACAAAAACAAAAAAAGAAAATACAAAAAAATACAAAAACAAAAACAAATTAAATTATAGCTATTACAAAATAAATTACATAAAATACAATTCAAATATGACAAAAACAAAAAAAAACTGTTTTGATTTTCTTTGGGGTTTTTTTTTTGCTACTTGTGGTTTCTGTGGAATTTCCAGAAATCTTCAGATAGCCCGTGATTAATGCTACCTGAGCAGTAGCTGATGGAAAATTATGAGGAAAACTGAGCGCTAACAATGTGAAAAATCATTTCCCATGTAAACAAGTGCAACAAATTGCGGCAAACACCAACAACAACTAGGGGAATTATAATGCCTTCCCGTGCAGGTCATAACGAGTTTTCTCACGCATTTCCATTGTCTGTCTCTCTTCGCTCTCTTTCTCCTTCTTCGTCTTCTTCTTCTTCTTGTTGTTGTTGTTGCCCATTAAGGGTTTGCCTACGCAGGTAGCAGCCTCTCTCAGCCTCTGCTGCAACTTGCACGTGTGCAAAATTCTCTTGAGAAATTTTTATAGACTTTCGGTTGACAGTTGGCGGGCCAAAAGGGATTTCAACTTATTATTATCTTTTTTTTTGGGTTTAACCCACAGCTGAGGCTGCAGCTGCGTCGCAGTTGCTGCTGCGTCTGCCGTTTGCCGTTTGCTTTTTCTGCTGCAGTCGACGTCGACGTCGCGACGCTGTTGTCTATTAGCGTTAATGATGCATTTGACCAATTGCCTTGGGGGCTGCGACTGAGCCCGGTACGGAGGCTGAGAAACTGAGACTGCGACTGCGGCAGAGGCTGCGACTGAGGCGGAGGCTGAGGCCGAGGCTGAGAGTGGAGCTGGTCGGTGCCAGTCGGTGCCCCATTCAAATGTCAATTTGGCTGCCCGCTTAACGAAATCAAATAATTTTCAAAATGTAATTGCGCGACTTGCAGCTACTACGCAATATATTGTGGTAGGGTATGATGATCAGAGGCATTACTTGGACTCATGAGCGATTTTTTAAAGTCGAGAGAAAATCGTGTGGGGAGATTGACATATTTACAAATGAATATGAATGAAAATCGGTTTATTTTTACAGAGTTATAACTATTTATTATTTATACATCTATAATAGACATATTTATACGAGTATTTATTATTATATATTTTATTTATTTATATTTACAAGGAATACCGTTAGTCTGTTTACCTCAATCACCCCTTAAAATCTTGCATTTACAGGGTGCTTAAGCCACACAAAAAAACACAAATCGTTTGTTTCACATGCATTGTTGTTACGGTTGTTTCCCCCTCACCGCCCCCTCGCACTTTGTGGTGCGTTCTCACAATGGAATGCGATAATTGTTTTGTGCATTCTGCTGCAGTCAGCTGCATGCAGCTTCCAATGGCAGCAGCCCCAATGCAATTGTCTGGATTTGTTGGGCTTTGGAGCGGTTTCAATAAACGGCTCTCTGGCAATTAGCGCGCTTAGCTCGATTTTCACCCATTTTGAGTTTTTGTTTTGTATTGTTTTTTTGGGTGCGACTCGGCAACGTGAAATCAGTGAAACTTGAATTACCATAAAAACTCGTGTAACGGTCCAAACAGCTGCGACTGCGCAGCCGGCGCAAAAGAGCGAAAAACATTTTTGACATAATAATTGTCAAGCTGACATTTTCAACAACGCAGCTGACAGCTGAGCGCAGCCGAGCGACCAAAAACGAGCAAGCCGAAGACCAAAACGGCAGCAGCCGACTAAGCAGACGACGGCGACGACGAAGCCGAAGACCAAGACGAAGACGAAGCTGAGCTTTAAAATGAAAGCTGAGCCGAACGACGACGTCGACTTTGTAGGTGCGCATAAAAATTGCATTTAATTGCGATTTTCACACGAAATACAAAGCGCATGAGCAACTGGCGCCAGTTTGTGGGTATTATCGGAGGAAGGGAAGGGGGGGCGGGGGCGATTGCTTAGAGCACAGCGAAGGTGGCGGCAATTTGTGCAACTAGCGGTAAAGCGTAACTACTAAACAGCGCGAGACAAACAGCAAACGGCTGGGGAAGAGGGAAGAGGTGAAAGGGTGTGTGGGGGAATTGGTGAATTGACTGAGTTGAGTCCAAGTTGAAGTCGCGACTGCTGCTTGCTCGCTGCTGCTGGCTGCTTGTGGTGGTTGCTTTTGGGAAACACCTGCAAACGCAAAACGCAAACGCACCTGTTTCGCCAAGCAGCAGCGGCAGCAAAAAACTAAAACAAAGTCAGACACCAACGCCAGCAATATTAACAAAAGCAACAACAACAACAGCAACGCGGACACGGCTCGGCAACTTTCGTGGGTTGCCAGAGTGTAGATGGAGGGGGGCTGTGCATGGTTTTTTTTTTGCGGGGAGCGGACAGCCGAGTTACAGCTGGCAACTCTGCATGACTTTGTGTAATTGAAGCAGCCGCAGCGAGTTGAGTTTTTGTGTCTTGACTTTCTTGGCTCCGTTTGGTGTTGTTGTTGTTGTTTGTCTCTGATGGTGAATTAGGAAATCGAAACCAAAGCGTAGCTAAAAAGGGGGTTTGATGAGCAGCAAGGGGAGTGAGTGTGTGGAGGGTTGAGGGGGGGGGGGGGGGGGGGTGTTATTGACCAGGTGAAACCACACGAAATGTTGCTTTGATTTGTTGTTGTTGCTGTTGTTATTGGTTTGATCAGGTGCAAGTGCACATGTTGCACATGTTGCACATACATAAACATATGCTCTATGCGAATCGGAAGCACCTCGAGCGGTGCCCCAGCCACGGCGGAAGCGTTTTTGACTAGCAGTAAGCAGGCAGGCAGGCAGGCAGCAAGCAGCTGCCCGTCAGCTGCAACTGCAACTGCAACGGCCACAAAACAAATATATCTTTACAATATGGCAACTGGCCGTCGCGCATTGATTTCAGCTGCGTCACCTTCTTTTGTGGGCCAAGCGGCTGCAAACTGCAACTGCAACATGCTGCATGCCGCACGGCGCATGTTTGTCTAATGACAGCTTTTCCAGCGGCAGCAGCAGCAGCAGCAGCCCTCAACTGGCCAGCTTTCGGCTCCCAGCCAAACAATGACAACGACAAACAACAATTCCAAGGTGCGGCAACAACAACAACAACAACAACAAGAACAGCAACTGCAACTGCAACAACTGACATTTGATCGAAAGGCAGCGGCTGCTGCGGAAGCTCATACTCCAGACAACGCAGACTGTGCCACATGTTGCCACAGTTAACAACAAAGGCGCTGATTGAAATAGCCAAAAAAAAACACAATTCCCGACGCTCGACTCCCTGCCTCCTGCTGCCTGTTGCCCGCTGCCTGCTGCCTGCTCCTGACTGCTAACTGCCACCACTTCAGTTTGCAACATGAAAATTAAAACTTTATTGCAGACAACTGCAAATACCTGGAAAAACACATGTTTAAAACGTGTCTAAAAGCTGAAAAATGCATTTCTGTGTTTTTTGAGCCACAATAAAATGGCTCAGAAAATGGCTTCAAATCGATTTTATTTGCGAAAAACTAATAAAAATATTTATTGCACAAATGGAGTCATTTTTATTATATATTTCTTCAGGCAAGTTGTAACCATGGAAAGGAACAGCCTTCGGTCCACTCACAGGACTCTGCAGGCTAGGAAGTCCCCCAACTAAACTAAGTATACAGTATATACATATATATAGTATATAGTGGAATCCTTATCCGACTTTATCCTAGGGATGCATGCTATGCACTTCAGAGACATAGAAGACCTCAACCCAACAAAGATTCTCACATTCGTGTGGGAACTGGGGAACTGTTGGAAGAGCTACGGGCTCAGAAGGGGACACAATAGATCGGAGTGGGTCGCGGCGCAATCCCCCATTATAATAATGATATACTCGTATATTTCTTACTATTGAGATCCATTGTGGTATATGGTATAGTTCTTGATCCACTGCAATCATTTAAATTCAGCAATTTGAATGAAGAGTTCTTATTTCTAGTTGACTTGAGTTGAGTTGAGTCTAAATCGAAGTCTAGTTTCTGTTGGGCAGAAAATGTTCCAAAGTTTTATTCATTTTCTACATTTTGACTCAATCTTAAGGAAACTGGAAAACCAGAAATAGTGGCTTAATTGCAGATTTATGAAGAATATATTTATTTGATTATTTTTATTTACATTTATATTTATATTTATATTCATATTTATATTTTTATTTTTATTTATATTTATATTTATATTTATATTTATATTTATATTTACATTTGTATTTATATTTATATTTATATTTATATTCATATTTATATTTATATTTATATTTATATTTATATTTATATTTATATTTATATTTATATTTATATTTACATTTATATTTATATTTATATTTATATTCATATTTATATTTATATATATATTTATATTTATATTTATATTTATATTTATATTTATATTTATATTTATATTTATATTTATATTTATATTTATATTTATATTTATATTTATATTTATATTTATATTTATATTTATATTTATATTTATATTTATATTTACATTTATATTTATATTTATATTTATATTCATATTTATATTTATATATATATTTATATTTATATTTATATTTAAATATTATTTGATTTATTTTGTGGAATTGGAAACGTATTCTCTTCCCTCCGGGAAAGTGGCAAGGTCTTTTGGTTAAGGCCATCATAATTAAGGCGACACAAACTTGACTATAAAATAGTCTTAGCTATAATTTGACTAACTCAATTATTAACAGCCTCTGCTACAAATGCAAAGTTAGCAGAGCTGCCATAAAAAGAATCGTTAAAGTTTAGCAAATAGTTAAAAAACATATGAAATATATTTGGCACATCAAATCGAAAACTATTAAAAAACACAACAAGGCCAAAACGGTGGCAAAGTGTGTAGTCAATGCAACAAAGTCTGCATTTACTTGATGCCAACACTAAATTGATATTCTCGCGTCATTTTTATGTCAATTGTAAATCTAAAATAACAAGCAGTTAATTGTAGGAGTTGTTTTTGGTGGTAAATCAACAGCTTATTGGCCAGAGTAGATTCCGAGATAAAAGTCAACTTCATTAAGAAGGCATTCATAAAGCTGTGCGCAATAAATTGCGAAAAGCGTTAAATACTTGTTGGCAATGGAGGATGGCAAAATGAAAATTGATAAATGAAAAATGAAAATTATGCAGTGAAAAAATGCACAAATATTTATAAGTGCTGCCAGAAAGCCAAAAGCAGCCGTCGACATTTTGCGGGCGTTTTTCGCGTTTTCGCGCTGACGTTTTGACAACAATGTTGCCAAAATGCTGATCCACCGATGCACAGATCCACTGCACCACAGCACTCCACACACCTCACACACAGAGGCAGATCAAAGAGGCGGCTGATGACGGGGCGGAGGCGATGACGACTTTGGCGACTGGCGTTGGCGTTAATTTTAACGTTAACGTTGCAACTGCAACTGCAACAGCAACAGCAACTCCAACAGCATCTGCATCTGCATCTGCATGCGGCAGCTACTGTCGCGACGCGTGAAAATAATATTTATGGCAAACAAATTTTCATATCGACAGCAAACGGCGCCGCAGCATTTTTTTCCTCCTTTTTTTATTGTATACCCTTTACTAGTTTAATATGAGTTAGAGCGGGTATCTTGATTTTGACACAATTCATGTTAGAAATCGTTAACGGAAATGCTTAAAGCATTAACTGATTGATCATAAATTGAGCTATCTAAATTTAAACAGCATTTAAATTGGCAAAAGTGATTTTTTTCAGCAGAGTCTGCTCAATTTTTGCCATATAAGCCAGGAATTGGCAGTTCAACAAATATGACAAATTTATGAAGCATTCCATACATGAATTAAATACCGAAATTATGTAAAAATCTGTTGATAAGCTCTAAATTTAAGCTGAAATTCAGAACTGAAAACATAATTTGGAAAACCTTCTTTTAGTTCATTCATTCATTTTTGTACTTTAATTTGAGTTATTTCATATACAGGGTATCGTTCAGTCGTGCCACTCTCGAGTCACACACACTCTTACTAGTCTAAGCTATTTTTTTTTCTTGGCGCACCCAACGCCAACGATGCTGCAAACAACAAAGATTGGCAACTATTGGTGGCACATGTGTGAATGTGCGGCAGCCATATAAAATAATTAGGCAGCTCTAGTCACATGTATAAAAAATGGCAAAAGGTGGGCACCCAAAAATAACTGAAATCCAAGCCATGCATAAATAATATACACACACATATATATATATATGTATATAGATAAATACATATGGATTTGTGTGTGTGGCAAGTTAATGTCAGCGTAAATTTCACAGTGCGGATAAGTGCGTACATCAGAGTCAAACAAACAGACAGGCAGACAAATAGACAGACGGACAGGCAGCCAGACAGACAAGCTGACTGTTAGTTGGCCAGCTCATAAGTTAGCCAAGTTAGTGCTTGCAGCGAGCAGAGAGAGCAGAGACTGCTGCGACTCCCGGACTCGACTCTCTTGTCGGCAACCTAAATCAAAGCAGTTGGCGGCGCATACTCGTAAATTATAAAGTGAATTGAAAACTGTCAGTTGGCCATTTTTGGGCATCTTTCTGCATTTGGGCCCCAAAACTGTGCGCTGACATGGCCGTGACAAATGTGCGACGGAAGTGGCTTAACGTGGCCAATGCGGCGGCTGCCTTTGAGCATCCTTTTCAGTTTCAAGTCTTTGACAAGTTCGCTGATTTTCATTGATTGCGCGCCTTAAACAAAGGGGTGCCCCAAAGGGGGGTAGTGGGGCAAGCAGGTACCATGCCAGTCCACACTGCTTGGTAGCTGAAGCAATTAACTTGGTTATCGATCAAATTTTATTGTATCTTAAACGGAATTTGTATTTGCTGATCTCGACTCGTGATAAGCCGCAAAAAGCAAAGAAAAACAAAAAAATTGAATACAAAAAATTGCAGTCGAAAATTTATTGAATTTAATAACGCGCCAAGTTTATCGCACAGTTTTTGTCAATTTAACAAATTGCGGGCAGCAACAAAAACAGTTGCTGCTGCTGCTGCTGCTGCTGCTGCTGCACACCAAGCCCCCAGAAAATTTGTGGCAGCAACAACAGCAGCAGCGGCACAATGGAAATGGAATTGAATTCCTCGACGGCTAATAATGTCTTTGTGCGCAATTGACGGCCAAGTTAACACGCTGGACACTGCCAACTACACTTTGAGAAATGACTGGCTTAATTAAGTAATCAAATCGAGTCGAAAAGATTACAACACAAAATTCAATTCCTTTTTTCCGAGCTCTTATTTGAAGTACGAACTTTTTGAGGGGTATTTATGAAATCTAAATCGGAGACTAGTTCTCTGTTTTAAAACTGTCTTGATCAATATATATGTGCTATATATTTGTATTTTAGTTGCAGATCGGCTGACTATATCATTTAGCTGCCATTCAAAAGACTGATCTGGTATCTGGTATGAGAAACTTGTGTGTTTATTAACCGATTCAAACCAAACTAGCCTTAAATGCAGCCGATTATGTTGGCCATATTTTGGCAAAAAATCAAGAGGATCAAGAGGATATAGCCGCCATAGCTGCTGGTATCAAAAATAGTTTATTTACCCATCCAAGATGAACATTGATGACTCTTCTGCTACCCTCTGCATTTCATAACATAAATCATCAACATCGGATCACTATAACGTATGCATATATCCCAAGAAAACAATTGCTCAAATCTGCATAATCAGAACAGCATTTTTCGCACAGTGTAGACAGCTAGAAAGGTGGCTGAGCAAAGGGGCTGGGGTGAGCAGTGTTGCAGACAGGCGTGCAAATGACTCGTGCAACGCGAGAAGGCTCAAACAAGAATTTATTTTACTGCCGTCTTTTTTGCTGTTGTTAGTGGGAGGGGGGCGTGACGGGGGGGGGGGGGGGGTGGCAGTGTCTCTGAGAGAGCTAAGCGGCTCTATCGCCCAAGATCAATGAATCAATTAGCGGAAAACGAAATGAAAATGAATGAAACCAAGCTAACAAAATGGCTAACAAGTTGGCTGGGCAGCTACGCCAGCCAGCCAAGTAACCTGGCTAGCTGGCTGGCTGGCTGGCTGGCTGTTAGCCTGGCCAAGGCGTGGGATGGCATTTATCAACGTCGCTTTTGCTTTGAGTCTGGCTTTGGCATTATGCAGCTGGTATTTGGCTGGCTTTTGTTTTGCGTGTTGCGGTTGCAGTTGCAGTTGCAACTATTATTGCTTGGCTGCATATCGTATCAATCATTGGCAACTTTGGTGGCGCATTAGTCAGCGCCGTTGGCCAAAACAATTCAATTGCCGCCACTGATAAGCATTATGCACAATTCTATTTAATTTATATTTTGACACTCGCCATTTTATTAGCCGCAGGGCAGCAGACACATATCTATATCTATATATATATAAATATATAATTTATATACAATAATCTTATCGATTTGTCTAATAAATTTAGTTTTAATGATCAACTTATTCAAATTTTGTTGGTGTATCTTAAGATAGTTTTAGACAAGATGTCAAAAATGATTGAAGAAAATTCGTTTGATTTAAAAAGTGTTTAAATAGTTAAATAAATTGTAAAGCTGAATATATATAAAGCTGTATGTATATATATATTTAGGCAATATACTTGCAACCTGTCAGGCTGCACGAAACGTGGCAAGTTAGTTGATATCAATCGAATTATAAATTAATTTGCCAAAAATGCTCTTCTTCTCTTCAGCTAAAATGCTTTTAAAAACTCGTTTATTTTCGATACATTATGTTAATCGGAGTCTGTCAGCTGTCTAATTAGCGCAAAGGCTATCAATGCATCAAAAAATATCCAGCAAAAAAAAAAGAATCAAAATTAATTTGGAGTCGGCAAACTCACAAAGCCCACAAAATTGTGGCCAAGTTGCGTGAACTGTTTTTGTTTCTGCTTTTTGCTCTTTGCTTTTTATGTGGCTCGATTTGCGGATTGGTCTGCGTCGGATTGGTCTTTATAATCGCTGTGCAAAAATCTCATTAACGCCGTGTGGTAATGAAAACTGAAGCTCAACTGGGCCAATTAATAAAGAAGCGTGAAATTGAATTTCTTTACTCTTATGCGCAAATTTCACACCCCAGAAAAAATGGTGCACCAAAAAAACGAAGAAGAAAACACGAGCAGAAAGAAAGATTGAGCTGGAGATGGAGAGTGGGACGTGGGACGTGGGACGCGGGATGTGGGGAGGGGGTTGCAAATGCAACACAAACTGCGAAAAGTAACACAGACACACTCCAAAAAAATGCAGGTGTGGTTTGCTTTTGCTTTTGGTATTGGTATTGGTATTGGTATTGGTTCGGTTCGCTGGGGTTCGGTACGGTTGCGACCTGGGTACGGCTATTAAAACTCAATCTGAAATTCAAATCGTAATATAATGCGCCGCACCAGAGTCCGATCCTCAGAACAAAAGCCACAACAACGACAAAGGTAAACCTTGAAAGTGACCAAAAACACAAAACACAAAAAAATAAAACGAGAGGAAAAAAATAAAATAAAAATACAACAAAAAAAACCTTCGAAAACCGAAAAACTATTCACACAGTGAAGACTGTGAAAGAAGACTGCGCGAAATCAAAGGCCAAATGCAGCCAAGAATGTTTCTTAGGCGCAATTTTTGTTGTTGGTCCACAAAAAGAAAAAAAGCGAAAAAAAAAGAAAAAAGCGAAAAGAAAACCAAAACGAAAACCGAGCCCAGTTACCGATCCCGATCCCGATTCCAGAGCTTCTTTGGCTATCTTTGCGTTTGATCTGCGACGAGTCGACTCGAGTCGAGTTGGAGTTGGAGTCGACTCGAGACGTCGACGGCTTTTGTGCCCCGCAAGGAATTCTTTCAATTCATTTCGTTTCCTCTTTTGCCCCCCTTTGCCCCTCCCCCCTCGCTTAGTTTATTTGGCAAAGATCCTTGGGGCACAACGCGCTGCGCATTTCAATGCTGCACGTGCAGCCCAACCAAAAACCAAAGTCGCTGCTTGCCCCCGCTGCTTGCCACCCTTTCTCTTCAGGCTGCGGGCTGCCTTTGAGCCGAGATTGAAATTTGTTGAACACCGGCGTGGCATAACCTTTTTTTGTTGTATTCTGTGGTTTTTCTTGTCGTTGTTGTTGTTGTTGCTGTTGTATTTTTGGGTTCGACTGCGCTTCCTTTTGACGATGACGACTTTTATTAATATTTGGGGCTCGACTTGGAGCTGTGGCGTGTTGCTTCTTTGGAGACGTCAAACAAAGCAATGCGTTTCTTGGAATTGCCCTTCTGCCGCAGCTTAGTCAGCCTTTGTCCCAGGCATACCCTACAACCGCAAAACGTAGGGTATGCTTAGCTTTGAGGAAGTTGCCTGGCGATTTTGGCTTGTGGAAATAGGCATTGCAACTTTCAGAACTGTGGCAAGCTGTGTTGACAACTTTTCATTAGTGCCAATAAATTATCGTGAAAAAATGCAATATTCCTTGGTAATATTTCCCAACATTCGTTTAGATATATTACAATCTCAGCTGATAAAATACAATTGGAAAGACAAGCTTCGAACTCGATTCAAGTTTAGCTGAAGATTCTAGCATTGCTCTGTTAAACAACGAAAATATGATGGAATACTTAAGTTAATATATATATAATATAATATTATTTTACATATATAATAAGTTAACTTGGTTTAGCCAAGACTTTTATCGAAAGATATCAAAGATAAATCCCTTTTGACAACAATCATTCAGATTAGAAACCTTTCTAATATTGTCAAAAACTTGTCTGTTCAGATTAGAAAACTATGAAAGTTCTTATAGAGAATTGAAGTTAATACATCACTTTAAATATTAAACTAAAATTGATTAAGATATTTATCGATTAGCAAAGATAATTCGATTTTGACAGCAGGCTCAAAAGTTGAACAGAGTTTTTAATAAGAAACTTTGCTAAGATTGCTAAAAACTTGTCTGTTAGGATGACCAAAATATGAACTACTATAATTATAAAGATTTTAGAGATTTTAAAGATTAAACAAGTCTAGAATTCTTGAATATTATATTGAAAATACAACCAGCATAGCTAAATAGATTTTGACAGCAAACTTAAAACTTGAACTGAGTTTCAAACTATTCTCAAAGCAGCAATAAATAAATATAGTTTTCTTAACTCTCAACTGTTTTTGCAAATGGATATATATATATATATATATATATATATGATTTATATATGTCAACTGCAGCTCATTGCATTAGTCGATCATCTTCAATCGATGCGATTTCATTTGTTTAAAGCTTTGAGTTGTTTTTGTCTTTCTTTGTGAGTTGATTTTTGAAGACAAATCATGCCCCGTGGACAGTTTTGGCTGATCGCTCCTCGCTCTTCTCTCCTCTGTGTTCTCTGTGGCTGCCACCTTTGGTTCGTTTCGGTTTTGTTTGCCACATTCATCGTCATCGTCATCGTCATCGCCGTCGTCTTTGTCGCTTCGGGCCATTTTGCAGCAATTCCGGGCGATGGCCAACTTTTTTCGTTAGCTCGAAATTAAGTTATAATTTTGCAATGCTCCGTTTTTTTTCTTCTGCTTCTTCATCTTCATCTTCATCGTTGTCTTCTTCTTCTTCTCTCTTCATTTTGGCCAAGTTGGGTGGTCGTTATTTGCATTTAAATTGCAAACAAATCATCGCGGCCTTTTGATTTACTGTGGAAAGTCCTCGAAGTCATCAATTAAATGACTTATAGCGAAAACAGAAGCGGCTGCAAGTTGGCCAACACTCTGCCCCCTCCCCCCACACTCGCCACACCCCTCTCCCCCTGCCCCAAGCCGCAACGGTAGCCTCGAAAGTGCCTCATCAAGCCACCGTGGAGCTTTCCTGTCCACATCAGCGTTTACTTATCTTTATCTTTTATCTTTAATTTTTATTTTTTACTTTTTTTTAAAGCGTAATTTTTTTTTTTTTTTTTTTTTGTTTTTTTGTTTGGTTAAGCTAACAAACTTAAACGTAAGCCGGAAAATGAGGTGCGTCGCTTCGCAGATACAGATACAGATAGTGAGCTGGAGATGGAGATGGAGCGGGGCAGATAAGGCTGTCTCAGTGGCATGACGACAAACGACGACACATCGACAACAATCGTCTGCAAAGAATGCAACAATTCATAAAACAAATGAAGAAAAAAAGGAGGAAAATAACAACACAAAAATCACAAACAATTCTTGGAGCTGCTGCTGTTGCTGCTGCTGTTGCCACTTGGCAACGACCGTCACGTAGCAGTGGCATCATTAGCCACCAGCCACCAGCCACCATCAACAGCCCAGCCAGAGTCAGAGTCACAGTCAGAGTCGGAGCTGGAGTCACAGTCAGAGTCGGAGTCTCCGACAACCAGCAACCAGCAACCAGCAACACAGGCCACAGACACACTGCTTTATCGCCTCAACTTGTTGTTGAGCACAATACACTAACAAAAAGCCTTTGCCAGTTCTTTGAGGCGGTTGGGCAACCAACAGAAAGATCAAGTGAAGTGTTTAACTTGCAGAAAATAGAGAAACTTTATTTGACCTTTTTTAAAATATTATTTAAATATAAGGAATACCAATATAATATAATATACACTGAGAATAATGAAAAAATATGAAAGTCAGTTAAGAAGTTAACTTGTAAAGAAGAGAGAAAAGTAGATTTGTATTTTATTAAATATTTCTTATGCTTTTCATTTTATTTTAAATTAAGATTATGTAAATTAAGAGAAAACAATTTTTAATTTTTAAGTTTACCAGCATATTTGCATTAAATAATTGTAAGTTTTTCCCTGTCTCCAATAATTTAGATCAGATCATCTGCTTTCTTGTAGGGTATTCAGACTTCGACTAGTTGTCGGCTTCGGAGACATTTCTTACATGTTGCTTATTTGCCGTTTGTTTGTTTGTTTGCTCAATGAGCGGCCTTTCCATTTTCCCACTCACTTTGTTTGTTGTTGTTGTTGCTGTTGTCTGTCGACTGTTGCTCATTAATCCCGATTCCGATCCCGGCGCAGCCGCAGTGGCTGGCTGCCCCAGCTGCACCTACTTTTTAACGCTTTTGTTTGGCCGCAATGCCGAGATCGGCACACCTGAGAGGAAATGCGTAACGCTCACTCGCAGCCTCTCTCTCTCTCCCTCTCGCTCACACTCCTACTCGCCTTCTTGCAGTTGCTGTAATTTCCACGAAATTAGCTGCCCTCTCTCTCTCTCTCGCTCGCACTCTCACACTTTGCAGTGCTTTGTTAAACACCCAGCTGCACTGTGATTTTTGTCCACGTCGGCGGTCATCAGCTGAAGAAGAAGCAGCAGCAGCAGCATCAAGAGCAGCACACATGCGGGTTAAGGGTCTACTATTTTGAGGTTCTCTCAAGTGTGTTTCGCCCTATTGACGGGCATTCAAGTGGAATTCCCGCGCCTCTTTCCAGGCAGCATCTTTTAATTGTGCCATAATTAATGTGGGAACTGATTGGGAAATGTGCCGTTGATTGAACCATTACACGCACCCGGACTTCAACAGACATAAACAAAGACCACAGCAGACAGCAGACAACAAACAACAAACAACATCAGCAAAAGCAAAAGCAAATGCAGAAGACGGAAATGACAATTTTTTTTTGAGGCCATGTTGAAATTGTCAGCAGTTTTATTTGTTGTGAAGAGTTGACGACTTTCAAACACTTGAAATGTTTGCAAGGAAATGGGCAACGAATTGGAACGAATACAGTAATATTACAGACATTTAATGGCAGAGTGCAAAGATATTCCACGCTTCAGTTCGTCGAACAAAACGAGGCGTTTCTAATGGGGCCTTCGAGTGGTCCAACCAAAAAAACACTCGTTCTTAAAACGGTTTCTAAGTAACCTGACCCCAAAAGTTGTTCAACGCTTCAATGACATGTATAATGTGGAAATTGAAATTTCAAATTAATGAACGTTAAGAAATTATCATTTACAGTAAAGATAAAGAATTTATTTAATATATGCATCCATAAATTTGCACATATAAAGCAATTGTGCTATTGATTGAAGTTCATTTTAATTTAAATTCATATTCTAAGCACATTGGGATTATGAGGTACAATTGTAACGCAACTGGTACACTTCTTATAATTGTACATAAATGGTACACATTTATTACGCAAATGGCAGGCATTTATTATGCCAATGGTACACGTATGCAAATGCGTACCAACACACACACACGCATATGTGTGCTGTAAGCTGAGGGATTTTACGTAAAATAAAGGACAAGCCAAATGATGAGCGCGCAGAGAGAGATCCAGCTCGATCGAGAGAGAGAGAGAGAGAGAGTGACACTTGTCAGTTGTCAGTGCAACCAAATCAAAGTCAGTTGGCGTGAATCATTTCACGTGTTCAGCTCGGTGACAGCCAATTAGCCGCGCAATAGATACATTTACTTAACGTAGTACGCAATAAACTCGTTGTTCTTTTTACTTATGTTCGCTGCTTCTCTTACACACATTATTTACTGTTGTTGCTTAAAGCTCGCTCCGTGCAAACAATTTGCGCGGCAAGTATAAAGAAATTTAAAATGCTTAAAATAGATTCTTAAATGTATTTTTTGGTGTTTGCAGCTATGCTTTAAGTTCCTTCTGTAAGAAAGCTTAAGTTAAATTAATTATTGTATAGCTGTGAGAGAGGATTCTTATATTGCTGCTGCTGTTGTTGTTGCTGAGATTTCTCTTAATCCATTTTATTCTCTTATTCTCTTATGCACAGACACATAAAAAGTGCCACCTTTAAAAATGATTTTCCTACAACCTCGAAATGAAATATAATCGCAGACTAAGAAGAATGATGCATATTTAGTCATAAAATATTATTAATTATGTTGACTTTTTAAAGCTGCTTGCCTCGCGTCTGGAAAGATAAAGTTTGTGTTTTTTTTCGTATTTACTTCCAAGTAATGCCAGCGTCACGATGCAATTATAATCCCTAGAACATGAACACGGACAGCTGACAACTCAATTTTTGACTGTTTGCTTGTTATGGTTTATAGAACCAGATGCAGATGCAGACGCAGACTGAACCCAACCCGCCCAGACGCTAATCCGTTAACAGGCAGCTCGCTTTGGACTCTTTGGTCGGTCAGTCAGTCAGTCAGTCAATCATTTGGCACATTTAATCCACGCGTCAACAGGCGACTCCAAAATTGTTGTTGTTGTTCTTGTTCTTGTTCTTGTTGTTGCTGTAGCTGTTGCCTGTGCGCATAGTTTAGGCCAGATAAATCTCAAGTTAAATGGCCAAAAGTCAAAATAAATTAAGCCCACATGCAGCCAAAACAAAAACAAAAAAAACAAACCGTTGACGGCGACAGTCACCAAGAAACAAACGTCACACCCTTTTGGCCAGGCAGGCATTTGACCCACCACACACACCACTCACACACACACACACACACACACACACACGCAGAGAAACCTGGCCCAAACCCAAACCCAAGCCCAGCCACAAAATCAAATTCGAATTCAAAAAATTGGCGTCCGCAAAACGACGCCCACATGCAGATGCCTGCCTATCTCTGTCTGCCTCTCTGCCTGCCACACAATGTGTGGAGACACAATGGGGCACGGCACGGTTACCGGTGTGTGTGTGTGTGTGTGTGTCTGTGTGTGTTTCCAGTGCAGATTTGTCACCAGCTCTTTTTCCAGCGCCGGCGTCGAACAGTTGACGAAATGGCTGCAAACTCAAATGGGGGGCGCACAAATAAAACAAATAAATATTTATATATATATATATATATTTGTTGAACAGCAGCAGCAGCAGCAGAATTTGAATTGCAACTGGAACACAATCACTGCTCATGTTTTGCTTGCTGCTTTGCCCTCGAAAATGTCAACGCCCTATTGGAATGTTTGCCCGTTTATTGCTTTCCAGTCTCACCTCCTCAAAGCTTTCTTGCTCGTGTGCATGTGTCTGTGTCTGTGTCTGTGTGTGTGTGACATACTTTTACTCCTGAAAACGTTTAATTATTCAGATTGAGACATTTCGCTGTGTGTGTGTGTGAGTGTGTGCAAGTTGAAATAAAACTGTTTGTTTTGCATTTCGCATTTTGCACGCGCTTTGCGATCGGCAAATTTTTCATTTCAGTAGCAGCGAACAGCGACGCAACGTCAGCGTCTGTCGCCCAATTATTTGGAACTCCCCCAAACCCCCTCGGTATATTTTGGCTGACATATGAGTTCAAACACCTGCAATGTACTCGCTCTCTCGCTCTCTCTCGCACTCGCACTCCAGCTCGCAGTCAGAGTTTGGCTTGCGTTTATTTTGCATGCAGCGACCATTGCGCTAATTTGAGTAAATTTTTTAATTTATAACCATTGCGGTTGCAGGTTATAAATTTAACTTAATAGACTTTAATTGCCAACAGCCAACAGGCTGGCGATGTCAGCGTCAGCATCAGCAGCGGCACCTATGCCTGCGTCAGCGTCAGCGCCCCTTCCACACCAACATGCAAAGTCTAGGCCTAAGCCTGAAAGGCATCAGCTTGGAATATACAGTATGCGCTAGATATGTAAAACCATTCGTTTTCGTACGAATTGTATTTTAGCTTAATAAAATAAAATAAATATCAATTTAGCGAGCGAGTACTGTATTATATTTTATCGGCGAAAGTAGAACATCTATGCTTATTATGATAAAAATATTTTAAAATGTTTGCAAGCTGTTTATTTATATTATTATCTTATTTTTAGTTGTACATAATGTTTTATATTATTTATATTTAACGAACGATCACTGTATACTAAAAATGGTGTGTAAACTTGGCAAATCACAAGATCAACAAATAAACAACAAAAAATTCCCATGCTGACCGAGCAACCGAAAAGCAGCCAGCAAAATGAAAATGACGTTAACGTTAAGTTTGATCAGGTGCGCATACAAATCTTGCGGCAACTTTCAGTTAAGCAAAACAACAACGAAGAAGAAGAAGAAGAAAACGACGACGACAGAGCAAGCAAAAGTTAATGAGAAAGTCAAATAAACGAAACAAATAACATGCAAAGTGCCTCGCTGTAAGTGTGTTTGTGCGTGAGAGTAAGCGATAAAGTACTATTGCGGGGGCGACGGCAAGAAAGAGGGCCAGCTGCGCCTGCGTATTCTGTAAAGCTTTTTGCGCACAACAAAAACAACTGCTTTCATAGAAGCGATGCTCAAAACATGATGATTAAGTGGGCAGAAGCAGAAGCAGCGGCATCGGCAGAGGCAGTGGCAGAGGCAGAGAGGCTGCATAAGTGGCCTGGCCTGGCCTGGCCCTGGTGGAAAAGTCGCTGGCAGCATTGCAACAAACATTGCAAAGTTCAACAGCTGAAAAGCAAACTGCTGCAGCTGTGTCAATAACGAATCTTCATATCAACAAAAGCTAAAGTCGAAGTCGAATTCGATTTCGAAGGAAGGCAGTCGAAGTTGAAGCGTCGCTGCTGTTATTATTATTGAACTGCGTCTGGGCAAACTGAAACCGAAAGTGGCGCTTACAAGTGCAGCGACGGCGACTGCAGCTGATAAACAAGAGCAGTACCAGAAAAAGAGCAACAACAGCATCAAACAGTAATCTTAATGCAGCGACTGAGCCAGATTGCGGTGTCTGCGTCCGTGTGTGTGTGCGTGAGTGATCGGAAGCATTTTGGGTGGCCCTTGCAGTTATGTGTGTGTTGTATGACTCAAGCAGCGCTTATTGCTGGGTTTCTTCAGGCGTGGTCTCGGGTTGGTCTGGCTGCACACAACTTGAAAGCTCATCGGCACGTTTTATCTTCATAAGCAAACCGAGGAAGATAAGCACAAAGATGGAGAAAGCTCAGACTTAATGCGCTTTTGCATTTGCATGCGTTTTTTGCTCAAACTTGATTTCATTGATAAAAATTGAAGAGTTTTTGGGGTAAATGAGTCATAAACTGAAAATGATATTCTTAGTCGCGCAGAAATAAATAATAAAAAAGTATATAAATTGACTTTACCCAAAAATTATAAATTCTGGATATTTGAATTTCAAAGCCAGCTGTTTGCATAAATAAGATTTAAAGATAAGGTTTGGTCATCGGGCATTTTCAAAGTTCATTCTTGAATTTATATTATAATTTATGTTCTTCAACAGCTGAAAGCTTAAGTTCTTTTTTGATATGGCCAATGAGTCTACTTCCTATTATTCATTTTATTATTCAGCCTATTGTGGCGCTTGCGGGGATTTATTTCTTCTGTAAACTTTTGGGCGAATTACAATTTGAGCGACTCGCTTTTGAGCCACTCTAAAGCGACTGGTTAGTTTTGCTTGTATTTAATATTAATAAAAATAGTTCACTTTTGTACTATATTAAGTATTTCCTCGAATCGCGTCAATTTGCTCGATTTTTTTTCCTCATCTTTTTTATTTTTGTTATTGGCGCCAAGCTTTGCCGCCTGGACAGCTCTGAAAGTCTGTAATCTGATTTGCTTATTTGCCCGATTCGATTTCGTTCAGTTTTACAGTTACAGTTGACACTGGACTCTATCACTGTCTCTCTCTCGCTCGCTCTCTATGTGGAACACTAAACGCATAAAATTGTTGTTTATTTTGATTAGTTTTTTAGCTTGTAAAGTGCTTAAGGTCGACAGTACAAGTGCTCATCTCGATTGCTTAACATAATTACACCATTAATTTTAAGCTGGAAATATTTACTGTTTATTCCGTCTGTCTGAGTCTATCGTCGCTTTTCATAATTTATAATTATTGTACAACATGACATGACATGTGGATTTGCCTTGTTCGCTTCGCTAAGTTTTTGCCAATTGCAAAAATCATTTTTCCAACATTAAGTTATTATTATTAATGTCATACAATGGTCATTTGTCACGGTTGTTGTTGTTGTTTTAGTTGCTGTGCCTTATGGCCATTGCAATGTATTTTATTTTTATTCAGTTAGAAACGACTATGGCAGTAACAATAACAAAAACAACAACAACAACAACAACATCAATTACGATTGCACTAACAGCACTAGCAACAACAACAACAATAGCAGTAAATAGTCGCAACGCTTTATGCCCAACGTAATTAGCGCAATTTGCATTTCCTGACTGACTCCCGCCGAGGTTGATTTCTCGGTAATCGCAGTAAATACTGAGTACTCGTAACTCTTTACTCTTTACTGTTTACCGGTACTCGGTACGCGAGAATTTGAGCTTTACTTATTGCTATGTGTTTTTTCCCCCATTGTTTCGCTGCTGCATTTTGCAATTCATTTGAAATCGAATTGTAACTGTTTTAATTTTTCTTCTTCTTCTTTTTGTTTCTGTTGTTGTTTTCTTTTGTTTTGCCGTTTTGTTTTGTTTAAGGCGGGTCAGCACCGTGCCAATTGGAGCTGGGATCTGATTGTTACGTTAATGTTAAAGCTGTCGTTGCAATTTTAACGGTCTTTTCGTAATCGCGACACGATTCGATTGCACCTGTTCTCACAACGAAAGTGAAAAGCATAAAATTTACATTGTTTACACATTGACTACAAACACTTTGCTCTGTGGGCCATTGAAAGTAAAACTGTTAAGCTGCTAAGCAAATTTCACTTTTCATTGCCTAATACATATTAATAATAATGCATATTTTGATTTAATATGCCACTATTTCTATTTAAACGTTGTTTAAATGCTCAATTTTATATTCAATAAAGCTTCTCAATTTCCACTTTACTTTTCTTATCAGAATATTTACTGACCAGCCGAATTAACAGCAGCCGAAATATATTTCAAATGTCACACACAACGCACACAAGCGCACGTAACGAACGAAAATTCCGAGGGAGAGAGAAGCAAAAAGTGAGAGAGAGCGCGCGCGAGACACAGAGAGAGCGTTTCAGAGAGAGCGCAAGCACAAAAATATTATCTCTGTGTGTGCAAATATTCTAGTTCTCAACGTCGGCCAGCTTTACATGCGCATTTGGCAGCCCTCGACCAACGGCTCCAGTGGCGCAATTGGTTAGCGCACGGTACTTATAATCAGTACTCTGTGTATGAGCTATGCCGGGGTTGTGAGTTCGAGCCTCACCTGGAGCAGGTCTTTGTGGACTTTTTTTCGTATTTTTTTTCAATTAATTTTCC
Source organism: Drosophila basisetae (assembly GCA_035041595.1). Classification (NCBI taxonomy): domain Eukaryota; kingdom Metazoa; phylum Arthropoda; class Insecta; order Diptera; family Drosophilidae; genus Drosophila; species Drosophila basisetae. Next base: position 3,475,861 of record JAWNLB010000020.1, read on the forward strand.
GGTGCTTTACATATTTCAGCAAATTTCACGTTTCTAGCTTGAAAATTGCGATCTGTAGGAAGGTTTGAATATTGCAAGAAATAATTGTTTCTGTATTTTTTTATTTTTATTGAATTTTTGTTTAGTTTAGCAGTGGCTACTTTGTTGATTGCCAATTTTTTTTTTATTTACGGGTTTACTTTGAAATGATATTAATTATAAATTGAAATTTGGTTTTAAATATAATTATAATATTTTGTACTTGTACTTTGGGCATGGGTTAAGAGTTTCTATAGCCATAACTTTTTCAAAACTTAACCGATATTAAAAAACCATTGTATGAACTCTAGATGAATGCTCTATTTTAAGTTTGGAAAGAATCTTAAACGGGGATGCGTCAAGAATTAAATAGAAATGCTCATTATTTTTTACCCCTCTTCATTTTAAACACTTATAAGTCCAAAGAGCTCTAAGCACTTCAGCAGTCAGTGTTGAAGGCAACTTTTTGTTTTAATAAGGAATACAGTGAGATTCTGGCATTGTGCACACACACACACACATCTTGTGCCGGGAAATTTGCTTATAAACATTTCACATATCTGTCAAAAATTGATGCACCCAAAGCAGAAGAAAAGAAACAAGAAACAAAAAACGCGAAGGCAAACACAAATCAACATGGAAATCAATTGAGCACATGGCCAGATGATGGGGAGATGTGTGCCGACAACGAACGATGCCCAGATTTCTCCCGAATCGTTCCCGATGATTCCCCGGTGGCAGCTTCAAGCAGCTGTGCTTGAGGCTGAACATGCCACCCAAACAACTCGAGTGGCAGAGTGGGCAAAGTATGTTTAAAAATTCAACAACAACATCAACACACACAGGGCTCACTCACTCTATCTGTGCGGGGCAAGTGCCGAGGTGGGCAACAGGCAACATCCAACAGGCAACAGGCAACTCAAACAACAAGTTAATCATATGACGATGGAGGCAACCAGCAACCGGCAAGCAGCAAGAGGCAACAAGCAACTTGCAACCAGCAACCAGCACACTTTCAGCTCGGTTCACTTCAAAACCAAATATGCATTCTCAATAAAGTTTTGAGGTGCGGGCGCTGAAGCGTAAAAATCTCCCATTAATCAATACGCAAATTCAACAATATCAGCTGCACTTCACTCAGAGAAATTATATATACACTTCTTCGCAGATCGAAAGAAATTGAAAGAAAAAGAACATTCAAGTGCCAAAACAAGATTTTGTTTAGGCAAAGAATTATATTATATGATTATGTATATGATTAGAGATTATATGTATAATCATATAATATAATGTAGACTTCTTCGTAGATCGAAAGATGTTTAATGAGTAAAATTATCACAGATTATCACAGAAAAAACAGTCAAGTTCCGAAATAATATCTTGTTTAGGTAATGTTGTAGTTTTGAAGCTAGTTTTTAAGTTCTTAAAGCAACACTGATTTAAGCCGGAAATTTAATTAAATCAACATAAATCGAGCATTTCGATTTTTAAATAAATTTTACACAAGTTTTAAGTACAAAATTGATGGAAATAAATATTTAATGAACATTTATTGAGCATTAAAGATCGATTTCTATCAATGACTTAAGGCTATTTGAGCTTATTCAAGCCGACTTTTCTGCGAGTGTAAAAATTATGAATAGATCGTGGTGCTGAGGAGTTAGTCAGTTGCTAGGCAATCGATGGAAATACAAATACAACAAATCGAAACGCCAAACAGATGCGTTTTGCCACAAGAAGAAGGTGTTGAAAATGATGCAGACTTGTTGAGTTGGGGAGTTGCCGCAGCTGTGGGCGTTGTGGCATGGTGGAGTGGCGGCTGTTGCTGCTGCTGCTGCTGCTTCCCACTGAATTGTTGTTTGAAGTCTAAACTCAATAAAAATGAGGCAAGAGAGCGAGCGAGCGAGAGAGAGAAGAGAACAGAAGAAGCAACAAGCATGGCCAATAAAATGTTTGCAGACACATTCAACTCAAAAATTATTGTTTACAGAGCAAAGACGAACTCTCAACACTTGGCATATTTTGCGCTGTGGCAGCAACAGCAGCGGCGGCAGCAGCTGCTGCAACATCATCGATCGATCTTTGATGGTGGTCCACAACACACACACACAGATGTCTGGGCGTGTGGGCGCGCATGCGATGCCAGCTTCAATCTTGCCCCAAGGGGGCAAGCTGGCCGGCAACGTGATGGGCAGTGGCGTGCGGAATTTTAAACAAATATTTAGCCAAGCAAAAAGTTGCAGGGCATCATCAGCAGACCCATCAACATCATCATCATCATCGTCATCATCATCATCACTGCTGATCATCATGCTGCGATTGGCATTCATTATGTGTTTACAGCTGCAATATTTGGGGCAACATTTATGCAAAATAAACAACCCAGCTCTGCTGCCCCCCTCTCTGCCTCTCTCTCCCGCGCTCTTGCCACGCTCATCCTGTTTGCCCAACTCCTACAGCTTCTGCCTCCGCATTGCCCGCTCCCCCCTCTCCGCCGTTGCAAGCTTTCGTTATGCTGTGCTTCGAGGGCCGCAATTGATTTGGAACAGACCACCCAACATATCAGCTCACACGTACCGGAACGAGCCGTAGCTGCCCCAACCCTCCCCCCTCCCGGCTAACCGCGCAACTTGCAGCTGCAACACCTCCTCCTGCTCGCAACATGATCTTCGCCCCGCCGCGAACTCATCCACACTGAGGAAAAACACTCTGATTTAATAGTATTTAGCAAATAGAAAAAACTTTTTTTTATTTTTTTTTTTAATAATTTCTCAATTTATGCAATCAGTTTTTATTTAAATCTGTCTGCAGTGAAACATAGTCGTTGATTTGGTTTATTTTTCGAACTGCAGATTCAAGCTAAGTTTAAGTTCGTTTTCTTTGTGGAATTAAAAAAAGTGACAATCATTTACAGGGATGTAAATCATATTTTATCTTAACTGATTTTCCTAAAACATAAATAATACTCATTTTGAGACATGTTATTGTTACTGACTTGTAGACTTTTAGTGGGTTGATCAATGTTTATTTGTATTTATTTTGTACGCTGCTATTTTCGGAAATACCAAATCAACATTTGTTTTGCTCAGTGTACTGCATAATCAAAGTTTTGCCTGTCTGACACTCATGTTGCCTGCTTGTTCTGTTTCTGTTTCTTGTTCCTTATGTTGCACGGTTTTTTCTTCTTCGCTTTTGTTGTTGTTGTTGTTGTTGTTATGTTTATTTATGAGCTGTCCGTCCCGTTTCCAGCTCGATTGCTGCGTGGGCTCACCAAAAAAAAACGAAGAAGAAGCAGAAGACGAAGACGAAGAAGTGAAGTGAGAATTAGGCCAATTAGTAGTATTAGTTCTTCCTCACTCGCTCCCGCTCCCACCCCCTCGCCCTCTCTCACAGTCGCTCAGTGGGTTTCTGGCCAAGATCGGCGGCGTGTTTGTGTCTTTTAACACTAATTGCAATGTGGTTTGGTGCAACATTTTCAAGTGGTGCCACCACAAATGAACTGAAGTGTTTTTTTTTTTTTCTGTTGTGGTCTCTGTAAAAGTGTGAAAACTGGCAACACATAAAACTGATAAAGGTTTGTCAGCCGAATGACTTTATTATGACACTTTATACACAAATATTTCTTGTCTTGATTTTCACTTAATTCGTATTTTAATTGCTCAACACATTCAAAGCAAAAAAAAGAAAACATGATTTTCAACTGCATTCTCGTTCTGAACACGCTTTTCATTTAAATTTTGTAGTCATTTTATTTAGACATGGGAATTTCATGCATAAATTTTATTTCTGAACGATAACAAGCTAAAATAAAAAGACATTTTAAATGCCTGTCGACTCATTTATCGTTTCTTACACTTCATTTCGATAATTTACATTTTTTTCTTGCAAATAATCAATAACAAAAAATGTAACTTAAACGTACAATTTCTATAAGAAAGTTTGCTTTGCATTTATATATTTTTTATTACACAAATAGTTAAAAATATTCCGACTTCAGCTCACAGTTAAATAACTTAATTTAGTATATTATATATTTTTTTAAGTACATATTAAGTACTTACTTCAAATGATTTTTACCCCGTAGCCTGACAATAAACATTTTTACTGTTAAAAAAACTAGTATTTCAAGTTGACAAACTTCCTAGAAGATGGTATTTTGTAATTTTATATATATTCTTGATCGATATATTCATGTTACACTGTCAATTTTGAACTATCTTTTAAAAGAAACTGTTTAAATCATTATTTTAGTCTCTTTTAACAGTTTTGGGCAACAGGTGTCGCTCTGAGCAGACGTGTCTGGCAATGCTGGCAATGCTGTCGATGATGATGTGGATGATAACCCTGCCCAAAGTAGCCTTGACGAATCTGTCTTCATAACTAAATACACATGCAAGCATATAATACACACACACACACACACACACACACATATATATATATATTTATATATAATATATGTATGCGATTGTCACACAGCATTAGCATTTAGCTGTCGACGGCGACAATGCCAAAGTCACGCCCAGGTAGATTTCGATCTCACTTTGCTGCTCGACTGGAGATCACAGATTGCCGAACCGCATGTAACACCTTTGTCTCCCCCCTCTCTCGCTCATCATCTCTCCGCTACGTTCCCCTTGCAAAAGTCGACATCAATCAGCGATTGACGCATGCGCTTACGTCAATTTGCTAGACGACGTTGTCGAATTCGAACTCGCTTAATTACATGCAACGGCAACACCAGCCAACAAAAGACAACAACAACAACAACTGTTGCTGATTACGGTAGCTGCACATACATACACACACACATACACTAAAAAAAAAGACGGCAAACCACAAAAGTTCACAAAGTGCACGCAACACATCGTCGACTGCAATTCCGAAACCAAATTTTGAGAACGAGTGCGAAAACCAATTCGAATACGTGCACGAGTGCGAGCGGGATAGAGAGCGTTTGAGAGAGGGAGATAGAATGATCGTTGCGTTTGTTTTGTAACATAGTGCAAAACGTGCCGCTGACAAAGCCGAAATGCGGTAGCTACAACAACAACAACAGCAACAACAGTAACAACAACAACACCAGCAACAGAGCGCAATGTGCCATTGTTAATTGCATGACATAATCCACAGTTAATTCAAAAACGAAAACTCAATCGAAAAGCAAAGCAAAAGCACAGCAACTAGAAAGAAAACCAAAAAAAAATATTACAAAAACATCGACGATTGAATGCTCTTCTTCTTCTTCTTCTTTGGGGTGTTAAGATTTAATATGCAAATATTTGAGTTGCTTGAATATATGAATTATATTCAGCAATGTTCATTATTTATAGCTTTGTGAATACATTTATTAAATTATATATAAAAACAGTTATTAATATAACTCCTATAATTCTATAATAATTTGCGGTAGAAATAAAAGACACAATTGTAAAGATATAATCTAAAAATTGGCATTTAATAAAACCTGATATCTTATTTATAAACTGTGAAAATTGCATTAGGATCGAATAAGAAACATAGATTTTATTAGTCAAAACATTTACGTGTTTAACAACTGGGTCCAGGGTGTCTCCTAGTCGAACTCTCTAAATTAGAGCATTCTAGCTTGCTTTTAATAATAATTTTGAGATATATCTAAAACGTATCTGAACTTGACTTAACTCTTTTAGTTAACTTCATAATCAAATATAGTTAATACATATTTTTTTCATATATTTATATATATATATATAATATATATATAGTCATGCATTTGAACTGATTAATATTATAACAAAAGCTCGTTGCAAGTTGGATGAAAATCTCTCAGCTACCCGGCATACACTGCGCATAAAAAATCAAAGCCGACAAATTGCGGTAAGTGGCCAAAAACAAATAAAAAACAACAACAACAGCAACAAATAGCCGATTTTTTACAGCTGTCTGCATTTATGTCTGGTGTCTTTTAATTGCTTAACTATGCCCAGCGGCCAATTGTTAATAACAATTAGAAAATTTGCATTTGAATGCCCGAGGCGCTGCTCGAAACAGATCGTCAGATCAAGATCTGTGTCCAGATCGAGAGATAGCGACCACAATCGGCTAATTTGAGTGACTCGCGTATTCGCGACTCAAGCTCGAACTGGATCTCGATCTGGATCTGGATCTGTGAGTGGCGATCAACAACGCTGGCAACGCTGGTGGCCAATTGGTGGCGACTTGGCGACTGCTGGCCAACTGGACACTCGACGAATGCTCGAGGGACGTTTGACAGACAACTTTGTCAGTGGGTTGTTGTTTCCTCTGTTTTTTTATTTATTTGTTTTTTTTTTTCTCCGTTTCTTTTTCATTATTGCTGCAGTTGTATCTTTGTCTTGGTCTCAATTTAGCCACACGCCGCGTGTCAATTACGAGTAGCCAGCAAACCACAATATTCATATTTATATGTATGTATTTATATATATATATATATATATATATATATATATACATATATATGTGTTTATACACTCAGCAATGATATATAGAAAAATGTCGTACTTGACAAAGTTTGACAAATCCAGATCAAAGCAGCAAATTCTCATTTCAACAAGGTTTGGCTTGTTTCTCATTTTAAAACAGTTCTTAAAACAGGTGTAAATATTTCTTAAGTCAATCAATTAATTGCCTACAGCAAACTATTTAGTTCTTAACTAATATTTGAAAACTCGATGAAATGAAAGAAATACATTTATATCTTAATAGAAGCTAAATCAATACTAAATCTTTAGTAAAATGATTTTAATTGTATGATTTTAAAGGAGTTTTTTGTTGGAATATTACGATTTTGCTTATCTTCAAACATTTACATATTTGATATATTTTAAGACAAGAAATTGATTGCTTAGTTTGTTTATTAATTGTTAGTATAAATATATCTTTGGTTGTCTTTAGAAGTTTTTGAACCGTTGCTTCATTGCTCAGATTTCATTATTTTGTTAATTTTAGTAGTAAGAAAGAAAAATTAAGTTTTCATTTGAAGTAATAAAGTACTTGAAACTATTCTGCATTCACTTTCGTATGTCACTTTTCTCTCAGTGTACATGTGTGCATTTACAGTGCACATACATAGAGACACTGATGTACGTGAATTTAGTGCTCGAGACCACAGCTGACAAATGCCATATATAAACAAATAAAACGCGCTCGATTTCATTAGCACGCCAAAAACGGCCAGCTGTGAAAATTGGAGCACAGCAAATGTCTGATGATGATGATGATGTTGATGATGATGATGATGATCATGCTTCTGGATGATGATAATTGAGATGAGATGCGGATGTGGCTGCTGTGGAAGCGCATACCTCAGCCAGACCAGATACCCCACCCCACACACCCAACCCCAACCCCAACCCGAGTCGGATCCGATCCCCTGCACAATTGACCGTGCAGCCAGCTCACTGACCATTTGTGGCATTTATTATGATAGACTTTTACATTTGAGAGCTCTCTGTTTGCACAGATGTTCATTATACAAAAAAAAAAACAACAGAAAACAGAAAAAGCAAACGAAACACAAAATTTAGCGTTACGTAAAAATTTGACAAACTGAAATGTTATTTTCATTGAAATTCATTGAATGGAAATTTCATTGAGTGTCGAGTGGCGAGAACAGAGATCTCTGCTCAAGATCATAATTGTTGCAGTTGCAGTTGCAGTTTGCTGCCAGTAGGTGGCGCTGCTGAGCACACACACACGCACACACAGAAAGCTTGAACATTGATTGATGCTTTTTTGCTGCAGCTGTGCAACTGTGCAACTGTGCAGTAAGTAGGTTGCCCCACTGTCACTTATGATGATGTTGTTGTTGTTACTGTTGCTGCTGTTGACGTTGATGCACCGCAGTCACCGTCGCAGTCACAGTCACAGTCCTCGTCACAGTCATCGTCACAGTCATCGTCACAGTCACCGTCACCGTCACAGCTGTTCCCCCCTGCAACCCAAAAACTGACAGTCGGCCGCCAGTCTTGGCTCGCTATTAATTGCAGTTTTCTGTCGGCTGGTCAACATATGGATGGATCTATGGATTCCGTTGCTGCTGCTACTGCTGCTTGCCACACAGTTCACTTTGATCACATCGCTCGGCGTTCGGTCCGCTCGGCATTCGTCGTCGTCGCCAGCGGCTGTTTGCTTTGGCACCGGCCACTGGGCCACTTGACAGCCCAGCCACCATGGGCGTCACTCGGGCAATTAGTGCACATAAAAACAAAACAAAATAATAAAAAAACAACAAACAAACTCGGTGAGCTAGATACTTTACTGGGTCATAAACCCCATGGGTCAAGTAAGACGCAGACAAGATTTGAGTAATACGAATTGAAGGTTGCAAAATGCTGGGAGATGGTTTTACAACAAGAAGCTGTTGCAAAGGTCTCAATGAAAGCTTCGTTTCAGGTTTAAAATCGTTGTAATTCATATAAACCTTAAGGCGACGACAGGTTTATCTATTCTGATCTAATCTAAAAGCTGACTGTAAACCGGAACAGAAAACACAACTTTAAGAAACGTTTTTAGCATCAGTTATAGAAACAGCTAGTAAAATGATCTTTCTGTGGTTCAACTAGAATCATAATAAACTAAGAACCGCAAAAGATGATGAATGCCTAACTTAACTTACGATTTGGTTTGACATCCTCCTAACTCAAGAGCAGAGTTGTATTCCTCATTGTAGTGAGCCAATTCTAAAGTCTTTTTAAATACCATTTACTAATCTCCATGTCTATTCTCCATGGGTATATTTGCCACACTAAGCCCAAGTTTCGTTGGCACAATTTCTACTCCCACAAAACCCAGACCATTTCTAAGCCCTACCAAAGCGTAACCCATCTAAGCCCAGCAAATCCCCTAAGTAATTCCATATCGACCCATTGTACACATCACCTTGGACATGTTGCGTTCTGAAAGCGTTCAACTCTGAAATATACAAAATGTATTTGTTTTAGATGCCCACCCATTTGCTGGAAAATTGGCAATGCAACTGATTTAGTTGACCCATTGAGTAAATTTATATTACAGCAGCGAACAATTTGGCAATTTGGCAATTTGGCAGGCACTCAAGAACGCATCCGGGAATGTTTACGCTAATCGCAGACACGTACGGCGTATACAAACGACACGTGTTAACTTTTGACGTCAACCCTTTTGCACTCCGTGCACCTCTGCCCACTCCTACCCCTTGCGCCATGCCGCACGTACCCCTTCCCCTTGAGCACTCTAAGAGCCATTAAGGAGCGGCTCAAAAATGCGCACATGCCGTATGAAAAATTTAATAACTTTTTTGCACAGTAGCACGTACCATGACTCACACACACACTCACAGATACACACACACACACACACACAGATACACCCACGAAACCAATCATGACATGTGGCTGAGACTGCAGAAAAGCGAAGCTGATGCTGAGCAGGAGACGGAAACGGAGTCGTGGATACGCTTGTGGCAGAGACGAAGGCTGTGCCTGAGACTGAGACTGAGACTGTGGCAGTGCTTGTGCCGCGCCTGTTCGGGGCACACAGGCCACATGCCAAAAGCGCAGCCAAGCACTTGAGAAACTGCCAGTCCAGCAGCAATCGCGTTGGCCGGCAGGTATACAGACGCAGAGATACCCTGTGTTCAGCTCAAAGCATATTGAAAGCTGTGCTATTTGAAAAATAATAAATAATAGTTTGCACATAACATTTAAATATGCGAGTCTTCAGATTATATATACCAGAAAAAGGAAGAAGAAAATGTATCACAGAACTTCACTAGTCGATTTACAATTGAAGTCAGCCTAAAAAGCTGAAAAATCATTAAAAAAAAATACTTTAAAACTTGATGTGCAAAGCTTGAAACATTTCTAAACTTAACAATAAGTTTCTTAAAAGCTGCTTCATAGAACTTTAAAAGTCGCTTAAAAGCTGAAGTCAACCTGAAAAGCAAAAATATATTCCTGGTTTTCTTGTTGCTTAAAAGTTGATTCAAAATTCCCAACAAATATCTTAGTTAGACAAACCAACATGTCTGCAAATCAATATACTTCAAACAACATTTAAACCCAACAAAATATTTTAAAAGTAAAATCTTTAAATCAAGAAATAAGTAACTTTGACTGTTGAGCATATCTCCAATGACTGAGCCGATCAGGAATACCTAAAAACTATTTTTTAAGCTTAGAATATAACTTTCTCTCGGCAGAAACTTTATCATACCCATTTTGATGCATATTTAATGGGTGTTTGGCATAATAAGCAAGCGGCAAGCAGCAGCCATCTGTCATAATCGTCAGGCGGACTCGCATCAAATTGTAACCCAATAATTGCCCATGGCCGCCCAGATGTTGCTCTGGTTGCCACTGTTGTTGCCTGTTGCACTGTTGCGTCGGCAACTCAATTAGTGCATGTCTTAAATTACGCATACGCCGCGTGTGCAACACTCGCAGCACAATGCGACATATGGCAGACATGTTAAGAGCGCGTCGGAGAGGATTTTGATGTGGCGAGCGGTGGGGGGTAGAAGTCTGTCTGCCAAAAAACGATCAACCCCTAAAAGAAAAACTGCGCCTCATTTATGAATTATGCATCATGGCCAAGATGTGCGCTGGGCGAGTTGAGTGCATGAAGAGATTTCCCCGCGGACTTTTGAATGCTGAAACGTGTTTGCCATCAGTTAAGGAGCTGGGAGTGATTGCTCTAACCGAGTGCTATAATATTTTGAGGGGTTGAATAATAGATAAAAGACGGATAAAGTTGTTAGAGTTTTTGTGTTTTTTTTTCTGGTTCCCTGTTCACCCTTAAACTCTGCCTGATTGCTTTTGCACGTGTGTTAATTGTTTTGTTTATCAATCAAATCAAAGAAAATTTTCCATATTTTGCTTAAGTATTTTTTATTCATAGTGATTGTTGCTGTTGTTGCTGTCATTGTTGTTGTTGTTTTCATTGTTGCTTTTCTTTAAGTAGCTTTGCAAAACAAAAAAATTAAAAATCCATTTCGACTTGTTATTGTCAGTGTGGTTGTGCAAGTCTCGGCAAACGGCAAACGGCATTGCAATGTCATCTCTGTTTGTCTGTCTAACTGTCAGTTAGTCAGTCAATCAGTCAGCCAGCCAGTCAGTCCGCCAGTCAGTCAATAATTGTGGCACACACCTGCCGCCAGTCGGCTTTGTTGTTCTCATTGCTGCTGCTGTTGTTGTCGCTTCTCGTTTGTTGTTTCATTGCATCAACCCACGCCCCAAAACTACTGCGAGACTCGTCTCTATCTTCCCTCTCCCTCTCTCCATCTCTCTCTCTCTCTCTTTCTGACTCTCGGCCAGCTGCTTGGTTTAGCGGCGGCATCACATTGCGGAAAACTGCATCGCACGTTCGCGTTTTGTGTTTATGTTGTTGTTTTTGTTGTTTTTTTTGAAGGTTGCCTTCACAAAACATCGCGTTTCATTTCAACTGTTTATTTGTTTGTTTGCTGGCTTTCAGCTTTTATTTATTTATGTGAACAATTCGTCTTTGACAGCGGTCAGCGGAAGATTTAGTAACTACCCAAAAACCTTGACCAAGCTTTGATCTCTTCTTTCATTTTCATCACAAAAGATTTGCAATTTATAGGGAAAAGTCTCTGCTGACTTTCAGCTATCATAAATTGGTCAAAACTGAACCCAGGTTTTGGGGTTTAATTTGACTTCTAGCTTGAAACTACATTCCAAGTCTTAAAAGCAACTCAAACTCGATTTCCATCTGGAAACTAAGCTCGGAAAGCGATTTTTGTATTTGGTCAAATTATGGCTTAAACTCCAGATTAAAGCCATATTCAAAGTGGACAACGCGTGTTCAAATTATGCCTTCAAAAAGTGGTCAACGCTTTGCCCAACCAATATTTGTTCAAAACTTAACCGATTTTCAAAAATCAGGCAAGACAAGAATAATTCCCACATTTAAATTGAAAAATGCCGTTTTTGTCAAATGCACGTTCAAACTTTAGGTGAGAAAATCAATTATAAATGTGGATTCAGCTAGATTTACTCATGCATCAAATAAACATTTGCTTTTAAGCAATTTATCCAAGTTGGCCGCCCACAAGCAAAAATTGAATTACTATCAAAGGTTTTGCGTGGCAAGTGTATTGCTTAATTGGCTGCCCGCCCATTGCAGATACAAAGATCTATCGGATCGCATCGCATCGCATCGCATCGGATTGGATCGGATTGGAGTGGATTGGAATGGATTGGCAGTCTACGTGCCACGCGTTGTAAACGCCTTCATAAAAAATGGCAAGCGCCGTCAAATAATTTGGGATGCTGAACTTTGACCGTTGCGCTCATAAAAACTTCAAAAAATGGCTCATGACAACAACAACAACAACAACAACAATAAAACGAACTGCAACAACGAGTTTTTGGCCAATTCTGCGACATTTAACGCAACAAAAAGTGCAAATTAGCGTCAGGCAGGCAGCAGGAGGAGGTTGTGAAGAGGAGGGTTAAGCGGGGGCGGGGGCGGGGGCGAGGGAGTGGGCTGGGGAGGGAGTGGAGGGGTAGTTAGAGGCGCAGCCGCCTATGTATAAAATTTAACGAATCTGTCAACCTGCCGACTGGGCCAAGATTTACGAGACGCTGCTCGCCGCATTTGCGGCTAGGTGCAGTTAACAAATTGTTTAAATATGGACTCCTAGCTGTGGCATACACTGACAGAAAAGCAGTGTTAATGTGTGTACACAGCTATTATTTGCAGTAGCTGATGTGTTTATGAAAATACGATTGACGCTGTTCGAAATTGAGGGGCAACAACTCATTTTAGTGTCTTGAATAAAGTCATATTTAATTATACAAAAATAATTCAAATTAAATTTATTTATTTATATACAAATATATCTTTATATGCATTTTTAAAATACCTGCTAAAAATGAATGTTTAAAATAACATCTTATTTTAGTGCACTAAACAAAGAGGCCAATATGTATTTGAGTATATCCACAAACATTTTTTATATGGCTAAAAACGCGTTTTCAACACTGACAGACACCGATCAAAATTAATGGCCAACAACTCAATTAAAGACGTTTAAGTTAAGTGTTGCATTAAATAAGCGACAGCATTTTGAGTCGTATATATTTTTGTGGCAAGGGCAGGTCATATTTCGTCAAGTGTAGCTGGCAACGTGGCTTATGCAGGCGGGTGGGATGCTGACAGACAAAAAAGCTAACAAAAATCGTTTGAAATTTATGCGACGGGCTAAAATTAAATCGATAGCCGTGCTTAAATGTCGGCTAATGCAAAGCGGCAACAGCAAACAAATATCAATACAACAGCCGCAACAGCAACAGCAACAGCAACAGCGATAATTGCTGAGCTTGTTGTTGTTGTTGTTGTTGTTGCTGTTTGTTGTTGAGTCACCTTACGCTATGCATAGCCTCAGCTTGTAAGCCACCTGTGCGCCCAGCAGCGACGTCAGCTCGGCTCGGCTAAGCGCCGGTCTTCAAGCTAACGGCCTGGCTTGGCTTGGCCTGGCTTGGCTTGGCTTGACTTGGCCTGCACCTGCGCCAATCGCTAGCCAGCTGCCAATAGTTGCGTCTCTCTCTCGCTCTCTCTCTCTCTCTCTGTCCCTCTCTATCTGCCTGTCATTCTCGCTCGCATTCTAGAGCCTCGCGCTGGCGCCGCTCTCTTTCTCGCACGAAGCCTCAACTTTAAATTCAGCTTTAGTTTTGTTTTTTATCTTTCCTTTTTGTTGTTTTGTTTTGCTGGCAATTAGCCGCTGTCGACGTCGTTTTTCGAATTAGTTTACGAGTTTGTTGCCAGGCTAACCTTTTCAATTGTTTCTTTTGACTGCTTTGTCTGCCCACTTTATGGCTCTGCTACCAGCTTCCCGCCCCCTCCTCTTCCCGCCCTCCGCTGATCTGTTTGCCTTTGCGCAATTTCAATTTTAATTTTAATTTTCAATTTCTTGTCGCCTGCGTGTCAAGTTTCGTTGGCATTTCAATTGAGTTATTTACTATATGGATAGCTATAGACCCCAAAGCCGAATTGAATACCCTGCCCTGCTCTGCCCTGCTCTGCTGCCACTTGTCTTTTAGGCGTCTCATTTAGCCTCTGTTATCTGTTATGCAATCGTTGCTAATTACTTATTTTAAAGCCGCCACTCGAATTGTTTTTTTTTTAAATGCGTTCAGTGTTTTGTAATTGATAGATTTGCTGTGCGGACTTAACAACACTGCTTAAAGATATGCACAAAACACAATAATATATATATGTGTATATATATATATATAGATATATATATATATCTTATGTAACTTGGTTGGTAACTAAATGAGTTTGCAGATATTTTTCTTAAAGATACAGCTGCGATTTTAATATTATTGCTGCGAAATTAATTGCTTACCAACACTCAACTTGGCGGCTATGATTTAAGTGCCTCTTAAGTTACCATAAATTAGCTGTTGAGCGAGAAATTAGTTATAAAACAAGCTTCATAAACATTTTACAAGTTTTTGGTATGCAAAAAGCAGACAAATTTTAGATTAAATTCGTTTAAAAAATTATGATCAATAAGAGATTAAATTAATACTTATTTTATGTTATGTATACGAGTATATTTAAAATACCTGCCCATACACTGCGAAAAATCGAATAACGTAAGACAATATGACTCAATTTGCTGGGTATTCTGATTAATCATTGCATTCGTGTTACACAATACAACCCAACACACACACAAGAGACACACTCATTTTTGTGGGTGACATGGGACATGCTACATGTGACATGCCCCAAGCACATCCGCTACACATTGCGGCAGATCAATCGCAACAATGGCAAATACTCGTAATGTTAAACAGGTAAATGCATTTTGGAGACGAGCAGTTTTCGAATTGCGCTCGGCTGTCGGAAATTCAAGTGCACATTTCTCATTGATAAAAGTTCAGACGCACTTCGATATCAATTTAAAGGCCCTATAAATTGTGTAAGTGCCTTGTTCTCACTTTATCAATTTGGACAGGCTGGAGGCCGCTGAGAGCCTGACTGAGCACTGGCTCCGCAGCTATATATATATATACGAGGTGTGTTCAAAAAGTATCGCGAATTTTGAATTTTCGCGGGTTACGTATAATCGAATTTCGATTTTTTTGTAGCGTTATGTTGGTACTCATGTCTCTCACTTATGCCGACAAGCTCGGCCATTTTGAATGTTCACTTAATTGTTGACAGCTGCTTTGCTTGCACGTGTTTTGGATCGTCTTCGATTTTTACCTATTCAAAAAAATGGATCAAAGAACCTGTATCAAATTTTGTGTGAAAAACGAAATTAAGTGCGCGGATGCATTCCGAATGTTGATTGTGCTGAACCTAAGCTGAACAAGATAAAAAAAAAATTTTTTTGAAGTGCTTCGAAGATTGGAAAAACCGTTGGCACAAGTGTATAATATCTCATGGGGATTACTTTGAAGGGGACAAAATAGATATTCATGAATAAAAAAAATAATATCTGAAAAAACACAAAATTCGCGATACTTTTTGAACACACCTCGTATATAAAATCATTGGGAACATAAAACAAAATATAAGTACATGGAAACAACGCCAAACACTGAAATTCGTGCAAAACTCAATTAATTTGTACTTTGCGCAATCTTGAAAAAAAAGTCAAGAAAAACATATTTAACAAATTAATAAATAACTTAATGAACAACTTCGAGTTGCCCTGTATTCAACAGGGCATCGAGACGCTGAGCAGGCAGTAAGAATTGAAATCAACAAATTTAACTTAGACATATAATTCATGCAACATGAAAAGACTTATTTTTATTAAACATTTAAACGGATTCATGTGAGTTTCACGAGTGTTTTAAATAGTGAGCGCCAAGCATTCTCTACAAAGTTCAACTGGGCTAAAATGGAACTAAAGCCTTAGCTTCTAAGCTACCCAAACGGAGTGCCACACATTGCAGGGCATAAACATATAAACACATGCAATAAAAACCAAAGCACAAAATTAAGCGCAAATCACTTGAAACTTGAATACTCCCCATATCAGGGCAAATAAAAAAAGAGCAACAACAACAAATGAGGACCCAGCAATAAATTCATCACCTTAATTACAAGTGCAAACAAAAAAAACACACACACACACACACAGAAAACAAGGCAACAAAATACAAGCAGCACACGTAAAAAACAAAAGCGGCACGAGAAAAAAGCAGCAACAACAACAACAACAACAACAAAATATATAATGCTAAAAGCGTGCGCCAGATAAGACCTACGATCACTAATGGCAAACGTTGGGCCTTGGAGCCCATTGTAGGCATTGTAGGTGCAACCACCTGTTTTATGGTAAATGCCTGTGTAGCGAGGGGGTTGCGGGTGGTGGTAAAAACAACAACGCAACTCAAACACAACATTGGAGAACACGTAACAACGACGACGACGACGAAGACGAGAACTGATAAGAGCATGTCTGCTACACTCGTGTGTCTACTTATGGCACACACACCCACTCTCACACACACACACACACACACACACACACACACACACTTATGCAAGTTGAGCTTCGCACCGAGTTTTCGCTTTGGCCATCTGGCACTGATAAGCCAAAGCGCAAGAGCTGTGCGGGCGTAATGCGTAGCTGCCACCGATAACAGAAACTGACAGAGACAGCGGGACAGGGACAGAGAGAGACAGAGAGAGGCAGAGACGAGCCATTGGCAGTGCTTGGGTACTCAGAGTGCACTCGAAATGAGAAATATGTTGCGGACTATGAATCAAGTTTTATGTCACCTCAACTCGTGCAGTGCCAAAAAAAAAAACTGATAAGCCAAAAAGACGGAAAAGGGTATTTGTTTATACGTCGTCATTTTGAAAAATTTGGAATTGCTTTGCACTCAAAGTTGGCCGTTTAGCGGGACGTTGAAGGTGGCCGGTGGTTGGCACTTGGCCAGGTGCAAGATGGGGTGCTTTATGGCCATAAGCCCAAGTGGGCACAGGTGTCAACTCATTTGCCGAAATATATATATATATATATATATACATGTAGAAATTAGTGATATCGCCATATCTACGGGTGCAAATAAACAGATACAGATACAGATACAGCTACAGTTATATAGAGATACTGGTACAGGTACAGGTTCAGGTACAGGTACAACTGCTACAAGCGAATCGTTTGTTTTTCCTTTGCTGAAACATTTGAATTTCTAATCTGTTTTTTATCTGGATTCGCTAGTTGTTGTTTTTTTGTTTCTTTTTTTTTTTTTTTGGTGTTTTGGGTACGTTTCTGTCTGCGTCTTCCAAACTGGCTTTTTGAGCGCGGCCGGTTTTGTCAACAGGTGTTTTGCACTAATCAAATACTATTTCGATTTTATTTTTATTTATTTATTTTGTTTTTTATCTTCTGATAGTTGCTCTAATTAATTTATGGCATTTGCCGTTCATTGAAATCTGCATTTCTTGGCGTAGGAGAGCCGGAAGTTTTTGGTTTTTATGGATTTGTGTTTATTTTTTCAAGATGTTTACTTGAGTGTTTTTTTAGTTGGCGTTCTTTGAGTAGTTGGATAGTTTAGCTTCAGTAGACTAATCAATAATTTTGCAATCTTAAAATACACTTAAATAACTTTGATTTTTATTTAAATATTTAATGGACTTACGCGATTTTTTAGAGTGCTTCAAATAGTGTAATTATAATTGGGCAAGTTTCTTTAAATAGATAATCATTTATTTTACAAGTAAATTATCATTAATTTGATTAATTTTATTATTTTTTGCTGGCTTTTTTTCTTTATTTACTCGGATATATTTGGATGAGGTCACCAAACAATTAACCATTAAAAACTCAAAGCATCAACAGAATATAATCACATAAATATACAGATAAGATGGTAAAATAAATATATATTTGTATTATTAAGCTTAGTAGAAGTGCTAAATTACTGCAAATATTGTATATGGATGCAGCTTTGTACGCTGTTTTAATTGGCAGTTACCAAATATTGGTTTATTTTATGCCATTAAAATAGAAAATATGACAATGCATTGCATTAACAAACTGGTCGGCAACCTGATGAAATCGAGTTGAACACTCTTCGTGTTAATTATGTTTACAGTCATTTAATAACTATCTAAAAGGAACGTTTATTTCTGATACGCTGAATACTCTATATGATATAGACAGGTATATGGATTATATTGACATGGCTAGCGATGCTTGGCAGCGATTATAAATATATTCTTTTTTATGGGAATATACTTTTCAATCTACAAACAATTGGCAATGTCTGCTTACGAAATAAATAAATTGATTATTTTATTATTCATTAAACAGACTACAATAAATATCTTAAGAATGTTTCGATTGGGACTCTCGGCTGGTTTTCTCAAGTCCATTGACAATTTGAGAGCGACAGGCGTCAATTAAACCGTATAAACGAGTTAACAACATGCTGTTAACAATTGTTGTTACCTTTATTGTTTGCTTGTGCTACAATGTTGTGCATATATTTGTAGTTACATTTTCATTTTTATTTTGATTTTCATTTTGCGCTGGCACAGCTGGCAAAATGTTGGAATATTAAAATGGTTATAGGTATAAATAATACACGGACAGTTTTAAGGTTTTGCGTTAACGCTAATGTGTTAAACACGTCTTGGCCATTATGGCCAAAACGTAGACATCGACTACACATACCGTCTGCGTTATGACAATGCCAAATGGCCAATAGAATTTTGCTTTTTGACTCTTTTTGATGATGATTGTTTTTTTTGTTTTTGGTTTTTTTTGGGACGGGCGGGGGAAGTTTTAAAGACAGTTGCTTTTGGCTGTCCGCTTTGTTGGATCGTGGCTCATTCGCACACCTGTTGGGCACGCTGTGTTGGCCATGGCCAAAAACGTTGCTCATACGGTTTTCTATGCCAGCATTCAAATTTGCACATTTGTGAGTCTTGTTAGGTTTTTTTTTCTGTATTTTTTTTTTCTGATATTTGCCGGCAGCTGACAACATTTTGTTTTGTTTTGTTTTGTGTGTGTGTGTGTTTGTGTGTGTGTGTGAGAAACGCTGATGATGACATAAAATGGAACAAATGGCCTATGAACGGCACAAATTAGGGCAGTGCAAACAGCAAACCCAATTGGAAATAGCAAAACAAAAGCGAGGCACACACACAAAAACACAACATTTGGCGGCTCAACGCCCAACACAACCACTCTCTCCACACCACTCACCCCTCACCCCTCACCGCCATCGCCATCACACAGTGTTAGGCCTTAACACCCTGTCATCTGCCTTATGAGTCTCGTGTTAAATTTATTCAAAACCTCTTGACTCCAGCATACCAGCCACAGAGCAACCCTCTGTGCCTACTCCGAAGGGGTGTTTTGTTGCTTTGTTGCTGCTGAGTGCTTGAGTGCTCGAGTGCTGTGCGTTTCTGCTTGGACACTCCACCCCTTGCCCCTTGCCCCTTACCTCAGCTTTCCCTTGTCTTTGACAACTTTGTTCCCCTTTTGTTAAGTGTTTTTTGTTTTTTTTTTTGCTGGCCTCGTCTGATGTTATTATTACGTTTGTTTAGCCCATTTGTCGCGACGCCGATTGGCGCATAAATTGCCCGGCTACATATGAGTTTAGAGCAAAATCTGCGCCAGCACAATTAGATGTGCCACGCCCACACCGCAAGGCAGCCCCCTGCAGCCACCTGCTATTTACACATTTCACATTTGTCATCAGCACACCTGCTATGGCCGATGATCAATTGTTTGATACGCATTTTAGTTTTTATACATTTTTTGAATTTTTTTGTTGTATTTTCTTTTTTTATAAAAATAATGGCTTTTGATATTTTCTATTTTTGTATTGGTTGTTTCACGCAGGTGGCAGATGTTAATCTCGTTGAGCTTTAAATAATGTCGAAATATTCGAAATGGCATTTTTGGCAGCTGCAAAAGCAGCAACTTAATCATCTGATTTGTAATGTCATACAGAAAATGCGTGACACAGTGGAAAAGTGTTGCCAGATCGCTGTCATTGTTAAAGCATTCCTTGAGAATGCGTAAAAATGGTGTAAGGCAGTTGGCCAAAACAGGGTAACAGGCGGCAGGAAGCATCTTCGATCTCATCCAGCATATACGAGGTGTGTTCAAAAAGTATCGCGAATTTTGAATTTTCGCGGGTTACGTATAATCGAATTTCGATTTTTTTGTAGCGTTATGTTGGTACTCACGTCTCTCACTTATGCCGACAAGCTCGGCCATTTTGAATGTTCACTTGGATCGTCTTCGATTTTTACCTATTCAAAAAAATGGATCAAAGAACCTGTATCAAATTTTGTGTGAAAAACGAAATTAAGTGCGCGGATGCATTCCGAATGTTGATTGTGGCATACGGAGAAGCTACCTTGGACCGAAGCAACGTTTATCGGTGGTACAAAATGTTCTCAGAAGGCTGAGAAGATGTGAACGACGAAGAGCGTGCCGGACGCCCGAGCACTTCAACAACAGACGAAAAAATTAATGGAGTGGAGAAAATGGTATTGGCCAATCGTCGAATCACCGTTAGAGAAGTTGCTGAGGAGCTAGACATATCGATTGGCTCATGCCATTCGCGATACTTTTTGAACACACCTCGTATATGCCTCATCAGCAGGCATCTGCAAGAACAAGCGGTTCTCAGAGACTATTTGAATGAGAGACATCGAATTTGGAATCTAAACTCTCATCAGATCATGATTATTTAATTTAATTGATAATTTAAAATGCCAATCTTTAAAATGTATCTTTCTAATCAGATAAGCACACACCTTGTCATAATATTGATCATCTGAAAAAATTTCGAAAGAAAATCGAATTTTCATATTTATTTGCTTTCAACGAATAATTGTTTTCTTAATCACAATTGTTCCCCAACTGTTGTGCCTAAAATTCGGTGTTTATTGTATAATCAGAACACTTCCGATTTGGGTGCAAAACTAATCAATTCGGTATCTATTCTGTTACCATTTCCTTTGCCACATTCAATTGCTGATATTGATAGAGTCAATCAATAACTTTCCACCCAATAGCGGAATATTCATAAAATTAAAGTGATTTCCTTATTTAACACAAACTTTATCACTTCCTTTTCCAATATGACATAATTTCAAATTATCTATTAACGTACAAACAAAATTGATATTAAATATAAATATAAATAAGTTTATGAAAAATATTTGTCGCACTTCCGACTCGAGTGCAAAACTAATTGATTTATTATCAAATTTATTTGCTGAACATTCAAATTTAATATTGATAAGACCCAATTTGTGTTGAAAAATAACGATAACTACATCTAAATAAATTATTAAAAAAAAAAAAATGGGGTTTAACCCATTTTATAAATACTGATACAAAATTTCCGATAAATGTCATTTCAGATGCGGCTATGAATCAACGCAAGTGCAACACTTGTGCAGCTGAACGCCATTTTGTATCAGGTAAACTAAATCACCCACATCCAAACCCCCCTCCGCCTGCTGACGAGTCACCTGTGCAATAACCCTTCGTAATTGAAGCGCAAATAGGTAAAGACAGACAAATAGAACTATCTACGTAGCAGACACACATTTGAATTGAGTAATGACCCGGCTCCGTGCACTGGGACCCCCCCAAAGCTGGAATACATATATATATATATATATATGTATTTATGTGGGTATATCTATATAGTACAGTATAGTATATGCGGTGAGCTGATATGTGAGCGGGCAACGGCCGTTGGCTGATAGCGAGTCGGCAGCAGCTAGCGAGAATCAAGTGCATAACACCTGAGCAAATGGAATGAATGCCTAACAATGCTTTTTGTTTTTTTTATTAACGATTTCATCGTTGCGAGATCGCTCGTCATTGGCATTTTTGAACAGGTGTCATTGTCACGCCCATTCCAGAAGTCGGCCAAACGCCTACATTTCAGTCAATTGCACTCGGCCTTTTGGCCGAGAGACGACGACGGCGACGACGGCGACGGCGACGGCGACTCTGACGCTTATCAGCCAACTGCTTCCGCCGTCGCATTGGGTAAAATTCATTCTTTTGTTGGTGCTTGGTTCCGTTTTATTTATATTTTTATTTCATTTTTTCTCTTCTCACTGATAAAGCGAAGTTGTTTCATTTGTTTGCACTTGGAATTGTGGTATTTATAGTACTACTATGAGTACTGTGTGTACTCGCTAAATGTTATCTGCTCGATGACGTGCCCGCTTTAGCCCCTATCGCTGTGGCTGTTGTAGCTGTTGTAGCTGTTGGCTGGCTAAGGCTGTCCCTGGGGTCATGCTTGCCATTTCTAAAGAGTTGCCCACGTCAGCGTCTGTGATTTTGTAGTTTAATGTTTTAATGCGACTCCACGCACTCCACACACATGCAAATGTATATGGGCCTCACAAATGTGGCTCGTAAACTGCACAGATTATGCAGCTGCTGCCGTCGAACATGAAAAACAATTTTGAAACGCCACAAATCAGCGGCTCAATGACCGCGAATGCAATTGCAACAGCTACGGATACAGCTGCACTCGCAAAAATAGTTTGCCACATTTTTTTTTAGAAAGTGATTGCAACACGAAGGCAGGCCGCTATCTGAGGCAGGCCGCGTATTTCACACACTTGCAGCCTGGAGACAATCTGCCGACCTTCTTATTGCTATCAAAGCTATATGGTTTTGTAAGCTGATCCGGCTCAGTAAAGCAAAAGGACGAATGTGATCCGAGTCTTATCCAGATCGCGTTGAGACTGCGCAACTCGTTTGGCTTACAACATTTGGGGATACAATTTAGAAAATAATCAGCTATGCTTCAATTTAAACTTCAAAACTTTTCACAGGCAAAATTTCTTCCATTCAATCAATTTTCGCTTAGATGTTGTTTAGTAGTTTTATTTTTTTTCATTTTCATTGTGTTTAATATACTTAAACTTTCTGGCTGCCTACTTTAAGATGAAGTTTACAAATCAGCATCATTTTTTTGTGAGTGTACAATCACAACAGCAGCAGCGACTACAACTAAAGATACAGATGCAGAGCGCAATCAATAAAGCGCAATGCATTGCAACAGGTGCAACAGAGACGAGGAGGCAGCAACAGCAGCAGCAGATGACAGGGCATGCTGCAGGTGAAGGGAAACTGGCTGCTGTTGCCTCCTGATGACACCATTCGCCGCAATGAATATGGCCCGCAGCAGTGGGTGGCAACTCTGGCCTGAAAGCTGTCAATGATGTGTTGCAGCTGTGCGCCACATGTTGCTGGCGGTCTGTTGTTGCTGTTATTTTTTTTTTTTTTAGGGCGGGGTCTGCCGCTGCTGCTACGGCTGCTGCTGCTGCTGTTGTTGCTGTTGTTGGGCGCCCATTAGTGGACAGGCTGCGTGAAATGAGCACAGCAGCTGCAGGTGCGTCTATACCCAAAAAGTTGACAAATTTACAGCTAGAGAGCGATCCGCTCTAAAATGGCCGACAGCAATTCATTTGAGTGCCTTCAGGCCGTCCAACAGCGGACGCATTGATGGACGCTAAATAGCCAACAGATTTATGAGCAACGACGCCTGCAAGCGTAGCAACTATTCAGATATCTTTCTATATTAATATATATGTATATACACAAATATATACATATCTATATGTATTCAACTAGTTTGCTTGGCCGCCTTTTAATGCTACTCATACGCACCTGTGACCGTCGTCTGTCCGCCCGTCTGTCAGTCTATCTGTGACATTCATTTGCAATATTTTCACGCTGCTTGAGTTGTCACAACAATTGACACTTAAAGTTTTTAAATACATGCCTCAAATGTGGCTGCCGCTGCTGTGGTTGCTGCTGCTGTTTCTGTGCAATTGGCAACGGCTTCTGTTTGTGGCAACCACTGAAAGACACATCGACAGCAGCTGCGCGCCAAATTAACAAAAATTTGAAATTCGAAATTCGAAATGTGCCCCCCGATGAAGACAAAGTAAAAATTATGTCTCGTATTTAAAACCAACAATTTCACAAATATTTCTTGCATTAATTTATGACATTCATAAAAACCAAAAACCAAAAAAAAAAAAACAAAAAAAACTGAAAAGATACCAAACCAAAGAACAGTCACCAAACGCAAGGCAGATAAGACAATAAAATGTATAGACACATAAAAATAATTTAATAACACTTAGAAAACAAATGTTAAAAATGTTAATCAACTGTGACTAAGCTAAAGATCTGTTTGCTCATTAAAATAATTTAATTACGAATATGGTTAGCCATGAAATACAGCCGCTGTTTCAAAAATTCATTAAAATTACCAAATATTAATTATTTTTAGGAAGTTAAATATCCATTTGGGACTATATATATTATAAATAGCTGATGGTGGATGATATTTTGAAAATGTTAAAATTTATGACAGCTATGCAATAAATTCTTTAATAGTCATTTACTGTGCGGAAAATATTTAATTTTCAAAAGGTCAAAAGAGTTAAGACGCAAAGCATATGAAATTAATTGAACAAAGACTCAAATATATTATTTCTTAATGAACAAGTTAGAACGCTCCAGTCGAGAAAACTCGACTAGCAGATACCCTGTTAACTGATATTGGTGAATATATATCCCTGATCAGAGCGGAGATGCTTCCCTCTGCCTGTTGCATACTTTTGCTCAAACTTGCAATGCCTTCTGGGCATAATAATTTATGGTAACAAATGTTAAAAGGCAATTGTAGTTTGGCTAAATGTATGTTTCCATAGGTAGTAAACATCATTTGAGTTTCATTTTTATGCTCAAGCATTATCTTAGACACATTTATTTAAATGAAGAGCTTTTGCAAATATTCTTGCATTTTTCACAACTCAATTTTGGGCTTTTTCTCATCATAAAAATATATAATTAGCCTTTTTAACAATAGATTAGTTTGCAGCTATGCTTTATGCCGCACACATACTCGTATATGACAGCTATATAAAATTGATAGAGGAATGTTTATTTGCTGATAGTTTGCTCAATTGTCAAAAAAATGCAACTCAATTAGTTGGCAATTTTAGACACTTATTGATGAATGCTGCAGCAAATTGGGAAGTAATGAAATGCTGATGTGTTGCCACAATTATTGAATTAAAAGTATTACATGGGTAATTTGACAAAAATTGCAGCAATATATAAAATTAACTTTCGTTTACGTTTGCCGTGCAAACAATGAGAGACCTTTACATACATTTGGCTAATGGCAGCTGCTCTCTTTTCCAACAGTCTGAGTTTCCTGGCAATTTTCCAGCTGCAGTTTGCCAGTAGCCAGCTGCACAGACAACATTAACAGCAACAAAAACAACGAGCATTTTGCCACTTTAACGTTTGAATTAAACGCCAACATTAATTAACTTGCAATTTAGCATAAATACATCATCGCTCAAACGTGGAACGTGCAACTTGGAGTTGCAATTGGAGTTTGGAGTTTGGCCGCTTGGCATTTCACTTCACTTCAGTTCGGTTCGGTTTGGTTTGGTTGGAAAACTCGTCGCTGCCAATTGGAAAACTGCTCCAGTTTAAGCCGGTGCACGTTTTCGACAGCCAGCAGCAGGTAGCCAACAAGCCAACAAGCCAACCAACAGCCAACCTGGCCACCTGTTGCCGGCTGCATTGGCAATACTTTGGCTTTTGGTTAGTCAGCCGCTGGGAAATACCAGTTAACTGGGCGCAAGTTGTTGCTGCTTGCTACACTCGAAGATAAAATGCTTTATTTCTGATTTCTTTCATATGCACCGATAACTGCTCCAATTTCGCAAATATCGATATAAATCGATAAATACTGTCGAAGTGCAAGATTGATTATGTTGAGCAACTTTTATAAGTTGAAGTCCCTTCAGTGTTTCTTAGTACACTTTACTCTTTTATATTCCCAATTGTTATATTATATATCAAGGCACATTATTCATATATTCTACAAATTTCGTGAAGATCTTTATATTTGTTAACTAAAAAGCATTTTCATATTGCACAAACGAACACTAACAGCGAAGTGCAGGGTATCTGCTGGTCAAACACTCTCGACTAGGACTATCTTATATTTTTCTCAGTGCAGCTGGTGGCTGCTTGCTGTTGGTTGCTGGTTGAAGTGTTGCGCAGACGCCGTGGGCCGTCGCCTCGCCGCCTCGTCGCCAGTTTGTTACAGTTACAACGCGGCCAGTGGCCTCATGTTGCACTGCTGCAGTTGCAGGCAGAGTTGCATGCAGATTGGCTGCGATAAGAGCATGCTAGCAACTAGCAGCCAGCAAGCAGCAAGCAGCAAGTAGTAAGCAGGCAGCACACTTGCAATGGACTGCTTACAACGGCTTAGTCCACAGTCTATACTCATAGTCGCTGTCTATTGGCAGCTTTGCATCTGCATCTGCATCTGCATCTGCATGCACATCTAATGGCCTTTCCTTTTGACGTCTAATTGCGGGGCGTTGTTTTTCAGTTTTTCAGTTGTTCAGTTTTTCAGTTTTTGGTTTTGTTTTTACATAGTTGTTGCTGTTGTTTCATTTTTTTTTATTTTGCTACAGCTTTGGCTGCAATTTGTCTAAATGACACTAACTAATTGTAAGACTAACGCCCCACAAATGGCTGAGAGCACCGAGGCAGAGAAGATGAAGAAGCAGACAATGGCATCGCACACTTTCACCCATGTGAAATGCCATTCTACTGGGCAGGTGCTGGACACAGTGGGGCCCCAAAGAGAAAGGTGCATCTTTCGCTGCATTGTGCAATTGTGCGTGACCAGTTCTCACGAGCAACAACAACCTGGCTTAGACACATGCAAAGCCCTAAGGGAATATTGGGTTTGAATTTTGCTTTGCTTGGCTTGAAGTAGAAATGAGAAAGTAAGATGCTCAAGACCTAAATGAGGGATCGGTCTACAACTGCATTCATAATGCATGTTAATAAATCATCTACCAGAAACTTACAAAAAATGAATAATATATTGAATATTGATTAAATTTTAATTGGATTACATTTTTCTGTAGTTCAGTGCCAAAAGCAGTTAAGCAAAATACGAATACGTTTCTGACTTTTGTCGTTTGGGATCCATTTACGGTTTCCTGTACACTCTTCACTTGTTATACTATTATAATCTAATCAAAGCTAACCTAACCTTTCCTAACTTCATTCAACTTAACCCATCAGCTGCATTTTGAACCGAACAATAAACAGTTTTATTTGATATGCGTTCCATATGTGATCGCCACTTGATTAGCATATTTATTTCATATACTCCAAACCTATGAATATTAAAATGCATATTCCTGAATATTTATATCTTCAAAAGAACGCATAAAACATTTCACACGTATTTGGAGGAAACAACATTTACAGAGGATGGCGCCAGAAATGCGCTTAATGCGTTTAATAGTTTGAATAATGATATTCACTTTTTTTTTGTTGATTGAGGCAGATGCAAGTATTATTGCTATTTAGCTATTGTTGCAGCTAAAGTTGTTGTTGTGGTTGCGCTGCAGGTGTGCTATCTACTATGGCGAATTTTTATAACATTTTGCTTATTAAATTTGTATGCATTGCCGTTATGCAGACCCGCCAGCCACACTCCTCCACTCCTACACCCGAAGAGAGCTGAGTGAATGAATGCATTTGTTTATAAACAAGCGAATTGTGCAATAAAAACGCGAAGGAATGAAATGAAATTTATGATCAAGCTGAGATAGCAAATGGCGCGCTTTACTGCCAGAGAAAAGCGATAAAAGCGCCCCGACTAAAACTAATTAGAAAATGGCAAGAAAATTGCACCTGTTTTCATATGGCGAACAAAGTCGAGTCGAGTCGAGTCGAGACGAGGCGCTGATTGAATATGCGAATCCGAATGCGAATGTGAATGCGAATCTGAATGTAAATGTGAATGCGAATGCGAATGTGAATGTGAGTACCCGAGTACTGTGGTATGAATGAACATACAAATGCTGTGTTGTGGGGTGCTTTGTAGACCCCAGGCCTGTTGAGGGGGGTCTCTAAATGGTGGCTAAGAGCAGGGATGGGGTATTGGAGGGAAGGTAGCTCTATGAATTCATTATGCAGCCAGTCAGCAAGCAACACCTGCCAGCCAGCCAGCCAGCCAGCTAGTCAGTTAGCCAGCTATCAACATGGCCCACAGCAACAGCAACATTTGCCCAGCAGCAACTGCAACAGCAACAGCAGCATTGCAGCTGCAGCATGCAAAACAACAACACAAATTTTACTATGGCTGCTGCACTTGTAATTCATTTGATCAAACGAATGGCTAAATAGGTCTATAAGCAGAGAAGGGGGGTTTATTATGGGGCAAGCAGCTTGGAAAGTTGGCCAGCAATCTGAAGATGCGCCTCACTGTTTGCTGTTGTTACCAAAGCGTTTTGTCAGAAATTATGTTTATTTATTGGCAAGTGGCTCGACTGTGTGCTCTGCGCTGTTTGGCTATTGTCTTGTTTACCTTCTTGGCCACAGATAACACAATGTTGCAATTGTTTGCCTACACACACCGAACGCAAAGTTGCCCAGCAGTGAAAGATTAACAATAAGCTGGGCAAATGTTTTTAACTCCATTACAAATATGGCACCGCTTGCCAAGTATAACTCGTAACTTGCTCAGAATACGTCTTAGGGCTGGCAGCTGTGTATTTCGCAATCGATAAATGATAAGATACGATGCTCAAAACAGTCAACAGTTCTACAACTGAGAGCTGTTTGAAATTGATGACTTTTGTGGATTTCTTTCGCTTGCTCGAAAGTCATGGCTCGCATTCGCATTGATCTTCAGCTGCAGTTTAAAGGTCATCGGGCGTTGTGGAACGATTTGTCTGGCTGCTTAAAGTGGATCCCTAGCAATAATAAATAGACAAACAAACACAAGAGGGATGCGGACAATGTTACAAAGTCAAATAGGCGCAGACAAACAGTCAAACATAATAAACTGTCAACAGACACAAACAGAAGCCGCAAAACAATTTTTTTTTTTTTTACAATCAAAATAGACAC
The DNA here is from genome assembly GCA_035041595.1 of Drosophila basisetae. Taxonomy (NCBI): domain Eukaryota; kingdom Metazoa; phylum Arthropoda; class Insecta; order Diptera; family Drosophilidae; genus Drosophila; species Drosophila basisetae. The sequence goes on from JAWNLB010000020.1 coordinate 3,504,851, forward strand.
GCGACGACGCTGGCAATTTGGCCTCCGAATCGAACCGAACCGAACCGAACCAAAACCGAACCGCTCCGAGCAGTCTGTCGAAGCTGAGGCCAAGTGACAAATGAGCAGTTTTAGAGACGTTTTTTTGGTGTTGACGTTCAACGTGAAGTGAAATTCCAATTGGAAATTAAGTCGAAGATGCATGTTTGTCTATTTTGGACTTTGAATGTTTTATTTTTTTCCCCATTGCAACATTTGCTGCCATTAATCATCCGCCAGCTGTGCTGCCACATTTTTGGAAGAAATGCTGCCGCATCGAAAAAGCAAAAACGAACAAAAAAAAAGAAAGAAAAAAATCAATTAAGTTTAGTAATAAGAAAAAGTAAAACAAAACAAAAAAAAAAAAACAAAACAGACACAGACACGCACCAATACAGTTGCAATTGAGTTGTCAATCAGACGCTGATTTTTGTCGCCGTTTGCCGTCAATCAGCAATGGCAACAACATCAACAACAGCAACAATTGCAAACGGCCATCAATTATTTGTATGAATGTTGTGTTGTGTTGTTTCTTTGTTGCACGTGCGTCGCAGCGACTGCCGCATTGCATGTTGCCGGCTCATTAGTTTGGCTTTTATTTTTGGAAAAGCCAACGCGACGCATTTGCCGGCCGACTGTCTGTGCCTCAAAAAATCAGTTGCTGTTGCTGTTGTTGTTGCTGCTGTTGCTGTCGTTGCAGTTGTCGATCGTTAGTTGCCAGCGCTGTCGTCTGTTTGCTGCCACTGCCACTGCTGATCGTCGATCGTCGTGTGTTGCACCAAAAAATTATTAATAGACCTTTGTCTGCTGCTGTTGTTGTTGTTGCTGTTGTAGCTGTTGTAGCTGTTGCTGCTGCTGCTGTTGGCAAATGCCAAACGCTGCAATTGTTGCTGTCATTGTTCTGTTACACTTGCAATCGCTTCATTTATTATTGTCGCGACTCGCCCTCTGCCCGCATCCGTCCCCGTCTCCCCGCATCGAGTCCATCATTCAGCTCTCAGTCTGTAAGTCAGTCAGTTGTCGCGGTCGTTGGCTCAGTCACAGTGTCTCCCAATTGCAAACGCCACTGCCACAGCCACAGCCACAGCCACTGCCATAGCCATAGCCATTGCTATCGTGAGTGCGCCAAGACAGACACCTAAATTTAATGCGACAACCGTCAACCAGCTGCATTCAATTATTTAGTCGCAAATCGTCATCATCATCAACATCATCAACATCATCAACATCATCACATCACATTGCTATGAGTATATATTACTCTCGATTTCAATATGCCTTTGTGTGTGTGTGTGTGTGTGTGTGTATCTGTGTTGGCTTCTTTGCTTGTGTTTTTGTCTAGCCGTCGAAGCAGACAATAAAACATCATTAAAAAAAATCAGAGGCGTTGTAACATGCTCTGCAAATATTTTAATTGTTTTTCAGTTTCAGTTTATTTTGCGCTAAATATGTCCGCATTTTTTATGATTTGATATTACGCGTTGATTTTTTCATTGGTCTGTGTGGCCTTAAGGATCTAATACATAGCCTTTGATCTAAAAGTTGATGGCTCAATTAGGTATTTTCCAGAATTGTAAAAGTATTGATCACAATGAGATTTTCTTCGCGACGTTGAAGAATCTGCAGCTTTAAAAAGGGTTTCTAAGCCAAATTAAAGTTGATAATTTATATTTATCGTTTTACTTCCCCAAACCTTGGTATAACTAATGAGCTCTCTAGAACTTAAACAGAAGTAAACAGATATTTATTTGCAACCAAAACATTTCTTGCAGTTAAACATAAAGTTACACATTATCCAAGTTCCCACATATAATTCCGACTAATGCATTTCTTATCTTGTGGATTTCAGGCTTTATTTCGGGTAAATCATAAAACGGAATTAACAAAACCTTTTAAGCTAAGCTGTAAGCAAATATTCATCAGCAATTTGTGAGCCGCACAACAAACTCATTATAAGTAAACAAGAATCGAAGCACATACAAAGAATATGCCTGAAGCCATTCATTAAAATATATTTCATTCAAGACTTTACTTGAAAATCAACCAAAACTCAAACAAAATATCATTCATTATGAATCGAGCTCAGCCACGCCCCCCCTATGATCCGCTCAACGGCGACCAGTTTCTTTCATATTAGCTTACAAGGGGTAAGCGAGGCTGGCAGGGGTGCCATGAGGCAACAAAACCTTAGCACACCTGTGCGACGTGTCTGTCTATCTGTGTGTATATTATTTTTTTTAATTAAATACCATGGCAGTTGCAGTACGAAATTAAATTTACATTGTGGCTGGCAATCAATCAACATGGAAATTATTATAACCAAAGTGCTAAAGCCGCAAAATAAGACAGAATTAGAAAGAAAAAAAACCAGGCAAAAGCCGAGAGAGAAACTAATCCATCAGGCACAAAATGCTCATTTGCATAGCATTAGAGAGGGAGATAGAGAGAGAGAGAGAGAAAGAGAGAGAGAGAGGGGTGAGGAGGTAGGCAGGGTGACCAGTAAAATAAAATTCATATAATGAAATAAAATGAAACCTTATGTTCGGTACAAATTTTCGAGACATACGGATAGAAAACAGAGCGAGAGAGAGAGAGAGAGAGAGAGAGAGAGAGAGGGAGAGAGAGAGGGAGGGAGTCGAACTTATAATAGAACATATGGATGCCGTGTCGAATGATGTTGTTGGGGAGCTGCTGTTGTTGTTGTTGTTGTTGTTGAAATGCAGGATATTCAGGGCATTCGGGAGGACATTGAAGTGCATTTTGTGGCATGTGTCGTTTAATTATGCTAAAAGCTAACAACAAAACACAAGTCAAACAAATGGCTTGCAGAGCAACAACAGCAACAACAGCAACAACTGCTGTTGTTTTTGGGATGGTCATTGATACACCCTGAAGAGGGTGCAAAGCCCAACAGCAACAACATTAAGAACAGCAACAACAACAGCAACCCCTTTGTCTATATCTAGAGCAGAAAGTAGACGTGCCCTTTGGGAAATTCATTCGGACAGCTGACTGACAGACAACTGTTCAAATGTGCCCACTGACGCGTTTATCAGCCCATTTCACAGAGCCGCACAACCAACAGCAACAACAAACAGCCCAGTCAGTTAATGAAAAAATTACTCTTCTTTGCTAATATGCTGCATAAATATAAAGATGATGACGACGAGGCTGACGATGACGATCACGATGAGTGACCAATGGTCGCGCGATGGCCTCACCAAATGCTCATGTGCGAGAGATCTTTATCAACACGTCATGCTTAAGTCTTCATTAGCGACGTCTTCGAGTGGCCGACACAGAGTCAGAGCCAGAGCCAGAGCCAGCCACAGCCACACAACGGCAGACAAAGCCAGGCACTTTTAGCCAGCATAATGATCATCAACATGCAGCTAAAGCGAAAATTGCCCAGACGCGCGCTAACGTGTCTAACTGCCAAACAGCACGCGGACTTCCAAACCAAGTCCAAGTCGTAGTCGTAGTCGTAGTCATACTCATAGTTGGAGTCGTCGTCGTCGAGGTCTCTCAATGACAGTGTACACCTAGCAGCCACTGTGGTGCTAAATACTGCAAAATACGATGACAGCCCAGTATATTTTCTGCTAGCTTAAGTAAGGCATCCCTTTTTATGTAAGGCAATTCTAGCCAATTGTAAATTGTTTCCACAACGTTTCAATTGCAATTAAAGCCTTTGTTGGGCTTTTGTTGCTCATTTGCATACTCTGTAAACTACTTCCAAATAAATCATTTAATTATATATACCACTAGTTTCTGCTGCAAAAAATGAAACTGCATTTTTGCGAGAATATAAATCTACTATTCTAAAATCAAATATTAAACTGATTTATCAGTTGACACCTTGTTAAATGTAAAAGACTTTAAATCGATGGGGAGTCTTACTTAGATATTATTTTTGATATCAATCATGATTTGTGTGTTGCGTTATAGAGTAAATGAGTTAAGTTTATATACCATAATAAGGCATACTTTATTTATAATATGCTCAAGTACACTTTAACTATGCTTTACACAATTACACTGCTCAAATCCGTTTACATTCAGCAGCTTCATGGCCACTGTGCGCTTCGATAAGCGCCTCGTCCGCTGTCTGACTTGACTACCGGTATTAGCTGCTCCAGCTCCAGCTCCAGCTCCAGCTGTAGTCTCGCCTGTGCTCCAGCTAAACACATCCATATCCACATTCACATGCATAGTCTGGGCTAAAAGCGTTTTTCTTTTTCTTTTTATATTTTTTTTTTTGGCCAGCCTGCGCACGCGAAAATGCAGGCACATTTCCCGCTGTGTGGCGTGGCCAAGACGCCGCAGTTGGCTAGCTGAGCTGAGAGCTGCGAGCTGAGTCGAGGTGAGTCTCGTCGAGCCGTTGCCTTCATGTTTTTCACGCTGTTGTTGCATATTTCACACACAGCTTGCGGCAACACCTCGTGCAGCAGCAGCAGGACCCCCCAGCCCCTTCCTACTGGCTGACTTGGCTAGAAAATTAGTGCAAAATAGGCAACGTTTGCCGTGTACATGTGTGTTTGTGTGTGTGTGTATTGGTGTGCATAAATTTGTGTGCATGATCGGCAGCAATAATTTTATTTGTTTACGATTATGTTCGCTGCCCAAACACAGGCGAACAAGCGATCTCAGTCGCGTCACTCATACGCCCCGACGACAGCAGCAGCAACAGCAGCAGCAACGATCCACAGACTTTGTGGCAACCGTGTCCAGCTGGCCAAATGGATTCGGGCCAACAGCAGAGTCGACTTCTTGGCTTGCTGCTGTTGTTGCGGGCGCCTGCTTTGCGCCGCTCGCTCCTTCAATTCATGTGAAAATTGCTATAAATTTGCAGCAGCAAGTTTTTTTTTCTTCTCTTTTGTGTTTTATTTTTGCTTTGCTGGTCTAGGGATTTATTGTTTATTGAAATTGCCACAAAACGGTGCAAAATAACGAGAAAATCGCTGCAGTTGGACAGTTTTATGTTTTCATTTCAAAACTTGTTTGCATTTTGTAGCAATTTGAGTCATGTAACCGTAGACGTCATTAAATCTAAGCCTTACCATTTAAATCTCGGTTCTCCAATGCGCACTCTCTCTCTCTCTCTCCCTATCTATCTCTATCCTTATCACGGTGGCACGTGCAGCTCTTTTGTTTGTCATTGGAGTGCTTGAGAGTGCTTCTTCTCCCTTGGCTTGTTAATTTTTATGTTTTTGTGCTTGTGTCCAAAGAGCAGAAATCACATCTAATCAAGATTGATAGCGCGTAACGCATTTATGTCTGACTTTCGACACCGTCGACACTCTTTGCAACCCCCAACAAATGTTTGAGGCGAGTTCCAACCCCAAACATAGCAATGGTATTTGCTTGCCACATTTGCGCATTTGTTGGTCAAATGTTTACGCCGCGAGTTCCACAAGGGCGACATTTAAAGCATCCCAAAAAACCAAAAACCAAAACTCAAACCCAAAGCCCACATGAGCCATTAGCGACGGCTGCGTTGATTAAGTTATAAAATGCAATTTCCTCCATTTACCAGACTCTATTAAATGCTCGTTGCAAAATACTACAAAGACTGTTTTTTTTGCAATGCGTATAAAGTAGAAATAAGCACTCATCACTACTCGTAAAACTCATCCAGCTTCAGGTTTCGAACCTTACTTTCTGGTATACAAAAAGAACTTATTTCCAAAACCTTTCACATTTTGAAGTTCTTTTTATACTCCCTTTAAAAGATCCGTTCAGTTTCTCAATTAATACGCAATGTGTTCTAAGGCCCTTGTAAAATAATAATTAGTAAAGCACTTGAGCACAGCTGCCAGTTGGCAATTAAACAACTGTCGAAGTGACTTATAATACACATGTATATATATATATGTATATCGCAAATATCGCATATATCGCACAGACAATTTGAACAGATTTCTCATTTGAATGGCAAATATTTGCGCTGAGACAAATAATGCATTGCGAAACGCAACCGAAATTATAAAACAAATGTCCGAAAACCGTGTTTTGCTTGTGTTTTTATTTGCTTTTCGGATTTTCTCAACATTTGCCAATAATTCGCACGTAAGTCTGTCCACATTTTTTTTATTTTATTTATTTATTTTTTCTTTCGCTGCATTGCGTTCTTGGAGGGTTGAAAAAATAAGCGAAAAGAACTCAAATGGTTGAGAGACTTTGAGTTATCCTGGCAAATATTGTCAAGAGAAATATGAAATAAATGTTAAAATAATTACATGAATAAATGTGTGAATATTTTTGCTTGTTATTTTATTCGAAATAATTTTGCGTAATTCTACAAAATGGTTCTAAATTATGAAATCATATTTTAAATGAACATCCTGGATTTTCTACTTAACCTAAACCTTCAAATATTTCATTTTACTATTACATTTCCACAAGTTTAACACACCCCAGTTATAGGCTAAATACAGGGCATCGAAACAATAGTGCAAATGCTCGAATGTGAGTGTTTTGGGTGCGTGACTGAGTGCGTATATGAGTGGGCATTAGAGGTGCCATCAATCGATTACGTTGCCAACCAACTCCGACCAACCCTCGAGTTTTGTGCTGCTGCTGCTTCGGCTGATGGAAATTGTCCAATGACACGAAATCTGTGCAATTAACTTAATTAAAATGGAATAACAAGTGTTCAGCAATCGCCAAATGTTGCTTCTGAGCCTCGTAGTCCCTTCCTCACCCTCCTCTGTTACCAGCTACCAACTTGTTTGTCTTTGTGCTCGAACAAATGTCAACCTTTTTCTCATTTCGTTCAACTCGATTGTTTGTCGAGTTGTGTTTACTTTGCGTATGAGATAATAAAGTAAAGTAAAGTATTTTAATTTGTACATGCACTAAAACTGAAATTGTTTGACAAATATGCGCAAGTCTATTTGGTCTGTTTGATTTGACTGACTAATTAAAAATGGGGGCCTTGAGAATAGATGAAACTCAACAATATTTATTGTGGTTGTTTGCTGTGTGTGCTGAATGTAATTGAAATGTTATACATCTAACTTGTGTGGAGAATAAATGGGAAGATATGCACTTTAAGCTGCTAGTTAATAAGTAGATAAATCATTTGTGGTTTTGTTGTACAACTCGACGAGATTACTAAAAAACAAATGACTGATTAATTACTAGTAGTTCTTTAGATACAAAATTATCTCAATCATTCCCGTGTAAAGAGCATTTTTCTTTAGAAATGTAGTCATTTGTTTAAAGATAATTTATTTGCAGACATTTTGTGTGTATTGCTTTTTCTCTAAAACAGAATTCCTTTGCTCAACCTCGCCTTCAACTGTTCGACTCTTTAAAAATGTGGTAAATTACTCTCTGAATGAATACCTATGCACTGACATTTCCAATTGTGCTATTCATCGTTGTGTATGTTCAGCAGCCCCTCCCCTGCCAACACGTGTAGAGAGCAGCACGAATTTATGCAGCTGCAAAAGTCAATATGCGTGGCATGTTATTTACCCGCTCAGATTTGAATGGCTAACAAATAGCTTTAAGGCTGGCAAAATCGGCCACAGAGATACCCCAAGCGAACAAGCCAACTTTAATGGAACTGAACCTAAACTGAACTGGGAATCAACAAACCGAAACCGAAACCCAAGCGCCTGCCATGGCAGCAACTCAAACTTCCTGTTTTGTGCTCACAGCTAAAAGCTTTCAAGGCAAATTTATTACGCCACCCGCCACCCGAAAACCCCCCTCGGTTAGGGGAGCAACAGCAAGAATTCTAATAAATGTCAGACGCTCCCCAAAGCAAATTCCTTTTGATGAACTCGAAATTGTGCACGTGCAAAGCCAAAGCACACATATACATATATAAATGTGTATATATATATATATATGTATATGTGTATCCTTGCCAGGACACGCCACAGGGCTGACTGAAACTACCCCCACAAAAAGTCGGAGAGTTAACGAGTTCAAATGTATTCATGAGCTGGCTCTTACCAGCAGGCGTGGTTGGGGATTTGGGTTGGGGTTGGGGTTGGGCTGGGATTGGGGAGGTTAGAGTGCTTTGCTTGGTCGAGGGGTTGGCCGCATTATACGGCTTCCTGTCAGCTGTTTTTGCTTTCTCCTTGGGGGTTGGCCAGCTGCCTCTGACTTATTGCCTTGCATACCATTTCGACATGCGGTCGCTTTGGGTTGCCAGACTTTAACAGTTGTTTCTCCTGTTGTGTGACGAATCTTTTTATGTTGTGCAATTTGCAGGTGTTCAAATGCGCATCTGTAGATATTTTATACACATGTATCTGTGTGTCTGTGTGCATCTGTGTGTGTGTGTTTGTTGTGTGAAAAGTGCGTAGGCATTGATCCAAAAACAAACATTTCACCGCCAATGAGGTGATAACAGCAGCACACAGACAAAATAGACAGAAGAATAACGCTAGTGTTAAGTATCTGCTGTCCAATGATGCTGTGCAGAACTCTTCAAGAACCACAGATGCCCCCCCGATCAGCGATCAGTTGAGCGAACTATATAAAATCAAATATTTCCACATAGATTTTCCGCTGTATTGAGAATATCAGCGGCAGCTCATTAAATGCCCCAACATAGCAAAAAAAAAAGATAGAGAAAAAAACACTTGAAAAAAAAATGTTTTTTTGAAAGAAGATCGAGAGTCCTAAAGCAGTCGAAATTCATATTTCAAGCAAGTGTTTCGTAATATTCTCTCCTCAAATGTGTAGTCCGGCTGTCTGGCACCTAGAATTGCCTCTTTCTCCTCTCGAATCTCGTATCTTGTATCTCGTATGTATCTTGTGGATACATCAATTATCAATGTGGTAAATTTAGTGGGCAGTTTGCTGCCGCAACAAATCGGCTTCATTAGGCGCACAAATCGCGCACTTATTGGCCGTTTTACATATACCGACAAACATGCATTTATTATTATGTGAATTTATGCGAATTTATTATGTGCACCCAAAATGTGAGTGCAAATTGTAAATATGCCATTCAGTACAGTAGTTAAACGCTATGCGAGCCATGTTAGCACCGGGACTGCCCGCTGTGCTTGACGATCGTGCCACTGAAAATAGTCGTTACAAGTACGTCATGTGTGTGTCTGTTGTGTGTGTCTGTTGTGTGTGTGTTACGTTATGTGTTAGGTGGCCCGTCAGCAGCAACACAGCAGCTAAGGTGTTAAGTGTTAAGTGTGGCGAATCGGCCGCTGCGCAACTGGGCTTTAATGAAGCGGCCATAAGCACTGAGACTCTGCCATAGCCAAAGATTCGCTTAGCTGCACGAATATAGATGACGGCAGAAGTGCCTGCAGTCTGCGTAAATACATAAATTAAACTGGACTGGTTGGTCTCTCTTCTTCTTTTTTTTCAACAACATAATTCAATATACGTTATTCTATATTTTATTAGCATTCTTTATGGTTGTAAAATATTACACAGGAGCTGGGCTAATAGATGTAGTAGTTAAGTTGTTAACTTAGTGGACGAGCTTTGCACAATTTGCTCAATTATGAGTGCGAGTATACTTTAATGGTGTATTCCTATTATTAAGGCAATAATCCCAAATTGCATTTACCAATCTGTACATCTGGTTATGATTAACTTAACGTTATGTTCATCTTTGTTTTAGGGTTTATTTCAATCACTTTCAACTAGAGAATTCCGCTTAAATTAAGACATTATAGTTGATGTGAATGAAAAGTTTGTCGGAATTATCTCGTAGCTCACCTGCTCTTGGCATCTGCTCTTCATCCGGAACCCGTCCAACATGAATGGAGCCCATTCATGTGTGCTGCCAATCAAAGGTTGGGCCAACGAAAGGTGAGGCTGAAATTCTCTTTTTCTTGTGTTGTTTTTTGTGTCGATATTTCGCTTTATTTATCTGGTGCATAAATAAAATATTTTTGTACATTTTGGTCAGCTGTTTCCCATCAACGGCGCCTGCTAACCAAGAAGCCACAGCCAAACATATCTCGGGATCTCGAGAAACCGTCGGTGGTCCGCACAAGAGTTCTGTTTGTTTCTGTCGGGTTGGAGGGGTGTGGACTGCCTTGGGGCGGTGGGCTTGTCTATAGATTTATATCACCTCAAGTTTGTGGCCGGATTTCTAGTGGCAGTGGCATAAAAAATAGCTAATGTTGCATTAAATTCAAATGAAATCAACTGGTAAGTGGCTTTCAGTGAGCTATTTAATTTTCCAACACCAAAAAAGAGCTAAGCAAATAATTACCAAATTTTACTTTCATAAATATTCACGTTAAATATTTGGCTGTTTTCACAAAATCAGACTGACTGATCCATCGGCTAATATTTATTTACACACACATATATAAATATATATTTTATTTACTGATTCCAATGAACCGAAGTGCGATCATAAAATAAAATTGATGCGTACTTTCAATGTTTGAATATCATCATGTTTATGCAGCTGTCAAACGATGATTTTCAGAAAAGCGCTCGGTTATATTGAAAATATAGTAAATAAATCGAGGAAAGTAAAAAGGGAAATATAAAGTATCCAAAAGTATTAAGTATACTGAATTATATCAGGGTCTTTTTGAGAAAGTGAATCGGCTTGAACCAATAGTTTTTAGGTCAGTTTGAATGTATATTTCTATTGGAAATACAGTCGTAGTCAAAAGTTAAGCACCTCGATTTCAAGTCATTATTTTTGTTAAGCATGAATAGGTTTTAAGCTCACATTCTTCTCTTTATTATAAACAAATTATGTAAAGCCTTGAAGCTTGTTGTATTCAGAATTTGAAAGTCTGTGCGCTGAGGTCAGGGTTCACAATGCTAGTCACTCAGTCAGTCAGTCACTCAGCCAAAAAGTAAGAGGTAAAAGGTTATGGTTGATTTTCGGATATATCCGTCTGTTGTCAAATACTGTTGTCTGCCATTTGTGTTCCCTTCAGATGCGAGTTGTCATCACGAAGTATTTGACGAATGCCTCTGAAAAGACAGCAAGACACTAAAAACACAAGAGCGACACATGTTGCCTGCCTGTTTGCGGCCATGTTGCAACACACAAAATTCTAACAAGCAAATAATTCTCCATTCTCTTATTCGATGTAGGTCTCCACAGATATATATATTTATTGCAGACACGCCACGGCGACGAAAGGCTTCTTAAAATCAAATGCGAGAAGGGGGCAAGTTGGAGTACGAGTTGAGGTTGAAGTTGAAGTTGGAGGCGTGTCACAAAAGCAGCTGGCTGTTGTAAGGGGTGTGCGTGTGTGTGTTTGCACTCAGAAAAGAATCGAGATCTGGTCAAGTTCAAAAATTATAAAACAAAAAAAAAAAAAAACACGAAGTTCTTATTTAAAGAAGGTTTTAGTAGAAGAATGCTTGTAACGAGTGCTTCGTGCTCGCCTTAAGAATTTATCAAGCATAATTTAAAAGAATAATAATATTTTAAGAATAAAACGTTAGAAATTCTATTCCGGCAGAACAGCTTTTTTTCTCTGAGTGTGTGTGTGTTGTATGTAAATGTACACGAGCGATTGACTGTCGTGAAGCTTCGTTTAAATGCACTTTTAATTAATTATGCGACGCGCGTGCCACATGCAACATCAGCAGCAGGCAGCAGGCAGCAGTCAGCAGTCAGCGAGTCATAAAAATGCAGCAAGAAATTTTCAAATTTGTAAAACGCACAGCATTCCCAAATGCATGCCGCAACAGTCAAACTGTGCCTCATCCGGAACGTTGTCATATGTATATGTGGCCCTACCCCCCACCCCTACCCCTACCCGTACACCTACCCCCAGCCTTGTCTGCGCCACGCATGTGTTAATCTGCGTGGAGCACAATTAATTTTCTGCAAATGCTTGGAGACGACGCATTTTTGGACTAACAATGAGACAGGCGGCGACGGTCGGGTTGCAAGTTGTGCCCCCTCGGGTCCAGTAGGCAGCAGCAGCAGCAGCAGCAGCAGGCAATGTCTGCGTGCCCGAGGTTTATGTCTTATTAATTGCGGAGCGGATCGGAGCACGGAGATGGACTTGCCTCATGGGGAGGCGCTGCCTGGCGGCCTGGCTAATTACTAAAAAATTGGCAGTTGTCGTTGATTTTATGCTAAATTATTTGTCAGAAATGAAGATGCCAATGCATGGCAAAGTCACAGCTGCCACAGCTGCTGCTTGTTGCAAGTGCTTCCTTCCCCCATCGCTCCACCATCGGCAGCTCCATGTCTGCACTGTTAGCAGCGACAGATTTATGGCAGCCATTTGAATTTTTATGAATATCTGAATGCAGATTTGCTTTGACATTTACGTTGGGAGCTGATTCAGTAGAAACAACTGAAACCAAGCAGACATCGAAATAAATAGTTGGGGCATAGTTAATGTTGGCTTTAATGGTCCACTGCTTAAGTGTTAACCGTTCCGACTGCCAACCGTAAACAAATTGTATTGAATTACTTGATTTGCAGCGTTTTTTATAGCTCACCATATTTTATCTGGCTTAAATAGCATACCTTTATGTTAATTCAAGAGAGAAATTACAAGTATTTATTGGGTTACGCTTGAGCTATTTAAAACCTCTCATTTAGATACGCTATATCAATATTATGATTCACAGACTTACCTTCTCTAACTACAAGCTATACTATAAGCAATATCTGTAGTTTAATCAACTGCTATAAATGGTACTTGCCAGCCAGACCACCTCTATATGTAACTTTGTAGGTCTTAGCTGTAGTTCTTAGTGTTCATTAAGGTTTCGGTGTCAATTCATAGAACTCAAAATAAAAGTTTCGTCTTTTAGAATTAAGTATTTTACCAACTACAAAAGCTACCTTTTCTGGCGACATTAAACGCTGCTGTAAGCCAATTTATAAAAGTCTTTGAACCCGGGCTATAAAAAGGGCTTGTCACTGGGCCCACACATAATACATGTAATTAAAAATGTTCAAGCAGCTTTTGTATACCCTATGCTCGTTAAATATGTAAAGTGGATGTTGTAGACTCGTCCATAAACATGTAACAGATTCACAGAACTGGAATGCCTATGTCTCTCAGGGTTTATAGGAGTTAAACTTACTGAACTCAGCTCAAAGGTTCTGTTCGCAGTTCAAGTTGATGAACAACATTTGGCAATTGCAAATGTGATTAGTTACTTACAGGGTATCTTGTGCGTCTCTCACAATCTGCGCATGCATTCCGGGTTGGTTTTACGATGCAGCTGCCTAAGATTACAACTAATCAAAGTTCTTGCGCTGCTTTATAGACGCCACATGCTTTGCATACTTTGCATTGACTAATTTTGTATCTTGGCCATGCGTACGAATACTACCTGCCCCGCCCTGTGTGCAGCCCATTTTTATGTACATGCCAACATTTTTGACGGTTTGTTTTTGATTTTCGTTAACCAAATACAAATGTCTCATGAATTATCAGCTGATTAGTGCAACGAAGCCGACTAACTACCACGCAGTGGCAAGAGAGACGTCGTCTAATTGCAGGATGCGGGAGAGAGTGAGCCAAAATGTATCTCCTAGATACACAGATGTGGAAGGGGCAAGGGGGGAACATGGCATGGCATGGCGCTACAATTTACAAGCTGCAATAAAAATCAAATTGCAACAACTAAACGACCAAAACGACTAATTTTGCACAAGTTCATAAATTGTACGGGGAAACAGAAAACAGAGGGAAGAACACGATTCGAGTGGCTTGGGGGATTGAGAGCGGGCAACTGGTTGATCTTCATATTTAGTGTGCAACAAATTATGGCTGCAATTTCCAAGGCGCAATTTGCCAAAAACAAAAAAAAAAAACAAAAAAACAAAACAAAAAAAACCAAACAAAACACAAAAAATGCAGCAACAACAACGCACGGAAAACATATGGAAAATTATAGTAATAAATATTTGCAGACTGAGAATTGAGAGAATTGCTGAGGAGACCGAGAAGCCGAAGCAGACGACACGCAGCTTAAGGAGGGGCGAAGTGCAGGGGGGCGGGGAGTAGGGGGCTTATAGCAGCTAAGTCTGAAGAAAAACGATAATGGCAGCACTAATAAATTGCAGCCAACATGTTGCATGCTGCACGCGGCAACCAAGTCGGTCCAGCCAGCACCTGAGAGGAGAGCGCGTGAGTCAAAAACGGGGCGTGCAATTAGAGTACGAGTGAAACACATTTTTCGGGCTGCGACTGCGAACTGCGGACTGGAATTGTTAGCCGGGAATGGGGCATGTGGTGTGGTGGCAAGGCGCTCATGCAAATGAAACGACGACGACGGGCACAACGCATGGCCGCAAGGGACACTTATTAAAAACAGTTATTAAATGCGACAGGCAACGCCCATTGCAGATTCTGTTTTTTTTCTCTCTCTTTTTCTGGGTGCGTGGCCCAGCCCAACGTCCAGCCACAGTTCCAGCTCCATCTACGACTCCTACTCCCAGCTACAGCTACAGCTCGGAGTCCACAACTTACAGGCCTCGCCTCGCCTCGTCACAAAAGTCGTGCAAGTCCCCCGCGGCTTTGCACGTGTTCCACGCTCTCGACTCTGTCCTCCTTACTCCTTACTCCTTACTCCTTGCAGTCGCACTCGCATTTGAAGCACACTCAGAAAAATAAGTGATCTGCAATTTTGAGAAAATGTAAAGCACAAAAAGAACAACAGGATAAGCTTGATTTATTTTTATATGATTAGAGAGAGAAGAAAAAGAAAAGCACTTAAAAATATAGTTCAGAAACAAACTTAACAAATCAGCCTTAAAGCTAGCAACAATAATTAAAGATATTTCCATAATTTATGTATTTTAATAATACTCATTTTAGGTTTTCACAAAGTCGTTCATTTTCGAAATAAAGCCTTCTTTTCAGCTCTTTAATATACTCGTATTTTAAATATATTAATCATTTATATATATTTTTAATATATTTATCTAGGTTTGCAAAAAGTCGTTCTTTGTCGAAATAAACCATGCTGAGCCAAACATCCTTCAAGAGCATATTTTTCGCTGAGTGTATCCTTAAGCTGTCTGTAGCTGAGTGTTTGGATAGGGACATGCGTACGAGCGTCGACGTTGGCGTCGCTGGCATCACCAGCGTCGTCATCGTCATCATCATCATCATCGACATGGCCGCTGGCCGCTATTACAATTTCATGTGGCCGCCGTTTGCCGTTTGCCGTTTGGCGTATCGCATATTGGATTTCATGTTTGCCACTTTTGTGTACATCTTTCGACGTTGCGCTTAACCCACAGCACACCGCCCTCCCCTCCCCCCTGCTGCTGGCAACATTTTATGCTGATTACACGTCTAATCCGCAGCGTGTGCCTCAAACTGATGCCCCCTGCCTCCTTGTGTATCTTACTCTCTACACATATATGCCCAAGTTGCTCCTCCTCGTTCGCCTGATTGGGGTTGGAATCGCCTCATTCAATTGCCGTTTGCGCTATTTGCCGTTTAACTTGAAATTGTAGAACTTTAATTGAGTACAGGGTGCAGTTTTGCATGCCCCTTTCGATGGGAGCGAAGCCTTAAAGTCTTGCCTCTTTTTTTCTTTACTACGTCTTCAGATGCCATACAAATAACTGACCCAAAAT
Organism: Drosophila basisetae; assembly: GCA_035041595.1. Taxonomy (NCBI): domain Eukaryota; kingdom Metazoa; phylum Arthropoda; class Insecta; order Diptera; family Drosophilidae; genus Drosophila; species Drosophila basisetae. Next base: position 3,520,404 of record JAWNLB010000020.1, read on the forward strand.
TCCTCACAGTTTAATTGTTTGGCAGTTGTAAGGAAAGCTGTAGAAGTTGTAGTTTGTAGATGAATTCGGATTTCAGGTTTGGAATTTAAATTTCCATTGTATGAAAATGAGTTAGCAGTAAGAATGTCCCAAGGCCAGAAGAATATCTCAGTGACAGTTCTTATTTTAAAATCCTAGACTTGAACAATTATTCTACAATCAAGGAACAGTCTGCATAGAGAAAGTTTCAAGCCGTTGTTGTTGTCTCTGTGGATCCGAAATTATTTTCTCATCTACTTTTCGAAAACATAATTTTTAAATACCAATCGATTTTTATGAAGATTCATATATTTTATTATGTAAAGCGTAATGTAATTGCAAGATTTATGTATAGAATTATGTCGACACCCTGTATAATAATATTGACAGCTAAAGTCCCATCCCGGTCGAAGTGCCGAACCCAATGCCAGCCATTGGCATTGGCGTTTAATTGGAATTTTGAGCAAATATAGAAACAAATAAAAACATGGCAAAAATCCAATAAATGTCCTGCGCTGCACGTGCAACACGGAGCACGCAGTGAGACGCCGTGGGAGACTGAGTCAGAGACAGAGAGAGAGAGAGAGAGAGAGAGAGAGAGAGAGAGGTACGTCTACGTTCCACTGGACAGCGTTAATTGAGGCAAGCAGCCTGGCAACGGCAATGGCAACGCCATGAAATTGGATAAATTGCTCAAGAGATGTGGCAAGGCAACGGTGGCGGGGCACAGGGGGCTGGCTGCTGCTGCTGCTTGCCACACAATGCAGTGTCACAACAATCGATTGTCCTTTTTTTATTTTTGTATTTGCCCGCATGCTGACATCATCAACATTGGCGTAGCCACCCTCGCAGCAAGCAGCGACGTCGACAGCGGACGCACTTCCGATTTCCGGACGTGCCTTGATGGATGTGCAGCAGTCGGCGGCATTCAATTGATGCCACGCGTGACACGTGTTTCGTTGCTTGTATATGTTCTACGGATCTACCCTTCATTTACCGTTATGTGTGCGTAATGTGCACGTGTGGCTTGAAAGGATTCGTCGACGACGACGACAACGGCGGCGGCTGGCCGGATGGCCATAAAACAGCCGCAGTCGGAAACCTTATCGCTTTGGGAAAATCGATTTTTACATCAGACAAAGGGGGCAGCGCTGGCGATGGGAGGCGCCTCGCCAGGACGCCATTGCTGCGCAGTAAAATGCCACAGTTGAGTTTTCTCTTTTTATTTTCGAGAGAACGCCGCTCCCGTTTTTGTAGACATTCCCCAAAAAAAGTGGGCACAAAAATGAGCTGCGCGTAGCAGTTTTGGAGTCGCAAAATGAACGCCCTGAAAAATGTCTACACCAAAATCATGTATAACAGATTGGAGGCGCCTCCCCAAGCTCCGCCAGCACCAGCTGGCTGTCCAAACAATTGCCTGCGTCGATCTGTTTGAAAACTGTGTTCGAACAAACGTCGCATTAACGCAACATTTTGACCATTTTTATGGGCAAGAGAGCTCCCAGCTCAGCTGCCTGTTATCCAACACGGCTGTAACGACAGATGGACAGACAGACAACCAGACAGCCAGACAGCCAGTCTCTCCCAGTCTCACAGTCTACAGCTGCCAGTTGTCCAGTTATGCGCCAAAAGCAGTGCAGTCTCCAGCTGTGACTTGAACTCTTGCCAAACACGCGCCTGCGCAGCGGCTGCCAAGTTTCCCAGTTTTCCAGCTTGCCTTTTGTCTTTTTACAGCTTTTTTTTCTTCTATGCAGTAGTGCAGTGGTGCCGTGTGGTTGGGGGTGGTGCTGTACATTTGGAAAGCCAGCGGAATGCCAGAGTCAGAGTCAGAGTTGGGGCGCTTATCTCGACAGTCATTTAGCGTAATCAGTGCAATGGAGTCCATGGCAACTTGGCTATAACCTTTAAGCGGTCTGCTAGGCCTGGCTGGAAAGAGCTGAACTTTAAGCTAAAATAATCAATATTAATGAGGAATCGTTGCACAAAGTGCCGAAGACTAGCAGCCATTAACCGTTTTACTTATAATTTTAACTGCAAATGGAATGTAATTTTTCTTAAAACTAGCACAACACGTTTCTTTAGGTAGATCTTCAAATACGATTTGGTTGAACCACATGAATGGTTGAACATAACATTTAATTACACATTTTTTTGTCTGTTTAAAAAAGTGTAAAGCACTGTGTAATTAACTATTAATGTAGATCCTCAAGAGTGAGTTGAAAGCTGATCCAACTAAAATTATGGCCACATTTTCCGAGCTGGAATGATGAGTAGATTGTTCGATAAATAAATCTTAAACTTATGTGCTCAATTGCCGTACGAAATTAAGCTTTAAATCTATCGGTTAACAAACTAAAAGGTCTCAATGCGGCTTTCAGCCCTGAGAACTTCGCAAATTCCTCAAATTTCTTCAAATTTCCACATATTAAAATTATTCACCATCTACCGATTGGACAAAAAGACAAACGATTTTCTTTCAAACAGTGCGTCGCCAGTTTTATTAAAGAAAGTACTTTTGATTTATTAACTTGTCAGCGAATACGCCATGAGTCCAATAATAGCAGCCCGGCTCAGTGTATCCACATGGGATTCTGCGGCAGGCAGAAAATGGCCAACCAGATGGGATCCAAATCGGGCAATGCCAGCGGATGCTGCCGCACCCACATGGAAATATTTGTCCTCCTGGATGCCCAAATACGTCCCGGAGACAATGTTACCCACCAGCGTTAGATCCTTAACCGTATCCGTGGCACGATCCCAATCATCACCCAGGCTGCCCATCACATCATAGAGCAGCAGTATTAGGGAGATGCCATGGATGTAGGCCAAGCCACTTTGTGAGGTTTGCCGATAAAACTCAATGTTGGCCAACGGCAGCGGAAGGACCTCCACAATGCCCATTGATACGAAATAGGATCGAGCACACTCCTCGTTCCCCTGGATGGTGCGCACAAGCGAAATCAGTCCATGGATAAAACAAAATGCGGCTGCCAAATAACCATAAGGTTGATCAGCCGGAGTCAATGCGTAAAGTCCATAAAAACTGGCACCGACCAAAACCACATAGGACGCAGCCTCAGCGAACATTATTTCTGCGAAATATACTAAAACATAAAACGAAAAGAAACAAAATTTTTGACGAAACGAATAATTTTGGTGTGTTTGACTTGACGTGAAAGTTTAAAATGAATAGCTGGAAAAATGTAAGAGTTTATCCATATTTGACACTTTGCAGCTGAGTAGGTTTTACTTCTAAGGCCTTTCAAAGATTTCTATTTACTTATTAATGATTACTTTTAGTTTTTGCTTTCACTTCTCAACCATTTTACTAAGCCACAACAATTTATTTTACGCTCTTTGACTGCTCTTCGCGCTGCAGGACATTAAATATTCTTTGCTTATAAATATTCGACCTGCTGTCTGCTGTTCATGATACGATCGCATTCCTGTGACTATTACTGGGGGGACACTTGGTTGCCAATACTCTGGTTAGCCTGATTGACCCTCATAAAGTCAACTGCCAGCCGATTTTTTGTGTTGTTGTTGGAGACACAATCTAAATCAGCACAGCGCAACAACACAAAAAATAAATGCACTGTAAGCTGGCTGGAGCGCCAACATAGTTATAAAGCAAACTAACATAACTAAATGCAGGAAACGCTTTCCAGGAAACACCAACAACAACAGCAACAACAATAAAAGCCTGGCTGCTGGCTGATTGTGTTGTGTCCAACAATTTTTTTCTTTCTTTTTTTGTTTTGTTTTGTTTTTTGGGTGCCGTGGCGAAAAGCAGCCAACAGCAGCCAATGGCCAAGAGATTTATTTGCAACCAGCAACAATAACAACAATAACAATAATAACAAAAACAAAACAACAACTGCAGCAGGAGCAACCAGCAACAGCAACAACAACAACAGCAACAAATCAGCAGGCAACATGACTTGGTAGTTTTTCGTGTGCATGTTGCCTGTTTTCGTTGTTTTGGCTGTTTCGCCGTTGTTTTGGCAGTTGCTAGTAGTCCTCGAAGATGAGATACTTGCCAGCTGATTAGCTGACACAAACAACAACAGCAGCAACAACAGCAACAACAGCAACAACAACAACAACAGCAGCAACAAGTCAACTGCAGAGTGGGCAGCACTGTCAGGCGGCTGCCAAAGTCAAATCGTGTACACAATTGGCGCGACATGCAACATTATTCTCTGCCTTAAGAGACCCTAACCCAATCCCATTGCGCATTGCCATCCCTATGCCCATTCCCAATGCAGCTGTATACAGCGTCTACACTTTCAAAAAAACTCTAAGAACTACTTACATCAAATACAAACCGTGTCAAAATTCAATCAAACTTAAATTCCTTGACCAGATCCCTAACTGGTTATTCATATTTCAAGGTCGTTTTTTGTAGCTTCGAAATTCTGAAATGGAAAACTATTTTATTGGAAAAGTTACATAAATTTCCTTCATTGACAAATTAAGTACTTGGCGTAGCATAAATGGTTCAACTAACATCTTAAGTTCCTAAACCAATCTTAAACTAGAATGTTTATATGAGCTAGATAACTTTAGAAGAAGACCATGAATGAAGCATGAATGAGAATAAATAAGAAAATGCAATTACAATCTTGAAGTATAATTTTTCCATATGGATTGATTTTCAGAACATGAATAATTTACACCTGTTTCAGAATATTGAAATCGGATTTCTGCTTGAAAATTGAAAAAGGAATTGGTGGAATTCCAACACGTTTGCTTGCTTGCAGGATCAACAGTGTCTTTCTCTGAGTGTATCAATTGAAAGTGGCTGCGCAGGCGAGTGCGGAGGCGGAGGTGGGACTGCAACAGGCAACAAAGGCCCACAGAGTCCCGATCAGCTCGATTGGCCGCCCCGATTGGTAAAACGTTTGCAGCCGGAGTTTGACTTAATTTTCACCGTCCTCAGTTTTTTTTTTTTTTTTGCTTTTTTTTTGGCCTGGCTCTCTTGGCTTCTTGGTGGCTGGCTGGCAGTTGGTATTGGTCTTGGTCTATTGTCTGTGGCTTTTGTGGCTCAGAGCCGCTTTCGCTTTGGCTTGTCCGCAGCTTTTGGCTGCCGCTTCGTGATTTGCGATTTTATCGCATTGAAATGAAATAATTTGAGTTCAAAATGATGAAGTTAATTGTGTTTATTAGGCTGCCAGTCACAAGAGTTGCTCCAACTCTAGGCACCGCAGCTCCAGCTTCAGCTTGTGTTTCAGCTGCTGTTGCTGACTCACTCACTCGACGTTGACTCTGTGATGTGCCCCAAGGGGCGCTTCCCCATCTGGCCCCTTGCCAGCTTCTGCTTGCCTTTTGTTAGTGCAATGTTGCCCAAATAGTCAGTCAGTTTATGCAAATTCGTGAATTTATGAGCTGTTCGCCATTAAGTCATTTTAAACGAATCTTTTTGGTCCGCCTGCAGCAGCCAGCACCACCACCACCAACCACAAACAACAATGGATAGCATCATATATATATATACATACAAACTTATAAGAAATCCAAGTTAGCTTCAGCTTCAGAGTTGGAATCATGTGCGCATGTGCTCCACAGCTCCGCAGCACAGTCAACGCCAGTTCAAATGATACTCAAAAGTGGGAGCTTTGTTTGATGTTGCATTTTGGCGTCTTTTGGCGTCTTTTGGCGTCTTTTGGCGTCTTTTGCTCCTGCCCAGTGCTCCGTGTCGTGTGCGATATTAATCGCTTTTGCTGAAACTGTGATGTCAGTTGTGTGTCGTAACATGATTACGTGGGTCCGAGGATACGACTGCAACGGCGGCTGCAACTGCAACTGCGAGTGGTCCATGCAACTCCGACATGCAAAACAAAAGTGAACTGACCAGCAGAATGTCTAAACAAAACTTGAATACCCTTTGCAAAAAAGATTTCAAATTTCAGGCTCAACTTTTCTTTTACTGTAATTTATTTATATATATATATATATAAGTTGACTTTCAAATGCATTACAAATCCATTCCATTTCAAGCTTTAAATGTAGTTTTGTTATAGAAGTCAAACCATTATCGAAAGGATCAAGCTTTTGAAAAACGGTTGAGTTTTGGCAAAGTTACAATTTTCACATGAATTTCGAGTCAGAATTGCGATTTGAGCTTTATTGTTAGTTTTAGTCTAGAACCCTGGATTTGGAAAATCTGATAACTTTTCACAAAGTTATGGCTGAGAAAGATTTAACCTGTCCCTAGATGCAATTTTTAAAAATCTACAATGAATCGCGCATGCAACTTTAAATGCAGTTTTAAAGCATGTTTAAAAATACCTAATTTGGAAAATATATTGAGTTTTGGCAGTTGAAAATGAAAACCTCGACAGAATGGATGGAATCGTTATAAGACCACATACAAAAAAAGAAACCCTGAGCGTGATGAAATGCAATGAGCTGGAAACTGTTGGCTGTGTTGGGATGGAAGGCAGGAAAGAGTCTGGGACATGCCACTGGCGTGACTTTCCCACTGTGCAACAACAGCTTAGCGGACTTAATCACAGTGGGTTGGTTGTTAGTTGTTGGCTGTTGTTGTTGTTGTTGTTGTTGCTGCTGTTGTTGTTGCTCGAGAAGGAGGGTTGTTGTCCGAGATTTTGGCATTTTGATGATCGTATCGCAACTGAAATCGCTTGTCAGCCTTTCTTAATGAGCAGAACATCGCCTCGTGGCGCTTTTTGTGTCGGTCACGTGCACTGATTGTTGCAACAACCGCCCCGAGTTGACTGGGTATACAAAGCGCAGCTGTCAAGTGGAATTAGCCAGACCATTCTAAGGTGGTTAAACTGAGTTTTCTGTATGCTTTAACAGTCAGTCAGTGTGTTTGATAGTGGGACCCAATCAAACCGTACCAAATCGCTTGAGCCAACGAAACAGCTTGCATCTGGTGTCCACTGCAATCGATTCCCAGCATTTAAAATATATATGCGACCACAGATAAGACTGGGTTGCCAACCCCCTGAGCGCCAAGCAACCCCCAGCTATTAGAGCATTTACGTTGCCTGGCAACCAGCGCCTTTTGGAGACTCTCTTTCTCTCTCTCTCTCTCTTTCTGTCTGAGAGAGAGAGAGACTCTTGTTTTTCCTTTCTCTCTCTGCGCAACGCTCACTTTTTGAAGGCAGCCATTTTGAATTAATTTGCAGAAATTAATATATGCACCCCGCGCTCCAAACTGGGGTTCATTCAATGACAGGTCGGGGGATGGGGGACGGGGGACGGGGAGGGGGCAATGCAACGCAAACGCTTTGTAGACTTTTCCGCAAAAGCTGCTCAAGTATCGATTTTCTTCACTTTTTGGGAAGCCACACAGTTTCTTGTGGCAAACAAAATGTGACGCCCACATTGGGGCAAACTGAAACCGTTGCCATAAATCTGTCGGCTGCTGACAGACTTTCATGGCTCTTTTCTATGCAAAATACCTGTTAAAAATGTGTTAAGAGGGTATCATCAAGTTGTATGTAGAAGCAACTCTATCAAAAAAAAACAGAAAGAAAGCAGAGTCTATATAGGAGCTGGAGAGATCTGAGTTGGTAGTTGGAGGTTGTAGTTGTCTCATAAATATCATAAATATATGTGTTATCGATAAAAATCGATATATTCTTTTAGCATACATAGATCAGACTTAATTGAACATTTGATTATCTCTTATAAATGTAGTCCTTGATTCTCTTTATTCCCAAACACATTTGAATGCAATCTTTTGGTATTGTGGTATGGCTGTTTACAGGGTATCTCGTTGTGTGACAGTTGCGATTAGATGAATCTTGCCTTTTCCGTTGCCGGTTGCCTCAACTGCTTTGATTTCAATGCAAATCGCAGTCAAATCATGGGAAAAAGGCCAACAACAAGAAACAAAAATCGTCGCTAAATTGCATTGTGGCATAGTCAGTTAGTTGCCAGTTATGGCAGCCGTTTTGCATATGTCAGAAGCGACGCTGTCTGTGGCGCCACCACCAGCGACGGGCCACGTGCAGCTGAAGTCGCTTATAGCTGCTGGGGCCCAAAGGAGCGGCCAGCTTTCAGTGCACGATCGACGACCGCACGAAATACAACCAAGCCAAAGCTCCTGAAATTATCATGACCCCAGCGTGGCAATTGGGTCAGCATTTGTCCGGGTGACACAACACGAAAAACATTTGGGTGAACAAAAAAAAAATAGGGGAAAAATGCACTTAAAAAAGAAAAGAGTGCTCATATTTTGCATTTCGAGGCATTTGTGACACGTGCAGCTGGGTAACAAGCACGCCTCTTACCTGTTTCCACGCTAATGAGACCTGAGACCCGAGACCCGAGACCCGAGCCCAGCGTTCCACTGGAGACCTCTATATTGCCACACAATGGTGCACAATGCGCTTGGCCACGTGGCCGCCTCCTTTTTTTTTTGTTTTGCTTATTGTATTTCTAGGCGTGTGTCGCTGAGCAACCACCAAACGAGCTGAGCCAGCTCCTAATTGACGCACGTCCTCTTGCCACAGTTTGTGTCCTGGTCGTGTGCCGAGAACTTGAGGCACGCATATGAAAATTTAATTGCAGCATTTGTTTGATTTGTATGTGAATGCTTTCTGTCTGCGAACTGGGCCAGTTTAATTATGCTGCTGTCCCCTGGGAGGGGTTGGCTCTACTCAATTTACTAAATTAGTTTAGCTCTTCTGAATTGCTCACAAATTGGCAACAAAATGAAATACATTAACAACAAACAAGCTGCTGGGCGTGAGAGAAACACTGTTGGCAGCTTGGGAATGAGAACAAGATCAAATTGCCTGAAAGGGCAGTCAACTGTATAAATATGTTTTTATATATATATAAATAATGATGAGCTCATTTACTTAATGGTAGGTTTAGCATGCGACTACATACTTTATTTAGTAGGGCAAATATCTCAAAGGTCTTTTGAATTTATCCCTCAAACTATCCGTAAAATCGAAGAAAGAAATTTATAGATGAGCTCTTTCGAGGCTGTCATAAGTATAAAATAAAACATGCTCATTGAGCACTTACATTTGCCATTTGTAGCATATGTGACCTCTGTAAATTTCGCATTACTTCGATTGCAATTCAGGATTTGAGTGCCAGCAATCTCAGTGGCACAGCGACATGCAACGCACATAAAGCTGATTAATTGAAGTCATCATAAGTTGTGGCAGGCAGCCAAAGGAAACGGGCATCCGCAGTCGTAGCCGTTGTCGACAGCAGCAGCATCTAAAACTTTACCAGATTGCAACACAAATTCACTTAAGATTGCAACAAATGTTGGCAGAAAGCAGCAGCAGCAGCAGCAACAGCAGCAACAGCAGCAGCAACGACAACAGTGGCATGCCACTGTATCTTTGCCGGGGTCTTGAGTTTTGAGTTCTAAGCTGGCCCCACCAGTTAGTCAGCCAGCCAGCCAGCTGAAAGCATGTGTCATGTGGCAGACACACACACACACACTCATAGACATGCACAGACAGGCACACACATAGAGTGTGAGGCGCAATGATTAAGTGAACATTTAACGGCTGCTAATGAATGTGGTGCAGTTCGCATTGATGTGCAATGTGGCTGCAATGTCACACGCGATGCCATTGATGCCACTGGGGGTCACAATAACGGAGGCGTCGCACATTCAACAATCAACAGCCAAAAGTGAAAAGCCAATCAAGAACACATCATTTGAACGCCGACGCAGGTCTCGAGATACTCTGCCACATCAGCAGCAGCAGCAGCAACTCGGCAATTGACTAGGCAACAAATGCAGAATGACTCGTTTACACTCAGCGAAAACTGTAATAACAATTTCAAAAATGCCACTTAAACTCAAATTGACACTTAAACTCAATAAACACTAAATTAACCAGGAAATTTAAAAGTATTTTATTTATTGCAATTTTTCAAAGATGTTTGAGCGGCTTATTTCTCTAAAATTACTGATAATTTAAGATAAAAACTCCTTATTTTTATAAATGCTGAAAAGTATATTGATCTTAACATGCAACTCACAATTCAACTGTAATTTTATCCGAATAAATATTTGGGAGATTGGTTGAATAAGTCGACTTATAAATTGAATATTTCATTGCCTTTACACAAAATACACATTTTGGAAAACAAAACTAAGTTTTTCGAATAACAACTCAATTTCCAATAAATTACAAATATACTTTATAGAGTTCTCCATCTGTAAGTAGATTATTATATTATTTTATTAGAGAAGTTTGTCTGCAAGCTGCTTCCCAAAGATAGCCCTGCTTACAGTTTTGCATCAGTATTTTGCTGAGTGTAGAGAGCGTTAAGTGCCGTCGCGTCTGAATCCCACATGGTCTGCGTCTGCATCTGCGTCTGCGTCTGCACTGCACTTGGATATGTATTGCTGTGTAGCTGTTGACTCGTCTGGAATGCAGATGTGTGCAGTCGGACAACGGACAGAGGAGAGCGGACTCGATGCTGACACCGCTGACATCGCAGCCCACTTGCTGCTCATATTTTCATATCATCAGCAACAGCAACAGCAACAGCAACTGCAAAAGCAACAACAACTGGATGTTGTCTGTCCCCCCTCAAAGAGAGATTCATACAACCCACTTCCTTGCCCGGGCTTCCTGGCTCTCTTCCTGCCCGGTTTTGCATGCAGCTGCGAAATTTACCAGATTGTACAAATATTACTTCTTCACTTGAAGACTAATTAAATTTGAATTTTGTTTTTCTTTTGCATTTTTGTTTTGCATTAAACGAGCTGAGCAGCTCAGCTGCAACTTGAGGGGGCAACAGCTGCAGGCAACAACAACAAAAAACCAACAAAAAAAAAACCATCGCAGAGGCGTTTTCACTTATAGCCAAGTTTAGACTGGGGCTCCTGCTGTTACCCCTATCCTGTCCTGCTCTCTCATAGCTGGTGGTCTGCGCCGTCTAAATTTATGGCTTAATTTGGCGCTCTTGTTAATGCGTGTGTGGGCGTGGCAAGTGGCGACCTGCGGCAAGTGGCAGGCAGTTAGTTATTGGAGTGGGGGCGTTGCTGTCAAAATTCTGACATTTTAAGTGTGTTTTCCCAGACTGCCGACTCTTGACTAAACAAATATTTTCACTATGAAGGGCTGTCAAGAGTCAGGAGGATGTCTGCCGGCCTGCCTAATTGCCAAAAGTAGCAAAGTAGCAAAGCAGTTCGTCAGGTTTTTCAAATAGTGTATGTAAATTGTGAAAATTGTGAAAATGTATTGGCATGTTTTTGCCAAAGAAAATTCAGGAGACGGAAAGGGGTTTGTAGGTGTTTCTAGTCAAGATGTTTAACACTTGTAAAAGTTGACTTAGGCCACTCTACTCTTTATTATAAAGGGATTTTTATTAAGTTTTTATTTATTTTTATGGGAAACACAATTCGATTATTTGTTATCATTAATCAACATACATTTTTTAGAGTTGACTTATTATCAGTAAATTGTGTCCAGGCCAGTTTCGTTTACAATTTGCTCCTTCAGAAATTAGTTATGCAACGAGCACAAATCATGAATAGTTCTGCCTATTAAAAATTGTATCTTTTACCAATTTCAGCTTTAAGCTGCACAGCAGCTAATCAGTAAGCAAAGCAAATACGAAGACAAATCCTGAATGGTCTGCGAATACTCGTACATTGATACGCAGGTAAGCAAAGAACTGTCTGCACTTTAAATTAGCTGGTTTTATAAATAGAAACAATGTCTGGTCGAGAGCCAAAGAAAGTATTGGCTCACTCAGCCTAGTCTCAGTGGGAGTGGTGTGCGTGTGTGTGTGTGTGTGTGTGTGTCTAAGCCACAATATACACAATATACTTTTCTAATTGTCATGCGAGAGACAGCGCCGGATGTCAAAGTAGTCGTCGTTGTTGTCGTTGTTGTAATTGTTGTAGTTGTTGTCGTTGTTGTCGTTGTTGTTATTGTCGTCTGTGTTGGCTGCCGGAGTTGTGCGTGCCTTGTAGCCAAATCCCCAATGTGGTCTGATCGGTGGCTTGTTAGCTTGTCGCTGCCTACAACAATGTCCAGAGGCTTCTCGTTGTTGTTGTCTGGCGACTGAGTTTCGGTTTTGGGCCTGATTTGAATGCGCATTTGGTTTCGCTCACCATTTTGGTTGTGTTGTTGTGGCGTGTTGTTGTGTGTTTTGTGGTCGTAAGTAAAGCTTCTTGTCCAATTTTATTGGCGGCTCATAAACAAATCGTCGCGCAATTACCGCCCCACAACACAATGGAGACAACTGTGACAATATCAGAGGCGACAACCTTAACAATGACTCTAAAAATAGCTGACAGTTATAATTAGTGGCAGCAACAGGAAATTGCCCAGCCATACTCTTGAATTGGAGACGCCTAATTGATATTTTAGTTTGGCTTAGGTATGTGTAGCTATAAATTGATTGGAAGCACGACTACCGACTATGGAATAACAGACATATTTGCAACATGTATAGAAAAGAGGTCAAATTTATGATCTTGATAGTCTCTGAGATCATACAGAAAGATTGTTTTGTTTGTTGCTCAGGTATATACATGTCCAAGCTCTCATTTTCTGCCTCTTGCAGACATTTGGCCAATATCAATATACTGTTTTTAGCCATTCAAGTTCACTACTGGGTACGCAAAGGGCAATTCTACCCAGAAAGAAGGCTAAAGTGACAAACAACACTGCTGGAAGTGGTGTGGGTGTGACCCACACAATGCGATGAGAGCTGTGTGATAAATTTGGCACGTTGTTTTCTTGACATGACCAACTAGCATGCCCCTCCGCTCCCTCCTTTGCCCGCCCAGCCAGCCCCTTCGACGGGCTCTTTTGACTGTTTGTGGTGTTGCTGTCGTGAAAGAAGGTGTAAAATTATGATTTAGTCGATGCCAAAATGAAGATAACAAAAACAGCATGCAGCATAGCAGCAGGCAGCAGGCAGCAGACAGCAGTCGAGGTAGCTAACCTGGCAACGTTGCGTCGCCGTCGTCGTGTCGATGCCAGCAGCGAGCTCAGCAGCGTTCAGAGTGCACAATGCAGGTGACAAATCTTGGTTAGCCAATTCAGAAACAACAAACAACACAAACACCTGCAATGCCAATGCAATCCATTGCAACACCCAGATAAACTGCACAGCAGCAGCAACACAAAACCCACCAATAGCTAGCCAATAACTAGCCAGACTAGACTGAAGTTTTAATACCCTGGCATTATTCAGATTTTTAGTTTAATGCCCTAGCAAACATTTTGACTTCTGAATACCCAAATCGAACAAAAGCAGCTGCTAATCTTCAGGCACACATAAATCTGTCAGAGTTGGACTGATTTTTGTACTTACCGCAATTTTGATCATGCTTTGAGCTCTATTTTGACTTGCCAACCAAGTTCAATTTCACAATCTGTATTAGAAAAAGTTGCCAAAGTTGCTGTAAATCAACAGCAAACGTCTTTTGTAGACTTTCAATTTCATTCAATTTGTCAAAACTAAAATTGATATCGAGCGCAATTCATTAATTGATAATCGTTGCGCAGTTCGATCGATTTTACATTTAAAATGTATACAAATTATTGAAAACTTCAATTTTAATCTATATTTCATGCGATTTATTGTTATTGGCACAAAGCGTTTAGTAACTGATTGGTTGAGTGAAAGGTGCGACAAGGCTCAGGAATTATGAGCTGGCATTGCAATCGATGCTCGACGCAACAGCAGCTGTCGATTTTTGGTGGTGGCCAACCAAAAATAAATGGCAAATATCGGTCGAATGGCCGAATATAGAGAGAACGCCGCTGCCGCTTACAAATATGGTAAGATTGTGTTGCCAAAAATGCAACCGCCACGCTGCCAACTTGGCAACTGTGCAACTGTGCACCCAAAAGTGGTTGACCACTTTGGTCGTCGCTGTGTGTAGCATCCACAAAAAGCATATATATACGAGTATATGCAATATTGACGCACTTGTTGTCAGCTGGGCGTGTTTTTTAAATGCACTTGCCTTAAATGCTGTTTGTTGTCGTTGTGGCTGTTGTGGCTGTTGTTGCTGTTGTTGCTGTTGTTGCCTTAACATGGCTGGCAACTTTGTTAAATGTCAGTTTTGTGTCAAAATGCATTTGACTGCTAGAAAAGAAAAGAGCGGCTGGTTAAAAAGTCGAGAACGGGGCAGATCGCTCAAAGAGCTATCAAAATATTTTCGGTTGCCAGTTTTAGAATTGAAGAGCGCCCAGTGCGACCATAAAATATGACACGTGGGTAATATCAAAATGCCATAAACAAAGCTAAATTATTGGGCAACACTTGGAGAAATGTAAAAAAAGAATTCGAAATAGAAAAGAGACGAGACTCGAAATAGATCGCAGACCATTTAACCCGTTGGCATCATTAGCAGCTCATCTGGCAACAGCTGAGGCTGACATGTGGGCAACTGCCATCCTTAACAGCAGCTCCCCATCCACCGCCACCTCCTTTCCCCTACACTGGTTCCCTCTTTTATTATTTTTTTTTTTTTGTTGGGTTGACAGAAATAGCGTGATAATCGTGGCACGCTCTTTTGTCCCGGGGTCGTCGTGATTTCCACTTCCGATTTAACTGGAACTCTGTCTCACTCTTACTCTCACTCTCACTCTCACTAAGCATGTGTGTGTGTGTGGTTGTGCTTCCCCCTTTTCCCCGCTACTTAGTGATTTTCCGAAAAGGAAAAAACATATTCCGCTTTTGTTGAAGCATGCGGCTGTCATGTGTGCCAAATGTGCAGCAGACGATCGAATAGCGTACCTTATGTTTGATTTCATAAATACAAATACAGCCAGCGATCGCAAAGAAAATTGTATTCCACATATACTATATACCATATACGATATATCTATATATCTATATATCTGTATATCTGTATATCTGTTCTCTGCTGCGATATTTCGCCCTGGTGCGCATTAACATGTAACAGATGCGCTCCACATTGTGGCCTACAGCTTCCGATGAGGATGATGAGGAGGAGGACGACGATGAGGGGCTGCTGCGGGGGGTGGCAACAGCATTGTTTATGAACTGCATCCGCAGTCAATAAAACTTATACTTTTTGATACACTGCCGACCATCCATTCATATAGGCTTGTACAAAATGGATATATGCGATGATCTACAATGATATACAAACAGCCTTTGATCAATTTCAATTGAAAGAAATGTTATTTAATGAGAATTTTTCGTATTTTTCATTTTGTGGACTCAAAATCTTGTTCTTAAACAAATTAATAATTTAGTTACTTAAATAAACAAATGCCTCTGCACACATACTTAAAAATCGATCAATATCTTATACAAAAGTAAGGCTATAACTTTGATTTCGATTTTCAACTTATTTATTCCAAAAAATATATATAATCTAGTTAACCATACCTTCAGCATTTTCCTGCTTTCCCTGTTTATTTATGGTAAGCATTTTAGTTTCTTGAAAATCAATTATAAGATTTCGGTGCATCCACACGAGACATCTCTTCAAACTTTCGCTGCCACTCTCGAACCTAAAGCAACTTGGAGGTGCTTCTCTGAGGCATGCCGATCTCCGATCATACTGCTCGTGTCGAAGCTCGTTCTCGCTTTTGGTGCATGCAAATCCAAGCATCACAAATCGCTTATTGCCCCAGCGCCAAAAAAGCAATCAAAGGCCGCGGACCCCGACCGGGCCAACACAGTCAGCGAGGGAGTAAATGAATGAATGAGTGAATGATGCGGAGCAGAACGAAACCAATATTCAAGACTCAACACAGCCAGGTAAAGCAAATAAGCCCGAATAAAAAATCAAAAAAAAAAACATTCCATATTCGATTGGCTGGAAACCTTTCGAACTTTAACAGCGGATTCAAGCTTCAAAAATTGCGTGAAGCGGCGCATTATGGTTATTACTTGGATGTTGAATGCTCGAATGGTCGACTTGCTGATGTCGATGTCGATGTCGATGTCGATGCCGGTGTTCGACATCGTGGCTTTTTGGGGGCAGGGGCCAACTCCATCTCTGGTTACGGACAGCGCTTTGTTTGCTCATCGCTCCCAGACCAAGACCTTTGAAGGCAGCGCCGCACTGCCCATCACAGAGCCCAACAGAGCCCAACACAGCCAACAGAGCCAACAGAGCTGACCTTGTTTAAACATCAAAAAACATATTATTGCCATGCCGACCGCCTTGCGTTTTACATTTATCTTCATTTACCCTAGCAGAGGGGTATTATCAGTCGATTGCTCAGTGGATTATGCTCTAGTTTAAAACTATAGTCGAAAACTTCAGCTAAAAACATAGTTGAGACCAATATATTCATTTATATGAACTGTGTTGTAAGTTATGTGTTTATTTCATAAATAATTTATCAGCAAGCTTTCGATTTGATTACATATAAAAAGATGCGATCCAAAGCCAGTTAAAGTATCCAGCTTCCATGGTTTAGTTGGCAAGTCAACTATTTAAACTCAGCTCGTCAGCTTTGTAATTATATTTTTGCAATTATTACTTCCTTAAATGTTTAAGAATAATCAAACTTTAATTCTTTAACTACAATTTACTACTGTCAATTTGATTACAGATTCGGACCAAAGTCCTCTCACTTCATAGGGTATTAAAAGATCGGCTATTCCCACTTGGCTCATCTGCCTTGTAATTCTTTATTTTTCGGTTTGTTTTGTTGAAAAATTGCAAAAGTTAAAAACCATTTCATTGCATTTAGAGGGTTTCACTTGCCTCTCGGTTGTTGTGTGTGTTTTGTTTTGTTTTTTTTTTTTTGCGCTCAATTCGATTTGTGGCTGTTTCTTTGGGATTTGCGGCAAGGCGGCTGTTGCATTGTGTAATTTATATGCGCCACAACGGTGCAGCGGCGGTGCAGCGCTGACCAAATGAAGGCGTTGCGTGGTGCCCCGGACAACTACGTGACCTCCAATTTTAGCTCTCGGTTTCAGTTTCGGTTTCATGTGCCTAAAGTGCACATGTTGCGACTGCTGCGACTGCTGCGACTTGCCTCGACTGTTCGTGTGGTCGGCTTTGATGCGTGCCGCCGCCTTCTTTCAAGACGCAGAAAACCACACGCACCACTCAAGCACACAAACACACTGAGGCACACACACATGCGCATAGTTAATGTAACACCCAAAACTTATTCATATGCTAATTTCGCTTAGCGTTAAGAAAATATGACCATGCTGGCAGTCAAGACTTTTGTCGGTCGCACTTGTTGGTACCGTTGACTTGTGGCTTTGTTGTTTGTTTGTTTGTTTGTTGGAGCCGGCGGCAAATATCCAATTAAAATTGTTCAACGTTGCGACAATATACATATATGGACGGGCAGAGCCCGTGGATGGGGTGTGAGGGCACCGCCCAGTAAAACAAATTGCACTCATATGGCAAAAGAGGTTATGGGAAAACTTTGGCTGCGACCAGCTCAGTTTCGGGAATGCCCAAAACCAATTTGTCACAAATGGTTCGAGCTAAATATTGATAATTTCGTTAGAGTTTGCCTAGCCCAGTTATTCTTTGTCTTTATATTGTATTATGACTATTAAAATAATGATCGAAAAGCTTTTGCTTTTGAAAATCGCATCAAAACCGCCAAAGTTATGACTCGTCTTTACATACGATCTTTGATGTCTAACATTATCGATCAAATTCTATTGAATCTCTCTGAAAAACCCAAATGATTCCCTGTTAAGCGTTAGTTTCCCACCAGCCTCCCCCCAATTCAGAAATTTTTTTATAACAGAAAGTCCATAAATATTTCTTAAAAATGAATGGTAACAAATTATAAAATATGAAATTACAAAAGTATTTTTGAAGCCTTTGGCTGCCAGCTAATTAAGTGTGGAATGTTACAGCAATCAGCTGGGCTCTATACAAAAAAAAAAAAAAGAAAAACCCCTCGAACCACAGCAGCACCCCCACCACCAGCCGGCTTCAGTCATGTGGTGGTCTCCACAGACAAGTCTGCGTCTGAGTCTGAGGCTGAGGCTGAGGCTGAGACTGACCTGTTCATGTCGGCTTGTTGGCTATCAAGCTGTCGAGCTATCGAGTCTATCAACGCGTTTGTGCGTTGGGCTTGGAGCACAGACACAGACCACAAAATACAAGATACAAAATACAAAACACAAAACACAAAATACATATGTACTGCGATCTGCGGGGTGATTATCGTGGTCATTGTTACAGCCGCTTTAATGGGATCTCATGTTGATTGATTGTGCACACCTGTGAGCTGTTCGAGCTGTTCGAGCTGATGTCGATTTAGGTTTGCTATCGTTTCTTTTTTATATTGTTGAGTTTCGGGATTTGGGTTTTCGTCTGTTTCGTTGTTGCGTCTTTTGTTTTATTGTCTCCGATCCGCAGTTGCTGATGGATTGTTTTCGCTTTGAACTTAAAGCCAAAATGCTGGGGTGAAAGCTGAGCTTTCATTTTGAGCCATTGTTTGCTGGGCCTTGTTTTGGTTTATTGTTTTTATTTTGTTCGTTGTTATGCAATTGCGAGACAATTATTTGGCAAATGAAATAAACCCAAAAAGAAAAATGAAAACATTTGTTGCTTTAGATTTGTGCCGCTTCGCTGACATTTTGATGGACAGTTGCTGTTGTTGTTGTTGCTGCTGGTGCCGGACATGTTGGCGCTGCTTGGGTGGCTCCAAACACTGCCCCCGCATGTGTGGCAAGCGACTGTGGCTTCGGCATCGGCTTCGGCTTTGGCTATGCCTTTTGTCTTGTTCCGCTGCCCGCTTGCAAGTTGTATGAATTTCAAATTGTTTCTTTTTATAGGCAGCGCTTCTGCTTCGCTGTTTTTGTACCCATTAAAAGGTGCTGCGTAAAAGGGTCTCTCGAATTTATGCTAATGTAGAAGAAGTCCTCGAGTTTAAAAATGCATTTAAAAGTCATAGCATCAAATTAACCACAGCTGTTGCTTGGCGTAAGCTGAACTGATTTTTAAATATCAGTTTTCTGTTCTTGATTTTCAACTGGTAGAAGAAAGTAAATCAACAGCTTTTGCTTAAAGTGTGGCAAAGAAATAACTATAATTGGCTACAGGGTATCTCTCAGCCATACACGCTCGCCTACAACGCATTTACTCGCATTTTTGTTTTATTACTGCTTGCTGTTCATCAGCATTGAAAGCAGCAGAAGCAACCAAGCCAAGCCAAGCCGAGCCGAGCAGAAGCTCCAACTACAGCAGCAACGGCAACGGCAACGGCAATGGCAGCAGCAGCGCTTGAATGAATAATTTCCGCAGTTGGTCGTCATCATCAACATCGTCTACAAAGATTCTGCTGTGTAGTTGTTGCTATTGTTATTGTTGTTGCCGTTGTTGTTGTTGTTGTTGCTGTGACTGCCACTGCGGCTGTTTAACGTTTGGGTTCTCTGCGCCAAATGAAAATGAACACGTGCGTCCGGTTGCTGCCTCAGCTGCTTGTATACACACACACACACACACATATCTATCTATATATATATGTATATGTACATTTTGTATGTATATGTGTAGCATATGCCGCATGCATGTGTCCATCAAAGCACAACAACAATCAGAAGGCTGCACGCCCCAAAAGCAGCCGCCAACGAACAAATTTCACTTTATTGATGAGCGCTGCACTTGAATTTGTCGCTGTGTGGGTGAGTGAGCTGAGTGATCACATTCTCACACACACAAGCACACATACACACACACACACATGACAAACTATTTGCAACGCTTCGCCGCACAACGAGGCGTATGAGCGATTTGCAATAAACAACAGCTGCCCAACTGTTGCCCCGCTCGCTGTTGCTGTTGTTGTTTGCCTTGTGCGCGTTGTTTTTTTTTTCTTTTTTTTTTTTGCCTGACAGTGAAACGTGCCCCTCAGGGTTGGGGGAAACGTTGCTTGGGAGCCTCCTCTTGGTGGAATGACGCATCAGCCCAACAAAAAGGAGTGTGAGCAAACACTGGAAGTAAAAAACAACAACACTAAAATTAAAAAAATAAAATAAAAAAAAAAGACAGTCTCCAACTTCTGACAGTCAACCGAGGTACAGCTGAACTTTGACGATCTTACAAATATTATTTAAATGTACACAAAAATGATTAAGAAGTCCATCAGCTGTTTATATATTGCTTCAAAATTTGTTGCATTTCATGGAAAATCGAACAAGCGACTAATTCACACTTAAATAAGCACACAACACTAATCGAAGATTCGCAGTCCGCAAAAGGGGGTTTACTGAACTTGGCAACAGTTTGCTGGAGTTTGTTCTCAAGTTTCCTATGCCAAATAGGTTAAGTTCCAGTGCCTCAGAGATCAAAGCCCAACAACACACCATATATGTATATAGATATACATATATATATATATATATATATATATGTACATATGTCCGTCTGTATGTGGAGTGATTTTTATTGCTCTTTCAGTTTTGTTGTGGCAGCAGTCAACCAACTGTGCAATTTCAACTTGATAAACTCCAACAACAGCAACGCGATTCATTCATTGTTTGTGCACAACAACAACTGCAACAAACAGAAGAAAAAAAAACAGAAAAACAGAAAAAAGAAAAAAGCAACAACGCACTTGGCCGGCTGCGTCTGAGTTTCAACAGCTGTAGGAAGTTGCTTTATATCGCACATTATATGATTTAGCTCTGTGTGTGTTTATATATATACTCGTACATATATATATATATATATCTGTATTTATCAGACGCAATTGCTCCACCGCGCCGACGCTGCCCAACGAAGCTTGGCTCAAGCGAATCGACCCCGGGGAGACAACCTTCAAAATGCTGTGGATAAAAGATTGCAAAGCAGACATAAGCCAAATGCAGCCAGAAAGTTATTCTTGAAGAATTTCATGTTTGATTAGCTTGTTAGCTCAAGAGTTATAGTTGTTGATTGAAAACAGGAGAGAATCAATCAAGAGACTCTAAATTTGTATAGATTGGTAAGAATACTCAAACGCAGAGATATTTTATACACAACATAAAGATTTGCTTATATATTTTAATTGATATTTCAAGATTCTAAGCACAGCTCTAAAACATAATGAAATAATTCCACATTTAATATTTATAGAACTGGGACTTAAAAGACAATCAATTTAGCTCAAGTGCTTATTCAGAGCTTTCCGTTGGTTTTCGACCTCAGACACAACTCCAAATACTGCATGTGCCTCGGCTGTTCTTTAACCCTTCAACGACTGCCTAATCGGATTGTCTTCCTCAGACTGACCCTAATTTCTAATGCTTATTAATGCACCCGCCCAAATACTGTCACCCATTTTTGAAATGTGCTCTTAAGCTATGTTAATGATCTTTGACTTTGGTCACTCCCCACTATCGCTGAAAATACTGCCGCAATCTTGCCCAATATTTTTTTGGTGTGTATTTCGATCGATTTGAAATAAAACTGGCTGCACATGTTGCTCAGCTGTTTGCAATTACGGTTGAGTGGTAAAAAAAAAAAAAAGAAAAACCAAAAAGAAAAAGAAAACCAAATTGCCGGGCCAAAGAGATCTGAAAATCAAAAGGCGTTCAATGCACAATTGCGTAAGAACTGAAATTAAAATGGGCTGACAGCCAGCAGGATGGGTTGGGGGACGGGGGGAAACTGCGGCGGCAACAAATGTGTTTCAGGTGCGGATGATCAGCAGCTGCCCAGATTGCCGGAACTAAGCGACTTCCGCTCGAACCGAGAACCCCCTTCGATTTGTGGGAAAGAAGAAGAAGAGGGGCGGCAGCAAAAGCGCCAACTGCATTGACAAACAACACGTGTGATTATTGAGTGTGTGTGCGTGTGTGTGTGCGTGTGTTATATATGCTGTGAGGCAGGCAATGGCAATCAATGTGATGTTTATGCCAACGTTCGCCAGCTTGCCGGCTGCTCATCGCCTTGGCCCCACCCGTTCCCCCTCCTCAGCAACACTTTACCTCACGAGAGTCAGCCGCAAATTGCTTTCAATTATGTTGCACGCTGCTCCCGTTTTTATGGCTCGTTGCTGACGTGTCTCCACAGTTCGTTGTTGTTGTTGTTGCTGCTGCGGCATGTTCGTGTTGATGATCTGCTGTGCGACTGATCAACGTATTTATCGGGCAACTTGCAACTGCAACTACAATTGCGGCCGTAACTGCAACTGCGTTCTCGACATCTACCAAGTGTTGCAGCTCTTTATTTTTATGTTTTTCTGTATACCCTGTAACACTTATAAAGAAGGTTTATGTTTCTGATCTAGCCTGATCTCAGCACTTATCGCAGCTAAAGAGCTGAAATATGGCTTGCAAATATAAATTTCAAGTAATTTTTAATACAAATTTAAAAATTATTATTATTAAAAATTGATATAAAGCAGTAAAGTTGTAATCGTTACGTTGGCTTTTTTCATATATTTTCCTAAAGTATCTGATAGTCTCTCAAACTCTCAACTAGAATACATTTAGGGGTTCTGCCGTGTTTTTATGGCTTTGATTTTAATCGTCGACTTCAGCATTAAAATGCTTCATTTTGCCCGCCGCCCAAGAACTGCAGTAAATTGCTTGCGGAAGTGCCCCACGCCCACAAAAGTGGATGTTTCTAAAGAGGCTGAAATAAACGGTGGACGAAAGAAAGACTGCGAATTGAGTTACTCTACTCAACGCATCGTCGTCATCATCAAGTCAGCATCAGCTTCAGCTGCGTGCAAATTTGTGCTCTTCAAAACAAAGTAAACTGAAAAGTGAATTATGTCAAACCTGTTGAGAGAAAAGCAGCAGGAGCTGAGGAAGAAAGAGGGCAAGATCAAATCAGAAGACTGATCTCCATCTGCCATCTGAGAGCATCTGAATCAGACATCAGACACCAGACATCACGGAATTGAGTAATTTGTTCCAAAGACAATTAGATGCAACAGATTGTTGACTAAATTACTGAAACGTTTACTGTTTGCAGTTTGATGTTTTTTGTCGTTGTGTTCGTTTCAAAGATCGCATGAGGACGAATTCCAAATTGGCAACAGTTGCTGACAACCTGGGCAAATTCAAATAAGTTTCGTGGGTGATTAACAGAGAGAAGCAACGGACAAAAGAGAAGAAGCCTTTCTCGCATTTCATAATTTTGCAGACAATTATGTGAAGATTGCGAGACAAAACAAACAAACCTTGGGCCAAGTTAATGGCATTGAATGGGGTCAGCGCAGCGCCGAAGTGTACCAGAGCCAAGCATGCGATACGTATATATATATGTATATATATATATGTACATTTAACTGGCCACGAGAGATTGCTGACAGCAAAACTTCAGCCGGGAATTGGAGGTAGACGCCCAGTGTCATTCTAATTTCCCCCCTCCCTGCCTGTCTCCCTCTTTCTCCCACTCTGTGGGCCAAGCATCAGCAATTTGCGGTTGCAAAATGTCTTCTTCTGGTTGTTGGTAAGAACCCACAGCTGGTCCACATTTGAGCCAGCAGACTGTTGCCAACTGAGACTTAAGTGTTTGGCGTAATCTTCGTGTTTTCTCGAGTGGCATTTACTGTTCATCATCTCTGATCTTCAGGTTCTAATGAAATTTAACATTTTCTTAATCGTTTTCTTTAATCGAATCCTTTTCCTTATAATTAAACACTTTATGCTATGTTATTATTTTTATTATGACAGTTATAAACATATTTTCAAAATTGCCAATGAACTTTTGAATTATTTGTAATTTTCTGTTTACAATTGTCTAAGTCAACTGGCTTAAGGATATTAACATTGACAGAGTAGCGCAAAGAGTCTAGATGTATATATGTCTATATACATAAATATAATATCTATATCTATGCTATCATGTACGCATCGAAATCACGGCTTTATAATTGGTTTGTCAGGTGCAGATGAGGCGGCTCACAGCTGTGCCTCACTTGCTCGAATGCCTTAAAAATCAACGTCCAAAGTTGCTAAGTGAATTAAAATAATACTTCTCCTCTGCTGCAGCCTACTGCTTGATGCATGATGATGATGAAAATGATGGTGATGACGATGATGAAGATATGGTGATGGTGAAATAGACCCAGACCCAGACCCAGACCCTGACTCTAGCTGTCTGGCTGACCGCGCTGGCAAAGCTGATGATTCTATTTATTACATGGTCCGCAATTTGCAATTCCTTTTTTTCTTTTTCTTTTTTTGTGTGTTGCGTTTTAATTATTTGTGGCTTGCCGTTAGTTTTAATAAAGTTGCTAACTGTGAAACGACGTGACTGGAAAATGTGCCCGGAAAATGAGCATTTAATTTACAGCGAAAGTGTCTACATCCACAAGTACAAGTTAGCCAGCCAGCGCCATGTCCATGTTCCAAGACCAGCAACAGCGCCAAGTCTAAGTCCATGTCAGGCTCCAGACATCTATCTGATTAAAATCTCAGCGCGAATTCGCAGAAAATTCTTACACGCGAGCCCGAAGAGGACAGCTGAAAAGTTGCTGCGTTAACACCCATTTCCATTCGAGTCGCCTCGAAGTCACAAGCGCGTTTCATGCGAATTTTTTATCACGCGAGGCATTTTTGTGTGATAAGCATCTGTGTGCAGCATGAAGCCAAGTTGAACGCTGATTCTCAGATGCACAGATCGGTGATTGCCGGGAGCTGATAATATAGACGACGCCCCACATAACCACATAACCACACAATACAAAAGCCCAGGCAGGACATCCGAGGCAGTTGGCGTTTATATCAGCAAATGCACTCAAAGAAAAACTAACCTTAGAACTACTACTAGAAGAGTACATATGCAATGCCCTATCGAATTGTGTTGGGTACTTCCATCTCAAAGTATGAATATTTAAAATATCCAGCTATAAATTTGTCTTTGAAACTTACTTTCTCAAAAATGTTGTATTGTATTGATTTTTTTCCGTGTAATCACATACTACGACGAGGCTGTTTTGTCTGAACGCATTTCAAATCGCAATGGGAAACAGCTTCCAGGCGCAAGACAAACAAAAAGTGGGCGTCATATGGTAGGGCAGGCAGCATGCAACAAGTGGCAAGTGTAGTGCGCCAAGCGTTGATTGTTCTTATCTCTGGCGCGATCGCAGCCAAGCTGCTGCCATTGCTGCAAGTGCTGCCGCAGCTGCAACAAGTGGCGTGAATTGCATGCGTAGATGCAGCCTAGATATACTCTTGTTGCTGTTCTTGTTGTTGCACGCTTGCGTGTTGCCTCACGTTCACGAAAAAAAAGAAGACAAAATAAAATAAACAGAGCAAACAAGTGATGAATGTCCGTGTTATGCGATCTAATGATCTAGAAATGAAGTTAATAAATCGTTTAACCAGATGGCTCAACGCCAGGCTAGCAGACAAGCCCCTTCTTGCCCCTCCTTTCTTCCTCTTTGGATCTCCCGCCGTAAAGTAGAACACTTTGCGGATGCTGTATGATGGCCTGCTTGTCGATCGCGACCACCGGGCCAAGTCAGCAGCAGAATGCACGCAATTTGCATAACTACACTGTGCTTATAACTCCGTACATAACAAATTACAACAATTTGGTTTCGCTCACATACCAATAGAGAGATAGATAGGAGATAGGAGAGAGAAGAGAGAAGCGAACACGAGACGTTTAGCAGATGCCATAACGGTAAAGAGTGGCTCGTAAACAAGGCCAAGAACAAGCCAACAACAACCATGTTACTAACAAGAACACAAGCAGATTACAAGCCACTTTGGATGTTTGTATTTTTATTTATGCTGTATCTGTATTTATATATTATTATGGTCATATAAGTCTTAAATTACAGTGGGGCTTTTAAGCTACTATAAACTACCTTAGGCATTTCTTTATATATATTTTCGCAATACTCTTTTTGTTGTATTTTTTACGATTATTTATTTAATTGAATGGCGCTTAGCATGCTTAGACATTAATACATATTTACATGCATATGTTCTAACGAAAAATTAAAAAGTAAAATTGTGTTTTACTTTGATTAACATGCTTTTAATTGGGTGTATCAGGCAATCATACATGGTTTAATGGTGACATAAATGCACTGCATACTCTTAGGGCGGATCGCAGTATTTCGATCCCACAACGCGCACAAAACACAAAGCATACTTTTAGGCTGCAAAATAAAATACTACTGTAACACGACTTGAGAAATATAAATTATGCTGCATACTCCTAGGTGCACACTGGAGTCTAGAAACGAGCGTCTAATTCGAACACATCCTCACGGATTATGGACATGGTGCTGTATTCAAGGATTATCGCATCATCTATGAATACAAAATCCAACCTAAAGTTTCATATAAATGTAAGTTTTATTAAAACATGCTTTAATGTGTTTTCTATTATTATTTTGTTTGTATCATGCTTAAATTACAGTGTGGCTATGAAATAAGCTCCACAAATATTTCAATTTGCGCAGCAATTAAATCTAATATAAATAGGCAGTCATTTAGTGGTTGTGTATGTTGTTGTGTATTATTAATGGCTAAGTAGTATTACCAACTACATATTTAAACTGCAATAGATAGAGAAGCAATAAGTTAGCGTACATTAAATAATATCGGATCACGTTTTAGTATTTACCTAGTATTTAAAATATTTAAGACAGAAACCCAAAGGACTCCCAAAGTCGCAAGACCTGTAAAATATAGAAAACAAAATCTGCATTAAAATTGTGTAGGTCGTGTTATAAATATAAAATTCTTTCAAATATGGAACTCAGTGAATCGGATTTTATTCAAAATTTTTCATTAGTCTAACATATGATAATTCATCATTGTACAATATAAAATGTTTGTATGTCCCTTAAAACAATTCTCACCTTATAAGCTTTTTCAAATGGGTTCCGCCGCTTGAGAGATCCGCAATCCTGGGTAAAGAATACGACTGCAAATGTAAGAAAAACTTTAGATCAACTGTTTAACTACATTTAAACTAAAGTTAAGTTCAATGAAATTTCAGCGATAATAAATTTACACTAATCAAGGTATTTCATAGGTGTCCCAAGGTAAAAACTTAGCTCATCATTACTTTAATTATATATAAGTAAAATTAAGCACAACTCACCTTATAGACAAATATATAGAATTATGTGTTCTTGCTTATTGTGTATCCAAGTATAAACTGCAAATAAAATACAAGTTATTTAGTAAGAATAACTAAAATAACAAAAAAATGTAGATCCTCCATGTTTGTCAGTTTAAAATTTACACTAATCAAGGCATACTCGTATGTCATAGGTGTCCCAAGGTAATATATATATATATCATCATAGAAAGCAATTCCCCCAACCCAGATTACCAGTACATTTGAAATTTGCATTGCCAGACGGAATGACAATTTATAGAAAAAAGTGTTGCATATTTTGTGGTGCTTTCTTCAACGTACTCATTGAAGTAATTCCCAAATGGTTCTGACTTCGAGAAGGTAATACGGGTTCATCTTTTTGTCTTTTTATCTGTCTTTTTTAACTTTTGTTTACAAGTGTTATTGTTTTTTTCGGAAATCGATTTCCATTCGCAGAACGTGCAGTTATCGATAAAATAAAATAAAATTACATTTGAAATTTGCATTGCCAGATGGAATGACAATTTATAGAAAAAAGTGTTGCATATTTTGTGGTGCTTTCTTCAACGTACTCATTGAAGTAATTCCCAAATGGTTCTGACTTCGAGCAGGTAATACGGGTTCATCTTTTTGTCTTTTTATCTGTCTTTTTTAACTTTTGTTTACAAGTGTTATTGTTTTTTTCAGAAATCGATTTCCATTCGCATTGTAGATCCTCCATGTTTGTCAGTTTAAAATTTACACTAATCAAGGCATACGAGTATTTCATAGGTGTCCCAAGGTAATATATATATATCATCATAGAAAGCAATTCCCCCAACCCAGATTATATTCCCGAAGCTCTGGCTTACCTATTTAGAACGCATATCGGGTGCGAATGTCCTCCAATTTCTTGCAGATCTGATTCGGAGTGCGGAACATGTCGCCCGCAATGCTCTTTTGCTTGGATGCATCAACCGATAAATACTGTTCGCACAGATCACCATCGAGGACATTCTTCACCGGGTAGTAGGAGCTGCGGTAGCTGAGATGATCCCGACCACACAACGGCGGATTCTCGTTCCGCATATGCATCTCCAGATGCTGGAAGAAGTCATAGTCCTCGCGACTGGTGAACGGCACAAAGGCGCCAACCGTGCCACTCAGCGTGGAATAGATTAGGGCCTCTGAGCCACCGGGAATGAGGGTGGCCTTCTGCAGCGACATGATTATCTCGCCCACATGGAACGAGCAGATGTTCTCCGATTTCTGTGAGGCGCCTGACAACAGACCACGATCCCAGAGCGACTTGGTGCCAGTTGGATCCTCGTCCACATCGTCAGTCACCGAATGTGGCAGTCGTTGAATGCTCAGATTGCCAAACTTATCCGCAATGGCAATCGTATCGTAATCCAAGAGCGTTGTCGCAGTCACCCAACGTGGATGCGTATCATCCGCGAATATGATGAGCTGATTCTCGGCGCGACGATAGCGTATGAAGAAGACAGACTCCTGCACATCGGAGACGTAGACACGATGACCCATCGCCTGGATGTTGACAATCTGGTAAGGAATGTGTTTGTTCTCGCACTTGCGCAGCATCTTCTTCTTGCCAAGATCATAGATGCGCAGCATGCGGCCACAGCCAGCCAGCAAGCGCCCCTGAAAGCCGCACAAGGCGCCAGGTATCTCCTCAATCTCCGTGCGATGCAGAAACTCCAGAGCCGAGCAGGTCGGATCAATTTTATAGACATCAATACAACCGCCCTGCGAGATGCGTGGATTCAGCTGCAGATCCTTGGCAATGCCCACGGCCAGATAGTAGCGTCCATCGGCCGCAATTGAGAACTTCAGCATCGCCATAGCCATGATGGCCTCGTTCTGTGCCAGCGGCACACTGAACATCGTCTGGCCATGCATGGCGTCCAGGCAACGGATCTGCGATGCCCACAGACCGAGTCCCGCCTTGGGAGCGGAGAACATATCCTCGGGCAGCACTTCATTGATGAACGCGTTCGCCATCTCTCTGGCCAGGTCACGCTCCTCGTCGCCGGCAGCGCTGCGCATCTCTTCGGCCATTTGCTCCTTACGCTCGTTCTTTGTCTCCTCGGTGTAGGCATTGTGATCCGTCTCCGCAATTAGCATGCGTCCCGTATCCGGATGGATGACAAAGGCGCGTGGCGTAAACTGCAGTGGAAACGCCACCTGATTGAAGACTGCGCCCAGTTTCTCCAGCGCCAGGATGCGCAGCGTATTCGTCGATATGGCCACAATGCCCTCGCTACACTGCTCGCTGGAGAAGCCTGAGGCGTACTCCAGTGTCTCATACGACAGCGGGGTTAAATGGAAACGATTCTGATGGTAATACGACAGCCAAGTACGACTGGACATGGCCAAGACAGCTTCGGAGCCCTGCATCTTAATGCGAAACAACTTCACTGGTCGCGAGCCCAAATATCTGGTGCGCGTATCGGCCAAATCTCCAGACACGGGATCCAGCACAGTGCGCAACAAGACACCGTTGCTCAAGCCAATATTCAGATAGATTGTGCCCTTATTGCTGCCACTACGCTGGGCAGGCACATCCTCATCCGCACCGCTTGCGTTTGTGGTGCTCTCCGTGTGCCCCATCTCGACCAGACACAGCGACTCGGCAGGCGAGGGCAGCGCCTGCATAGAGCAAGGCGACAAACAGTTGTTCGGATCCAACGAGAGTATGCGCACAGTGTTGTCAGCGAGGCCAACAGCCAAGAACCAGGAACGCTGCTCGCCCTCAGGCACAGTGCCCAGAGCCATGCACATGATCTCTGCCGGCATCTCCGAGCGTTCTGTGTACTCGTTTAGCTCGCCAGTCTGCGGAGATAAGGAGATTAGTAATCAGCTCAACAGGCTTAAGAGTTAAAAGTCATTGTCTAATTAAAGCTCAGCACTGCAGGACACAGAGTGTCTCAACATGATTGTTCTTTTTCGTGTTTTTGTCATCAGCGCAATGTGGGGCGGAAAAAGGAAAACTAAGTACAGAAAACATGATCAGCAACTACTCTCGTTAATTTATCTATTTGTTGTATAGTAAATAAAGTCTCTATTGGCAAGTGTACTTAGAGTTCCTTAATCGATTCGATAAATCAAAATTATATGCTTACCGGATCCATTTCAAAGTAGACCAATTCGCGACCGGAGAGCGTAATGACCACCTGGCGTTGATTGACGGCGCATTTGGTAATGGACTTCTTGCCAGGCGCTTTCCACTCGTTCACACGTTTATCGGAGCGTATGTGACGAATGCCATCGGGATACACCTGCACCAGAGCATCGTCACCGAGAGCAGCACAACACAATGTTGGCGTTGTGCCCAGAAACCCGCTGTCCGTCACTTCCTCGACGGTCTCACCAATGCTGAGCACGAGCGTGGCATTCACGAAGGATACGATGATATAGGCATCAAACTCATCTAGAAGTAAGGAGCACAACACAAACAGTTTTGCCATCAATAAAAAATGCTTGAACGCAACAACAAAATTGTAAAGTGAATTTGGCGACATTGAATAATCAGTTTATCAATTGTAATCAATGGATATTCAGGTGAAACACGGTTGATAAATATCGCATCATGTTCAATGTCTGAAGAAGTCTTAAGCTTAAATATAATTCAATAAAGGTTTTGTATCAATTTGTTGTAGTATCTGTTGACTTAAGAGCTGCAGTAATGTTGCCTTACCTATCGCTTCACAAAAGACAAATATAAATTATAAGTATTACAGACGAGAGGAGTATTGGATAACTCTCGCAATTTTATATCTGTTCGATAGTCACACACAACAAACAGTTGTTGACGTCTGTGTTTAAGCGCCTGAAATAAGAGAGAACTGGTGGTTGATAACTTGTGGCTTTTGGGATCGTGTTTATATATAGTTTATACTGACTAGCATTGTTGGCATTTTAATGTCAAACGCGAACGAAGGGTGGTTTTTTTTTTTTTTTTTTTATTTATTTATTTTTTTTTTTTAACAATCTTTTGCCATATATGAATGTATGTTTTCATGTTTTGAGGATCTCAAGATCGACAGTTAGAAATATCGAAATCAACAATCCTAGTACAGTCTATATTTATATATATATAGAGCAATTAATCATAAATTGTTCATCTTGGGTATCGTGTTCTGTATCATCAATGCACCAGTTGAATTATTAGAAACATTTCACAGCTATCAAACTTAAGATTCTAAACTTAGTTCTAGTAAATAAGCAGACAGATAAAAAGTCTTTTGTTGGACTCACCATCAATGCGTTTCTTGACAGTCCACACGGCATTTGGATTACCGGGTAGCTCCGAGACAGCCATCTCAGATACCTCGAGACCGTGACGCAAAACGCGCAAAGTTGATCGTGGACCACGCCCGCAGAGTACATACAGCTGCGGTGTATCTTCGTTGGCCAAATCAGCCACCTGTGAGGTGATGATTGGCGCAAACGAGGGCAACTCATCGACCAGAACGAGATTCTTCAATGCACGTGGAGCGAAGAAGAAAGTTTCACCCTCCTCCAATGGCATGGCAGAGCTGAATTCGGGCTCATCATCGTCGTCACCCAGATGTGCAATCTGATAAAGATAACTACAAAGAGACAGACAGCAAGTTAGCCAAGCTTAACATCACATAAATCGATAAAGTTTACTTACTGGTTGCCAAATTCGCTGGCCACAAACAAGAAACCCGTCTTTAACACACACATTGCCGTTGCTGGCGGCACCGTATCAAAGTACTTGAGCTTGATCTCGGACACCACATCGTCATCTGTCTCGAGGGTGATTTTGAAGATGTCGCCTTGCTCGGTTTGAAGCAGAAAGAAATACATGCTCTTTGTGCGATGTGTGGCCGAGCAAATAAAGATCATGCCACGTTCCGGATCATCGAGATCATTACGGCGACGCGGAATGGGACAGCGAATGTCATGCTGATCGCCCAGATTCTTGTACGTCAGATAATTCTCTGAGCAGATGAGCACACCCGAGGGTCCGTCATTGCCGCCAGGCACAGAGACCAAAAAATTGGCATGCTCCTCCAGTGGTTCAGAGTATTTCCGCACCACATGATTCAAACCTAAGTCAAGCTCGTAAAATGTCAGCGTTTGCTGTGTGCGCTGTGCGGCGTCACCTGCAATTTAAGAAATAGGAATTGTTGTAATACACAGATATAGGAAACATAATATAGAAGATTGAAGAATGTGGGCCACAAATCAGTGAAGTGCTGCTAGGTAAGTTACAGCAACACCAATGGTTCAGTGGTCACATTTATCTAGCGCTATGTACAAGCAGTGTCCATGGATTTATTAGCCACAGACACTGGAATTAAAGCGCCAAGTGAAAAATATAAATCGCTTTGTATTTATCTCTTTTACCTGATGGATCCAAGTCGGCCTCCTCATAGTCGATTTCCAGACACGCAAACATGGGATTATCAAAGCCAACATCCACGCCAACCATGTGATAAGTCAGCGTGTTGGATTTGTGTGCCTCCAGGGGCGAGGATATGGTTAGACGCGCCTGTGTGTCACGATTCATGATGTATGCCAACTTTTGTTTCTCAACGGCACCAATCATCACGGCACGGCCCTTGGGATCGATTGCAAAGTATTGGCCCGGCACAATGCGACGACAGCCCGACTTTCCAAATGTTTCCTGATGCACTTTCTCCAGCGAGTTCTTGCTGGGAATGTACTCAAGAATGACAATGCGACCAGAATCAGAGCCAATCACAATGTAATCTATGAAAAGAATGATTGAAAAACTTATTAAATTCAAATTATGGTTATTTTAAAAAAGAATAATATTTTGAGGTTATATTTTTTTGTAACTCGAAGTTTCAGTTCACCATACCACAAAAATGGGGTTATGGCAAATGCGACGCCAAGTTTAATTCATATCGCACCTAGACACAGTCAAAAAGGTCAAACTGGGACAACCACAAAAAGGAGTTGCCTCAGTTGGGTTTTGTGCGTCGAATAAAAAATAATTATGTATTACAAAATGAGAAACTAACCTTTTGTGCCGCCAGTTAAGCGAAAGGCCATCAGCGCTCGAATGCAGCCAAATATTTCCGTTGACATCAGCGTATGGACTTTGCCGGTGTTGGGATCGGGTCGCAGCAATTCCAGCGACTTGCCACGTGACAAGAGCACCTCCTGCTGCTTGCCGCCCGAGAAGTTGCCGTGCACGGCGTGCGTGACGCCAGTGCCCTTTTGGAGCGTCAAATTATATAAATACATCTTTGAAGCTGTGCTATTTCAGGTCGAAATTATTGCACTGCTGAAAATTTTTGTTTTAAGGTTAGAAACGTCCAACGTATTGTGAATATAAATTTTGCAATAGCTATTTAAACGGGTTTGTACTACTTTGAAAACCATGGCCACAGTAAGGATGAGTCGTGTCGCCTAACGATGCTAGTAAGCAGCATTTGATTTTTTAATTTTGCACTCTTCAATTGCGACCAAATCGCAGACATTTCTGCTTTCTGGAGATACTTTGTGCGCATTAATTACTAAAATATTAACTAATTCAATTTGTTGTGGACTTAGATAATTACCTTTTGCTTTCTTATTCAATGAATTGACACATTTTAATAATGATGCGCTTGGATTTAAATTT
This sequence comes from Drosophila basisetae, assembly GCA_035041595.1. NCBI lineage: Eukaryota > Metazoa > Arthropoda > Insecta > Diptera > Drosophilidae > Drosophila > Drosophila basisetae. The sequence continues at coordinate 3,554,000 of JAWNLB010000020.1, forward strand.
TTTCACAATCACTCCAATGGCGTCATTTTTTAGAGCCGCCGCTTGGCTTGACCGGCGAAGAAAAAGTGGATGGCGGAAAACGCGGTTGGCGTTTGACAGCCTTCATGAAGAAGCACAGAGTTGCTGGCGCTTCGATAACGATATATCGATATTTTCAGTTTGGTAGACCTGAACGAACAGCTGTCAGATGACAATAATATTGTAATACAATATATTTTAGTAGTCCAGCAGGTGGCCATTGAGATGGAGGAAAGTTTGTATGAGGATGCAAATGATAAAATAAGGCTGGGAGAAGAGCTGAAAAAAGCGCTAGTCGAGTTCGAGGACATTCCTGGTGTTGCCAAAGTGCAACGCAAAATACAACAGGAATTGAAATTCTTAGAAAAGGTCTGTTCAGTTCAATTTAACTTAAGTGTATATACATATATATCTAAGATGCACTTTTAATCAGGTTACACGCACAAAAACCTTGAAAGAGAATCACATCACGAGCAGCAACTTTGTCAATTATGAATTTCTGATAAAAACACTGAGCCTGCAGCAAGGAGTCGTTGATATTAATGCTGTATTTCCACTCGAATCCCGGGACAGTCCGCTACGAGTTGATATTGTGGCCAATAACGGTCTAAAATGGATTAAGGTCATTGCGCGTAACTCCAAATCCATCGAGGAGGCGGCCCGTGGCTGTGTCAGTTTTGGGGCACGTAGCGTTCTGGATCAAGCTAATGATTATTTGGAGGCCAGCGAGTTGCATTTCTGCATGTTTCATCGACCCAAGGTAAATATAACAATTGGAGATTTTCTTTTTTTTTCCCCTTTCTCACAGTGATCTCTTTCAGATTGTATTTTATTTCTCGAACAAAATTGAGACATCATTGCATGATGAACTCAAGGAGATGGGAGTGCAAACCGCATCGTTGGAGAAGCCCGACATGGATGTGGATCAATATGCCACCATGTCCGATGAGCTGAATATTGATGTCACCACAATGCTGGCCTATACCAGTTCTCTCACCAACGGCGGCTGCAACTTTGTGTTTAAGGAACCACTTTTAACCGAACAGGCGGAGAAGGAGCGTGAATGTCCTGTGAAACCGATACTTGAGAAGATATTTGAAGGCAAGCGTTTGGTGTGCTGCCAATTGGCAAACGACGCATTTCAAAATATACTCTCAGTGCTCGGCGGCGTCAAGGAACGGGAACTTGCTGTTGAGTTTATGAAACGCGTTACGGTTTATCCAGATGTTGAGAAATTGCCCGAGGAGTTTTCCAATATACGATTTACGGCTAAGGTCAATGAACGTAGCCTAAAGATATTTAGTTTTGGCATGGAACGTAAAATATTTACAGTTACTTCCAATAAGGCATTTGTCAGATCAGCTAAGATGCAGGTTCGCACTTTTTTTTAGACCGTGGTAAATATTATTTCCGTTACAAAATATTCATATTTTCAGGGAATCAACGTGCCCGTTTTTGTGCATGCATCACGAGCGCTAACTGAGGGCAAACAGGCAAACGCTAAACCGATCTAAAATGAAATTTTTATTTTTGTTTAGCAATAAGTGTTTAATTTAATAAATATAAATGTGCTTGAAAACAAACGATTGTTCACTTTCCAATTTAATTTTCAAAATTTGGTTATCTGAAATTATCGATATATCAGCAGCTGTCTTGCAGGGTTACCAAGCAGCTGACATACTGCGTATGTTAATAATAGAGATAAACAAGAGAGAAAACATGGATTGTGCACCGCTGAATTTGGTAAATAGAAAACAAAATAATTGCGTTTAATTTGTAAAAATTAATTCGTGTTAACACGTAGGCGCATTTCCATGAACGTCGGTCCGAGCGCTTTATGCGTCACCATCGCTACGAGGAGGCAATCAAAGCGCTGGAGACTTCACTAATCTATTTACAAGATGCATATAAAAATGTACAATTGGCCAAATCGAAGGAAGTGTTGGACACATTAACGCTTGATTTTCAGCGCAAACTGCGTCAGATCGAGATGCGTAAGACGCAACATGGCCTCACCAAGATGAAGGATTTTGTTCAGCTCAAGGAAACTAGTCCGATGCTGCCACTGCGACCCGAGCACGGCGTCGGATCAGCGCAATCCGTTGCCAAGGCCATCGATAAGACCGTGCAGGATTTCGATGCCAAGTTTACATCGACTGTAGATCGAATACCTAAAACAACGCCAACATTAGTTGAGCTCAAAGTGGAGACAATGATCAAAAACGATGCGCAGGCAGAAAGTCAAGAGTTCCACAGTTGTTCAGTATTGGAGCGAAGCTCAGAGCATGATATGCCATCACTGACACCGTTGGAGTTGCCCTCGTTCGATTACACCATGTTCACCAGCTCATCGGCGCCCTCGCTGGCCAGCTACATCGGCATGGCCGAAAGTTTTCAAAAGTAAATCGTTATCAAGTCAATAAAATGTAACTTTTAGTTTCTATGTATCTATGTATTTTTTTATTTGGCCATCAAACCCTTGAGCAGATCATCCATATCTGTTTCAGTCTCCACATTCTTCAGCAACAGCAGCACTTGGGCCTCCATCTCGCACAGAATATCCGGCTTTGTGTAGGTGATGATGAGAGTATTGAACTGATGATGTGTGCTAATTTTGGCCTGCAGCGGGGGAACACTGCATCTATCCAGATCTGGTACAGGTATTACCTTGTAGTATTTCTTATTGCTGGTACGCACAATAATCGCACGCTTCTCAGCATCGGCACTAACATTGTAGACGCTTAGCGGATACGACAGATTACGTATGCGCCACTCAATGTTCTTCTTCGTCACCCGTTTGGTTAGCAGCGGAGCCGAGTTGCTTTCGCGCAGCGTAAATTCGCCGGCAGACAAGGTGTCAGCATCACCTCCACCACCACCACCGGCAGCTGCATTTGTCTTATTAGCGGCACTCCAATTAAGTTGTCGTGGCTCCTCGCCAAGCTCAATCTCCCACTCGGGCTCACCCATCAGTTGCTTACACTTACGCCAGGCTCGTCGTTGGACTACGCCTGTGTCCATATTGTATTCCTCGGCCATTTGACGTCCATCGGGAAACTTGTAGAGCACCTTGCGCAGCCGACCGCTAATCATTGAGTTCTTCTCGGCGGATTGCAAGTAATTCAACCAGTTTTGGTAGGACATTTTGTCTCTGTGAATGGAATGGAAAGAAATCTACAAACTAAATTTGATCGATGGCGCAAAAGCACATTTTGTTTTTCGTTCGATTTTGCTTTTGCCTGGCAACCAGGGCTGTCAGCTGTTTCTCATTTGTTTACAAGACGTCACAGAGCGAGCTGCCAACTCGTCGCAATTTCTGTCATAAATTTCGACGGCAAAGTTGACGTGGCCGCAAATGACCGCATACAAATACACATATATTTCATCATTCGCTATTTTATAGTTTCTATATCTATTTAAAGTAAGTCAATTCACGGTACTCATTTATAAATAGACGGATAGCCTAACTAGACGTGTGTATTTCATACTAATTAAGGAAGAAAAAACATTCTTTTCAGCATACGAAAGTGAGAGCAAAAGAAAAATCGAACAAACCTTTAACTTTACCACAAAAAAAAAAAAGAAAAGGGAAAAAGTTGCAAAAATGAGTTTGGTGTGGACTTTGATCGCCGGATTTTTGTACGCCGAGATTGCGGTTGTGTTGCTGTTGGTGCTGCCCGTGGCCAGTCCGTACAAATGGAATCGTTTCTTCAAATCCAAATTTCTGGCCATGATTGGCAAGCAGTCGCACATCTATTTCTTTGTTATAATGAGTGTGCTGGTTCTGCTCCTACTGGACGCCATACGTGAGATGCGAAAATATTCCAGCACTGACAATATCGGTGAGGTTCACCTCAATGTGGAGATGCAGCACAGCATGCGTTTGTTCCGGGCCCAACGCAATTTCTACATTTGCGGCTTTGCTGTCTTCCTTGTGCTTGTCATCCGCCGTTTGGTCACACTGATCTCATCACAGGCCAATCTTCTGGCTCAGAGCGAGGCATCGATGAAGCAGGCTCAGAGCGCCACGGCCGCCGCACGCTCCCTGATGTCAGACAAGACCGACAAGGCTAAGGAGGCCACCGAGGACACCACACTGAATGAGGTAAGTTTTAGATTTATTTGTATATATATTTTTGGAAAGTTGAGTTTTTGCACACCGTCCACCCGACGATTCCGCAAGGCATGTTTACAGAGCTTTACACAGAGATATCCTCCTAACACCTTTAAAGCGTTCCGTTCGCTACTCACCACCAGCTGTACAAAATCCACGCGATATGTTATTTAATTCACCCACATAGTTCAAATGTTGGGCCATAAAAACCAAAGAAATACACCAAGTAAAAAAACCTTCTCGTCAACGCTCTTTAAACAGTTGAAAAGCCTGCGGAAACGTGTGCAAGGACTCACCGCCAAATTTTCCTAAATCTTTCGAACACATTCCTCAAATACACGCCCAAAAACACATCCACACACACACAAAAAAGAGCCACGCTTCAAAATTGAAATCACGACCCATTTTACAGCTCAACAAGCTGAAGGAACGCGTCCAGCAGCTGACATCCGACTTGAATCGCGAGAAGAAGGACAAGGAGGCTGTCAAGTCGCAGGCGGAGAGTCTCAATCGCGAGTACGATCGGTTGACCGAGGAGTACAGCAAACTGCAGAAACAGATCACCATTGGAGGCGTTGGCAAAGCCGACAAAGATGAATAAGCGAACGCTACATCAATAATATTTAAAGAATGATAAGACTTCAAAATGAAAAACAAAAAAAAAAAAAGAAAAGAAAACGGCGGTGGGGGCAAAGGCATCAAAATGAAATTACTTAAAGATTATTGAAGATTATAAATTGAGCAAACAATGCACACCTACACAAACTACATACGCCTACACACAACCAGTAGAAGCCTAAAGCTTAATGCATTAACATGTATCAAATACAAGTTATAGATAACGAAATACTGGATTTATTATCTCATGTTTTTAATCTATATTTGTAATGTTTCGTATTATAATGTAAATGTCCTAATTCTTTTTTATTTTTGTTTGCCGCAGCCAAACTTATTTCTTGGCTACACTCAATAAATAACATTTATAACTTATTAAACAAACGAGCAGGTTTATTATGAATCATGTTTTCCGATTCAAGATCAACATCAGACTTAAATGTTTATCGATGGCAAATGACGTCATGTTTGTGACATACCTTTGGACATTGATAATTTAGGTATTTCATTATAATCGCATATCAATTAGAATATACTCGTATACGTCAACGGAATACAAGATATTCTATTCCCACCAAAAGCTAACTGAGAAACTGGGCGTCTCGGAGCGCACGTAATGCCACCACTTGGGCGGTAAATATAAACAATCGCCGGGCTGTAAGAGCAACTCGTAGAAACGTGCTCTTCGCAACAGTGGAAAATGCTCAAAGTCCGGTTTGGCTGCATCGATTTGCGATGTGTTATTTAGAAACTCGCTCTCGTGTGGATAGAGATTTGGTGTGTCCGCTGGCGAGGCTAGAATGATGATCTTGCTGCCAAACACTTGACAGAGCAGATTGTGTTTGGGATCGTTATGCATGGGGGATATGGTGTGACGTGGTCCCAGCCAGGCTTTGATGTCCACATCGCTTGGAGTGTCGCCGGAGACGGTGCAATAGTCCGGCACACAGATGTCCGACTTGAGTGTGGGGATCTGGGCAAAGAGTTCATGTTGCGCCAGATACTCCACTTCCTGGTTATCATCACTGCTTGTTTCCCGGCCAAATTGTCTGTAAAGAAAGTCACGTATTTTCACCAGCTGCTGGGACCACTCATCGCTGGCGTAATTCGAGCCAATTTCAATGGGCACAGTTCGATTGCCGGCGACTTTTAAAAGATAATTTAAATCGCGCCATTTGCTAATTGCCGGCCAGTGATTAATTGTGTTTAGCAGTAGCGTTGGCTGCTCTGCCTGATAACAGCTGTTGCGAAATTCCAGTATGCTAGGTGCATTCAGTTGAGGTATATCACAGCGTGAACTGATCCGCTCCAGAGGCGCCAGAATCGGCAGAGGCTTTGAGTTGTTCCCTGCAACATCTTCATCCAGGTAGCTCATTAGGGCAGCTTGTAGCTCTTCAAACTTTGCATATAGCTTATCTGTGCAGCCAAGCAATTGAGCCTCGTCCAGAATAGCGCCACATTTCTCACGTTGCTCATGGTTTGTGCTCTCCAAAAGCATAAAAATTATCTACTGAGGGTAAAAGTTATCCTCAATACACACATAATGTTATCCCAACACCAACCTTGAAGTAGCAGCCGAGAGCATAGACCTTGCGTATGACCAGCGGCACGCTGCTAAAGTGTCCGCTGTGGATGCGCTCCCAATTCTTGTCCACCAATGCTCCAATCAGATATGAAATTTCCTCCTCCGACGACGAACCTTCCAGCTTGCACAATTCCAAGTGATTTGCAGCGCGTTTGAGTATATAACGAGCTTCGACTTCATGTTCAAGCAGCGCTTCTATGTCCGCAAAGCGTGGCAGTAATTTGATGAGCTCCAACAAAGGTTCCACAGCTGCAAACATTGGCAAATCAAAATATAGACATAAATCCGATCTGTTTTGATAATTAAATCAGCTGATCATACTTCAGTGCTTGACAAGGCCGTACGTCACACTTTTGGTATTTAACCAGTTGTGAGCTGGTCACACTATAATTCCATCATTGTGTTAAATGTGAAATGGAACCAGCCATAAAGAAATCAAAAATGGTCAGCGACAAATTCAAGCATAACAAGAAAAAGTACTACCAGCAGCACAAAAAGCAGGTGCTGCAGCCGGGACAACGGGGCTTCCTCGTCACCTGCAACATGAACGAGAAGGCCTGCGTTCGAGAATGCTACAATCTGTTGAATCACTACGCGGATAAATTGTATGGACCCGAGATGAAAGAGGAAACGGAAGTGCAGACCAAGGCAAAGGATAAGGACAAGGACAAGGATGGCAGTGATTACTCGGATAGCTCCGATGACTTGGATGCGGCTGTGGCCAAGTGTCGTGAATCATTCGCCCAGCGCAAAATGCGTTTCCAAAAGGTTGACACCGGCACCACAAACTGTTTATTTATACGCACCAAACTGGAGGATCCACTGGCTCTGGGCACGCATATAGTCGAGGATATCATTGCCACTGGCAAGGCCATGTCACGCTTTGTGATGCGCCTGGTGCCCATCGAGGCGGTGTGTCGTGCCAATATGCCGGACATTATTAATGCCGCTGGAACACTCTTTGACAAACACTTCCTCAAGGAGGCTACTACGTATGGCATTATCTTTAATCATCGCTACAATCAGCAAATCAAACGTGATCATATCATTAAGGAGTTGGCCGATCTGGTTAACTCCAAGAACATTGGCAACAAAGTGGCGCTGAAGAGTGCCAAGAAATCGATCATTGTCGAGGTGCTGCGTGGCTGGTGTCTGCTCAGCGTCATTGACAACTACCTGGAGAACAAGAAGTACAATCTATCAGAGCTGACGCATCCCACTGGGCAACTGCCAAAACCAGACGAAAAATCGAATGAGAATGTTGACAACGAATAAAATATGTACACAAAAATCCAATTTTTGTCATTTATTATTAATATTATTGGCTAACTTTGGAGTGTGTGCATTTGTATCCTTTTCCATATCCATATCCATTGTCATGTTTATCAGTTTACAGCTAAAACTATATATGTAGTAGTTAAACTAGGACTAGATCCTCTCAAGCATTGCGCTTGAGCAGCACCTTCACCAAACCAGCGATCTTTTCGTAGGCCATAAACATCAGCGCCGCCGTCAGCACAGTCTGCAGGATCTTGGCCTCCAGACCACGGAATAATCCAGCAACGCCCTGATGCTGCAGGATGCTGAGCATCAGTTCCAGCATCGATTGTTGCTTTAGCTTGCCAGCCGCCGCTTCTTGTGATGTGGAGGCAATATTGGCCGCATCATTGGTGCGATGCCGCTGTTTGGTTTGGACCAACTGCAGCGGATAGGTGAGCACCGTGGCAAATGCCTTGGCAATGGCGCCAATCAAAAAGAAACTCAGACTGCCCATCTGATCGCCTGTGAAGATCTGAATGTTGCGCTTGAGCAGCTCGTACATCATGAACTGCAGCGCCGGATTCGAGACAAGCATCAGCGATGGAATCGTGCCCGACCACAAGCCCAAGATGCCCTCGGACTTGGCCACATACCGCAGACCCTGCAGCAGACTCTTGTAGTGCTTATTGACCTCGTCCGATGTGCCGGCCACGTTACGCATGCGCAGACGCGTGTTGACCACCCAAAAGGGTGTTGTCGTAAATACATTGATGATGCCAGCGATGCTGCCGAGCAGCAGATCCTTCAGCGCACTCTGCTGCCCACGCGAGCCATTCGACGTAACCATTTTGAGGGCATGGAATGTGTAGAAATAGACAAAATTCGAGATGCACAAGCTCTGCAGCACTGGACCCAGTCCACGATACAGCGCCTGGAAGCCCTCGCCCAGCACAATCTCCTTGATGACCTGCTTGGTGCTGCGCACCTCGCCGCTCTCCTCCACTGCAACGAAAAGGAGAACACACCGAAGATAAGATACTCTTGTGGAAAGATTTCCATGTTTCTTTAGGATTGCTTTAAACCTAAGACATTATTCATTGTTTATTATAAATACATATATTATTTATCTTCTCGTCTGCTGCTGCTGATCGAAAATATATATTTTTTAGGGTGTTACAAACTACACGCCATAAACACAATACAGTTCTCAAGGTTGTACAAAAGCCCATTTACGGAAAGCGTTAATTTAAATTCTGAGTGGACTTTGGGAATGCGTTCAATGTTTATCTAGCCGCCGCAATATGCTTATCAGTTCACCGGAAGATAATCCGGAATACATTTTACTTACATTGGAGGCGCGAGCGCACTGTGTCCAGCGGATAGAAGGTGCTCATCGCAATGCATCCGCCCTAATTAAAATTGATAACCGGAAATATAAGTTAAGTTTTCGTGTTAATATTAATTTACTTACCGCTGCGCCGGATACGGCATGCACCCAGTTTTGATAGCTAAAAACCTGGCCAAGTTTCGATTGAGCGACCATTTTGGAATTGTATCTGCGTTTTGTTTCCAGCAGTTAATTAATATTTGTGCGGCGTTCAGCGACTGACTGATTTGACCAACGAAGCCGGCTAAAGGCGAACTCGAAAAGACGACGAATTTGCTTCTAGCTTGATTAGCCAGATTAGATTAAAGCAGCTTCGGGGTCTCTGCGACGTCGTTACCGTTGTTGTCGGTTACTTCGTTAGCTTCCCAGCTGCTGCGATCGGTAATTGCATTAGCGTTAATTCACCCAGTGACTAATATAACAAGATACTTGCATTGAACAAACACTTTTTGCAATTTTCTTTTCTGTTGCGGCGTCAGTGTTGCAAAGCGACTGCAGGGTTTGTCTGTTACAGTGCTGTTAACGCCGGCTGTCGGCTATTCATATTTAAAAATATAACTTTCATATTAGCACGTAATAAAATTAATAATCATAAAAGTATTTTTTTTTTGTGTTTTAGAAAGTCGCAGATTAAACAATTTTGCATGTATGTTAAATATTCTGTTAATGGCAAAATGTCTGTCAAAATTATCTATGCGCATTTAAAATGGTAACTTTCATAATACGAGGTGTGTTCAAAAAGTATCGCGAATTTTGAATTTTCGCGGGTTACGTATAATCGAATTTCGATTTTTTTGTAGCGTTATGTTGGTACTCAAGTCTCTCACTTATGCCGACAAGCTCGGCCATTTTGAATGTTCACTTAATTGTTGACAGCTGCTTTGCTTGCACGTGTTTTGGATCGTCTTCGATTTTTACCTATTCAAAAAAATGGATCAAAGAACCTGTATCAAATTTTGTGTGAAAAACGAAATCAAGTGCGCGGATGTATTCCGAATGTTGATTGTGCTGAACCTAAGCTGAACAAGATAAAAAAAAATGATTTTTTGAAGTGCTTCGAAGATTGGAAAAACCGTTGGCACAAGTGTATAATATCTCATGGGGATTACTTTGAAGGGGACAAAATAGATATTCATGAATAAATAAATAATATCTGAAAAAACACAAAATTCGCGATACTTTTTGAACACACCTCGTATATCGATTACTTACTTTCGCTTCTTGATATCCCTTATACGAGGTGTGTTCAAAAAGTGTCGCGAATTTTGGATTTTCGCGGGTTACGTATAATTGAATTTCGATTTTTTTGTAGCGTTATGTTGGTACTCATGTCTCTCACTTATGCCGACAAGCTCGGCCATTTTGAATGTTCACTTAATTGTTGACAGCTGCTTTGCTTGCACGTGTTTTGGATCGTCTTCGATTTTTACCTATACAAAAAAATGGATCAAAGAACCTGTATCAAATTTTGTGTGAAAAACGAACCAAGACCGAAAAAAGCGCGCCAAGTTCGGTCGAATGTGAAAGTTTTGCTGACAGTTTTCTTCGATTGCAGGGGCGTGGTGCATCATGAGTTCTTGCCACAGGGTAGAACGGTCAATAAGGAATATTACCTGCAAGTTATGCGCAATTTGCGCGAAGCAATCCGCCAGAAACGCCCGGATTTGTGGAAGAAGAAAAATTGGCTTTTGCACCACGATAACGCCCCTGCTCACACATCGTTGCTTGTGCGCGACTTTTTGGCCAAAAACAACACACTAATGATGCCGCAGCCACTGTATTCCCCAGATCTGGCCCCCTGTGACTTTTTCTTGTCCCATGAAAGGACGACGTTACGCTACGCTTGACGAGATAAAGACGGGATCGAAGGAGGAGCTGAACAAGATAAAAAAAAATGATTTTTTGAAGTGCTTCGAAGATTGGAAAAACCGTTGGCACAAGTGGACAAAATAGATATTCATGAATAAATAAATAATATCTGAAAAAACACAAAATTCGCGATACTTTTTGAACACACCTCGTATATCATAATATTAACAATAATAATAAAATATTTTATCTTTTTTTTTAGAAATAATCCTAATAGAAGCAAAATGTGCCTAACGTACATTTTTATTAAAATTAAACAGCAATTAGTAGGTTAATCCTTTTTAAAAAATACATATGCTTAACTTAAATATTTAATTTATAAATAAAATGGATTTCGCACACAGTAATTAAAGCAACAGATCTATAACGCACTTATCCCGTCGTGGCTCCAAACGTGGTTTTTTCATAAAATTGACGCCAGTCTCGCTGCTGCTGTTTAACAAATCCGCAGCTTTCCGTTTTTGAGTCTGCAAAGGCAAAGATGGAACATAAATACATAGGTTGAGTTTCAAATAATAAAGCTACGCACCTCATGCTCCTCCTCCGTTAGCGTGGCGAACACAAAGTTTTTGGCCCTGGCCGTATTAACGGAAACAGTACCCGCTGTTCCGTCCACGTCGCCAGCAGCGCCTTTTGTCATGCCTGCAAGTTTATTGAGTGTCTCCTTGTCCCGCACCAGGAATGAGCCACGCACAGCTCGTTGTTGTTGCTGCTGTTGGGCGGAGTTTACGCTCTTTGAGATCAAAAATGGCGAATTCTTTTTCATCTCCATCGTTGTCTTCTTGGCCGTTATAATGGTCAGCTTGCGTACTGTGCCACCAGGCGTGTTGCTATTTGCCACAGCTGGTGAAAGAGGAGAAGCGATGCCAGTTGTTTCCTGCAAGTAGAAATGATTAGTAAATAATATCATATTAAATACTACATAATTTACCGCCTTTAGACCCTTCTCCAGTAGCAATTGCTCTCGCTCGTAGCGAACTTTGCGCCAGAGATGCTCATTCTCCTCGTCGCCGCTGCCCTCGTTGGCTTCGCCAACGCCCTTCTCATGTCGAGAATCATCCAGGCTGAAACCCAAATCATTTTCAGCATTTTTCCATCGAAACTGACGCTGACGCACTGCACCTTCATCGTCCTCGAAGAGCATATCCTTAATCTTGCGCACCTCTCTTATATCCTGATCAAGCATTTTACGGCTGTAAGAAATTGAATTATTAACCAATTGCTGTGAAAATATCAAATTACTTACGCATGAATCTGTCCCAGTTCGTGACGCAATTTCTCGCGGTCAAACTGATCCTCGTCGCCCAGTTCAATGTCGTATGCGTCCATATTCTTTTCATCCTCATCCGCCGAACCCCATTCGGATTCAGATAATTCGGCTTCTTTCTCTAAAAAGTTCGCTGCCCGCAATTTGCGATCTTTTTTCGTCATTTCGACAACGATCTCATTCTCCTCGGAGTCATAGTCAACGAATGCTTCGGGTACATCGGCTGCTGGCTCCTCAAGTTCGCTACCCTCCAGTTGCTCTTCATCCGCAAGGTCAACTGAATCTTCATCACTTTCTTCATCATCAGAGAAACCCAATTTGGCTTTCTTCTTCTGTCGTTTCTTGGTCAACTTTTTCTTTCGTGGCTTCTCCGTCTCCAGCTCTTCTGCCGGCGGCTCCTCATCGCTGGACAATATTTTATTTGTTTCCGGCTCCGGCTGCGTTTCAAAGTTGCCCGAACACAACGCCTCCAATTCATCGGGAGCCTGAGTTTGGGGTGTTGTTTGTGTTATAGGTATTTGACTTATGAGTGCTCCAATCGTGGTTGGTGCTAGTGATGACACCTCCGATTGCGTAAACCTGCCGGAGCACAAGCCGAGCAGTTCGTTCTCCTCATCGCTTGCCGTGCGTTCCATCTCCGTATCGAATAACTTGTGGGCGGATAATTGCAGTTGGGTGGCCGTCATTGGCGCCACTTTGCTTGGCTTGGGTGTCTGCAGCAAGTCGACATCGTCATCCTCATCGGAATTGTCGTCCTGGAAGGCGCGTATAATGCGGTTCTTACGCTTGCCCGTCTGTGTATTGTCTTCGGGTTCGCTCTCGTGCTCGCTGTAGCTGCTGCTGTCCTCTGCTTCCTCTGCCTCTCCTGTTGAATCTGCTTCCAGCTCTGCTTCACAAGCTTCGTTTATTCCCCCCTCTGATTCACCATCCTCTCCGGCATTCTCATCAATCTCTCCATCCACTATTTCCTCATCATCATTAATGATAACTTGACTTTTGCATGGCTTATCGTCTGGTTCGTATTCTTCATCGACATCCATGTCCTCGTCTTCAGTTGCTTCAGCTTCCATTTCATCGGCTTGCTTCTTACGCAGCTCATCCATACGTTTTTTATTGATCAACGTTTTGAGATCCTCCTGCATTTTGATGAAGGCAGCGCCTGGCTTCTGTTCCTTGTTAACGGGCTCATCCTCGTGCAGATGTATGCTCACCTTGGACAGCTCTAACTTGCCATGTGCAGTGGATAAAATGCTAGAGGACATTCCGCACTTAGATAAGGTAGCTAACTAAATCTTTTCTTTACTCACTTCACAGTGTCCGTCGTCTTGTGTTTCTTGGCCTCGCGGGTCTTCATCAGGCGTTGCAGTAGATCATCGACGCCGGTTGGTTTTTTGGCAAACATGTCACCGGTTTCGAGATCAATGACCATGTTAGCATCTCCCTTCAACGACGGACTCACATCGCTGCTTTTCTCGTCTCTTAGGCGTCGAATAGCTTCGCTTATTCGTGGCGTTGTTGGCTTCGAAGGTGGCGTAATGTTCAATGTACTCAAATCCAATTTGGGCAGCTCCACAACTTCAGTGACAAGCATCGCTTTTGAGGGCGAAACCAGCTCAGTTGTGGGTTTAATCTCTTGTACAGGTTCATCTTTAGTAGATGCCATGTCAATCTCAACTGTTGGCTCTGCTTCTGGGGGGGCTAAAGAGTCCTCTACAACTTCTTGCATCACTTCAGTTGGCTCTCTTGGCTCCTCTGGCCCATCTGTTGCAGTACTCACCGCATCAGGATTATCTTTTGTATTCTCTTCACCGCTGTCTTCATCATGCTCTGATTCAGATTTGAAGAACTCTGTGGCCTCTTTGGCACGCTCATCCATCAGCTTGCTGCATAAATAAGATTGAGTAAGCTCTCTGATTAATTGGGAATTGACTTACGCGTATGCCTGCAGCTCTTCGCTGGTCATACGAAGACCCAACGATCTACGCGACTCTTTCTTGTTGGGAATCGGACTACCACCGGCCAGAGCCATGGCCAGCGGCCTATTTATAGTGCGTCGACCAAGGAACTCCTTCAGTGTGCGAGGCTTGGGCTGATGGTAGGGTACACTAATGTGTGCCTCCCGATGCAGTCGTTGCTGCTCGCTTTGTAAGGCCTGAATTCCGTACAGAGCTTTCTTGGCTGATGCCTGCAATAGAAATGAAAACATTTGTAAGAAGTTCTCACTGGAAAATAAATATTTAAGCGGATTTCCATACTCACACGCATGGGTATCGATTTGTTGGGCTTGTCTGTAGAGGGATCAGTTGTCCCTTTGTCAACAGTTAAGCTGTGCTCCTCGGACTCGGATTCAGAATCGATGATGCCTTTGAGTTTATTTTGCTCTCCATCTGTATCGTTGGATTCTTCATCTTCACTACTTTCCTCACTACTGCTTTCCAAACGTTGTGTCTTCTTCATCTTCTTTTCGTGTTTCTTCACATTTTTCTTTAGATTAGCCTCCATCTCTTGTTTCTTCTCCTCGTCATCCTCCGTGTCTGTATCAATAATAGCCGATATTTTTTTCTTTGGCTTGGGCTTATTTTCTTCCTCATCAGTCTCGCTATATTTCTTTTTCTCCGCCTCCCGACCTGCCTTCTCATCGTGCTCCTCCTCCTGCTGACTGTCTGAGTCAATAACTGCCGATATTTTTTTCCTTGGTTTTGAAGCTACCGCCTTCTTCACCTCCGTCTTGGCCTGCTGATCATCCTGATCATCCTCCTCATCGCTGTCCAGCAGATTTTGTGCTCTGTTTTTGGGTGATATTTGTTTACCTGCTGATGCTGGCTCAGCAGGCATCTCTTCTTCATTTTCGCTGTCCGACATTATCAAAGTTTTGCCACCTAAAATATCTTCAGCCGAAACGTTCTTTTTGTCTTCATCGTCAATATACAACTTTTCCATAGATTCATCGTCTTCTTTCTCTCCACATTCTGCTGCAGTCGCAGATTTTCGAGCTGATTCACTCATAATTCTGGGTCACTTCTTTTCCAATAAAATAAAGCAATATTGCAGTTGAACACGCACACAAAGATACGCTCAACAGCTCAATTTGGCGCGAAAGGCAAACAGCTGATTAATTTGAAAGCAGTTGGCAGGTCTAACAAGACAATTTATTTAGCAGTGAGGTGGCAGCACTTATATTTACCGATCATCATCTAAATTACTATAATTAACTGATCTATGGCACACCCGTTAAATGTATTCATTTAGATCACGAATCTTCGCATCCATATTGACGATCATCCCATCCAGTTTCTCGAGTGTCTCAAGAAATTCCGTAGGAAGGTCAATAGGCAGCAGAATTGAAAAACACACACACAAAAAAAAAACACATTAAATCTTGTGAACGATGGATATGCGATCTATCTTAATTTAACTTTCAAATTAAAGTCAAAATATAAAGATAAAGATATTTCACTTGCTTGTTGTTGTTGGCGAATTGTTGCAGTTGGTTTGATTTTGCCTGTCGATGCTTTCTCCGCATCTCTTTTCATTTCTTTCACAGTTTACAGCTAAAAGTTGTTTTTGGCAAAGGGTCATTAAGTAACCCCGGTCCGTTGCCCCGGCCGATATTTATCCATTTTAAGCGTACACACACAAAATAATAATTAAAATTTAATTGAACACTGGCTTTACTCACCCTCGACGCACGAGCCATTTTCTGAAGTATAAGATTTAATTAACATTATTTTTAGCGAAGCTGAAAACCGAAGCGTTATCCAAATCGCTTAGGCTGTCTGTCAAATTCCATTTTTAGCATTTCACTTTGTGCCCCATTCTCGGATACATAATGATACACATTAACGAAATTCGACCATGTTGCATAACCTTTGACTAATCCAATGCAAAACCGAATATACATAGAAAGCGCCAGCATTGACCATTTATGCAAGCCACAAATATTTATGGAAAAATTCATAATAGTTTCTATAAATAAAATAATAAAGAAAATAAATACTTCGCAAATTTGCATGGACTGTACCTATATTCATTCAACTACAGTTTCATAAATTTATAAACATTTTTATTGTTTATTGGAATACCGTTATCTATTAGATTAATTAACAGCTGCACAACTCCCTCAAAAAGCGCACACGCAGCCATCATATCATTTTGGTAGCTGATTTTCTTAAGACTCGAACGCACCAATTAGCATATAAAACGTTTGTCGGCCGGCCGCACACAATTTCTCTTTCATTTGCCAAAAAAAAAAAAACTAAAAACTGTTAACTGTTGTCGGCCGTGCGTAGTTGTAATATCTATATATATACATATGTATATATTTATATAGTATTGTTGTTGTAGCTGGAACAACTCTTAGCGTTCATCTCTTCTCACATCTCTATATCAGAGATTTTGCTTTTGGCCACTTACGGTAGTTTCTGCGCCTTGTTGTCGGCATTGAGCTAATTTGCATACGCATGGATATTTGGCTATCAATAAGAGGTGTTTATGTGCGTGTGTGTGTGTGTGTGTGTATTTTTTGGTAAGCGAACGAAAGTGAAAATCTTGTGACTAAACTGTAAGATACACAATATCCATTTGAAAACGTCTTTCACAATGAGTTAGATAAATACTATTCGCTTTTGGCTATTTGTCTTCGAGCTGGAATTGGAAATTGGAATTCAATCGCGAAGGCAAACAAAACGTGATGGATGTCGATTTCTTAAGACTTTTAGAAAACTATTGTGCTCGCCAGATGGTTTATTTTATTTATATATATATATATATATATTTTTTTTTTTTGGCAAAAGTTGGGGGCTTACGCAATCATAAACCAAGAAAAGAGCCTTTTGGATTTAAGTGGGGTATAAATTTGAGAGCATTTTTCACAAATAAATGCAGTTTTTTTTTATTGTTGTAGTTGTTCCTTTCGGACTGAGAGTCGCCTGTTTGCCATTTGGTTTTTTTGGTCCGGCTGATTGAGATTTTTGCCCCATTGCTATTTGTTGTCTTTTGGCGAGTGAAAGTGATATATGGCTCATGACTCAGTCACACACAGTTTAGCACACACACCCCTTCATATGCATAAAACAATAATTAAGCCGCATTTTTATGCAGCACTAGACAAAAACAGCAAAAGGGCACAGCAGCCGAAATAAAAACAAAACTCAAGAGCGCGAAATCGATTATAATAAAATATGCACAGTAAGAAAATGAAATGAAATGAAAATGTGCAACAAATATTTATTCGATTTATGCAGCAGCCTATTGATGCTCTACATATTACATATGCAATAGTAATACTAATATTGAAAAAGTAAACTTACCCAATGCCCAAGTCAAAACAAAATTTAAATGCAGCAGGTGACCGGGGTTCATTGTCTATATGCAAAATTATATCTATACTTATATTATTATACTTTTCATATAAGTATAGTATGCAATTAAGGGCCGACGACAGCAATAAAGGAAAACTAAAAACACATAAAAAGTAATGTCATGAAAGAAAAGACATACAAACAAAAGAAATGGAAAGTGAAGTGGAAGGTTTGAGAGCAAATTGGGAGCCCAGCAACTCCACTGAGAGAGTTAAGCACATTGACCGAAGTTCAAAGCGGGACTTGCATAATGATTGACATCGACTTCAATGGGATCGGCGCCGGTCACAATAGAGTTTGTGTTTAATCAACAATAAGACCTTAAATCTGGTCACCGTTATTCTCGTAACTGCATTCAACGTAAAGAAAAGGCCAAGTAGTTGTGCAAAACGTTGTGATATAACTGGTAATGCGTCCAAGAGTTAGAAATGATTCGGTTTTGGTTTTGATTATCAACGATTTTAGCCATTTCAAACAAAACCATAATGAACAAATAATGTGTGAAAAATTACTTCGATTGTGAGAGCTTTGAATATTTGATTGTTCATTTATCAAAACGAATGGAGGACCATTTTGGAGTGGTGATTATATCTCACTGATTATGAATCGATAGAAATAAATATAAATAGAAACTTATAAATTATGGATCACTAATGCATATTTGTGATACGATTCAATCGCACTTCACTTTAGTTTTAACATTATGCAAGGGCTCTCTTACTCCAAAATATCGATAATATGGTCCATAGGTTCAATATATTAGGAAAAACTTATCAGTCCCATGAAGATAACCTCTCAATTTCCCATACATTACATACCTGCATACTTTCTTTGGCTCGACCTTCAACCGTTCTGTGGAAAATGCCCGCATTGACTTGCAAGTTGCGACACATCTCAACGAATTACAGTTTCTAGTGCGTCATATGCAAAGTGTGGGTATAATTTGATTAGCATGCCGTGCACGTCCCTGACCCAATTCCCAATTTTGAGTTTCAGCGCCGGCGTAACTGATGATCGTCAACCGACGACTAGGTACCATAAATGATACGCAGGTAGGTAGGATAAACGTCACACAATAGTAACGGCAAATGAATCACACTGGATCCGGCGTGCGACAGCCAAAACAACAACAGCAACAGCGACAACAATAATTACAATAACAAGCCAAATGTGACCAATGCCTTTGAACGAAATCGAAACCAAGTCGCTGACTGAGCCGGAACTTTCGATTTCTTTCGATTAGACGGGTGTGTCCCATGCTCGTCTTCATCTACTTGCTGTCTCTTTGTGTATTTTCGAATGCTGTCATCGCTTGGGCAGCCAAGGCGCATGAATTTGGCGAATGCTCGACCGTAAATGAAAGTTCACGGATCGTGGCTGTTTATTTGGCCCAGGCTACTTAGGTGTAGCCAATTGACAGCGCCATACATATTTATCCCCCTTTTTGTGATTTTACGTTTCGTCTTCTTCGCATTTTCATTTCACTCTTGCTGTGGCCCAAAAATATTTGCGCCATTTCATCATCGAAAATTGCGTTGATTGTTGAAATAAGTGGAGTACTTAGCGAATTTTTGGCACAACTTGAGACTGACAAATTATGCACAGCACAATAAATAAATAAATATCAAATTATCATATAATCAATTGAATATTATACAGTATACAAAATAACGCTATCAATTCAAAAAAAAACTTTCAATATTTTTTTGGAAATTATACCGTTTCATACTTATGTTTGTCTTAAAACAATTTGTTTAACATGTTAAGATTTAATAATGTAATTACAAAATATACAAAAGACTTAGACAACGAACTTGCTCATTTGCGTACGGTTACTTTTATCTGTTTTAAAGCACCACATAAAACGAATTAAACTATTCATTTAATTCCGCTACACACAAGACAAAGGTCAACGCCTAATGATGATTTAGTCAACACAATTAACAAATCCAAAACACAGCAGTTATTCAGTTATATATTCAAAGCATTAGATAATTATGTATTGCACAACACGGATCCATAATTTAATTTTCCAATGCATTGGCCAGAATAATAATAAGCGACGTCAATCCAAAGACACAGTTAGTTGGTGAATCAGCCGCTGTATATCCCTTTGTGAATAACAATGGCCATTAGGCAACACTCGACGTCATCAGTTACCTTGGCCAAAACAAAAGCGCCCGCAGAAAGCGGCCTGAAATGAAAAGTTGCCAAAGCCAGTTTCGGGTTTCTGTGGGTTCGTGTCGCCCAAAAAAGAATAGCCGAAAACTTGCATGTTTTGCATGCTCGCTCTCTCATCTCAGTATTCGCACACACTCTCGCACTTGCCTTTACTCTTACTCTCTCGCTCTCCCTCTCTCTCTCTCTCTCTCTCTCTCTCTCTCTCTCGTGCGACTCTCTGGCAGCTGGCAGCTCTCAGTCTCAGCCGCCGTCTCAACGCTCGAGCAACGAACAGAAAGGGGTCAAAACTTTCACGCGATATAAAATCTTGGTTAGCAATACGGCCGGGCCGCATTTTCATTTCAACATTGTGTGCGACGAGTCAGTGTCTGCAACGACGCTGCGATCGATACCGAGTACCGTATACCGTTACCGAATTCGAGTTCGAGTACGAGACACCCGACTCGTCCTGAACAATACCAAAAACCAAACGCTACGCGTTCGTTCCGCGCGCCTTGTGTAGTGCATATATATACGATATATATTTTGAATAGTGCAATATCTGAGAGAGAAAAAACACAAACGAGCAGCGCTTTTTGCTCTTGCTATACATCAATTTTGTGTGCAACAATCGAACAGATCCAGTTATAGAAGGGCCTTATAGCCAACGCTCAACGGCAGCCGCTGTGCCATTCTATATCAAAATAAACCACTTCTCAAAAAAAAGGGATTACAAAACGCTAGGGACTATCAAAAATTAAAAGGTAAGATTTTGTGCAAGGCTGCAAAGCAAACAAAAAAAAAAAATGGCTTAAAATATTTTCAAAAATATTTTTGAATAGTTGGTGAAAATAATTGAAGAAGATTTGATGTACTCCGAGTGACAAGTGAATGTAAACAAAAATTTATTGGATTTAGGGAAATATTGTAAAAACTCAACGAATTGTTGGTTCCTATCAGATATGTCCAAGTTTTTTAAGTAAAGTAGCATAGGAAGCTAACAATTGTTTTCTAAAAACAGTTGGTAAGCTTTCTATGAAAATTTTCAACAAGTTTTGGAATACTTATGTGAATATGAGCAATTTAAAGAAAACATATAAGCTGAAGGAGCTTTATACTTTAAAGTTTTTGATAGATTAAAATATGTCTAGCCATTTGTATCTTTTTTAAGAGATTCCTCAACACCATCTTTTAACTTTTAATATGTAATATAACAATTCGAAATCAGTTCTAGGCAAACCAAATATGTACAGATTAATTGAAGAAACCTAGAATGAATTTCAAAATAATACTGATTTCATTTTTCGTGCAGCAAAGCATCTATTTTAAAATGAAGTATATTTTAGTTTTCGTATCTTAAGCATGGCATAATTGAAAAGACAAACCGTAGTTGACACATCATTTGATAAAACACTACTTGTAAATGCCGCTAATATCGATTGTCACTAATTGGCTGCAAAAAGTAAACCAATTGAAATAGTTAGCTGCATACTATTTACAACTGCCTTCGATAGCCACTTGGAAAACCCGTCTGTCGGCAAATAAGAGCCAGTTAGTGCTATGCACCTGTCAGCCAAGTCAGCCTCAAATTTATAACCAGGCTGGCTACAATAATAATACTAATAATAATAATAATAAGAATAATAATAATAATAATAGTAAGAATAATAAAAAATAATTGTAAATGAAGCTCCATTTGCGCACAAAAGCGTTGCAACATTTGGGAAAGAAAAGCAAAGTGTTTTCGGTTTATATTTCTAACAGTAACACATGATAAATGTGTGTGTGTGTGTGTGTGTGTGCCTGAGTGTGTAGATTTGCCTATTATTGAGGAGCGCAAAAGAAAGCAGACAGTTAAACTTTCGACAACTTGGCGTGCAGTACGCGGAAATTAATAATAACAAAAGGGGTGCAACTGTGTGTGTGTAGTTAAATGGTTGCCGAGGCGTGAAGCAAGCGGCATTTCAGATACTTTTTGTTGATTAATTTAATTTGCATAAATCTTACCAATTTGGCAGGCAGCCAC
This sequence comes from Drosophila basisetae, assembly GCA_035041595.1. Lineage (NCBI taxonomy): Eukaryota > Metazoa > Arthropoda > Insecta > Diptera > Drosophilidae > Drosophila > Drosophila basisetae. Next base: position 3,575,661 of record JAWNLB010000020.1, read on the forward strand.
CCAAGCCACCCACCCACCACCCTGCACCCGCATAGCTGTAGCTTATCTTTAACTGGAATTGAAACTGGCTGCAGTTTTTTTTATTTTTATTTATTTTTTTTTTGCCGGCGCGTAGAGTTCTCGTTGCTGTAGTTGTAGTTGTTGTTTGGTGAAATTTCATCGCGTTTCGCGCGAATGAAAGTCTGAAATTGACTTGTGCCGCTTCTCATTTGCTGGCTGCTGCTGCTTGCCGCTGCTTGTTGCAGTTGTTGCACTGTGGTGGTTTATGCGCCAGCCAAACAAGCAAACAGCTACAGATACAAATACAACTGCTATAAATCTGTAGTTTTCCATACACACACACACATGTGTGTGTGTGTGTGTCTGCTGTGTGTGTTTGATTAATCTTGCGAATTGCTTTGTTCAAAAACTGCTCCACTTTGGCGCACATGAAAACAATTTCGCTTTACGAACATACACACACACACACACACACACTGAGATATAGATATAGATACAGAGACACTGATACAATTCGAAGCTACTTTCGTGTTTGAATCTGTTAGCTCCGTGCATTGTGCACTTGTCGTCAAGTGGGTTGTGCATACGCAGTGTTGCCTGTAGTTGTGTCTTGTGGCACTTGTCATCTGCCCAAACATAGCGCTGGCAATACTTTTAATTGATTCCAAACACACACAAATACACACACAGACCTACAAACACACACACTCATGGCTACTCTCTGGTGAAAGAAGCTGCGCCACTTGCAGCAGATATAATTACTGGTTTACCTGGCTGGCAAGCTTGTTACTCAGTCTCAGTTTCAGTCTATCTATCTCTCTCTCTCTTCTCTCTCTCTCTCTCTCTCTCTCCTCTCTCTCTCTGTATCTCTCTCTCTCTCTCCCCCCGTCTGTCCTGGCGACAATTTTTAAAATTAACGGCAATTGTCTTTGCCGCCTGTGCAATTTTCACGCAGTTTTTCCAACACAACGTGAACACAAAACAGAAAAATAAAAGAAAAAAACTTTCATTGCAACAGACTTGGGCAACTGTTGCAACTGGCTGGTGCAACAAATGTTCAGAATGCCACAGACATGGCCTAAACCAATGACAAACAACAATTACGCAGCTATTCGCTATCAGTCTATGAGATTTTCTCCTCTTTCTTACCAGTTATTATATAGTTAGTTTTGATTACTATACTAAAAAAAAGTTCATTAAGAATATAATAGGATATCATTTGAAAATTATGCTATTAAAATTGAGATTACATTTCTGCAACTTATTCATTTCTAAAGTTTTAAAACGTAATTTTCTGCTGAATTTATCATTCGATTTTGCTGATTCTCAACAAAAATGAAAACATACATTTTTCAACTAAAAGTGTGCCATAAGAAAGAGTCTTTCTCAGTGGCATTTTTTACTTCGGGTTTTCTTTGAATTTTGAACATTTAACAATTATCTTTCACCAATGAATTGAATGTTGTTTTTCCTATTTTCTTACACATCTAATTTGTATAAAGTTATTCAGCTCTAATTCATATTTACTTCCCCGTCATTTTGCATCTATAACAAACATCAAATAACATGCCGCAGCATTCAATCAAATCTTTGACACCATTTGCCCCCTGCACCGCCCCCACCAGCTGAACGCCAAGGCTTTCAATAACCCACAATCAATTTTTGATTTGGTAAGAAATTGTTGAAAATCATGCAAATCAATTGGGCCTGCAATTCGAGTGCAGCTCTCGCTCACAGTCCAAATGCAGTACGAAAACGAATACGAATACGAATACGAATACGTATAAGAGTGTGAGTATGAGTACTACTTATGAGTAGATGTGTGTGTGTGTGTGAGTGCGCATCCACTTGCAACTGTAGCAAGTGAGGCAGCCGCTGACAAGCAATTGTAAAGAAATGAAAACCACTTTCTGTGCATGCATGCCACAAAATACGCCAACACCAACAGCAGCCACTCGAGAGAGGTTGCAACTGCAACCCAAGTCAAGCAAAAGCAAATTGCATGCGTTTTGGGGCACAGAGAGGCAGGCAAGCGGAACACACCGACGCCAACGTCGACGTCGGCGGCGACTTCGGCAGCAATGAAATTGGGTCACTAATTATTTCAGAGCAAAATGCAACTGGCCTCGACTCGCGAGTCGTTGTCGTCGCTGTTGTCGTCGACTTCGTTCGCCATTTTGCAGCCACAGCTAACGATGCGTTGCGAGGCCACATTGAGGATATGCCTGTCTGTTTGCCTGTCTGTCTGTTGGTCTGTCGGTCTGTCGGTCTGTCTCATGTCTCTTGGCTTTCTTCTTTCCCCCGTTTTGCAGAAAGTGCAAGCCCTTGAGTTTTTACTTTCATTGGGGGTTCACATTCGCTGCAACAACAACGACTCAAACCGGTTGCAAGTTCCCGTCCAAGTTCCAAGTGACCAAACTCAAAATGCATGTCCATGTCATGGCTATGCCTGCGATGCAATTTCGCTGCTTCGTTTGGTTAGGTTTACCGTTAAGTAGAAATGGAAAGTAAATGGCATCGACGGCCTGGCCCAATGGACGATGGGGGTTGTTGTAAATTATGTTAATTGTCTCGTTTCAGCTGGGTTGAGTTGCAGTTGCAATTGCGGCGCTGGCCAATCGTTAGCGATTGCTTATCTCTGATCCTGACTAACGGCACTTTGGTCACTCATTTGGCATGTTTAGCGGCGTCATCGCTACACGTTTTTTGTTGTTTTCTTCTCCTGCCCGTTATTGTCCAAGTTGACAGCAGGCTATCTTCAATCAGCCATCAGCCAATGGGGAGAAATCTAGCAGAGGCACAGCTAAAACTTATATGCCACTAGTGCACAATGTGATACTGAGAAGCAGTTTAGGAAAAATAACAATGTGATATTGATAGTTAAGATAAATTCACGCTTCAAATTCACAAATCAAATCAATGATATATTAATCGACAGTCTAACCATGAAAAGCATGCTACCAATTAATTTATTAGATTTTAAAATGGAATTTAGACTCGCAAATTGATTTCATGTTTTGGACAAGAATAGATTTAATGTAAGAATAGAAAAACAAAAGATCAAAAGCAAAAGATCAAAAATCGTTCAACAAAGTATTCCAGTCAAAACATATACAACCACTTTTAATCACTAGCAACCTCTAAAATGTATTTATTAAACAATCTGAGGAGGTTGATAATTGCATTCCTCTAATAAACTAATCTAAACGCTAACAACATATTTTTACCAATTTAGCGCACTCCATGGATAGCTGGCAACACCCATTGTAATTGGTAGTTAAAACGATGCCTGCCCAGCATTTGACGCTCCATTTAACACACACATGCCCCCTATCAGAGATATATGTCCAAAGTTGTAGCTTCACTTTTCACTTTCCCTATATTTTGCGATAAATGCGTTATCATCTTTTTGCTGTTTTATTTTACTTTTTTTCTCGTCTATTTTGTGCGCTACGCATATGCGAAAAATTTCACGAAAAGCGCTAGATAAATGAGTGAATGGAATGCCGCCAGGCGCCGTCGCATGCAACAATTTACTTTCATTTGCCGTAAAGGGGAGGGGGAACGGGTGCACTTGCGACAGCTACTTGTCTTTTTTTTGCCATATACTGGTGCTGCGGGCGCCTTATCACTTTTTAATTGTCGCCAACTGTCGCGTTGCATGCCGCACGGCCGACGGCGCCACAAAACTGGAGCATAGAAAACTAATTGTGTGCTCCATTTTACATAATGCCCACAACGACAACTGCCAGAAACCAAGACGCATAGCTGCGGGCGTTTTTCATTTGTGGTGTGTGAAAATGCAACCAAGTTCGTTGCCTAAGTCATTTGTTGACTCAAGTTTGTTGCCTAAGTCTTTTATTTTTTTTTTGGAAAAAAAAATTATTTATATGATATTAAACGAACTTACCAGATAATGGATTGCATAAGTCCTTCTAATAAAGTTACCAAGCGAACGAATAGCTAAAAGTAATTTGAGTAATTTGAAAACTATTTTTGAGCATTTAACTTAAGATCTTTATCAATTGTGTTGGCCCGGCTAAGAGTCGCATTAAAATAAATTGAAATCGAAACTGGCCCAGTTTGACACACTGCGGCAGCGAAATACCTTTGGGCATACAAACACGTTTCTCGAGCCGCGAACAAATCATCTGTCAGATCTAACAAAAAAAGTTACTTAATAACTATAAACAAAATACAAAGAAAAAAATAGTGAACTGAGGCACATACCACAAAATGAAATGAAACGTAAATTGCCCCTTCACTGCCAGCAACAAGACCAACAACAACAACATGTAAACCTTGGCGGTTAACCATTTTTTTTTTGCGCTTTTGCTGTTTGCTTTTCTTTGCCGTTAACAATTTCACTTTCACAGCATCCGACTTGGCGGCTGCCGATTCGATATAGATATAGATGTCGATAGATATATATATAAAGGAGACATTTGTTAGTCAGTTAATTACGCATGCTACCAATTTCTATGCCACAATGCGCCAAATAATATCGATCATTTACAGCAGCCACAATAAATTGTTGTTGTTGCAGGCACCGTTACATTTTCAAGGCGGCAACAACCGCAACTTAACACACAGCATCTGCAAGACAGTGAAACTTTTACCCGCAAAGCGACAAACGCAACAACAACAGCAACAGCAACAACAACAACAACAACCACATCAAAGTGGCAATCGAAGTGGTAAACAAAAACATTCCAACGCATAAAAACCCACAAAGAGTCCCAAAAAACTCTTTTTCAAATTCTGTTTGTCTATTTTTCCATATTATTTTTGACATGCTAAGCAAAAGCCCATTGTTTGCATAGCTTTGGAGTTTTCGAATCTTGGATTTTGGGTTTGGTCGCCACTCTCATCTCATCTCATCTCTCATACGCAAAAATTTGTCAGCTATGCTATGTGATGTTGTCCATCATTTGGCTTGTTCAATTAAGCAAACGCTTTGATACTCCTCCCCCTGCCAGCCTCCTCATCTTTATTAGCCACACATTTTTGTGTCGCTCGAGGCGCTGCCAAAAAGTGTTGTCTATTTGCTTTTGGGGCGGTGGGTTTGTGAAAGCGTACAATTATATTAATGGAACTAACCAAACAGCTGTCAGCTAATAAGTCAACCGTTGCCATATAAAAAGTTTAATTTAATGCAACATTAAATGGATTTTATTAATGCTTGTAAAGCGGCTTAATTGACAGCAAGGATTTGAGCGGGGGAGCTTAATTAATAAATCTGTGATTTGACAAATTTTTGGCTTAGCTATGACTATGAACAGAAAAGAGAGAGAGATTTTAATTCATGAAACTTTAGCTTTGACTATAAGAAAAATGAAGCCATATGTAAAATCAGCTGAACTCGAATTATGTTTTTTATTTACTTTTTCCTAGTCTTTGATGGACTTGTTTGATTAGTATTCAGCTATATCTATATAATTAGCTTTTATTTGTTGATAAACAACACCAAGATTTGTGTTCGATAATTTACTTTCTTTTCAACAGAATGCAACTCGTTCTCTTTAATTAGTGAGCTTCCACAGCAACTAAAGTATAATTAGTAGATGAGCTCAAGGCTACTATTTGACAATGATTTCTTGTGGCTGCCACTTGTGTCACATGGCATGCGAGTGTCATTTGGCAGAATAGACAGTCATTCAATTCAATATCCGGCTCATCTAGCCCAAACTGTCGGTCATCAGAGCAACAACGTAAATTATCCAGAATTAGAACAAACTGAGCGCTAGAGTTAAGTGTATGAGTGTGTTTGTGTGTGTGTGTGTCACTGCGGTGGTGCACAGTGGTTCACCTAGTTTCCGACAACGACCAGTGCAAGGAGACAGCAGCCGTCAGCCGCCGCTTCGATTGTCATTTCAATCAATGGACGAACGGACGATGTGCTGCTCCCGCTCCAAAAGCAAACAAACAACCCACAAACAAGCCAATAACAAACAACCGCAACAGCAGCAGCAGCAGCAGAAACAACAACAACAACAGCGAAGACAACAACTTTTCATTGCATTTTCACTTGCTGGCACTTTTCACATTATTTAATGTTTGCCAGCAACAAATTTGAGAGCTGAGAATAAATCGTATAACAAAAGAGCTGGAAATGGCTGGCAGCTCTCTCGCCGAGTTTTTGTAAGCTAATTAGGCACGAGGCAGGAAGGCCTGAAAACAAAAGTTGCACGTTCGCACCTTAAGTCTTTTGTTTTGTTTTGGTTGCAGCGTCAGCTTCGGCTTCGAAATTCTGCTTGACGGGCAAAGCGATAACGATAACGATATGTAGGAATGCCAGTTAACAGTAATTTGATTGTGTTAATTAAAAAAGAAAACAAAAGCCAAGCTGCTGCAACAACTTGAACAACTTGAACAACAACAACGACAAACATCAGTAATGCCCTTATATGAGAAAGAGATGCCAGACGAAAGCTCACTGAGAGTTGAGCGCATGGCAAACTGGTAACTTTCACTTGCCTTATGCCAAAACAGCAACAACCACAAGCAACAAGAAGCAGCAGTTACACATAACTACAAGCATCAAGTATCAGCCATAACAATGCGCATTAAGATGAGGCAGCCTCATCAGCTGAAAGCCAACCCTCTGAAGCTCTAGATGCCTAAGACTTTTAATAGCGCTCGAAATTTGCATACTCTAACAGCGGGTGCTATAAGTGTGCTCATAAAGTTTGTAAAATAGGTTTATCATCACTCCTAAAATTTCCCATAAATTTATATGATTTTTTATATTTTTATTTATTTACTTAATGTGCACTAAAAGCCGTTCACATTTAACAACAGTTTTTAAAATCAAAAAATTAAAAAGAAAGTTACAAATTGAATGATTTAAAATTGAAAGTGCTTAACTAAATTTGCTTAATAAATCAAAGGATGTATGGGTATTAAAGAGTTTCTTATTAATATTATTTAACAACTTAAGAGTTCTATTTTACAAGCAAATTTTATTAAGAGGTCATCGTCATACAATCTAGGAACTGATTTTACTGATAAAGCAGCAGTTAAATATATATAAACAATATATTTTTCGCTGGTATTCCCGGTAAATCAGGACGGGATTACAAATATGTCGGCATCGATACGAATAAAAAAATTTACCCGTAAATTAAGAAACGAAATGAAATATTTAGATTCTAAGACCCAATCACAAATTTGATCATATGGCCAAAGTAGATTTCCAGGATTTTCACGTTGACATTATTATTAATAGCGCTTACTCAGATTCCCAAGAGAGTATCCGCATTCGTTGTGACTTCTACCCAGATATCTGCTCTAATGTTATGAATAAAGAAACGATTTGATAAGGCATCTCTCAGATGGGCAGCAATTAGCTAAAAACAAAAATTTCGCTGCTTGTTAATTGCCAAGTTTGTGTCTTTTGCTATGCAAATGTCAGACAATTTTGCACGGGTGAAAATAAACGTAGGAAGAAAGTGATGCAGCAGCAGCCGCAGTAGCAGCAGCAGAAAAAATACCGTTAAACGAGCAGCAGCCCACTCAAGCACACACACACAGACACTGACATAGCGCACAGCACAAGTTGCTGGCTCATTCATTGAAGTTCTTTTGGGAGCATTGCGTAACGAGCCAAAGACAGTCGGTTGTGCTTAGGGTCAAGCAGGCTGTCGACAGCAGTAAGCAGCAGCAGTCCAGCAGTTGACGCCGACGTCGCAGTCAGAAGCAGCAGCAGCGGCAGCAGCGTCCGTTACTGTCTCAGTGGGTTAATGGTACACTTGCTCAATGCTGTTGGAGGCTCGCAGCCGGTTTGCGTCGATTTATGGCCAAAGCTTGTTTAAAACCTATTTACATGGGGTGTGCTCTCCCTCTCCCCTCTCTCTCTCTCTCTCTCTCTCTCTCTCTCTCTCTCTCTCTCTCTCGCTTTAGCTACTCGATGTTGTTGTTGGCGGTGCTATATGATGGGTCGCTGTTACCATCTGTAAAAGTAAAACTGCCTGCTACAACATTCACCAAAGGCAGCCCAAAACAAAAAATAAAAGAAAAAAAAGAACACTCAACACTCAGTCAAGTGAAATGCGACACAGACGCCGTTTACTTTTTTTATGCTACAGCAACAGCAGCAGCTTCACTTGGGGAGCTCGTGTGAAAGCTGCGCTCAGTCAGTCAGTCGCCGCCTCAGCCTCAGTCTCATTTGGCAAGCAGACGAAGACGGCAGGCGCAGCGGCAACGTCTCCAATTCGAAGTCGAAGTCGATGCGCGTCACGTGAAATGTTTTGCGAATGTTAACGCAATGTTAATGTTATGCTAGGCCGAACTGTAAAGTAAGCACAAACGGAATACGAAAAACAGACACAACAAATACAAATTAATGGGGACCATAAAGTACGGGGTAGTCACTGTGAAGAAAACTTGCAACTGCGTTGGCGTTTTCAATGCTTGTTGTTGTTACTGTTGTTGTTGGTGCTGTTGTTGTTGTTGATGCTTTTGTTGTTGCTGTTATTGTTGCTATGGAGTGCAGCTCCTCGTTGTACTGTTATAGTGAAAATAGAAAGTGGTTCCTGTTAGTTGAGCGCGAGTTTTCATTTGCTTTACATAAAATGCAGTTTCGGTGCCTCGAAATTTGTGTGTGTGTGTGTCTGTGTGAGTGTTTGTGTTAAGTACCCATCAAACTATAACGAAAAATTTTACCAATTAAAATGTTTGTAATTGATTACACATGCAAAATATAAAGCATAAACATTTGAAAAAAAATGTTATAGACTATTTCAAAGTTCATTTTAAACCAAATAATGTAATTCGAGGGCAGGGTCATTGTAATGTAATTATAACAGTGTAATATATTTTACATCCTCTTATCATGTTAGTGCTAAATGTTATGCTAAGTCTGCATATTAAGATCAACGGCCTATGCAAAACTTTAACCGTTTGACTGACTGCATTGTTTACCCCTGTGCCCCTTTCTTTTCTGCTATTTACAGAGAGCGCGAGAGAGAGAGGCAGAGAGAAAGAGAGACGATAAAAGATCAACAAACCCGAGAAGAAAGCAGCGACGAAACAGCTAAAGCCAAAAACAGAAAAAAACTATTTGCTGGTGTATAAGGCGCCAATTCGACAGACATCGAGCAAATTTATATAGATATATATGTATAAAATGGGACACTATACGCGACACAGTTGCCTGTTGGCCCTAGTTTTGTGCCTGGTATTCAACACACAGGTGAGTTCAACACACACATACACATACATAAATCAAATAAGAAAGTGTTGAAGATGAATGCTGATTGAATTTGAGACAATTTCAATTAGGAATCACGAAAAGCCAAACGCCAAACTAAATACAGTTAGTTGTGGCCCACTTTAGAGTTGACAACGATTCGTATGGCAACTAACCAAACTATAGCTTATAGCGGATTTGATCACTTTCGACGCGATGCGTCGCGATTCAATCGATTACCGTTTATCGATACAATAACGAAATCAATTCGAATGCAAATCACTTGCGGCCAGTGTCCATTGTCCGCCTTATTGCCATATTGATGGCTTGATCGGACACATCACATGCAGATGAGCTATGTGCGAGGCTAGCGGTATCAACTCAACTCAGATCGATATGCGAGCCGAATCAAAGCAATCCGATCTGCAGAGGCGGATGCGTAACCAAAGCAAAAGAGCAAAAAAAAGAAAAAAATTGAAGTGCAGTAAGTGAGCTGCAGCCGCATTAAACGGCACTTTGCTGATCAATGTAATTAGAAGACGGCTAATGCTGACAGCTGCAGAGAAAGAGAAAGAGTGCGAGAGAGAGAGAGAGAGAGAGAAAGAACTTGAACTTGAGCTTAACAGTGCCGCTGTTAGACGTTTAACAGCTAAACGAAAGGTCGTCTGTCAACTGTAATTGTGAATGAAAATTTGTATTAATTTTTTCGCCTGCTAAGCCACAGTTCCATTCGAAATGTTAAGCAATACAATAACATTATGCTCAACAGTGACACTGTTAGCAGATTAACAGCTTGCAGAATGTTAGATAAACGAAAGGTGGTCAATCAAAAGTACATGCGTTAGCCGTTTAACAGCTTAAAAAATAGTTGTATAGAAGAAAAGGTCCTCAATCAAATACCCATAACGGTTAATGTTTTTTTTTGGAACGTTAACAAACTTTCATTTGAAATGTTAAGCTCCAATGAGCTAATCAAATTGTGCTTAAGAAAATGTTACAAAAATGGAAAGGTCGTCAATCAAACAACAAAAGAGCATAGATATTGAAGTTTTCAAGTTTCAATTGAATTTTAAATTGTGCTTAACAGGGACGCTCTCAGGCAGCTGAAAACTTATTTCATTTTAGCAAAATAAAAGCACATCAATCAAAATTACGAATAACATTGATTTTCTAATGGATTTAATTAAAATATAAGTGTGAAGCCTACTTAAGCTGCATCAATCAAACAGAGAGAGATGGAGAGAGAGAGGGAGAGTGGAAGAGAGACAGAGAGGCTGCTCGTAAAAGCGAGATGCAATCGCATCACGGAAAAAGCGCCAAGCGCAAAGCGCAAAGCTAACTGACCAACTGTAAATGGCGCTTAAAGCTGCCACGGCGGCAGCTGCGTGTCTGCCGCATTGGGGCAGCGAAAATGCAGTTATGCTCTGATTTGTACCAGTTTTGACTTTCTTGTTTATAGCGCATTAATACATTCAGATTGCTATATTATTTATTTATAGTCAGGTTTTCTTCATCTGCTTCAAGTGAAATGCATCAGCGCCCAGACTGCAATACAAGTGCCACCAACCAATCCATCTCAATCAAACAGAAAATACGTTTTGGGACTGATCATAATATATGCAAAGCTACTTTTGTCACTGTCTCTTTTTCATGTTTAGCTTGCTGGTAATTTCAGCCAGAATAAACTTTTGTCGTATATGCTGATATTCGAGAGCACGACTCTTCTTTGTTAGCGTCTCTTTTCGTGTTTACCTTTTCGGTCATTTCACTTTCAAAACCAACACACGACATCTCACGGGTAACAACAAAAGATTCCCGAAAGATATAAAAAAAAACTTAAGCGTCATTGTGAACTTTCGATTTTCGTTGACTTGAGATACATACGACATACATATATATACATACATATATATTTCTCTATACAGCGTTACATCCGCTTCCCGTGCACAACAACAACAAGAGCCAAAAAGCCATCAAATTATGAGCCAGTTGTGAAACGGGATTGAAAAGAAAGCGACGCAACTGACTTCAACGGGGGGCAGCATAAGAGACAGACAGAGGGAAACAAAGAGAGTGTGTGAGAGAGAGAGACAGAGAGAGAGAGGGGTGCGGGATAGGGTTGGGTATATTTCTTTGTGTCTTATGCAATGGGCCCTGCTTACAACTTAGGCAAACATGCTTCGCTCTGCCAGCCATTTAATTTCAAAATAAATAATCTGCTGAGTAATTTTCAACGCATCGTCACGCTTCTTCTTCTTCTTCTTCTTTTGAAAATGAAACTAAATAAAAATAAAAACCTTTGCAGACTTTCAATTGCATAAGCCCAGTGCCAAATTAAATGCCTAAATAGTCAACCATGCATATGACTTAGACACTTTTCCGCACGTCTTCCATGTTTTCAACAAGAGTTAAGTCATTGGATAGTTAAGAGCAGTCATCCTTGGCCATATTATCCAAGTGTTTCTTGGGCAACATTGTCATAGCTCACAACATTTTAGCATGTTTTTTAATTTGCAATATTTCATCAGCTAATTTTCAAAGATAAAACAAAAAAGAAAATATTTCTTAATACCGCCAAACATGCTCTTGTAGATCGGATTGTTGTCATTTTTAATTGTTCCTACAATAACTCATCTTTCGACCGATTGTTCGTGTGGCAGCTATATGATAGAGAGAGAGAGAGAGCTTACTCTGTATGTAATGCCTGCTGTGTATATGTTAACTTTCATGAAGACAGATATAAAACTGAGGGACTGGTTCGCACAGAAGCAGATAGACAGACGTTCAAGGCTGATCAGAAATACGAGGTGTGTTCAAAAAGTATCGCGAATTTTGTGTTTTTTCAGATATTATTTATTTATTCATGAATATCTATTTTGTCCCCTTCAAAGTAATCCCCATGAGATATTATACACTTGTGCCAACGGTTTTTCCAATCTTCGAAGCACTTCAAAAAATCATTTTTTTTATCTTGTTCAGCTTAGGTTCAGCACAATCAACATTCGGAATGCATCCGCGCACTTAATTTCGTTTTTCACACAAAATTTGATACAGGTTCTTTGATCCATTTTTTTGAATAGGTAAAAATCGAAGACGATCCAAAACACGTGCAAGCAAAGCAGCTGTCAACAATTAAGTGAACATTCAAAATGGCCGAGCTTGTCAGCATAAGTGAGAGACATGAGTACCAACATAACGCTACAAAAAAATCGAAATTCGATTATACGTAACCCGCGAAAATTCAAAATTCGCGATACTTTTTGAACACACCTCGTATATACATAGATTATGGGGTCAGAGATGTCTCCTTCAATGTATTACAAACCTCACGACAAATTATAAATATTCTATACAAAGCCATCACAGGGAAACAGATTTTTTCTCATTTTTAGGCAATTAGTCAAATGTCTAAGGAGTAACTTGTCAAGAGAGGATTTGAAATCAGTTCACTACCACTTAAAATATTTGTGGCTTTGTGGAGTTACTAATAAATCTGTTGCCTGTGTACTTGCAGCATCTTTCGGTGCACGGCGATGCCTCACACATTGAATCGGCTGCGTTGCCACTGGAACACAGAGCTGGCTATGGACCGCCGGCGCAATCACCGATCTATGGGGCACCACAGGGTCCGCTGAGCACTGGCGCCACGAACGGACTGTCGGAGGAGGCCTGGCCACTGGCCACCACCAATGACAGTCCACAGATCAAGCATCTGCAGGTGCAGTGCGAGAAGACGCATATGCGGGTCAACATTGAGTTCGATCGTCCCTTCTATGGCATGATCTTCTCCAAGGGCTTCTACAGCGAATCCCATTGTGTGCACATGCAGCCGGGCACTGGCCATCTGAGTGCCACCTTTGAGATCTTCCTGAACAGTTGCGGCATGAGCAGTTCGGCCAATCACAATGCGGCGGGCTACGGAGCACCTACGCCATCGGGCAGCTATGTGGAGAACACGATCATCATCCAATACGATCCCTATGTGCAGGAGGTGTGGGATCAGGCACGCAAGCTGCGCTGCACCTGGTACGATTTCTATGAGAAGGCCGTCACCTTCAGACCCTTCCAGGTGGACATGTTGCATGCGGTTACGGCCAATTTCCTTGGCGATAATCTCCAGTGCTGGATGCAAATCCAGGTGGGCAAGGGCCCCTGGGCCTCGGAGGTCTCGGGCATTGTGAAGATCGGACAGACGATGACGATGGTGTTGGCGATCAAGGATGATGAGAATAAATTCGATATGCTGGTGCGCAATTGTGTTGCCCACGATGGCAAACGTGCTCCCATTCAGCTGGTGGATCAGAACGGTTGCGTTGTCCGTCCCAAGATCATGAGCAAATTCCAGAAGATCAAGAACTTTGGACCATCCGCTTCGGTCGTTAGTTTCGCTTACTTCCAGGCCTTCAAGTTCCCCGACTCGATGAATGTGCACTTCCAGTGCGTGATCCAAGTGTGTCGCTATAACTGCCCCGAACCCAAGTGCGGACCTGGACTGCCTGGCGGTGAATACGGATTGCCCCAGTTGGGTGGCAATGCGCTCTCCGAGGAATATGGACCACCCGAGGCCTATGAGAGGAATGACTTTGCTCTTGGTGGTCTGCCTCCAGCAGCTTATCCCGATCCACGCCATCCGGCGGCCGATGCCAGTGGCGCCTATTCCGAGAATCAACCAGATGTGGTGCCCTCACCCCAGGCCCAGACCTCAGCGGTGACCAGCGCCGAGTCGGCAGCCAGCGGACCGGCCAGCTCACAGGCGCCACAACTCCAGCAGGGTGGCAACAGCAACGAACTGGGTCTGCCGCCACCACCACTGCCCGGACAATCGGGCCAATATAGCACCGTTAAGCGCAAGGATGAGCTGAGCGCTGGCGGCAATCTGGTATCGCTGGGCGGACGACCACGCTCCGTTGAGGGACTCGATGATTTGAGGGGTGTGCGCCGGCGTCGCGACACCATGGAGATTGTGATGAAGCCACAGCCACAACGCATCTACAAGCGCAACGCCCAGGAGATGACAGACGTGAACACGAGTCGCATCATTCAGGTCGTCGCACCTGGCGATGTCAATTTCGCACTGAACAGCAATGCCAGCAATGAGACGGTTGTCATCCAATCGGCTCGCTCGGCGGATGCGGAAACCATTTGCATGTCTGTGCCCAGTTTTGTGGGTGGCCTCGTCATGCTGCTGCTCGTTCTGGCCGTGGCCTCTCTAGTCGCCGCCTTCCTCTTTGTCCGTGTGCGTCACTTCGATCGCAAGGGCGCGGGCATGTCCTACGTCAACTAAACTACTACCAATCCACCACTCGTACTACACACACACACATATATATATATATATATGTATATATAGAGTGGTATATATCCAACTGCACCATCAGTAAACCAAATCAGTTTTATGTGCACCTGTTCTCCCAAAATCCTAACTTCCTGCCTATCCTTCATTTACTATTTATCTATTTATTTGCTCTTTCCTGCTTCGACTATTTATTGTTTTTGTTTTTATTTGTATCCAAATAGGTCGCCTTGTTCTGCATAATTTCTTTTTAGTTAATAATTGAAAAACGCGCTCGAAACGAAATAAACGAAAAAAAAAATAATTGTGACGTCATCGTGTTCTCACACTCTCATTTTGTCAGTTTTGTTAAGTTTCAGTTATACATAATTCATTTAATTTAAAAATGCTATCTAAATTACGCGTTTAAATATGTTATCTCGTAAAATGGCACAGCGGCAACAAAAAAAGAAAAAGAAAAAACAAAAAAAGATGAAAAATGGAAAAGCTGAAAATCGTTTACAATAAGTTAATATAGCAGATGTATATATTAAATTACTTATTTATTACTTTATCTGATAGCTGCGAAATAATAAAAAGTTTACTTTTATTAAAAATATAAACGGTGCTTTTGTTTTGTTTCTTTTTTTCTTGGGTGTTTAGAACTGATTACGGAAAATTGTTATCTTGGTTGTCACGACGACTTAATAAATTTGTCGACATTCAACAATTTAATAGTGTAATCAAACATAATTATCGATTGTGCTGATGAGATTTAGCCAAGTGCATTCTAAGATTCACTATTAACGAATATGAGAACTAAATTTTCGAATAATAGCTTTGAGTTGTGCTATTTAATATGATTTTCTGATGAAGGCGAATTCAATCTACGTACTGGCTCCAAACCAGAAAGATATACTCGTATCTCAGCAGCGTTCCCTTAGGTAGCACCATCAATTCTTAACCACAAGTGAACTTTATATTTTAAAATTACCATATTCAAATGACGACATTTACAAATTGTATATTTTATGAAAAATAAAACTGTACGCTGCCTATTTATTTACGAAAACATCAATATTTACATTTATCTTAAAGCCTTCTGCTTATGCACTGCACAAAAAACAACTTGCGTACAGTTGAAATTGATTTATGTCTGAATCTATAACAGATGTGTGTGTATATATATAGCCTGAGCTCGTTGAGTGTCCCGCTTTTGGGGGACATGCAATACAAAAGATTTCATTGGATAATAATCGACTATCGACGAGCACATGCGTTGACTCTAAGGAATTATTAGCACTCAATTTAGACAAGGTAACAACGGTATTCTTCCTTTTTTTTTAGGAGCAAGCGCATCTTTTAAGCAGCGCGTGCATCGTTTATTGTGGCGGGCACATGCACCTCCAGTCCGTCCAAGTCCTTGCTCAGCGTGATTTGGCAACCTAAGCGGGAGGTATCCGTCAGATCGTAGGCCAGATCCAGCATATCCAGCTCCTCGTCGCCGGGCTTGTCGGGCAGCCGCTCGTAGTCGGCCGTCTTGAAGATTAGATGGCAGGTGGAGCAGGTCAGGGTGCCCTCGCAGGCGCCAAACCCGTCAAGGTCAACATTGTTGTTCACCACAACATCGAGCAGGGAATCGCCCACTTTGCCAGATGCCTTGATTCGCTCGCCATTTGCTCTCACAAAGGTCACACTTACACTGCGACAAACGAATATGTTAGTAATCTCGCCATTCGATATACATATGTTGACTTGACTACTTACACATCTGGTTGTTGTTGCCTCAGCGCCAGGCCCAGCGAGAAAGTGCGCGTGAAATTTGTTGGAGCACCATTGAAGCTTGCTAAACTATTTCGCAGCCAAGCATTACGTAGCGTAATCCGCGCTGAATTTTTGATTGTGTTGATGACAAGCATATTTTTATTTTAGATTTTATAATCATGTAATCATTTAACTTTTATCTAATCAATAAATAGACACACGCGACAGACACACCGCGCTCGGCCCCGCCCGATAGCGTACGATTTTAAAATATTATCCAAATCGTCAATTAAAAGCGCGTATGCTTAACGAACTGCACCACGCAACAGCTCTCTACAATTAACAATTGAGAAATAGGAAAAGCTGACAGGTGGAGCCAAAGCCATATGGGCAGTGTGGTGCTGCCAGACTGATGATCGGTTACAGTGCTGCCCAGCAAGATGACGATGAGCCGCGAAACAAAAACTTTTGAACAAACCGACAGCATTGATAACGATGCAACCTAAATTTATTGTTGTAGTCAGAATTTACTTAGATCCCGACTGTCTGTAATATTGGAAGCACAGACACGACTTAGATGACTATTAGCTTAAATTGTATTAATGAAACATGCATGTATTTATAACTTGAAACAATATTTTCTCAAAATGCAGAAGACAACTATAAATTGATAAAGACAACTGTAAGTTCAAAGTAGACTGCATATCTTAACCCGATCTGGCAACCTCATGCCGCACAGAGCAATCGAACAAATCGATAAATTATTTAACTTGTTTACCTTTTGCAGAAGCATGGCGAGTTCATGTATTTGGAACGATTTTGAATTAAAAAAGCCACCGCTTGTCACTTTGCATGTTAGCGAAACAAGATTTGGTAAGTTCGACTACGATTCTCAGTTAAAATTATGCACTAAGTGTTCACTTCCTCCTCCAGCGAAGGATGTGTTTGTGGTCATCAATCGCTATCTGCAACAGTTGTCCTCGCCAAATGGTCAGGAATTCAATCAAACTGCCGCCTTAATTGGACGTCTGATGGCACGCCGAAAGAACTCCTTTCGCTCCATGCCAGGATTCCGTGCGGTCTGCAAGCTAAATGCGACACTCTGTCGGCTGCTGCGACTCGATTTACCTCGTGAATTAGAGCATTTTCGCGGTGCTTTGCCAGATGCCTGCGATGACGAAGTGTCCGGCGAGATGCCCACCCGTAACAGCTTAGAGTTCATCTTAGTGCGGCTGATTGCCTTCCATCGCCTGCACGAGCGCATCCACGACTGCTGTGTGGCGGCTGCCAAATACTTTGGCCAAATGCTGCGCAACAATTTCTTCATGGAGATTCTCACGCTGCTGATTGCAGCCATCGCAAAAATCAACAAATTGAGTCAACTGCAGGCCAACAGTTGTGCAAAGCTGTATGACAAGTTGCTGCAACATCGCTCCAGCTTTCCACACGTGGAAAAGCATAATTTTCTGCCCGAGAATTATGAACTGCCAGCGAAACTGCGTCAGATTGAATTAACACAGCCAGATCAAACCAATGAAGTGATATCTGCAGCAATCCAACTGCAAGCACCACAGGCACCTCCGCTGGTGACGAAAGTAGAGAAGGCCAAACAGATGGCCAAAGCGGATGTGGGCACGGTGATTGCACGCCAGACGACAACAACAAAAGAGATTACCTTTCAGCTGGACTCATTGATAACCGTGGAGGATGTGAAACATTTCATTCAGCGCGAATCCAAAGCTCGCAAAGAGGCGCCCAACGGCTGCATAACGAAAGCAATACAAAATCACGAATGGCTGGCGGCAAAGACGCTCTTCGAGCGCAAACTCAAGTCAAGGGAGAGCGCAAAAGCTTTGAACATATTTCGAAAATTTATTGGCAGCAAAATATAACAAGAGCAGGATAAATACGAAAAATATGCTTATACTTATCACTTACAAATTCACAACCATTCCGTCGGCCAGCTGCATTCGCTTCAGGCCCAGGATTTTCTGCTGGGGGTACGCATTGTTTGTCTGTAAGAGAAGGATTAATGAGATGGATTGATAAATCTGGAACGGCATCTTCTTTAAATTACCTTGATGAACTTCTTAAAGTTCTTGCGGCCAATGTATTTGCTGGCAGTTGTATTCGCCGCATCCGTTTCGTGCTGGCTGCGAACACTGACGTTCAAGTTGCACATACGCACTTGTATGCTATTCCTAATGCCTGCCAGCCATTTGTCATGGTTCAGCTTCTCATCATGATCATCATCATCTAGTTCCACTTTAATATTGGTTGGCTGAGCTGTCTCAGCATTCATTGTATCCGGCTCTGATTTGGGCTCCGGCTTGACATCCACACGTAGCCCGCTACACGATAGCCAGCCACTGGTATCTATTTTTCGAGGTAGTTCCCTTGGCTTAAGCACTATATACTTTGATTTCGTTTTAGTTTCCGGTCTGAATGGCTCTGTGCAAACTGAGTCTTGATCGTCATCACTGTGCTCCAAATTGCTCTGCTCCTGTTGAGCACGTTCCTTGAAGTTGAAAAAGTCCTCATCAGGGGAATCATTGTTATCTGCTCCAAATGCTGTCTTTGACTTCTTGCTGTTACCAAACTGGAACAGATTATCAAGATCGACGCCGTCACTATCATTGAGCACCTCCAGACACAGACGCTTGCGAGGCTGCGTTGCAGCTGGAGTCTCAACAACTTTTTGGGTTGCAACATGTTTTTGGGACTTTTCTAGGAAATTACGCACACTAATTTTAGCTGGTCTGCTGACCGATTTCTCAACTGATTTGTCATTGGATGCAATGTCAGCTTCAGTTGGCTTGAAGGCTGCACGATCCGGGACAACTGCAGCTGAAGTATGTGCCTCGAATTGAAACAGTTCCTCGTCCTGTGAAGTATTATCTTTATCACTATGGATAACATTCGCTGCTGTTGGTTTACCACGCATTGAACGACGTGGCGAAATTACCGCCGGCTCCTCCTCCTGCGGCGGCTGTGGATTGCCACGAGTTGAGCGTCTGGCTGAAATAACTGGAGTCCTTTTCTGTCGTTCGACTTTTGAATTATTCTTAACCAAATTCTCATCAATAGGCATTTCCTCTGAGTTGGCTATGTTCTCTAGCGCTGCTTCATCCTCCAGACTCAAATCGATGTCTAAATTGGCATTTGGTTTGGTTTTCTTTTCCAGCGGCAGATCTTCGTCAGAGTCGATAACATTAGCAATTCTAAGCTTTGATCGTCTTACAATTGGTTCTTCGTCTGAGGACTCCACGATAGGTGATTTTTTAGCTTTCTTTGAGGGCTGCTCTTCTTTTGTAGCATCGTCATCCGAGGAGTCATCCAAATATAAGGGATTATTACGTTTGCTTCGCTTCCTTGTGGTGGATGGCATTTCCTTGGGTGCTGATTCCGATTTTTCGTGTTTCTCGCTACCCACACTCAGTTCATAGATTTGCGATTTGTGGGATTCAGGGACAACAAACTCGGTTGCACTATTTTTATTACAATTTTCGGTTTGAGTGCGCTCCGTATTGGGTACCAAGATCGATGAATTCATTGATTCCGTTGTGGTCACAGAGTTCTCTATTGCCACATGCGATGGATTACAGAACTTGTCCAATGAACAATGTAGGATGGCAAGTCCAATCTCGTAGTCGGGTATCAAACGCAGTCCAGCCTGCTCCAAAATAGCTAAAAATATATATTTTTGAGTTTAAAAAGAAACAAACTTAGATCGAAATTTGTGGGGTAAGCAGACCTTGTACACTGAAAATAGTTTCGGTAGCTTGCGATTGAGTTGAGCTCACATATTGTATGACGACTACATTTTTTTTCGTCAGGAATCGCTTGGATACACCCAAATTGAGATCTTTGCACAGGCCGCCAGCCTTCTGGACCACCAGACTGTACATCTCGAGATGCTTGCGATTCATGAACACAAATGTGATGCCGACAAAGAGTTTGGTGCGCTCAGAACGCCATCTGATGCTGGGCATATTCGACGGCTGGGCGGGCGCAAAGTCTTCGGATTGCGGCCAATCCTCGGTGACGTTAATACGCCGCGCGAATTTCAACATCTCGCGCCAGAAGTCAACGCGAACAACCGGTTTATTCTCGAGCAGCGCATGCAGCAGTTTGGCTGTAATCGACACCGTGTCCATGGTCAGATGCGAGCACTCATCTGTCCAGCTTTGCAATGTGACGCCACCCAGTGGCCTTATCAGCTGATCCAATTCACGTAGTCGCATGCCCTCTAGGGCAGATCCAGTTGTTGTCAGCTTCAGCTGTGACACCTGCCAAATGTTCTTGAGTGCCCCAAAGCGCACTTTATCCCCAATTTGCAGGGGCGTCGGTGTCTTTGCCGGCATCTTCTTATTCTTTTCAATGCCACTGTTGATGAAAGTGCCGTACCTGGAGCCCAGATCCTCCACGGTGAGCGCATTGCTGGACAGACAGAGGCTGACATGGGTGCGACTAATGCTCAGATCCTCGGATAATATCAAATCCGTCGACAAGCGTCCGACGGTGTATGTCGCCTTAACCGGCAGCAAAATGAATTTTACACTCTCTGCAAATAGATATGGTTAACTATGCAAAACATAAATGTATTTTTAACTATTAACAAACCATTATCCACTTTATTTAACACAAACATAATTTTAATAAATTAAATACCAAAAACGCAATTTCACAAGCACAAAACACCTAACAGAACCAGTTGCAGAACTCTCAACATTATGTTAAGCGCTCAGCAGCTCTGTTAAGATTTTGCTTTGTACGCAAATCAAAGTATTATACTAAAAGTATTGTAATAATATCTTTGCCAGACTGTTAAAAGTCATTTAGCTTTATTTTTCACTTCACGTTACATTTATTGTCCCATTTAATTTACATTAAAGTGCAAATACATGTACGAGCTGTGTTCAAAAAGTATCGCGAATTTTGTGTTTTTTCAGATATTATTTATTTATTCATGAATATCTATTTTGTCCCCTTCAAAGTAATCCCCATGAGATATTATACACTTGTGCCAACGGTTTTTCCAATCTTCGAAGCACTTCAAAAAATCATTTTTTTTTATCTTGTTCAGCTTAGGTTCAGCACAATCAACATTCGGAATGCATCCGCGCACTTAATTTCGTTTTTCACACAAAATTTGATACAGGTTCTTTGATCCATTTTTTTGAATAGGTAAAAATCGAAGACGATCCAAAACACGTGCAAGCAAAGCAGCTGTCAACAATTAAGTGAACATTCAAAATGGCCGAGCTTGTCGGCATAAGTGAGAGACATGAGTACCAACATAACGCTACAAAAAAATCGAAATTCGATTATACGTAACCCGCGAAAATTCAAAATTCGCGATACTTTTTGAACACACCTCGTATAAGTTGAAGCATGCCAGCGCGAGGTGCGTACTGTCCCGCACGTTAACAAGTGAATGGCAACCGGTCGATTGCATTTGTTTTTGCCACAGGTTTCTGTTTATTGTTTGAACATTTTGTTTTTTAATTAAATGTGAGTGCATAAACATCGTTAAAATGGCACATTCAACGGGGACGCGAGTCAGCATGTTCAACGAGTCGTTCCTCAACGACAACGAGCACGACTCGAATGCAGTGCTCATGGAACTGGACAAGGGACTCCGCAGCGCCAAGCAGGGCATCCAATGTGAGGCAATTGTTCGATTTCCGCGTCTCTTTGAGAAATATCCGTTTCCCATACTGATTAACTCATCGTTCATCAAACTGGCCGAGTTCTTTGTGAGCGGTTCGAATCTTTTGCGTTTCTGGGTGTTGCGCGTGTGCCAGCAGAGCGAGAATCATCTCGATAAGATTCTCAATATTGACAACTTTGTGCGTCGCATTTTTATGGTGATGCACTCGAATGATCCAGTGGCACGTGCTCTGCTCCTGCGCACACTGGGCGCCGTCTCTCGGGTGATACCAGAGAAGCCGCAAGTGCATCATGCGATTCGTCGTGCACTGGATAGCCACGATACCGTCGAGGTGGAGGCGGCCATCTATGCGAGCAGCTGCTTTGCCGCCCAGTCGAGCTCCTTTGCGATCAGCATGTGTGCCAAGATCTCCGACATGATTGAATCACTGCAGGTGCCGGTGCCGATGAAACTGCTGCTAATCCCAGTGTTGCGGCATATGCATCATGATGCCAATACGGCGGCGCTGGTCAGCAAACTGTGCCTGGAGCTGCTGCCCAAATATCCGGCACAGAGTTTCGTGGTAGCCATCATCAATACGCTGACACAGTTATCCTCACGTACGCTCGTTGGAGTGCCTGGCCAGCTGAATGTTCTGCTGGATTTTATGCAGGATCTGCGTACGCCGGTTCGCATCCAGGTGCTGCGCTCCTTCAACGAGCTCGCCGGCAAGCAGAGTGTCAACGCTTGGCCAAAGTCAGCAATTGGCGCACTCATCAGTAAATTTAATCTCTGCACAAATGGCTCCGAGCAGTTCCTCTTCCTCTCTATTCTGCTCAAGCTCAGTGAGTGTCCACTCACCTGTCAGCATCTGCTGTGCGAGCATCGTGACGCACTGCTCCGTCTGTGCAACGAGTGCATCAGCAAATTGGATGACTATACGGCCGCTACACAGGCCATGGCTGTACTTGCCGCCCTGCTCTCCTTTGGGCTGCAGAGACAGTTTAGCCAGGTGGACGTCATACTCGACATGGTCAACTTGCACATGGAGGGCCTGCTGCTCTGCACAGCACGTCGTGCGGAGTTCACCAGGGATTTGCGCCGCCTCCTTGCCTATGGCATACGCATAACGCAAGCGAATGCAGAATTTGGCGCCGATTTCATTGTGATGGTCACCAATACGCTGGGCGACAATGTCATCTATCCGCCAGCAAATTTGCAAGTCATTTGCGAGGCATCCGTTGGACTCTGCGAGCACTTTCAGCTGCGCAAATATGCTTTCTCCACGTCCGTGGGCCTGGAAGATGAGGCGGCAATGGAAACGGATGAACCAGAGCCGGCAAAGGTAAGTTTTTCTTCAGATCTCTAGCTTGCTATAAACCTTAATGGAAATCTCCACATTGCAGCCCAATCCGATGATGTCGCGACTGCCGCTCATTCTGTACAAGCTGAACAAACTGGTGGACAGGGAGGAGCAGCCGGAGCAGCTGCTGCGCACCGTGGAAATACTCTGTGCCTTGGTCTGTCAGACGACAATGGGTTGCTATCTGTCACAGCCGGTGGTGCAGTGCTTTGAGAAGTGCATCGAGCGTGTCAATTGCTGGACTCTCTATCGGATTGCACGCACAGCCAGTCGCTATGGCCATCACTATGTGGCGGCGCACATCTACACGAAGGTGTCGCAGATTGTGATCAGTGACCACATGCACTACTTCCTTGTGGCACTCGCTCAGATCTCGCAGGCGGAATGCATACTCAACTATGGCTTGGAGTACACTTATATGCGGGATAATTATGCGCCTAGCGAGGCCCCGGAGCCATTGATACCACTGATGAGACGGCTGGAGGCGGCCAGTAATCTCTATCAGCAAGCGCTGGCCAGCATGCGTGCGTGTTCCTCGCCCCAGCATCCGTGCAGCTTTCAGCTGGAGTATCTGAAGATCCGTGCACAATTTCTGCAGACTCTTCATCTCGCCGTGACGGTGAAGAATGCCCAGGTGATTGTGCCACCGCCGGCAATTGCGGGCAGTTTGGCCCAGAACTCGCGGGATTATCTGCAAAAGTTTGGCCACGTCACGAATCAGCTGCGCAAACTGGTCAAGGCGCTCAAGGTATGCGAGGAGACCTACGCACGCCTCTACAAATCCTCCTTCGATGCGGACAATGTCACCCTGGAGTTTCTCGAAGTTGCTGAATTTCAATGCGCTCACTTTGCACACATTATTGAATCGATTTGTTATGCGACGCCGCCGGAGCCACCCATATTTCTGACCACCGGCAATCATCCGGAGACGCGCTATTTTGCCGCCAGCTGCCAGCGCATGGAGCAAATGCAAAAAAATCTACCGCAAGAGCCACCGAATGCGAAAACGATCAGCAATCGTCATTTGGATGTGATATTTGCGTTGATTGAGATCATAACAAAGACGCCACTCTGCCTGCCGCGCTACTTCTTCCAGATACTGCAGTCCACCCAGATCAAGCTGTCGGTCAGTCCACAGCCCCGCAGCGCCACAGAGCCCGTCATTGTGCAGTCTGGCAGTAATCTGGTGATCAAGGTGGAGGGTGTGCTCCAGCACATTAGCAAGCAGCAGAAACACTTTCGACGCGTGGATTCTGTGCAACTGAGTCTCACGTCGCAACTGATGACGCCGAGGCCAGTTAACGAGTTGGTGAAGCTGCCCAATCCCGACACGGTGACCCTCAATCAGATTGTTAAGCCACAACGGGATTTCCTCTCGGGCAGCTTTTTGTTGCCTATCTCGAGTGGTGGCCAGTTTCAGGTGACGCTGGAAACGTTCGTTGTTGACGAGCACGGAATCACCTGGTGCACGGGTCCCACCAGCTCGATGGTAGTACGCGTCCTAGATGATCCAACGAAACCAGCAGCGCCACCAGTGCCGAGTACTTCGCAGGCCGTCAGCCAAGCCAGGCGCTTCTAAGCAGACAAAGTTTTTCTTTTCTTTTATAGGTACAATAAATAAAGGCGAATTTTGAATGCCGATTTTAAATATCCGGTTCAGCAAACAGTCAAACAACACTGCATTTTGTGCTTAGGTGGCAGCACTGGTCTCATTTTGTGTGAATGCCAAGTGAGCAGCAGCAGCAGCAGCTGATTCACACTTGCAATCGTGCTCTTCTTCACCGTGAAGTTTTTCCGTTTGTCGTTGTAATAAACAATGTAAAGAAATCTAGAAAAGACATTTTGTGTGCTGTTCATTTAACCAAGAAATGCGGTCGTGTTTCAACACCCGAATCAAACAGGCTCACACTAAATGGGGTTTATTGACCGCTTTATCTTTGATATATGATTGGAGCAGTTAAGCCCGCAGCCAGCGCTAGCAAGTGGGTTTATCTATGTTGCGAATGTGGATTTTTAATTAAAATCAATTAGGCGCAGCATTCACACACACACACATGCACACATGCACACATCAAAAAAACAAACATAACACAGCACAACTGAGCGCATAGAAATTTCGTATAATTTCAAATCACATAATTACAAGAACAACATAAATAGTTGACCAAATTCCGCGCTTAACCTGTGGTGCACAACCACAACCCATGGACATAATTGCCCTAATTGGAAACAACGGCAGCAGAGCAGCAGCTTCGGTAGCATGGCACAATTTACGCTGTGAGTACAATAACGCTGGGGTCGCTTTATTTCTCCTTCTCTCTTTCTTTTTTTTCTGCTGTTGTATTTTAACAATGAGTAGGCGACGCCGATTGTGCTATGTTTTGCCGGGGTGCGTGTTAAATTACGGCTACCCCGTTGAACACTTGCAGCCGGGTATTATGTGCTAGTCGTGCGGAGCGCATACAGCTGTTGTTGCCATGTCCGCTTATCTGTATATATCTTAAAAATTATCTTTTTGAACTTTGGAATAAATGACAAACGCTGAATTAGTCAACGAATTTTAGCAGAGTATGTAGGGTATATAGGGTATCTAGTCAACGGCGTGCCCAAGCTAACTGTTCTATCATGTTTATCGCCTCGTAAAATTATGCAAGTGAAACCGCCGCCGTCGCCTACTACACGCGTATCTAGCTTGATTTATATTTAAGTATGTTTACAGTAGTTGATATCCCCGCACTTGGTTAAATTTATTAAGTACCTATATAGATATGTATATATATATATGTGTGTCTTTTTTGGGGTTATTTGGTGCCTGTGTGTCTCTCCTTTAGCTACAACAAACACAATGCACCGCCCAACAACGATATCATTACACGCGTCGACTGCGATTGCGAACATGTCCCGCTTTGCTCCGTCAACGATGTCCAGTTAAGGTTCCTTGTGCCCGACGATCTGACCGAGGTGAGTATGCTGCCAATTGCCAATCCACACAATGTATAGTAATCGTAATCAATATATTTTGGATCTGACAGGTGCGGACACTGTGCCAAGAATGGTTTCCAATCGACTATCCACTGTCATGGTACGAGGATATTACCTCAAGTACGCGATTCTTTGCGTTAGCTGCTGTTTATAATCTGGCCATAATTGGTTTAATTGTTGCCGAAATCAAACCGTATCGAAATGTTAATAAGGAGGTAATAGCCAATTACAGTGATAGTGATGAGTTTTACACCAGGCTGAGCGGTTTTCCCATGCAGGACAAAGGCATATTGCCCGACTCGATGGGTCGCACCGCAGACGTTGGCTACATATTATCGCTGGGCGTTCATCGCACACATCGTCGGAATGGCATCGGTTCGCTGCTGTTGGACGCACTGATGAATCATTTGACGACAATTGAAAGACATGCGGTTAAGGCGATATTTCTGCACACGCTGACAACAAATCAACCTGCCATATTTTTCTACGAGAAGAGAAGGTAGCACAACTCCATAACTCCATAACTCGATAATATCCATCAGTTGCGTGCCTTTAGCTAATTAACTGCTTTATATTTGTGTTTCTGTTTCTGTTCTTGTTCTTGTTTACCTTATTGCAGATTTACGTTACATTCGTTTCTGCCCTATTACTACAATATACGGGGCAAGGGCAAGGACGGCTTTACGTACGTGACCTACATAAATGGCGGCCATCCACCTTGGACATTATTATATCCTTTACATAAAATGCTCATGTTTTCATTGTGTTTATGTCTGTGTTTTGCGTTTTGCTTATGCTATATTTTGGTTGCCTTAACTCTCTGCCACACAGATCACATCAAGCACTATGCCTCCAAGTTGCGACACACGGGCAGCCTGTGCGTTTGGGCTGCTGCTCGTGTCCAGCGTGTGGTGCGTTGGTTCTACCACAAGCTGTTAACACGCTTCAATGTCATCGAATGAGCCGAACGGACTGCAACCCACCCCAAAACACCATCAGCCTTTTTACTGAGAACTGAGGAGACATCAACAACCGGCAACTGGCGACTGCCATCTGTAATAATCATCAATAACAACACGAAGAACAACAAAAAAACACCATCCATTTTAAGTGTTAGGCGAGCCAAATCATTTCGTTTTGTATACACACAGATTTAAGCAAAACAATAAGAAAAATGTTAAAAGTTGTAAAATAGTCGAATACATGTATTATTACGTTTTTACATATGTATATGTTCACCAGCTGTAAATAGTCGTATCATCTTTTATTTAAAAACAAAATGCTGTACAATTAACTATAGCGCAAGTGATTTGTATACGTTCTTTTTTAACGATTCCTTACTTTTATAATTTGCATCTATTATCTATTTAATGTTTATCCTCTACGCACAAGACAGTCATTTTAGTTAGTTTAGCGAAAAGAAACAAAACAAAACAAAACCCAACAAAGATGCTCGTGCTTTATCTAATTTCTAATTTATTAAACACAAACTGCACACAATAGCTTTGAGAACTGATTTAAAACGATACGTGTAATATATAGTTTGCATTAGCGAGGTCCCACAATCCCATATATATCTTTTTGTCTTTTATAATTTATGTTCGCTGTCTTTATAGTATTTTGTAAAAGTATTTTAATGCAAAATGTTTCATTTTAGACACAATTTACTTAGCGAATTGTAATATTTTTAAATTAAAAAAAACTTGTAAAGTTACAAACATAAACATTCTAAGTATACAATGTGTTTTCTACCTTCCAAGGAATAATTGTAAAAGTTTATTATTTAAAATTTAATCACCTGTTGTTGCACACGCAAAATTTAAGCGCCATCTTTCAAAAACATATTACACAGGGTGACCGTATGCAACACAGCTCACCATAAATTATCTGGCAACGCGAAACACGCACTACTGTGAATCAAGTTTAGAATTATATCGATATAAACGATAGTTTTTTTTGCTGGTCTATTGTGATCTACGTAGGTGAGGAACAGAACGTCAATTTAGTGGCATAAATTCGTCGAAACAGCATTGCAAAAATGTTCTCCAGAGCCGCACTCCTTACAGGTAAATGCAACATTAGTGAAATAAAAGCATCGATTATGCATTAGCTCGCAATTCGGCAGCTGAGCGAGTGTATGTAACAACGAAAATCGACCATGAAAATTGGTTACGGCACCGCAAAGTTTGCCATCGTGGTTTATGTAATCACGACGAACATTCGCAAATCAAACGTCAAAATTTGATTTTTTTTTGCATTGCTACTGACAGAAAATACTAATTTGGTTTTACTGTTTTTCGTGCAGCTCAGCGCCCATTGACCCTGGTGGCCAGCCGTTCGGCAGCTGCCGCCGCTGCTTCTCCATCCGGTGGCGGTGCCGTCGAGCGCCGCCAGCGTCCCGAGCATCCCGGCAAGGTGCGTTTGGGCTTTGTGCCAGAGGAGTGGTTCCAGTTCTTCTACAAGAAGACTGGCGTCACCGGCCCCTACACATTCGGCGTGGGTCTGATCACCTATCTGTGCTCCAAGGAAATTTATGTCATGGAGCATGAATATTACAGCGGTTTGTCGCTTGGTATCATGGCCATCATTGCGGTCAAGAAACTGGGTCCAGCCATCGCTCGCTGGGCTGATGGTGAGATTGATGTAAGTAACTAAAACAAACACATATCGAATGGACACATTAAAGATAGCTTTTATCTGTAGAAAATTGAAGGTGAATGGAAGGAGGGTCGCGAGGCAGAGCTGAAGGTGCTCGCCGATGCTATTGAGGACGAGAAGAAGGAGCAGTGGCGCGCCGATGGTGCCCTGATGCTGATGGAGGCAAAGAAGGAGAACATTGCCCTTCAATTGGAGGCAGCGTTCCGCGAGCGTGCTATGAACGTCTACTCTGAGGTTAAGCGTCGCTTGGACTACCAGGTGGAGTGCCGTCACGTCGAGCGTCGTCTCAGCCAGAAGCACATGGCCAACTGGATTGTGGCCAATGTGCTGTCGAGCATCTCGCCCCAGCAGGAGAAGGAGACGCTGAACAAGTGCATCGGCGATCTGAGCGCCTTGGCTATGCGTGTTAAGGCCACATAAACAACTCGATTTCTTAATTGTTAATTTGTAAAAATACAACACACACACAAACACACAAAAATCTGTGCGAAGTAGCAAAAAACAAACGTGCAAAATGTACCACAAAATGTTTAAAATCAATACAAATGTATGTCCAATCGGATAAAATTCTCTCGGGGCTCTGTTCTAACCTCGAGGCATCTCCTAAAGGGAAGCGATATACCAAATGGAACCATCATCATTAGCTATTCTATTTATTTCACATCTCACACACGGTTCTCAGTCTTCAGCTGAGCCAATCTCCATCGAGGATGGTGTTCCGCTCAGATGCTGCTCAAAGTCATCGACAACTTGCTGGTGCCGATCCGCGTTAAATGTTTGCACACAATCATCCGAGGCAGTCACCACGCACAATGGCTTCTCTCCGCTGTAGAAACCGGTGTTGCCACGCACATATGTAATCCTCTTGGATTGCAGCCAGCGTTCCAGCTGAGCAAAGCAGGCGCACTGCCAGGGATTACCCTCGATAGCCACGCGCCTCAGTTGCAACAATGTCCCATTCAGATCGGGCAGAAAAGTCAGCTTGTTGTTGTCAATTAGTAGATCCCGGACACTGCTCCAACTATCCAGCACATCGGATTTGATCTCACTCAATTCATTGTTTCCCAAATGGAGTTTTTGCAGATGCCTCATTGGGGCAAACATTCTCACATCCAGGCTACTCAGCTCATTGTTGCCCAGCGACAGGTAGTCCAGAAAGGGCAGCGAGGAGAAGGCCAAGGCATGCAGACTCTTCAGATTATTCCCATTGAGATTGAGTTTCTTCATTCTGGACAAGGTGCTGTTGCCAAAAGCCTTCACATCCAGCGACTCAATGTTGTTGTGTGACAAGTCCAATGAGTCCAGATCCTCGAGAGCCGCAAAGGTGTGCGCCTTAATCTCGAGTATATCGTTGGACTGCAGGTAAAGCTTCCTGAGCGCCTGCAGACCCTCAAAATGTGGCGCACTCAGACTGGCAATGTTGTTCTGGGAGATGTCCAGCACTTGGAGACGACCCAATCGCCGGAATTGATTGTCAAAGAGCAGGCGTATATTATTCCCCGACAAATCCAATTGTTGCAGCGACACCACCTGGCCCGATGAGCCAAAGGCATGGGGACGCAGTGCATCCAGTTGGTTGTGCGACAAGTTCAACGTGCGCAGCTGCTTCAGCGACTGAAACGTGTCCTTTTCAATTGATCTCAGTTGATTTTCACCCAGCTGCAAGTGCAGCAGTCCTTGCAGGCCACGAAATGTTGTTGAATTTAACTGGAATGTAAAGTTTTTCAGTTATTTCGAATCTTAACAGCTGAAGATTCTGTTAATCAACAGGGCTATTTAATTTACCTAATAATCCCTAGACTCGATTTATCTGTTAACAAATCCCTTCAAGCATGCAAGATTGAGTTGCTCAAAGCAGACTAAAGAGAGCGCGAGAGAGAGAGAGAGAGAGAGAGAGAGAGCGTCTTCGAATTCGATTACGTTTGATTGTTTTTGTTGGATTATGCTCGCTGCGACACTCTCCAAATGTGCAGCGTTCTTAAGAGAGGAAAGTTAGACAACAAAAGAGAGGATTCTGTTGGTGCTGATTTTTTACTTTGAGTACATGCTACATGCAGCTAAGCTCGTTTGTGTGCAAGCAGCGTCCAATAAGAATATGCAATGAGCAAATACCAAAAAGTGAATCCCGTCAGTTCCATCTTTACTCTGTAATCAATCAAACGGGTAAAAGGCGTATACAAAGTATACAAATTGCATGTAACGAGACAGAATTGAGTATCTCCGATCCGATATAGTTAATTAATTATTGATCAACAGCAGAGTTACAGCAAAATTCTGTCTGTCTGTCAAAATTATATATTATCTAAAGGTTTATCTAGATCTGTAGTAAGAATTAAATACAGTTGTTAAAAGACTAAACCTCTGAACTTAAAAAATTGCAATAAAGATCAATATTTCTGTGTTGCGTAAGCGACTGAGAAAAACCCAGAGATAAAGCACCTCCCAAATTTGCCAACTCATTTATCGATTTTGCCGTCAACTAATATGCCCCATTTCGCACTGGGAATTGTGTACAATGCCTGATGATATTTAAATTCACATTTGATTGAGACTGTTGCGTAAGAGGCACGTAGAAGAAGAAGCTGATGACTCACCTGGCTCAGCTGATTGTCATTTAGTTTAAGCTGCTCCAAATGGGGACAGTTACCGAAACTGATATTTGTCAACTGATTGAGACTGAGATCCAAATGCTGCAGCAGCTGCAGATGCGGCAGCTCGATTTGCTGCAATGAGTTATTCGTGAAATTTGCATACATCAATTTGGGCAAATGAACAAAGACATCCTTTGTCAGATTAGTGAGTTCGTTGTGACTTGAGTCGAGCAACTGCAGCTCAGATTCAGTGGCAAAGTGAGTCTCAAGCAGTTGTTCCAATGAGCAGCCGCTGATATTCAGCTGCTTGAGTTGGGGCAGAATGGAGAAGCCTTTCTTCTGTAGCTGCAATTGCTGCACATGCGATAAATCCAGTTCCATCAGGCTGGATAAATTCTGTGCACTAAAAGCTGTGACTGACATTAAGACACGATCCCAACTGCTGACTTAGCTGTTTCCTAGCTCACCTGTGCCAATTGCCAGTTCAGTTTGCGCATTGCGAATGCTCAACCGATGCCAGTTGTCGGTGGGAAATGCCTTCACATCGATCAGCTCCTGCAGGCTGCTCAATTCGCAGCACTCGAAACTACGCCAGCCTTGAGCCTCACAGACCACAGCCAATCCAGGGGAAAAACCAAAGCAGAGCAGCCAAAGAATTGGCCAAGTGTAGAACAGCAACATTCCAGCTCGAATGCTCATCGGCAACTGACTGCACAGCTCGAGTCTCGATTCTCTCTCTCCATCGTTGATAAGAAATCAAGTTTGTGGTAGAAGCCGGTTCTCAATGGGCTTCAAGCCCGGCTCAAGAGCTTTAACAGCTGAGTGACCGTTGAGTGACAGCAGCAAACAAAGCAAATTCCGCAATACCAAAACCAGAATAGAACTCACTGCGACCAGGGGAAATCCTCTATCAATGTCAACATCTCGAATAAATTCGTAGTGCTGCACTTCGATTTAATGCGGAAAGAATAAACATTGTCTTTATAGGTAGGCCGGAGACACATTGCAGACATCTAAAATTGACCACAAATTTGAGAAACCAGTCGATTGTTCTCATGAAAGCTATATGATACGAGTATAATAGTCCCACGTTTATAATTTTCTGTTTAAATATTTGAATCATATTAACAAGCATATTGGGGAAGTTTGGCTTAGATATCTTGTTAAACAAAAAAAGTATTTCGGACAGCATTCGTTTTCCATATGAGATGGAAGATTCGAGCTTGTCGACTTATTTGTTTATAACAGGATATATTTCCATATGATCAGCAGGCGATATCTCAACGATTGTGGCTTTCATGCAATCAAAAAATCCTTACTTATTCTAATAATTATAATATAATTTCATAATTGATAAGATTTGCTGTAGTCCCAACCATCAAATCTAAGGTGTGTTCAAAAAGTATCGCGAATTTTGAATTTTCGCGGGTTACGTATAATCGAATTTCGATTTTTTTTGTAGCGTTATGTTGGTACTCATGTCTCTCACTTATGCCGACAAGCTCGGCCATTTTGAATGTTCACTTAATTGTTGACAGCTGCTTTGCTTGCACGTGTTTTGGATCGTCTTCGATTTTTACCTATTCAAAAAAATGGATCAAAGAACCTGTATCAAATTTTGTGTGAAAAACGAAATTAAGTGCGCGGATGCATTCCGAATTTTGATTGTGCTGAACCTAAGCTGAACAAGATAAAAAAAAATGATTTTTTGAAGTGCTGCGAAGATTGGAAAAACCGTTGGCACAAGTGTATAATATCTCATGGGGATTACTTTGAAGGGGACAAAATAGATATTCATGAATAAATAAATAATATCTGAAAAAACACAAAATTCGCGATACTTTTTGAACACACCTCGTATATCGATTACTTACTTTCGCATTATTCGCACAACTTCTTGATATCCCTTATATATCCCAACTATAATCAAAGAAACAACCACAGAGCTTTCGCCCAGTAAATTCTATAGATAAATAGCATCTGGCTAGAACGCTTTTTAATAAGCTTAGCATTTTGTTTACAATAGTTTTTAAGTATTTTGGGATAATTACGTTTATATATTGTTGTGCTCTTGGAGAAGAAAAAATATGATTACCATTTAAAGTATTACAATATTCTGGAGTTTATAATTGTTGTAGCATCATGAAAGTTCGTATACTATAATACAGTTAACTAAACCAAATAATTACAGAATGCACTAAAACTTACGCTACAAATTAAATAACATAATTAACAATAATTACTTTAGTTGAATATATATAATTATATATAAATATAAATAGATATAGATATAGTTGTTGATTTATAAGCTGTCTGAAGAGCTTTTATTGATAGCTGTATGAAGAATATTCCACTAAATTACACGATATTTTTAATTTAATTAACTTGCGTTGCACATTTTGCATATTTATTGTATTATTGTACATGGAGCACTTCTAAACTATTTTATTTCCCGGTGAATTCTCAGAGAGCTCTTAAAGCTACGCTTCTTGAATTTCTATTGGCTATTTTACACCAGCTTACACTTAAAACTGTACCTCGATTAAGCAATGCATTTTGTTGACTTCCTTTAATATGTTCAACTATAAGTTTTCTACACAACGATGGAAGGAAGTCTAAACACGTAGAATGATCTTGTCGGCAATGCTGACTGGAATATACCCCGCACCCAACTGATTTAATAGAAATAACTTCTGGGCTTGTTATTCTAACTGAATGCATTTTTTACACCTGATTATAGTCATTCAGTACAAGAGTATTATAAATTGAGAATTATGGTTTTCATTGCTAAACTTGACCTGCAGGCGGACAGACAGATGGCAAGATCGACTCGGGTGTTGATGCTGATCAAGAATGTATATGCTTTATGTGTCGCAGATGCAACCATCTTCACACAGGGTATACAAAGATCTACAATGTTTTGTAAGCTAGTGTAATGTAGAACCACAGCTGTGATTGGCCAGTTTTAGCTTTAGTTTAGAGCTGCTTATCTGTTTCATTGGTTTTGCTAAGACTGCAAATAGTTTCGGAGTACATCAGTGTATATATATATGTATATACATATATAGTTATGTGGTATATATAGATATAGTATATGAAACTCAGCTAGAATAGTTTTGTTTGTTAGGCGCCTGTTGACAATTGTGCGCATTTCTTGTTGCGAAAATGGGTTAAAAAGTGTGGGTATCTAAATCAGACTATAGTTACGGTTGGGTTTGTCATCTTGTTGCTGTTATACAACGGCTGATAATGATGTGCAACACCCGCCAAGCTACCGTTGCTGTTGCTGCTGTTGTTGTTACTGTTGTTGTTGATGTTGCTGCTGCTGCTGCTGCTGCCGCCATTGAGGAAGCGCGCCTTGACGCCATTTTGTGACAATGGCAACGCTTCCCCAATAAGTGTTATTCGCACGGGCTTACGTACCACAACAGCAGCAGGGGCAGCACCACCAGCTGGGGCAGCTGTGGGCGTGGCTGTCTCGACAGCCGCCTCCCAACCGATGGAGGCGCGACGCGGATATGCCGCGGCAGCCAACTGTTGATTGTAGTTGGTCAGCGTGGTCGAAATAATTGTGTGACGACGTGTCTGACTCAAAGCACGACAATTGTTGTTGCTATTGCTGCTGCTGTTGTGATTATTGTTGTTGTTGTTGTGGTTGCCATCACATGGCTGCTGTGGCTGCTGCTGGTGGTGTATTATTGTTGTTGCCGCCACGGTGGAATCATTGCAATGATGCAAGTGGAGCGTCGGAAAGTGCGTGGTATAACTGGTATATTCAGGCTTACTTCTGTCCGGCCAGGTGAGAAAAATGCAAATAACAGATTGGTACACATTCAATTTGAAGTCAGTTTTGTGTGTGAGTTGGTTGCGTATTTATATTGATTAGTGGCTACTTATTGATTGTGCAACATGGGCGTAGTCACGTTGAGGGGGCAATTTACCCATTGGCAAGTATTAGTATAACTTTGATATCTTGAAAAAAAACTTGAGAAAATTCCGGTTCCAACTCAGATAAGTTTAATGTAAAGTTTCCGGTAAAGTTTATGCATTTTGTACACTTTTTTTCGTTATTGGTTCTAAAATAGTAGATTTTATTTCCAGTTGCGTTTATCAATCGTTAAAGTTCCAGTCCCGGTTAAGACTTGACATACTATGAACATCTCTATATGATATTTAATTAATATAATATTCGAAAGGTTATCAAATTACAGCTTTGCTGATTAGTCGAAAAATATGTTTTAAAATAAGTTATTTTCGTCATTTTGCTAAAGAGCTTTGTGCTGGCTTGCTCCCATTTGCTCCTCCGCCTGACTACGCCCATGACTGTGGTTAGTATAATTGTTACCTGGAGACTCTATTTAATTGCCGCATGCAATTAAAACAGTTCACAAACAGTGTTAATTGTCAGGCAATAAGTTTCTTATGCTTACAGCTAAGAGTCTTAATTTGTTTTTTTCTTTTTTTTTCTTTTAAGTTGTATTTGAGTATTTTTGTTAGTTGTTTGATACAGTTAAAGCTTTGGTTCAAGTTTAAGCGAATTCAGGTGCAGTAGTTACAGTTATCCAAACAGTTATTATAACTTAGGTGTAGTATACATAAAAGATTGATCGCACACAGCACTATAATGGCCAATATGAAATCACAAAATAGTACCTGTTGCTCCCCAAACTGTAGTCTATATAAGGCAGCATGTATGTGTATGGGTTATTTAGATTGTGTGTGTGTGTGTGTGTGTGAGTGGGTGATACATATATATATATATAGAAAAGTGGTTAAATTAAAGCGGGAAAACACAGCTACGAGTAGTTAACCAACGGACACAAACTGCACTTGGAGAAAAAAGCAGTTCAACTTGAAAATTTTAGTTCAGTCTCTTGAACCTGAGCATTTAGTTTTTGCTTGCTCAGCTTAGGGTTTTCTCCAAGTGTAAGTGAGTGCTGCAACTGGTGCTGCTGCTGCTGCTGCTGCTATTCTGGCTGCTACTTGTTGTTGCAAGTTGGCCAAATTAGGCCGCAGCTATTACAATTTGCGGCCATTAACGTCAAGTTGAAAAAGTGGCCAACTGATTTGCATGCCGCCGTTGGCCAATAAAGCCAGCGGCGCATGAAACCAGCTGACAGCTGTAGCTGCCACAAATCAACAGCAATATCAGCAGCAGCAGCAGCACCAGCACCAGCAGCAGCAACAAGCCACAAACGGCGTTTTGTATTAGTTTTGTACATGGTTAGAAAAAAAAAATAATCATAACAACAAATTGGCATTGAAGATGAACGTTTGCCTACCTGGACAAACCCTCCGCACCAATGGCAAGTGGACGTGTCTGTGAAAGTGGAATCGGAATCGTTTACAGCGCTCAGTTAGTCACACATATCATA
Organism: Drosophila basisetae; assembly: GCA_035041595.1. Taxonomy (NCBI): domain Eukaryota; kingdom Metazoa; phylum Arthropoda; class Insecta; order Diptera; family Drosophilidae; genus Drosophila; species Drosophila basisetae. The sequence goes on from JAWNLB010000020.1 coordinate 3,612,509, forward strand.
TATATATATATCAATACTATATCTTCATATATAGTTTTGGTTTAGGGCAACTTACTCGCTCCGTTTGGGTGGCCATGCTGATGCACTCCTTGTTGACAAGGTTCGCCACGTTGCTGTCAGCTGGCATCGCTTGGCGCTTCTCCGCCTCGAGCTGCTCGATAAGATCTCGCTGCAGGCGTATGGTGCGATCACGATCATCCACTTGACCCTGATTGCCAAAAATAAACACACACACAAAAGCCAAAATGACCAAAATGTTAGTTTTGCGCCAGTTTTTCGAGCAGCGTTTGCAAAAAAAGGCTAGCTAAATGATATATTCAAATGTCCACAAACTAAGCCAGAGAGCATTGTGTTTGTTTTTGTTAAGTTATAGACACTAAAAAAAGTTGCATAAATATATATATATATATGTAGCTAGGCTATCAATCAACAACGTACACAATCAAGCTCTAAAGTCCGAAGTCAATTGCTGACTATATTTTGAATATTTCATGTATTTGAATTGTTTGCTTTTGCTTTTGGTTTACTTAAGTTGCGAGCAACATCGAAATATAATAAATAAACGATGATATGATAAATAAATGAATATATCTATTTTTATATAAATACTTCTATAAGCCACCGCATATAAAAATATTGATGATCCTTTCGGAATTTAGAGCTTGACTTTCACAAACAACAGCTAAAGATTTGTATCTGTTTCGAGTGTGTTTTTTTGTGTTCTAGCTAAAAAAGATTAAGATAAAGTTAAAGTGCGTGTTTGAATTTGGATTCTCAGAGAGTACAACAATTATATATATGTCAATATATACATATATATATATATAAAGAGAGAAAAAGTGTTTATAGTAAGCATAAATATGGTCTGTTTCTGTATGTTGCATGCTTAGTGGAAAGTATCTTTAATTTACAACTAGTGGCAAACAACAGCAAATAGCATTATATTGATAAGAAGAAAACTGTTTTGAAATCATTTATCCTGTTCAGTGACTGCTTTGTATATATCGTAACTGTTTTGATAAGAAGGCGAAAGTGAGTTGAATTTTTTGTTTGTTTATTTTTTGGGTACTCTCAGACCGAGTTTTGATACGCCTCTAAACGAGCAAACGAAATGCAAAAAACGTGCAAATACCTGAAGGTAAACAACCTGTCTACGTAGATCGGATAGCTCCTGCAAGGGATCCTCCGTTGTCGACGATGTCAAGCTGGCCAAGTCGATGTCATTCAACTGTTTGCTGTCCAGGCCACAGGCGGCAAACAACTGCATATTATCGTTCTCGAAGGGATTCAGCGTCTCCGTCTGCCAGTATGAAAGGAAGAGGCGAGAATAATGAATGAGACGACGTTGCCACTGCTTCATTTATCAGTTTGGGCTCTGTTTGGGGCATGGTGGAAAACCAAAGGAAATAAAAACCTACCCGTTTTGTATCAAAATCAGCCTCCTGTGCCGTGCGATTGTGATGTGAGTGTAGATTGAGTATGAGTTGCGTATGAGTGTGTGTATGGCGTGTGTGGCAAATGGCATGTGGCATGTGGCATGTGGCATGTGCAAAAGAAAATCGAGTAAACAAAATAAAGAAATAAAAAACATGTTGAAGAATGTTGCAAGTCGGGCTCAACCGACTGCTTTATACTCTGAGCCCACTTAAATAAAAACTAAAAAACAGTTGGTAAATAAACTGAGGCAACAGTATTACAACGGAATCAGAGTTAGAAATCGCTAGTCGAGGTAGTTCGACTGGGATATACCCTACACTCAGCTGCTAAAGACATAGTTTGTCTAATATGAAATACGTTTGAAATGATACAATTTACGAATAATATGTCTGGTTCCATTATTATTTGCCAATTGCATTATAACTTGACTTTCGTTGCTATCGATTTGTATCGACATTCGCAAAACTGGCGCAGTTATCGATCAAATGATTTCAACTTGATCTGGCTCTCGAAAAGTCTCTGAGATAATCAGTCATACCGACGGACAGACGAATGTGTAGAACATATATTCTTTATGGGTTGAGAGTCCCTTCCTTTTGCCTGGTACACGATAATAAACCTAATAATGCCGTTACGTACCTCCTGAAGGATGCGACGCAGTCGCAACAGCTGCTTCTTGAACTGCAGCACATCCTGAATCATGGCATTCCTGAAGGACTTGTCATACAACATCAGATCGTCCGATGAGCTGTGCAGCTCTGCGTTGCTGCCACCCGGACGCTGACCAGTTGTGCGCCTCGAACCGGACGACGTGGCTGATTGGTGCTTCTGCTGCTGCTGCTGCTGCTGCTGGCGTCTCTGCAGACTCGATGTGGAGGAGGCGGTTGAGGCACGCGAGGCGGCTGTGCTGCGCTTGCGACTGGAGGAGGCGCCGCTGTGTGTCGAACGCAAACTGTTGTCCGACTCGTTGCCAGCCTGATCCTGCAACCGAGAGCGATTCAGCAGGCGTGTGGCGCGTGCAGGCAGCTTGGCGCTAAACGGAGGCAAGAATAGAGACAGAGAGATTAGCATTACTGCACTACTGGCTTGCTGCACGCAGTCAGCTGCAACCTGAGATATGTGGCATTGGCAGCAGGCGCACTGCTCGCCATAAAACCGGGCACATAGTGATAATGAGGCTGGGTAACGCCCTGAGGAGAACTGTTCCTGGGACGTGCCTGCTGTCCGGTTAGAAATACATTCTGTGAGGTCTTGAGATCTGTGCGAACGCGACGCGCACAGCTGGGCGATGAGGCAGCCACTCCGGCCGAGGAGTTAGCTGCACCGGTGGACATGTTGTTGTGGCGACTGCAGCCATCGAAAACTCTGCACTGAAGTGAAATTGTGAGGACGATGACGATGACACAATCGGGACATGCGCACTAAACGACAAACAGCTGAGTGGAGAATTTGTAGACTTTTTCCCCAAAGCGGCGTTTTCTTTCTTTTCATTTATTTTCTTTTCAATTATTTAACGCCATTAATTAACCAGGTGCGTCGTATGAAAGTGAAATGGCATCCATTGATTGGCTGCCCAACCTTGCGCCCCGTCTAGCTCACAATAAGGGGCAATTAGTTGCATGCTGGGAAGCTGCTCCACTCCGCGTCTTAAAAGTCGGTTACGTGGTGGAAATAAATCCACAATGGCATGGATATATATATCTATATGTATATACATATATTCACTGCTGATTGCTTGGTGAAAGTCAACTGTTGCGTGTTGCACCAGACAAGGGATGCCACAGCCACAGCCATAGCTGGGGAGGCATGGGGGTGGGGCATGTGTGTGTAGAGCAACAACAAGTCTTAGACATGCGCGTTGTTAAGCATTTCACGGTATAATTTATACAAACAAAGTATTGAATATTCGTAAGACACAAAGCAACCAAATGCCCAATAAACAATTTAGTCAAACAAAACGCGGGCAACAGCTGCAGTAGCAATAAATACCGATTTAAACATACCCTGTTTGTTCATTTATTTACTGTCAAATTTATCAAAATTTGTTGCTATATAATTATGGGATTTATGATTTATAAGCTGAGCGATCTGTTACTTATTATGATATTATATTATATGGGTCACTTCATAATACCCGTTTTGAACAGATTAAGCCGCTGCTGGGTATTGAAAGGCAACACAAATGTAAGCCACAAACGTACATTTTGAAGCTCGTAGATTTTGTCTTTAGCCATAATTATAATTGCTTTTTGTTTTTTGTTATTGTTATTTTTATTTCTGGAACTTATATGTAAGGTTCCAGGTCGCATCACAGCTAAATAGCTGCAGTCTTATGGCCAATTGGCACGCTAAACACAATTCGCAGTATGCAGAGAGCAACAATCGCAAATTGTTAACATTTTATTTGACTTTCACATCGCACTTAATTAGTTGGAGCTTAAGTAACAAGACGAAAATCAAAAGTGCTACGTAATTGCTTCGGAAAAGTGGAACAAACACATGCTTGAAGCCAAGCGAAAATTGCGTTTAATGGTTTTCCATTAGCGGTTAAGTATGACAGCCCTGTAAGCATGCATAGAAGCATACAATAAACATACTTTCAAGTCTATTATGATCTTAATCATTTCACATTTTAATGACAAGAACTTGGCCACTTTGGGTGCTGTCGAAAGTCTGAGAACTAGTCTAGCTTGAGTTAGGCTGATGAAGATGTGATTATTTGAATATGAAAAGTTCCCAAAGACCCTTGGAAATACCACTTGCAGACTGCAAAAAATGAACCGATTTAAGAGTGTTGTGTTCATTGCTTGAACTCTAGAATTATTCTTTATTTAATGTGGGAAACAAGATTTCAACTCAAAATTCATGTAAGAAAGTGGAGTTTGGGCAGTGGTCTAAACTGTCAAACGTCATAACTTGCTCAAAATTCAACCAATTTTCAAAAGCAATAACATTTTGAACATGTTAAGACCTCCAGAATAATTCTGCATTTAATGTTAAAAGCGCGATTCGGGCTCGATTTCCATGTAAGAACTGTAGCCAGAAAAAGTATTTGGGGTGAAGGGTCAAATGCACAGCTTTAACATTGTCAAGACAAGACTCATGGCAAGACTCATAGATTGAGATTCAGATTAAGACGGGTCTAAACTTTCCAATCCAACAACTTTTTCAAAATTCAGCCCATTTTCTGACATCCAGAAGAATGCTACTTATAAATCTAGAAACATGATTGTCGGTGCAAATGTAAGCCATAAAAATGGCATGTTCTGTCTGACAACTAACTAGACTCGACTCTCTCTATAATTATGGAAATATGGTTGCAACTGGTGTTGAAGGCCTGCAAGTTGTCTCGCTGGTATTTGCAGCAGCACATTTAGTTAACTTGGCTTTCATATGCAAATCTTGGCCAAACTAAAGACAAACATTCATAATTCGCACGCTGGGTTGGATTGTGTTTATATATATATATATATATATATATGGTACTTAAGTATGCAGAAATCAACTGTGAAAGAGACGCGCTGAAATCAAAACAATGCCGAGCACTTTGCACAACTGCAAACAGCACCGGAAACTTGAAACCTGTACAAACATAGATACATATGTAAGATATGTATGCATTTATTTATGGGCATACACACAAAAGAGCTGATATATATATATATATATATATATAGATATAGATTTATATATGTGTATGTGGACGACAAAACGTTCGTTATTGCAACAGTTGCAGCATCAAAACAGCTAATGGACTTGCTGGAATTATCGTGGAGTTGAAGAGTCGCTTAGGCTTAACTATTTGTTTGTTGCTGCTGATGATGTGGAGCCAACATTGTGGCAGCTCCAATGCCAGCGGGTCGAGTGTTGTCTGCCAGTCTGTCTATCTGTCGCCAGTGGGCTGTTGCAACCTGCATACAGTCTGCAAACAGCAACAGCAACCGCAACCTGCAACTGTTAACTGATGATGACAAGCAATCACAATTTACAATCAGTTGCAGAGGCGACGACAAGCTCGAGCCTAGTCTAACGGCACTTATCAATTGTGTATGGTGAAACCTCATTTGTCATAGCCAAACGGAAGTGCACACAAAACAGAGGCAAGCTTTAAGATCGAGACGGGGGCGGTGGGAGGCGGAACAGGTAGCAAAGGGCGCTTCATTGGAGACGCTGCGATGATTGCGAGACTGGCAAAAGGTGATGATGGTAATAGTAATAACCATAAAAGCATGACAAAGCGTACACAACTAAATCACACACACGCAACACACACAAATCTGCGCTGAGAATCGGAATCCGGTGTGCTGTTGTTGTTGTTGTTGTTGTGGTTGTTGTGTGTATCTTGTAGCGTGTGGCTTGTGCATATAACTTGTGGCATGCCAGCAAAGTTTTGTCTGCGCAGCTAAAGATGATGATGACGAAGATCAACGTTGCCTGGCCGGCAGCGGTAGAGGCGGCAATGGCGACAGACAGACAGACGGGGAGACAGACGCGGAGACAGACAGGCAGGTAGGTAGATAGCTAGATTGGTAGCTACGTATCTGTATCTGTAGCTTTAGACTTAATCGTATTTGCACTCAATGCCACACACTCAAAGAAATAGTTTATGACAGAGCACAGAAATATGGAATTCCTTTAGCCACATTTGGCATTTTCTTAGCATGTCTAACATATTTTAAGCATAATAAATATTGGTGGAATTGTCTTACAAGTAAGCATAGCAATTCTAAGAAATATTTTACAATCTGAGCAAATATCTTCGGAATTCAGACAGTCTGAAAAAAAACTTTAGAATGTGTTTTATGGGTTATTGAAAAATATATTGCAATGAACACTTCTTAGTGTAAAGTATTTTCTATCATTTAAATGTTGAGATGCCAAAAGAGTTTGTCGAATTTTTGTCTTATGCATGATGAAGTTGGGCAAACGAATGTGAGAGTTAAAGGGAAGAATGTTCGACCCCATCAGGTATATTTATTCTTGATCAGTATAAACCGCCGAGTTGATATAGCCATGTCCGAGCTGGTCTCAGAGACTATCAGAGTTAGACACTTGAACTTTGAGCCAAAAGTTCTTTCATGCCATATCCAGATGAAGTTAGAATAATCAAAAAGTATTCATATGTTGAGCAAACTAAAATCAGCAAGCCAACTATGTATTTAACAGCTGGGTGTTTGCTAGTCGAGCTCTTCCAACAATATCATTTTGGCTTGTTTCTTAGAGGAATTTGTGAAAAAATACACTGTCAGTTTTTGCCAGTGTAGCTTGTGGCCAACGGTCGGGCATTCTGTTGAATTATGCATGTCTAGAGCGGAGACCTCTCTAAGTACTGACAGGCACTTAGAGGCCCATTTCAGTGGCCGCAGATGGATTGCTCGAAGAACTCAGCACAACTGAAGCAAGGCTGAACTTGAAGCGTCAACTGGCTTCAGCTTCAGGCCATAAATGGAGCTCAGTTTACATGGCAGCTCATTTTGTTGCCGCTGTTGCCGCTGTTGTTGCTGCTGTTGCTGTTGTTGCTGCAATTGTTGTTACGTTTATGGGCATCGAATTCCAAGCGATTTTCATAGCAACAAAAACAAGAAGAAGAATGCATTTGCATGTGACACACTTTTATTTCTTCTTCTATTGTCTTCCGCTGCATATCAAATGACGCAAATGAGATTAGGGGGAGGGAGGGGTGGCAGGGGCGGAAATCGGCACCCACTTGTGGTTTTGGGCTTATGTCTGAGCATTCCGCAATTTTTGGTATATAATATTTAAATATGCTTCGTTTTTCGTTTTTCGGTTTTCGGTTTTGTGTTGTTGTTAAACTCACATTTTGACCAAACCAGTTGAGAGTTTACTTTTTGTTGTTGTTATTGTCGACTCTTCCCTTTCTTTTTGGACTTTTTAACTTGCTTTCGGCTTTTTTGGAATGTTATTAAATATATTTTCCGCACAACAAAGTTCACACAAAAAGCATTGACACTTGTGCCTGCGGCGCGTCTTTATAATAAACGTTGCCTGTTTGTTGTTAGTGTTGCTGTTGCTGTTGCTGTTGTTGTGTTGGTTGCTGGTATTTGTGGCATGGAAAAGGCAACAGTGCGTATCGACGGCGACGGCGTTAGCGAGGGCGGTCTATTCGGTCACTGGCTTTTGTTAAACTTTTTGTTTCTATTTTTACTCTTTTTTTTTTAGTGCTTTGTATTTTATTTTTTTTTAGGTGGGTGGCTTTTGATTATTAACAAGCGCAATTAACTTGGCTCGATGGGGTTAAGCAACTCAAACACTTGCAACACAACACGGCGTGTTGATTAGCCAGTCAGTCAGTATTATTATGCAAATATTCTATTAAACTAATGCCCGCAGAGCAAGTCAATCAGTTGAAACAACTCGTTTTGAAGCGAGGCGAACGCTTTGAGATCTTGTTTAATACTAAAGTTGCTGCTGAAGTTGGCAGCGCGCAGCAAGTCAAGGCTGCACACAGCAAACTGGGAATGAAACAGCGCACAGTGGGCCAAAAACTATTAGCAAGCGATTCAATTTATATGTGTGTTGTGAAATGGAACAACTATTAGCAAGCGATTGTGAAATGGAAATGATAATAACTAGTTAAAAGGAAAGTGTGAATTGGTTCTTTGGTTTTTGACGTACAGCAGCAGTCCAGGAAAGGCAAATATTGAAAAAAAACAACTAATTTATATGTATACTAAGAACTATATACATATATCTAAATATGTTTTAGTTCTAATTTAGGTCTGCTCTGTTTCTGTTGATGTTCTTTAACTTCCGGGTTAAAAGCATGTGAAACTTAAAGATACATTTTGATGTAAATTCCTATTAAATATTCTCCGAGAATATCATTTTCTTTATATTGATGTGTAATATATATATGTATATATATTTAGCAGTATCTATTTATTTATAAATTCAAACTTCTCTTTAACGCTTGAAGCTGTCGTTTACGCCATTTATTCCTAGGCCTATTCTCAAATTATGCAAAGTTTATATTTTTACTTCAATTTATTTATTTTCACCAACTGTGAATAGTTTTGTATTTTTAGAGTTTCAAATAGTTTGAGGCTCGTTAAGCGAATGAGCAAAGTGTCTAAAATAAATAGATCCTATTTCGTTTAGTCGAATATCCTGCATCAAGCATTCATAACAAATATGTATTTGTTGTCAGTCATTGGCAATCGCATTCAGCATAATCAATACTCATTACTACATTCAGTCATTGTATTCATGCAGCATTCCGAGTGTCTTTCTATGGGTGCCTCGCACCACGTTTCACGCTATTGATTTTGTTCCAGAGTGCAAGTGTTTCGATTCCGAAAATGTTGCAGCCACAGCAACAATAAAAGCCAAACAGCGATAAGAATGTTATGGAATGGAGTTGTTATTGTTGTTGTTGCTGTTGTTATTTTGGAGCTTTGTGTGTGGCACTGCCGTTAGAATAGAAAGCTTTCGAGTCGCCACCGATAGGCGATAGTTTATTGAGCCATCACATTTGAGCCTAGATTAATGAAGATCGCAAATGCCCCACGATGTTGGCCCACAGCTGACTCAGCACTTCCATTTTTTTTGTTTTTTTTTGCAGACTTGTCTGCCGCAGTGAGTCATTGTGGCCCATAAATAGGCACTTGTGGCTGCTGCCCCAAGGTTGAAGCACAATCATGTAGGCCTCATTGTGCAAATGCTGCATATGAATATGGTTTCTCGAAACGATTAAAAGATTTGCCGATTGTCCGCAGTTGTGTGACAGACACTGTGGGCTGCTGCCTGCACTGAGAGAAACCCAGTTAGAATTCTACTAGACTAACAAAATACGTTTCTCTTATCCGATGTTAATGAACTGTTTGCAGTTGATCAGCAGCGTCTGCTAAACTAGAGCTTCTAATTTCAATTTGAAGTCTTTAGTTCTTTATGCTCTTTCAGATCAGCTTGCTTATATATATATATATATATATATATTTTTTTGATGCTTCACTCTGCCTGTTCCACACAGTTCTACAACTTCTCTTAAGCCGTTTTCAATTAGACAAACTCCTTAAAGCAGCGCATTACATTTTTATGACATTCAAAGTTCGACTCTCTGATTCTAGGTGGGCTGCAACATGTAACATGTTTTTTGCTGCGTGTAGTTACAGACGCAGTTTGTTGCACACAATTTATGGGTACATTGACCAATTCGACGTGTGTACAAAAATGCATAAGTGTGTACATACATATGTTAGTTTATGAAAGGCAATCCCGCGGAGCATGCGTATAAAACCACGACTAAATGCAGTTCGCGGAGGCCAGCGGCATTTTGCAGTTATTTTATTTGCCTCGTTGATGTTGCTGTTGCTGTTGCTGTTGCTGCTGTTGTTGCTGGCTTTTCCAGCTAGCAGCAGGTCCGGAACAGGTTCACATGGGCAGACAATTGATTTTTCCTTGCCAATGCAATAAAAAAAAAAATGGTTAAAAAAAAACACTGTTTTCAACTTTTGGCTGGAACAAGAAACGGCTTTTTTCGCAACGACAACATTGTTGTTGCTGCTGCTGCTGCTGCTGCTGATGTCGTGCTGTTGCCGGTTGTTGTTGCTGTTGCCATGACAAAAGAATGCGGCACTCGCCATCAAGTCTCAGTGCAAAGTCAAAATGTTATCTTAACTACGACCACGATTTGGCCAGACCAAGTCAACTAGACCCCCAACTAGACCCCAGACCCGTACCCGATCAGGCTCGCTTTGCTAATGCCAAGTGCCGTTGCCATTTTGGCTATAAAACCTCAGCAGTTGCCAGCCACATCCCCCCCTTTGGACAAGCCCTTGAACATGGTTTCGTGGTAACAGGCGCTTAAACATTGCAATTGGTAACGGCAATGGGAATTTCTGTTGGCCATGCCAAATGGAACGACCTTTTGGCTAAAACAAAACGACCAGACCAGACAGACAGACAGATAGATGGATGGATGGATAGATACATAGAGAGAGAGAGAGAGAGAAAAGTCAACAAACAACAAAATACGTTTTAGTTTCAACCTGTCCCGCATGCAGGTCTCTCTGGCTGTCTGGCTGTCTCTCTATCTCTCTGGCTGTCTGTCCAATTTTGGGCTAATTTCAATTTGCAATCCACAGCGTCGATGTGGCAAAGGCGTCCATCCAATTCCAAATCTCTGAGCTGGCAAATGCCAATTGCTTAACACTACAAGTGCCGCAAGTTGTGAGAAAACAAAGGGAAGTATTAAAATAAGCTGATGATAAAGAAATTCTAAGATTTCTACGAAATAAATTGTATCTAGATACAAATCTTATCACAGTAAAAAACAGCTAAATATCTGTGTCTATCTAAATATATAGAAATAAGTCGTATCTCTGTTGCCACATCGTGGTTTAGTTTCAATTTTATGATAAGCAAGTAAGATAAAAGTGATAAGATTTGTATCTAGATACTTAGCTGTGCACAGCTGCAACTGCTTCTTAGATTGCACTGCCCATAAGGCATGAAGCTGCTTATATAGTTGGTACTTGAGGTATTTATAGAGCAGAATATTTGATATTTTGGGAAACTGTCGAAATATTTGATTATGTTTTTGAATAGAACAAAGAAACTTTGAACATGGCAGAATGTATCCGATTAGCCAGTAGAAGATGTTGTATTCTGGGGCAACATGTGATCCACGCTGAAGACATAGAAATCCTAAGCACGACAGATATACCAAAACAAAGTCTATTCCAATAATATAAATATTTATCGTATTTACCGATTCAATTTTGTATGAATTAATTTTTTGAAACAGTTTATTTTTGTGCCAAGCCGCTCGTTTGTGTGTTCCATCTTTGTCTAGGGGAGTGCTAACTTGCTCTCCTTCCAAACAACAAATAGTCAATTTGTGTAATATCCAGCGCCACTACAGCAACACTCAGACCTTTGTACAGATATTGTACAACGGGCGGCAGAAAATCGGGCATTGCGGCCCGATATGGAAAACGATCACCAGCAAAATTATCTGGAGCTACTCAATCAGTATATATTTGTTATGTCTGCATGCATATAAATATATTTGTTGCCAACTTGCCAATCAGTATATAAACGGTTCCCATTGCGCCAGGAAGCAGGACTAAACTGAAATACAAAAGCATTGCAGACTTGCTCTCGATTTCAGCTCTTTGAAAAGTTTCCCTTTGCTTCTCGCATTTCCAATAATAGAAAGAAAAAATATCAACAAATATAAAAAAAAATGTAAATAACAAAAGTAAACATAAACAATAATAATACTTGTAAACAAAAGTTACAAAAGACAGATAAAAAGACAAAAAGATAGACCCGTATTACCTGCTCGAAGCCAGAACCATTTGGGAATTACTTCAATGAGTACGTTGAATAAAGCACCACCGTCGGTCACCTATCGTGTTGTCTCTCTCTATCCTCTCTCTCTCTCTCTCTCTCGGTCTCTCTCTCTCTCTCGGTCTCTCTCTCTCTCTCGGTCTCTCTCTCTCTCTCTCTCTCTCTCGGTCTCTCTCTCTCTCTCGGTCTCTCTCTCTCTCTCGGTCTCTCTCTCTCTCTCGGTCTCTCTCTCTCTCTCGGTCTCTCTCTCTCTCTCTCTCGGTCTCTCTCTCTCTCGGTCTCTCTCTCTCTCTCGGTCTCTCTCTCCCTCGGTCTCTCTCTCTCTCTCTCTCGGTCTCTCTCTCTCTCTCGGTCTCTCTCTCCCTCGGTCTCTCTCTCTCTCTCTCTCGGTCTCTCTCTCTCTCTCGGTCTCTCTCTCTCTCTCGGTCTCTCTCTCTCTCTCGGTCTCTCTCTCTCTCTCTCGGTCTCTATCTCTCTCTCTCTCTCTGTAGTATGGCGGCGATGTGACGCGCCGCATGAAGCTGCTGAAACAAAGACAGATAAAAATACAAAAAGATGAACCCGCATTACCTGCTCGAAGCCAGAACCATCTGGGAATTACTTCAATGAGTACGTTGAAAAAAGTACCACAAAATATGCAACACTTTTTTCTATAAATTGTCATTTCGTCTGGCAATGCAAATTTCAAATGTAATTTTATTTTATTTTATTTTATCGATAACTTTGCACGTTCTGCGAATGAAAATCGATTTCCGAAAAAAACAATAATAATACTTGTAAACAAAAGTTAAAAAATAGATAAAAAGATACAAATATAATCAGCTGAGTTATTCCTGGGTAATATTAACGTGGCAGCGGAATACCCCATGCTTGGCCAACTACTTTACCAACTACCAAATACCTTACCAACTACCAACTACCTACAGCTCTGCCGTCTTCCTGGATATCCAGCAAGCATTTGATCGCGTATGGCATGATGGCCTGCTTTTTAAGCTTTTACGAGTATGTTATAGATTGTAATTCACTGCTATTATTCATTCTGTTCCAAATCAATGTTTTATAGCCTTTGAATAGGTTGATTAATGTTTAAAATATAACTGTTATATAAAAAAAAAAAAAAAAAGTTTATTTTTGGCCCAAGCACTCGAGACTTGAACTCTTGAAAAAACATTAGTTTGGGGAACGAAATCCAAAGGTCTTTCGGGTGTTAAATAAAAGTAAAGAAACAGGCAAACAGAGCGCGAAAGAGAGAGGTAGAGAGTGAAAGAGAGAGAGGGCAAATGGTTGCATTGCTGATTGATTAGGCAGAAGTTGTTGAATTACTTTCGAGTGGTGCTGGGTGCGGTGCAGGGACTGCGCCAAGATTGCGACTGCCAATTGCTGGCCATGTGCCAGTTGACTTAATAAAAAACCAACAAAAAAAAGTGGCGAATATCAAAGGAAAAGTCAAAAGCAGGCCGCTGCATTTGGGTATATTGGCAGGTTGCCCGACTTCAGCCAGCCAATTCAATTAGTTTTGGTAATGGAAAAAATGGAAAAGTCGAGGTGTGGCCACATCCACTTGGGAGACAACTCACCTGATGCGCTCCCTGGGACTGGGTGCAGAGCGCTGAATTCGCACGCGGAGCAGACTGTTGAGCTCCTTCATCACATCGCTGCCCTTGCACTCCAGCTGAGCGAGCAGCTCCGCTTCGGTCTCGGCCTGATCCGCTTCCAGGTCGGCGCCCAACTTGTGCAGATCGGAGCCGCTGCGACTGCGCACGGAGAGCGTGCGATCGATGGAATCAACACTGCTATTCATGTCAAAGTCCATCATCAGATCATCGGAACAGATGGATTCACACGGCGAGAGGGTGTCCAAGGACTCGGCACTCTCGAGGACAGCTCGTCGCACTGCAGCCGGCGTTCGCAGGCTCAGCTCGATGGCCTGCTGAAGGGCTGTACGTGCCTTGGACTGACTCTTCAAGGATCGCAGTGATCCGGTCTGGGTGTTGTGAGTGTGTGTCTCCATTAGGGTGGGCGTATCGGTGGCAAGATCGGGTGCCTCACTGTTGCACAACAACGCCGGCTGATCGGCAATCTCGTCATCGATCAGATTGCCATAATCCGAGCCGAGCGAAAGCGAGTGGGAGGCGTGTGTGGGCGTACCGGGGGAATGGGGACTGTGACTGGCCATATCGAGTTCCAGTTCCAGCAACGGCGATATATCATCAATGTCCACCTCATTGTTGTCCTTCTGCTGCAACTCCGCATTCAACTTGTGCTTCTTGAGCTTGCCACCCGCCTCCTCGGACTCCATCTCCTCGGTGCTGCTGACCAAGCTGTCTGTCGGAGAGGTCTCGTCATCCAAGAGCAGACAGCTGCTGTTTGCCAGCGCCAATTCGGCAAACTTTGATTCGTTGAGCGCATTGTTGAAGGAGCGAGGACGCTCCAAGGGCAATTGATCGACGACAGCCTCTCGATTGTCCACAATGTGCATGTTGAGCAAGTGTTCCGGATCAGTGGCCGCATAGCCGCTGCTGCTGCTGCTCGCCTTTGGTGTCGCTTCCGTCATTGAAGCTGCGGGGAACAGAGATGAAATTGTAGTTAGAATGGTGCGATAAAATAGCGTTCGCAATTGGAAAGGTTTTGAAATAACTTCCTGTTTTGCTGAAGGATGGTTTAGTCTAAAGTTGAGTTAGTTATTTTAGACTAGGATCAGTTGCTTAGTGGGATATTTAACTTAGTCTTTTTGATAGTTACAGGGAAATGATCTGTTAAACTTTGTTTGAGCTTGGCTCTAAGTCGAGGGTAATCAGATCGATCTTCTATCTACTTTGTGATCTTGGCTTTAAAGTGTTTTATGTCCATAATCAATGAAGGAATCTACTCGAATAGCTTCCTTGATTACAATTAGTCTTGTTAATCGATTCCGTAGGTCTTCCTAATCGAGATATAATAGTCTAAACCGAGTCTGTTCGAGTTGGATTGAAGAATTAACGATTAGATTTTAGAAAGTATTCTTTAGCTTTAAAATATATCTTCTATTCTTCTATAAGTATACCCTTAACTAGCTTCCTCTTCCATCCTTCTTCTCAATGCTCTTCTCTTAAATCTTCCATCTTTACTTACAGATTGTGCTAAATTGCATTTCCGTGTTGATCAAGCTGATATCATCCATGCCCAGGGACATGTCCTCCTCCTTGTCCTCCGCTTTGGTAGTCGCTTGAGTGTCGCTGCTGGTGATGCTCATGCTGCTGCAATCCTTGGCGGCCAAGGATTCGCCTGCCTGGCAGCGCCAGGACATGGACGACGATTGGCTGTGACTCTGCTGTTTGGCACTCTTCTCGGAGGTGGACGAGTCCAGATACAACTTCTCCTCGTCCACACTCTCGCTATCATCGGAGCCACTGGGCTTGTGTGGAGTCTCCGGTGTTTCCTGTTCGTGTCCAGCCGTCGCCTGTCGTCGCTCGTAGCTCTCCCGGCTGAGCACCGTATTGGAACGCACTAATCCCAGCAGCGGCAGCTGAGTCGTCTGGCCGTTATCCGTGGGCAACTTGGGCAGCGCCAGTGTCTCCACAAACGAGTTCGACTCACTGGACAGTGGATCATCCACGTCGCGCACCTCGAACGTATGCCGGCCACTCATCACCATCTGCAGATTCCTCGGGCGACTGCGACTGCGCTTTGAGCTGGACGCACTGCCTCCCGAGCTGCTGCCCGAATCCACAGCCATATCCATGCTGGCAATGCCCGAATCGGCGCTAATCTCCCGGCTGCCCGAGAATCCCCGACGTGTCGAATTGTTTGTGATCTGCTTGACGCTCTTCTGATCCAACTGTCGACTGGGTTGCACATGGATCGAGGTCAACGGATGTGGCCTGGCAGCAGTCGGAATATCCTTGGCCCGGGCACCGGTGTTGCTGTGTGCCGGAACTGGCGATTGTACGCTGCTGCTGGGAGTTGTGGGTGTTGTCGCCGTAAGACTAATGGCCACCGGATACTCCGGCCGAGGCAGACTAACGGTTTGCAACGTAAACTTGGCGAAGCTGGCGGGCGCAGCACGCGGCGTGGGACGAACGCTGGAGGGAAGAACAGTTATTAATTAGGTATATACATATATACACAGATATGGTATATATAGTGTATTCGGAGAGAAATTCTGTTCTGAATTTAAGTACAACTGGGAGAAACTTCTCAAGGATTGTTTCTTTAGCTTGCAAGTCGAAGAGGGATCCTCTGGATGCTCTAGATTTGAGTGCTTGTTTCTATCTTAGCTTATCAACTTTAGGTACAGATGGCAGATTAAATCTGGAGTCTATGTCTAGAGTTCCAGAAACACGCATTCAATTTTATGGCATTCTAAATCTTCAATCAATCTTTGAACTTTAACTTTAATCTATTTTCAAACTTTATTTTACTTTAGGAATAGATTGAAGATAAAATTGAAGGTTAGATTAAAGATAATTCAAGCACTCAAATTTATAATAAGCTTGAGCAGATTACCACTTTCGAATATCGGGCTTTAAAATGAAAGTTATACTTAAAAGAACTTTGAATGCTTTGAGAACAGTCTTCTCCAATGGGCGTATTTGCTTTGGTTTACTCACATCACATTCGCATGCATGTTGGCCAGATTGTTGTAGTTGTAGCGGTGTCGATTGGCAATCGTTGCCGTTGCCGTTGCTGTTGCTGTTGCCGCCGTGTTCGCCTCATCGGCAATCTCGCCAAAGAACTGGCGGCGCTGATACTCGATGGTTGTGTTCTGGTTCAGATTGAACGTCAGCTGCTTTGGCTGCGCTATTTTCGGCTCCCCATCAATTGTGCGACCTGTGTGTGCGCTCTTCGAGCGACGCTTCACTGTACGTGCAGCGAAATGGAGCAGCGAGCGGCGCGGACAGCGGGGCAGAGTCAGAGTGAGAGATGTCATTGAGAGATGTGTCAAAGAGTTGCCGGCATTTCTTCAATGCCCTTCGGCATAATAAACTTGTGGCAATGTGTGAAAGAGACTTCTACAACCTCACAAAATAAATATGTGTGCATTGTTGATTGAATGAATCGAGTTACTATATATATATCCCACTGCCTGTTTACCAATTCATCGAGCATTTTGACTCAATGGTTGGTTTATAAATGAGTTGGCACTCGAACTCGCATCGAATCTTGTCTAATCTCAGCAATTATTGGCTGCAATCTGTTCCTGACACTTGAGCAATAATATATTATTATTTATTATTATAGATCTGCTATAATATATAGTTTATACACAAACTATTGCTTGAACTTTGCGCACTTGTTTTAGCAACGTTTTCGATGATACAATACAAAAGCAGCTAACATTATCTGACCGCATTATCTAATAGCCCTCAGAAGTACTCTTGTATACCCTCCGACCTCGAAGACTGCACAGAGTATATATATTTAGGTTCTTCATCGAGTCGATATATATACGCTTGTCTGTCTATCTGCTCCTAGGCACGATTGGATTACTAATTGGGCAAGTTCTGTTCCACAATCGACTCACTTCTAGCAGTATCACATGGCTCCCGTTGAGGTACTTTATCTATGACTAAGAGCAGAGAAACATGATTGGCGGGTTCTTTGTCTGCAAAGGGTATTTAGCCTTCGGCACTCCACATTTAATTGCGTTTCTGTCATTCGTTTTCCGGCTACTTACAATTGCTCACCAGTCCCTGACCAGTTGTTGTGGTTCCATTGTTGCCATTGTTGTTGTTGTTGTTGTGGTTGTTGTTCTGAGCATTTGCTGCCGCCTCCTCGGAGTCTTCGCTGGCACTGGTTGTGGTTGTTGTTGTTAGGCTTGTGGATGCGGGGCGTGGCACGAGGGCGCCACGATAGCCAAAACGCTTGCCAGCCGCACCTGTGCGATTGTTGCTCGCATTTGTTGCTGTTGTTGTTGTTGTCTTGGTAGCGGCAACGCCCACTTTCTCAAAGTGTACGGGGGCTGCTAGGGGGGAGAGAGAGTGAAAGAGAAGTGGGAGTGAGGAGTGGGTGTCATGTTGAGTCGTTATCGAAGACAAGGGCAAATTGCCACAAATTAAAAAGCCTTAACGATGGCCAATTAGATAGAGCTCCTTTTGCTCCTTTTGCTCCTTGTGCTCCTTTTGCTCCTTGTGCTTTCTTTGCTGCTCCTAATCATTACACTTACCCGCATTGCCATTGTCGTCCTTTGTGTCTGTATGGGTCTTGCCTCCTTCCAGCAGTTTCTTGAACTTTTTGGGCGTACCGTTGAGCTTCTTGCGAAAGCCAAAGGACATCGCTGTGCCTTTGGTATGGAGCTGCTCCTGCTGCTCCCGCTCGGTCAGCTCCTGTGGCGGACCATTGCCATTGTGACGTCGATGCGACTTTCCCCCGTGCTTCTTGCTCTCCGTCTGACCCTGTGGTTGAGTGGTTGGTTGGTTGGGTGGTTGCAATAGCGGGTTAGGCAAACGATTAAAATGTGATAGCGAAAAATGGGTCAACAGATGAGCGCACAGTGAGCGATGAGCTGGATGAGCACAAATGAGGCACACAGCCTCAGCCTGAGCCTCGCTCGAACAATACGAAACAAATACATGCTGCATAGTGGGTGGTGCGGTGGGTGAGTGGTTATTGGGTGCAGTGTGTATTCATATGCAAATCTAAATATCTACCACAAAAGCATCAAAACTAAAACGAAAAACTACTACAAATACAAATGCGTCAACGCAGCTGCTGCACAAAGCTATCTAACAGATACATGTAACTACACTGTGCAAAAAATATACGTTCTTCCGCGAGACAAGTCGGACAAGCAGAAAGCTGTGTCTATTTTGAGCCCCAATTCAGTTTTTCTATTAAAGAACATTTTATTCCTCAATTTTTTGTCTTAAATCAAGAAAGTTGCTCTTATTTCAAGCACTTGCTTTGGTCTTCTTTTTTCTTTCTTCGATTTATGAAAGATTCTTGTTTAATTCTATGCTAAGCAATACTCGTTAAGCAGTCTTTTTCTTAAGTTGATATTATTTCAAATTAGAACTGCTTTTTCTTTTATTTAGAAAACTTCCGACTTCTTTTTTATCTTGACACAAATTTGTCAGCTTTTTCAGCAGTGTTTTTTCGTGAAGTTTTTTTCTGAATAAATCAAGAATAATCTTTTTTCAAGAACAGACATTTGTAATTGATTCCGTCTTGTTAAAGAGCAATAACAAAAGACAGAAGCAAGAACGTAATATTTTCGCACAGTGTACTATATATAGCAGCATGTGTATCCTTTGTGGCACTATCTTTACCATAATGACTGCCTCAACTTCCGCGTCAACTGCTGCGTCCTCCTCAACTGTGGATCTGTCGCTGTTGTGTTGCTGTTGCTGCTGTTGCTGCTGCTGTTGTTGCTGGTGTTGCTGGTGTTGCTCCTGTGATTGCTTGTGCGATTGTTGCAACTCGTGCTCGATGGCTTCAACTTCGGCTGCGTTGGCCTCCTCGTGTGCGGCTAATGTGACGACGACGAGGTTGTCGCATTCATCCATGTTGCACGTCGGCTGCGTGGAGGCACTCGCTCTGTTCGCGAGTCTCCTCCGTTGACGTATGGGGCAGCGCTATTTGTAATCTGCACGGTCGCCGTTTTGTTAAATGCCACCAAAAAAAATTCCGTAGCAATTTGCGATTGTTTCTTCAATTGCGTTGAGCTTAATGCAATTTTCATTACACAGCTGCGCACAAATTACGACATTAAAACTGCGTATGCTGCCTGCCACTGAATCTGGAGGCAAGCAAATATGGTTATACCTATAGGAAAAACTCTCACACACTCACACACACACACTCGAATACACACACACTCTGTAATATATATATATATGTATTGCCACCCACCCAAAGCCGTGTGTACGCCGACTTTTTTGAAGGTCCTTGGAAAAGTATTCGATGCGGAAAATAAAATTCACAATTGCTGCACAATTAGTTTGCCACAGCTGCGACACACTGCCTCAAAGTATGCAATTCACTATTCTGATTCGAGTTTTTCTTGCTTGTCTTCTTTTTCTTTGGCCAATTTTCTTTTTTGTGTTTGGCTTTTGCTGCAGATTTTTTCACTTGTGAAACATCAGCACACGGAAAATTGAATGCGTTTGCTGAAAATTCTGGCAAGCCGTGGATTGCTCGATTGAGTGTATGCCTTGAGAGTGGCAACGAACATGCGCACAACCACCAAACGCCGGAACAAGTGTTTTGCAGCAGCTAAAATTGAGGGTGGTTTCCCATGTGGCGCCATCTAGCGGTCGTGTGTGCTTGTGCACAGGGTGTGCTTGGTTTAACAACGACACGGTGTGCTTTTGAATGGTTTATTAACGGTTTTTTGAAATGGGTGAAGAGGAGATAATTAAAGCAAGGCAGTATGCAAAGAAAGGGTGTGCGTGACTAGCAGATACTCTGTATGCAGATTGAATACTTTCAGATATATATATATATCAAGCAATATAATGAAAATAAAAGAGCAAAAATTGAAGTTAATTTTGTATTTTATTCAGATGTACTTTCCAGAGGAACAAACTGAGCTGTGCAAAAGAGTTAAATGGGTGAGTTCCGCGGGCTACTCCTAACTTTATGATGGCTATGATTATTATAGAGCCATTATGAATATGAGATGGGTATTACAGATCGAGTCATAATCGTAAACGAAGGAGGAGCACTCACCTGGAGTAGCTGTTGCTGCTGCTGCTGTTGCTGTTGCTGCTGCTGCTGCTGCTGTTGCTGCTGCTGCTGCTGCTGCTGGAAGTGTTCATTTTCATGTTCATAGTCGGAATCGTTATCGCTGAGGCTATTAATCGGCTGCCAGATGGATGTGGCATGTGTGATGAAGCCACTCCAGTTGCTCTGCTGGCCCTGTGAAGGAGTTACGAGTGGCACTTGATGATACTCGGCCAGTGTCTGGGCAAGTTCCTGCAGCAAAAAGTCCTGGCAAGTGGCAAAAGTGGCATTGTCGTCGTAGCCGTTGTTGGTATTGATGTTCTTGCTGCTGTTGTTGTTGTCGCCTGTCAACGTATTGCCAATAATATCATCCACATTCACATCCGCATCCACATGGGCATCCAAATGATTATAGACAGACTCAATGTGCAACACAGCAGTTGCTTGCCGCGCCTCCTCCTCCTCCTGCTCCTCCTGCTCCTCTGTGTCTGCGTCCTTTGCGTGGCTGCGGCTTATGTGGTAATAAAATGGCTGCTCTGCTGTTGCGGCTATATATTCATTACTCGCTGTCAGCCGTTGCCATATTTTGTGGGCCTGGGCCAAATCTTGGTGGGACAGCGCCAATGTCAGCACAGATTGA
This sequence comes from Drosophila basisetae, assembly GCA_035041595.1. Taxonomy (NCBI): domain Eukaryota; kingdom Metazoa; phylum Arthropoda; class Insecta; order Diptera; family Drosophilidae; genus Drosophila; species Drosophila basisetae. The sequence continues at coordinate 3,633,543 of JAWNLB010000020.1, forward strand.
TGATGTTCCGCCGCCAAACTGTTGCAGCTACCCACTGCCGCCGTCTGCCGGGACACACACTTGCCCATGGAGGCGTCTCGATGCCGTCTGCATTAGCCGATTTCGATTCGGTTCTACATTTTGTTATCCATTTGCAGCTTCCTTGTTGCTACACCCACCCAGAGATACTTTGCACGTAATCCGCTCCTGACGGCTCGCCTTTGATCTGTTTGTCTGCTGCAGTTGCTCCGCTTGCCACACTTGCCACCCTTGCCACACAACTGCCGGCTGAAAATTAGTTTTAATCGCATGAGTGACTGGCTTATCATATTAGTGTTAGGCGGATTGCCAGCCAATGCAGCATATTGATATGCTGGGAACGTGGCTGATACTGCGGTTAACCACAGCTGTTGGCGGCGCAGCTGTTACACTTGCAGAAATTGCGAGTCAGCTGACAAAAGTCAATAAAAGACTAGCACAAATAGCAAAAAGTTAGGATTAGAAATCGCATTCAATTCATAACCATTATCGGAAGCAGAACCGAAAAACAATTCAGTTTGACAACCTGATCAAACCAGAACCGAAACTGTCACCGAAAGTCATAGATGGAAATCTAGAACTGGCAGCAACAACAACATACGAATCAGCTGACTTAGATATATAGATATATAGTGGAATTCATTAAGGGATATTGCGCTGCTTCTGTAGCTGATCTTTGGTGAAGATAACCTTGTAAACAGAAAAGAGGTGGATATGTCTAAAGTATCTGATAAGAGAACGGATATATGTCGAAGACCTTTTCTAAGAACTTTAGCACAACACTATATATATGCTCTAGGAAGGGCCTAAGGAGGATCTGTGCAACAATCAGCGATCTGTGTTAAAGCTGAACCCGAAAACAGAAATGGAATCTATGCAAAATTTGGTGAAAAGTGCGCAACACTCGCAAACTGTAATCAATATTGAGCTGTGCTCGATGTTTTTGCCAAATGTGCTGCTGTTTTTTCGTTATCTTTCTATTTTTTCTATTTCTATTTTTTTACGTAATGCAAAAGCGAGATGCTCTTTGTCGATGCAGAAAGCGAGGCAACACGTTTTTTATTAAATTTTATTAGAGTGGCGCATGCAGCGTGCAGCAAGCAGCAAGCAGCTCCCAGAAGCGCGCCACAAAAACAGCAACAGCACAAATACACACACACACACAGACACACACACACACACACACCCACACACAGAGATGGAGAGATTGTGCTTGGGTTAGGGGCATTTGGCAAATGTAAGCAGATGCCTTTGGGAGAACGCATCCTGATCCCGGCTGCTAGCTTTATGGCGCATTTGCCGCATAACAAAATTTACACCCACAGCACTCGCTCTATGTGTGTGTGTGTGGGTGTGTGTGGGTGTGTGTCTATTGGTGCTGCAGCAGTTGCACTATTTATGCCTGCTTATGTCGTTTGGCTTACTCACATTTGCCACGCGGCTTTGTGCTGCATAAATTTCACTGGCACGCCCCTTGCATACCCTGCACCCATCACCCAAACCGGGCAGTAAACAGGGGCATGCTGCAGTTCTGCGTATTTAGGCAACATGCTAAAAAAGTTGTGTTTAAATATTAAACAGACATTTGTCAAAACTGTGAACCGAAACTGATTTTAAATAGCTTACAACTTTATGAACATGGTTTCAGCTTTAGATTAATAACAGAATTAATTCTGTGAATTTGATTTTTTTTTAAATATAATTCCAAAATAACTCGACTGAGAGACTGAGACCAAAGCCAAGTCTTCACTTATCACAAGTCACACATGTCTTCGATATTCCAATTAACATATCATTTTGCATGTCTACATATGATTACAACAATTATATATATATGTATATATATATATACATGTATATATATATATACGAGTGAACGTGTCTTTTGTCACCTTTAAAGGGCAGTAAAATTGACAAAATAGCCAAGTTTTGCTTTGGCAGTTTGGTCACGTTTAAAGCTTGACTTTGCTTTACGAATATTTCATAGAGTTTGTCTTATGGACTACACTTTGTGTTACTAGAATAATAATAATAAGAATAGAACAATATATATTGCACTTTCCACGATTTTTGTACGATGTAAAATAAGATTAAATCAAATTTATCGGAACTTATATTCCAAGTATTCAAGTCGCTGGCTTTTGTAGTCTCTGAGATGATTTGGCTAAATTGACTTGACTGTTAATGCTGATCTGGAATATATACCCTAGAGTCGTAGATAGTTTCTTCATCGTACACATTTTATTCACTTAAAGCTTTTAAAAAATCAATTAATTATTAATTGCAAATATCAATTATTTATTTTGTTATTTCTCACATCCCTAACTTCGTCAAAACTGAACCGATTTTGAAAAGCTATAACTTTTTGATCACGTCTAGATCTCTTCATGAAAATGTCACATTTTATATTTCAAATACTCTTTAATTCTTGTCGAATGTGGACAGTTACTGAGGGCATCTGTTAGTCGCGCATTGTCGATTCGCGCCAACTTTAGCTGTTTGTGCGCTGCTTTAATGACTGACCCGCTGCACCACTGCATAGCTGATGCACTGCCACACTGCCACAGTGCCACGCCCCTTCCACCCCTCACACCGCACCGCCTTTACACATCGCCAGCGAGTACGTGTCCCTTTTGTGTTAAGTGCCGCGTTTTTATTTGGTGCGTTCTTCTACTATTCAACATAATGAGGCAATTCTGTTCGCCTCGCAGTGGCAATTGCAACACACACAGTTTGCCGGGTTCGCCAAGTGTTTGCCTGGGTTGCCAGGTTTCCAGGCTACAATTTAAGCCATCTTTAATGCGGCCAGTTTGTATGCGAACAAATCCTTTTTGGCTTCGATGCGATGCACATGTAAATTCAGCATTTGAGCAATTATGCGCATAAATAAGCGTTGTAAGCGTCCTGCTTGCAACTTGGCTTAATCGACGAGGATGCCACAGATAGCAACAACTGGCTGCAAGGACACCTATTTGTCTGTGTGTCTGTGAGTTTGGGGCACGTAGCTTATGCATAAGCATAACAATGCCCATTGCCATTACCATTACGTGGCAAATCGATGTGGCATGCAACAGCTGCACGGCTACAATTGTGGCCCTAAATGAATGCAGCGAGTCCGGGCCACAAAGAAAACAACTTAGCTGTTGGCCAGCAAAAGTTTGCGCCAGCCATGATTAAAATACGCGCACAAAAAATGAATGAGTTGCTGACAGTTTTAATACAAGGCTTCAAAATAAAAGTTTGGCTGCCAACTTTTTGCATTTCGCATTCAAATTGACGCCAAGCAAGTTAGTATGCGCTAGTCGACAATTAGACAGCTCGACTCGCACATACCCTGTTAAACACTGATTATTGTTCAATATGAAAATCGATGTTGGTTAACAAAATTCTGATCGGATTTCAAGGCACAGTTTTACAGTTGAATAATATTATATCTGAGTATAAAGCATATTCATTTGAAGGATGAATCATTCAAATTGTGTCTCTTACTGCCATCGAAAATCGATTTGTATCGATATATGCGTAACGGGTGCAGTTATCGATATTGAAACTAGATCTGCGCAAGATTTACGTGAATTTATAATCAAGATCTGAGATCAGCTCGCATCCACTTCCTATGCTGATCGAGAATATATATATAGCTGTTCCACACTTTTGCACTAGTTCAGTATACCCGTTGCAAAGTTTTTTTTTAATGCAGGCTATAACAATAAAGTTACCGCAACTACAGTAAATACTCATTGGCGCAGAAATGCGCTTCAGGTGCGAAGAAGTTCGGGGTGTCCAACGAGTTGCGTGGTTAAAAGCAATTGCATTTTGGTAATTGGACAAGTCAACGCTTAATTATTGTTGTACACTGCACAAAACGAATAGGACACAACCAGACAGACAGTCTGCACAGACTGCACTGCTACAAACAGTGCAACATTTAATGGGCGCGAGCAGGGACGGGTTGGGCGAGGGACGTGTCGCAAAAAACTTCTGTTTTATTCACGAATGGGACAGGTGATGGGTTGAGCTGGGGAAGGCCAGAAGGTTGGCAAATGCATTTCGATGCCACGCGGAAAATGTGCAAAAATGAGCAATGGCTCTTGTAAACGTTTGTTGTTCTTTTTGCCTTAACTGTTGTTGTTGTTGCTGTTGCTGTTGTCGCTTTTGTTGCACCGTACATGTTGTGGCTGACATTATACCCTTTATTATCTACTTGTCTGTATAGGGTATATGAAAGCTGTATTTTCAATGCTTTTCGACTTGGTTTCAGAGTTTTTTGCTTGAATACGACTTGAAATCGATATTTGAACATAAATTAAACTGATTTGTTGACAGTGAGTCGAACTGTAGCCAAATTTGCTTGTCAAGCAGCACTAAAATAAAGCTTGTCGTATAAAACAAATAAATGTTTGGTCAACAAGCAAACAGACTCGATTGCTAATACGACAAAAGTCAATATTGATAAGCAATAAATGTTTAGTCAACAAACCGACTCGTTTTACAATTAAATTTCGTGAAAACTATTCAAACTGAGTCTTCAAAAACACATGCAGAAAAATATAAATATTTGCAATTGAGTGTCATATTAAAAACGGAAACGGAACCGGAAAATAATCCATTGATATTCCGGAACTGTAACCGCAATTTATCTTTGTTCTAAGCACGAATTACAGGAACCAAATGCTATTGGTTCATATAGTAAAATAGCAAAGTAGAATGACAGGAATACGAGGTGTGTTCAAAAAGTATCGCGAATTTTGTGTTCTTTCAGATATTATTTATTTATTCATGAATATCTATTTTGTCCCCTTCAAAGTAATCCCCATGAGATATTATACACTTGTGCCAACGGTTTTTCCAATCTTCGAAGCACTTCAAAAAATCATTTTTTTTTATCTTGTTCAGCTTAGGTTCAGCACAATCAACATTCGGAATGCATCCGCGCACTTAATTTCGTTTTTCACACAAAATTTGATACAGGTTCTTTGATCCATTTTTTTGAATAGGTAAAAATCGAAGACGATCCAAAACACGTGCAAGCAAAGCAGCTGTCAACAATTAAGTGAACATTCAAAATGGCCGAGCTTGTCGGCATAAGTGAGAGACATGAGTACCAACATAACGCTACAAAAAAATCGAAATTCGATTATACGTAACCCGCGAAAATTCAAAATTCGCGATACTTTTTGAACACACCTCGTATTGTAGAGCCAAGCTAAGGTCTGCTACACAAAGTGCAAAGTGTATCGTAACCGGAACCGGAACCGTGCTACGTTCCGGCTTAACACTCAGTTTTATAAAAAGACACACATACTTCACAGGCTATCTGTAGGTCAGTCAACTTCTCTCACCGCTTGCCTGTCACTTTAGATATACATATATATAAAATTCGAGAAATTTAAAAAGCAAAAACTTTTAACAGCCACTGTGAGCGATGCCACAGCATATCTGCAAGTCGTGGAAGTCTCTTCAATTGCAATTGCTTCGCTTTTGCTGCTGCAGTTTAATTGACGCTCAATCTGTCTGCCGCAGAGCCACACAAATCGATGCAATATTTATATATATATATAAATACACATATATAAACACGCATATTTGTTACTTAAAGCAATGTGCTTAAAGAGGTTTCCTGTGCCACTGTTTAAAAAACTGATCTGTTTCAGTTATTGTGGAAGTTTCGGTTTAAACAGCAGACGCTGCAAAGCTTCAACCAAAATATTTTTCCACACACACAAAGCAGAAACAAAAGCAACATCAGTCCTGGACACTTGATAGGTTTTTGTGCTGTTTCCGGATTGAAGCAACAACAACAACAATGACAATAACAACTAGCAGAGGAAGAAAAGCAACAACAGCCGCGCACTATTGGCCATAAATCAATTTTTGAAAATCTGACACTGGGAAATGGAAAAAGTAAGCTCAAAACTGTGTCCAGCCTCTCATCGGACACACACACAGACACACACACACACACACTCATGTGCTGGCTGCGGAGATCCAGCGAGCACTGTGATAAACTCATCGACTCACATAAAAAATATATAAATTTTTACTTGTATTTTGGCTTGCAAATCTTTTGCAGCTGCCGTTGAAACTTTTGTCATCAAACATTTTTATGCCCTAAAAGCCAATGCAAATGGCTTAAAAATATCTCACGAAGCTGTACAAGTGTGCGTAACGGGCAAATGGCGGCGATGCCATAAAGTATACACATCTATATATATATATATTTATATATATTTGATCAGCATTAATAATAGTTCATCTGCATGACCAGCATCCAATTTATTCATATAAGTTTTAGTTTACCATATGCAGCTCACTGCACCCGTAATATGAGTATCGATAATAATCGATTAACGATATCAATAAAAAAGACACAATTGAAATATAGCATAGACATAAATATGATTAATCACCTGTGCAAGCAGCACAGATTTTGTCAACCAAAATGTATCAAATTGTAATATTTAACAGCTTGCAACAGAGTATCTGCCAGTCGGGTTCTGTCTATTGCCTCATCAGAGCTTGTTTGTGTATTTTAGCATCCTTTTTCGGACAATGCATTCAAAGTAAAATGTGAAAAAGAGCACGTTAATAGTTGAAGGCGTTGTCAGCCAGGAAGCGACAGGATGCGAACGGATGCCGAAACTAAAATCCAAAAATGAATGCATGTCAATGAAAAGAAGACAGTGGGAGAGAGAGAGAGAGACAGGCGCAGAGGGAGGGAGACAGAGAGAGAATACTTGATAGGAATTTGAATGTTGTATTTTGAAGCGAATTGAATGCCAAGTTAAGAGTTTTTTCAAGCATATGAATATCCTTATAAATACAAATGTATCCATATATATGTATATATATATATATATACGATATATGCAGCAAAAATAAATATTGTGTATGAAAAGCATAAGCGAAATAACTTTAAGCAAAAGCAATTATTGCATTCAAGCTTCAAATGAGCTGCATACATTTTTTTCATTTTCACTTTGCTTAATGAATTTTCATGTTTTCTTTCTATTTCGACAGGAAAATAATTTTGTTTTATATTTGTAGATATTTGTAGAAATGAAATACGCTTGAGAATGTCGGACTGCCAGCATTTAATTAAATATTTTTATTTTTATACACTTGCAGTGCAACGCATTGAAGGACGAAGGACAACTCCAGCGTATTTATGTATATATATTCGTGATCAGCATTACTCGTCGAGTAAGCAGAAATAAAATTCGTATCTACTTTTCTACTACTAACGCACATTTCTCAAAGTGAACTCTTTCAAAGATGGATATATAAATTAGTAGTCCAAACAAATCCCTAACCCTAGTCAAGAAGATGTTTTGTATGTGTTATCAGCTGGTAACAGAGTATTCCTTAGTTGGATATGCCTTTTCTTCAACTTTCATAGCAGTTATTTCTTTAACGTAGTTTGGCATTTTTATTTTCTACATTTATATAAAACTCTTTTGTCTTTGTTTGTAACATTGTTAAAGACTCACGTTTCTTGCTACAACTGGGAGAGAAGTTGTTCCTCAGCTTATTCACTGCCAACCATTAAATATGTTTGCCAAAAATAGCTTCAACAATTTATTAGCAATTTTCTTAAACAGCTAACAAATAATGATGTCATACAAATTATTGAAATTTGCGTAATAATTTAATAGTCTTATTTGAAGTTACGCTGAAAGCTAATTGAGCTTAAGAATTGTGTGACTTGCAAATTAAGTTGAGTTTTAAGTGAAATGATGACTTGAAGGAAGAAATGAATCTGTTTAGTCGAGTGCATTTAATGACAGTAATAGTAACAGACAAGTTAAGCTCTTGCCTGAAATTAACAAGCGTCTTCTTTTGCCTTGAATACTTGAGTGAGTCGCCCAATGGCAACTTGTGAGTGCATATGAATACATGTGTGAGTGTATGTTCAAGGCAATGGGTAGACCTTTATATATTTCAATTTACTTTAATTATAAGTTTTGGGCGGTAATTATTGCTGCTGTGGCTGCTGCTGTTGGTCTTTGGCAATCGGTTTTAAATTAAACTTTAAGTTAAAGTTGGTCTTCGTTTTTGTGACGACTCTTTTTAGCAGTCGAGCGTGCAAACAACACGCAATTGACAAGCTCCATAATCAAGTCGCAAAATTGCAAATTGTTGTTGTTGTTGCTGCTGTTGTTGCTGCTGTTGTTGCTGTTGTTGTCACTTGGCCTTTTTGAAGCTGAAAACTCCTGACGCTTGTTTGCCAATTTGCGTACTTTGAATATGTATATATATATATATGTAGGTGTGTGTGTGTGTGTGTGTGTGTGTGTGTGTAAACAGCAGCACATCCATATGGGATATGCATGTGCACCCAGTAATTACGCAATTGACAGCTTCTGTCAATGCTAACCGCCCCTGCTCTTAACACACCCACTTTAAAGCTCAGCTTTTCTGTGTGTGCGTGTGTGTGTGTGTGTGAGTGTGAGTGCCTGTAATTATTTGCACAGCCCTTTTCATATTCATGATTTTTGTCTTTAATGCCTGCTTGGAATTGTAATTATTCAATTCGAAATTTCAACGTCTGCTTTTTCTGGCAAATCAAATCCTTCATCGAGTATTCAATTATGGATGGGCTTTTGTCAATTTATTGGCAAAGCGATAGAAATCAATATGCATCATAAATCTGTCATTTTTGAGCACAACTCAAATCTATTCACACAATTCACATAAATCATAATGAATGAGTTGTGAATTAATTATGAAATGATTGCATCAAAATATCAATTTCTTGTGATGGCATAATAAATTGGCATCGACATGCACTTAAAACAAATAACTACACACTTTCCGAGTGTTTTCATATACATACATATATATACATATATATATATATATATATATATTGAGTACATAGTGCAGCTGAACTCCTTGCTAATTTCCTAGTTTTGTTTTGCGGCAAACACGTCGTATGCTTAATATATGTATATGCCCCTTTCTAGCCAATTTGTATGCCCGCGGGCCATTTTGCTCGCATTCTTATTTTGCTCAATTAGAAACACGGTTCGTTAACGTGGCCCAGTGGATTGGGCCATGTGTTGTTTTGGTAAGTGGCTTTGCGAGCATTTTAACGCCTTGGCATGCAAATGCCGTCAGCCGGTGTTGGCCCGTTATTGTTTGGGTATTACGAGCCCAGATATTTAATATGCATAACTGTGCGATACATATTTATATATATATGTGTGTGTAGTACTATGTTATATGTAACAGTGTATGCGAATTGTATGTGCACGCGTCAACTCAAGCGCGAATCCCACGCCAACCCCGCTTGCCCTATAAAATGTAACAACAACAATAAAAACTTGAAAATCGACACTTGCTATTAATGCAAGTATTATTTATGTGTGCACTGAGAGAAGAGTTTGCCAATTTAGTAATGAAATCAAACGTTTTGCCATATCCGGTTCAAGAAACGTTTTCAACTAAAGAATGAATATTGAACAACGAAATGAAATTGAGATTCGAAGAAGCAAACTTTCGAAATTTATTTTGAATTAAGAATGTTCAAGAAGGAATTGACTTTCAGCATTAGTTGATTGAGCAACGATGATTTCTCTCAGTGTATGCATATATTTATGTGCATTCGCTAGCGATCTCGAATCCGAGTCGTTGTCTCGCTGCCAACTTGTGGTATCAGTTTTGTAAATGATGAGATGCAAAATTTCTATAAAATGAACTCACCTCTATTTTTTTGTTGTTTGCTTTCCGTTTCTGTTTCGGTTTCGGTTTCGGTTTCCGTTCGGTTTCCGTTCGCTTATCTTATCACTTGGCATTTGAGTTCACTTTTTATTTGATATTTTTGCTTGTGTATTTGTTGTGTTTTTTACGTCACGTAATTAAATTTGCGATTTTTGAGCTCTCCGTTGAGTTATGTCGAGCACTTTGTGCAATTGTCGAGCAATGCACTTACAGACTCTTGGCCAAGTTAAAAAGCACTGCACTTCCGCCAACTGCACTTTGTATCATTAACTTTGTGCTTCAACGTTTTTCACTACTTTTTACTTTTTATTTTTACTTTTTAACTTAATGCTTTATGAAATGACTGTGACCTTGATTAAAGCCTTCGCTCACATGTCAAAATTGTAGTTTTTTTGTTTTGCTGTTTTTTTTTCGTATCGGCTTTAAATTTTTATAACATTAGCTGGCTCACGCTGGCGACATATTTGTTATTATTATTAGCCAAGAGTGTCAACAACAACTGACTGGGAAGCAGCTACGCACTTGGAGCGAGCATTTTTAGAATTGAGATCGTCAAAGCCAAGTGAGCAAAGCTCGAAAGCGAAAGCTTCAAAGACAACAGGTGAGCAGCCGAGCAGCCGAGCAACCCAGCAGCCGAGCAGCTGAGCAGCCGAGCAGCCGATCAGCTGACCAGCTGAGCGTAAAGCTTGCGAGCGTTGTGCTTTTCGCTGTTTGCTTAACTGATAATCACACGGCCACTGCACAGAGAGAAATTTTAATTGCATTTGAAATTGTTTAAATTTTAATGTGACTAGCGTAATAATTGAAAAGCAGAAGAATGCGTGGCTGGCAGGGAAAATATTTGATTTTCGAGTTTTAGTTTAGACTTTGGTCTGCACTTAAATATCTGTTTATATTTGTTGTTGAGGAAGCAGACAGAAAAGTAGTTATTTAATATTGGTAGTGAATGCCCTCAAACGCTCAATCTACCCTCACACTCTCACTCTCTCAAATTCTCACTCTCACTCGCTCTCTCTCTATCGCTACGCTCGCTTTGACTTTCTCTCTGCCTTCATACTTCACTCTTTGAATCTACGTCTCTCCTCTCTCACTCTCTTTCTTTTCAGCCTTTCTCTCTCTCCATGCCTTTCACAAGCAGCAAGTCGCAATTCGATTTCCCAATTTCCGCTAGCAAATATAATCAAACAAATATAGTTTTTCTAGAGTCAAATTTGCACTTAATAATTTTCCGATAACTACGATCTCAAGAGCACTCTATCTCCGTCGCACTCTCTCTCTCTCTCTCTTTCTGTCTATCTCTATGTCTCACGCAGGCATAGACTATTTGTGCTGCATCCCATTGTTATCTGGATCTGTATAGCTTTTTTAATTGCTCCCACAGTGTCTATGAAAATTGAACGCACACATTGTCGCACAATTTACCAATACGCATAACTGTTGCAGCTATTAAAACGGAATTTTCTTATCTCTTATGTCGAGCAAGCAAGCTAAAAAAATGGAGAGGAAAACCTAAAGTGAAATTCCACACGACAAAAAAAGGTGCTAAAACGTCAAATGCCCCAACCCCAACCCCAAAATGTGTGTAAAATAAGGACAAACAAACAAGAAGATGGGGCAGATAGTTCGGAGTTAGTGTGACAGAGACCCCGCGCCCGCCCCTCGTCCCTCCCTCAACCGACCACCTGCATGGAACTACTTGCCCGCCAAATGGCTTTGGTCTGCTGCTTCTGCTTCTTCCTCTTCTGTTACAAATGGCTTCGGTCTTTTCCTTCTTCTTCTTCTTCGTCTCCTTCTTCTTCTTCGCCCGCCTTTGGCGCGAGTTTGAGTTTGAGTTTGGCAGAGCGTCAAGTGCCCTATAAAAACAACAACAACAAGAACAGCAACGGGAATAACACTTGCAAGTAGCAAAAACTAAAGTGCAGGTCCTTTTCCCCATATGCTGCTACAGCTGCTGCTGCTGTTTGCTGCGTTGCTGCTGCTGCGCTTCGGCTGCTGGTGTTTTTCTTGTTTCTTGTTTTTTGCTTTTATTGTTCTTGTTCTGTGTACCGTTGTGTTGGCACCCATTTTGGTGTGTTACGCGCTCATCTTTCAAAGGCATCGAATTGCGTTAGTGTTAGTCTTGCCTGTTATTGCTGCACAGATACAATATACACACATGCACATATACACACATGTATATGGTGGTTTATATGTGAGTGTGTGTGTGAGAGAGAGGTAGACAGAGTGTGTCAGAGAGGGAAGAACTGGGAAAAGAAACACACAAAGGAAAACATTTACAAAACTTCTATTTCCGTTTTGTATGGGCTCGCTGGGTGCACTTAAAAAAAAAAGACACATAACAAAAAAAAACTATAATATACAAAACAGTACTGAAAGCAGCGAAATGCTTTGCATTATTCTATATAAATACTAAAAGTAGAATATACTATTTGAATGTATAAACAGTTCAACTTAAACGACAAATTTAAAATTCTCCTATTTTTCTTAAGTGACAATTACTATTTTTAGGACACATAATTTCTATGTGTATATTTTTCTTATTTATTGAAACTTAAAAGTATATCCATAGAAAATATGTTTTTTTTTACTACTAGAAAAATCCTTTCTAATGACAATCCTGGTTCTTAATAATTAAAATTCTCATAAAAATAAAGCGAGTTACTCCCAAATGATACCTCATTTTTTTAAGTGTAACTGCCAGTGGCAAGGCTGGCAACCATGCGGGGAAATTGAAAATAGATAGTTGCACATACAGTAGTAGTTAGATGAAGCAAATGGCAAAACCTACGTACATATTACGTACACCCCCTTCCCCAACACGTGCGGGAAACGGCGGAAAAAAAGGACAACATAAATACGCGTCAAAGGTAAGAAAAATTCAGCTTTCGGCTTGGCGGAAGTGCGCATTGTACAACTGAGCAGAGGTAAATCAAATGATAAAAAATGAAGTTGTAGTCCTCTTTTGGTCCGTTTTCAACAACAACAACTATCAGTAACAAAGTCAGGACAACAGCAACAGGAGCAGTGGCGACTGCGACTGCGACTGAGTTTTGCCAGCACAACAGCCTTGGGACAACGTAGAGCTTTTCACCACAGCAGCGACGAGCTGCTTGCACCCACACACACAGAGAGACAGAAAAGCGCTCAACACGTTTGAGTGATTCTTGGGCGCAAAAACTTTAATGCGAGTTGTTGTGGCTGTTATTGCATATTTTTTGCACACATACTTTCAGGCAGCTGAAGTTGCGAAAATCGTTGCATGCTTCTAGGTTACGGCTGGCTAATTAACCCTTGCGCTGGCCCGCCTAATTAGCACTTGCCGAACTTTTGCATGACTAATTGCCTTTTTTATTTGTGCTTATCAATTAACTGCATTTTAATTGGCTCAATACATGTGTCGCCCATTTCATTCTGAATTTAATTTCAACACATGCTAATCGCTCGAGGCTAAAAATTTTCCCATTCGTATTCCCATTGATCACGAATCACACACAAATTAGCACTTGATCAAAGTAGATCAGAAATATCAGAAAATATTTCGCAGTCAATTCAAGTGCCAATTTATCAGCAATTAACGATATGTCACAAATTTTAACCATCAACAGCAGCAGCAACTGTAATTTTGATAGATTTGTCAATTTGGTCGACAAACCTAATGCTGACGTCACTAATCGGAAAATGAAAATGTATACTACGAAAAAATTAATAAGAAAAAAAAAACATTTTATGTCTGGAATTTTTTTTCCATATTTATCAGCATATAATAAACATAAAAAAAATCGCACACGTTCAAGTGTCATTTTTACAAACGTTTAATAATTGAAAAGTTTCTTCGAAATAATTTGACATTTATACGCTGGTAAAATATGATGAAATACCACAAAAAACAAACACATCTTCACACCTTTTCTCTATGTGTATGTCTGTGCGTGTGAGGAAAACAGTAGTCAATCAATTAGAACAACCAAATCGGCTAATTTACATGTGTCAATTACTGTACAAACAACTCCCCCTTCCTGTAACGCATCTGTCTGCTACCATTTAACGGTTTCATCCTTCGATTTAGCGACTCATTAAACCTACTTCTCGATAACTATTAATAGATGAGCGCATTTCTGCATGCTATCTCACTTGCACCTGCAGCAGCTGCAGCACCAACACCAGCAGCGAACTATCAGCTGACGTTTACAATTCACACTCAATATCCTCACAGACCACATACCGTCACATAAGCACACTGCGCCTGAGACTGCTCCAGTACGGTGAAAGAGAAAGAGAGACCGCGAACCGATCGTGCAATGAGGGTGGGCTCTCTCTAAAAATGCTCGCTCATCAGTGCTCACGTGCTCTTCACAAAAGACCCGTTTTATGCTTTGCAAATACCCTGTATTTACAATGCACACATGTGGGGTGTATAATGAATATTGCAAGCAATAGCTACAATAAATAAATATTTATATATACAACCATATGCTATGCTTAAGTTTTTTAATTTATGTATAATCATTAAAATTTGTATATTAAAAACCTGCTATAGGGTACCTCCTAAGTCAACATGATATTCTCATGAAACAACGCTCTCGCTGTGTCAAAATGTGTTTGTTGTTCTTGTTGTGCTCTGCTGCTGTCGCTGCTGTTGTGCTGCTTTCGATTGCTCTCCGTTTAAAAACGTGCTGCGACAGGAACAGTAAATTATTACGTCCAGAAGCGTGCGACCGGAAAGACACTGCGATCGGGGATTATATTCGATCGCATAAGTTCAACTTTTATTAAACAACAACGACGAATTCTGTCGTCGTTGGGCGATTAAAGTCCTAAAAGAATCATAAAAAAAATAAACAAGTTAAAAACGATAAAATGGACATAAGTACATAAAAAGTACGCAAGAAACGTTTATCTTGCGGTTATTATTGCCATTTTGTGTGTATGTGAGAGAGTTAGTGTGTTTCTTGTTTTTTTTCCTCCGTTCCAGTTGCAGAGATCCCCGATCGTGTTATCGACGCGTTTCTTTCAAATATTAATTGGTTCGTCGCAACAGCGATTTGTTTTCTGTTACAAACACACACCCCGCCGACACGTCACAATCCGCGCGATACTTTTGGCTGAGATCGCATCGCACACAGTGGAAAATTTTCGTAAAAGCAGATGTGAAATTTTACAGTAACCCATCAACGGGAAAAACAACAAAAAAAAAAAACGAAAGAAAGAAAGAAAAAAAACTTAGTCCGGTAGGTAAAATAAAATGAAGAGCTCTTTTAAAGTACGTGTCAATTATTATATACTTTTAACGACTTGCGTCTGTGTCTGGGCCACAATGAATGTATTATTATATTTACTGTTGTTGGTGTTGTTACATGTTGGCCATTTGTGTGCCAATTTTTAAAAATTGGAATATTTTCAACGTTTGACATTTTCTCCTATTCAGCTATGACGCTGATATGTTCTTATTTTTGCTTCTTCTGGCATTTATTTCGAGTACAATTCGGGAAAACAAAGTGTCGTCAAAGCAGCGAAACAAAGTAATTTATGTATTCTGTACTTGAAAATAATCAGAGAAGTACACTCGAAGAAAAATACGAGATTTTCTAAATATTTCGATGCTCAACTTTTTTCCCAAGTGTATTTTGTGGTTGATTTGCTGCCGTCAACACACAAGTGTATTTTGAAGCACATTGAAAAAAAAGAAGAAAAAAAACAAGTCAAGAATCGAAAATGCAGCAAATGTGACTTCCATCTCACTCTCTCTGCGGTTCTTTCTGTTGGAAACTGGTTCCACATAGTTTTTGGCTTGCTGCTTGCCTCCTGGCTGCCCATTCTCCATTCACATTTTCTTACATGTCTTTCATTTCATTTCATTTTTTTTGTTTCGCCAAAGCAAACATAGTTTACGTTTCTCTCACTTTGTTCCTCTCGCTCTCTCTCTCTCTCTCTCTCCCTCTATCTGCTGTTCTTATGCAAAACTATTGTAACAATAGCAAAATGTTTTTGTGTCTTGCTTGCGCTGACAGCGACTTCGACTTGGAACCTTATCAGCACCGTTAAAGTTGTTCTTTAAGCTGCACGTGAATATTCGCGACTTGCATTGCAATTTATTTGACAGTATTTGGACAGTCTCTTAGTGTGTGTTTGTTGAGTAATGGCTCAATAATTTGGCTACCGTTCTAACTTAAGTCGCCAAGTCTGTGTTTCCCGCTCTCTGCCCCCGCCGTTAAGCGTTGTTGTACAATGGTAACCACAATTTGTTTATCTTGACTTGTGTGAAGTTTTTTTTTATATATTTATTCTTCTTTTCTCTCTGCCCCTTTCTCTCTCTCTCTCTCCCTCTCTCTGTTTTGATATTTAACCGAAATGTATCATGACGCCTAAAGTTGATGGTTGTTGTTGTTCCTGTTTTTGTTGTTATTGTTTGGCATTGTTGTTGGTTGGTTTTCAGCGGTTTTTGTTTACACAAGTTGCGGGGGAAGTGAAGCCCTCGTGTTTTGTTTTCCAGTTTAGCTGTATTTATTGTTCCTGTGCACGGTTCACAGAATTTGCAACGACTGCAATTTAAAGTATGTAGCCGAGTATGTAATAACAAATGGTTGCCCTACGAGTGGGTGGGAATGGGTGGTTGGGAGGTTTGGCGGTGTTTGGTGCGAATGTGCTTTAAGTAATTGAAAAAATGTTGAATTTTGAATGCGGCCTCAATTTTTCTGAGTGTAATGCAATGTGCAATCTCTCTCAACTCTCATGCGTACACCTCAAGATTTATTAGTGATTAATCAGAGTTATATATATATATATATATATATATATATATATATATATACAAATAATAAATACTTGCAGCTGCACATTCATAAACAAAACGCTGGCCAATTATTATTAATCATTTGCAGTTCCTAAAATTTACTCGTATATTAAGTTGCCCTTTAGATAACTCGATATGGGGACTGCGAAGTAAACATTTCTTACTATTATTATTGTTTTTTCTTTTCTTTTCTTTTTTGCTGCGTAATCAGTGAGAATGAGACTCAGAATAGCAATAGCAACAGCAATCGGACTCATCAAAAAAGCAATTAGTCATTTGGTTCATTGGACTTGCTTTGTGTGTGTGTGTGTGTGTGCGCGGTGAACTTTTCTTTTAAAGCAAAACCCCAGAGTTCTATAAAAAAATAATGGAAAGAAATACCCCCCACTAATTATTCATATCTAGGGGAACAGCTGATATTTGTGAATGCTTGTTTGCTTATCTAATAGGAAGAAAGCAGAATTGAAAAGGAACTAAACTAAAATAAATGAACTCTGCTTCTGCTTCTGGTTCTTTTATAGACGTATTGATTACGTCCCCTACACAAATAGGCGTGACTCAGCGAGATATACACAGAAAAAAAACAGCAGGTAGAAATCTTAAGTTGAGAGCGTACGAGTGATTATAATGCAGTTCATATACATATATATATATATTTCTAGCGGATTGACAAGCTGTATCCTGCAAATTGTGTCTTTTATTGTGATCGATAATCGATTCTTATCGTTTTTGTCTTTAGCTCTTTTAGCCTCTGAGATCGAACAGTTCGATCGACTCGGCTGTTTAAGAATATGTATGTTTCCTTCTTTCTCTTACATACTTTTGCATTATAATCTATTCGGGAAATGACTATTATTATATTTAAGGTAAAATACTTGATTAAAGTACTGTTCTTTCCAGAGAATTAAACCGGAACCGATTGAAATGTTGTATCAAAGCCTGTGTAATAATTATTTTCAGTTTACCTGATGATTTCTATTCCTTTATTTAACATTCTACACTCCTTGTAAGCCATGACTCAAATTTGAAGTACGAGCTTTTCTTTTTTGCCATGTACCAACGCCTGTTGATTATTCGTTAGTCGTATCAGTTGCACGTTTACTTGGTCAGCTGGTAGTTCAATTAGAACCCGCTGTTTCACAGTGTTTGGTTTGGTTTTATTTGTTTTGTTTTTAGTATTTACAGTTGGGTTGTCGACTCGCGATTGGTTTTCATGGTACTTTGAGTTCCGATAACAATATGTTTGAGAACCGTTGAAGCGTACGATTGCCATAAATGCCTGCTGGCATTAGATCACTTCAGGTGCAGTTACTTTTAAAGTGCGATGTGAACCCTTGCACCCATAAGTATTAGCCTAGCTCACCGTAAATCCTTCGCCAAGTGCAATGAGTTCCAATTGTATTCATTCAAGTGGAAATGGAAACTACTTTCGACTATTGCATAATTTATGAAATGAGAACGAGCAGTGCGAGGGTGGCTTGAGTGATTGTCTGGGTTGTAAATACTTTATATTATCTTTAAATATGATATGATATATGACTAAAGAGAAAATGCATTGACGAATTGTTAAGATTATAAAGTTGACCCCATTTTTATTACTCATATGAACTAATCATGGACTACTCGATACTCATTAAACTGACCACACTGTATCGAAACCTTCCTTTGATATGAGAACAATACAGAAATAAAAATCAATTCATTAGGATTATGAATAAATTATGTAGAAGAAGCTTAATTAGGGTATACAAATACTTAATGCACTAGACTAATATTAGAGCTGTAGAATTCTTCCCGAAGTTCAGATTATTATTACTTATTTCTCAAACCGTATCAAGTATGCTCCATCCGTCAATCTACTTACGCAAATTGTAGATTTGTTAAAGCTCATTAAACCACCCTCGTTAACAGCGACCTTTTATTTGTTTTTGTTTGCAAATCATTTATTTGCTGAACTCAAAATTTCTTTATTTTATTTTACTTTTGAGTATATACGAGGTGTGTTCAAAAAGTATCGCGAATTTTGAATTTTCGCGGGTTACGTATAATCGTCTTCGATTTTTACCTATTCAAAAAAATGGATCAAAGAACCTGTATCAAATTTTGTGTGAAAAACGAAATTAAGTGCGCGGATGCATTCCGAATGTTGATTGTGCTGAACCTAAGCTGAACAAGATAAAAAAAAAAGATTTTTTGAAGTGCTTCGAAGATTGGAAAAACCGTTGGCACAAGTGTATAATATCTCATGGGGATTACTTTGAAGGGGACAAAATAGATATTCATGAATAAATAAATAATATCTGAAAAAACACAAAATTCGCGATACTTTTTGAACACACCTCATAGTATACATAGTATATATATAGAACCAACTTCAATACAAAAAATATATATGATTGTCCAGTTATACTTCATAGTGTTCTAAAACTGACGTTTACATTTTCAAGTGGTTTTTTATGCCGTTCAGTGAAACAGGAAATGCGCTGTCTCTCTCTCTCTCTCTTTCTCTCTTTCTCTCTCTCTCTCTCTCTCTCTCTCTTGCTAAGTCTCCCTCTCTCTTTCTTGTTCGTTGCGTGTGCTGCTCTGAAGTGCTTCAAGTTCAATGTCAGTTGCAGTTGCAGTTTTCAGTTGCAGTTTGTGGCATTAGCAGTGGCAGCTGCCTCTTAACTGTTGCAATTGCCTAAACCGGTTCTTTTTCAGCTGAAATTGTGCTCATAGTCGGTCATGATCAGCAGCTACTGCTGCGAGTGGCAGCTGTTTTTCGCCGAGCATTATTATGAAACAATCTGTACACTGAACAAAATAAAAGTGGACCGCAACATATACATAAATTTAGATATCTGCTTATATCTGGGTATATAATCTAGGACATGCCTTAGGAAGCTCTTCTCAAACACTCTTTTTCGATAGTTGTAGTAAAAAAGAGGCATCCATTTTTCTGAGTGTAGAACCGGCTTGAGCTCGAGTTGTTCATCATTCGGTCGTCGATAAGGCAACCAGCATTCGAGCATGTGATACATTTTAAAGATAAAGATTTCCATTTGAAAACTCCGCCCAGGAATGTTAGCTGATAAGTCGATTATTTAAACAATGATTACGATGCAATTTAGTCGCGTGTTTTATCACTAATACTGCACACACATAATGTATTATGTGCTTAGGGATTTTATCAAAACTCCTATCTAAAATATACATTATTCTTTATATAGAAATCAATTTATTGTGGACGACACTTGATAGACAATTATGTGGGCATTATTTATGATGGGTCAGCAGAGCCATACATTAATGTCAATTGTTGCTAAATCATTTGTAAGCGATCACTTGGCAGTTGACCGGTCTAATGGATGTTTACTGTACTGTTCCGATAAGAGCAGACAGTGCAGACAGTTTTTTAATGCCGACACAATTCGTAAATAAATAATAATTTAAATCACAACTAAGTCGAGACCCTCGAACGATCGATCGATCGTTCCCCGTTTGATAATGAACCCATAAAATTGATCACCACGTTAATTTACGAGAGCTCTTCCAGTCTGCTACCAGCCGATTTTTGTGTGGTGTGAATTTGTTTGCCTTTGGCTTAGAGCACCTTCTGCTTTATGGCCGACACTCAATGTCAGCCCAACCACCCCACGCCGATTCCGCCTAATATCTGCTGTCTCTCTAATTTTTTTTGTTGATAACAAAAAACGTTATTTCGTCGTCTTCCGTCGTCTGAAACTGGCCGAGAAAGCGTCACGCGATCGATTCGATCAGTTGAGCGGATTTATAAATAACCCTCACCTCCTCCAAATGTTTGTCGGTGTATTTTAAGATTGATGAAGTGCAGTCTATTCTAAGTTTGGAAATTGATTTACGATTAGATTAAACATTAAAGCAAATTAATGAATTGCCTAGATACGCCATTACTATTTTAGCTGATCGGAATATAAAAGAAATGAAAGAATGTATTCAATGTTTGCACGCACAACACCCTCTTTCCATTTCAGCACAGTTGTGTAAATAATATGAATTCTACTGATAATTGAATTTGGTATATGGCAAAGCTAATCATTTTTATTAAATTGGGATTAGACAGAGAGTAGAGGAATCGTATCCCATGAAGTTGATAAGCCCTTGTTCATCTGCCCGTTCAAAGTATCTACCATAACCAGGGCTAATTCAGCATTGTCTGGACCCTAGAATAATACAACATTCAAAGCAGGAAACAAGATTTTAACTCGCAAAAGATCGTTCCAAAAATAGCCTTAAATTTCCAACCCCATAACTTTATCAAAATCCAACCGATATTCAAAAGCAAGGATGTTCTGATATTGGTTTGACATCTAGATTAATACAGCATTAAAATCTGAACACTCGATTCTTGGTCGAAATTCCTGTCTGAAAATCTCGTCCATAAAAATGACATGTTGGCCAAAGGCCAGACATTTCACTGCCAATGCCAATTCTTAAGCAAAATAAAAGCGTTGACTATTTGCCCAACCTATTAAAAGAATCTTTTAGTTAACAAATAATAAACTCATTAGGCAAACGTAGGTACGAATCTAAGAAATATTTTCGTATACTGTACAAAGACTAAGCATTGTTATATAAACCACTATTAAATTTCTTATACGTATATCATTATCAATATTTTTTTAAATTTGTTCTACAACTTGCCACATGATCGATCGCATGTTATTATGAACGCTTTTCCACTTTTCTTTATTTGCTCAATATATCAGACGCGTTTATTAGTTAATAACTGGTGCCAAATGTTATATATATATAACATGTTCTCTGTTTGTGTGTGTGTTCAGTGGCTCAAGTGTAATCCCATTGCTAAAACTCTAGATAAATACAAATACAACGAATACACATCAATTTTATCACAGGTTGCTTAGGTAAACACAGAAAACCAAAAAAACAATAGAACCATTTAAACATTTCACTCACATTTCGCTTGCATAACCCTTTTTCTTGGCTGAAATCGCTGGAAATAACTATAGCTATAGCTCTGTATTGGAAGCCCAATTTAATCACGAGACTCATGTCGGATTCAGTGTAAAAAGTCGCCACACTCGATTTCCGTTACTCGACGCGACTCTTTCATTAACACCCTGCCAACAACACTTTCGTTTCGCTTCGTTTCGTGCGGTTCGTTTTTGTGACACGAAGTGCATTTCGGCTATGTGTCTGACGCTTTCGGCTGTCAATGTTCTCGTGGCTGGCATAAATCAGCGCCATCGTTGCCGCAACAGGTTCACACGGTTTTCGTTTGTCATTGAGCGCGTTTCGCGATTTTGGCATTTGTCGCCATCTCTTACCGCCAGCCGCCCGTTTCTGTCTCTCTACGGTTACTACTGTCCTACTACGGATACGTATCCGTTTAACTTGCGTCTCATTCAATAATTCAATTTGCCAATTGGCTGGATATAGAATATCAAATACGAAAAAAAGGTACCTAATACTTTTATGCACGCGTCTCTTTTAAAGGAGCCATCGACACGCAGCTGTCGAGTACAGAGAACCTTCGATAATTGGGAAAGGTGATCACAAAAATAAATTAATATATATATATATATATATATATATTAATAATAATAAAATAAAAGTCTATTTAGTGGAAAAGACATTAAAGAAGATACTTTAGGTTCGGAAGTTTGAGAGAAAACCTTTCTGAAATTCGAATAATTGTTGCTTAATTATCTTCTGAAACCGCGATTTTGTTTTAATGCAGAAAATAAATACGAGAAATTGTTCTTCACTTGAATAAAGATATAGTAAAAAATAATTATAATTTATAATAATAATTTATCCATAATAATAAACTAAAAAATATTCATCAATTGTAAATAATCAAAATTTCTAATTGAGATTTTCTTATGCAGAAAGTGAAAGAAAAATATAATATAATTCCAACCTACTACGAAAATAAAAAGAATTTTAAGAAAGCCTATACTTGTAAATTATCTCAATTACTAATTATCGAGCGTTCACTGTAGGCACTTTGCATATTCTGTGGCCTGTCTATCAGCAGTTCAGTTACGCGCTTGAGTTCCAGTGAGTCAGTCGCCAGTCGTCAGACACTTTGGCTTGTGTCATTGATAATTACACAATTTGCAATAAAAGTACAAAAAAAAAATATATATATATATTTATATATATATATAATAACTGAGAACAGAAACTGCCACCGAAAATGGAAGTGGCTAATGTTGCTGCCCCATTAAATAACGATCATAGAGACGCCGCCCTCATCAGCAACAGCATCATTATTATCTCTCTTCAACGCCAGAATTGATCAAGTGACAAACCGCAACTGAAAGTCGCGTGCTCAAATCGAAAAATCCCCGCACCCGCACCATGCCCTCTGCCCCTGTCCCCTTCCCCGCCTTATTCACCCCCTTGGATGTGCGTGTTGCTGTCAGTTGGCTTTAATAAAGTCGCATCGCGCAATTTTATTGCTCGAATTATGTATTTGTGTGTGTGTGTGTTTCTCAATTGTGAGCTCTCATAACTTTATTGTTTATTAATGAAATAGCGTTCTAATTGAGCATTCTTCTTCTTCTACTCTCTGCAGCGCATCCTCTCCCTTCCCCGGCACCCTTGACCACCGAATGCCGAGATATTTGGAGCGTAAATTCAAACAGAGCCCAATGCAAGTGCCCGGGTCCAGCCGTCTGGAAATTATCAAATAAATAGCAGGAGCAGCCTGGAGGCATCTAAAACATCTCCCCAATCAGGATCCAATAATACTTTGAACCGTTAAGGAGACGACGACGACGGCGCCAAAATGAGCTTCAGTTCGGCCAGTGGCCGTGAGAACAATGTTCGCAAATTGTCCTTTTTGGGCTTCAATACCAAGAAAAAGGTCAGTACCCAAAAAAAAAAAACACGTAATTGAATTAAGTAATCTTGGATGAGACTTTGAACTTGAACGGAAATGTTAGGCAAAGAGAACGAAACAAGTAACGCAGGATATAATCTAAAAAATATGAATTTCTTGTAACCCTAAAGTCTTTTAAATTTTATATCAGCTTAGCAAAAAAAGTTTTCAATTATTATTTTAGTGTTTTGTGATTTCTTTTCAATGTACTTAATGTTCTCCACTGGAAAAGTTTGCAATGCACAAAGTAATAAAAGAAAACTTTTAAAATTTATTTGAAATTATAAGAAATAATTATAATTATTCATAAATTATATGAAAGAATCTTTGCATATTTATTGCTTAAATATTTTGCAAAAATAATCTTGATTAAAAAATGTTTTTCGAGTGTAACAAAAGCCGTAATTGGGTATATTGATTTAATTAACTTTGTCAAATAATTAATTTTTAATCGATACAAAAATTTCATTTCACTTTGAGATTTTTATTGCAACAAGATTAATTTTATTTTTTAGCAGACATTCATAATGAAATTCCATTTTTTGTATAAAAAAAGTTGAAATTAGCATTACAAATTAAAAACCGATTTTGAAAAATGTGCATATCATTGAGAAGTAAAAAAAAAATCAGCCAATTTAAATATTTAATTTTTTGTAATCAATTTTCGCAATTGATCTTTCGAAAAAAATAGTAATTAGCCCGGGGACACATCAGATTCTATGCTTAATCTTACGAAAATCGATTTGTCAAATGTGGTCATCGTGTAAATGGCTTTGACAATGCTCTCTAATGTTCAGTTATTAAATTTATATATATAATATATCATGAATTAACTCTTGAACAGTAAAAAAAAATAGCGTTTACAAAATGCGTTGACTTTTGACAATGTTTTTTTCATGCATTTATTTTTGCGAATTCGTTAATTCGCTTACATTTTTGGTTTTGTTATTTTTTATTACTTTTTTTATGACTCTTTTTTGTTTGTGTTTTATTTACGCGCCAGTAATGTCAAGTAATTGTTATTGATTTTTTGTTGTTGCTATCACAAATTTTATTTTGCTTTTTTTCTATACATTTCCGCACTTACTGTTGTTGTTGTGGCTGACGTGTGTGTGTGTGTGTGTGTGTGTGATAGCCGGATACTTGTGTTAGCCAGATAGTTGGCCTGGCGATGCCCGCCAGCCAGTCAGTGACACAATTTAGAAACCAGTTTCGTATTTGGATTCGACTTGGTTTCGATTTCATTTACAGTTGGCGAATATCGTGTGCCAAAATACCCTTGTCTCCGACGGGGACTGTGTAGAGGGCGAGGCTGATTACGGGATATGTGTCTGTGTGTGTGTTGGTGGTGGTGGTGTGAGGTCGTTTTATGGGGGGTTTCGCATAATCACGCACTCATTCATTCAAAACGTCGCACACGCCAGCTACGACAGAGGCACATTTACAGATAGACCCGTTAGACGTTCACTCGGATATTGTACACTCGAAAAAAATATTAAGCAAGTTTTGGATTTGTTTTAGTGCGATTTAGAGGCAAAAATAGGTCAAGCAATAATAAAACAAAGTTTTATCTTCTTTTAAAGTAGTTTTCTTCTTAAAACAAGTCCACATAGTTCTAAACTCAAGTTTACTACTACTCAAGTTTACTTGGACTTTTTTTCAAAGTATTTTGGTTTTAAATACGTTTTGGTTTTCTTAAAATGAAAATCAGCTAGAATCGAGAATATTAGATAAACTAACATAAAAACTAGAACCTTTTGCAATTATTTAAAGAATATTATTATTACGAGTCCTTAAATCAATTATTAAATCGTAAAATTAAACTAACTCAGCTTAAATCAAGATAATAAGTCCTTAAAACCAAATTTCAAACTTCTTCAGACTAAATTGAAGTGCAAAAATGCTTGTTCTGGGTTGAAAGAGTTTGGCTTCCTTAAAGGAAACTAAATCCGCTTAAATAAAGATTGAAACAAAAGCTAGAACGTTTTCCAGTCTTATTTGAAGTACAAAAAGGCTTGCTATGAGTTTTTAAAACAAGTCTAATTTTAAAACTAAACTAAAACAAGATTACATCAAGATTTAAAGATCTTACGATAAAAGCAACTACTTTCTAGACTTATTTTAAGATCGAAATGGTTTATAATAAGTATTTTTTCCGAGTGTCTATAAGCTAGACCGGACAGAAAGTGAGAACATTGCGTATACGCCGCTTTGACACACAGCTGAGAGAGGGCGGCTTTAAGGCCAAAGCCAAATGAGTAAAACAGCAACAACAACAACAACAACTGAACACAAAGCAGGGCAACAACAAAAGCAAAAACGCACTTTTAATTATGCGTCGAGAAGTAGTTAACTGCCAGCTCCGGAAGCTAGTTAGACATTCAAAACATGCGGACGATACAGACAGAGACACAGACACAGTGTCACACACTGACACACACACATACATACACACGCACACACACATATATATATAAATATGTATATATATAGGTGCAGTAACTCACACAGACAGCGACACACAGTCGACAACACAACAGGAAATCAATATTCGTGGTCAAGGTTGCAAACTGCAACTGCAATAATAATAAAGGCAACAAACAATCGTGTTGGCATTGACATTGGTCAGAAAGTGTGAGGTCGTAATGAAATCGTTGACACCTGAAGTGAAAGCAACACTAGCGCAACAATTTAGCCTGGCCATTAACTTAATTGTCAATGCGACATCTTCCTCACGCCCTCCCACCACTCCCCGTCCTCTGGCAAGTAAGTAGGCAATGATTTAGGTTCGCTACATTTCGATTATTGCGCTAGCTACACCTACCATCGTTCATATACGAGTATATATGTATGTATGTGTGTGCATATGTGTGTATGTGTTGAGCACTTAGCAAGGAACCTGTTATCGTTGTTCGTAATTGCCGTTGATGCCCCAAACACGCACATTCTTGCGAGTGCCACCAAGCGAGACACAGTGTGGCCAACACAGTTAAACTCCTTGGCAGCTCACAAGGTTCTGCGTTGTTGTCGCCTAGGTGATTAATAACTGTCTCGATTAAGACCCCTTGATATTTCCAAGTTATTCCTAAAGACTGTACAATGTTGAGCAGTTCCTGAGCAGTTCATATTTGAAAAGTTACCAAAATACCTGAGAAACTTTTGAGAGGTCTTCAAATACCTACTTAAATGTGTATTTATCATATTGAATAATAATTGGAATTTAATTTAAATAATCATACTTCAATTATATTTACTTTCATTTGCAAGCTGACAATCATCTACATATTTATTTCGACTCAAGTTTCAGGTATTCACATTAAATAAAATTTAATTGAAACACAACCAATATTAATCACCTAATGATTTTGCTCATTTACATTGCCAAAATATTATTTTTTAATTAAGCAGTTAAATCTGTTGGTCTTAGCTTCGAGCCTGTTTTTTATGCTGTATGCAGCGAAGAGTTTATAATGTGAATATTTTTAGCACACAAAAAAGGCAGAAGCTTTTTTTGGCAACAGCTTTTTGTGCAGGGCCATCGCCGTCGCCTCTGCTTCTGCCTCCCTCTCTCACCCACTCAGAGCTACACAACCCACACAAGCAAACGTGCTGACCTTGACCGTGTGCAAGGCTCCCCCCACCCTTCTCTCTCTCCGTCTGTGCTTTTGAGTATAGCCTGCGCTTGTGGACTGCAGCAGCAGTGCGTAGATGCAGTTATGCGAGAGCTTTCATGAAAGCTTTTTGTTCGTTTGTCTGCATTTTGATTTACGTCAGCAATAGTAAAATAGTCTTTCGCTTTGACCATGACAGCGACAGAGAGAGAGAGAGGTGAAAGAGAGAGAGAGAGAGCGACAGAGAACAGCTGTGAGTGGCGCGGACAGCGCAGCCGGCAGCAGCTGTTAACTATGCTACAGTTATACCCCAAGCGTCTCTCAATTGTGCGCCGGCGCAAATAACACGCGGCCCGTGTGTGCCGCAGCAGAAGCAAAAGCAGCAGCAGCAGCAGCGACATTTGCTGGGAAGCCTTCCCAGAAGCCACACCGAACATTTTGTTAGGGCTCGAAAAGCTCGCATTTCGCCTTTTTCGCACGCGTTTTGCATTCTTCTGCGTGTATGTGTGTGAGTGAGTGTGTGTGTATGAATCTGTCTGCACTGAACTGTTAAATAGCCAACGGGTCAAAGTGCAACAGGCAGCAACTGTTACGAAAGCCTCCACAAAACACCAAAGTTTGTGTGCCTGGCCAAAAAAGTTGCCAAAACTTGTACATAAAAAAAGAAAGAAAAAGAAAAAATTGTATGTGAAAACTTTCAGCCATCAATTAAATAATACAGGTAATATAAAGAAGCCTCCAACGCAAATGTTTGATCTATCAAAAACTTGCACATATTAAAAATTCCCAACACACACACAAACACACACACACACCTGAAAAGTTTTTTAAGAACACACAGCCTTGAAAAATAACAAATACAGATACATATTGGATCATACATATATATATATATATATATATATATATATATATTATATTATATTATATATTTATATATATATATATGTGTGTGTGTCACCCACATGTAGATAACTTTGATAAAATTCTAGCTGGCCGCCAGTATACAACAAGTGAGCAGCCTGGCCATTTTACACACATACACACACACACACATATACAGCTACACACACATTCACACACATGCATGTACACCTATTGCATAAATGGGCAGATGGGCCAAGGAAGGGGCGCGTCTAGCGGGGCCGCAGCTGCCTCATGCGGCACATCAATGCGGCACACTTTTTGCGGTCGTAAATGTAAAAGCTGTAAATGTGTGTGTATAAGTGACTTTGAATACATTTCGCATTCCCAGCATAATTTTCACACACACACACCCACACACATATATATATATATATATACATATATATATGCGGACACAGAGCGGGCAACCGAAGTGGAAATCATGCTCGATTTTAGTATCATTATGTTGACCTTGAAGTATGCAACACTTTCGAGCAACAAGAGAGGAGACACTGTACCACAATGAAACACTGTCAGCACAAATGGCGTTATGGTTTGAACGCCTTTAAGTGCACAATGAACGCTTTAACCTTTGCACGTGTCACTTGTTCTGATGCGCCCCACTCCCCGCCCCCCAAAAACAGACAACCCTTGTTGACCTGCAACCCATATAACCCCACACCCACAGTCAGCCCACAGTCAGTCCACAGTCCACATTCACTTCCTAATGTCTCAGGCCCTTCCTGTCCTTCAGCAAAGCATTTCCGCTGCGAAAATTCCCATTAAATTAACGGAGAGACATACACACAGACAGTGATAGATAGAGAGAGTGAGTGAGTGAGTGAGTGAGTGAGTGAGTGAGAGAGAGAGAGAGCGAGAGGTAGCTTGAAACGAATTGAAGCATCGTTAATTTGTGCAAACAAAGATATATGTATACGAAAATGCCTTGCACCAAAAAGGAGGCAGCAAAATCGACGCAAATTATGCGCAACGCGTGGCAACATATTTTTTTTTTAAGTTTTTTTATTTTTATATTGTATTTGGTTTATTTCTGTTAGATGGCTTCAAGTCAAAAGTGTAAAGTTTTACGAGAGGTGGTGCATTGTGTGGAAAATTTTTGGTTCTGCCTTTATGCTCCGCGATACTTTCGACAGCTGAATGGGGTATATCATTTGTGGCAAATTTATGAAAAGTGTTTTGATTTTAATCATAATAATGCAATTACTCTCTAATTATTCTGTAATTACTTTGCAATAACTTTGTAATTATTCTGAATTAACTATATAATAATATAATAATAATAATAATTATAATAATAATAAATTATATATAATTTTCAATGAGTTTTTAGTCAAGCCTGCCTTTTCGGCATGCTTCTTCTTTTTTCTTGCAACACAAGCCCATTTTGAGCGGAAAATTTGTGCGGAAGTTAAGCCAAATGGCTGTGGCACAAACGAGGGGCATGTGTAGGTGTTGGCGGTGAGCTGTTGAGGGGGTGAGAAACCGACTGGAAATGTGACGCTGACACTGACATGGACACGGACACGGACAGTGTCATGTCGTGGAAAGTGCCAAAGAACTTGAGACGAAGGCGTTTTTATTGCTGTAGAGGTGATGAAAAGTTAAGCTCGCAGCCAACTGGCTCGAGCTTGACTTGAAAACTTATTGGCCCCAGCTGCTTATAAACTTGCGGCAATAGCAAAACGAGAACAACAACACAACAGCAATTGGATGCTACAGCAGTGGCATCAGACACTTGAATATGTTCAAGTTGTTTGCCACAATTTGATTCAATTTGACTGACGACAACATGCAATGTGGCAGCAAAAAGTTGCTTAGACCCACGACCACAAAACTTGACGCTGACATATAAGTCACGTGCCGCCGTTGTTGCCCCACACCCCTCCCCTGCCCGTTCCCCGCTGCCCTGGCGGGGCACTCGATCTCAATAGTTAAATGTTTTGTTAAACCGCATCAGAAACATTCAACAACCAGCTGGCAACTGCCACACACATGACTACATGACTGGCTCTTAAAGCTGCAAGAGTCTCGACTGCCTCGTACATTCTCTGCGTGTGTGCTTACGCAATGTTGCACACTCAACTTTGCAGTCAAATAAAGCTCAATGCCCAATTTGCAATTTTGTACCCATTTTTACTACTGTGCGTTCAAGTTTTCGATGCGATAGCTAATTCAAGTTGTTTGCTATTTTGGATTACTTGGAGATGACTTTTTAACGGGCCATTTGACTTGGGAAAGAGAAATGGGGATACAAAATATGATAAAATGCGTAAAAGGTTATAATCTGTGAACCCATAAAATATAAATGTATATTCTTGATCAGTCTGTCTGCCTAAGAGACTTGAAGATCTAAAGAAATATAAGTTATCGAATGCCTTGACTAGATTAAGTTACTTTGATTTTTATCGGCAACTGTTCGATTTCCGATAGCCTTACAATTTATATAAATATATGTCTACTCTGACATATTATCCATAAATATCTATTATCCATTTCTTATACTAAATAATAATAATAATATTAGACTGTTAGATATATATATATATAGTTGAGCCCAGTATACCGCCTAGTCGAGCATTCTAACTTGATTCTCCTTAAATTAAGAGCCACGGTTAATTTCTTATTAATATGCAGAGTTGTTTAGAAAGCAATAAAACGTGAAAGATGCCTACTTACCATAAATAATTTCAAATGTTTTCCTTGCGAATTTCACATTAGAATAATAATAAACATTTGCTTAGAGTTTGAAAGGGCTGCATTTAAGAAGTGGCCAAAACGTTGTCACGTCGATTTTAAGGCTAGCAGCAGCCCCAAAAATGGTATCCATCAAGTAACTGATATTTTATGGAGTTGAATTCTTAAGGGATTTTCCAAGTTGGAATTGTTGTTGCTGCTGTTGTTGTTGTTTTTATTGCAAATGACTTGTGTTGTCGGCATTTTCATATACATTTTGGGAAAACAGCAACGCTGCAAACATAAAACAACAAATGAAAACTGACAGGTCTGACAGCTGTGGGCGTGGTCGGCAATCAAGTGTCGTGGGGGCGGGCATGGGAAGGGCGTGTTGCAGGTGGGAAAAAGCCATTGATTATTTTGATAAGCGAGCGGCGGAGCGACGACAAAGCTGACATTGCAGCAGCAAAAACCGTATTAAGTTAAAGTGCGTTCTCCGCTGTCACAAACGATATCAGCTATCAGCTATCAGCTATCGGCTATAAGCTATAAGCGATGGCTGCTTGATTGGATGGGTGGTTCGGGTGGTTGGGAGGTTGGGTGGCTGAGTGGTTTTGTTACCTACCTGGAAACGCATTTAACTCATAATGATGGCCTTGTCTAATGGCCAGATGATAAAAAAAGAAAGAAAAATATTAATCAGAAATGGCAACAACATCAACTCGATTATCATCAATGTCATCATCATTATAATTTCATTTTGTATGCGCCGCGCGCTTATCGATTAATTAATGTAACGGGCCGTGTTACGCTTTAGACTTATCAGATAGAGACACACACACACACACACACACACACACACACTAAGAGCGACACACCACAGTAGACACAGTCAGGACAGTTGTAATGTTTTTGCCCGCAAACACATTTGATATTCCCACGTGGTCTGCTCTCAGCGTTATTAAATTGCTATTTATAAATGCAAACTGAATTGAACAAATATTTTAATAATTTTTCTTGTTTTGGCTACTCGGCCATTGTTTGCTTTCTTTATTATATTTTCGATTTCTTTTGCATTTTGTTTACACTTATTTGGCGTTGTCTGTGGTCGCTTATCACGCATGGTTTATCATCAGCCGCGCCATTGTCAAGGATACGCTCTAAAGTTATTAGGGAAACTTAGCATAAAGTGAGGTGGGGGGCGTTTAAATTGAGGGGCGTGGCAGGTTGACTGTTCGCCCCTTTGCAGGTGCTCATTGTGTGCACAAAGGGCAAACGAGGCGGGGCAGAGTGGGCGAGTGGTTGGTAGAAAGTTAATTTCATTCTCATTTTCATTTATGTGTGTGCTTAGTAAAAGATGGATTTCATGTTGTTACCTGATGTGTGTATATATATATATATATATATATATATATATATTTATATATATATATAGAGTGAGAGAGAAGTTGCAAACAACCATCAAGTTGTAGGACAATGAAAGCCAAGGGGAAATTGAGGAAATGTTAAACACGTGGCTAACACATTGGCCAAACACATTATATGTAGACTTAAATTGTGACGAATGCATTTACATATGTCACATGAGTTATATTTGATGTGTGTGATGTGTGCGATGTTGGCTTCAATTGTGCCTCAATTTATACAGAGTGAATGGAATTGTTATTTAAATGAGCCAGCTTGCTTGGAGGGTGAATATATATATATATATATATATATATATATATCAGATATGTTTAAGGATTTGCTGACTAATAGTTGGTTGTTGTTCGGCTTTAAGTTGGGGAAGAACAGCTTTAAAGTTTCTTTTTGATAAAGAATAATCGATTTTTGAATTGTCAGTTACTTTACAGCACTGCTGGAAGCAAAAATATTAATTCTTATTATTTAACACATATCTTTTCATGATATTAATTATATATATGTGCTTATATAACTTATTAATTCGTTAATTCACAATTTTTTACGACACCAAAGTTAACAGGTAAAAACTTACTTGAAGGCAAGTAAAATGTTGGGAAAAATACTCGATGTACGCATCAATTTGGATCTTATGAGGCACTTGGTTATAGTGTTACTAAAAGGCGAACTGGCTTAGCTCAGAGTTTGAGATAATATTATATATTATATATATAACATATTTTGTCCCGGTTATCAAAACGAATCGTAATTCGTTTCGTACGCAAAGTGTAAATTTGAGTAAATTTGTATTCGCTTTCGTTTTGCATAGCTTGATTTTTACGGTACTTTTCCATTAACTATATATTCATAATCAGCTCCAACAGTAGAGTTTGCATTTTTTTATTAACTAGAAATAAAGATTTCTACAACTGACTAACTAAAAAAGAGTTGAGTTTCGGTTTCGATTTCGGTTCCGGTTCCGGTTGGCCATCCTGGTTTTGTAGTTTATTTTTTTTCAAATCATGCTGCAGGAAAAACCTTCGTTATTTGAATATTGTCTCGTAGATCATATTTGTAACTCGATTAAACTGGCTATGAACTGGCTTTAGCCTTCGCACTGATTTCGAATTGTGAATATTTCACAACAACAACAACAACAGCAACTAAGAAAGAAGCGTCAAATGTTAAACGGCGCAATCAATGCCTTCGTCACTATGGAAATCAATTGATTTCGATTAAAAGCAATCAACAATAACGCCATTAAGTATATATATATTCTTATATATATATATTCTTATATATATATATTCAACGATTGTTTGATATTTGATATATGGCGATGGGACATGGCCCCCATCTCGTTTAAGTTTCAAGTGTTTCTGGTGCGTAGACAGAATGATCACTTATTTAGACTGGCAAGGGATGTGGATAGGGGCAGTTGCAGTGGCAGGGGGCAGGATGATTGTTTGGTGATCGCCACTCCATGATGATGAATTTGTTGAGCAGCGTTTGCCGCACGTAAACCCGCACCCAGTTTAGCCTATGTCAATATTTTGAGAATTATATTTACACATGACAAGACAACTCAAGATGAAGACGACGTCATGCAACAACAACAACAACAACAAAAACAAAAACCACGCTGATGCTGATGATGATGAGCGGCATGATGCTGAAAGTTGTCGCTGCCAAGTCACATGACTGCATTTTCTGTTGTTATTTGTAGTTATTTTATTTGTTTTGTTTTTATAGATTTTTAATTGAAAAGTATTTTGTCTTGAGTCACATAACGTGACCAGAAAGTGTTCTCTGTGTGTGTGTGTGTGTGTGCGTGTGTGTGTGTGTGTGTGTCTGTGTGTGTTGTGTATATAGATACATTGAAGCAATTGAGTAACCTTTGCATATCTTCTTCTTCTTTCACTTTTACTTGCATTTGCAGTCCGGCAATGAGGATCCCGATGAAGTGTTGCTGGACTCGGAAATGGACAAGGTCTTTGCCGGCTCAAGTAAGCGCAAAGAGAAGTTCGATGTAAACACCTTCCAGGACAACAGCCAGCAGCCGATTGGTTCGCGTAAAAAGAGTGGTAAGTTTAACCCTTTTATGAAACAATTCTTATGCTTAACAATTATATAACACTAAATGAAATTAAAGCTTATATAATAATTAACTTATAACAATCATGGATGTGTTGCCAGAAGTTAAGCAACAAATCAAAATAAGATACAAACCAACTTTCAGTTTCTTTAGATGTTTATTAAAAATTGGAAAAAGTGCTTGATGAAGTCACGCAAAGTCACGAGGGAAGCATCTATGCCCCATAAAGTATATATATTCTAAAGTATATATATTCTTGATCTGGATCAACAGTCGAGTCGATTTAGCCATGTCCGTTAGAGATCTTAACAGTCGGAATATCATTTCTCATAAACTATAGAAAGATCGAGTTTATTTTATTTTGTCGATAACTTTTTTTTTTTTTTTTTTTTTTATATAACAGTTATATTTTAAACATTAATCAACCTATTTAAAGGCTATAAAACATTGATTTGGAACAGAATGAATAATAGCAGTGAATTACAATCTATAACATAAAAGCTTAAAAAGCAGGCCATCATGACATACGCGATCAAATGCTTGCTGGATATCCAGGAAGACGGCAGAGCTGTACTGCTTATTTTCCAAGGCCTCGAGGACGTGCTGTATTACTCGATGAACTTGCTCTGGTGTACCGTGGTGATGCCTGAAGCCAAACTGATGATCAGGAATGGCCCTCTGAAAGCCTCTAACTGCCGACAATCTCCCAAGAAATATGTTTTCAAATATTTTGGAGAAAGTGGTCAGCAAGCTTATCGGTCGATATGACGAGACAAGATTATCTGGCTTGCCAGGTTTCGGAATCATCGCAATCACAGCGCACTTCCACGGAGTGGGGAAGTGGTGGATGCGAACCATGGAATTAAAAAGTAGCACCAAGAACAATACTCCCTTCCCTGGGAGGGCCTTAGCAACTCTGCCATCAACGCCATCATAACCAGGGACCTTAGTGGACTTAAGCCTGCGAATCTGTAAGCGGACCTCAGTAGGGGCGATAGGGGTGATCGGTTGTACAGGATCTAGATCTGCATTTAAAAATGCTTCAGTGTCCTGTACCCGGCTGGGCGAAGTGCAAAGGGCGTGAAGCGACTTTGCAGCTCGTCCGCAAACGCCGATGCAATATCTGCATCCGATCGACACCAAGTGTTGTCAGGTCGCATAATGGGGATCCGCCTGAGTGGCTGCCGCTTGACACAACGCGTTGCCTTCCACAAATTGAATCTATGATTCTTATTGGGATCAGCATTGCGGAGCATATCTTGGAAATAATTGCTCTTAGTGACAAACAGCAGTTTTCGCAGCTCGTACGCAGCCCACCTAAAGTCCCTTAGATCCATCGGATTGCGTGAGCACATATATTGACGACGCAGTGCTCTCTTGTGTCTTACCAGATCCAAAATCTCTGGTTTTAAAAGAGGCTGGCCTGGACTGGGAGGCGAACAAGGTAGTTGGCCAAGCATGGAGTATTCCGCTGCCACGTTAATATTACGCAGGAATAACTCAGCTGATTATAGATTTGTATCTTTTTATCTATTTTTTTAACTTTTGTTTACAAGTGTTATTATTGTTTATGTTTACTTTTGTTATTTACATTTTTTTTTTTATATTTGTTGATATTTTGTCTTTCTATTATTGTTGGTAAATAAAGCTTCTCAGTTATGATGTCGCTCCTCGGCATTTCCGGGGTCAGCTGATTATAGATTTTTATCTTTTTATCTATCTTTTTTAACTTTTGTTTACAAGTATTATTATTGTTTTTTTTTTCGGAAATCGATTTCCATTCGCAGAACGTGCAAAGTTATCGATAAAATAAAATAAAATAAAATTACATTTGAAATTTGCATTGCCAGACGTAAGGACAATTTATAGAAAAACGTGTTGCATACTTTGCGGTGCTTTATTCAACGTACTCATTGAAGTAATTCCCAGATGGTTCTGGCTTTGAGCAGGTAATGCGGGTTCATCTTTTTGTATTTTTATCTGTCTTTGTTTCAGCAGCTTCATGCGGCGCGTCACATCGCCGCCATACTACAGAGAGAGAGAGAGATAGAGACAGAGAGAGAGAGAGATAGAGACAGAGAGAGAGAGAGATAGAGACAGAGAGAGAGAGAGATAGAGACAGAGAGAGAGAGAGATAGAGACAGAGAGAGAGAGAGATAGAGACAGAGAGAGAGAGAGATAGAGACAGAGAGAGAGAGAGATAGAGACAGAGAGAGAGAGAGATAGAGACAGAGAGAGAGAGAGATAGAGACAGAGAGAGAGAGAGAGATAGAGACAGAGAGAGAGAGAGAGAGAGAGAGAGAGAGAGAGAGAGAGAGAGAGAGAGAGAGAGAGAGAGATAGAGAGATAGAGAGATAGAGAGAGAGAGAGAGAGAGAGAGAGAGAGATAGAGAGAGAGAGAGAGAGAGAGAGAGAGAGAGAGAGAGAGAGAGAGAGAGAGAGAGAGAGAGAGAGAGAGAGAGAGGGAGAGAGACAGAGAGAGAGAGAGAGAGGGAGAGAGAGAGAGGGAGAGAGAGAGGGAGGGAGGGAGAGAGAGAGAGGGAGAGAGAGAGAGAGAGAGAGAGAGAGAGAGAGAGAGAGAGAGAGAGAGAGGGGGGAGAGGAAGAGAGGGAGAGAGAGAGAG
Organism: Drosophila basisetae; assembly: GCA_035041595.1. Classification (NCBI taxonomy): domain Eukaryota; kingdom Metazoa; phylum Arthropoda; class Insecta; order Diptera; family Drosophilidae; genus Drosophila; species Drosophila basisetae. The sequence continues at coordinate 3,670,275 of JAWNLB010000020.1, forward strand.
AGAGAGGATAGAGAGAGACAACACGATAGGTGACCGACGGTGGTGCTTTATTCAACGTACTCATTGAAGTAATTCCGAAATGGTTCTGGCTTCGAGCAGGTAATACGGGTCTATCTTTTTGTCTTTTTATCTGTCTTTTTTAACATTTGTTTACAAGTGTTATTATTGTTTTTTTTCGGAAATCGATTTCCATTGGCGCAACTACTGATTGGCAAGTTGGCAACAAATATATTTATATGCGTGCAGACATAACAAATATATACTGATTGAGTAGCTCCAGATAATTTTTCTGGTGATCGTTTTCCATATCGGGCCGCAATGCCCGATTTTCTGCTCGAAATACGCCCTCAAGCTATCCACCGTAACCCAAACTGCTAAACTGATTGGACTTGGAGATTGGATTTCTGTCTTTTTTTTTTCGATAACTGCTCCCGTTTTCCAGTAAGCGATACAAATCGATTTCTGATACCATTAAAGTACACAATTGTAAAGATTAAGCTTCCCAATGGGTTTTCAAAATCAAATAGAATTCTCATATTGCACAAGCCAATATCTCTTGGTCTCCATACTAACTTGTCTTCTTATCTTAACTTATCTCAACTGCTGCTTCTATGATACACACTTCTACTCAGATAACAATCCTGGTTTCGATTAAACATTCGCCTTCTTTGCAGTTCGCGCAAATGATCTTAATATAGAGGAGGACTCGGAATACGAGAGCCAAACAGAGCCGTTAAATAATAATGCACAGAACTATGATGATATTCCCGAAGATTTTCCACTAGTCTCGGAGCGTGCTGGACACGGCGATCACTCGGACAATTCGGCCGATGAGAAGCACGTGCAGTTCGGTGATGCCAAAAAGAAGATTGTCATTACACCGCCCAGTCTGACCTATGATGAGCAGCCGACGGACCAATCGCACGAACGCAAACGCAGAAAAAGGTTCATCCTAAAAAAAAAACGAAAAAAAAACTATTTTTAAAATATTCGATTTACAATTTTGGTTTGATTTCTTCCTTTATTTACATTTACAGCCGACATCAGTATTATAGACAACGTAAATTCTCACATCAGGACAGCGTGGAAGCCAAAAAGACACTCGAGGAGAATGGTGATGCAGGTGCGCGTAGGATCTCTGTGCAGCCTGAGGACACGGCATTGGAGGTAGGCCAGCCGTAACTCTAGCTAGACTATCCACAACCAAAACAAAACAATTGAACTTGACCAAGGCTTTTAGTTGAACGTAAAGCAAAAAAAGAAACTAAACCAGTCAAAAATACCTTTGCTTTTCTTTGCTGCCGCTCACGGATTCACATCCTGTAGAGAAATGCCGAAACGCCGGCCACACAGGTTGACCAGAATTAAGACAGAACCATCGCCAAACCCCCTCCCCCCAAATCCTTAGAGTCTTTAGTTTCCCTTCCCGCTTTGAACTTGTTTTGGATTTGGGTTTTACTAATGTGCATCTCTTTACTCACATAGGAAGCTGATCTCAACGAGCTGAGATCACATCGTTCGGATGATCCGCGCGCCCTGCGACGCCACAAAATCCATCATTCATCCATCAAGCTGCGCGATCTGCCGCAGATCACAATTTCACCGTTTCTAAACAAGAAGGCCGAGATCGATCACAGTCCACATGAGGTATGTGTATGAAGGGAGAACTCTTTGAAGAACTGCTTCTGAAGTTTCCGATTTGTCTCTTTTTAGATCTTCGTTCAATTGGATGAGCTTACGGGCGTTGGCGAGGATCGTGAGTGGAAGGAGACGGCTCGCTGGATCAAGTATGAGGAGGATGTGGAGGAGGGCTCCGATCGCTGGGGCAAACCGCATGTTGCCTCTCTCTCATTCCACTCGCTGCTCAACTTGCGTCGCTGCCTGGAAACGGGCGTTGTGCTCCTCGACCTCAACGAGAAGGATCTGCCAGCGGTTGCCTATCGCGTAGTCGAGCAGGTCGGCATCCCCTCTCTGTCCCCTATCCCCTATCTCTATCTGCGCCGATGACTAATCTAATCTAATGTTGCCCACAGATGGTCGTCGATGATCTTATCGATATCAATGATAAGCCTTCGGTGATGCGCTCGCTGCTGTTGCGTCATCGCCATGTGAACGAGCATCAGGGCGTGCTGCCCTTCACCAAGCGCAAGCACAGCAGCTACACCAGTCTCCAGGTAAGCTGGCCACGCCCACATCTCCACTCGCTCCCACATCTGATCTCCAGTGCATCATTCACGGCACGATATTCAGTCTACATTCCCCCCTGCATTACTTCAGAGCTGCGTGTACATAAATTGGCTTTAAATATATAATGTGGTTTATTTTTTCCTCTCAAAAATCAAAAAAAAAATATAGAAAAATAATGTTTGTTAATCATTTATGATCGTGTTCATATTATGCTCTTGTCTATTTCTGCGCCCATAACTGTGCTACATTCCATCAACCATTCTCGTTAAACACCAAATCGACTCTAACAACTCGAATAACAACTACTACTACAACAACAACAACAACAACACCACCAACAGCATCTAATACCCAAATCGGTAATGAACGGCTATATAGACAATTATATAAATATATATCTATAGATACATACTATTATACTAGATATACTATCTGGCATATCTGGCATAACACAGGCATATCTTATCAGAGCTCTGCTTTTTATTATCCACCAAATAAAACGTTCTGCGTTTCATTTCAACACTTCTTTTCTATCGTTTTGTTATTTGTTCAACATTCGTTTCGATACACTCAGAAAAAAATCGCCCAGAATTTTAGAAATTCGCCAATCAATTAATTAAATTACTCTCTATAAACCAGGATTTGCATTTCTTAAATTCGGGGTGTATTTTCTAAATTTGATAAAAAATATAAATAATTTCCAGGGTTTTTATATTATTATTACACACTTTTTTTAAGGCTTCGCATATACAAGAATTTTACATAGTTTGTATATAAAACTCTATTTTTTGTCAATTTTTTGTCTTAGAATTCGAGGTTTCCGAACCTCTTTTTGGCAATGTATTCCGTTATAAGAGAAAATATCTCTAAAAATATATTTTTCTTTTGGGGTTTAAAATTCTAAAAATAAGAGAAACTTTATACATTTTTAGAGCGCGTTTCGTTTTAGGGTGATTATTTTTTCTGAGTGTATATACATAGACACACACACATATATATATATATATAGAGAGAGATATATTTATAACTGAACACAATGTGTCTCACACAATTGCGCACCACACCAAAAATACAAAAAAAGCTACTTTGGATGGGCGCCGAGGCGACACAACAGCTGCAGCAGCAACAACAACAACAGCAACAACTACAACAACAACTATATCAACAACAACAACAACGATACCTGCAACGAACTTCGAAGGCGAGACGCAGCATCTGTGTGACATCCAGCGTGCCACCAGCGGCAGTGCTCAATGTGGGTGCCACAGATCATCGGCGACACTCGACCACATCGTATCTGGGTGTAATAAGTTCATAGCCCTAGTTTTGACCACACAAATTCCAACAAATTCCCCCCATTCAAACCACAAACTGGAAGTCAGGGAATGAAACTGTGCTAACTGAATGATATTTTGTATCTAGATATATATGTATATATATGAGCATCTACCTTATCTGATATTTACTATGCGTAATGTAATCAAATGTTTAATATTTATGTGGGTTAAATGAGTTAAAGATTATAAAGCAGTGTGTCGAACCGGAAACGCAGATTCATCGATTTGAAACGTGAAACGGAACCGAAATTCAAAAAAGTTTTAAAATCAGCAGTCAACTGCACAGAGGCAACTGTATTATTAGTCCCATATTGGCACACAACGAAACCGAATACCGTTCGAATGTGGAACCAATTCGGAACCTTGACCTTTAAACTTTGCGGATGCGTAACCGCAATACGATACGCCTTTGACACCCTGATTAATTGTAGCATGAGAAGAGTTCATTACTACCAATAACATTGTCACTAACACGTCAGTCTTGTCTTCTGTGAAGCACATACAACGAATGAAATATATGCTTATAATTTAGGATAATAAATCAGAGAGATTTAATTATTTGAGTTCACTTTTTTCTCTTTTCAAAAGCTTGGAACTGATAGTGAGAATGTTGCCAAGTTAAGTTGGGTTTAGCTGAGGAAACTCTCGAAAATGTACAATCCAACAAAATGCAGTTTATTTATTGTTGGATAATCTTTTTTATTATAATTAAAATATGTTAGTCAGTTAGTGGATCGGTTTCATTCCCTGTCGCGGTTTAAAGCGCTTTGGAATACGAGCCGTTTCTTTTTAGCCCACCTAGTCCGCATTATAGCCACCACCACCACCACCACAACCACCACCACGTACCACAAGTAGCCCTCCTCCCTCTTAGAACCACTTTAAATGCTCTCCAACTCCAACTACACGATTGGCAAGTTCTCAATTGTGTTGTCTGTGTTTATTTACCAAAAAAACAAAATAATAGCAAAAAAAAAACAAAAACAAATAGATAAAGAAATATCGAAAAAAACAAAAACCTTACTCGTAAGTTAGCCCGTTTAAATGCTGTCTCCTTTAACCTTTAACATAAAATGCACCAACAAAACAAATCTTCTTAACCCTTAAGTGCACGCCTGCGTTAAATGTTGAGCATGTTGTGCTTTTTGTTAGTTTTGAATCTAACCTCTGTCGGGAATTGTGCGGAGCTCTTTGATGCTAAGCTGCTTGGATTGTTTTCACAGAATCTATCTGGCACCGATGACAAGAAGATCCGGATTATGCCAGCCAATGACATTGGTGGCAGCAAGCGCAGCAATGAGCTCAAAATTGACATGAAGGATGACATGTACTCCTCGTCCCAAGAGGACCTCAAGAAGCTCCAGAATGACACCATACTCAAGCGCATACCAGCGGGCGCTGAGGCAACCACTGTCTTGGTAAGCCATCAATCTGATCTAATCGTATCTAGATTAAGTTAATCCATCAATTTCCTTTTACAGGTTGGTGCCGTTGAGTTCCTGGAACAGCCAACGATTGCCTTTGTGCGTCTGTCGGAGGGTGTGCTAATGCCGACACTGACGGAGGTGCCGGTGCCGGTGAGGTTTATGTTTGTGCTGCTGGGTCCGCGTAACTTTGATCTGGACTACCATGAGGTGGGTCGTTCCATCTCCACACTGATGGCCAACGAGCATTTCCATGCGATTGCCTACAAGGCCGACGATCGTCGCGATCTTCTCTCAGCCATCAATGAGTTCCTCGATGATTCAATTGTGCTGCCCCCCGGCAATTGGGATCGTCACGATCTGTTGCCCTTCGCCGAGCTGAAGGCCAAGAAAGACTGGATTCGCACGCGCAAGATTAAAGCGTTGCGTGTGAAGCGCGACAGCGAAATGATCAAGATCGGACGTGACGAGGAGAAAGCACTGCTCGAGAAGCAAGCCGTGCTGCGTGCCATTCGAGCGGGACCCGGCGGTGATCCGGGTGACGATGGCGGCGACGATGATAGCTCCGATGGCAAGAAAAAGAAACCCAGTCCCATGGACAAAACGCATCGCTTGTGGGGCGGACTACGCAACGATCTGAAGCGACGCATGCCCATGTACAAGAGTGATATATTCGATGGCCTCAACACGGAGACCCTGGCTGCCACCATCTTCATGTACTTTGCCTGCCTCTCCACGGCGATCACATTTGGTGGCCTTGTCTCGGCGAAGACGGACAGCTGGATTGGCATATCGGAAACGTTGATAGCCTGCTCACTGGTCGGCATCGTCTTTCATTGCTTATCCTGCCAGCCATTGGTCATCATTGGCACCACGGGTCCACTGCTCCTCTTTGACGAGGCTCTGATGGTCTTTTGTACGGAGAACAATTTTGATTTCCTATCGCTGCGAGTCTATGTCGGCGTCTGGCTGATCATCATTGCGCTGTGTGTCTCCGCCTTTGAGGGCAGTGTCTATGTGCGTCTCCTGACGCGCTTCACCCAGGAGATCTTCTCCGCTTTGATCACCCTCATCTATATCGTGGAGACACTGATGAAGCTCGTCTCGATATACAAAATGAATCCACTACGAGCCGATTATAATTTGCCGCCGCCAACGTTGCTCGAATACGAGAATGCCACCAACTTTAACATGAGTCTTAGTTTTGCGAATATCTCGTCGACCTTTGCACCGGCAGCGTCCTCGAACAAGCTGCCCACCAATCAACCAAATACGGCTCTCTTCTGCACCATACTCACCCTGGCCACCTTTGTTGTGGCCTACTATCTGAAACTATTCCGCAATTCACACTTTTTGGGCCGCAATGCGAGGAGAGCGCTGGGTGATTTCGGTGTGCCCATTTCCATAGCGATATTTGTGCTTGTGGATTACCTGGTGCCATCGGTGTATACCGAGAAACTGGTCGTGCCAGAGGGTCTCTCGCCCAGCGATCCGACGCGACGTGGCTGGTTTATTGGCTTCAACACAAATCTGGATACTTGGGTGCCGTTCGCATGTGTGGTGCCCGCTCTGCTCGTCTATATACTCATCTTCATGGAGTCACAGATATCGGAGTTGATCGTGGACAAGCCGGATCGTGGCCTCAAGAAGGGTTCCGGCCTGCACTGGGACATTGTGCTCCTCTGTCTGCTGAACACCTTCTGCGGTCTCTTTGGAATGCCCTGGCATTGTGCGGCTACAGTCCGATCGGTGACCCATGTGTCCTCCGTCACGATTATGTCACGGTAAGTCAACTTGAAACTATTTATTATCTTTGTTAATTGTTAATTGTTTTGTTGTGCACAGCACACATGCACCCGGTGAATCGGCGCGTATCATTGATGTGAAGGAGCAGCGTTTGTCCGGATTCTTTGTGTGCGTCATGATTGGGCTGTCGGTGCTGATGTCGCCACTGTTGCGCCTCATCCCCATGGCGGTGCTCTTTGGCGTCTTTCTGTACATGGGCGTTGCGTCGATGAGTGGCGTGCAGTTCTTTGAACGGTAAGCAAACAAACATAAACATTCATTGTTTTTATATGTACGTATGTCAACTAATCAATCACTAACCAACTCTTGTTCTATAGCATAAGACTGTACTTCATGCCGGTGAAGCATTATCCGCCTACGAACTATGTGAAACGTTTGCGACCGTGGAAACTGCACGTGTTTACCACCATTCAGGTGTTGTGTCTCGTCATCCTCTGGACTGTCAAATCATCCAAGTTCTCGCTGGCCTTCCCCTTCTTCTTGATCATGATGGTGCCGATACGGTTTCAATTGAATGCTCTCTACAACGAAGAGGAATTGCAAGCGGTAAATATAATTAATAAATCTAAATATAACGTTAAATATAATCAACTATTTATCATGTAGTTGGATGGCAACGAGGTAAAAACTGATGGCGAGGATGAGCCCGATTTCTACGCGCAGACAAACTTACCAGCCTAGTGACTTACCATCAATAGGAGCCGACTATTAGCCCGGCTCGGGTTTTGGCCAAAACTAAACATAAATTTAGTCGTATTGAAAGTATTAGTAGCCGCGTCCCAACAAATACAACAACTGCAACAAAGCAAAAAAAAAAAACTAAAAAACTAATCTAGAAACGCATAACGAAAATGTTTGTGACGAAAATTCTGGTGATCGTGTTAACGAACTACCTGTATTAGTATTTAGAGACAAAGATGTAGCATATATAACAAACCTGAAAAAAACCTATTAGAGATTAATGAAAGTAAAGTTTGAAGCAGTCATCTGAATACAGGAGAGAGAGAGAGAGAGAGAGAGAGCTGCTGAAACTAAAGCTGAAAGTTAAGAGGAATGAATGAATGGAAAAGTTGTACCTAAAATGAAACATGACATGATGTTTGGTAGAGCAAAAGTAACGAAATAAAAATATATATATATATATATATATATTGCAAAACATATATATACATATATGTATACAGAATCTGTATTTGATCAAAATATATAAAGAACTCTACTCGTGTATTATCGTTAAATGATAAGCGATTGCCCTTTACCGATTCCGTTTCTAATCCTGATAATATATATACAAGCAAAAGACTCTTAATTCGTTAAGCATTAGGGTGAGCACCTAGGACCTTACATTATGCCTTATGACAAGATGTTTGCTTAGCGAAAATATATATCTAAACAAAGACACAAACTAACTTTGCATCACACACACAAACAAAATATATATTAATTTGGTTCGGTTGTTGAATATTTTCTCGATTCGCGCGTATTATTAGCAATAAATAAATAGTTTTGCATATACATACATCTTACATACATGTGTATTTATATATATGTGTATTTACAATAATTGAATCGGTTTAGTCTCATCGAAAGAGCAATGAAAATGGGGAGGAAGAAGCATGCTTCAAAAGAAGATCATAAAACTATTTAGCTTCAAACTGACGTAGTGATAATTAGTGTCAAACACACACAAAACAAATCCCAAAACCCTAAATAAAAAAACCGAAAATCAAAAAAAATTCACAAAATTATATAATTAATGTTGAAAATAATACAAAAAAAAAACAGAAAATGTTTGCACGCACACTTATAAAGTGAATGCTCCTTTGTGACGTAGCCGCTGTAAGTTTTTGCCTTTATTTTGAAATTACCTATTGTACACTTACGAGATATTTGTATTAGTTATAATCCATTTCATTAGATAATCCGTTCGGAGCAATTCTAACCTAATTTTATGTAACTTGTATCTATGTAATTGTACTCGAGCGATACTTACACTTAAGTAGTTGTTGTCTAGTTTGTTTTATTGAAATTCAAATAAAAATTATATCAAAATAAAACGATATCAACTTTGATGCGCTTTACTTGCATCGAATAGTAAGGACAAAATGATGGTTGTTGTGTTGGCTAAATTGTCATCCAGCCACAAATGTGGGGCATACTTTTGGGGGCACGCAATCGGAGGGAACAAAGGCTCCAATTTGGGCAAATCTTCGTGTATTTTCGAGGAATCGCAAAGACCTCTTCTATCGAGCTGCATTCAAGGGTTAGCAACACCAAGAAACAAATTTCCAAATGGGATCCAAGAGTAAAACGCTTCATTTAAAGATTTAACATTTATTATATATATTGTGCAATTTAATCGTCTTCGTTTGCCGCTGTGGATTTAATATCAGAATTTAAGCGAAACATTTACATTTCGCTTCAGCCAGAACTGCAGGATTCCACCCACGTAGATGTCAAGCGCCAGACTGTTTGCCATCAACCGTCCGTGGCTTACCTAAGCCACCCTGGCTGGCTGTGACCTGTTGGCAGCGATGTCCTGCACAGACCATGCGGTCCATGGGGGCTATATTCTGGTATGGGCATTTCGAAAGTCGCGACTCCACAGCAACAGCTGTTGATTCTGGTTAACGGCGCCAAATCTGATGCTGATGGTGGCCAAGATGTCCGACGCATAGTTGACAGCCGCTTTCGCCAGCCAGAATCCTTGGGGCATGGGGTCAAATTCGCCACAGCCATCAGAGACTTGTCAAAACCAAACCAATTTTCAAAAGCTGTAACTTTTGAACATGATTTCACCTCTAGATTATTAGTTCGCTTAAATCTGAAAACCTAATCTTAATGCCAAGCATAATAATTTATCTAAAACTAATACGATTTTAAGCGAGATTGATGGCATATATAATTTGTATAAATATCAGAGTACTTAATAAATATTATAAATAGATATTCCCCATTTTTTAAGGCAGCCTGCTTACCGTAAGGCTGCAGCAATACTGACACTTCATTGTCGCCGCTTATCAGTTGGCCAAAACCAAAGCTCGATGAACAAATTTGACTCAAGCTCGATGCGTGGAAAAAGCTCGAAAGCTGTCCCAAAAACTCGAGAGTTTGCCAGCAATCCAACTCGACTCAAAGGACTATGCCAACTTGGTGTGTGTGTGTGTGTGTTAGTGCGAGTGTGGTGAGGACTGGGATAGCAATGATAATGCGAAGTCAAAATGCCAACAATATTGTGACAGTGACAGTTCAGGACGAGACGCCATCAACGTCGCGTCGAGGACACCCATCGCGAAAAACTCGCGCAGCGAAGAAAATCACACAAAGCTGAAACGGTCGGGAAAAACTACGTAACTGATAAAGAAGACGCTTCGGGCCGAAAGCAGTACGCGGCGTACTTGGCGCGTTTTTATGGCCAGCCAGCGACGACTTTTAACTTGGTCTTTGCAAAATGGCTAATAATTTCGTAACAGTTAACGTGAACATGAGCGTATCTGTGTACGGGGGCAAGTGAAATGCGCACACCCAGCGACCCGGCATAACGTGACAACCATTCCCAATCTAAATTTAATGTGTTTCCAGTGTGTGTGCTGGGTGTGTGTGTGGTGTGTGCTGTGTGTGTGGTGTTTTTGCTCATAACTAAAATCGAGTTTATTGTTACATTACATTATGCTGGCCTCGCCTGTCATTTGGCAAATTTTCGTTTTCATTTCGTTTACAAGACAAATTCATTTGCTTTAACATATGCAAATGTCAAAAGAACTTGTCGCACACAAACACACCACACACACACACACACACACACACACACACACACACACACACACCACACACACACAGCTGGTGCCGCGTGTTTATGCAAAAGAAAATTGCAGCCCTGCGGCTGTGAAATGCACACGACTCGGAGACTTCGAAAGACCGCCTCGACACTTTGCCACACATTACACATTACACATACGCCATGTTGCACGTACCCCACAGACACGGACACAGACACACACACAAATTATGTAAGAACACACATTAGGGTGCGTCTTACAAACAACAACGACAACATTAACAATGATAAGCATAATGATGTTGACCTATTCGATATATATTCATAGTTTGTTGTGTATATTTCATCTTGAGCTGCTTATTGTAATATCATTTCGAGTGTTTGTTGGAACACACAGAATAATAACGCTGGATGGTTTACGATGGTTTGTCTATATATTATATATATATATATACATTAAACTATGATGATTGCAACGATTGGCGTATATCTGACTCGGCTGCCACAAGGGGGGCACGCACCTCGATGCCACGGATTGGTGCACGATCCAGATGATGGATGACTTTGTACACCTCGCTGCGATTGTAGTCGAGTTTGCGCTCCGGTTTCTGGTACTTCATAAAGTTGACCCTGCGGAAAGCGAATAGCCAACGTTAGCCAGCAAGGAGCCAAGCAAGCAAGGGTGCCAGCGGCAGGCTGAAGGCAATTGGGGCACATCGAGTAGGGTGGACATGCAAGTGCATTTAAATAAGTGCTGCTGGTCACGTTGATGCTCTGGGGCTTATAGGAGCTCCTGCTACCGCTCCCGCGCCCGCTCCCGCTCCTGTTCGCCTTCTCGCCGTCTTTCTCTCTGGGGCAAAGGAAACATGCAATGAACCATGTGACAAACTAACCTGTGCATTGCCTTTGCAACGCTGAGGCTTTGCAGCTCCCTGCGGGCGATGAATTGAACCGAAAACGAGCCAAACCAAAGGAATAAAGAAAAAGATACACAAAAAAAAAAAAAACAACAAAGAACATTTCAGTCGAGCATCAACATTAGTGGCATATTCTATACGAAGTACAATTAAATATAGAAATTAGTTTCCAGTCACTGTGCAACTTTGACAGATTTTATTTGGTTTTTTCTGCTCAACATTAAATGAGGCCCAAGTTAATTTTGCTCACTAAATATGTAGTTTTAAGCTAGTGAGTAGAAAACTCATTTTTCACCAGTTTAGCACAAAAAGTGCTTAAGCAGCATTTGAATTGCGCAAAAGTCCGTCTGCAGTTGCAAAGTTTATTTTTGCTCAATGCCCAGCAAGCGCTAAGCTGCTTAATTTCATTCAACTTTAAGTTAACTGTCTATCGATACGAAGGCAACAAAAAAATAAAAAATAAATAAAAAACTGCAAACAGCAGAATGGCATTTGTTTACATTGTGACAGCTGCCTTTTTTTTCGTTGCTTTTTGCTGGATTTTAATAAAAATGTATAAAAATAAATAGTTTCGACCTTTTGGGCCTTAACTGTGCACACAAAAAAATGTGCTGTTCAGTGGCAGTCAAGTTATTTCCCCGCAATCTCTTTTCTTTTTGCTTTTTTCTCTTGATGTTATGAAAATGTTGTGCAGTGTTTTTACTTTTTGTGGAAATGGTTTCGTCGACCTTTAAATAAGTTCTGCAGAAATCTACCTTTGACACTGCGACTGACACGGATTTTGTATGTTTTTGCGTTTGTCAATGGATGTTTGACAAAAATGACATTATTCACAATGTCGCAGAATGCTGCAAAATGATTAAGTCGATGCTCAAAAGATGTCAGCGAAGAGTGATTAATTTATGATTGAATGACAAACTTGTTTGAGCTCCTTGATACTTTGTCCAATGGGAATGTAAACCTAATTCAAATTACCAACTGGAGGCAGAGATAAAGCCAATACAATTCCTTACCCTGCTCAAGTGCAGTGTATAAAGAGCGCAACAAAAAGAGCTAAGGTCTGCTAAAATCGAAGGGAATGTAATCAAGGTGGCCACTTGTTAAGTACTACAAGACAAGGGCGGGCCAAAAAAAAATGCATGCTGCACGCTGCACGCTGCTGGTCTCCTATTAGCCGTTGCAGTGGCAGTGGCAGTTGCAAGCGCATTCAAAGCCAGAGCAGTGGTTGGTAACTTACCTGAAATGCTGGCGGGTTTGAACAAACGATTCCAAAATCCAATCTATGAAAGAAACGAGAGAAGACACGAGAAACGAAAGCCAAAACGTAAGCATGCATTTTAAGTGCTGGGGGTGAGGCCAAATGGGTAAAGTCAAATCAACTTGCAGCCAACAGACACCGAAATGAACTGAGACAGACAAAGCGACAGGTAGACAGAGACACAGCCAGATAAGGAGAGAGAGAGAGAGAGAGCGAGAGAGAGTGAGAGACAAGATGGGGTCCGTTCAGTATGATCATGTTAATGAAAGTGCATCCTTTTGTGCTTGCTCCTTTTGCTAGCGGAGCGGCATTGTGGCAACAATAATAATACCTGGCATCGTAGCCCAGCAACGGGCTCTCATATGGACAGCTGTTAATGCGCAAAATGATTGTTGTTGGCCCCGTTGATTTCGTGCAGTGCGTTGATGAAGCCCATGGAAAATGAGAAATGCGGATGAGTATATGACAATGATGAGCATGATGAGCTGGTCTGCCTGCCTGGGATGAGCAAGTGGGGATGTGACTGGGTGGGTCTGTGCCTGTGCCTGTGACTGTGACCATGGCATTATGAGACACACACACACACACACAATACGGTTTTTAGCAATGTCAATTGCAATGCTGTTGATGAGCTGTCAGGGCGGAGGTGCTATCAACTGGGGAGGGGATGCTGTTTATAAGGCAATTTCAACACAGAGATTTTTGTTTTGTTTTTTGAGTGGCTAGATGGATAGATAGATAGATAGACAGAGATGGGTAGATATATGGATAGATGGATAGATAGATACGCACCCCAGAGTACTGCCGGTTATAAGCTCCGCCTGGGCGCTGAGTGTTTCGGCAATGAATTCATCATTGTAGGCATCCTTGGGTCGATACCAGCGCCTGCCGCCGGGCAGCACCAGAGGACGCTCCGATGATGGCGTCAGGGGACCAAAGGCGCGCTTCGAACGCCTCGGATTGTTTTTGCGCACCAAATGCTCCTCGAGCTCCTCAATGACATTGTGTTTCTGGCATGTCATCATCGTCGCAAGCACCATAGCCATCCCATCCCATGCCATCCAATCCCATTCCAATCCATTCGACGCAAAGTAAACGCAAGCGAAACACACCACAGCCCAGAGAAACACACAAGAGAAAATGTTAAGAGAAAGAGACCGTGTCAGAAAAACACACACACGGCGAGAGAGAGAGAGAGAGAGAGAGAGAGAGAGAGCAGGGAGAGATGTGGGTTTTGCTACACTCAGAGAAAAAGCAAGGGTTGAGAATTACTAAAAATTTGTGCTTGCTTCGCTTCTAAATATTTTTGAAAAATCGCGAGTGCATTTTTTTTTGAGCTAAATATAGATTTGTGTTGATTGAAAATTGAAAGTGTACTCATTTTAAGCACTTAAAATATATGAAAACTACTTAAACACATAGTGAAAAAAGTGATTTAGTTGCAATCCAAGTTGAAATCAAATAGCTTGCAACGAGTACAAACATTTTTAACTTAAGAAAAAGCTAAACTTGATTAAGTGTTTGGTTTTGTCTTAAAAGAAAAAGTTATTAAGTGCAAGTCACTGTTCTTTTCTCTGAGTGTATGGTAAAAATTATGCAATGGTTTCGGGTTTACATGCGTTGGTCTTTCGACTGTCACTGCTGCCTACTAATTGTCTTTTGGTTTCTGCCTTTTTGCTGCCCCGCCCCCCAACACGCCTCCCACGCCAAGCGACGTCCACGCTTGGAACTGTGACTTTAAATAAGACACGAAGACTCCACTGTGATTTTGGTGTTCTTTGGACTCATTTATTCAACTGGCAGTGAGGCACCCCAACACACACACATATTGAAGTCTGTGTGTGTGAGTGGGTGTGTGAGTGGGTGTGTGTGTGTGTGAACAACAGCAAGAAGAATTTGGTGGCAATTTATCAAAATTTAAACTCGACTTAAGCTAACTAAGCGAACTAGTCTTGAAAGCGCACATTATGCTGCAAGTAGAAAAAGACAAAAACCAAATGGCGTTTTAGTTAATTTGATTTGTGGAGTTTTGGGCTACGGCAAATGTTGCAGCCAGCAATGAGCCCAAAAAAGACACACACACACACAGCAAAAACACTTTCACACACACACACACACACACATACACACAGCGAACACAGAAGAAGAACGCGGAAAAGCAGGCGGCAGCAGCAAAAAGCAGACTGAAGCTAAAACTGAAACTGAGACTGGGACTGAGACTTGAGATGGGGCTCAGCTGGCCAGCAGCAAGCAGCAAAAAATAAATTGAACTCCAACTCAAAACCAGGTTCATGCTGAACGACTAACAGATAGCCTATAAGTTGTGGAGCCCAAGCCTATAAATATTAGACCCAAAAAAAGGTTTAATTCTTGGCAAGGAGCTGGATTGTAAACAGTTTGGCAACGTTTTGGTTCAAGTTGCTCAGGCACATAAAGTTGTGCACATGATTAAGATGTCTTAGTTTGGGAAAAAGTCGAGTTTCGTCTTTGATTCCGAATATTTATTGCTAAAAAACTCGGCTGGTGTTTGCATAAGATACTCGTACGACTGGATTTGATTTGGACTCGACTTGATTGAAGCTCAAAAGCAGAGCTGGCTTAGAATTCTATGGTTAATAACTACTCTGTTCCTGGCTCTGTTCAGAAGCTTGACACGTAAACAATAAACTAAATATGACCCACTTTTCAAATGTTTCACTAATCGCTGCTGATTATTAGAGAAACTGCACACCGAAAGTGAACTTCAACTGCATTCGCTTGTGGCAAGTGCAAGTGGTGTGTGTTTTTTTCATCCCTTTTTCGTTTGAGCCATTTTAGTTTTCAACTACAAGGTTTTTAAGCTGGCTGGCTTTAGAGAAAGTTGGTTATTTATTTTTTAATTGCCAGCAAGCTACATGGCTTAAGCCAACACAAAATGTGCGGCTTGTCTATATGACTAACAGATTTTACCATTCAGGTTTTGCAAAGCGACTCAAAACCCTTTTGAGGGCGAACCACTTTAAGCTGGCCAAATAGATGTTCACTCGTTGCTGAATGCTGAATGCTGACTGCTCAATGATTTATTTAATTTGTTTGGCTGTCAGAAAATGTTGAGAATCGAACTTGGGGCAAACTAAATGCCCATTTAGTAGAAGTAAGCACATGTTGCAAGAACTGGCCTCCAAGGAATGAGAATGGATACTAGAATTGTGCCATTGTTTGACTGACGACTTGAACTGAAGTCGACCAAACATGTTTTCTGTTTTCGATTTTGAGCAAAGACAGCTGTCTGGCGATTGAACAGAATTCAATTTGCATTGCCTGGAATTCAAGTTGATAAACAACTCGAATATATGCTCAATGGTTGACTTCAATTATTGGTACTTGCAGATCGACAATCTGATAAATAGATAAGGAGCCCAACTGCATATGACAAATTTAGAGTTTAGCTTTAAATTGCTTGTCTTCTGTCGGAGACTCCTTCAAGAAGCCAACACTTGGTGTACAATCTACTCTCCGCCCAATATAAATACGCAACACTTTTCTACACTTTTCATTAAGTTTTTCCATAGTTTTTCTGTATAGCTTTTTGTTTTTGTTGATAGTGCGCAACTTACCTTTTGCTTCTTGAAGCATTGCTCCTCATTTGGCACATTTGGCTGCCCGCCTCCGCTCTGCTCCCGTCGGCGATTGTCGCCATTTGAGAGAGAAATTCCAGGCACTTGCAGGTCATTGGCGTCGCATTTATCCTCATTATTTTCACATGCTGCTCCCACTTCATCCGGCTGCTGCTTCTGCTGCTGCTGCTTCTCCACAGAGTCGGACGTATCTGCAGCGAGAGGGGGGGAGAGGGGGGGTTGTGGGGAAGGCATATGCAAAGTGTGCCATTAGAAAAATTTAATTAGTGTAACCTCGGCCATAACTTTGCCAACCAAAGCGCACCTTCATACTCACCCTGCTGCTGCTGCTCCTGTTCCTTCTCCTTCTCCAGCTGCTCATCGATTTGTGGCAAGTCCTCTTTCTGCTGCAGCTTAAATGTGGGCAGCAGTTCGGCCAACTGCTTGGTCACCGCATCCAGTGTTGACTGTATGGTTGAGGGTAGCGACGACAGAGCCGCTAGCTGTTTTTGCACATCGGCCAATTGTTTTTCCAGTGCCAGTTCCTCATCAGTTTTCTCTGCTGCCGCTGCTGCTGCTGGCTCGGCTGCCTCGTTAGGCTCAGCTGCGGATGCGGCTCCTGTTTGCTGTTCTGCTTCTTCTTCTTCTTCTGCTTCTTGTTGTGCCTTCAACTCTGTCAGCTGCTGTCGCTCCTCCTCCTGCTCCTCCTTGGAGGCATCAGCCTTCTCCAACTGCTCACCTTCCGCATCCTCGGGCAGCTCATTGTTGTTGCTGTTGATTTTGTCATTGTCTGGCAATTGTTCCAAATTCGGCACTTCACTGTCCGTGGGCAGCGGTTCCTCCTCCTCCTCCTCCTCCACCTCCACCTCCTTCTCCTCCTGCGGCTGCTTCTCCGGCTCCTCGCTTGTTGGCGGAGTTGGCTCCTTGGGTGGTGGGGTGACTTCCTTTGGCGTGGCTTCCGTCTGTCACAGGCTTAAGTTGGTGCCTGTTCAGTGTTCTTTTTTTTTGAGGGGTGGGGTGGGGTGGGGATGGGTTTCATGGAACGCTACTCACCAAGGACGATTTATCCCGCGGCATAGACTTGACAATCTTCACCTTGTACGCATTCGCGGCCCGCTGCTCCGCCTCCAGTTGTTGCTTGCTCTTGGGCACAGGTCGATCGGGTCGCTGCAGGAAGGTCGACCATTTGCGATTCTCCTTTTCCTTTTCGAGTTTCGTTTTGGTCACCTCCTCGTTGAGGGAGCGCAGCACATCGCTGGTCATGCAGACGCCCGGCTTGGGAAAGATTCTATAGAAATTAACGCTATTACACATATACATATACATATTTGAGATTTAGTGAGTGTGAGAGAGAGAGAGAGATTTAGGTTTAGTTGAAGAGGAGTCGCCTCCTGGACTCCTGGACTGAACGCACCCAAGCACATTGTGCTCCTTGAGAACCTCCGATTCGCCAGACAGCACGGCGGCAATTTCCTCCTCGACCAGCTTCATTTCCGACCGCTCCGACATCGCCGAGCAAGGACGATCGGGCAGCTCGGGCAAATATTGGATGTTGTCCGCATTCTCAACTGCATTGGCATTCGCAGTCGCAGTCGCATTTTGCTCCTCTTTTGCCAGCCCCTGCTCTGTGTCGTTGGCATGCGAATGCATTTCCGTCATTGCTGCACTGCGACATTCCAGTTCCTCCAGTTGCGCAACCACGACCTGCTCCTGTTCCGGCATGAGCGCTTTTGTTACTTCCGTTAATGACGGCAGCGGCGAGGCGGATGCGGATGCGGTTGCCGACCGTTCAGGCGTTGCCGTTGCGGACTTGGTCAACGAACCCACCCGCAATGGAAACCGCTTTGGTCCTTCATCGAGCTGCTCCTCGTGCTCGCTGCCCGCGCCATGTGTGTCACCATCAGAAATTATAACCATAATTAATAGCGGTGCGGGGAACGGTGGGCGACAACTTACCGATAGACACCAAAGTAGAAAACGCTTCCGCTGCTCAGGATTAGGCTGTGAGCCTCGTCATGGGTTAAGGGCATCGCAGCCGTATCATTGATACGTACAATCACATCCTCAACACAGAGGCCCGCCTCCTCAGCGATGCTGCCCTCGGCGACCTGATGACGAAAAAATAGTGAGAATCAGTTGCTGCACTTGAAGAAGAAAATGCGTTAGAACTCTGAAAAAATCGATGTGAGAAGCAGAAATATATTTTTGACTGTATTCTAAAATGAATACAGAAAAATATATACATTTTTCGATTATTGTTGCAAGTTAAATTTGATCTTCGCTGGAGCCTGAAGAAATATATTTCAATTGAATGCTAAAAAGCGCCTATGAAAAGTGTACAAATTTTAATTTTTTGAAATGTACTTTTTACAATAAATTATCTTTTTAAAATAACAGCACAGTTTTTTAAAAAGACATATTCTGCTAGAATAACACAAGCAAGAACACAGTTTTTCGCTGAGTGTAGGCTGCATAGCTATGGCAACTGTTGCGGATAAAAAATCAATTATCTGGCGACGCGCGCAAAGTGCATATAAATAAAATGCGCGCAAAATGTCAAAAAAAAAAAATATATATATATATATACTCAGATAAAACGTAACCAGGAACGAGCAAGAAAAAGAGAGAGTGACAGAGAGAGAGAGAGAGAGAGGAGGAGACATGCTACCGAATGCGGCACGTTGCGTGAGGGTTGCCCCATAAATTAACACGCTAGCAGCATCATAGGAATAATAAAAGTTTCTTGAAATCAATTTAATGCGCGTGTTGTTTACCCCACTCTCCTCACTCCCATCACTCCCGCCTCTCCCCACCCACTCTACTGTTCACAAAAGTTTCCACTCCTTCCATAATTTTTCAAGCAAACAGAAGAATATTTAATGGAGTTTGTGTTATGCAATATGGAAATATTACATTTCGAAAGAAGTTTGAAACTGTTTTTCAAAATTTTAATTTTCTCAATGGGAATTAATGTGTTTTTAAATGATATTCTTAGAAAAGATTTAAAACTTTTAATATTTGAAAAACATATTCTATTTACTTAGGATTTTGTATAAAAACTGAAAATAGAAAATCGTGTTTTAATAATGTTGATTTTGTATTATTAGAATTTATGCAATTTTAAGCGACAGTTTTTTTTTCCTTATTCGAATTTTTGTATTTTTGAGCACACCTCGGAATTATTTGAAACGGTTTGCAGCCTTTAATATTTGATAACTTTAGCCAAATTGAAAGACCAAAACTAATGGGAACTGCGTAAATTGAATTTTATTGCCTGAAACTAGCTGTAATTATGCAGCAGCCCTCGTTAAATTTTACATGGTGTGCTATGTGTGTTTGTGTGCTTGTTTGTGGGGAAGTGTGTTGCGCTTAGTTTGCCAATTAAAATTTTGCAATTTGTTGCTATTTTCGCCTGCTTAAATACAATAATATTGTTGTTGGCTGTTGGTTTTTACTGCTGGGCTTTCAGCACATTTGCTAATTTGTCGACGATTGCTGATGAATTGCAGATGAGGCACCATTAATATTGAAATTAATTTATTGCACTCACATTATGCGGCCAATTAGCAGAAAAATACATTCGGACGATTAGACAAATAACTGAGCGATGCCCTCACTTTCTATTACGAGTTTATTTTAATTAACACAATTCGCACATAATCCCCACAAAAAAACAAAAAAAAACACTCACAAACACACACACACAGGGAAAATAAATAAAAACACACACATGCTCAGTGTTACATAATTGGCTTGAAACAATGAAATATTTTCAATTAATTTGCGGCACATTTTGTTGCAAAAGTTAATGCTGCTGCTGCAGCGGCAGCTTCTGCCCCTACTGCGGTCAGTGTTGGCAAATGGCAACCACACAGGTGCAAATGCCATAAAGGTGTGCTGCAAGCGATATTATTATTATTATTATTATTGTAATGAACATGTGCCTAACCTTAACAACAGTCAATGGGTATTCGTAGTCAGCGCCACCGACAAGCCGAAAGCCCCACGGCACATTATCAAAGCGACACATTTTAATATCGATCACCATTATTACTATCACTTTGTCTTTCTATCTCTTTCCGACACCCTCTCTCAGTAACAATAGAAACTCCGGAACTGCGACCGTTTGCTGCGCTGCTGGCGACTAACTGTTGACTCGATAAGCGAGCGGCCTGCAATCGAACTGTTCGCGACTTATCGATTTAGTGACAGACAGATCGAAGTGTGATTACACACACGGCCGCCAGAGCGCGTTAGCAGCCAATTGAAGCATACTTTTTGCCTATATGCATGCTAATGAAGCTGTCACTTTCGCACACACATACACACGCCCGCATTGTCTGTGTGTGTTTGTTGTCAAGCCACACTTGCGCTAATCCTTTGGGACAGCAGTCACAGCCTTTTAGCGTTAAGTTGCAATACTGCTGCTTATGGTGTGAGTTATTGTTGTTATGTTTACGAAAGGAGCAACAACTTTGACAATCCTTACATATATGTGTATATGTATGTATGTGTGTGTGTGTGTGTTGTGTAATTATGTATGCACCCAAAAAGTGCATTGAACTGCCGCTAGAGGGTTTGTTGTTATTTGCTGCTGTTGCTGTTGCTGTTGCTTTTGTTGCTGTTGCTTTTGTTGCACTCGTTTGCCGCCGTATAAATAGCGCCAGTTGCCTGCAGCAGGCATGCAAACGTTCGCAAAGTCAGCAGTAAGCAGTCGGCAGTTGGCAGTTGGAAGTTGGCAAAATGTTTATCAAAAGCGCATCGCTATATGGCCGGCAATTGGTGTTGCTGTTGGCCCTGCTGATAGCCATCATGGGCAGCGGATGTTGCGCCGATGGCATTGGCGGCTTCAGAGCCGCATCCATCACCCATCCGTTGCGTGAGGGCAAACATAAGCTGTGCGGCCCCGCCCTCAATGAGGCCATGTCAATGGTCTGTGTGAATGGCTATAATACGATACCCAAAAAACGCATGGAAGCCAATCAGGCATCGCTCGTCGATGTCGTTGGTGTTGTGGCTGCGGAGCAAACACAATTACAACAGCCGCGTGGCAGCGATGCTGGCTACGCGTTAAGTCCATTGCTGTCTAGCATTTATGGAACGGAGGTGCTCATCAAAACACGACGCTTGCGGCGACAACGTGCCGGCATTTATGATGAATGCTGTGTCAATTCATGCAGCTATCCGGAACTCTTGGCCTATTGTCGCCCGTAATCGTCATACTCACGCACGCACGCACCCAAACACACACACGCACGCACGCACGCATACACATACTCATACTCGGAAGCGATATTGTACTCATATACTTGTAATCGTAATCGTAATCGTAATCGTAATCGTTATCGTTATCGTACCCACTTATTTATGCAGCACAAATTTTAGCTAATGAATAAAAAGTAGAACTGTGCAACAAAAGACAAAAACCAAAGGAAAAAAGTTTCAAAGCTCAGCAAAAGCTAAAGCAAAAGTTACTACGCAAATTTGCATACGAACACAAAGTGTAAAAGACCGTCTCCACCCAGTCCCCAACACCCAACACCCCAAATAGCAACTCCTGCCATTATTTCCATACTCCACACGCAGCAAAATCAGCAGCAGCTAAATGACTAACTTTAGCCCCAGCTTCAGCTTCAGCTTCAGTTTCAGCTTCAGCTTCAGCTGGCTGTTAACCGCGCTTCTCCCATTTCTGTGGATGCCAGATGAGGCCATCGCCCGCATCGGTAAGTAACGAGAGAGATCCCAATGAATGACCAACTAACAGCTACCCTGTGTCCAGTTTTTTCAATAGATATATGTGCATGTCGCTCTAAACATACTCAAAAGTATTTTATCCATATGTACATTTGTGCCCCGTGGATTTTAAAGTGTTTGGTGCTCTCGAAATGGGAATTCCCAAACTTAGAATTTAAATTAATGTACTTCATAAAAATAAAACATTACGCCTTGCAATGGCGGTTAGCCAGAATGTTTTTTTCTGTTCGTTTGTTTTTTGCTATTTTTTCTTCTTATTTTATTCTTTAAATCTATCCCTCGAGGGACAATCATTAAATTTTGCGATAATGACATCATTGGATTGTGCGTAAGACTGGCGACATGTTCCTGGACGAGTCGTTGGCAGGGGAGGGAGACAGGTTTAAAGTGAGGACGACTGACGGTAATGAGACTGAAAATTGTAACTAGCCCCGAGACTGAAATGCTTCAAACACAATGAACATACTAAGCATGGGTATCTGATGCGTTTACTTAAAAATAATACTCATTCAATCTATGTTTACACATGCAAACCGCTTAATATGCGTTAAACTCTGCTTGTCATTTATTACAAAACACCTGAATTAAATATGACCAAGAGTCAAATTTAATATCTGTTTAAAATCGTGTTAGTAAATACCCCCCTCTCTCAAACGATTGCAGGGTATAGTTTGAGAAACAACTCATTTGATATTCATAAATGCAGGCAAGGCAAGGAAAGGCAAGGAAATGCCTTAGGTTCGCACACGCAAAAACCTTGCGTTGTCTTTTCACACCAAAATTGTTTAATTGGCTGACAAAGACGTGAACCGTAGTGGGCATGGCACTGCGTAGTCGCCCACGTGCCACCCTCGGCAACGGGTGCGATTTGCATAAGCCAACGAAAAGTGAACGTTGACATTGAATGAGTTTAGCAAGCTGCTATAGCTGCTCGAAAATGCACTCAACTTGTCCCAATAACCTGTAACGCAATTTGACACCGAAGTAGTTCCACTTGGACAGATGTGGCATGCCACCTCAACCCAAAGTGTCATTGCAGAGTATATAAGCATGCGGCAGCGAGTGTGCCGGCATCAGTTCCATCGCATCAAGGCATCTAATCCCAGCTAATACAATGTGCAAGTCAATTTCCCTCTCGGTGGTCTTCCTGCTCGCCTTGTGCTTTGTGGCATCTGCCAACTCGCACCGCCCGATGCGCATGTGCAGCGCAGTACTTAACGATATGTTGAGCAGACTTTGCAGTGCCACAGGATACAATCGACTCATCCAAAAGCGCGGCTCACGTAAGTCCAATTTAGAGTTTTCATGGGCAACCTTAAACTTCCCCATTTCGGATGCACTGCAGCCCTCATGGACATGGACCCTCTCGATCCCCTTCAGTATGTTGAGGAGAAGGAGGCTTCCTCTGCCGAGCTGCTTCCAAATCCCTTAATAAATGGACGCCTGCGCAACATCTACCAGGACAACGTCCTCAACTCTCTAACCTCCACCCGACGACGCACTCGCGAGGGAATCGTTGACGAATGCTGCAGGAGGTCTTGCCGAATTGAAGAACTGACTAATTACTGTGCCGCCTAAGTCCTACGAGGTTCTATTGGATTTGTAAAAACTTCGAATTGTTACCCCTGATATTGATTTACATGACGCAAACCCACAAGTTGTATTTAAATTATAAATGCTTTTAATAAAAGTCAAGCTGCATACACGAATGTAAAGATTATGAAAAGAATTCATATCGAATCAGAAGCATCCTGCATATGTTTAACAATTGACTTCAACAAAATAACGAGGACTACAATCTGAGCACCTGGCTGGTGGTATGAATGTATTTGTGTCTAAGCAAGAAGCCATAAACAAATTGGTTGATGGATCTTAAATATATTCATCAAATAAAAATGTTTCCAGGGTAAACCATAAACATTTCTGGTACCAACGAGTCCTAGAAAATCAAGAATCGCAATACAAATACAATTGCTTTTCAAGAAAATAACTCCAACACTGAAATGAAATCAGAAATTTCTTATATTATCGGCAACTATCAATGAAATATTTTGAACACTGATCTCTGCTGAATATGCAAAGCATACGAGGTGTGCTCAAAAAGTATCGCGAATTTTGCGTTTTTTCAGATATTATTTATTTATTCATGAATATCTATTTTGTCCCCTTCAAAGTAATCCCCATGAGATATTATACACTTGTGCCAATGGTTTTTCCAATCTTCGAAGCACTTCAAAAAATCATTTTTTTTTATCTTGTTCAGCTTAGGTTCAGCACAATCAACATTCGGAATGCATCCGCGCACTTAATTTCGTTTTTCACACAAAATTTGATACAGGTTCTTTGATCCATTTTTTTGAATAGGTAAAAATCGAAGACGATCCAAAACACGTGCAAGCAAAGCAGCTGTCAACAATTAAGTGAACATTCAAAATGGCCGAGCTTGTCGGCATAAGTGAGAGACATGAGTACCAACATAACGCTACAAAAAAATCGAATTTCGATTATACGTAACCCGCGAAAATTCAAAATTCGCGATACTTTCTGAACACACCAGATCTGATCCAGCTTTGAGCAATTTTTTATATTGAAAAGTCCTTCTATACCAGCTGTTAAAATGACTTTCGATGCTTGTTTCATTTACTTCAGCAGCCCGTCGATTAAGCCACTCCTTTTAAGCTCGAATTATGACATTTTTACAGCTCAGCACGCTGGCAACGCCCATCTTCAACTGCCCCCAATCATAGGAAATGCCTAAGTCCTTCACAACAAATCTAAACGATTCACTGATGACAGCATTTGGGAAAAGTCTAGGCAGGCAATAGTAATGGCTTAAAAACGCATTTAGAAAAATAGTACTAACTCGGATATAGCTTGACCAAGAACATACTTTGTCGGTCTGCATTCCAGTATAATCGGGTCATCTCCGAGCGCAAACGTTTTGAAAAAATTAAGCTCGTTCTGAGAACTGAAATGAGAAACGGTTCATTCACAATTCTCCCATATCTAAAAGCAACTTTCAAACCCTTTTAAAATCCAGATCTAAATAGGGCACGTAGTTGCCGAAGCCCTTTTCGATATCCTTAATATCGTTGCCATTGTATTGTATTGAGTACGGTTCAGTCGCGTAGCTTTGAAGTAGTACCTGATATAGAAACACTCCATGCTCTACTCGAACCTTAATTTTAGGTGATGTTACTAATTGAAAACCTAAGAATGATTAGCAACGCAAATAAGAAACTTTTTCGTCTATGCAGAAAACAGAATTAAATATCACGAAGAGTCAAATTTAATACATTGTTAAGCTCGTAAAAATAATACCCCTTTCCCTCAAACGACTGCAGGGTATAGTTTGAGAAACAACTCATTTGATATTCATAAATGCAGGCAAGGCAAGGAAAGGCAAGGAAATGCCTTAGGTTCGCACACGCAAAAACCTTGCGTTGTCTTTTCACACCAAAATTGTTTAATTGGCTGACAAAGACGTGAACCGTAGTGGGCATGGCACTGCGTAGTCGCCCACGTGCCACCCTCGGCAACGGGTGCGATTTGCATAAGCCAACGAAAAGTGAACGTTGACATTGAATGAGTTTAGCAAGCTGCTATAGCTGCTCGAAAATGCACTCAACTTGTCCCAATAACCTGTAACGCAATTTGACACCGAAGTAGTTCCACTTGGACAGATGTGGCATGCCACCTCAACCCAAAGTGTCATTGCAGAGTATATAAGCATGCGGCAGCGAGTGTGCCGGCATCAGTTCCATCGCATCAAGGCATCTAATCCCAGCTAATACAATGTGCAAGTCAATTTCCCTCTCGGTGGTCTTCCTGCTCGCCTTGTGCTTTGTGGCATCTGCCAACTCGCACCGCCCGATGCGCATGTGCAGCGCAGTACTTAACGATATGTTGAGCAGACTTTGCAGTGCCACAGGATACAATCGACTCATCCAAAAGCGCGGCTCACGTAAGTCCAATTTAGAGTTTTCAAGGGCAACCTTAAACTTCCCCATTTCGGATGCACTGCAGCCCTCATGGACATAGACCCTCTCGATCCCCTTCAGTATGTTGAGGAGAAGGAGGCTTCCTCTGCCGAGCTGCTTCCTTATCGTTTGAGCAATGGACGCCTGCGCAACATTTACCAGGACAACGTCCTCAACTCTCTCACCTCCACCCGACGACGCACCCGTGAGGGAATCGTTGACGAATGCTGCAGGAGGTCTTGCCAAATTGAAGAACTGACTAACTACTGTGCCGCCTAAGTGCAAGGCATAGGCCAGTAGACATCCCTTTTGAAGCACCGTGATCAGAGTACATTTTGAAATTGATAGAACCTTAGAATTGTTACGCCCTACCCCTACATGCAAATCCACATGTGTATTTATATTATAGATGCTTTCAATAAAAGCCAAGCTGCATAAACGAATGTAAAGCCTACAATGATGAGGATTTATAATGGGATCAACATTTAAGCACGACACCGGTGTATGAATACTGGATTACGAGGTCTGTTCAAAAAGTATCGCGAATTTTGAATTTTCGCGGGTTACGTATAATCGAATTTCGATTTTTTTGTAGCGTTATGTTGGTACTCATGTCTCTCACTTATGCCGACAAGCTCGGCCATTTTGAATGTTCACTTAATTGTTGACAGCTGCTTTGCTTGCACGTGTTTTGGATCGTCTTCGATTTTTACCTATTCAAAAAAATGTATCAAAGAACCTGTATCAAATTTTGTGTGAAAAACGAAATTAAGTGCGCGGATGCATTCCGAATGTTGATTGTGCTGAACCTAAGCTGAACAAGATAAAAAAAAATGATATTTTGAAGTGCTTCGAAGATTGGAAAAACCGTTGGCACAAGTGTATTATATCTCATGGGGATTACTTTGAAGGGGACAAAATAGATATTCATGAATAAATAAATAATATCTGAAAAAACACAAAATTCGCGATACTTTTTGAGCACACCTCGTCCCTGTGTCAAAAATCCATAGCAACTTAATACGAAAATACAAATTATACCTATAAACTTATAATAACAACATTCATCGGACGAACCGTATAATATAGAACTGAGAGAATCAACTATTTTGATTCGCATTCAAAGATAATGAGTTCATCTCAGTTCTCAAACAACTCTCACAAGTCTAATGCAACTTGAAGTAATTTAAACAAACACATTAAACAAATAACATTCATAAATAAATACGTACATCTTTTTATTTTATAATTTTCTTTTCTATACTTAAGGCTAATGTTTTATTTATAAGTATTTATACAGTTGGAAGCTAGTAAACATGAGCTGGCTGAAAGCTAATCCAAATGGTTTCCTATCAAGAACTAGACCACTCTAAGCACAGAGTATGCTAGACTCAGGGACTCGGCCTGCAGTAGGAGGCGAGTTCCATATAGGTGCAAGCTCTGACGCAGCAATCATCGTAGACACCAAAGCGACGATGTCGACTATTCACCTGATTACGATTTGCGCTCTCACCCAGGAGCCTCTGCAACATTGGCTGTGAATTGGAATCCAGATTCGAATAGGAGCCGGCATACTCATTGCTGATGCCATTGTATTGTATTGGAAGAGGCACTGCCAAGCACAGAAATTCAATTATACCAGTTGGGGAAGGTGAACTCGTTGTGCTTACCATTGGCACGCTTCATTTCCGTATTGTAGCCGTACGAGCAAATCTTGTCCAGCATTTCGGGCAGCTCGGTGCCACAGAGGCGAATCGCGTCGACTTGCAGCACCAGAAACGCCAGGCTGCAGAGCAAATACTGCACTTTAACGTTCTCCAAATGCATTATGCTGTTTTGGCTGCTAATCCTTTGTTGTTTGTACACACGCAACACACTGAACCACTGTGAATTCGTGGCAAACTAGAACTGTGCCCCGTGCTGCGGCAACGCAACGCTTTATACGATAACGTTTGCCCTGCAGAGAGGAACACACAGCGGAGCATACACACAGAGAGTCTGTCAGGGTGTGTTAGGTGTTGTGTCAGTTAGCCGAGGCTGCCAACCAGACAGCCAGATTGCCATAGACTGCGTGGAGCGAGGAGCGAGGCGCGAGGAGCGGAGGTGTGTGAGTGGTTTGGGTTTACTCATATCAGCTGACGTCTTTTGTTTATGTTGTGCCGTGCAAAATAACAACGCGTAGATCACAACTGTTGAAAAACAAAGTCAAGTGCTGTCTCCTCCACTATCCCCGCATCCTCTCAGCTATTGTTGTTTACGCATACTCTGGCAAACGAACTGGTACGCCCAGCTGGATATCAGGCCACTGACTATATAGTTGATATGGGATGCCGAGTAAACAATATTAACATCAATTTGTATATTTTTTCAATAATTGTGTATACAAAAGATATCTATCTATCTCTGTTTTTAGATCAATTGCTATCAATAGCACTCGCCACTTGGCTCAACTGTCGGCAAGCGAAAGTGATTTCTCCCCCTTTCAATATTATTCTATTTATTTAGTAATTGCATTTGGCCAACTGCTTTGGAGAGTATACGAAATTCGCTGCAACTTAAGCCATTGTTGTTTTTTGCACAAAAACAAAGCGTCATCTAATTAAAAATTCAAAATTTTCATTACTGCTGCGAGAATGCAAGGGCACAAGCACTTTCTCATTTACCGGGGACCGGGGGAGGGAGGCTAAAATGCCGGGGAAGTACCCAGCTGGTGGCCCAGAGTGGGTGGGGGAGGCAGTGAAGAGCACTAAGCTGAAGGCATTTGATGCTATAAGTTGCCTTTTGTTTGCTGTTTTGTATTGTTATCGAGTAACTTTATTGCTTCCTTGAAATATTACAATCAAACATTGCGAATTATTAAAAAGTATGTATGTATGTATGTATATATATATATATATATATATATGTTTGTATATGTGTATAAGTATAGGCGTAAATTAGTTGCTTTCCTTTTTTAAGGCAGAGGCTAAGTGTTATTGAATGAATTGCAAAACGTGCGTTTTGTTTCAAAGTTTCCGTTTTGGGTATAATCCGTTAATGGTTTGAGCCAGGCCAAGTCCAAGTCCAACTCCAAGTCCAACTCCAAGTCCGCGGCCAAGTTCAAGTTTAGGCGCAATATTCCAGGATGTCGTCGTAGGTGCAGCCTTGCTTGCAGCATTCATGGGTTATCCTTCGGCGCGGACGTCGCAGTTCACGATCACTGCCCGCCTCGTTGATGGTGTCCTCGTCCAGTTGTTGCCTCAATGCCAACAGCTGCCACTTGTGGCGCAACGCCTGCTCGGGTGTCCTGGGGCTTCTGTCCGCTTAAAACTCATGTTAGTTCAGGCACCAGTTGGGCGGGGGATGGAGGGCTTGTCAATCTGTACTTACAATTGAGTGAGCGCTTAATTCGGCGTGAGAATCCATTAACACAAATCAGATCAAGGGCCTCGTTGAGTGCTTCTCCGCACAGTTTCTTGCGACCTTCGACCTGCTCCACCAGCTGCCACATGGCGACCATCAGCAGCAGCGATAGACTGAATCGCAAGCTCATCTTGCTCCCGACCAAGTCCCCGGTCCCAGATCGTCACTCTCTCTGAATATCCTGTATCCTATATGCTGTCGTTCCACGTTCGATTGGACGACTCTCGTTAACCAATTGATCAATGCGCATGCCAACGCCAAACTGATTGCAAGAACGATTCCTCACTCGCCTCAAAGGCTCACAGTGACTTCTTGATCCGTCTCACGCTCTGCCTTCCGGTCAGGTAGCCGATCGGTCGGGGCAATGTGTGTGTTGTGGCTTTTTCAGGGTTTTTCACGGCCAGCTGGCCTGTGGCGGTATTTCCCGGTTTTCTCGTATTTGGAAAATCGAGCTTCCCCTTTAATCCCTACTCTGACTGACTTTTTAACCTTTTAGCTGTCAACTCTTAATTCCCTTTTGCAGGCTACTTCTGGCACGTGAGTGACCTGCATCTGGACACATTCTACTCCACACAGGGTGACATTTACAAAAGTTGCTGGCAGCTGGCAGCTCGCAACCCGGCCGCCTCTGCCGCCTTGCAGGATCTGGAGTCACCGGGTCCCTTTGGCAACTACAACTGCGACAGTCCCTGGAGTCTGGTCGAGTCAGCGGTGAAGACCATGAAGGCCAAACAGGGCGACAATGTGGAGTTTGTGCTCTGGACAGGCGATGCCCTCTCCCATTCCGCCCAAGCGCTCTCCGAGCAGCGGCAGCACGAGATTTTGCGCAACATTACCGAGCTGCTGGGACGCAGCTTCTCCTCGCCCTTCATCTTTCCGGTGCTGGGCCACGAGGATGGCGGTCTGCACAAGTACAAACAAATGGGTGAGCTCTGGCGCCACTGGCTGCCCACCGAGGCACTTGTCACCTTCGAGCAGGGTGGCTACTATTCCATCGAGCAGACTCGGAGTCGCCTGCGCATCGTGGCACTGAACACCAACTTTATGCGACACGACTACGATGTGGACTCCAAGCAGGCGCAGAGTCTGCGCTGGCCAGTTGAATACTATGCGGAACCCAAGGCGTCCAGTCGCACAACCACCGCCCAGGATCAGCTGCAGGCCGAGCAGCAGTGGCTCTGGCTGGATGAGATCCTAACCAAGTCGAGGAATAAGCAAGAAACGGTAAGCAAACTTAGCCACTATCAAAACTGTATTGCTTTTGGCAAATCGATTCAGTTTTCCAGCCAGAAAATATAGTATCATTATATAGCTGATAATATATAACATCGTACAAGTTATGGCCTTGGAAAGTTTACCATTTTTATATTTTTTATTTCGAGGTAAAATCTAGAGAAACTAATCCAGAGATCCAATCATAATTAACAGCGTCCTGGTTCTTAAAAGTAGAGCTTTGGCAAATTAGGGTTATGGAAGGGTTTAACCCATACCCTAAAACACTTTTTGGAGCTTTTGAAAATCGTATAAGTATTGACAGTGATATGGATATGGACAGATTTAACCCTTTCCTACACTTTCTAGGCATATTTACAGGATGTGCTTTCGATATTAGATTAGCTTCTTCTGTCGCTCACTTGTAGATTTATGTATTCATTTCGTATTGCAGGTCTATATCGTGGGTCACATGCCGCCTGGAGTGGATGAGCGTTACCTGGGCACACCACACCATGGCCAGCTGATATTTACGGAGCGGAATAACCAACGATATTTGGATATAGTGCGCAAGTATGCCTCGGTCATACAGGGTCAGTTCTTTGGTCATCTGCACTCGGACACCTTTCGGCTGATCTACGATGAGCAAGGTAATAATCAGGAGTAGACTGGCATTAATTGGAGTGGTTTAATGACTTTTGCTTGGACAGGCACGCCCATCTCTTGGCTGATGACGGCGCCGTCGGTGGTGCCACGCAAGGAGGGTATTGGTGCCTCCAATAATCCGGCATTGCGTCTGTACAAGTTTGATACGGGCAGCGGGCAGGTGTTGGACTACACACAGTATTGGTTGGATCTGCCGCTGGCAAACCGGGTTCACGAACCACTCTGGCAGCCCGAATACAATCTGACCCACTATTATGGATTGGGCGAGATCTCGGCGATAGCGTTGCACAACTTTGTGGAGCGTTTTACGGGCAGGGATGCCTCCTGGTTTGGCAGGTGTGTACTCAAGTGGAATTGTATCGCCTCTAATGCCCCCTCTAATCTTTCGCCTTACCACAACCCACTTAGATATCAACGTGCGAATGCTGTCCGGTTTCAGTCGGGTTCCGCCTGCTTGGGTCACTGCATGCTCAATCATTATTGCGCCATCACTCGGCTGGATTACGACGAGTTCCGGCTGTGCCTGGAGACGGAACAGCTGCCGTTGCAGGGCCAGGCCACGGTGGCAGGGTTGAGCAGCTGCTGTGCTGTCATCTCGCTGCTGCTGTTGACGCTGAGCTTGCTCCGCTGTTCACTGGTGCAGCAGCAGCTGGAGACGACAACGATCACGAATTTATAAGTGAATTAACGAAACGACGAGTTTAAAGAAAGTACAGAGGATGACTTGGGAAAGTTTCCTCAACTCCCATCTTAAGCTGCATGCAGGCGCGCACTTTTCCTAATGTCAAATAAATAATGCGCTAATCAAAACTCAACTTATGCTGTACTTGTGCATGTCTCTCTGTGTGTGTGTGCTTCTGTGTGTGTGTGTGTGTGTGTGTGTGCTGGGTGCTTGTGTGCGCCTGTGTGGTACGGCCATATCATATGTGTGTGTGATAAAATTCGTCTATTATTATTGCTATAATTATTATAATTAAATGTATTATATACTAAACATATGAAAATAAACGCAAACAATTTTCAATGTTCAATTTTGGGCTCATTTTTCGATAAATATTTAAGCTTCCGGATGTTGTAAACAAATGCATTAATTTGCGCAAACAAGTCAGCCAGTCAAATAAACATTCGTTCTGCCTGCATGCCTGTTTTTTATGGCCAACTCCATTAAACTGGCAAAAACCGCAGCGTACATATTAAAGCAGCAACTGTGTGTGTGTATGGCAAGTGTGTGTGTGGCAAGTGTGTGTGTGTGTTTCGGCTGTGGCAAAGACAATTTGGGGCCAGCTTCGGGCTTTAGTCCGTTGACGTACACATCATGAGTAATGCATGAGCATGCTGTAACCAACCAACCCTGCCGCAGCTTGTTGCATGCCCCCTTCACAAACGAACGATTCGACTGTCTGTCTCCAATTTGCCCAACTACTACCGCTGCTGCTGCTGCTGCTGCTGCTGCTGATGCTGCTCCCGCTGCATGCGTGACACTCGGTGCTACGTGCTGTCCAAGTAAATTATTGGCGAAATCTAGGCTAGCATTTGATATTGGCGTATTTGTTCGACAGCCTGCTTTTATAGCCCCCAATCCGCAACCACCAACCATCGGCCATCGGCCATCGGCCATCGGCCATCAACCATCAAGCAGCAGCCACCAACCCCTTTCCATTTTCCACTGTCCACTGTGCCCACAGCACACCTGATATATATACAATGTCGGGCTCCTTGTTGCATACTTTCAGGCGCTTCGTTTTATCAGGTCTATCAAAGTTGCACTTGCAACAACAGCAGCAACAGCAGCAACAGCAACAACAACAACTGTCACTGCAAAACAACCCGCAGTCATTAAAGTTTATTAAGAAATTTCTAACAACTCTTAGTCAATCTTAGATTGCAAACTTCCCTTCCCCTCCTTCCAGCAGCCGCCCCTCATCCCAATCACTTGTTCATCCGAATTCGCTGTAGAAGTCGAGGACAAAACTGTTTGCTGGCTTTTGCGGCTTCTGCAATTTGGCAAAAGTTCTCTGCTATTCCCCAACGCCTCTCCCCCCCACCCAGCACATATGCACCCCTCTGCTGCCATAGTCCATCTGAGATTGGATTTGGGGTTTTCGGTTGAGAACGGTCTTGGTTTCCCATCACATCGTATTTACCCATTCATTTGGCTTCTGCGCACAGTTCTTGGTCCTCCACAGACAACAACAGCAACAGCAACAACAACAGCAACAGCAATGGCAGGAACAACACCTACAACACCTAACTAAGCAAATACTTGTAATGCAACAGCGCAGACAACTTTGGCAAATGCTCGCACATAAGCATAAACAACTATTAAGGATGTGGTTATTGCGACTGCCAGACTTGTTGACACCCTGTAATCAAGTAGGTAAAACTATGCAGATTACACTTGTGGCTTAACATACTATTTCAATTGTAATTATCAATTCATATTCATTGGAATTTGAACACAGAATTAGACCAAGTTGGTTTCAACTTGGAGCGCAAACAAAATTCATCTAAATTCACATGCCAAATATTAATTAGAGTAATTCAATAAGCAAGTTTGTTTGCTCGAATGCCACATGAGTTTATGAGTTTCACTCAACAATTGAATCGTATATTAATTACAGTGTTCTCCTTGCTAAGTGTATTTTAATGAGCTGCTCCACAATCATTGCACACATGTGTGAATAAGAAATGGTTGCTCGATTTAGCTGCAGATGTGCTTCTGATAAGGCACTGTGAACAAACTGTGAATATTTCGATTATTGTTGTTCAGAATGTTTGTATAATATTGCAATTGATTAATTAAGGCTACTTACTAAGTTAGATCTCCGTTGCATGTTTACCTTGTTGCCAACTTGATTGATAAATATACTTATAATCTACAAATCATATCTTTTTTTGCATTTCCCATAATATATTTGTAATTAAATTACAGATGAAATTGAGCAATAATAAACTTATCAATTCATCTGCATCTTGTGCATTTTTCATTGCAGCTCAATTAAAACAAAAGTTGCAGTTTGAGGGGACTGCAGTTTCGCAAAGTTTTCTGATAGCCTCTTACAAAGAAAGCCAGCTATGCCAGAGAGGCATGACTTAAACTGATCACGCATATATATATATATATACATATAAGGATTATAGTTGAAAAGCAGCAGAGCAGTCAGCTTGTTAGCAAGTTTTGCACAACAATAAGAAACCTTTCAACTCTCGGCAACCACAAAACAATAACCATAACTACAGATATACCCTAAGCACATGCTCTACTAACCATAATAGTGAGAGGTGTGTGTAAGTGTGTGTAGGTGTGTGTAGGTGTGTGTAGGTGTGTGTAGGTGTGTGTTATTTGCTATATGTGTGTTCGGCGTTAGTATGCTCACCAGCATTTTTTTCAGCTTGCACACTTTGGCATGCATATTATAAACACTCACCTGTTTGGCTCTGTGCCTCTTGCCTCTGGCCATCAGGTAGAAGGTAGCAGGTTGCCTGTTGGCTGCCAGCTGCTCAGCATGCTCATAGAAGGCCACATCCATTTGGCACTGCCTGGGAACGACTTGCCATGGCCAAGGGGAGTGCTGGCCATAAAGGGGGGTAAAAAAAAAAAAATAAAATAAAATACTGCGGCTGGGCAAGCGGAGAAAAAAATGGCAAATAAATATTTGTATATTATGGGAAATGTAGTATATTCTGTTGCTGTTTTAGCTGCTGCTGCTGCTGCTGCTGCTGTTGCTGCGCTTGGCAAAGAGTTGCTCTCTCTGCAATGTGCCCGGCCCACTGCTGCCACCCGTTGCTGCCACACGAGCAAAACAATTTCAATTCTAATGTCTCATTAATCATTCACAAACATTAAGCATATATGTATGTGTGCTTTTGAATACATATCTATATATTTTGCATATGTATTTTTCGTTTGCCTTGTAGCGTGAAATACTAAAATGAAAATTCGAGCAGCTTAGTTGGCTGTCAGGTGCTCTGTGGCTCTTTCGGTCTTTGGCTGGTGGGATTGATCACCTGACTGCCGATTGAGTGCCACCGATGAATTTCAGTGTGTGTATGCGTGTGTGTGTGTGTGTGTGTTCCTCTACACTCTCAACACACAGGCATAGCAGACATTTCGAATGCACTAATTGATGCGCTTGACCGCACTGCATATTCAGCTGCTGCCCAGCAAACCACATAATAAACTGAAATGTATGTCTATGTGTGTGTGTGTGTGTGTGTGCGTGTGTGTGTGTGTCTATGTGAGTGTGTGTGTGCGTGTGCCTATGTGTGTTTGCGCGTTTGTTTGTTTATTTGTGTGAAATGTGCTTCATTTGAGCATAACAACAAGTCTTGGTTATGCTTGCTCCACCTTAACCGAAATACGTTTCCAGAGAACACATATATAAAGACATAAAACTTAAATATATGACAGACATGCGGCAGGAGCGGGGCGTTATTAGAAAAACAAGGCAGCCCAATGAGTGGGGGTGGATGGCATGCTACGACTGACAGATGCCCTGGCACAGAGAGCAGTTGATTAGTTCAAAAAGTTGAAATTAGCTTATTATATATTGTGACTATGATTATACTATGACTATTATTGGTGGGTCCTCATCCATTCTATATGCTATACATATTTTTACATACTCGTTTGAAGGAATTTTGAGTTTAGTATCTGCAAGAACTCTTGGCGCCTGTTACAAAAAGATACCTTCTGGAATATGCCCTGGCTGGAAGAACACCTGGAAGACAACCTTGAAAATGACTTGAAAATTCTCAGTTTGCTCCGTTTACACATTAAATTTGATCAATAAAAATGCATGCTTCTAAAAGAGCATCTAGCAGCGATGCTTAAGTAAAGAATCTAATGCTCAGGTGGCTCTTGTTCATAATAAATGTAATCATAAATTCGACAACCTTTAAAAATAAATAAACCAAATTTAATTAGCAACTGCCAACTGTCAACTGCCAATTAGCCGAGGAGCACAAACTGCTTCAGGTAAGCCATAAAACCCTACGCCTTGCAGTGTATGCGAATCAGTTTTAAAATGGCTTTCCAAAGGCCAAAAATAAATATTGAATGTTTAAAAAAGCACGCCTATAAATACATGTGTACAACTACAACCATATATCGGACATATATCGCTGCTTTATAGTGTACTTAATTAGGTGTGTGGTATATGTGTGTGTGTGTGTGTGTGTAAGCATGTGTGAATGGCTAATATTTATTGCGATTGTGCAGGAGGCTCTTTAGCTTGGAGGCTGTATCAAAATACGCGATTAGCCACAGTCGTTCAGACTAACTTATAGGCAAGTGTGTGTGTGGGCGTGAGATGATTTCTTGGTGGGTATAAGTACTAAGTAGGTGTTGTCTCAGCATGTGTATTTTGCCAGTGTGGATGTGTGTGTGTCATCATTTTCCATTTTCCATGAAGAAAAGAGCAAGCCGCAGCAGCAGCAGCAGCAGCAGCGACGTTTTTTTGCTGCTTTTGCGAACTTTTTCTGTGGATGGAAATGACTTGGGGGCAAAAGTGTTGAATGCTGCTTGAGAACACTGCCACACGTATAACGAACGGTGAACGGTGAACGGCGAGTAAGAATAATAATTCGCAACGCAGCGCAACGCAACGCAACGCGAACGTGGTCACCACACAGCACCACACACCTTGCACCACCTCCACAGAACCACACACACAGAACCAACTCAGCAGGCTGTGAAGAACAACTCGTAGTTTCGCATTCGAACTCCTACTGACAACGCAGGTGTGTCTGTGTGTGTGTGCGTGGTGTGTGTGTCAATCAGCTCCTTATGCGTGTGTGTGTGTGTAAATGCATTGTGCATTGTGTTACTGTGCGACGCAGCAAAAGCAGACGTTGCCAAGAAGCCAAGCATTGTGGAAAAGTGCCGAAATCAAAGTTTAATTAAATTAACTGAAAACCAACATTAAAAGAAAAAATACAACAAATAAATGATAACAAGAAAAGCGCAAGAAAAGAAACAAGACTTGCATAGTCATAATACGAACCAAATAGCTAATTAGCATTTAAGGCACCATTTAGCAGCACAGACACAAAAAATATGAAAAATATATATATATATATATAAATATATAGAAATAATATATGTAAACTGCAACTGCAAAACGACATTTTACGTTTCTCATTTCTATTTACGTGGAAGAAAAACTGCGAAGAAAACTAAAATGCTTCAAAATGATGCTGTTGTTTTTTGGTGTTTTTTTGTTGGACGTGGAAGAAAAGCAACAAAAAATAAATAAAATAAAAATAAAAAATGTTGCGACGTGGACCAGAAAGACAGAAAAAGAAAAGCACAAAAATAACGAATTGAACTCAAAAATAGAATATTACAGACGTGTTTTTGTTGTTTGTTTTTTGTTTCTTTTGTGGAGCTGCCCACAAGTGAAAAGTGCTGTAAGCGACCACGAGGCCACAGAAAAGATACACACACACACACACACACACACACACACAGATACACAGCACGCACAGCTAGATAGATGGATATATACACACATATAGATGTGTCTTTTGAATGCATTTGTATCTGCCTGCCACAAGTCCATTGACGAACCGCAATTCTTCTGCTGCAAAACATATTTTCCATTTCATATTTCATTTGTGCTTTTTTCATCGCATTTGTGAACTATATTCCCAAAACTACTTTCAAGTGTCGGAAATTTTGTTGTTGTTCTTGATGTTGTTTCGGCTTTTGCTGTTGTCGAAGTGTGGCAAAAACACACACAAATATATACATTTAATTTGTGTATCTGTGTGCGTGCTTTTGACAGGGCTACAGTGGTGTACGCCACAAGTTGCACTGGGCCAAGACACACATGTATGCATCACATATGAATCAGCCGGTCCGTTGGGGAGGGGAGCGGATGAGGGTGCACTGCACTAAGCTGGCAATCAGATATAAGGAAAAGAGCATTGAGTCATTTCTCATAGGTGGCAGACCGATACATGGATATGTCTATCTGCTAACATTAATCAGACTCTTTTTGACACCTCGCCAAAATATTTCTATATCTGTTGGATCAACGCTAATTTTGAGCGCGTCATGTTCGTTTTTTATGATCGCATAAACCTGTTTCTTGTGTATTCAATTGGGATTAGATGAGATTTTAAATGCAACGAAAAATCTATTGAGCATATTTTTGGGGGTTCTTAGACTTTTTAGAAGCGCCATGTTTATGATAGAGAAACAGCTGCCAAGTTTTGGAAGCGAAATCTTTCATCATTTTACTTTTAAAAAGTACTCGCAAATCGACACAATTTTTGTGATTGATGTGCTTGCTTTTGGGTGAAGAGCAGGTACTATAATTATGGACGCCACTGTTCATTAGTTAATGTTTGTCTTTCAGCATCGCAGAGGCAAGCTTCTTTTTAAACGATTGTGCAGCATTTAATTAAATGGAGATTAACTGGGATTTAAATGCACTGCAAGCAAAATATATTTCGTGTTTCTAAATCTTTTGCAGGCTACTTAGAATCGATAGTTTTAGACTGAGAAATAGCTGAAATGAATTCTAGAATCACAATACGCAATATTTTTGTAACTTTTAAGTACAGTTTTGATAGATTGACCAGGCACTTTATCTGTGGACGCCACTGTGCGAGCATCACACACACACACACAGACACACACACAGGCACGCATACGCTGCTGCATATAGATAGTTGAGGATGTGTGTTATGTTGGAAAACGACTCGCACTCAAAAAGCATGATCATTGCGTAAAGTTTTTCTTCATTTTTATTTTCATGTTCATTTTCATTTTCGTTTTCGTTTTCATTTTGAATTTGAGTCTAGTCTTCGCAATCGTCCAACAATATCGCCATTG
Source organism: Drosophila basisetae (assembly GCA_035041595.1). NCBI lineage: Eukaryota > Metazoa > Arthropoda > Insecta > Diptera > Drosophilidae > Drosophila > Drosophila basisetae. The sequence goes on from JAWNLB010000020.1 coordinate 3,709,435, forward strand.
TAGCCGCAGTGGCTGCCACAGCACCAGTGGCAGTGGCAGTGGCAGCCGCATGCGACCAGTTGAATTGAGTTGCGGTCGAGTTCGACGACGCCGTGTTATATTCAATTCAATTAAGTTCGATTCTGTTCAGTTGAGTTCAGTTTAGTTCAGTTCGCTTATGGCGCGCTCATAAAATGCCGGTTGGCCGTGTTGGCCGCGCCAGAATCGTGTGGCGCCCCAAATCCCCATCGCATCCCAACCCATCCCACCTCCGCTTCACCTCCCTGAAACAAAAAAAAAAAAAAATGAAACGTGTCCGGGATTTACGTTTTTTGTGCCACTTGCTGCGTCATGTTCATATTTGCAATTGAAATGCAATTGCGAATTGCGAGCCAAAATTGCAGAGGCGCCAGCAATGTAAAAGGCGAAAAGGCAAACAGGCGCAAGGACACCAGGCGAACTTCTTCTTCTTCTTCTTCCGCTCTTTTTTGTTGGGTGCATTATTATTGGATTAAGCGGAGCGCAATTGGAAAAGATGGTAAGTAAGCAGAACACAGAAAACGCAGCAATCGCAACAATTTAATGATATGCTTTAATTAGAATTTGAAAGCGCCTGCGGCGAGCTAAGCAAATTAGATGAAATATTTCAACAATTCAACCGAAAGTAAAACGCAAACAAAACACTCTCGGCTAATAATTAAATCAAACAATATGCAATTCGCTACTCTCCACACCACTCTCTCTCTCCCTCTCTCCCTCTCTCTCGCTCTTTGTCTGCCTCTATCTGTCTGCCATACCACAGGCTGCAGCATAAATAGAGACGCAGATACAATGCATAGATACATAGGATATATGTGTGCAGCTTATGCGCCCCGGTGCAGAAGCAACAATATTTGCACCTGATTTTAATGCAATGCTCGTCCTTATTGTTTCTACGCGCGCCATGCAGAAAACAAGTTAGAAGGCTCCCCACTCGCTGCAGAGATGAGCTCGACGGGGTGTATACCATTATGCCAGTAACTGGTTGCTAAATATTGAAATAAGTTAATACAATTCCAACAGTGGATGCACAACATGTCAGGGTATATTAGAAGGCCATGCAGGAAAACCTATAATGAAAAACAAATTGAAATAAAGGAATATTGAATTTTGCATATCTAACATTGAGTGGGAAAATGATAGAAACTAATAATCCAAAGTCTTTAGATTATTAATAGCAGATTTAACTCGATTTAGTGACTATTGCCTTAAATAATAGGCTTAAGCTAGTCGCACTGAAGCAGAATAATAGCAATGAATAATAATAACAGTAAATAGATAGATAATTATTATAAACTAAAATTTGGAGTATCTAACTCTATCTGAGTTGGGCCTATTTGGACAGCAGAACTAATCGGCTCTCGTCTGTTGTTGCTGATCAAGAATATATAATGGACTCGCAGCTTCTGCTTCTGCTTCTGCTTCTGCTTCTTCTGCATTTTGCCTGTTGCACACCACTCCACAACTTCATTATACCCTTTTTACCATTTTTAATGGGTTCCGGGGAATAATAACTGCATATGCCAGCTGCAGCTGTAGCCTCTCTTTCTATCTCTCTCTCTCTCTCTCTCTCTCTATCTGTGTGCGTGTGCATTTTTGTGTGTATTTGCTCAGTGGGCGGCCACGCCCACAAGGCACGCAGCAGCAGCAGCTACTTTTTGGAAACGTTATTTTTTTTTTGTTGCGCGTGCAATTTTTATGCGAGTTTTCTCGCACAATGCATGTGCACTTTTAATACCATGCAAAGTACACCTGCCTTACGTGTGTGTGTGTGCGTGTGTGTGTGGGCGAGTGTAAAACTTTAATTGGGACATCAAGTGGCCAGCACAAATGTATTATATGGGCTACCTCGCTCAGTGTGCGCGTGTGTGTGTGATTTGCATAATATTTTATTAAATTCTGATTAATTTTCTCGCACACACACATACACACAGAGAGAGAAAGAGAGAGAGAGAGAGAGGAAAAGAGTGTTGCGTGCTTTTGGGTGCATCCATACATATGCAAAATTGTGGCTCATAAGTTTGCAATTTGAACGAACAGCTGCCGGCAACACTTGCGATCAGCTCAATTAAAACGCACAAATTACGAATCAACGAACACAAACACACACACACAGACGCACAGGCACACATGTGTGTGTGTATATGTTTTTAGTTATTTTCAAGTATACGAGCTAAGCATTTTATTGCATTTTGCTGCCACATTTTGTCTGCCCTACATCCAATGCGCACACACACACACACACACACAAATATATATATTTATACACAAATATATGTGGCTGTAAGAATTTTACACATTTATTGAATTCTTTTCGGACAAATGGCTTTTGGGCGAGTTGTCCGCTTAATTGCTATTTGGTGAAGTCTGACGCATGTTATTTGTGTACATCTGCATAAAATGTAGATTTTATTACATTTACAGAGCATCCAATCAATAATTAATCGCATTAACATAATGCCATTCACATAGTGTCACTGTCAAAAGCCATTAGCGTGCCTGAAAGTACAATTTAGCGAGCGAGCAAACAGTTCTGTTTAGTAACATAAAAAGATATAGAAATTTTAATTGTATATAAATATTGTAGGGTCACGTTAACATAATAGCACCCACAATTTATCACTTGTAAGTGCCATTAGCATGATTGGAGAGTCAAGTATACGACACTGATAGCATTTCTGTTAACTAACATAAACAGATCATCACTTAATATTGAGAGCTATGTTAGCAGCACAGTTGTAGGTTAAAGGATTTCTCACATACTTCTGTACAAAAGTTGCATTGTATGTAAGCATTTTAGAGACACATGTGCAAAGAATGACAATTTTATTGACAATAAAATAAGTAATCGCATTAACATAATACCACCCACAATTTGTCACACTGTTAAATGCCATTAACATGTCTGGAGAGTCAAATATACGATTCTGTTGAGTAACATACAGAGATCTTGATGTAACATTGAGAGCAATGTTATGTGCCCCTTTGTGTGTTAAAGGACTTTTAGACTCACATACAAAAGCTGAATTGTATATACATTTTTTAATTAATTTGATTTTATACTAAAATGTGTGAATGCAAATTCTAATATATTTCTCTCAGCAACTCAATGGTATTTTAAAATGTATCATAATCTGGCCATGTTGCTGTTGGGAAATATATATATTTTTTAATAATTTTATTTGAGCTACATTGCAATAAACGCAACGAGACTTAAAATTGGAATTATGTACGTTAACAGTCTACACACACACACTTATATAAAAATATATATGTATATATACATGTATGTATACATATATGCATATATATATTTACATATTTATATTTGACAAACACAGCTAGACATAAAATATAGACATATAGACATTTGGACAGACAGAAATGACGCAAATCTTTATAATGCCATTCGCTCAATGTTGCTAATTTTATTTGAGGTGACACACGAGGCGGAATTGGTTTGTGCACGAGAGGAGAGCGCGGGAGAGGAAGATCACAACTCGAATGAGTGTTTAAATCCATGTGTGTGTGTGTGGAAAATATTAGAATAGCAAAAAAGTGAGCATATCTCAATGCGAAGACGTTGTTGTCTCTATTTATAGCCAACAAAAAAAAGAAGGAAAAAATACAGCAAGCAGAAATATTTAACATATAAAATAATAATATTTCAGCTGGCCAAAAAGTGCTTTTCAAATTAGTTTAAGATACATTTTTAAATGTGACAGTAGTGAGTGTTCTCTATAAGAAATTTGAAAAACAAACGACAGAAATATTTTGTAATTTGCTTGCAGCTGCTGTAAGCTAGCACAAATAATGAGAATCATAATTACAAAAGATTTATGTCACCCAAAAATAAAGAAAACTACTCGAAAAATACACATGAAATGCTCATAGTGGGGACTATATCTGATTGAGAATGCTTCCAGTGAATAAATGTTGTATACATATAACTATATATGTATGGAATTATATATGTTTTACATATAACTATTTGGCCAACAAAAAAACTGACATTGAAGCTGTTTGCAGCCGATGGAAACCATTTGAAATAATAAATATTTCACATATTTAATTTTTTATATATACATTTGGCAAACCAAATTCTATTTTTTTATGCAATTTGTTCAAAGCAAACGGGTTTAAACAATGCATTTTTGATAGCATGCATTTATTTGATTTAACCAATTCGAAATTATTGTTTGTTTTTGCGCTCAATTAGATTTTGGGCTCATTTATTTTAATATTTAGGTGCAATATACCGATTTGCAGCAAATTTATAAATGGAATTATGAATAAATATTATAAATATTTCGCGCTGATTTAAGCCATTATTAATTGAAGATGCAAATACCAATTAAATGGGCCATCAGCTTAAATAAATTAACTTATCTTATTGTTATTAATATACAACAAAAATCGCTCAACTCTGAATTCTCAACTACTGAAGGCATGACAATAAATTTTCAGCGTAATGTAGGGATTAAATTGTCATCAGGGGGTTCGATATTTAACCTTGTGTGTTTCTGGGTTTCTGTGTGTTGCACATTGCCGATGACATGAATATTTAAAATATATATGTATGTATTGTAAAGCGGAACTTGATGAGCCGGAAATGAGTCTTTCGACATTCACTGTAACGCGTACAATGAACCCCAAGTCATAAGTAATTCAAGGCAAAACACGAAACACACAACTCAAAACTCTCAAATGAATACCAAATTCATTTTACCAAAGCATTTGACTAATAAGTTATATTTAATTCTCTCTTATTTGCAGAACGAACAACGAACTACGATTAACGATTTAAATTAAGCAGAAGCTGGGGAAACACTTTAGAAGTAGAAGTAGAGCAGCAACAACAAATTGAAAGTCAATTGTTAAGTAGTCGATAAGTGGTCTAGTCTCTGTTTTAGTAACTTGCGCGCGCCAAACTTGAAATCTTCAAATATTTTTATCAACAATAATTTAAAAGTTTTTCGAGCACAAGCCGGACAGGACAACAAGCAGCAAAAGCTAAAAGGAAATAAACAGCAGAACAGAGAAGCAGCAGAGACTCAGCTGAAGAAAAGCCAAGCAACAACAACAGCTGAAACAACAACTGAAACAACAACAACTGAAACAACAACAACAACAACAACAACAAGAAAAATGGCTGCCGTACAGCGCAAACTTGTGCACAAGCAATTCAACTCACCCATGGGCCTGTACTCCCAGGAGAACGTGAAGGCAACGTTGAATCGCGAACTGAAGGCCTTCGGGGCCGACGGGTAAGTTCAGCTTAATGATTCCCATATACATTTAAATGCATAATTTCATAGAATACGGTCCAAAGCCAAAGACATAGCCAAAGTCAAAGCCAAAGCCAAAGCGTAAGCGAAAACGAAAGTGAAAGTGAAAGATGAAAGGCCGCCAGTAGTAACCGTCAAGATAATAACCAAAGCTGCTCCTGGCCAGAGATAGAGCAAGAGAGAGAGACTGTGCTCAACTAAGAGTTATCCTGCATCCTGTAAGATATCAGCAGTGTTAGCCTAGCATATTAAGTATCTACAGCTGGCATATATACAGCCTGCTGCTGACTGACTTGTAGTGTCGATAATGACTACTTCTGCCTTTACACAATCTGCTGACAGCCTTATTCTTGCTTTGAAACTCCTGCAGGGTATAATTATATAGCTAGAATGCTTTCGCTGAGCTCAAGAGCTATTAAGTCCCTAATAGGCTTACTGAGAGTAGTCTTACTTTTTATGCTAAATTGAATATATTTCGTTTTTGCTACTAACGAAATTTGTAGAGTTTAGCAATATATTTATATATCATCTGGAAGACTATATCTGTGTAATTGCTATCGAGAATCTATTCAGGTGATGACAGCAGCTATCGTAAAGAGGACATACTCGATCTGCATTCGTCATACTACAACTTACATTCCCAGCCAGATACTGACTCGATCAAGAATATATACGTATATATATTTGATGTGGCAACATGCTTTGTTCCAACAACAGCAGACCCGCTCGCCCCTTGGCAATGGATGCGGGGTATAAAAAGGGTGCCAAGGCTCTAAGACACAAGTCAGAAGCTTAGTTAGCTGCCCCGCACCCACCACATAAATAAAAAAAGGAAAAATTCTTTCGACATCCCAGGTAGCTATTACATCTTACATCTTGTATCTATTAGCCAAAGCTATAGCTGAGGCTGGGGCTGAAGCTGAAACTGCCTTCTAGCTGGCTGCCTGCACAGGTGCACAAGAGATGAGTATATAGAATATGCTGCACGTATATATATGCCTTAATGTATATATATGTATGTATATATATCTGGTGAATGATATAGCGCAACTGTGAAGCGCATTTTGTGCACTGCAGCGTAGCGCAAGCAGCGACGCCCCAGCGAGGCGCGCAGCGAAAACGACAACTGTTGGCGATTTGTAGTTGCAGTTGCTACTCAATTTGTATCTCACGCACACACACACACACACACACACACACACACACACACATGGATACACATTGAGAGCGTACAATTTAATTCGCTTGACTTTTAATTGTGATTATCAAGAGATAGACATAAGTAGCTACAACAACAGCAACAGCAACAACAGCAACAACCACCACGTCTATCTCAAAGATGCTGTGTACTTGAAATTTGTGTGTATGTGTGTGTGTGTGAGTGTGTAGTTGTTGCTGCCGCCGCCAAAATGGGCAACAACAAGCGCCCATTATTATCTCTGGCATTTGTGTGTTGTTAGCAAAAGTTTTAGTGTTGTTTGAATAAACCGGCCTAAACTGCGCCAAGTAGCTTTTCAGTTATACGGTGTCTATGCGTGCGACAAAACGTGTGCAACAAGCAGCAACAGCCAGCAGCAACAGCCAGCAGCAGCAGCAGCAGCAGCAAAAGTATCTTAACAATTTAATTAAAGAGCGCAAGTGAAAATAATCGTCCCGCGAAACGCAAACAGACTTTAAGCGCGTTCGCGTGTGCACACAACTTATCAAGTCTTTAGCTGCCAGCTCTTTGGGCCAACAAAAATAACAACAGCAGCAGCAACATTAAACAACAACAAAACTCCAGCGCCGCCTTTCACAATGTATGTTAATATGTGTCTACTAAAAAGATACATTTTATATAAGTGCTGAACAATACTTGAACGATCGATGACTCACTCGATAGAGTGTTGGGGGTGTGGTTGGCGGGGTTTATATCATTAGCAGCAATAACAACAACAGCAACAGCAACAACATTGTCAACAAACACAACAATTCAGGCGCCTAGCCAAAAAAGTTGTGATGCATCTTTTGACTGGCTGCCATTGCGCAAGTGACTCATGGTGGCTGCTCTAAAATGGACAGTGAAGCATCGCTACAGCGTATGGAAAGCATACGAAGTGCGCAAAGTATTTGTAATTAAGCTCAAAAAGTTCACATCAGGGCAAAAATCTAGCAGATATTATGTCCATAAACCACTTGAAAACTTGTTTGCAGGCGGAAGTTTTAAATATCAACACTTAACAATTGCGGAAATTGGCTATTAAATAAAATACCAGCTGCCAAACTTGATTTTCAATCCAAGTGCTTCAAAGAAGTGAAGTGCTCTTGTCGAATCAATCAAATCGAAACGCGTTGTGAAAAATTAAATGAACCTTTTGAAATGCCGCGGAGAACATAAGAATTGAACGAACTTCATATTTACTACGAGTTCAGAGTATTATGGCAGTTGTGCAGGGTATCTCAGCTATGGTAAACTCTCTCTCTCTCTCTCTCTCTCTCTCTCTCTCTCTCTTTCACAATCTCTCTCGTTCCCTATACGAATTTAGAGTATTTGAGCTGAACTCAAACTGAAAACTCTCAAGGATATCACGACTCTCTCTCTCTCTCGCTCGCTCTCTCGCTCTATATATATATTTCTGATTTTCTTTCGATGTTAAAGCTCAGACCAATTCTTCAGCCAAGAATTGGCTGTCCGACGTCAGCTGTATCTGGTTTCCTCTTATTTGATTGTGCTGAAATCAAAAACCTTTTAACATAAACAAAGTAAAAGCTGTTCTATTGTTCTATCTCTTTCTCTCCCTCTCTCCACTCTCTCTCTCTCTATCTCTGTCTCTCGCTATCTCTAATTTCAATTTTTTTTTGTGCCTAGATTTCGTTGCATATACAATTACATGAATAGAAAGAAGAGATTATTTTTTGTTGAACGTTTGCTTTAATAGGACTACATACATAAACATACACATATTCAGATATATATATAGAGAGATATATATAGAAAATATGAATTAGAATACAGAGATTAAGTGTGTTGTAACGTTTAGTTTGAGCAATACTTGAGCATTGTCATCTTGGTGCAGGCCTTGCGGCAACATTCGTCGACGACGCCACGCGACAATCGCCTGGTGGCCATTATGGAGTTCTGTGGCCAGGCCAAGCCAGTCTCGTCTCCATCAATGCCATTGCTAATCTCGTTCTGCTGCTGATGCTCCACATAGTCAAAGAGATCCACTGCAATGCCAAATAAAAAACTGGGTTAATCTCGATTCTCAGCTGCTGCTGCTGCTGCTTCTCACATGAGCCACGTTTTTGGTACTGAAAGGATTCGAAGCGACCCTGGCAGAAATAGTATAGTACATCCGATAGCTTGGAGCCGCAAGCCTGAATGCTGGACATAGCCGCCACACTGTTGAATGCCACCGGCAGCACCATCAGCAGCATCATTAGCATCGGCAACTGTTGAAGCTGTGTTGGTTTGCTTATTTTCGACATTATCTTTGCTTGTTGGATATTGTTGATATATTGCTGCCTGGTTAAATGCTGCACAGGATGTGGTACCTTCTCCTAGAGCAGCAATCGCTTTTATATCCAAGTTTGCTGGCTGCTGCCGCCGCTTGTCAGACTCGATTAGTTTTACCTGTGGTGCACGTGTTTTGGGTCAACCATACGTGGGTCGTACTAATTTATGCCCGAGACGATGGCGACGGCGACGGCGACGACGCGTGTCAAGTTATATATATATAAATATAATTAGAAGTAAACAAGACTCGAAAAAAAATGCAAAAATAACAACAACATCAGATTACCTTGGAATAAACGCAACAAAATAAATATAGAAATGTATGGGAATGAGAAAAAAAATGACAAAAAAGTAATTCTCTTCGACCGTGACAGGACTCGAACCTGCAATCTTCGGATCCGAAGTCCGACGCCTTATCCATTAGGCCACACGGTCTTGTTGAATTGATTCGTCTGGTTGCGCACTTAAGCGGTTCACAGCGCGCCAAAATGTGTTATTTATATGCGCAGCTGGCGCAAGCAGTGCGCACACAACGCAACAAGCAGTGCGACAGTCACACTCAAACTGTCAGGCAGTGCTCACACAACTGTAATGACGGCAGAATTTCTATTTTTAAACAGTTGACACGAATATCTTTTTCATAAATTCAGATCCACTTTTAAAACTCAAGTATCTGTCTCTCTCTCTCCCTCTCTCTCTCTCTCTCTCTCTGTGAGTATTCCGCAGCTGGAAAGTGTTTATGTTTAAATTTAAATAAATGGTTGGCCTATGGCTATCAGGTAGACAGCAAAGAAAGCGCAAATTTGTTTTGCTTTTATGTCAGAACTTGGTCAAAAATAGGGCGATTTTTATGATTTATGTTATATTTTGTTATGGTTTAGATTTTAGCATCTGGTTTTTAGTTTATAAATTTAACCTGTACTTTTTGTAGTGTAGAAAATGTACAAAATTAATATAAAATCATCAACGTTGTCTGCAATTTGTGCATAACATCAAAATGATTTCAATTTGGAACAATTTAGAAAATGCAAGCTTGTTTTTCAATCAAAATTGACCGAAATTCAATTTAAGCATTCTCACATTTCTAGAGTTATTCTCTGAAATTGGCTTATCTCTGGCAACGCCAACCTCGAAATGGGTCGCTCTTAAAAGCTCATCATAATTATTTGTTGACACATGTGCGGATTGCTGATGGAATTTTGTGTACTTAAGCTGATTATTAACTCATTTCTAACTAACATGTTGTTGTTTTAATTCATAGGATTGAAATCGACGATCAGATCACAAAACCTTTGAATCTGGCCAACTCGGCTGTTCTGCGTGCCGTCGAGGAGGAGGAGCAGCAAGTCAAATGTGGTAGGTCAACAACAACAGCAACAACTTCTCAATTGGTGTTTGTATTTTTGTTACAGTGTATGAAACAACAACAGCAACATAGAGAAACCTTGTGTTAGACATTCAACAAAACTATGCCACGCCCACGCCCACACACACACACTCACACACACACAGACGCCTGCGTCAAGTGTTTGCCGTCTAGACTTAGTATGAATAATAATCGCTTTAATTACATCATAATCCTTAAGCACGTGAGTTTTTCGCTAATGCGCGGCAGAGTCGCTCGCGTCAGCGGCACGCGGATTGTGGCAATCAGTTGGAGGCGCCACATCATCCGCTGCATCAGCAGCTGCTGGACCAGATCAAGGCACAGTATCTGAGTCATCAGCATGATATCGTCATTGATCGAGACACCGTGTTGCGCATCAATCGCTTGTCAACGTCTCGCCGTCATCTGCTCAGGCGGGATCACAGCTGGCCACCAGTGGAGCAGCTGGCAGGAGCAGCTGGAGCAGGAGCAGGAGCAGGTGTCATTGCGTCACCCTCGCACAGCATCGATGTGCTGCGCGAGAAATTCAATAGTCCCACACGCATTGTGGAGCTCTCGCCGCGAGAGCAGCGCCAGCAGCGACCCAGAACACCCAAAATGGAAGAACAGCTGCAGCTGCAGGAGGAGCAGGCAAATCCCACGCCACAAGCGAAAGGTTTCTCTGCACCTGAGACGAAAGCAGCTGATGCTGATCTGGGTTTGGTGGCGCCCAAATGCGAGTACTACGAACAGTTGATGCAACAGCGCCCAAAAACAGCCACGCCCACACGCCCACGACTCAAACGGCAATCGTATTCACTGGAGCGTGGACGGGCACGCAAACGTGGCATGATCTTGAGTGGTGCCCCAGAGCTGCCACCGCCCAAACCACGAAATGGAAGTGTTGCTGGCAAAGGCAGTGCGAATGGAGGGGGAAATGGAAGGGAGAACCGAAGTGGAAATGGGAGTGGAAGTGGAAGTGGTACACCCAAAGTGCAACGACGCAGCATCAAATTGGCCACCGAGCTGAAAATCTGTTATGACGGCGACAGCGAGGAGGAGCCCAAGGTCAGCGAGAGTCGCAAATGCACAGATGACATCGATTTGGAAGCGTTGCCGCTGCCCGAGACACCAAAAGCAAAGAAGACAGTTGCCACAGTTGCCGCATTTGGCACAGCTGCCACCAAGTCGATGAGCTTGCCAAGAAAGCCAGCAACGGTAATTGACAGCAGCCTGGCACTTAAACAGCAGCAGCAGATGGCTCTAGCGCTGGCCACAATTGGTAATGCAACGTTGCAACAGCAAGCTGCAAGCTGTGAGCACATTGTACCCATAACAGTTCATGTTGAATCTGCTCGGCAGATGTACGACGACGCCTGCAGCTATCTGCAACAGGATCAGCAGCAGCACAAGATGACGACAATTAGCAGCACTAGCTCCGATGAGGGCAATCAGCCTGCCACATATGTGAGTGCCACCAGTGGCATCAAGCTCCAGCGGCAGGAGAGTGCACCCAAAGCACCCCAACCAACCAGTAATGCTCCAAGTATACCAACACCTCCGCCACTGCCGCCTCCATCTCTACTGCTGCGCGCCAAGTCACGCGAGGATGCGAAGGAGGCGAGGGCTGCACAGGATAAGCGACGCCAGGGCGGCATCTTTGGCCAGGATCTGCAGCATGAGGCGCATGTGGAGATTGCTCAACTGGAGGCGAAATATGTGCACATCCAGCAGTCGATAACGGAGCATCTGCGTCAGATTGATGCTTACATGGAGAATGCGAAGACGGCGCTGCAACGCACAGTGCAGGCCACACCAATAGAGACGGCGCCGGCAAAGCCAATCAAAGCACCACTCAGCACTAACAGCAACAATGAGTCCTGGGATATGTTTGCCTCGCGCCAGTCTCCAATCCTGGCCGTTGAGAGTCCCTTGCAGGCTATACTACGGCAGATTTATTGCCGCGCCGCTGGCATACAAGTGTCGACCAAGGATCAGGAGGAGGCGACAACGCCACTCGAAGCGCTTCAAGTGCCCGCCGAGAACGTGCCAATTGTGGAGCGTGCTCTGGAGGACCTGCACAAGATTGCCGTGGCTTTGGACGGCGACGAGCACACGCTGCTCCATGTCGAGCATCAGACGACGCCAATTGCAGCGCGGGCTCAGCACGTACTCATCGATGAGGAGGAGCGCGAGGGGGCGGATGGTGAGCAAGCCTCGCACGTGAGTGTCAAAGAGGAGAACGAGAAGGAAAAGGAAAAGGAGGCAGAGAAAGAGGCGGAGCAGACAGTGGAGGATTTCAGTTTGGACTACAGACATGTGTCGGATGTAATTGCCAACTATGAGCAGCTGTCCACGCTAGGCAAGACAAGTGCACCAAATCGCCAGGACCTGATGCTGCTGACTGCAGACAAAATGAAAGCCACAAATCGGCAAAACCAGCAGCAAAATAGCCAAGAGGAGTTATCGCTGCTTAAAGGCAAGGAAAGCGAGCAACGGTTGGACACAAAAGCAACTGAAATTGGCATCGAATGTGAACAGAAGGAGGAACAGTTGGGACACGAGCAGGAGCGCAAAGAGGAGCAGGTGCGAAAAGAGGAACAGAAGCGAAGGGATGAACAGGAGAGGCAAGAGGAGTTAGAGCGGCGGCAGGAACAGAGGAGAAAATTCAAGCAGTATCTGGAGCAGGCACAACTGCTGGTGAGGAAGCAGGAGCAGGAGCGAACGGAGGAGCAAAAGGCATACGAGAAAGATGAGGAGAACGAAAGAAAGAAGCGAGAACAGTTGGAAGAGCAGCAAAAGAAGGAGCAGGTGCAGGCCAGAGAGAAGCAGTTGGAGCAGCAGCAAAGAAAGGAGCAAAAGGGTAAGAAAGAGGAGCAAGAAAAGGCAGTCAAGGAGCAGCTGGAGGAGCAGGAAAGGGAGCAGCTCAAGCAACAACTGGAAGTTGAGAGAAATGTGGAAAAGGAACCGGAGCAAATAAGAGCCACAGAAGCTACCCAGACGGGCAGTCCCGGCTGTGCACACGAGGCACACACAATTGCCGGTGTGGATATTAGTCGCAGCAGTCACTGCTCGATTTGTGGCGAGTGTCGCGACTCGCCACACGGCTGGGGCAAGCTGACCAAGGCAGATCAGTGGCGCTTCGATAATCTACAAAATGAGCCGTTGGCCAATTACAAATCGACGTATGAGATACGGAGTCCTTACATCTCCCGCCAGATATCCTGGGAGGATGCACAGCAGCAGCAGCAGCAGCAGCAGCAGGAACAGCTGCAATCAAAGGATTCAAAGAAGACCTTGCAACGCCAGCGCAGCGAAATTGAGATTGTGACCACACCGGCAGCAGCTGCCACACTTGCTGCACTTGCTCCACCAGATGCCAAAGATTGGCAACTGAGTCGCTCGCCGAGTCCGTGCCCGTTGCGCAAATATCCTGCACCGCTGATTGACACGGCGCAACGTTGCAGCTCCCCCTTTGGACTGAATGCCGTGCAGCTGAGATCCTCTCCAACTCCAACTCCAGCTCCTGTGGAGGCCAAGTATAGCCATGTGCCACAGCTGGAGGGGCATAATATTGGTTTACTCGTGCGCACCGCCACCGAACCGTTGCAGCTGTGCATGGCCAGTTCATCGTCGCTGCTGGCTGCCACACCGCCTGCCACGCCACGCTGCAACTCGCAGCCGCCGCCCTTTGAGTTCCTCATGCAACATGGCCAGGGAATGCAACCCGAGGCACCCAGTTACAGCAGCTCCCACATGGATCTGAGCGGCTTCAAGTCGCTCGCAGGTGGCGAAGATTTGCCGCAATCCACTCGCGATTTCAGCGTTAATCGTTGCTTTGATAATGCTTCGCCACGCCCCTATGTGGGCATCGAAGGTGCGTCTGAAAAAGCCCCAGGTGACGTGTAACTTTCTATGTGGCATGCCGAGAAGTACTTCCCGTAATGTGTTTCCTTCTGTCAGTGAAAGTGCTTTTGTGAACAGGGTTTACCCTTAAGGAATGAAACAGTGAATTATTCCATGGGGTTATTTGAGATCTTAGTCGAGATCTTTTTAGACTTAATTAGATTTCATTTGCCTATAAGTATTAATTGGAGTTCCTTTGGGACCTAATTGAGATTTCCTGGTTTACTTTGCGAACATTTAAAACGCTTTTGAAGTAAGGCATGAACTGTGTCTTCATTCAAAAGTTCATATCTTAAATTACGTACTGAAATTAATGAACTTTTTATTCAGGCAACCCTAGCAGTAACTTCAACTTACTAACTATCCTCAATAGATTTGAAGCTTATCGGAAATCAGTTGGACATTTCTCCATAGTTAAAGAGCATTTCTGATGTTGAGTAATTTTTAGTTCGCGTGTCAAGTAAGAAAATTCTTGTTGCATGGTGTAAAACCTTCTCTATAACAACTACAAATAACTAACTAAATTCAATTCAAAAGATTTATATTCGAAAACCTGAGCATATGTTGCAAAATTCTTTGTTATGTACCCAATTGTCAGAGCGATAACTAATTATTCTTTATGTTATTTATAGTATGGCTGAGAAATTGACAGAAAGAAAGAAACAAAGACAAAAATATTGAAAGAAAGACGACAGATTTCAAAGATAGCCAGCCAGGTGGTTTCAAGGCACAGACTGGGTCGCAAAGATTGAGGAATTTCAAATGCGAAGATCGAACTATTTATATATATTTATTAAAGGTTATTCCGCATGATATATTATTAGAGTTGCTCGTAATTGAAAGTTGCACGGAATACTTTTTAGAGCTAGCATTTTTCTTTCTTTTCTCTTGCAATTCGGAATACAATAATAAATAAAGCGTTGGCAGGCATTCAATTGATGCAAATTTAACACCTTGTATTCCTCTAGATACATTTATAGCATTGTTAGTCATTCAAATCAAAGGGAACTTCACAAATAATGTTTACAAAGAATCTAAATCTCGAATTCCACTCGGAAAACTCATTGAAATATTAGTCACAAGTAGTTTTGCTGTACAATTTCATTCTGAATCAATGTGTGTGTATATTCTATGGTCTAAAAGTATTATATATCAATCCAAATCGAAGCTGATGGGTATTTGATCCATTTCCCCCCACTTAACTATTAGTCACAGCTAATATTTTTGTGCACATTCATTAATTCTATTTTGTATAATCCTTTTGTTTTATCTATGAAGACAAATCCATGCTAATGCGTCTCATTCCTCAGACTTACACTTATCTTTGATGGTTGGCAACCAGAGGAACATAATTCATGTACATAAATATGTTGTTTAACAAGCGTATTAGACATCTATTTGTTTATTCATACACTAGATAAATATCTTTGTAGTACATAATGTGTGTACTCTTACAGGATTGCCAATTATTTGAATGTGCCAACATATGTCGTACACCTGTGCGAACACGTTTAAAAACAGATTTATTTAACACATTATTGTAAGGGACAGTTTGTGGTTTAATTTTAGACACGCCAACTAGTCGGGATAGATAGATGGCTATGGATCGGCTATATATCTTGCGAGCTATATACACACGCTTGACTCACGACTCTTTTGGCGACAAGTTTGAATTTGTTGACCGCCCACTTGATTTGCGCTTTGAGCGAACATTAGCCATAATGCCAAATGCTACTTTGCATACGATCCGATTTACAAACGGCAATCTATAAGCGATTTATATAATTGCAAAGCAGAACAAAAGCAATGAACAACATCATCTATACAGAACAAGTATTCTTGTGGGTGTAGGTGTCTCTGTGTGATCCACACCCTTGTGCAGCATTTCAAGGTGCGGCACAAATCGATGGTGTAAACAAAGCTGAAGCAGAGGCAGAAGCAGAGGCAGACTGAATCAGAGAAACAGCTGCCTTGGATAGATAGTGAAGCATCATTAGCAACAATTTAAATTGCATGTATTTAGCGCACAGCGATTTTCACCATACACCACAAGTAATTTTCTTTTTGCGAAAAACACACTCATACGCACACACACATCGACACACACACACACACACACAGACACACACACTTGTGTTTATTCTCGCACTCTCTATAGAGGCACACACACACAGAGCAATAGAGACACCCATACTAGCGAGGATTAGCTTTCGGATTGTGTGATTTGTTGGCGTGTCGAATAATTCTCCTTAGCATTTTTGGGGGCTGGCTCACTTAGTAGCATACATCGAAGGCACAAAGATAGCGGCGCGGCCAACGCGAACGAAGAACGAACATTCGACATAGAACTTAGAACATAGCAAATTAAATTCAAATTGATTTTCATCAACATTTCTTTCCCCGTTATTTTTTGTTTTTTGCAACGATCAATACACGAAATTCGACAAGTTAAAAAAAAGGGAAGCTTATAAATAAATAGAAATCAAATATATTCGAGGAATTGAAACGAAACGCGCGCCAGCTGAACGAATTCTTGTTGCCAACCAATTAACGAATATAAATATATATTGAATTGAGTTTCGTGTGGTGTTCCAAAGCAACAACCTTCGGTAAACAAACGCATCAATTAATTAATTTGCATTTGCATTACATAACGCTTGGCGTTTCTTCGCGCTCTGTGTGTGTGTGTGTATCCAAGCAGCATCTATAATTTTTCACACACACACCTACATATTAGTTGTTATTTTATACCAAAAAAAAAATAATTAAAATCAAAAAAATAAGCAGAACGAAAAATAAAATTTATTTTTACTCGCGGCGCTCGATCATAAATAAAGTAGCCAGCTTATATAGCTAGCAGCTATTAAATAGAATTTAAAGAAAATACAACCCAACACAATACAACACAACGCACTCCAACCCAACACACACAAAATGGGCGCCCAGTGGAGACTTATTAACCAAAACTACAAGAATATGGAGGGTAAACATTTTACATTTATTCCAATTACTTTAATGCTTATTTTCTCTACTTTTAACTGTAGCAAGCAACAATAATAACAATAATTGTGCTTGTTTTTGTGGAAATTTCATTTACTAGCAACATTGTTGACCAGCTGGCAAACTGTGTTCATCATCATGTTGCTAGAACAGCAACCACAACTGCCCTATTCAAAGGCAACAGCCCTTAGTTAACAGTTTGGCAACATCCAGAATTCTCTTATTGGACAGGAGTAGCTTGGCAATATGTTAATGCAACAAAATCAACAGCAGCAACATGCAGTGTTTCAACTTGTTGCTTTGACTGCAAAATTCCCTTATTAAACGACAACATGTTGCTTCAATAACAATAGAATTTCTCCTATACAAGAGCTTGACAACATGTTGCTTAAAGAGCACTCTCGATTCGCTCATTCAACAGCAACAGCTTGGCAACATATTGCTTGCAGAAGAGAATCAGCTCGCCTATACAACAGCTTGGCAGCATGTTGCCCACGCAATCCTTACACTACTCTCAATGCAGTAGCAACATGCAGTTTTGTAACATGTTGCTCGCACAACACCCACAATTGTCAAGGTATTTTACCTATAAGCAATGCTGTCATCAAAGATGGTGTTTGTTGTTGTTGCTCTAGCTATTATTGTTGCCGCTGATGCTGTTGCTGCTGTTGCTGCTATTGCTGCAAATAGTTCGCTTTTGAATCGGCTCGTCTAAATTTAGAGGCAATGACTACAGCCAAGAAACAAACAAAAAAAGAAACAACAACAAGAACAACAGCGAATGATTTGCAATTCGAAATTAAATCAAATTTCTCGCACTTTTCATCTTCTTCTTATTCAGTTGTCTTCAGTACGTGGTTTCTTTGTGTGTTTTATTTGCAAATTGTACACTTTTAATTGGCTTAAATCATTTTAAAATTATATGTCTTGCACTCAATCTTTAATATTTCTTTTTCCCCTCTATGCACATATGTGTGTGTGTGTGAGTCTCTTTGCATACCAAGGCCAACAAAAAAAAGAAGAACGCCCACGTCGGTGCGCGTGGCCGCATTTTGTTGAATGTCTCTGTCTACCAGAGCTCTATGTACAGTTCGACGTGTATATATACATATGTGTATATACATAATTCATCATCATATACGCAACAACAAACAGTTGCTAATGCATCTCTCTCCCTCTCTCTCCCTTTCTTGCTCTCTCTCTCTCTCTCTTTAGGGTACAAGCGTGTCGCCTGGCCGCCAGCATCGGAGGAGCGAATCGTGCGTGAATTTACGCCACAGCCGCAAACGCAGAGTCCGGCTCCAGGCACCGGTGGCTACTATCCACAGTCAGCTGCAACTGCCCCCACAGCCCCCGTTCCCTCGCATCAGCCATCGAATGCTGCTGCACCACAGGTAAATTGTGCTGCCTGCCTCAAACAGATACTTGATATTTTGTATATATACAAACACACCCACACACACACACACACACACACACACAAATAAACAGCAATCTATTTTAGTTGAATTTATCAAGTTTGTAAATATTGTGTATATTGTAAATATAATTGTAACCGTAACTGCAACTGTCATTTGGGTAAACTGGTGAGGCGCACATCTGTAAATATATATTTAAAACACACACACACAGCACACTCACACACACATAGACACATGCACATAGTCCACCTAACAGAGAAAACTCACTGCGAAAATTGCAGGGTCCCATTTATAACAACGTTCAGCCTCGCAACCAACAACAACCAATACAACAACAGCAACAACACCAGCAACAACCCACTCAGAATGTATATGGCCAAGAGACTACTAACTATGCGACAAATGGTTACGCACCAGCAACAGTTGCACCCACCCAAAATACCTACCCATCTAATAACTATAACTATCCCCAACAACAACAACAACAACAACCCATCCAATACACACAGGCTCAGTTCAATAGACAGCCCTCGAGGGAGCCTGCACCTGCAACTGCAACTGCTGATAACCAACAATACGCCCAATACCCACAGCAGCAGCAGCAGCAGCAACCCCAGCAGCAATATCAACCATCTTATCAACAGCAGCAACATCAACCCACTCATCCCCCCCATAATGTGGGTGGTGGCTGGAAGCATATAGGCGCACCGGCGCCGAAGGCTCACAATGATTTCACTGCTGGTGGCGTTGCACCCGCAACCAATGCCTATCCGAACTATCAGCAACAGCAACAACCGCAACAACAATATCCACAACAGCAACAACAACATCAGCAACATCGACAATATCAACAGCAGGTACAAGTTTGGCTGTATGGATTTATTGTCTGGCTTTGCCTGGCATTGGCCCCGATGCAACAAAAACTTTTGCTGCTGCTGTCTCTACTTTCCACATAAAGTTGAAAATCCCCTTTTCCCACGCCATCTAACCGACTAACAATTAGTTGATAAACACGTTTATGCGTGGTGCACAATACGCGAATTGACAAGTTGAGTAAAGTACTAAGAAACAGTGAGTGGCTGATTAAGAATATATATACGAGGTGTGTTCAAAAAGTATCGCGAATTTTGAATTTTCGCGGGTTACGTATAATCGAATTTCGATTTTTTTGTAGCGTTATGTTGGTACTCTTGTCTCTCACTTATGCCGACAAGCTCGGCTTCGAAGATTGGAAAAACCGTTGGCACAAGTGTATAATATCTCATGGGGATTACTTTGAAGGGGACAAAATAGATATTCATGAATAAATAAATAATATCTGAAAAAACGCAAAATTCGCGATACTTTTTGAACACACCTCGTATATATGCTATACTCGTATGGGGTAGGAGCTGCTACTCTTACACAACTTTATGATACTTTTTACTTATTTAATTAAGTGAAGAGTAGAAATGCAATCGATGCAATCATCTTATTGCATTCCTAATCGCATTTAGAATGCATTCAAAGCAGAATGCAAAATAATTCAGTCGCCGATAGCAGCTACAATGTCACATGTAATCCTCTCTTTAGTTTTGGTACTTTCTATGCAGCAGCAGCAAGTCATTTTTCATTCACTTTGCAACACACACAAAAAATAAGAAAGAAAATCGGAAGTAACAACTTTAAAGGGAGCTTATCTCTCTCCTCCCTCTCTCTCTCTCTTCGTCTCTCCCTTTTGATTTTAATGCAGCTGGCTGCACTTGCCTAGCAAACACTTCAAAAACAATTACACGGCAATTAAACACATTTCAAACACTTTACGAGCACTCATTGCACAAAATGAACACAATTTAAGTATTATTGTGCATTCTGACTGCTGGCTATTATTAGTATTGGAATTGTGCCCTCTCTCTCTCTCGCTCTCTTTTCTGGTTTATTCAGACTCATTACAACTTGATTGTCAATTCACGTAAAATACGCCACATGTAAATCTTAACATTTTATTTAGTGCACAACTCTACACTCTAATAAATAGTTGTGTACTCTTCGTAGGCCATATCCTTATTATATCCTTGCTTATAGATATATTCATACAAATGTAAATATTACTTATCCATTGTAGTTGCCATTAACCAAAACTATCACTCTTTCTTTCTCTCTCTCTTTCTATATATTCTGCTCTGCTTTTTCTATGCATAAATTTTAGCTGTAAACTGCGCCACACGCTGCTAATGCTTACTGAATGTTTACAGAAATAAAGTCCTAATCCCCAACTGCCTAGCTAACTAACAATGCCATTTCTAGTCATTTTACCTTTAACTGTACAATTGTCTTCTTTCTCTCTTTACTTGGACATCTGTGATTTCTGTTAACTGAAACTGTTACTGTTACTGTTACTCTAACTGTAACTGTAACTGTCTGTGTTTATCTGTTGCACCTGCACCCAAACCAACCACCAACCACCAACCAACCAACAAACACATCCATAACCTTGGCACCTGAAATCCATGACTCGCATGTTTTTGTACCACAACAACTACAACAACAACAGCCGCAGCAGCAACAATATCGTGCACCATCCTACGATAGCCATCAACAGCAGCAACAGCAATGGCAACAGCAACAACAGCAACCACAGCAACAGTTGCCACCACAGATGCAACAATATCAGGCTCCCTATCAGACGTCGCCATATCAGCCACAACAACAGCAACAACAACCATCCTATCCACAGCAAAATGGTGGCGCTAACTATGCTCAACCGCAATACAATTCTTATTCGCAGCCACAACAGCAACAACAACAGCAGCACCAGCAGCAGCAGCAGCAACAGTTGCCCTACTCGCAGGATCAGACAGATCAGCAGCAAGGCTATCGTGGCGCCAGTCCTGGCATCATCACGCTGCGCAAGGAGGCACCCGTCTCACAGACACCCCAGCCTGTCTACACTTCGCAGCCGGCCGCCGTCAGCTATCAGGGTATGTTGCGGTTGCCCATATTGAATGTGGCAGCTTAATAACCAAGTTGATGCCTTGCAGGAGGCAGCAAATTGCGCGGAGATTTGAAATGGCCACCGCAGGAGTACAAGGAGGCTGCTGTTAAGGAAAACGAGGAGCGTCGCTTGTTGGCTTTGGGCCCCGTCTGCCGTCCCCGAAGGGTCAATCGTGTAAGTACGGCACGCTATGGAGAGGTACTCGTATAACACTTTCAATTATATAATACGAAATACTCAATATTTGTGGAACTCTGATAATTCACAACTATCTCAGCTAAGCTCAAAATAGTTTAATAGTTTATTCATATATTTCCTGACAACTCCTCCGAGAGTTAAGTAAAAAGTGCTCATTTTCCATCTGACTTTTTTCTGATTTCGAACTTTGTAAGTGAAAATGTAGTGCTTGGATCTGAAATATAGCTCATTTGGAATCAGACTAGCTAAATATTTGTATAATTTAAGTAATTTTCATATAATATACATTTTTATATTTGTTGTTTGTTTGCAGTTAAGTCCTTTAAACTCAGACCTATTATAACACATTCAAAACGCTATAACTGTTACAATTCCCAACCACTCCTTTTGTCTTTCACAGGACTACACATCCTTCTTTGCCAAACACCAGCTGAATAACGGTTATCCCAGCTACAAGGTGCCACCAGGCACTCAACATATGTTCGGTTAAGTTGGCGTCTGAATGGAATTGCAGCCGTAACCCAAACTATAGTTGCACAAAGAAGGAAAATCAAAAACAAAAAAAAATGAAAGAAGAAAGAAAGAAAATGTATATCAATGGAACCCACTTCATATAATACTAAAAAAGAAACGATCATGTCTATGTTACTAAAACGAAAACTAACGAAATGAAACTTTATACTATACAAAACTAAATATGTATATTGTTATACTAATTTTAAAACGCAACTAACAAAGCAACTTTATATACGTATCTATCTACCTATCAATCTATCAATCTATTTATCTATCACTCTATCGATCAATCTATCTATCTCTTATTATTTATATAATTATGCCAAACGAAACGATTATCAGGGTACGAAGTACACCCGGTACTTCTACAAGCACTTTAGAGCTCACATTTCACAGATTAGACAAATGAAATCGGTTTTATATGAGCGCTATATGTGTGTGCAATACATAATATAAATATATTATTTTGAATGCTGCATAGATATTGGAGCATATGCATAACATAAATACACAAATACTTGAAAAGTATGCCTTTATGTTTTTGCCAAATTTATAAATAAATAAATATATTCTTAAGTTGAAAATTGTACTAGAACGAGACTAGCAAGAAACGAGACCTAGCAAATGAAAAACGGATATGATATGGAAAATGAAACTTTGTTATAATTATATTATTTGTAAAAATCCACAAAAAAAAAAAAAATAACGAACTAACATAACTATCAAAACTATTATTATATATTTATTCGCAATGTTTTGCTATATAGACCGATCGGGAAGCCTCGCCTAGAATCACGCCCCACAGGCCTCGATTTAGTATGATATGCAGTGGGTTAGTTAACTGTAAATTGAATCGATAAAAGTAAAAATGCCCTCATATCATATTAACTCTCGACCTCAGGTTAGATTTCTAGGCGCTGCTTTTGAATCGTGTCTCATTTGTTAAACTAGTTTGAGTTTGCTTGATTTTTTGTCTATATACATTTACGATTATTTTTATTGTTAACGAGCATATGAAAAAAAAATGTCAATGAACCGTTAAGTAAGCTATATGAATATGCAAACACAGAATCACGGCAGATACTATCGTGAGTTTATCGTACACACTACAAGCATAGATACACGCATACAGACATGTCCCAACATGTTACTATCTCTGGGGGATATCCTTAGGATCGCATATCAACCAGTTTCCCGCCGGCAGGCAATATAAAGTATGAGGATGCCTTTGCCTGTTGTTTCTAGCGGGGAGTTGAGTTTTGTGCGGTTTCTAAGGCGTCCGCTCAGATGACTCCCAGACTTACTTAAAACAATAACAACGAAAAACAAAACAAAATAACAAAATAACTGACTAAACAATGAAAGGGATTTACGTTATGTATACACAATCGTGCGACAATAACAAATGAAAACTATGAACACTGATAAATCAAAATAAATGGCAAGTTTCTGAATACTCACGACGAGAGAAGGATAAGTGTGTTTTCTATCTTGGTGTTTGGGTTATTTGGGTTTTTACAAAGGATTTCACATTGCTCTTTATTGAAACTTTCGTTTTTGCATCGCTAAAAACTATTATATTCACAATAATAATCGTAATCGTAATTATAATAGTAATAGTAAATCGCACATATTGGTTTAATAAATAACTAAAAGTAAGGCCAAATCAATTTTCATTTCATCTCATTCACAATTTTACCAACAAGTTGTCCTCCTTGTAGTTTTTCTCGTTACGCTCACTTCTCCATATTCTTCTGTTTCGTATTATTATTGTTATTGTTATTATTTTTATGTTTGTGGCACTTTTGTGTGTAGGTGTTTAGAAATTAAATTTCCACTTATTGAAAATTAAATGCAAATCAATGCGTTATGCGTTGGAGGAGGTCGGACAAATAGTTTAGTTATAATGTTATTCAATTGGAAAAAATCAGATCTATAGACATTAACTACATAATATAACACTACAAATTTTCATATTTACTCATGCATATGTATTAATTATCATGTGCAATCATTGTTGTAAAATATTTTTTTAGCTACAAGTTGCTCGAATTTTGGTTTTCTTCGTATTCTTTGATGGAAAGCACATTTTAGCGAAGGCTGCTAAATTGAAATATATATATATATACGATTGAACCTTGGCCTGATAAGTTTAAATTCAATTCATCACGACAGTAGAATTCAATTAAGTTTCGCGCACAACATTAACATCAACAAACAACGTCAGTTAAGAGCCGAGCCCCGTGTACATCTTGAGTTGCATATTGCTTTTAATTCTGAGTTGGCT
Organism: Drosophila basisetae; assembly: GCA_035041595.1. Lineage (NCBI taxonomy): Eukaryota > Metazoa > Arthropoda > Insecta > Diptera > Drosophilidae > Drosophila > Drosophila basisetae. The sequence goes on from JAWNLB010000020.1 coordinate 3,733,905, forward strand.
CCAGATCCATATTGCTGATGCTGCTGCTCGGGGCACTTGCACGGGCAATGGCACTGGCGGACGCGGATGTTGTGGCTTTTGGACTCGACTCTTGTTTCGAGCTGCTGGAAGTGGAGGCGGTGCCCTGAGCTGACCCAGAAGCCGAAGGAGCTGCATCATTATCAACATCAAAGTCATCCTCCTCCTGTATCAGCTTGCGCGCCAATTTCACAGCCTCGAATTCACGATAATGCGCCTTGCGACGCCGCTCGAATTCACGACGTCGTTCTGAAAGAGAATAAACGAGTTAAATGTATATTTAATTGATGTTCAATTGATGCTTACGTCGCTCCTCTTCGCTGAGGGGCTGGTCATCGCCGGAAGAACCTTCGTCGTCAATGCTTTGGGAAGACTGTTGTGAGGTGGCCGCAATGCGTAGTCTACAAATGGAATATAAAAAAGGACACTTAGTGAATGCTCAGCTGAATGCTTATATAGCGTAATTAAATACTTCTCCACCAGCAGCTCGGTGTCCAGTTCATCCCTGTTCGGCCCCTGTTCCGTGTAGTTGTATGGTGTTTTTGGCTCATCGATTTTCATATGGCCATAATCCTTATCGGCCGGATGAAACGTTTGCAGCACATTCAGCTCATCAAACTTGGCACTTTTGCGAAAACTGCACAACAAATTGGAAAAGAGAAACTACTTTAGTCATTGTTGTTATTAGGAAAGGTTAAGGTTAACCAAGGATTTTGGTTTTACCTGGCGCCCGACTTGTCAAAGCTGCGCGAAGTCTTTAAAATGCCCTTACAGGGCAGCTGTGGACTGGGATTGTTTTGCATCTTGATTTGATCTCTCACTAGCTGGAAATATATACGTATACAGATTAACACACACAAGCAACCACACACTCACACACCCAAAAAAAGTTAATTTGAATATTTGCACAATTACGTCAATACAGTAATTTGTTAGCGGATGAATCACGGCGTATAACAGTAAACAAATGGCATTATGGGCTTAAAGTGCGGCAACATTGTTGAGAATGGCAATTCGGATAAATTCGCGGCACTTACGACACCTTGCAGCAGTTAAATGCTGCCCTTGAGGGGGGTCGCCTGACCAGCCAGCCACCCACTGGGGGGAGGGCAGCTGCCACCCACCGGGGCTGTTGCCGACGCCGCCTTAGCATGTGGCATTTGCAACGCCCTTTACTTTGGCCTTTACTGAACATGACATGACCTGGCATTGCTGACTTTCTCTTTATCTATTGTTTTCGTTGACTTTTATGCACAACTTACATTGTTTTTAGGGTTTTAGAAACCAAAATGCTGCAGCTGTTTTTCTTTTTTTGGTGTGGGGTTATTGCAATGTGCAATTTTGCGTCTCACAAGTAAATCACGAGTGCGTTTCGAGCTGACCTTTGCGGTGTACTTAATTTGATTATATTTGATATAGTTTATAACGTGCGCCAAGAGTTTTAACGAATTAGCGCTTTTAATTTTGATATTTAACTTATTTATATGTATTATTGTTAAGAGTGCGTCTGCTTAGAGGCGCTGTTAACTCACAGTGTGATGCTGTTAACTTACACTGTGTCTGCTGTTAGCTCACAATGTTGTTGCTACACGCTGGAGGTGGGCGATATTAATTCATCGGTAAATTATGATGGCGATATAATTGTATCAAGTCACGTCTGCGTAAATCTAACAGAAAACGTGGCTTGTTTTTATATTATATGCTTTATATTAAAAATATATATCATTTTTGGCCTTTGGTGCTTCTCGAATATATTATCTATTTAGATTTAAGAGTTATTCATTCACAGCAACGCCGAACAGAAATTAACGCAATTTACTGCTCCTGTTAGTTAACATTCGAAATGCAGAACATTGCTAACCCACAAATGGTCCCCATGGGTTGATCGTGAATTTTACTTAAGCCAAATTTTGTTATATGTATAAAAAATTAAATAATGTGCGAAATTATTGCCCCACTTGTTATAATTGCATCATACTTAGATTATGCACCCTAAGTACATTTTGATAAATGATTGATGTATTATTAATGAGCAGTTATCTTTAAAGATAAGTAATGCACTTAGCAAAAATTAATCGCTTGACAGATTAGGATTAACAATTGGGCCTGTATCTTATCGCATTAAAAATATACAATTTACCTGCTCGAACTGCATAATTTTATGTTAGTCTGGCTCTGAAAAGCACAATGAGCAACAGCACTCTTTCGTCGGGTATACGACCACTCCGGGAGGGTCTTCAGCGGATTGCCATTGAGGAGTTGAATGAGGTCCCATCTCGTATATCCTCTGATATTGCCACTCTGCGTGAATGGCTCCAAAGGCAGCCGCATCTCTGCTCCTGCCTCACGGATCAGTTTCTGCTCGGCTTTCTGCGTGGCAGTAAATTTAGTTTGGAGAAGGCCAAACACAAGATTGATCGATATTACACGCTCCAGGTGGCTATACCCGAAGTTTTCAACGAGCATCGTCTCGCCGACGATCCTCAGGTGCTGGAGATCATACGCATGGGGTACTAAGACTTCATCTTTCAATCCTTCCCAAGTCAAGTTTCCGCTCTTTTCTAGTATTATACTACGCATTCCCTTGGATGAGAAGGATCTCGGTCCGGCGGTAACTATTATACGAGCCGGTTCCTATGACACCAACAAATTCAAGTTCCAGGACATCATTCGAGTGGGCTCCATGTTTGGCGAGATTATGATGATGGAAGACGACAATGCGAATGTCAGTGGCTATATAGAGATATTGGATATGAGCGGAGTAACTGCGGCCAATTTGTTTGCCCTGCAGCCGCAGTTGCTGAGCAAGTTTTCCGCCTTTGCGGATGAGGCAATGCCCACCAGGCAAAAGGCTATACATTTCATAAATGCGCCGGAATCATTCGAGAGTGGCTTTAAATCGCTGCGATCCTTCTTTCCCAACAAGATCAAGCAGCGCGTAAGTAAAAAATTTGCCAGGAATCGTCTGCAAAAATAATCCTTCCTTATAGGTCTCCGTTAGCTCCGATCCGAAAGCAATTTTCGAGCGGGTTCGACGGGAGAACTTGCCGCAGGAGTATGGTGGCAGCAAGGGCACCATGCAGGACATTATTGATGAGATGGAGCTCAAGTTGCTCAGCTATCGCGATTACTTCGAGCAGTCACGTCACTTTGGCACCAATGAAAAACTGAGAGAACATAATGCTGAGAATATCAACTGCCAGAGTTACTTTGGCCTGGATGGGACCTTCCGCAAGCTAAATATCGACTGAACTCAGCAAACTATTTAAAACTATAAGCAAGCAATAAATTGAAAGCATTGTTAACTGACTTGACTCACTCTACTTACTCTCCGGCTAGCAATATCTTACGCTCTCCGTCTAGACTACTTATCTAATCTTAAAATTTTGATTATATTTTAGTGTCCAATTGATCGACCACCAAAATGCAAACTTCATTCGTGAATCGACAGCGAGACTTGGTCAAAATGCCTTCGATTCGACCGCTTCGCGCGGAGCTACAGAAAAACGCCATCGAGCAACTGGATGAGGTGCCGGAGCGCCTTGATCAGGATATTGCTGCGCTGCGTCTGTGGATCGAGCAGCAGCCACATTTGAAGGCACGCACCGATGATCAGACTTTGGTTAACTTTCTGCGTGGCTGCAAGTTCAGTTTGGAGAAGACCAAATCCAAAATGGATCGATTTTATACGCTGCGTACCAAATATCCGGATTACTTCTTGGGTCATAATGTGGATGTGGATAAGCTGCTCGTTCTGTTTCGGATTGGGTAAGTTATTATCATAAACTGTTGTTGAATTTGGTAATGTGGAATTTGATAAACTTGATAAAGCAACGCCATAGCGCTGCCACGCCCACTAAATGACAATGGTCCTCGTATAATCCTTCTGCGCATGGGCGCCCATGATCCGGATATGTATAACTTCCTGGACATCAATCGAGCTGGAACTCTAATGCATCAGATAATGCTCAATGAGGATGACGATGCCATTGTCAATGGCTGCATACACCTGTTGGATCTGACCAACCTCAAAACGGGACACTATCTGCAGATGACGCCGACGTTATCTAAGAGAATGACTGTGTTCCAGGAGGAGGCTTTACCCATGCGCACGGTGGGAACACATTTCATAAATACACCCCGAGGCTTTGACAAGATATTCAACATGTTCAAACCGATGTTGTCCAAGAAACAACAGAGCCGGGTAAGAAAGCAGTCCAAGTAGACATAAATCCTTAACACTTTCTACAATGCTTTCCCATAGCTTTACGTGCACGGCAAAAATTTGGAGTCACTGTACAAGCAGATACCACAAAAGTATTTGCCCGTTGAGTACGGTGGCGAAAATGGTTCTGTGCCAGAGCTAATCGAGGAGTGGGAGGAACGCATCAATGCAAACAGGAATTACTGGGTGGACGAGGCCAATTATGGTGCGGATGAGCGATTGCGATTGGGCAAACCCATTGATTTCGAGAGTCTCTGTGGATTCGAGGGTTCCTTCAGGCAACTGAATGTCGACTAACATGCAATACATATATGTATATTATCTATACCTATAACTTAAGATAACGCCTATCAGATTTTGACAATGCTAAATTGCAGTGTATTAGAAATACAGCAATGCCATTTCATTTAAGAAATGTGCAGTAAAAACTTATTGCACACAACTAAATAATTGGACTGAAGAGAGAGCGAGAGAGAGAAGAGGTGCACAAAATCAGCTGCTCGGATTGTTCTTCTTACGGGAGAACACGTGAAATGCAAAAAGTAAACAAAAAAAAAAGTATTCCAAAATATTCAGCATAGAAGAAAACAAAAATAAAACACTCGAGCACCGCCTGCCGATCCGAGAAATGTTTCAGTAATCTTTGGAGAGTCGTCGGGATCGGTCCATGTGCCCCGCTATCGGAAAACATTCGGAAAATCTACACACACGCACAGCATGAAACGAATTTGGAAATATTAAAAAAAAAATTTAAAAAAAATTAGAAACAGTTTTATAGTGAAAGATCGGTGAACATAAATGTAAATGAGTTGCCATAAAGAATCCAATCAGTTCATAAACTGTCCATAGTTAATTGCCCATCAGGGGAAATCAAATGAAATCAAAGAAACTAATTATTTTGGCATGTTATATAGCTGGTGCTGCTCTTAAATCGAACTCGCTTGTCTCTATATCTATATATGTATATAGTTTTATCTGTTATTTCTTGGCTTGTATTTAGACTATGAAAAGTAAAAAGTTCTGTTGCTCGGTCCATTCTCTGTTGTGTCTGTCTGTCTGTCTGTCTGCCTGTCTGTGTGTCTCATTGTGTGTTTGTCTGTCTGTTTGCGGTGATGATGAGATGGATGGATGTTCCCCCAAAAATAGTTTGCATAAAGCGAATACTGTGAACTACTCTCTCCCCCTCCTTAGCCACTTACCCCCGACCTTGCCAGCACAGCGCGTCGACTAAATAAATATTTAGACAAAAATTAATGTACATGTTTGTCTGTGCTTTGGGAATCGGGGTATTGGGGATAGCAGATAGGGGCTAGAGGGTTTCCCACTCCAAATTCAGCCACCTGCGCACACCACGTGCTATTTGCAGACCTTTTGTCAGTACTCTGTTAGCGATGGAAAGTGTGGGGTCTTCAAGAACCAGGTCACAAATTAAATAAAATGTTACATTTTCATACATAAGAGACAAGAAAGAACTTGTGTCCTAGGCACGCCGAAGATTAATTGCCCAGAGTTTTTCTGCTGGCATGTGCATTTTTCCGCAATTCAAAATATTGTTCTGCTTTTGGGCGTTTTACACAAATCTTATTTACATGATTTCTGTTTCGCAACTGGCTTTGAACTGAATATTCCACGTTTGTGTAGTTATATTGTAGCGGAAAGGAAAAGCGATTGAAACCCTTTCAACATTAAAACTTATCTTACAACTGCAGATATGTAATATTGTGTTCCGATCCAAACTATGCACTGGCTTCAGCAAAAATAACGATATTTCCAAGCTTCAGCAAGAAACTAAGAATCGAAAATGTGTTTTCAGTTGAATATTCTCGTGCCAATTATACATTTTTCGATAGAATTACTCGCTTTAAGATTCTGTGCTTTAATTACAATATTTGTTTGAGGTTTTTCGAAGGCTGCTCTGTATAACTTTAGTTTGGTTCGACTCTATTCGGGCTGTTTAGACTAGAAACTCGACTGCAGACAGGGTATTTGCAGTTGCAGTTTCGTCTCCCATTTAGCCATTTCAAACGCCTTTTCATAATTTGCGTGCAGCGAAACGTGAAATTGGCCAAAAGGGGAAAGACGCCCGAAACGTAGCCGGCGAGGTGAGCTGGGATGTCGACGAGGCGCGCACAATCGATGCCGGCACACATGGTGGAGCCAGCGAAGCCGCAGCGAGGGCGCTGTGTGGCTGCCATCTGTTTCTCGTGGAAGGTGCTCACCTGCATCGTTTCGCATGTGTTGCTCGTGGCTCTTGTGGTTTCCTATTGTGTGGGCGGTGCCTACTTGTTCCAACATCTCGAGCGACCCCACGAGATTGAGGTGAGTTCGCAGCCAACATTCGAAGGGAAGTCAATCCGCTAAAGGCATCCCATGCAGGTCAAGCGGGATATTCAAAATCTGCGCTTCAATCTGACCGAACGCATTTGGCTGCTCTCCGATGATGCTCTGGTGCTGCGGGAGAACGATTGGATGGCGAATGTGAGCAAGCATTTGGCCAACTTTGAGAAGCAAATATTGACTGCCATCAAGGCCGATGGCTGGGATGGCGACGAGGATGTTCGCAAATCCCAATGGACCTTTGCCGGCTCACTGTTCTACTCGATCATCGTGATAACCACAATCGGTAAATATAAAATAGAAATACAATAATCGATAGGATTTTTTATTCGCACTAAACATAAAGCTAAGCCTAGATCACTAATGAATACTACAGGGTGATGGGTAGATAGGGGGGGATAGCTGCAGCTAAGCCTTCTTATCCGTGCTGAGCTTATCATTGACAGTGGCTGGTGGAATGGCGACAGACTTTGCACTCTTGCCCTCCGCCACGGCTGGCGACTTCTCGTCGAAGCCAAATAGATTGGATCCGAAATTGCCGCCCGCTCCATAGTTGCCACCAAATCCAGAGACTGGCAGCACACCTGGCTGACCTTGGCCAAAGCTTGCGAGGCCATAGCCCTCTGTGTACTGTGGTCCACCGTACTGGGCTACCGGATACTGTCCGACACCCGCATACTGTCCTCCAGGCGTTGCGAACTGATTGCTGTTGTAATTGGTGCCCGCTCCGGCAAAGCCACCAAATGGATACTGACTGCCAGCGCCGGCAAACTGACCCTGCTGCGCGCCCGGATAGCCACCACCCACTCCAGGGAAAGTGGCACCACCAAAGCTGCCAAAGCTGCCGGGATAGCCACCCAATCCTTGTCCCTGTCCCTGTCCCTGTCCCTGTCCAAATCCGAGTCCATTTTGTCCACCACCAAAACCATTTTGATAGACATTGGGATAGAGAGGCTGTCTACCGATGACACCTGTGGGTCCACCTGGACCTACAAGCACTCCCGGACTGCCACCAAAGCCGCCTGCAAACTGACCACCATTGGGCTGTGCACCACCGAAGCCACCATAGGGATTGCCACTGGGATACGGGCTGTATTGGCGTGTGCCCACATTGGGCGACACTGTGGGCTGCACATCCACATAGTCCTCGATCTCATCGTTCTCCGGCTCCCCAGGCAGCGGTCTCCTTGTCGTGGGCTCCCGCCTCTGCTGCTGCTCGTTTGTCTTTCTCGAGGATGTGCTGGCAATGCGATCGATCTCGTCATCCTTGAATGCACGCTGCCTTCGACTGTAGGTGCGCCAGACCCAATGATCGTCATCCGATCTGTCCGCTGTCGCCAGGGCCAGTTGACAGACGAGTGCCAGCAACGCGATGAGGCAATCTTTTCGCATGATTTCGCAGTCTTGCCGAGATTGGCCTTTCTTCCTATTTTAGTTATTGTTGCTGTGAGTGGTTCACACACTGACCCGTATTTCTCGCTTGGTCGCGACTTGCACTCGTGTTTAGCGTTGGTAAGAGAATAATTCGGCATTGCGAGCGGCACACGCTACTTATATAACAATGGCCCCAAACGACAACAACGCACAAAATCACTCGACTGTGGCTGAAGCAGAGGCAGAGGCAGAGGCAGAGGCAGAGCCCACTGAGAGACCTCGTCGTCGCGGGGGGTGAGGCAGAGGCAGATGCGAAAGGTGAGGCAGGTGCGTCAATGGGCACAGTGGAACCAGCTCAAAGTGACGCATTGCTTTAGTCAGAAGACGATGCAAGTGCTTCTGCTCCCTAATCTCAATCTTTACTTTATTATGCCTATCAATTTAATACTAAATGCTTCCGAGAAAAAGACACAAAAGTGGTTATGGGGTTAATGTATGCATAAAAAATAATTTTGTGTACAAAAGAAGAAAATATTCTGAAAGCGATGGCTACCCTTATGCGATTATATATGAAGTGTGTTGTTCTTAACACCTCAGCGATCTCCATGAAATACAGTTTCAAATAAAATATATGAGGCCAACTACGATTTTATAGGGAATTGCTTTGATCGCTGTTGAAAATGGAAGATGTCAATCATATTGTGTTTTCTTTCCACTTTCCACTTGAGCATAGATCCTAGAAACTATATTCCATCCGAGAGCATTTTCTACAAACGCATATGATTTTTACTCAGCTTGTAGATTTGTGCAGGGCGGCATCGAGTGCTAGACTGTCTAGCGATAACAACTTTGGTTAAGTATGCAAGTTTTAATCATTAATCATGTATTTTTTTCTTTTTATAATAACAAATTTGAATATGTATTGCTGTTGGCTCTTCCATAAGACATTTATGGGCTGATTTAATGACTTAATCGAAATCCTTATACTTTGCATTTTTGTTTAGGAAACAATTTGTTGTGCTGAACACACCCAGACAAGCCGTTGCTCCACTGTGCCCCAGTGTAAACAGCTAATGAATCAACGAAAACAAGCTAAACAAACAAACAGACAACCACAGTGGAACACAGTCGAAGGGAGAGAGAGAGAGGGAGATAGTGGGTGAGGGAGACAGATTGACGATCGTGGCAGACGGAGACGCAGTCGCAGACAAGACACGCCAGATTTAACAGCAATCAGAAATCGGCAATCAGCGATCTGCGATCAGCGATCAGCGATCTGCTTGGTCGCTGTGCAGGCCGTCCACGTACTTAGCATTGATTCATCCATGTCAAAGAAATTTCCAAACCACACCGCAAATTGAAAAAGCCCATGTTCTGTGTTCACTGAACGGATTCATGCAGTGCCGCCCAGGAACTTGCTGCAATCGATGATTGGACAAAGTGGACAGCTGGACAATGGTCACGTTCGAAACGCATAAATATGAAAAGGCCGCACGATCGTTTTGTAATTGCACGTTAGACTCCGACGCATTCTGATTTCAAAAAACTTTCCTGGAAATTTGAATGAGTTAACAGATTTTTACACACCAGCACTTAATTGCTCAAAACAAATGTCCATTAACTGATTAAGTGCAGATACTGCATATGGTTATGGCATATTTTTTGGCTTATCATTCTTCAGATCGGGCAGTCATAGGTCAGTTATAGTTTTGTGTTGTTTTGTTGGACACACTTTGTTGCACACAGGTTGATTGGCCCACTGGACGGGCACCACGTGCATGACCTCTAAAATGGATACGGATTTGGGGTTCGGATATCGGGCTTAGAAACGAAATCAAAAATTTGAATTATATTTGAAAATAAAACACAAACGCAAGGTCAAATGCGAATGATCGCAGATGAGTTGTGTTTAGTTGCCAGATTTTAGATTGATGATGCGAACTTTTTGCACCATTTCCCCATTTGGTTGTATTTGGTTATTAGTTTGACTTGCCTTGTCTAGTTTGGCTTTATTTGCTCAGTTTCTGCGAGTTTAATGACCGACGCTTGTTGAGTCTGTGCTAACACCAAACACAACACACCCATTCCCCAGTAAAAACCATGGAGAATATGCGAAATACTTCCGCATTTCCGCAAATGCCTTCAGGCGGCAAAACTTGAAAAGTCTGTTTTTTTTTTTTGGTAGTTGTTCGTTGTTTGGCGTAGGTGGCGATAATAGATTGACGGACTTCCCAAACCGGAGCGATTAGACACGTTGCGCCCATTAGCATTTCATGAAACTTTTGGCTATTTGCTAGCTAACACAGTTCGATAAGGTTCAAGGCAGTTCTTAAGCCAAACAAAATTATCTAACAGCGGCTACAAAGTGTATGCGAAGAGTATTTCTAGAACAGAACACAAATCTAGAGAATATTACATTGCTAGATTATGGGCACCATTGGGGGGAGGGGCCATGCAATATGTATATTTCAACACAAATCAATTGTTTAAAGACATCAAAATACGATTTGTTTAACAAAATTCTGTTTTTCCTATCCGATTTGTTTGTAATTTTTGCAGTTGATCGGCAATTAATCTGGGTATATTATATAGTTATATCATTTAAATTGGCTATATGCTGACAATTTTGTCTTTGAATACTAAAGCAGTTTGAGATTGATCGATATTTGTGAAATTTCGTATATCATTAAAACGTGTAACATCACTGAAATCTTCAGCTCCAATCCAATCTTAAGCGCTGATTCTGATTCTTGAGAGTTATGTGAACTGCTGCGTTATATTTTGCTCATTCCTAGGTATACTAACTTAAGTGGTTCTACCTCGATTATTTATTTACATATGACCTGGCGATGCAACTGCAACTTGAACTGTGGACAGGCTATGGCCACATATCACCGCGCACGGACTGGGGCAAGGTGACGACGATCTTTTATGCTATCGTTGGCATTCCGCTGATGCTGCTCTGTCTGTCAAACATCGGAGATGTGATGGCCACATCGTTTCGGTGGGTACACATACATATACATACGAGATGTGTTCAAAAAGTATCGCGAATTTTGTGTTTTTTCAGATATTATTTATTTATTCATGAATATATATTTTGTCCCCTTCAAAGTAATCCCCATGAGATATTATACACTTGTGCCAACGGTTTTTCCAATCTTCGAAGCACTTCAAAAAATCATTTTTTTTTATCTTGTTCAGCTTAGGTTCAGCACAATCAACATTCGGAATGCATCCGCGCACTTAATTTCGTTTTTCACACAAAATTTGATACAGGTTCTTTGATCCATTTTTTTGAATATGTAAAAATCGAAGACGATCCAAAACACGTGCAAGCAAAGCAGCTGTCAACAATTAAGTGAACATTCAAAATGGCCGAGCTTGTCGGCATAAGTGAGAGACATGAGTACCAACATAACGCTACAAAAAATCGTAACGTAACCCGCGAAAATTCAAAATTCGCGATACTTTTTGAACACACCTCGTATATGTATTTAATCATAGCGCATTATTAAATTATTAAACTGTCGTGCAGCTTCCTGTACTGGCGCATCTGCTGCTATGTGTGCACCCGATCCGCGAAGCGGCCGCGGAATCCGCGCTCCCGCCAGAGATCGATGCGGATGCGTCCGCAGCGGGTGACGTCACGTTCGCAACCGCCTCCTTCGTTCCGCCGCTCCATGAAGGTGACGCAGCGTTCGAACAATGATTCCGGATTGGGTCCGTCGATGGGTCACGCTTACTCTGATCCAGAGCTGCGCACCTATGGTCGTGGTTATGATGATCGCGATCGAGATCGTGAATTTGGTGGGCATAGAGGTAAGGGAGGAGGAAGAGGAGCAGATGGCGGACGCTCACGTCACCAACAGCCGTATCATGTGCCGCTGCAGCATGAGCCTCGCCAGCGTCACACCGTCTATGGCGATTCGGAGTACGAGAGCCAAACGATGAATCGCTCCAATCGCTACAGCAATCGACAGCGACAGCGGGACAGAATGCGAGATCGTCATACGGTGGAGCGGGAACGTTACGTGGGTCACTCCAAGTCACACATGCATGGCTCCGTTGATGATTTCAGTGATATGCAGCCACCGGCCAAGCGGGCAGCCAGCGTGAGATCGGTGCGATCCCCGCAGCGTCAGGAGACGCGTGCCTCCCGCGAATTGCTTCGTCTGCAGTCCCATCCTGGTCGTGGACGCGCCAAGTCTGTGGATCCACGGCATGGTCCGCAGTCCTCGCACTACGAGGATGTGGATGAGGATGTGGTGCGCAAGACGCCCATTATACCCAATCGTTATGTACTGGACGATGATGAGGATTTCGCCAGCAGTGGGCACAAGGCACGGAATGCGCCGCGTAGCCAATCTATGCCAAGATCAGCGCATCGTCAGCGCCAGCGCCAAAGGGAATTGGAACGCGAGCGTTCCCCGCAGCCACAACAGAATCATCATCATCACCATCATCTTCATCAGCAGCAGCATCAACAGCAGCAGCATCGTCAGCAACGCCCCAATGTACGACGTGCTGGCAGCCTGGGACGTCAATCCTCGCGCTATGGCAATCATCTGGAGCCACCGGACTATGATGGAGCACCGCAGACGCAACGGAATCGACGCGGACGTTCGCCACGCTACGATGACTACGTGGAGGAGAGCTTCGATGAGTTGTCCCTCTGCGATGACAACGATCACTACGAGGATTATCCAGTGCGTCAAAGTTCACGCAATCGGGAGCCAAAACGCGAACGGAGACTGGAACCACGTCGACTACCCCCCTCACCTCGTATTATGTCGCCAATGGGTTTTCCGGTGCAGCGACAGATTCGTCGGCGGCCTAGTTATGATTATGATGATGACGATTCCATGTATGGGGATGAGAATGGCGACAGATATGAGCTGATGCCCAAGGATCGACCAGTGCCCATTTGGCTCTGCGTCTTTCTCGTTGTCAGCTATATTCTGGGCGGTGCGGCGCTCTTTGCCTTCTGGGAAAACTGGTCCTTCCTGGACTCTGCCTACTTCTGCTTCATCACGCTGACCACAATTGGTGAGTATCTTTTAGATGCCGCACTCCTTTCAGTCTAACTCTATCTCTCTCGCTCGTTCTCTTCAGGCTTTGGCGATTTTGTGCCCGCCAAGGGTGTCAAGGACGAATCGGAGCAGTCTATTGCCTACTGTTCCTTGTATCTGCTCTTTGGCATTGCCCTGCTCGCCATGAGTTTCAATCTGGTGCAGGAGGAGTTCATAGCCAATGTGAAAGAGGTGGCAAGACGCCTGGGCATACTCAAGGATGATGAGGAGGACCAAGACGACTGATGGCGTCCTCAAATGCTTAAAACAAGTAACCATTATATATTTATGTATCTTAAGTATTTAAAATGATTGGCTAAATAGATTAGGTTTTGAATATTATAAATAAAATACAGCAAATATTTATCCTATCTTCTTTTCTCAGAAAATACAAAATGTCGTTGATTTGAGTGCCTCTAAAAGTATGCCTGATCTTTTAGATTGAGAGCAGAAACCTAAATCCCTGAATGCAGTTAGAAAGAGGAAGCCCGTTCTATTGTAATGCGCCTCATCCTTCGAATATTTCCAAAGATTTGGTCGAGTTAGAGCCTTTTTACTCTTCGCCTGCATGCTGCAGAAAGTATGCCTTAATTTCTTAACTCGAGCGCAATTTAGACAATACTGCAACCTAATTTATGTCACTGGTGCGTGCAAAAGATATTCTCAAAAACAAATTTTTGTTGCATATTTTGTCGTGCTTTGTACAACTCATTGAAGTAATTCCCAAATGGTTCTGGCTTCGAGAAGGTAATACGGGTTCATCTTTTTGTCTCTTTCGGAAATCGATTTCCATTCGCAGAACGTGCAAAGTCATCGATAAAATAAAATAAAATAAATTACATTTGAAATTTGCATTGCCAGACGGAATGACAATTTATAGAAAAAAGTGTTGCATATTTTGTGGTACTTTTTTCAACATACTCATTGAAGTAATTCCCAAATGGTTCTGGCTTCGAGAAGGTAATACGGGTTCATCTTTTTGTCTTTTTCGGAAATCGATTTCCATTCGCAGAACGTGCAAAGTCATCGATAAAATAAAATAAAATAAATTACATTTGAAATTTGCATTGCCAGACGGAATGACAATTTATAGAAAAAAGTGTTGCATATTTTGTGGTGCTTTGTTCAACGTACTCATTGAAGTAATTCCCAAATGGTTCTGGCTTCGAGCAGGTAAGACGGGTCTATTTTTTTGTCTTTTTATCAGTCTTTTTTAACTTTTGTTTACAAGTATTATTATTGTTTATGTTTACTTTTGTTATTTACATTTTTTTTTATATTTGTTGATATTTTTTCTTTCTATTATTGGAAATGCGAGAAGCAAAGGTCCTGCTTCCTGGCGCAATGGGAACCGTTTATATACTGATTGGCAAGTTGGCAACAAATATATTTATATGCATGCAGACATAACAAATATATACTGATTGAGTAGCTCCAGATAATTTTGCTGGTGATCGTTTTCCATATCGGGCCGCAATGCCCGATTTTCTGCCGCCCGTTGTACAATATCTGTACAAAGGTCTGAGTGTTGCTGTAGTGGCGCTGGATATTACACAAATTGACTATTTGAACGTATCGTGTATGGTTCGGCACAACATTCAAAAACAAATTTTTGTATTGATTTAAATTACTCTGATGAAAGTTTCACTGTAATACAGATGTGTTTATTAATTACAGAAACAAGAAATATGTGCAAATTGAAATAATAATAAGTATTTCATGAATTGAATTGAGAATACAAAATACAAATAAAAATAATAATAAAAAGGAACAAGCAAATAGAGAAGAAATGCTCAAGTTAGCGACTTAATAATAATATTTCTTACTGGGATGCTGTGTGAAATGTAATTCAGGCCACATTCTCTTTGTTATGCTGTTGCGGCCGGAAGAGAAAAGAAAATATGATTTATTGATTGCAGTAATATTTAACAGATGTATTTTTAACTCACCCTATTAAAGGCTGGTGAACTGAGCGGTGAATTCCGTGGCGAATTGTATGGCGATCCTTTACTGGGCGTCAGCGAACGGGACAAGGATCTGCTGCGCTGCTTGACCACCTGCGGCTTCAGCGTGTTAGAACTGCGTGAGGTGGGAGGGGCTGCTTTGTTCGAGCCACGTTGCTTAAAATTAACACCTTCGACGGCCTCAATGGGCGTCGAGTTCATAATGGTTTCAGTCTCCGACAGCTCCTCCACGGAGACCAGCGAGTCTGGTTGCAGTTCACCCTCGCTGCACTGCGAATCCAAACGGATATTAGAAATGGGAGTGGAGAATATACAATCAGTACCCGACTTACCTCATCAATGGTGGCCGTTGTGTCCAGATCAGACCAGTCCTGCTCCTGTCGATAGCGCCGCACTATATCCTGATGTGGTGACGTAGCCACCAGGGTGCGTGGATAGATGAAGTCACGCTTCGAAGGCGTTGTACCTGTGGGCGCATACGTTTTCAGTTCACTCTGATGGAAATTGGAGAGCTCCTGATGGCAAGTCTGGAACTGTTGTCGCTGCATTAAGGCATGCTGCTTCGTCTGCTCCGCGAGCTTAGCAATAAGATCGACAGTGATAGCCGCATGACCACTGCCCAGCTGTACATCATCGGTGAGGATCTGATGGATCTGTTCGCCAGCAGAGATTATCTGCTTCTGCTGCTCGTGACGCAGCTGTTGGGCACGCTCTTCGCTGGCGCCGCACATCTGATGTAGTTGCACCTCATGGTTGCGAACTGTTTGCGTGCTAAGCTCGGCCTGTTTGGCGCTCTCCTTGGTAAGATTCTCGAGCTGCACCTGCAGCGTCGAACACTTGGCCACACCCTGATCCACACAGAGGACAGCAGTATGCAGCTGGTTGCAGAGCTCATCGCGTGCTGCTTGAGCCGCAACCGATCCCTCCATGGCATAGGCCTGCATAGTATTGCCGGTTAGCTGGATCTGCTCGATGACCGTTGCATGGCTGCGCTTCAGTTGGCCGACATGTGTGCCCATACTGATCGTATTCTTGGCACGCTGCTGCTGCAGTTGCTCCAGTTGCTGCAGCAGTGCCTGCTCCTGCTGTGCCAACTCCTCCTCGTAGGCCAGCTCAGCCTGCAGCTGCTGCAGTTGCTCCGCATCGGGTGCCCGCATCGCTGTCAATTGCTGCAATTGTTGCTGCACCTGCTCGACGTGCTGTTGCAGCGCCTTGGCATTGCGCTCAATGATCGCCGAGAAGCCATCACGCATGCTATCCAACGCTGACTCGTGGCACTGATTATTCTTCTGTAACTCATGCAAATTAGCCATAATCTCCTCGGACAACTGCACCTTGCACTGCTGCATGTGTTCCAAGAGCTGCGCCACTAGCGCCTGGCACTGTGCATCCCCGCTACCGACCACAGCTGATGCAAACTGCGCATGCAGCTGCCCCTGGGCCGTCAAAGCCTTCGTGCAAATGGATCGCAAGTTGTCAATGCTTTTGCTGGCATTCGCCACCAGACGCTGATGCACAGTGGTGCAATTGGCTAGAAGGGGGGAGGGAGTAGTTTAGATGAGCGTGTGAAGTATAATAATTTTTTAGCTTACCCAGCTCCTCTGTCAGCTGTTTAGTGGAGCCTGCCTGTTGTTCCTGAAACTGATTGAGGCTGCCGTCGAGCAGGTCGAGATTATCACGCATGCGTTCCGTAAATTGGGCACATGTGCTGCGAATTTTCTCGTCGACATGTCGACGTCGCTCGATGGATCCATGCAACTGATGCGTATCACCGGCAGCCAAGTCAGCTGCCTCGAGTATTTGATGCGCCTGGGTGGTCAACTGCTCCTCGGTCTTTACGTGCGATTCGACGATCTGTTTCTTTTCCTTGTAGCGTCGCTTGGTCTTGTTGAGCACCTTCTTGGTGAGCAGCAGGGTGCCTTTGGTGTCGGTTAGATGCTGTTCGGTGCGTGTTAGCTTTTGGGTCTTCTTCACCAGATTCATGCTGACTTCGTTGAAGATCTTCTCCTTGTTCTGCAGCTCATCCTTCAGTGCCTTGAGCAGCATCATCTTTTCGTTCAACTCGCGCTTTTGCGAGTCCATCTTGAGGGTTAGCTCATTGTACGTTTCATCGGCGAGATAGATGCCATTCTTGTCGCGTGCCGCCATCAGATCTCGTTTCAGTTTATCGATCTCGTCGGTGTACTCCTTGAGTACCGTCTTCTTCGTTAGCTTCTGATTGACCTCTGGCCTGTTTTGTATATTCTTGGCACGATGCGCATACTCCAGCGTGCTCAGAGTCTCCTCAATATCCTTGTGGCCCGGCGATATGGTGGCTATAATCGATGTCTTGGTGCGTCCACCCAACGACTCCTGGAGCAGCCGCGTCAATTTGGACTCACGATAGGGTACATGAGGGGCACGATCAACTAGGGCAGTTATCACACGTCCGAGAGTTAAGAGACTCTGATTAATGTTGACCGTTTCGCGCACTCGAATGCCCTTCTCATTGCCCGCCTTGGAGACGTTCTCGCTGCCCGCCAAATCGACAAGATTTAGTTTGCCAATCTTGAGCATTTCCTCGCCATCGATGCCATTCTCACGTATGTGCACCACAATCGAGAAGACCGTGTGGGAGCGTGAGGATTGTGCATTCATCAGTGTGGTGGCCGTCTTACGACGCTCCTTGCCCTTCTCCAGCAGCTTGTACACATCATCCTTGCTGTGAACGGGTATCTCCTCCAGTCCCTGAATGATCACCGAGCCCTTTTTTGTGCTGTCATCAAAGATGCGTATCTTGGTGTTGTCATCCGTGGAGAGCAGATCGCACAGCTCCTCGTTGTACAGCTCCAGATAGGAGATGCGCATCGTGTACTCCAGCTCCATCAAGCGCAGCTCATCAAACAAATGGCTCAGCGCTCGCGGTATGATGCCAATATCAGAATCCTAAGCAGAAGAGGCGTGTTTTCAACATTAGATAAAGGTTTAGATTTTGTAATTCTCAGAAATTCAGATATGCTGTCAAACATGTTAAGCCCTTCTACTCTTTACATGTTGATAATGGGGTATATTGGTTTTGTGAAGGTATGTGATTTAGGCAGAGGCAAGACGCTGTAATATATTTATATATATGGTATTTGTTAGTCAGTCATCTTGTTTTTATATGATGCCTGCTTTACTGTTTTTTATTTCCTTGCCATCCACACAGGTCAAACCTATTATATACATTTCTACAGGGTATTTGTTAGCGGTTATCTTGTTTTTCTGAGCTACTTGTTTTAGTTGCGATACGCGCAGGTCAAAACAAAAAAATTATTGTTCTAATAAAACGCAACTGTACCAAGCAGGCAGGCAGACCTAAATAAGACTTTTAAACTTGGATCACACTTACATCTTCCCAGGAGGACTTCAGTTCGGCACACTCATTGCCCACCATCGTGTGGGTTTTTCCCGTGCCCGTCTGGCCGTAGGCGAACACCGTGCAGTTGTATCCGGAGAGCACTTCCTCGATGAGGGGCGCCACAACCGTTGAGTAGACATCGCATTGACGCGATTCCGGTCCAAAGGTGCGATCGAATGTAAACTTCTTCGTTAGCTTCGATTCGAGGGTGTGCCTGGTGACAATCTCACGTGGCGGCATCACATCTACCACTTCCGCGGAGCGAATGCAACGTTCCCGCGAATTTAGAGGTCTGCAAAATAGCAACACACGATCAACACAAGATCACAAAAGGATTAAATGAGAGGAGGGGGGAGGGATCAACTCACCTGACTCGCACATAGACCTGAATGTTTTGATTCGATCTGCGTGGCTGCTGCTGCTGGTTTCGCGAGCCATTCGCACCCGATGTTAAATCCATTTCTACAATAAAATGACGCCAAACACTTTTTACAAATAACTGTAGTCTCCTTATTTATGCGTGTGTATGCGTGTGTGTGCAGTTATTGCGTGACTCTCAAGCACTGCACACTGATCACGAGTTGGCCAATCTTATTACGTTACTTTCTATTAATTAATAAATTGAGCAGTCTTTTTCTACAATATATGACAAATTATTGAAAGCCGCTTTGCTGATCGCGTCGCCCGTTCGTTTTTGAATGCTGCGAAAAAGTGTTCCTGCACTTTACGGGTGTGCACACACTGGCAAAGCTGAATGTTAAGTGTGCATACACTGACAGGCTTAATGTGGCCGTAAATAAAAATGCTCGCTTTATGGTGAATATATCACTCAATTACTACGGAAATATTTTTAACATTTAAGTTAGAGCACATTTTAGGTCATATATTTTATTTATTTGATTTTATATTTATAGTAAAGAAAAAACATGAGCGCAAGTATCGCGCGCAACGAAGTTGCCAAAAAATTATGCCAGCTGGCGCTAGTGCAATCATCGACAAGGCATCGATTGAGCGCAAGTATCGCGCGCAACGAAGTTGCCAAAAAATTACGCCAGCTGGCGCCAGTGCAATTATCGATAAGGCATCGATTCTTTTGCAGCACTGTTGTATGTGTGTTTGTGCTTTCGTCACCTCGTTCTAAAATTTTAGTTTTATAAAAATTTGTTATGTTCGCAGCAGCGTTTAAGTATTATTATTAATAAAAAAAATAACCGACGAATAGCTGCCACAGCCAGGACGACCGCAGCGCACAAAAGGTGACCCGATAGCTTGACAGCGGTGACGACATAATCAGACAGAGCCGTTTATCAACGTTGTTGTTCTTTTGACACTGC
This sequence comes from Drosophila basisetae, assembly GCA_035041595.1. Taxonomy (NCBI): domain Eukaryota; kingdom Metazoa; phylum Arthropoda; class Insecta; order Diptera; family Drosophilidae; genus Drosophila; species Drosophila basisetae. Next base: position 3,753,608 of record JAWNLB010000020.1, read on the forward strand.
CGGTGCTCGAGATAAAGCGCAGTAAGCCATAAAAAACAGAAACAATAATGCGAATTATCATCAGCCGATTGTGTTAAATGGTTTATTATGTTCCAGGTGTCTGCAAAATATGGACGTCGAAATGGGAGGCAATAGTGTCTACGATGACATGAATCTGTACATAACACAGGAAAGTTTCATTGTGGAACCAAATGGCCAGAATGAGCTATTATTAATTGGCCGCCTCGATAAGGTAACCCGTGTACAGGCCAAAACAACTCAGCTGACGAATCTGCGTCCCACGCGACGCATCTGCGGTGTTTTGGGCACCATCCATTTGCTGAGCTGCGATTATCTGCTGATTGCCACGCATCGTCTCTTCGTGGGCGTCCTCAACAATGCCATTGTTTGGCGTCTGGCCGGCTACGATATTATTCCCTACATTCCGAATGCCATCCAACGCTCCGAGAATCAATCGTATTTGAACATGTTGCGCAAGACGCTGGACACCAAATTCTATTATTTCTCGTATCGTTACGATCTGACACACACGCTTCAGCGGCAGCGCGAGCTACTGGGACCCTATCATGGCGATCAGGGTCTGCTGCAGCGTGCGGAGCGACGTTTTGTGTGGAACGCACATGTGCTGGAGCAATTCAAATGCGATAAAATGCAACGATTTCAGCTGCCGCTAATCCTCGGCTTTGTCTCCGTCAATCAGGTGCAGATCAATGGACAAACGTTCTTCTGGAGCATTGTCACCCGGCGATCGGTGGAGCGGGCGGGCACGCGACTCTTCTGTCGCGGCAGCAACGAACAGGGACACGTGGCGAACTTTGTGGAAACGGAACAGATTGTCGAATTCAATGGGCAGCACACGAGCTTCGTCCAGACGCGTGGTAGTATGCCATTCCTCTGGCAGCAGTTGCCCAATCTACGATACAAGCCACGTCCACGACTTATCCCGGGCAAGGATCATTTGGCTGCGTGTGCGGCGCATTTCAATGCACAGCTGAAGATCTATGGACAGCAGGTGGCCATAAATTTGGTCGATCAGAAGGGTGCCGAGGGTGAACTGGCATCCACATTTGCGCGACTGGTGCGTGAACTGGGCAATACCAATGTGCGATATGAGGCCTTCGATTTCCATCACGAGTGCCGGAATATGCGATGGGATCGTCTGAATATACTCATCGATCGTCTGGCCCATGAACTGGAAGATTTTGGTTTCTATCATGCCTTCGACAATGGCAATCTGGTGTCCACGCAGACGGGCGTCTTTCGCACCAATTGCATCGATTGTCTGGATCGAACAAATGTGGTTCAGAGCATGCTCGCTCGTCGCTCGCTGACCGTTGTTCTGCAAAAGCTGGGCGTGCTACATGTGGGTCAGCGGGTCGAGCATGCCTCGAGTAACTTTGAGAAGCTGTTCAAGTGCGTCTGGGCGGACAATGCGGATCTGGTCTCGCTGCAATACAGTGGAACGGGTGCCCTCAAAACGGACTTTACCCGCACCGGCAAACGAACAAAATCGGGCGCCATGCAGGATGGCAAGAACTCAATAATCCGTTATTATTTGAACAATTTTGCTGATGGCATACGTCAGGATGGCATCGATCTCTTCCTGGGGCACTATCTGATCAATGAGAACGAGGGCAGTGTATTGCCATCGCCACTGATGGCGCCACATGGCTGGCGCTATTTCGCCTTCCCCTCGGTGCTGCTTGTTGCTGTGGCCATGTTCGTTATCACCATGACATATCCCGCGGAGTTCAACACAGAGAATCTGCTCTTTATGCTTTTCTGGGGCGCAATGATTGCGGTTAGCGCCACGGGTATTATGCATTACGGCGTGGAGTTCGTTCAATGGCCACGGCTTTTTCCGCTCATGTCGTTTCATTCCGCCTGACGTTAGTGTCGTCTAATAATCACAAGGATAGCCTCAAAGTCTTCATCATGCTTGGCCAATATTTAAAGACATCATCGTGCACGCAGTCATAAATAAATACTTAACAAAATTCCTGTTTACAATGCTCCCAACTCCCCTCAATTGTGTATTTTTGTGTTCAACACGTGGTCTTTTAAACCTTCCTTCCCAAACCCTACATCCTTTCCCCATCCAGGACAACATATTTTATTTATAGTTGATATCGTTTTGAATGCATAAACTTCCCGCTGCAGCGCAGATTTGTAAGGGGGCAACAAGGAGGCATATTACAATTAATTAAAATTACAATTACGAGTAGCTCAATCAAAGTTTGTAGTACAATTTCGAAAAATTGAATAAAGCGTTTTGTGCGTTACTAGAACAAAGAAGAAACCCTCCAAAAAACCCAAAAAGTGTTTTAGTTAATCTTACAATAATGTGGAAGGCGATATGCGGATTTTGCGGTTAAGATAATGGAGGTTCTATCTGAGGCAGCACAAGATGTTAACTGCTAACCAACGTTGACTTGTCTTGACTTGTATTCTATTTTCTTTGTTTATTATCTCATGCTCATGAAAATAGTTTAAACAAAGTATGTAGACATGTATATAAGCATCTTCAGATATCAACATTATCTTCAATTGTAAACATTTTCTTCTGACTGTGTACATAGCAATTTTCACAGCATACAACAAATATTTGAAAAAATTGAAAATTTCGAGCAGTCGCCTCATCTCAGCTCAACTAAAACAGTTCAGTTTCTTGCCTCGGCCGAAATAACAACATCAATGTTAGTAACAAAATTTTGGAATTTTATTCCATAATTCAACCAAAATCGCAAATATTTAATTAGGATACACATTGGTGGCACTAGTGCCACCGGTGGTGCCATGTCCAAGTGCAAGAAGTGCTGCAAGGGCAGATGTGTGCCCTGCCTGCCACGGTGCGTGCAACCAGATCCGTGCTATGTACCCCATCCATCCACGACCATCAAATGTCTGCGCTATTTCTCCTGCAATCTGGACAAAATGTGCCCCTGCGAATGCTGTGAGGATGAGTCCGATAGCGGTAAGTTTGGATAACAGTCGAGCCATCTAATTCTAATTCATAGAATGTCCTCCTGTGTCCTGTAAGCGTTGTAGCAAGTCGTGGATTGAGCGGCGTTTGGAGCCGTGTAGATGCTGCGGCAGCGATCCAGCCCATCCTTGCTACGTACAGAAGAAGCAGGAGCTCGTGGAGGTGGAGCCAAAAGACAAGAAGGGAAAGGGTAAGAAAAAGAAGAAGAAAAAGAAGAAGAAGAAGAAGGGTCGCCGGAGCGGTGGAGGCATCGGTTGCGAAGACGAACGCCTGATAACCGGGCAAGAGATCTTTGGTGACATTTCGCTACCATCTCGTGACGGAGCATCTGATGATCCTTGCAGCCACAGCTGTGTCGAATCTGCCAGTTGCTGTGACTTGAGTCAGCTTTAACTATATTTCACAATAGAACAATTATTACAACTGTTTTGCCTTACAGCGCGAGCTATCAGACAATTGCGACTCCTGTTGGCCAAATACAACATTGAAGTTTAGTAGGCCAAAGCATTTTTTAAGCCAACTCAAAAATATCAAATCACAGCAAGCTGACCGTCTAATCAAATCAGATTTTTAAACCTTAAGCTTAACCCACGGCATTGTATAATTAAAATTAAAAATACAAGTATCTCAATCAAAGTGTGTAGTACAACTTTGAACCATTTATTAAAGGTTTAATAATAAAAAAAAAAAATGGAATAAGAAATTCCGATTAATTCTTCTGGCTAATTTTACAGGTGTGCTTCACAAATGACGTAGCCTGTCTTATTTCTTATGCTGTCTAAGGATGTAAATGAAAATATAAACTAAGTTGATAATTTTTAAGGATTTGCATCCAAAAATGATAAACTGAGCAGCAGTATTTCACTTGACTAAAGTAATTAGAATTATTAGCGTTAAAGTGGCTGATTTCTTAAACAAATAATCAGCTTAATAAACGCTTTCTTTATTATCTTGTTGTTGCATATATATGCATCTTCCAAAATCATCATTATATTCTATTGGATTCATTTTTACACATACAAATATTTGACGCAAATGAATAATTTGTAGCAGTCGCCTCATCTCAGCAGGCATTTGTTATGAAAGCTCAGCTGAAACAGTTCAGTTTCTTGCCTCGGCCCAAATTACAACATCAATATTTTTTAGCTACAAAATTTTGGAATTTTTTTTCCCCAAATCAGTCAATATCGCCAATCATCTAATTGGGAAACACATTTCGCATGATGGCCTTGCCGCGCAGCTTGATCTATATGTTTGAATTTGTGATTGATGATCTGCTGATAACGAAACAGAATCTGTGCGCGCCCGAGGAGTATCCCACTTGTGTGGAGCTCACGTTCCGTTCGAATGTGTTCCTCAGCATCTGCGATCGCGAGTTTGGAACCTGTGTGAATCCCAAGCAGTGCAAGTGCGGCAAGTGTGCAATCTTTGCGCTCGATTCGCCGATCACCGACAAGGATCGCCTGCTGATACATGTGTATAAGAAGAAAACGAATCGCTGCAAGTTCCTCATCGGACTGACTGAGTTGCCGATGAAGCCAATGTTCGATCGTGTAAAGGAATCCTTTGATGCGGAGAACATTAACTGGGACAAGAATTGGGTGGAACAGCTGCAGTATTTGCCCAAAATGAAGGGTCCCAACAAGGATGCGCTGGATAATTGCTCCTGCTATGATCCCGGCTTTGAGCGACGCGAACAACTCTGTCCCACATCGGAGCTAACGAAGCGACTGTTGCCACTCTTCAATCTCTGCAAGCAGCAGACGGGCAACATGGTGCTGATCATGCGGCTCCTGTGCAATGGTCCAGCAATAGTGTCCCAGTTTTCACTGAATCATTCGATCTGTTCAAGGAATCCCGTATGTCCGCCGCCCTGCTGTGAGCCATGTCCACCGAAACCGTGTCCAGCTCCAACGTGTCCATCGTGTCCGTCATGTGGCAAGATAAAGGCGTGTTGCGATCCCCCGCCATGCTGTCCCGAAGATCCATGCGATCCCTGCTGCAATGCCACTGGTAACACTAATGCCACCGGTGGTCCCATGGACACGAACAAGAAGTGCTGTAAGGGCAAGTGTCCGCCCTGCCCACCGCCACAGTGCGTGCAGCCCGATCCTTGCTACTTACCCCCGCCGGCAGCCAAGAAATGTCTGCGTTATTTCGCCTGTAATCTGGACAAAATGTGTCCCTGCGAATACTGTGAGGATGAGTTCGATCGCGGTAAGTTTGGTTGATCCATCTATGTCCATCTCACTTGTCGTGTATTCATAGAATGTCCCACTGTGCCGTCGAAGCGTCGTTGCAAGTCGGAGATTGAGCAGCGTTTGGAGCCTTGTGGCCCATGCAGCGGCGTTCCAGCCCATCCTCGCTACATACAGGTGCAGAAGCAGAAGGACATGGAGACGGTGCGCAAGGACAAGCAGACTCAGGACAAGGAAAGGAAGAAGAGCAAGGGTCGCCAGACCGGTGGTGGCCTCGGTTGCGATGACGATTGGCTGCCAACCGGGAAAGATATATGTGGTGACAATTCGATACCAGCTCATGGCGCAGGATCAAATGATCCTTGCGGCCACTGCTGTCCCGATTATGCCAGTTGCTGTGACTTGGGTGAGTTTAAACTTATACTTGACAATAAAATAATTACTATAATTTGGCTTACAGCGCGCAATCGAGCAATACGGCAATTGCGACACTTGTTGGTCAAATACAACATCCAGGTTTAGTAGGTCAAAACATTTTGAAAGTCATCAAGGAAGGCCGATCGTACAATCAATTCAAATATTTAAACCTTAAGGTAAATTCGACTTTATTTTGGCATTTATTATTTTATATATCTTTCCGTAAATCCGCTACGGTTTTATTTTTAGCAAGTCAAGTGTAATGAGTGTTGTCAATGCCAAAGCGAATACAATTCGTGTTTAACAAAGCCAAAGCTGTGCGACTCGTCTCCAAAGAGCTTGCCAGAAAGATCCATCCGTAATGATAACCAACTGAATGTACAAGTTTCAACAAGGAACAGCAAACTGTGAAGTTTTTAAAGGCGCGCATCAAGGCTGCAGTTGCACTGATCTTGTGATTTCAATAAATTCATCCCTGACATGCTGCAGCACAGCACCTTGGTCCATTAAATGATTTTCGAAACTTCTTCGCAATTTGACTTGTTTTTAATAATCAAAGGGTTCTTTACTCAATATATTCTATAAGATTACCGATTAAAGAATGAACCGGCATCAATTAGATAAGCTGAAGGTATGCAACAAGGAGGAAAAGGTAACCAACTGCAATACTAGTTACTTATTATATGTCAATTAATAGGCAATTAAGGTTCCGCCAAAATGCAATATTTTATAATTAGATTTATCAACCCACTGAGATACAGAGATTCGTTTTGATTATTTTTTTTTTTGCTCAGTGTGTGTCAGGTTAGAGGATTGGCAATGGCAGCAGTGGGCTAAGCAGATTTCTTTAGCCAGGACTTATCGATGGGCTGCAGGCTGTTTCTAGCGCTGGTATCTTCGATATTGGCCAACTATTTCCCCTTCTTCTTCTTCCCCTTAGCCTTCTTACCCTTTTTGCCCTTCTTACCCTTTTTGCCCTTCTTGCCCTTGGTGGCATCGAGCAATGCTTCCGTCACATACGTTTCGGTGGTCACCTTGCTCACGGGCAATGTGACTGGCTGTTTGGGAGTGCGTAACTCGATCTCGATGGTGCTCTTCTTGTGCTGCGACTTGGACTTGCTGCCCAGCTTGACGAGGAACACATCGCTATCGGTCTCCTCGCACGTTTTGTAACAGACCTAAACAAGAAGTGGGAAAACAACAAAACAAAAATTGGTAATTTAGAAAGCGACTACCGACAGATTTACAGCCACATCAAATTCGAATTCAAACTGTGGTTGCCACATATTTGGAGCAGTTAGTTTGTGGTTATGCAACAGACACACATGCTGCAACCTGTGCAGCTTGCAGCTGTTATAAGCATTTAGCCAGAGCAAGTCACGGAACAATTGAAGCATTCGACATGATTTGCGGTGCTTACAATTCCGCATTGCAACACGTTCCGAATGTGGCATGCAACAAGGAGCTATTATCGGCTGCTGCTGCTGCTGCTGCTGCTTACGCTGCTTCTGCTACTTCTGCTGCTGCTGTGGTTGTTGCTGCTGCTGTTTTTGCTTACCTCAATGCCCTTTTTGCGTGTATCGAGATTGACGCCCTTCATGGTGTCCTTGATATCCTTGGCCTGCACCTGCATGGAGCAGCTGCGTTGATTCCTATTTGGCGGTATGGCAGGAATGCAAGGAACTCCGCCACCGCACAAGCGTCGACGATAGCAATCGAGTTTGGCTTCGTGCTTATCGCAGACACGCGATCGATAACAGTCGACATTGGCCTCCTCCTTCTCGCACGCCTCCTTGATCTTGGAGAAGGGCACATAGAAGTTGTCCGTCTCGCAGGTATCGTTGCCAGAGTATTTGATATTCGCACGCACTTTTGGTATGCTCGGATGATTGACGATCCGTCCGCAGGTGCGACGCTGTATGTGCTTCCGGGCGAAATTGCTGCGTTGCAGTATATCGTTGAGGCACTCGTTCGAGGGACAGTCATCAATGTCCTGCCTGTAGCAGGGATCATCGTCGGCACCCAAATTCGCAGCGGCGCCATCATTTACACTTTGCACCTTGTGCGTATTCTTGAGGACACGTATAGTCAGACCACTGCCATTCAAACAGGCCTCGAACTCGTCATAGGCCTCGGGACCCGCATCGGGACGTGTGGGTTGTATAAAGCATGGCTGGATCTCTGGACTGCAATCGCAATCGTATTGGCATTGACAACAATCATCACAGCACTCATCGCAAATCGCTATCGTTCACGATGATTGATGATTGATCAATCAAAAGTTGTTACAAGTAGTACTTACGTCGCGGCATTAATGGTTTTATCATTTGATCGGTGATTTTGATTGGGCAGCTGACCTTCTTACCCTTTTTGCCCTTCTTGCCCTTCTTCCCCTTCTTGGCCATGTCGCTTATCTAAATTTAGATGAATAGATTTAATGACTCAATTTGGATATTGCACTTGACCAGTAAATGGCGTAAATTTCCCTCAGCAGTTCGTCTGTACGCTAAAATTAAATAACATACACAAAATAGCAAAATAGAATTGCTCTTTGCAACCGTATTTTGGAGAAGCGAGTCCCTTTAAAGTGCAATTAATAAGATTACCTTTTGTATCCAATTCAAGTATAGATTAAGGCTATATATATGTACAAAAAAAATTACGATTGAATTTTTCTCCTTTTTAGACAAAATAGAAAATGCCGAATCGGTAGTTGAAACTAAAATGAAATTTGTTAACCTTAATAATTTTGCTTTGACTTTTGAAGCGTTGATCCAATTTTGATGTACTCCAAATTAAACATAATGTTCAACGATTGCTAAAATCGGACATTTAGAAAATATATTCAAATTGAAGACGACTTATTTCGTTTTCAGCAACTCATAAATGGTTTAAGCTTAATTTGAGGGCTCCTAGAAAGCCCTTCATTCCCAGCATACAAAAGTTAATCATAATTTGTTAATACATCATTTATTTGTACATTTGTTAAGGTAAACAGTTCTAATGGAGTTCTGTAGTAGAATATCGAGCAATATTTCACAATAATATTTGAGTACAATCTACTTCCTATTCCTAGTTTGGGGAACAGGAAAAGATCACCAGAGATCCCGGAAGAATTCACATGCTCAAGCTAAAATATTATTCACACGGCACAGTGGGACAATCTAGGTACCTGTAACGAACACATCTGTGTATCTGTGTCCTCGCAAATGCGTACAGTAACTCAGGCAAAGCAGCAATATCACTTTTGGTTGTGATCATCATCCGATCTTCTGAAACAGGTATTCCGATCTGGAGAACTTTCGAAAGGCACATACTTGTTACCAAGTTTACAGAAACCGGATACTATAGTGGGTCCTTGGGCGACTCGACGGGTTATTAGCACCAGATTTCCGGTCTGTTGCTTGCAGCGATTGAACAATGGCAGCATTGTTTTGAACATTGTCGATGTGGGAGACAGCTGCTCGCTGCGTGAATATCTTGCCTTGAAGCAATCGCATCTGTCCAACGCAGCATGATTGGAATCCTTCAATGTGGGCATCTCCAACTTATTCAGCTGTAGGTTAAGCGACCAGTTCACATTGTCTATATCAAAGTCTCTGTTAACCTTCTCAAATCGTGAATGTATTTCGAGTTCACTTAAGCCAAGCAGAAATTTGCATTTATTGGAAAGCTTCTTATAGACATTTATCTGGAGGCGATCACCCGGTGCCATTGGGGATTCTAGTGCGAAGATGCAACACTTGCCACACTGTGGCTGTGTGGCAAACGGTCGCGAGCAAATCTCCACATAGACGCTGTTTGCGGAACGTGATCTCCACACAGGTCGCCATACTCTACTGGTACACAACGATTGATGATAACCAGATCATCCACAGCAAAATGAAACATGTATAAAAAATTCACAGCACGAGCCATTATCTAAATTTTTTTCCAGCCAAACTAAAATTAAAATCCGGAAACTGGAAATTTAATTTTGATTTGTTTTGTTGTGTTGAATTTAATTTTGGAGCTGTGAATGAGATGTCGTAGTAAATAGTATTTATAAATTTGTCACAAAATATGAGACGTTAATATATATATATATTAATACCATTCGGCACATCGGTTTCTATGCAGTCTTGATCAAAAACAATGGAATGGAATGTGCATAATCTATAGTTAAACCATAAATATGAATATGCTAACTCAATTAGCACACATCGGTTGGATAATCCACTTATTTATGGTCCAACAGCAACCCTGGCAAAGGGCAAACGATCATCGCTTGTTGCTCTTACAAGCTGGTTAAATCAGATGACAACTAAAACCAGCAGCCGCTTAATAGCCGCACCCAACACACACCTGATCAGAGAAGTAATTAGAAACCGCTTCTTGAGCATGCCCAAAGAAGATGACTTCGATGCAAAAGGTTATTTTCACGCCAGTTAATGAAGAAGGAGAAGAAGATATCGATGCAACCGAAACTGGCTAAGGCTTGGCTTGGTCAATCGAAACAAGTTGCGAGAGATTGGAATACCAAGAGCGAGAGTAGAGAAAAACTGGGAAGTACCTGACCAAGAGATTGAGAGAGGGACAGAGAGAGCGAGAGAGAGATAGAGAGAGAAGCGCTAAGCGCAAGCAGCTGACCGAGTCAATATCCAAAGACCGATCGTCGGCTCCAGAGAGGAATCGAGCGCTCAGCGTGTTTTAGTTGCGTTCAAACGCTTTAGTCTGTAAGTAAGCAAGCCGAAAGCTAACGCAACTGCAGCAAAAACACTAAAAACACGTTCACGGAGCAGCCAGCCGAGGCTCTGGACGCTGCGAACGTCCAGCGATAAATGCGAACCACTTCTGAGATCGGTCAGCACACGAGTGCCAGCAACCACACAAAAAAGTGAGAGTAAATTAATACGAGTGCTCTCTCGAAGCAGCAGCAGCAGCAATAGAAGCAGCAGCAGCAGTTGCTGCCGAATCGAGGAAAGAAAGTAAACAAGACGAGTTCGTGCGATTATCTAATCGAATGTCGGAGGCACAGATTAATGGCCAGGCGCTCTCTATTCCAACATCTAGGAGGAGAAAACCGAAGCACTGATATAAAAACCAAAAACCAAAAACAAGAAAACAACAACAACAGACATATCGATCGACCCATTGTGAACTCTTTTCATATTCCATAACATTTATGTAGATCTGCTGCATTGCTAATTTAGAAAGCGCCCCGACCTGCATAACATTGTCTGGGCCGGATTGTAACAAACAATTGGCAGCTACTATTGCTATATCTAACATCAACATCAACATCAACGATATCAACATTGGGGATTGCAGCCTGCATCTGGCTTTCTCTGAGGCGTGTCTCCGGCTCAGTCGTGTGTCTGTGCCGCTGTCGTGAACTTCAGCTATAGTTTCAGTTTCAGCTGCCACTTGAAGCTTAACAAACCAAATTCCGCGCAATGAAAATGCTACGTTTAACGCTATTATTCACCGTGCTCGTTACGTTTTTGGCCAGTGTCGATTCCGGTAACAATACGCCACAAAATGTGCACGTGCCACACATCGTCACCGTTCGCAATGTGCCACGAAGTTTGAACAGCAGCATTGGCAGCAGCGGCAGCAGCACCACAGACATCAAGCGAGGAAATGTTCCAGTTGCAGCCACAGCTGAGCAACAGGAGGAGGCAGCTGCCACAAATGGTCGCGATAAAAGAGGTTAGTACTTGAAACTCTTGAGCTCTCTTTCCCCCCCTCACTACCCCCGACAGTCAACCAGCCACAAGTGATAGCTCGAGTGGCAATTGAATGCCTTAATCCATGCCAAGGTCGCCGGCATCGCAGTCATCCCATCGATATATACGTTAATGAGGCTGCTGCGTCAATAGTTGTGCAAATATTTAAGATTGCACTTAGAGCGAGATTCGTTATATAGTTTTTATTTGTTATGCATCAATGGGAAATGCTTTGGCAAACTATTCAGCTGTTGAGGCGTCAAAGTAGCACTTTATCAAAGCGACCTTAAGGTTAACCTATGCATAACATTTTAATGAATTTGCGATGGCAGTAAAACAATGCAAAATTGTTTATGTAAAAACCAGATTTGGTGACTTTATCTTTGCTTATGCATAACGTGTTAGTTGAAACAGCAAATCAGTCTTAAATATTGAGTTTTTGATTACTTTTTGCTGGGTTCAAAATATCAGAATATTATTTTTTAAGTGTTTATGCTAATCATATCCAGTACTCCAACTTTTGATTAGTTGATTGTTTGATTCCATAAAATCTTCATCTCAAGCGGACTTCAACTAATTAGTGACTAAATACAAACGCAAAAGTTAAGTGCACAAGTTAAAACAAAAGTTTTGATCACTTTGTTTTTCTTCTAAATATATCGATATAAGATCAATATCCATAATCTAAAACTCTGTTTTTTTCCCATTTGAGGCCATTATTTAAGGAGCAAAGCAAGCAAATTTCTTGTTATACTCGTAAATGTCATTGGCATCTCTTTATAGGCAAGCTAATTAAATATTCAACATTCAGCATATAGACACAGTTAATTTTTTATGTGGTATGCTGGATGAGCTCACAAATTACCGTTAAACTAATTAACAATTAACAGATATGCACAAATTCTAATTGAAAGCATTGCGAAACTTGTCTCATCACCTTTAATAGCTACTTTAAAGTTGATGTCTGCTTTTGCTCGTTTTGATACATTTTCTTTGTTGAATCGAATACAAAGCAAATGTTTAGCGCGTGCATGAAACAAATTTCCAAAGTCAGTTTAAAGATTAATGGTCACTGACTTGAATGGCTGGAGATGATGATGGCATTTATTTAAATACTTAATATATTTTTCTTTTCCTCACAAGTTCAAGCACCTGTTATGTAATCATCGATAATAGATGCAAATTAATCAAATTATAAATAGCATTTAAATACCAGTTCTTATATAATATGATCAGTAAATTATAGGCTCAAAAACTATAGCTAAAACTTTTTAAATGACAGTTCTTAGGCTGGTACTTTTCAGCACATTATGTAAATGTTGATTAATAATTTATAGTCACAGAAACTACGCATTTTATATGCAAAGCCTATTAAGATGTCAATAATCGAAAGAACTAAATCAACAATTAAAAATTATTAATAGGCTGTTTGATGTTTCTATAAAATCCCGTTTGACATTCAAAGACATTTGCAACATGCGTATTATCTGCCAACTATTTCAAATTGCCAAACGTCAATCAAACTGCATAAAATAAATAAGAATACTCTGGCGAGAGAGCTCAACCAGGAAATACTCTAAAATCCATATATTTACCTATAGATTTCCTAATCGGTTGTGGAGAAATTATTACAGATGATCAATATAATGTGAAGGTATATACAATCTTGATGTATAATTGCAATTTATTTGCCAGGGCATAAAAAATGAGCGCAGTTTCTAAACGTCCAACGGGTCGTATGCGCTTTACGATTGCATTGCGCATACGCCAAGTATGACAAAAGTTTTGTGGTTTAATTACGAGCGCATTGATTGCACAATTGTACAATTAAAAACCGAATTAAAAACTTTTGTGTGCCAAATAAATGCACATTTTAGTTTTGAGACTCTAATTTATTTAGGAAATGTGCGAAATCTGGTCTTGTTTCAAGCTGAAATCGCAAAAACATTTTTGGATACATATTTTTCGCACATCGCGTTTGTTTTTTCTGTTTGCGCAACGCTGAAAAACAAACGCTTGTATTGGGTAAGTACTGGGGCAGTGTTGAGAGAGATGTAAGGGGAGCGGAGGGTAGGGGAGGAGCAGGAGTAGGTTGCGGAGTCTACTTGCAGATGCTGTGCTGTGCTAATTGACCTCTTTTCAGCCAAGCGGCAATTAAGCGGCCCTCAATTCTTTGCAGAAGTTGCTGCAATTTTTTTTCTTTTTGAGCCACAGTTACAGATACAGATACAGATCCAAATACATTAAGCGTTGTAGTTGAAACTGGCGGCTATCTGCAACAGTTGCAAGTCAAAATGATTTACTATTTGTTGTTATTTGCAGTTGTTGTCGTTCAAGGCAGCTTGCAGTCGACATCCTCGTCGGGTCTACATGATTTATGTAACTGCCAGCCAAGACGACAATTAGCCAATGTGGTCATGCCGTTGTAGTAACTGCTGGATAGAGAGATACACATCACATTTTGAGACAGAACTGGGTTACGTTGCATAGTTGCACGTTGAACGTTGCACGCTCGTGAAATTAATAAACTTCAAATCGAATACGACAAAAACGGTGCGTGTAAATCGATCGGTGATCGGGCAACTAGATTGTAGATTGTGCCTTTTGGGGCCATCACGACAGACTGGCCCGACTTTCAATTGGTCAATTGGTCAAATGGTCAATTGGACAACAATTCGACCAACAATGGCATGTAAATTGGGGGAACAGTAATTGAAATGTGGCTCATAATGAGCGACAAATGGTCATAATAGTATCTCAAGGATTATTCAGTTTTGAATTTGTTAGCTCGTTGAGAACAATTAGACGGGTCTGTTAACAATAGGGGCCCGATAATGTGACGGCTATTAGAGCCCATTGTGTTTCTTTGTCGGTTTTTGGTAACAACTCGCTGACCTCAGCAGACCAAAAACCACAACTATTCACTGAAGGATGCCCGGCAATTGGGTTTGAAATCGATAATTAATGCCATGGAAATAAGTCAAAATATAAATATGAATGACTCGGAAAAAATGCAGCTCTCAATTCGTTTTTAAGTGCTGCACTTAGATTGCACTTAGAGATTGTGTTTTAAAATGCTGCAGACTCTGTAAATATATTTTAGTTTAAAAAAAAAACCTTGTTGGCAATTATGGTGATTATATCAAAATGAAAACTATACTTTCCCTTTTACTTTGCAGAATTAACAGATTTTTAGTTATGGCTGTGGAAAGTTTTGTAACGAATCTCGTTTAAATAACACAAGGCAACAATTGTTTTATTACGAGTTAATTTTAATCTAATCAAATCATGATGAAAAATGTATTGCTTTTAAAAATCCGATCTGTTTTTGACAAAGTAAACTTTGCACTGACTTTAAAGTGTACAAATTTAGCAGTGCTATGATTTATAGCGCGCGCACTGCACACACCCATTTTTAAATTTATCCCACTTTGAGTGTCCATAACTGAAATTGGATTTGCTTCATCGCACACACAAACGTCAAGGGGGATGCCCTAGAAAACAAAAATGATGTCTCTTGAACCATAATGAGCCAACATTTCAAAAATAATTTAAAAAATATATAATTGCCGCTGGCATAATATGAAATTGTGTAATCAATTTTAATTCAATTTACAGACACTGATGTAGGTAAAAAATATATTCGTAAAGGCGTTGCAAAAACACGCACTCAAAATTCGAAACAAACCCCAAAACGACGGGGTAATCAACAAATTTTTGATGGGCGTGCGACATCTTTTGTGGTTTTGTTTTCTTTTTTTGTTGTTTTTTGGTTTTATTACATTTTGTGTGTGCACCTTTCCTTAATACATCTAGCGAGCTGTTTAAGACCAGCAAAATCTTTAATGTCGTTTTGTTTGCGCATTTTACAGCATCATTTATATCAATTATTTGGTAATTTCAACTCATTAACTTGAATGGGGGTGCGGGGACGGGGAAGATGGTCTCTGGAACGGTAACTGTAACGCAAACTCGAATGTGCTTTAATGTCAAGCAGTAAAATGCTTTTATACAACCTTGACACAGTTGCAGTTGAAGCAGGGGGATCCAAATTTAGCCAAATGGCTGTCGATTAATCTCTCATTAAATATGAAGCACAAGAAGCGGGAAGAGTCACAAGAAACCAACAATATGCAAATTTTGAACAAAAAATAAATGTAACCTGCTGGAGCTCCAGCTAATGATCTTGAGTGCTGCGCAGAAATGCGGCCCTGAGGCTAGACACACGCAGACGGCATCCTCTCTCTCTCTCTCTCTCTCTCTCTCTCTCTCCTCTCTCTCTCACTCAGTGAGTCAGTCTTTGTGGGTCACAGATTTGATTGATGTGTGTGTGTCATTTGAGAAGCCAGCGTATGATGACAGATGTCAATCCAAAATAATGCCAAGACAGAGTGTAATTAAAGAGGTGTGTTTCAGATAGAATTGCCAGTTTTTTAGTTTCTCATTTAAAGTTGCAAATCTAGACCTTTTTTGGAATGCAGTTTTGGTATACAATTTCTAGATGTTAAATCATTATTAATAAGCACGGCCTTTTGAAAATCCAATCATTTTGGATGTGAACAGATTTCATCATGATTTTCCAGTCAGATTTTTAGTGTTGTATTATTCTAGAGGTCAAACAATGGTTAACCAGACTTGATTGTTGGAAATCGGTTTTGTTTTGACAAACTCTCTGTTTTTCATATTTACATGAATTCCGAACCGAGGTCGTATTTTAAACTTTAAATGTAAAATGTAAAACTTACAGGTCAAGCACTGATGAAATAGCCCTTGAGCTTAGAAATGTGATAATTTCTGACAAAGTTGTGGATGGGTAAGGTTTGCCCCCATTCCTAAATGAGATTATTTGGGGAATCACTTCTTAAATAGGTTTCAAGTCAGTAGCTCGTGTTAAGCATTAAATTCATATTAGACGTGATTCCCCAATTAATCTCATTTAAAATGCCATTGTTATGGCTGTGGATAATTTGAACTTATTTTTAGAATCGTTTATAAAACGAGGAATTACACTATGAAATCGAATCCTTCTACGACTATCCGAAAGTGTCAGTTTGTAGAAGGGCTGCCAGCTTAATTTAATCACTTTAATCGAAGTAATTTCAAGCATTTCAATTAAGCTTAAAGAAAACTTCATAAACACTTGACCCTCAATAAATAGTCTGCCCCTGAGTAGAAGCATTAAAAACTCGTCAGCCTGTACAGGTTGTACACGTTTTTTAATTACTTCTGCTTATGCTCTTTTTGCACTTCATCATGTGGCTCCAAGTTGAGTGAGAGCCGCAGCACGGCAGCGTTTATGTAATTGCCCCAAAGTGGCAGCCACCTGTGTGTTGGGATTTCACAATTGAGCGACGGCCCACATGTGATTACTGTGATTAATCGTGCATCCAATTTTCATCCCAATTGTAATTGCAGGCACCAACAACAACAACAACAACAGCGCAAACAATCACTTTCAGTTGGATCAAAGCGAGTTGGCGCGCCAGAATCAGATAACGCAACAGATATTTGCCAATTTTCTGGAGCGTCGCTTGTTTCCCAATCGCACCGTCAGCCAGAAGGCGCCCACCATCGCTGATATATTGCCCAAGCCAAAGCCCGCCACGGGTCGTCGACCACATCCCCGGGGCTTCTCCGCCAGCAGCGATGGCTTCAAGAAGAGCGGCGGCGGAGCGCAACGGAATCGTTTGGCAGCTGCAGCTGCAAAGCGAACAACGGCGACGAGCTCGAATCGGGCGCGTGTGCGCTATGAGGATGAGCAGGAGGATGATGATCTGACGGATCAGCAGTTGCAGGCAAACAGTAATCCACAGGATGAATTCGATGAGGATGTGCAGGAGTCGCTGCAGAGTGTTGAATCCGAGCAACACGATCAATACTATGGCAACATATTTCATCGTGATCCCAGTGAGAATGAAATCGATAGCGGTAAGTATGGGGGAAAAAGGAAACTATTAATTAAGTCTTCACAACAGTGAGCGATAAAGTTATCAAGCGTACACTTTAATGGATCGGGGGCAGCTCTATTTAATTAAGCTTGTCCATCAATCAAACTACCAATTTGAAGTAGCTGCAGCTCCCATAAGACTATCATCAATATTACAGCTAATGACCTTGCTTTTAAGTAGTTCCAGCTGATGATATCGCTATTAGTTTAACAGCAGCCCACACATAGAGAGAGGGAGAGAGAGAGAGGGTATTGATGGTAAAATTTGTATACCCCATAAGGCTATTAAATTGCGCCCTGTTTATTCTTGCTATTTTCCACTTGTTTTTGAGCCATTTATTTGCATACAAATGCCACATTTTAGGGTCTGTTGTAGTAAATGTAATTTGCACGCCGATTCGGTTTACGGCCCACGAGGCGTATGATGGATGGGAGTATTTTTTTTTCAACATCATTTGCAGCATCAGCGAATGTCTTTATTTAATTTATGACTTTTGTCAATCGCCTGGGATATCGTCGACTAATAGACGAGTCAGCAGAAAGGAATTGCTTTTGAATATATCAAAAAAACAAAACAATTTGCATGTTAGAACATTATTCAACTAATTAAAGTAATTAAATATTTAAAATCAGCTATAAGTAGTAGAAGTTTTCTACGAAATCTGACAAAGAACAAATATGATTAGTCAGGGGAAGAACCGAATTATTAAAATATCAAGATTGTAATATTCATCAATCATAATAATCATAAAAATAATAATAATTTTTCATTCCATAAATACCTGCTTCCTGCTGATTTTCTTCTTTGAGTTAGTCTAAAGTAACGCACGAAATTTGTTTGTTTATTATTACATTGAATAAAGCATAGCCCTGAGCAATTAGCATTGAACTGACGTATTGGTTAATAAGTTCGATGTGAATTTGATTAGAGGCGTCTCTGATCTACATTCAATGGCAAATGCTGGATGCAAAGTATAGTTGAGTAACTTCCGGCTTATTTACTGGCGAGATTTTCGATTTCATTTTGAAGTCTGAGAGGAATCAGTAAAAAGCGAAACATGCTCACAGCATGCGACTTGGATGCGACTTGGATGCGCTGTAAACTTGATTTTTTAGGAGTCCGAAGATAATTCGCCCATAAGCATATCATTCATATTACATGCAATGGCCTTGCTTTTAAGTAGTTATAGCTGATGATGCAGCTACTTAGTTGAACATCAGCCCGCAAGTTAGACACAGATAAAGAGAGGGTATTAAATCTCCCCCTGTTCATTCTTGTTATTATCTACCACTAAAGTTTGGGCCATTATTTGCATTTGGGGTCTGTTGTAGTAAATGTCATTTTCACGCCGTTTCGGTTCATGGCCCACGAGGCGTATGATGGATGGAAGTTTTTTTTACTTCAACGTCATTTCCAGCATCAGAAGTTGGTGTATTTTACTTAATTTATGCGTTGCTTTATCAGCCTATTTACGCAATTTAAGCTTTTTTCGCCAACTTTATTTGCGGGGCCATGAATTATAATTGTACAATCAATATTGAACACTTAACTCTTGATTGATCTGCGCCTTATATCTTATTCAAATGGTCAACAGAAACAGAAAATTGCTTAAATAACTTTTCAATGATGGGTACTTTTTAATCAAAAGATTTGCAACTGTGAATTCACACGTTTCTGCGATAAATCGTACGATTTGATTTTTTTTACTCGTTTGCAAAATTATATTAGTATTGATATAATGTAGACTAAGAAATATTTTATTATTAAATCTTAAATTTACTAAGTACAAATTTAAATTATTAGATAATAGATTTTTGAGAAATCTTAACCATCGACCAAATTTATGATTCTTCGGGGTGAGAACCGAATTATTAAAATACCAAAACTAATAATCTTCATCAAGGGCAAAACCAATCAAAGCTCGAAATGTTTGCCGTGTAGAAAAAAATCCAATTTTTTGCAATAAAAAAATAGCATAGCAAAAAATTAACAAACTATAAAATTAGCCAAACCCGCCTATTATTCGCCAATTTGCATTCAAAAATAATACTAGCTGATTGTGGTAGATTTGTCAGATTCATTTGCTCTCGACCATCTTCCAAAGGCAAATCTATAAATTCATCGGGGGAAGAACCGAAATACTTATAAAAAAAACTAATCTTCATCAAGGGCACTTTAAAAAAATCCCCTAAGTTTACCAAGTACTCGTAGAAGAAAATCGAATGATTTAAATAAGATACATAACAGCAACATATTAAGAAACTATCAAATTAACACAGCTTGGCATTTAGCCGTCGATTTGTATTAAAAAAAAACTAGCTGTTTATGGTATCTTTGTCTGATCCACTAGCTATAGTCCATCAATAAATTCAGCAAATATTTTTTAACGATTGCGACACGTTTGCGAAACTACCCACTCTTTTACTTAGGCATTTCAAAATTCAATTCAAAAACACGTTTGTACAAAGAAAACAATTAAAATCGGCAATCGTAAAATTTTGTCTTATAACTTTTCATTAATAATTTATAGATTACTATAAATATATAATTTTTAGAACAGATATTTGTGTAATGATTTGAAAAATGTTAAGAAATTAATTCAACTGGGGCCCATTGAAGTGCCCAATTATAAATCAAGTTTAGGCTAGCGTCACGAAATTCGACTTTATATATTGAATAAAACATAGCCCTGGCCAAGTAGCAATGAACTCACGTATCGGCTATTATGCTCGATCTATATTTGTTTAGAAGCGACTCCAATGGCAAATGCTAATCGCAGCACGAAATTCAACTTCCAACTTGTTTAGTCTGTCGGCTGACATTATAGTTTTTATTTTGAAGTCTCAAGAGTACCAATGAGATCTGCTCAAAGTCTACGATTTTGATACGCATTACAATCTATGCGTCTCTCATCTACGAATCCAAAGATAATACGAAATATACTACATATCAGTACAGCAATTCCAAGTAGCTCCATAAAAGGTGTCCACTTTTTCACTTCATTTATTGTGCGGATTTCAGAGTCCAAAAGTCGTGATGGTTGTGCATCCATTTTGAAGGCGGCTTTTTGCTATACAAGTTCTTTATTTTATTTTTATAGTTAGCTTGTTTTATGACAAGTTTTGGCCAGCGAATTTTAATGACTGTCAAGTAAAAATGTTGACAGCAGATGAATGAATTGAGTATAGTTGCTAGATTTGATCAGAATGTTCGAGTGCTGAAGTATTTTTCAAGAGCTTTGAGTACACTTTGAGAAAATCTACCAAAGTTATGGACATTTGTTGACTGCAGTCTGTTTTGCTGGTTCTGTTAACGTAACGAATTATAATTTCAAAACACATACCGTATACGCAGTGTATCACTTGTTCAAGGTCAGATGCAAATGTCAGCTAGCAACAGCTGTGAAGCAATTTGAATAGAAATCAAAAGCATCAGCATTCAATGAGCAAGCTATGAATTCGATTTCGTTATAATTTTTTTTGTTATTTTTTGTGAAATTGCAAAATCTTAGAACTTGCAATGCGAAACCAGAATTTTGAAATGCCCGACTTTGGGGTGTTTGTTTCACTCAGTCTCGAGTTTGAGCTCGATATCGGCTTGTTTTGCGGTGGGCATGTCTGCAAATCAACGCACGCTTCGCTGATGTTACCTTGGTCAGCATTTGCCAGCTGCCAAAGGCTGCGGCAAGTGTTTGACAAGCCAGCCATCAGTCAGCTGCACACAGTACCCCTCGCTCCCCATCAGTCGCATCTCAACGGATGCTAATCTTGCAGAGCGTTTCACACCAAATATACAACAAAAAAATCGAAGATAAAAAACTCGCCGACCAAACAAGTTGGTTGCAACCAGTTCGACCGGCCTCTCTCTCTCTCTCTCTCTCTCTCTCTCTATCTGCTGAGTCGTCTTCTCACGCAGTTGCTGCAACTCTCTGGCAGCTGTGTTTTCTCTCTGCAGGGGATTCAGCATTAGTTGGTGCTCAAGCGGACCAAAATTGTTAGTTCTTCGACAACCGACGGTCAGTTTGGGCGCGCATGCGCACGACGTATTCGAGATTTGAGGTCTTCATATTCATATTTTTAGTCGACTCTCCAAATCAGTTGAGTCTTGTTTTTTTTCGCCAACTTTCGATTTCGTTTCAAGATCTCGCTAAACGACAACGTACGATTACAATACAAAAAGCGGAACGCAGCATTTATAATTTATCATATCTGTGCATCTCGGGGGAATATCATAAATTTGTAAACGGAAAAAAATGCGTTGTTTTGTTTGCTAGCTTTACGGAAGTGCCAATTTGCATAACTGTAAAATAAAAAATTCCAACACAAAATAAATATACATAAAATATTCAAAAATCATCATAAAAAATAAACTAAATTTGAAACAAAAAACAACAACCGCAACAACATGGAAAAATATATATTTTTGTCTGTGATAATTGCCGTGCAGCTGCTGTGCAGCGTGGATAGGATACAGGCCACACCGAGTAAAACAGCTGGTCCCATCGCTGGTATGTTGATGTTAACCCAATTAAACTTAGCCCACTTTTTGAGCCAGCTGGCAGCCAGGCCATTGCGCAACACTTCACGGCGCATCCTTCCGGACAGTGGGCAGCTTATTAAAAATGCACTTTCACTTTCCAAATAAGGCAGCAGCAGCAGCAACAACGAAAAAGAGTTCAAATTTATACAATTTGATTTTTTTCTCTTTGGTATCTGGTATTGGTATTTACTTTAGTCATTTAATTAAGGAGCTGTTTACAGATGGTGCCATAAGTTGGCCAGCTATCGAGTAGATTTATCACTTTTTGATTAGCGTACCTCGCTCCAATTTCTGTGTACCAATGTTGTTGCTATTTTTTCTTAAGTTTTCATGTTGTTTTTGGCTGTTTATAGATTTGTAACATAAGCAAATTGGATCTACAACAAAAAGCAGCTGTATGCGAGAAAACACAAATCATTTAAAAGAAGCGCATAAATTTTCAAATAAAATAGAATTGAAGGCCGGGGTCAATTTGATCATATAATATCAATAATAATAAAAAATCTGTGGAAGATTTAAAGTTTATGCATGAGTAAGTAGGGCAAGTGGTGTGCAATAAAACCAGCTACACAATATGTTAAAGCAAAAGCTGCAAGCAAATTCAACAACATGGCGTATGCGTAATAATCTATGTTGACTTGCAAACAGGCTAATAAAAGTGGTTTCTTCCTTGAAGCAAATTGAATTTTTTTAAATTTAAATGAATCACTTTCTTCGAGCGAAACACAAAACTAAAGCCAATAAACTTGAATAAAATGCTTAGCACCAAAACATTATTCTAAACGAACGTCAAAATAAAGGTTAAAGTATTAGGAAATAAATAAATGTTGCCAAACATAAAAGACGTTTAAACTGGTTGAAGTCATAATAAAAAAAAAGTAACGTCATTCACATTTATATCTCAAACGATTCTTTTGTTTGAAACGAATACGTGTTCTGGCTAAAATTTAAATTCAGAACTATTTTTTATTGTACAGGAAACTTGTCGCATAAAGTCTGCAAATATGTTTTTGGAGTCGAGTTTCTCGAGTGACTTGTTGCTGGCTGCCAGTTTATCTCAATGTTAAGAAAATGATAATGAATGCTGTCAGCTGTCAGCACCTCTTGGCAAAAAGTATCTCTCGACTCCTACAGAAGGTCACGTAAAAATCGCTGCTAGCCTTGCACAATTCAACTTTTAATTGGACTCACTTATCCCAAGAAATTTTCAAGCATTGACATTGACTTTGAGACTGCCCCGCCCGTTTCTGTAAGCTGAAAACTTAAATTCAAACTGGTTTACTTTGCTGCTGAATAATTGACTGCCAGAAAGAAAAACTTAACTATAAAGAAGTAATAAATATTAAAGCGAAAAGAAGTCGTTCATTAAAATTGACTTTATTTATTAATAAATAGCAGTTATTGTTTGTGGCAAACTTTTGTTTAATTAACAGACAGAAACTATAGCTAAATGAATAAACTTAGCTGCAAATTAATCAATTTGCACATTTAATTTGTCAGTCGACTGGCGGGCAATATGTCTGCTTTGCAGACCGGTCAGTTTCTAGGCGATTTCCCGTAAGTTAAGAAATTAACAATGCGTGCTTAATTCGTATGATGCATTGCATATAAGACTGTGAAAAATGCCGTAACATCCACAGCATATACTCGTATTTTAAATTTGCGTCACCAGCTGAGTTCGTCTATCTGTTTCTATGCAAACTAGTCGGTCAGCTTTATTGCTTTTTTTTTTGAAACTTCGCATTTATCGGTCTTCTTGCTGCAGGCAGTGCATATTTCTGAAATAGACGGACCTGATCACTTTGTCATATATCTGACATAGCAACGATTCATGGTTTCTTGTTTCATACAAACGGTTCTGTCTATCCTTTTATACACATATGTATAACTAACTATATATCTATGTATATGAATATATATCTAAATATATATATCCCTCTATCCTTTTATGTATCAATCAATCTGTCCATTTATTTATCTGTCTGTCTACCTATTTATTTAGTTCTCTAACTGTCTGTGACTTTTATATTGAGAAAGAAAGATTTATGTATGTATTTCTTTTCTCTTGTATAATGTATTTTCGCATATATATCTCTTCTATGTAAATCTTGACATTTTGTGTGGCTAATTCAGGTCATTAATTTCATTACACAAGTGGCGACATTTCGCATTATTTCTTAATAAATTACACGTTTTATGATGCAGTCAAAATGTTTACCAACTTTTCAGTGTTAACTCATGTAAATACTGCTTGAATTGTTCGCTTCAACGCCAGCTCTGAAGACGCAATAAACAAACAAAAAAAAAACCGTCATAAGCAACAATGCTAACCTTAAAAAAAGCAACATTCATAATTACTATTAGTGCCGGCTTCTGCAGACCTTGGGTCTCCCATAATGACGTCCATTTAGGATGATTAATTAACAGCATTCGTGAAATATTTGCCATATATTTGTGTGGGTATCGTTTTTATTGCCTTTTGTGTTTGTTCGTTGTGACTTATATAACAATAGAAATCGCCGTTAACTTGGCCAACACACGTATGTTTGTTAAGATGTTGTAAAGAACCTTCACATACTCAGAACCCATTGTCTGAATCTGAATAAGTTAGCATAAAAGGCATTGACCTTTAGTTATTTTTATCATTTGTAAATCCCCCCAACACCCTCCTCATAAAACTATTGTCAACAATTCTAGTCCATCGAATTTTCGCCCTGCTTCAACTGGTTGAACTTGTTTTGTAGACAATCCAATTCACTTTTTTTGGAATTCCCAGACTATAGAGATGAACATTCATAATTCAATTCAAGTACCAATTTATTTAATTTAAATACGATTTTTATGGTTGATATTCGCAATGGATAATTAATCAATTAAGGCACAAAGTAAGCTGAGAATCCAGCAAGGAGCAATGAAAATTAAACTTTATGGATTTTTTTTAGTATAGCTTTCATAACGGGATGCGAATTTTTAAATACAAACTGTGTATTTTAAGATCGGTTTTTTATTAGCTGTTTTTTTATATGCAAATTTCAAAAATCGGCCTTGGTATTTTTGTTGCCCTGTTTAAATTTCGGCAATAATGGGCTTAAGTATTTTATTGTGTTGCTTACCTTTCTGTGGGAGATAAGTATAATTATTGATATGTATTTGTTGCTTTTATTATGTATTTTTAGATTGCCCCAACTGCGTGGACGAGTCACAGTACACGCCGAATAAGTGGACGATGCCGCTGCTGAAGCTGGGCGAGAAGCGCTACTACCTCGGCATCTTCTTCAAGGTAAGCGGCATTCCGCCAACCATAAAAAAGAAGCAGAGAAAAATACATTTAAACCGCTCAACGGTTCCATTGTCTCTTCCACCCCTCCAAGTCCGTCCCTCTGCAAGTCCGGTTCGGTTACTTGCCATTAAATTGAACGGCAGATTGCACATATGCAACTATATATGATACTTAATGGCCAGCAACATTTAAGACAATATAATAAATATGTCGTTAAAATGCAAGATGTGTACTTTAGCACAAACTTAACCAAGATGTTAAGCCGGATTTCATATAATGTATAGTTAAAATTCTCAAAAACCAACCGCCACCAATAAAATTCGTCTTATGGAGTTATTAAATAAAATCCAACTATCAAAATTTAAAGTTTGAGTTATATCGTATAAGTATAAATAAAAATTAATGGCCAACAATTAATGTTGATGCAATGCAAGATTTCTACTTTAGCAACAGTTTAACCAAAAAACTGCACGCATCTGCAGCTATAAACCAAATTCCAAGTATCGACATTTAAAATTATAACAAACAAACAAAAATAACAAAATATAAAGAATTCGATTCATAAACTATATTTGTTGTAAGTTAGACACACCTGCGATACCATCAAGCTTCTTGATATCATTAATTATTTAATATGTTTAGCCTTAGAATTGATATCAATGCCAACATTTTAGAAAAGTTGAATAATCGCAGCGGACAATGTGCTTGGACACGCATCGAACATTTGGTTAATATGGTGACGTTAAGGCATTGTTATTTTTTGAGATTGTTCATAATTTATGCAGATATTCATTCATATTAAAATCATATTAGTGAAAAACACACCAGAAAACGCGCCCAAAACGCTTGCGATTACGATGCGGCGCCAAAGCGATTTGCTGAGACACGAGTATGCAAATGCCTTACAACGGTTTGCTGTATTCTATATATCTATATATCTATAAATTTCTGCGATGCCGTGTTTAGCGTTCTCCTTGAATTTTAAATCCACGCCAAAAGCTCATTTAATAAAAACCAATTTATCGGATAGCCACTGAAAACTAATCGATGTAAATGAGTTAAGCAAATTTTTATTGAATTGTGAGCTTGTAGAGTGGGCTTGTAGAGGAAGTTGTTTGTTTTTCATTTCTGCATATTTGAAGTTACAATTTAAATTGAAATTTTGACATGTCGAGAGGGTGAAAAGATTTATAGCCAATTCAGCTGCAACTTTTTCTCATGTGCTTCAAGAGATTTATCACTGCAAAGGGCTGTCAATTAATTTCAGCAACAGGTGCTTAGATAAAGCAAAACGAGTGAATTTAAATGCCAAACGATAAATTGCTCGCTTAAGTGCACCATACTCAATATTAGCTGTGGAAAGTGAAAAGGATGCGGTAAGCTTGATATTTCAATTAGCAAATTAACTGCTAAGCGATTAATTACTCATTTGAATGCCGAATAGTTTAGTAAAAGCTATGGAAAGTGATTAGAATGAGCTAAACCCGAAATTTCAATTAGTTGGCAACGTATTTTGATGTACTTTGAACAAGTTAGCCATGCCATTTGACAGCAACTCTTTAATCTGTTAGCAGTATTCAGTGTGCCCATCGATTATAAACTTCAAAAGCTTTTACGTTGCTCGTTAAATCGATGCTTGACTTATGTGGCATTTGTAACCCCCAATTCCAAATAATGCCCAACAAACAACAAAGCTAAAGAAAAAAGTAATTACATGTTTTTCTGTTTTATGTACACACAGTGCTGGTGTTGAGTCAAGAGGGTTGGGCTAGTGGCAGGGGTAGTCGGTGGCACACACACATGTGGTACATAAAACAATTCTATTGTGAGCATGCCGACAGCTTGATATTGTGAATTGAATTCATTATTAGAACATTAATTAAAGAGCGGCAGCCACAACTGATTAGTAAACAATTTGCGATGATATCAAAAAAACCAACAAAAAAAAACATGTTATCCAAAAAAAAGAACATAGCGGTAAAAACAACTCTGTACCCATCTCTGTCGCTAAGTCGAACGTTGACATTTCAGTTCATGAATACATTTTTGAACATCTGACTTTTTGTATAATAGAAATTCATAGCTTTTGGTCACTTCTTTGGAAATTTGCCATTTTATTTATTTATTTATTTATTTATTTAAGACCCACCGCAAATTCTCCTCCTGTGCAAAATTAAGGAATCACTGTAAGAATTCATGAATAAATAAGCATCAACTTAAAGTTTGCGTTTCGTGTTTTACGCATTGCGAAATCTTGGCTGTAAACAATCGCGTTGCAGTCGTGTGGCAAAATGCAAATGCGGTTAGCAAAAATTCAAAATAAAAACGAACTGGAAAGAACTGCCATCTTGGGCACTATGAATAGTAGATACCCTTGCAGACCGAAGTTAATTTCCAAGAAATACTAATTTGATGTAAAAATGCTCATTAAAATACGCTTATTGAGTAGCTTTGATTTGGATAGCTTAAAAACACAAAGAAGATTTTATACAAGAACTCAGTTATCGACCGATCATTCCTATGGCAGCACTATGATAATCGTAATTGAATCTGGATGATTTTTGTTCCAGGTATGAGGAGAGTTTTATCTGGATAGCTTGTTCACCTTGTTTCCAACAAGAACCAATCCGGCCGAATATTTACTTAGCTTTATCAAGATAGCTTCAAAGCTGAAGACACCTGGCTATATCAATTCAGCTAGTAAATATCTTATGCGTTACGAATTCATCGACTAAATATATAATTGACTCTGCAAGGGTATCTGAAAATTAGCCTCTTAACTTAAATTGCCTGCGGCACGAATAACCAGGGAAAAATCATACAGTAGGCAGGCAGGCAGGCAGTCGGGCAGGCAGTTTACTTGGCCAGTCAGCCAAGTTGATGTGGACTCTGTCGATGTTGTTTTTAATGCGACACTAATTGCTGTTGATTATGCGAGGAGAGGCTAACGATTGAGCAACTCATTCGATTCATATATATACATACACAAATATATTATGTTCATGCTAGTATTCGTTGTGTTAATAACACTTACAAAATTGTCAAATATTATGTTGTCTCCCTAATTGAGTTGCTATAAATTCTATTTGCATGACATTTGTGGAAACAAGAATATTGTTGCTGTTGGTCGTTAATCAGTAGCTGATTTTAGCCTACTATTTCCAAGTATCTATTGACACAACAAACTGGATTTCAATTAAATGAGTAAAAAAATAATTTTAACAAATGTAAATTACTACACGATTTTGTCAAAGTGTATATATATAAATTTATATTAAGTCCAGACTGTAAAAATCGCACATTTTGCTTCACATTTCTATAATTTGTATGCGCATAATTTCTTAAACATTTTCTGAACATTTTTCTGCCTAGTTTTCCTCATCTTTAATTCATATTAAAGCCTGAAGTTTATTTTTACACACTCTCTCGCTCTTTCTCTTACGTAATACATAATAATTGTGTAATATCCATCGAACTCTCCCAATTCAATCTCATTCTGCGCCAATCCTTTCATCGCCTGCTGCTGCTGTGGCATACATGCCACGATGTTGCACTCGACTCAACTCGACAATCCACAGTTCGAGTGCTTTACTGATCCAGATCTTAAACGGCATGTCACAGCTGCCACATTCATATGTGTGCCCTACTCTCCCCCTCTCCCCCCTTTCTCACTCTCTCTATTCCAAGTCTCCCTCTCAATTTTTTACCTAGCTGAAGTCGACAGCATTTTATATTTTATTTTGAATTATTCAGCAGTTGAGAGTGGGTGTTGCTTGGTTGGTGGCATAGTTGAGTGTGCCAGTGTCCTTAACGACGCAATTGGAATTTCTCATTTTGATGATTGCCAATTAGCGAATGCCTGAAGTTGGCCAAAAACCTTTTAATGCTGTCAATCGCAGCAGACCTTTTGCTGAATTTAGTTTGTCAACACTTTTCAAAGTTTGGTCTATTTATCGGTTTATCAATAAGTGTAATTTGATATTCAATTAGCACTAATGGCTTCTGGTTAACACCAGCTAAGCGCATGCCTCAACCTGTGGGTAATTAGCCAAACCATTGAATTTCCCTTGTAGCCCGTTGTCTGCCTGTTGATTCTCTATCATGTGGCTGTAGAAATATTTTTTGTATCTTTACCACAATTTCTGGCAGTACTAGCTGCCATGTGAGTGCTTTTCAACTAGCAGGTGATGCGCGTCTAAATCGATTACGCAATTATACTTAGAGAAAATGCGCAATCAAAAGAAACGCAGAGACTCTGTTAGAAAAATTAAAAATGAAATAAAAATAGGAATTTGATTTGCTACTTTCAAGAAATTAGTTGCAAAAATATAACAAATATATATTAAAAAGAAACTAGATTTTTTTTAGTGTAACATATGCGGCAACTCCTCTCTTTGTAGCCCTCTGCTGATGCTACCTTTTCTCTGACTCCTGTTCCACATATTTTGTCTGTTCGTGGAGCTCTCGTCATGCTTTTGGCTCTGCGGTCTGCCGCCCAACTCAACAACATCGGCATCGTCATTAACTTGGCTTTAATTGCATTAGCCGTAATTGTGCGCGAATAAAGCGCACACTGACGCAGCATCCTGCCGATAGCATCCATGCTAGCTGGCTGGCTATCCGGGCATCCTGTCTGCGGCATCCCAATGACGTGGAGAAAGTGTTTAATGTGAGCTCCTGCTGCTTTTGTTATTGCTGTTGTTGTTTTGATTGTGTTTGCGGCACACTCACTGAAAGTGTTTATTGGGCTGTAAAAGGACGCACCACTGACGCCAAGAAGTCAATTAGTTTGCCATACACGATGTAAGAAATGTGCCGCCCACCATTCTCCATTCTCCATCCCCCACCCCACCCCAAGGTCTTGGGGCCAGCCTTAATGGCAAGCGACGTGCTTACGGTTCATGTTTACCTGTCGTGCATTTCATGCAAACATGCCAAGATATAGCCAAATTTTTGTGTGCTTGTCCAAAAACTTTTATGGACTTAGATGCTCCATAAAATCTTACTGCGGTTTGGCTTTCTGTAGTTTGACTCACACAGATATAAAGAAATTAAATTGAAACTTGTTAGTAAGATATTTTTGAACCATTGATGTGGGTTGAAGAATTTCAATTAATAAGTAATTATGATTCTCTGTGTAATAAAAGTTTGTCACATAGCTGCTTACACATCTTAGATAATAATCAAAAGATTTTTAATATTTTTATCTGCATTATAAACTTGTAAATTATTTATAGAACCTTCACTATTACCTTTATTACTTTGTAGTACGCAATATGTTAATTCAGCCAGAACTTACCATATATCTATATATCTGTTATATGAAATAAACAAATTACGAAGTGCACTTGAAGTTCGCTGCATAGTTATTTAAAGTTTACTTTTTAGCTTTGAAAACTTGGCACTTACTTTACTCATATATTTGTTGTGTTTGTTCTTCAACTTTACAGGCGAATTGGTTCAAAGCCACACAATATTGCCGCTACCATGGCATGCACTTGGCTAGCATTTCATCACAGGAAGAGAATGATAGACTGGAGAAACACATACGCGACTTTGGTAAGTGAATGTACGATTGAACTCGATAAGCAGTTGCCCCGAGTTGAGGGGCAGCTTTGACTTGCGAGTCGTGCATAATACGCGGAAGTTGTTGGTAACCCAAAGCTAACAAAAGACAAGCACACAAGAGGGTGGAGGGGGGACTCGTTGGCAACGGCTTTTGTTGGCCAACGGTCGACTTAAATTGCGGCCAAGCATTCAATTTCGATGCACTTTCCCACAGCAGCAGCAGCAGCAGCAGCCGCAACAAAAAGTGAATGTGCGATGAATGCAAGAGGGCAGTTGGGCTGCCTTGCCACGCCCACAATGCCCTAAGCTGTTTGAAATGTGCACTTATAACACTCACACCCACTGATTATCATTCATTCATTCATTTACAGGCCTGGGCCACGAGCATTTCTGGATTTCGGGCACAGATTTGGCCGATGAGGGAAATTACTTTTGGATGGCCACCGGACGACCAATCACGTTCACCAACTGGAATGCTGGCGAGCCCAACAATTTCCGGTACGAGAACGGCGAGGAGGAGAACTGTCTGGAGCTGTGGAACCGCGATGGCAAAGGACTCAAATGGAACGATTCACCCTGCAGCTTCGAGACATACTTTGTCTGCGAGGTGCAGCCCATCTGAAGAAGTTAAACCCGCCCCATTAAATATGTAGATATATTCGAGATATAGGATATATATCAAGCATTTGCGACATTGCGGCACACACACAAAAAAAAATAGTAGTTTAGCATTGCATGAAATAAATTAAGATTTTAATGTGTTTAGTGACTAAGGTGATAAAAGTATGTGTGTGAAAATGGCAATTACATTTTGCCGTGCTGTGTTTCGTATGTGTGTGTGTTTTTTTTTTAAATTCAAGTTTCATACGAATCCAAAATGGCGAGAAGAAAAAAATTAAACAACAAAATCTGATTAAATTCATGTTGAATGCTTAGCTTAGGGAAACAAATTAAATTATAAATCTTAGGCATTTGTAACTCATGTAAAAATAAAATAAAATAAATCATTACAAAATTCAAACTCAAAAACGTTATAAACTTAAATGTGATGCACAAGCAATAAACGTTGGCAATTTTCAGCTGGTTTCTTTTTACCTTACTGCGAAGGTGAGGTAACGATGCGTATGAGCAATGCGCTCAATAATCATATTGGGCCATAATGCGCGCAAATAAAATTGAAAGTGCCTGTCGACAAACTTTTAAGCTCGCCACTCCCTCCTCTCCTCTCCCCCCAACAAGTGCGGCGGCACTCTCTTTTGGGCACTCTCTGGCAAGTGGAGACTCTCATGCACTGCCTGCCTCTCGCTTCATCGCCTTTTCTTAATCCTGTTAAGAATGCAGCCACCTGTCGTTTGTCAGCGAAACTAACAGAAAAGAAATAAACCAATGCCGCTAAAAGTAATAATCAACTGAGGCTAACTTGACAATCCGCCAAGTTTTAATGTATGTCAAGCTGCACACGGAAGCAGAGGTAGGCAGAGAGAATGATTAACAGAGAGAGAGAGAGAGAGAGAGAGAGAAAGAGAGAGAGAGCAGTCAGTCGTGCGTTGGGTAACAACGGTCTGTTTATCTCTCCATTTGTCCAGCTGTTGAGCTGCTGTCCACCTGCCCGTTACCGCCGCCGACGCCGCCGGCAAGGGCTAGTCCCACGAACCCACCCCCTTTGGGACAAACAGACAGATAAATGGCAAAACGTGCCTTTAAAAAAAGTGTTCAGACTGTTTGTTGTTTATGCGCTCAAAAAAGGCCGAGACAACATGGCAGCCAGAAGGAGAGAGAGAGAGAGAGAGAGGGAAAGAGAAGAGAGAGCAACGCATGCGCTGGCCAAAGAGCAAAGCTAAGAGAAATTAAAGGGCAGATGTCGAAAGTTAAACGTTTCAAAAATTTAAACAGGTAAAAGTTATTTAAGTAATGGAGCTGGAGGAGAAGGGCATATGAATTATCTTAAGAATGACAACTATATTTTGAAAGCAGTCCTACTCTGAGTTTTGTAAGAATAAGGTAATGCATAAGATATTTGATCTACACATATTTTTAAGCACTGGCAGCAGATATTACAATGCGTTAAAGGAACGGTTTCCGACTGCTTAAACTACATAGATTCTTGATCAGCATCATTAGATGATTCGATATAGTTATGTCCTTTTAAAAACTGAAATTGTTGCGGTTTTAAGAAACAAGCCTCTTCCGATTGATTTGTTGAGCATAATTCACATTCTTGTAATCTCTCGTAAAAAGAAAACATTTCAAATGCTACTAAACTAAGTCATAATTAAGTAAAGAAAAATAGTATGCAAAATAGCTAGTCTACAGCCCACTGTACAATT
Source organism: Drosophila basisetae (assembly GCA_035041595.1). NCBI lineage: Eukaryota > Metazoa > Arthropoda > Insecta > Diptera > Drosophilidae > Drosophila > Drosophila basisetae. The sequence continues at coordinate 3,786,576 of JAWNLB010000020.1, forward strand.
CCAAAGAGAACCCTCAACCTTCTCTCTCTGCTACACTTTGATCTCTTTGCCAATAACAATTTGTAAGAGGCAGCGACCTAACCAAAACATAGCCACAGCCATCGATAGAGATAGCAACGCACGGCACCCGAATGAGCTCACCAACGACGACGACGACGATGAAGACGACAACGCATTCCGTGCTGCGTGCTCCGTGCTCGACGTGCTCCGTGTCCGGCGCAAGGCAGGCAGCCCGTTAGTCCGTTGGCCATTAGCCGAGCAGCGACGCTGTCATCAGTTCATTGTAGACATTTTCCCGGCACGGACGCGTGCTCCCAAAAGGCAGCCGTTTTGAGAATAGTCGAATCAAGTCGAGTCGAGTCGAGTCGAGTCAGTGAACGGAGTTTTTCGGTTCTTCTTTTTTGGGCACTGGCCACAAAATTCGGTTGAGGTTGGCACTCGAATTTCATTAGGGCGACCGCAAAACAGGACGCGGCCAGCAAACAAAATGTTAACCATGGCTCGCATTTTAGCAACGGCCAAATAAATGAAAAAAGTGCGTAAATTATGACATGGTTTTTGGGCTCGTTCGTTTTGTGAGGGAAGCAAAGGGAATATTTAAAAAAAAAAAAATTAAAAAAAAAGGAAATCGCTTCGTTGCTCGTGCGCTTTTGTGTGGGATTTTGTCGCCTGTGTCTCTGTGTCTGTGTGTCTGTGTCTGTGTCTGTGTGGCGTGTCCTGATAACATCGCAGAAAGTAAAATTAGGGCAAAATACTTCTGCAGCAGCGAGTCAATCGTTGCGAGAGGACGTGTGTTAGTCTGAGTGTGTAAGGTTAGTGTGTGTGTGTGTGTGTGTGTGTGTGTGATACGCCCGCGCTTAAAGTGTCCTCCTCAACACAGCCTAATTAATTCAGTCGAGTACTCGAATAGCCCTCTCACAATAAAAAAAACATCAGCAGCAGCAGCAACAGCAGCTACGCGTGCCAAATTTAAACACAACATTAAATTACATTTATCAACAGCACACAAATAAATCATTAAAAATGTGTGCGGCAGCTACAATTATTTTTAAATCGACGCATACCAAATATACACCGAAAATTTAATAGAATATTAAATTAAAAGTACGCAGCAAGCTCGAAATGAGTCGACAGAGAAGAAAGCAGAATCAGATAATCCGGGCAGTTTTTGTTGCTGTTGCTTTTGTGACATTTTAAAAATACATTTTCCACACTTTTCATTGCCAAAGCAAAAGCATCGTCGCAAATAAAATACGTAGGGACACGCAAATCAAAAAAAAAAAAAATGAAAAGAAAAGAAAAGAAAACCAAATTGTAAATGCGAACATGCTGTGTGAAAATGTAGATGCAAAAAATTAATGAAAAATGTGACGTTATGTGAAATGTGTTGGTGAAGTGCGTTTCTCAGATTAAAAAAGGAATCGTAAACTTTTAATTAAAAGTTTGCAAATTTAATGGTGAAACAGTTGGGCATATTACTTAAAGGTCAACCGAACTGTCAAACCGACCGTCATTAGCAAAATTTGTTGCCGGTCAAGCTGTTAAGCCCACACCGAAGAATGGAAACACTAAACAGCAAAATGGATGATTTTAATGTTTAACGTTGCATAAAGCGTGGCTTGCTTTGAGGCAATTACTTGTATTATTATAAATGTTATAAAAATACAGATAGGTAAACCAAGAACAAGAACTGGAAACACTATTTTAACCATAGAAACCCTTTGTTAAAGAAATAATTTGAAATCAGCTTATTAGTTTACAGATTTGTAGTTTTACGAACCCCAACCGGAATCGAGAAAATATTATTATATTCGCTTGAAAACCCACAATGTAGTTCACTCTTATATTTCATATTTTGAAAGCCTTTTAATAGCTGTCTAATAGTTGTTATCTCGTTTGTCTGCTGTCAGCTCTCAAACAGCCTAAAGGGAAATTTAAGCTTATCAGTCAAAGAGAAAAGTGAAAGCCCTTCGTTAAGCAGTCAAGACGCAAGGCAAAGGAGCCACACCCCATCCTAACCTTGCCCAACTCAAAACGAAGTCACAGCTCGAATCCATGTTGCATAGTGTAGCTTACCAATGTGTTGACACAGGCACCTCCTACACTGCCTGTCCGTCCATCTGTCCGTCTGCCATTGCTCCTGCTCCTGCTCCTGCTTCTGCTGGCTATGCTGCCACAGCCAACCGCGTGAGTCACATGTAGCTGTCATAGCCGCCATCGTCGTCGTCGTCGTCGTCGTCATCATCATCATCATCGTTGAGTTTCGTTGTCCACTCGACGTCATGTTCGGCCCACAGCAAACATGACATTCTACGGTTCTTTTATGCTTGCCACATGTCACGGGAAAGTTAACTGCCACACGAAACCGCAAGAACAGCCCAGCAAACAACCCAACCCACAACCACCCCCTCAAGCGCAACGCAGCAAAACAGGTTTGGGGCGCAGACATGAGTAAAGCAGGGTATATATTATGTTGTATTTTTATGCGCATCCATTCAAAATCCATGACAGTCCAGTGAAATATGGCATCGACATATTGGCCAGCATGCAATTATGCAAAAGGGAGGCGTGCTCCGAAAATGGGCGTTGTCGGCGTGTCAGTCAAAAAGGTTACCCAAGTTCGAGTCCCCGACTTCAACTGTCAATCAATGGAAATTTGCTGCGGCGGCATTCATGATTAATTTAATGTTCACTTGTGAGCACCTCAAAAGCCAACTGTCCTTGCTATTGAAACTGAAGAGTCCTCCTTGGACACAAAAAAAGATGTTGGCATACGCAAGAGTAGAGAGAACTCGACTAGAAGATACCCTAAAAACCGCTGTTAAGTAAAAAGTGTCCGATCTTAATGCAATTTATTTAGTAGCTTAATATTCCATATTCGAAGTCTCTAGATCTTATAGCCTCTAAAAATCGCAATTATCTCGTTTTCAGGCTGTTTCTGCCAAGTTCAAAAATAATTTCTTAAAATTCAGAAAATTGTATTTAATATTACAAGTGAAGTAGCTGTTTTATTAGGGCATGTCTTTCTCCAAGTGTAGCTCAATTAGACTGGAGGACATCACATAATAGAAACAAGAACACGAGCAAACGCACACACACACACACACCCAGACACACACATAGACACACACATTGACACACAGACAGACACGGGAGCAGGAGCTGGAGCAGCAGTCAGGACTCTTTTATTGCCGCCACTTGAGCCAATATTTGCACATTTCAACAATGTTGCCTTTTTTTTTGCATAAGTATATGTATGTGTGTGTGTGTGTGTGCTTATGGGCGTGTTCCAACCCACCCCCCTCCCCTTACCTAACGAGGCATGCAGGCAGGCAGGCAGGCAGGCAGCAGCACTCAGCAGTCATGCATGCACAAATGTAATGAAATATCCCGTTGCCATTATGAGCCTTTCCCTGATGCCCCATGCCCCCATCCGTTCCCTGCTTCCGCCTGTTACTCCAACATGTAGATGTCAGCTAGCATAAAAAGTCGCAATTCAATTTTGTGTCCCGTTCCGCTCGTTCGGTCTGCTGCCAATTCAAGTTGCACCCACCTCACATCAGCTTCAGCGTCAGCGTCAGCTTCAGCTCAGCTCAGGTGCATGCCCCGCACAATGCCAAGATGTCGTGCATTGTTACACTAGAGTCCTGATGGGGTTAAAGAGTAGCTGCTGACTGGCTGACTGCAATGTCACTAAGTAAGTAGCTGCAGCCCTTTAAGCTCTGCGATGTCTAAGTATAATTAAATCCATGCCATGCCGCAATTTTTACACATTTAATGGATAAAGCTGCCTGTGCAGAGCTTCCCCTTGGGTAAGGTCGTTTTAAACGTATTTTATTTATTACCACGATTTAATTGCAAATACAACGCAGAAGATATGAGCGAAATGTGTTTAGGGAATAATCATTGCAGTCCTGCACATGATAGGGCTGGATAATGCAGAATAGGCAGGGTGGAACTGAGTTGATGAGTTAATAAAAATAGTAGTAAAAATAATAATAATAATAATACTATAATAATGATATGTCAGTTGTGGATTACTCCCATTGTTATTAATAAAATAAATTAGTTGCACTAAAGAAACTTTCCAAAAAGGAGATGGAGATTATTTAGAAGAGTTTTTAGTTGGATCATTCTCTTCATATTTCCTATACGCTTCTTGAAGGACAAACAACTCAACCAATTTATAAATCTTATAAATATCATGTCAGCTTTATAAACTTTCTATCAAAACTCGTGTTGATTTGAAATTCACCAAGCTACGATTTTTTGCTTTTAGCTTAAGCGAAAATAAATTGAAGATGTTGGTATTTGTGAGACCAGACTACAAGTATCGACCAACTTTTAGTTAGTCTCCGACTGGCCTAAAAGAGCTCCCTTGGCTATGCAATATATACTTGGGCATTCATTTCATAAATAAGTAACTACTTCCGTCTCGTATTAAGCTCGTAAACTGAGCTTCCAGCTCTCCAGCTCCATCTACTGCCAGCCGCTCCTGACCACGTGACCAGAGTAAACATTTTGCCGCCATGTAATGCGACACAGCCGTCAAAAGTTTTTTGGCCCAATCCACGTCTGCAATTCTGCTCTGATACGTTCTCGTACCGAATTGCATTCAGCTCTCTTGTTTCCTTCAGCTGTTTTTTTTGCCGCCACACTTGAGTTGATTGCTGTTTTGTTGTTCTTGCTGGCTTTGGCCTCTTTGGCTAGCTGGCACGTGAGCTTTACGCCCTTTGGCATGGCTAAAAGCACGCGATGCACTTGGCCAAGACGGCAGCAACCCTTTTTAGCCGCCGCCGCCGCCGACAGCTGCAACTGTTGGCAATTTTCATTGTGTTGTGTTGTTTTGTTGGTCGGGGCTGGGGGAGTATCGGGGTTGTTGAAGTGGCTAAAAGAGGAAATTATTTTCATGCTCACGGACGGGCGAGCACTTGAGGGCATTCTTTATGACATGCCTGGGAAATAGAAAAGTGCACAAAACTTTTGGCTTTTTAAATTATTTAAAATGAACCCAGCTTGATCGTTTCGGCTACAGCCATAAAAGCCATATCTGTTTATTGGAGATGCGCCCCGTTTTAAATGCTTGTCGCCGCTTTCCATACACAAATTGCCAATTTCCTGTTTTGTCTGGCTTGCGACCGTTGTCATAACAAACGCTGCGGGGCAATCGAAAAAAGAGTGCTTCTTTTTAAAAGAAAAAAAAAGCAAAAAAAAAAAGAAATAAGCAAAAGTTAATAAACGTGTTTCAAATTACATCAAAAGTCACAATAAAAATAAAAGTCATTTGAATGTTTGCCTTGACAAAGACTACCACAAATCTAACGAAATGCTAGGAACTTAACGTGGCCCAAAGCAGCAGCCTGTGAAATTGAATACTACCTCATAGGCAACAATTTGACTATTTTATTGATAGGTCTGCCTCTCATGTGGCCGATCTTCTTGCTGGTTTATTGAACAATCCAAACCATTTTCCATCAAATTGATTAGATTTTGATGCACCAGCTATTGCCAAAATTTTAATTAAAATTCACAATAAAAAAGTAAAAAGTGGAAATTTAATTGAATTTATAGCCCCATGCTTTTTGGTCAGCTGAGATGGAAAAGCCTGCTGCTGAATCCTGTTAGGACAGTTGAGCCGACACACCGAATTCAATTGAAAATATGAACATAAAAGCTTTTTCCATTTATCAAGAGCCCATCATCAGCAAGGACGATGATGATGATGACCTTAGACATTAACACATTCACACACTGTCCCTGCAGATCGCTATGTGTGTGTGTGTGTGTGTGTGTGTGTGTGTTTGAGGTGCACTCTGAAAAAGAAAAAAACACTTTTTATACACAAATCAAGTAAAAAGCATACCTAAATTGCTTCATTCAAGGACATTTTCAGCAACTTTTCTGCAAGTGTAGGCATTAAGGTTGCTTCACGACACTATTTATCAAAAATACAAAATGGCCGAGAAATAAAGCAAATAAACGTGCCACGCCAAAAACAGGGCAGCGGAGCAGGACATAAGTTATCGGCATCTAGGGGCAGACATGCGAGAGCCTCTGCCATTGACGGGGGACACACGTAGACAAATATCTCAGCGCCCAAATCACCCACGTAAGACTCTCGCTCAAAACGGATGCCAGACGGCAAAAATAAAAAACGAAAACAAATACAAAAACAAAAGAACAACGAAGAACGAAGAAAGAAGAAAGAAAAGGGCGATAATTTGGGGTGCACGTAATGTGAAACGATTGGGGAAACGGGGCTGGAGAAAAAGAGCTCGGAAAGAAAGTCGAGACAATGAGTGAATGAGAGGGTAGCATCCTGAAGATGTTGATAATGATGATGATGGGCCATGGCCATTTTAGGCATCATTATCATTATGATGATAAGCACGAACGGTTTGATTTCTGCCGTTTATGGGTTCGTTGTCATCGACAGGACAGGGCAGGGCAGGACGGCACAGGACTTTTTAAGAAACCTTTGGAGAGGTTCACTTTTATCTTATCCTTATTGAAGTCAATGTCTTTGTCATGATTAGCAACATCATTACCGTTAGCCATTATCCTTATCTTACTCATTATCACTATTCATTGCCATCGAGTGCTGACGCTTTTGTGTCCAATTTGGTTTCAGTTGTTGTTCTTGTATCTGTTGCCTCAATTGTGGCAAGTGTTTTGTTTTGTTTTGTTTCGTTTCGTTGACACAAGTTGCCTTTTTCTGCACTTGATGGCACACTTAGTGTTTCGGCTGCAGAAACAATTAAAATACTTGCAATTAGCGAATTTTTAGGTAATCGGATGGCCAAAATGCTTTAGAGTCCTTTAATATGATTTAAGTTAGTTTAACGATTTTAAAAGGTATTTAAGATTAATGCACTCAATGAAAATGCCATTGAAATTGTTATCCAAATAACCGATCTCTATCAAATTTCATTACACTAAACTTTGAATATTCGGCAAAGAGTTTTCTTCAATCACTCTTCAAATATAGCAACCCCCAAAAAAGATGTGCATTTTTATCTGCTTTCCAAGCTTTAGACTCAATGAGCAATTAAAAAGTTTGCGTAAATCACTTGAAACTATCAACATTATAGGCTTTCGAGGGATTACCTACTTATTTACCCCACAAAATCCGCCATAATAAGCCTCGAAAAAGTATTCAATGGTTGCCCCCCAAAAAAAAAAAGAAAAAAGGGCGCCACTCAACTCGAAAACTGGCGCTGCCCATTACAAAAAGCAGGATATGCTTTTAAAAAGTTTGCCGTTCTCCCCGTTTCCAGCGACGTTCTCATAATGTATTTCGGGTTGGACTTTGTTATGCTTTTCCTTGTTTTCTTTTCTTCTATTTTATTTTTTATTTTTTATTCGTATTTCAATCTGGTAACTTTAGTTGACCCAGTTACAAACTTTATGCACATTTCACATCCGAAAGCAGACAACACTGCGTATGGGTAATGTTTGCTTTGTGCTCCTTGCAAAAGTTAGCAGCGTCATTTTCGCAAGTGCAAAGCAAGTTTCAACGATTTGCACAACTTGAAACTTGCAACAAATTTGCTTTTAATTTGGCAACACAGCAAATTCCACAAAATTTCACATTCGTCACATCAAATTTCAAATTCATGCTGAGCAAATATGTACGCAGCACACATTTGTATATGAAAAGGGGTGCAAAGATGAAGGCGGGTCTCACTTAATGACAGCCCAAACCAAAAACATGTGGCAACTAGGGGTGCAATTGTGTCTAAGGATATGCTAACAAATGCTGTCATCACTTTCACTCAGGCAGGTGCCACTGCCACAGTTGCTTCTTCTTCTTGCTCTGTTTTAATGTACTTCATTATACCCTGTAACCATTAGAAGGGGTTTGAAGCTCATCGCAAGGCTGTGTTAATGCATGTAGAATGCTGAGGAAGACACATCCGAACACATAAGGTATTTAAAAGTCATGTTAAGGCTCTACCCTAGAAAAGTGCATGTGGGGAAGAGTTTTAACTTTTTAATGCCATAATTTTCTTAAAACTCAATTGATTTTCAAAAGCAATGCGCCTTAGCCGAGGGCTTCTTAATCATGCTTTGAGCTCTAGAATAATATTACATTTAAAGTTGGCAACGCGACTCCGACTTAATTTTCATGTTAAAATTATACCCCAAAAGACAGGTCTAATCTCTCCAATGCCATAACTCTGCCAAAAGTGATGGAGATGGGTCAAAATTTAACAGAGCCATTACTTCATCAATAGTGTTCCGTCTGGTCTCTAAAATAATACCACATTTAAAATTGAAAACCTGATTTCAAGTCGTAATTTAAGTGCAAAAATTACACCCCAAAATTGCCGATTAACTCAACTTATTTTTAATCATAGCTGCTTACACGGCATCGCCTGGCCGAGCACTCTCGACTAGAGCACTCTTTTGCTTGTTTTGAAAATGGCGCAGTCTGGTTAACCCACATTGACAATGGGGCTGGCACAAGCCCAACCACAGCTGGAGAGAGGCAGATGGAGAGGCAGAGTGGAAGAGAGTGAGACACGGCGCCTCTTTCATCAACGTCTTTTACTTTTGCCGTTACCATTGTGTCAACGAGCGAGGGCAGCCTGTGACCCACTGCAGCCACGGGGCAAGCAGAGTGGAGTGTTGAACGAAGAGGAAGAAGAACAAGAGCTGACTGTGGCATTAACTGCAGCACATTAATGTTATTGTGGGCGTCGCTGCGTGGGTTTAACGCTTGACTGGCAACAACAAGCAAAACAACAACATTAACAAGAACAAGAACAAGAACAACAGCGAAAGATGCTTTTGTTGTTTGGGGGCGATTAAAAGTTGTATCCATCGAGGTGGACAGTTTTTTCTTTTTTTTTTTTCTTTTTCTGCTGTTGTCATTGTGTACCCTCGCTGTTGGCCTCATTCGCGGCTGACCTGCTAACCTCAGTCGCTTGCTGACTTGCAGTTAGCTAACCACCCCCAAAACTCAGAACTGTCCCCATTCAGCAAACCCTTCCGACCAAGTCCCACTTGGCACAGTTTCTGCACAATTACGAAGCAATCAATTGGCCCCAAAGCTGCCAATAGTGTGCAATAAATATTGAGAGCGCGGTTTGTGCTCAAAACTAATCGAACTTGGCTCTCGAGTGGCCCACAAGTCCAGTGCCAACTTTGTGCGCCACATATTTAAACATTTGCTACTTGCCAACCATCGAGCAACTCTCTCATTCTCATAGCTGTCTTCATCATTGTCTCTCTCTTGCAGCTGCACAGCCCCGCAACAGCAAAGTGACTCTGAATGACAGCTTGAGCAGCCGTTGTCCAGGAGCCAGGAGCCAGGAAGCAGGAGCAGAGCAGGCGAAACTGCGACAGTTGCCATGGGCGACCTACAGGCAACCATTGAGTTTTCCGTTGAGCTGCACAAATTCTTTAATGTGGATCTCTTTCAGCGCGGGTAAGTTAAGCAACTCAATTGAAGAAAATGATGTTTACAAATATGAAATCTTAATATGAACGAATAAAAAGCTTTCCATGGTTTATATGCCTCAAATTTAATAAGCGACTTCAAAGCAGTCAATTAACTTTTGTTTTTATCTCTGCTCATATTGTGTGTCTCTGCTCATATTGTTCATGGCAGTAAATCAAATGATCCATAGAAATTGATCATAAACTCATGCAACATGTGTAGCATGCAACACGTTGCGTTGTAAACGTTTGGAAATAGCTGAAATAGCTTTTCGGGCATTTTGCATTTGCAATATGCTTATTACACATGTTTCACACATGTTGGCAAAAATGTTAAATACCGGGAAACTGGGTCAAAACTTTGATATCTATTAACCATTTCACTTGAGTGAACTTTCAAGTGCCTGGCACTTGCTCAATACGCCAACGCCATATGAAATTTGTTCCACACCTGTACGGAAAATTTGTTAGCTTTTGTTGAAATATTTAAAGACATTGTGCGAGTCGTGCAAGTGTTGGGCAAACAAACGGAAACGAAATGCAATAAAGCAACACACACTCTGTGTGTGTGTGTGCAGAGGGGCAATCAAGCGTGGGGGCGTGGCATTTCATACAGTAACCGTCGAACTCACTAATTGTCAGCCAAGCGTTTATTGGATTTCAATTTCAAACAGTCGATTTTTTTTTTATTTCGACAGTCGACGCAATACGCAAAGAGGCCTAGAAGAGGGGCGGAGTGGGGGATGCAGTGTTTGCCGGACAGCTCGTGTGTTAAAAATACACGAAACAAAAACAAAAAAAATAAGCAACAAAAGAAACTCGCATGAAAATTGTGCACAAATATAAACAACACAATCCTACAGAGACCAAGACAAAAAGTACGAGAGAAAAAACAACAACAAAAAACACTGAGAATGAAAACAATTGTTTTTTGTGTGGGAAAAAAAGAAAAACACATTTGATCTTTGAAAATATATTTCCATACTTTTGGCAAGCGCAATTGCCAAGCAAATTGGGAAATTTATCATAGCAATAAAATAGATTTTAAATACTTTGTACAAACATTTCATGAAATGAAACGTTTTTCAAATGAAACTTTTCATGAACTTTTCCAATCAGCACATAATATTTATTATGCGCATCACGCTGCGTATGCGTTATTTATGAATGGATGATTAATTTGCCACCATCTTTGTTGTCTCCCCCTTGGGCAGACTCTACCAGGTGCGCTGCGGACTGCGTGTGTCGCCCCGCCTGCCCGTCCAGGTGGAGACCAGCATACCCGAGGCCAATGGCAAACCGATTGGCAACGGACACGGCATCGGAGTCGGAATCGGAGTCGGAATTGGTGCCGGAATCGACACGGCCAGCGATAGCGAACGGGAACGTGAACGGGAACGGGAACGGGAGCTGGGCTCGCCGGATGATGTGCATGTAACGCTGGGCAGCGGCAGTTGTACATCCGCATCCATTATAAATGGCAGTGGCGCCTCACGCATATTTCAGATACTCTATCGGAACGAGGAGGTGCCACTGCGCGATGTCATCCACTTTCGCAGTCATCTGCTGGGTGAGTAAAAGATTCCAAAAATATATATATTTTTCAATTCAAATATATATATATATATATATATATATATATATAATTCGATTCACATTTTTTCTTACAAATGTGCGCATTTTAAAAAAATGCTTTTGGAAGAGCAAACAAAATTATTTATTATTATTATACTATCTTCATGGATGGGCAAGCTAACTTTTGAAAAAATGAAAAAACGAATGTTTTATGCTGTTTTCAATTTGTATGTAGAGATTTTTTGCAGTGCTGCCGCATCAACTGTCGCATTGCTGACAGTAGCCAAAAGAGTTTCAGTGGGCGTCAAAGTTTTGTGCGAATACAAAGATAAAGTTTTGGTCCTCAATTGGATATATATAAATCAAAAGCTTGACGCTGCACGAACTTTATGGCTTTGGTCGCGTGTCAACAGGCGCAAAAGTTTTACTCAGCTTGGGGCATTTGGGAAATGCGACTGTCCAAAGTGTTCAAAATGTTGTTGACCGTTGTCAGAGTAGCCATCTGCAGATGTAGATATAGATATAGATATAGATATATATAGATGCCGCAAGTATACAGAGGCAACTTCAATTTGGCTTCGATTGCGCTAATTGCATTTACTACATAGCCACGCCCATTTTGGAGACGCACACACACACAGACAAAGGCAATTAGTTAGCCAACTTGGCAGATCTTTTGAAAATAGTTTCCCCTTCGCCTTTTGCCAATTTCTTGCCTCAAAATTCAATTTACGAATAAGGACAGAAAGCAGTTGCAATGACCCTATTTGAAGGCATCTCTTCCGCCCAACAACAATTGTTACTACTTCAAAGAGATAAAAGCAGAAGAAGAAGTAGGAAAAACAGCTCAGCACAAAGAAAAAAAATGAGAAATAACAGAAAAAAAAAAACAGACAATATGAAAATGGCATAAAAGTTAACCAGGCGCAAAAATGCAAAACAAATTGAAAGTCAATTTTCAGGGTTCGGTGCGGGCCAAGGGGCGACGGGGCGTGCCCTTAGGCGCATCAAAATGGGAGTATAGCAATAATAAAAAAAATAATAAAAAGCGAAATGTTGGCAAAATATTTTGTTTGCAATCGTCACAAGAAAAATAAAAAACTTCCACGCGCCAAATATATATGTATTTACTTATTTATATACACACATATTTCTTTTTATTGTGTAATAAAATGAAACCTAAATTTGAACTTGGCATGGCCAAAGTTCTATGTATTAATATAAATATTTTGTTTAGCATTCAAATTTATTAAGCATAAAAATAGCAATAGCTAAATTTGTTGAATATTGAAAACAGCAATAAATAAATACGACCTGTGGGATTTTAATATAAAATACTTGGCACTTGATTAAAATTTAGTTGGAAAAGCTTTTAGGCACATTTCGAAACAAAATTTTTGTTGTAATTATTTTATTATTATTTTATTCTCAAAGGAAAAGCATTTATGTATTCAGTCAAGGTCAACTGGGAAAGCCAAACAGCTGAATTTGACAAATAGATTTTAATGTAGTTAGTTTTAAAAGAAAAAACCAACCTGCCGTAAAATCACTTGGATCTGTCTTAAATAAGCTCTGCAAAGCACCATCTCATCTCTCATTCAGGAAAGAGAGGAGCACGGCAAAATGTCCATGCAGTCTCTGAGTGTGGAGCAAAAGTCGAGCACCAGGCAAACACTGCAGTGACAAAATTTATCACCGAACACTGGCGGAAGCAGCAGAATCGATTCATCGATTTCTTTATCATTTGTCCAGTGCTCGACAGTCGAATTGTTTCTTCATTTTCCTTATTAATGTAGGAAATGATTCTAAATATGGGCTTCTCGCTTCCTTGCAGACATAACAAACCTATCCGGTATCCAATCATCTGGCCATGTTCATTCAAACTACGGCATGGCCGCAAATTAGTGATGCTTTGTTACTGCAAGAGTAAAATTGCCAAAGGGGCGCAAATTCTGTGCAGTAGAACAATGAGCCACAATCATAATGCTCTTCTTCCTTATGCTGCCGACAAATTCTCTGCCTTTATTAGAGGGCATTCCCAAACCAAACCAAGTTAACCTCAATGTGAATTGATGCAACTGTTTGTGAGCTTAGTGTAAAGCATGTCTCATGTGCTTAAAGCATAAGCAATCATATCTATATATTACAAGACACAGACACACACACAAATATAAAACAAATTCGTCTGGTTATAACTAAACACTCAGCATTATAACTACTATTTTCATAAGCTGGTTGTTGTTGGTGCACAGCAATCTGTACACATTAACAAGGTGCGGCTGAGTGATTACTCTATATTTCAATCTTATTGTCTGACTTAGTTCCAATCCTCCTCCAATCCCCCCGACCCCCTCCTTGAACTACAACTACATATAAGTATGCCCCTGCTGCTGATGAGCACTTGCCAGACTTCATCAGAAATCCGAGCTGCTGCTGTCTTTTCGATGTGTTTGGTTATTCCGTTCATGTTGAACGACACATTGTTGTTGTTGTTGTTGGGGCGCAAAAACAAGTCAATAACAGCAGCAGAAGCAACAACAACAACAACAAGAACAACAGCAGCAACAACAATGAAAACAACATCATCCACTTGGCTGTTGGGTAAAGTGATTAATTCATTTGGACAAGTTCTGCCAGGGCCTGTGAGTGAGAGTCCTTCGACTTTCACACACACACACTCACACACACAGAAGAACAGCAACAACCTCAAACATGTAAAGTGGCAACACAAATCCGCAGCAAAACAAAAAGTTTCTTTTACTTGACAGCTTTTTTTTGTAGCTGCTGTTGATGTTTCGAGGGTGCGCCTAAAGTGCAACCCCCCTCCTCCCCCATACCACCACCCCTCTATCTAGCAGTTACTTTGAGTAGCTAAGCAATTTATCTCTTTTACACGTGTGCAACTCAAAGGTGTGAGTTGATATTGTTGCAACAACTGCGTGTTGCAAATTGTCCTAGGCAAAGCTGAGAGCTGAGAGCTGAGAACTGGCGAGGGACTCGCCACGCACTCGACGCAAAACGAGGCAGCATTTAAAATATATTCAACTAGAAATAAAATAAAAATCGCAGAAGACAAAGAAAACCCTGTCAAGCAACTGTCACTCGAGGCGTTTGAGTGAGGCAACTTTTTCCTTTTTAATATCCATGCCGAGAAGCTTATTAAACCATTGTCTTGAGACGTCTCAAAAACTCGCTAAGTATATATATATATATATATATGTATATAGAAGTACCCCTAGCCAAGTCAATATCCATTTTTTACTGAAGGCAGGCGATCCGATCAGATCACTATACCGAATAACTGTCATCAGATGAAGGATTAGATCGTGTTTGGAAAACTTTTTAATTACTGCAGATCAACAAGAGCTTCAGCGTCTTCTGGAAGCTATAACTAATTGTTGATATTTGCCGAGTTGCACATTTAACTAAGCCAATCAGGCTATGCAACACTTTGTTACACTTTTTGTCAAGGCAACTGTTTTGATATATGAACACCATGAATAACCCATTTCTATTCAATTGTCAGACAATCTCTTTGGCACTTGCACATTACTCTGTTTGCTACAAAATACCTGTTATCAGCACCTTATTTAGTTACAATTTGTGTATCTTACACATGTAAAACTCAAAGGTTGATGTGGCTGGGGCTGTTGCTGTTACTGTTGCCCCCGTGTTCTAGATACGTCTTGCAAATTGTCACTGGCAAAGCCGGGATCTGAGAGCTGAGACCTAAGATCTCTGGCGGATGTCGAGGGACTCGAATTGCCATGCACGCGACGCAAAACGACTCAGCATTTAAAATATATTCAACTAGATATGAAATATAAATCGTACAGGCTAGGCAAAGGAGGGATAGAAAAACCTGTCAAGCAACTGCCACACGAGGCGTATGAGTAATGCCCAAGGAGGGCCAACGCAGATCTGAGACTTTTTGGTGGCAGGATAAGTTCTGTTCCTTTTTATTTGATAGCCACAAAGTAAAGTCAGCCGAGGCTTTAGCCGCCGCAAATCCCCGTTTTATGAAAACAAATGAATTTTATGTTGCACAGCAGGTAGGGGAGGAAAGAGAGGAAGAGAGAGAAGAGTGGGGAGAGAGGAGAATGGGAGAATGGGAGAAGGGGAGTCACAGCCAAGACACTCCGGTGTATTGACTGCGTAGCCATCAGGGCGCATCGACGTGTGAAGTGAATTGAATTTGATTAAATGATGGCGGCAGGCAGATGGCAAGGCAAGTGGCAAGTGGTCAACATGCAACATAAGGAAATTGTATTTGTAATGAGATTAAGCATTTGTTTCTGTTTCTCTTAATTTGCTAATGAATTTATCCGAAATATATTGATTAGCTCACCTTGCCGGTCACAACACTAACTTTGTTAACCCATTTCAGAGCTGGTCGTATGGCTGCCAAGCCAAGGCCAATAAACAACACTGATCAAATAGGTAGGGGTGTAGTACAGTAGTCACTAGTTAAGCAGTACTAACAGAAATTAAGATAAGTCCTGAAATAAGAATAGTTATTTTGAGCGTATGGGACAAAAAAGATATTTGTTTTGAACATTTTTGTTGCTTCAAGTATTATCTTCCCCAAGAACCCCATTATCTACATGAATTGACACCATGTTTATGTACAAACAATATTAATATATACAAAAGCTTAGCTATCACAATATTAAAGGAATTGACTCGACTCGACATGGTTTTATCCCGCCATCAACAAATCAAGCCTAAGCGAAAACCAATAATCAATGTGGTTGGAGTCGGCAAACTGCCTACAACGACAACAACAACAACAACAACCAAAACCACTACTGTCCTTGCAGGACAAAAACGAATGAACAAAACACAAGCAAAGCACTTGAAATATGTTTGCACGCAAGATTTGCGAGTGCCTCAAACTGAGAACGTGTGTTCGTGTTTGGGGATTTGTCGCTCGACTGTATGACAAACATGAACTGACTTGAATAAACTTATAACTAAACCCCATTCATATCTCTCTCTCTCTCACACTCTCTCTCTCACTCTGTTTTTCTCTCTTTTTTCCATGTGCAGTTGACAGCCGTCACCTGAAGGAGTCCATAGAGCGAGCCGAGTTCTCATTGCAATTGGAATTGTGGTTTGGCGAACAGAATGGCACCAGCAACTTGTCGTTGGCCTCCAGCCGCAATCTTCAGCTCAATTTTCATCCAGGACGTGGTCTGCACTACCATCTGCCGGTGCTGTTCGACTATTTTCACTTGGCGGCCATCAGTGTTGGCATTCATGCCAGTCTTGTGGCCCTGCATCAGCCGTACATCAAGTGAGTGCGTTGTGCTGCTGGTGGTGTTGGGTGATGTTGGGTGGTGCTCGGATTGCAAATGTGCTATGCAAAGCAGAGTTGACAACATGATCTCTAATGTCAACGTTGATAGTCATATATATTTCTTTTGCAGTCACTGTCCTGCTGTGCTGAACTGGGAGCTCCGGTTCCAGCTACTGCTCCTCCAGCCCCCACTCCTGCTTGTCCTGCTTGTCCTGCTTCTCCTGTTTCTCCTGGTTCTAGGGGCCAGTATTACCAGCACAAATCATTTCCAACTCATTAAAATTGCACACAGACAACAAATCCCCTTGCTCCCTTCCCGTCTCTATTATACAAAAGCCACCCACCCATCCCTTCTGGCCACGGCAACTGGCCTTTTTTCCCAGGCGATACACGTGGAGAAATATATATATATATATATACATAGAGAGAGAATTTTGTACTTAAATCAAGTGCACTGTTGGGAATGTATTATTTTGTTTATTTTGTTGTCATTTATTTTCGATTATTCTCTTTTTAAAAGAGCCAAATAAGATTTTTTATTTTTCATTATAAAAACACAACCTTCTCAATAGATTCCCTAATCGTCTTCAAACAATACTTAAACAGCTTGATCCAGAAATTATAAAGGATTTCATTACTTTGGCACTTCAATTGTAGTTACCCATTTTTCCGCTGAGTGTAGCTCTTGTGTGTGCATGCATTTTAATGACTCGTATTTCAATTGTCTTCCTCTTCGTACCGCGTTTACTTTGGCGACACAACTGCAACTTTAACTGAAACAGACTGCAACATTTGGGCGGCATTGAGGGCCGGGGCGTGGCATCTAGTTTGCTACATCCAGCAACTACTCACAACTTTCTTCAGCCATGTCGCAGTCAATTTTTACGCCATTTGAATCAGCAAAAGTTTGTATATGCCTCCCGCCCCCCGCACCCATTGCCCCTTCTTCAATCACTTTAGGAAAAGTTGTTGATGTAATTCTTTAATCTGTTTTATGACGCTAAAACTTGTCGCTAAATGCCCTACACATCTTAAAAAATATGAATATTGGGCCAGAACTTACTTAATATTAACTTGACTCCGGAATTGCGTGGGTGGATTTCGTTGCCAAAGATTTCCACATTCTCCAAATGAATAATAGATTGGCCCATTGGAATTGAAATTCCTTGCTGACCTTGGCCCTTTGCCGTCTCCGAATTTTGATGTTGATTACATTTCTCTGCCCCATCAGCTGGAGGCAACTGTAAATTGCCTGATTATCTCCCCTCATGCCCCCGAAAACTGAAATAGAATCACTGAGTGTGGAGCAGGGATTCAATGAGCTCTGCTTTTGGCTAGCAAGTTGCTTTCAGCATATATATTAACTTTAAATTAGATTTAGTTATGTAGTTATTTGATTTAACTTTGACTTTCAAATATGTTTAGAATATTAAACGATTTTCATTTAAATTGTAATTTGTTTTAATACATTTTTCATTTGGTCTTTCTTAAGCCATATTCATTTACCCTTTCTAAGAATTTACTTACTTACTTTAACTTCTTCTTCAAAGAAATCTCAATTAACACACTTTGAACTTACTTTATTAACAATTTGACTTCTTAATTACTTGTTGACCTTTCGAAAAGTACAAACAAATCTGTAATTTGCCCTTAATCAACAGATTTTGATATTAATATTAATTAGTTTCAATGTTATTTTCATTCATTCTTTCTTTAAACTATACCCTTTCTAAGCAGCCTAAATACAAGAGTATTTTAAAGAATTTTCCTACTCATTTCCACAATAATTTTATTTAGTTTATTCTTGCAACAATAATATTTAAGCTTTCAAAAATCCTTTACAACCGTGTCAAACATATTTAAGCATAACCTTAATTTGCCCCAAATCAATTTCATTACATTTTAATCTAATTTTAATCTCAACATGAAACCAACCATAATCAATTTCAACCCATATATCAATTGAATCGTTTCGAATGGAAAACCAACATCGACACCAAAAACCCGATTGCAGGAAAAGCATGTTCTCATTTATCAAGTTATGGTAAGATTAACATCCGTTTCGGTATCTGTTTATCATTCCACTCGTTGTAGTTGGTTGTAGTCGCCACTTTAGCAGCGCTTTCTGTGTGTGTTTGTGGCTGTGTGTGTGGCTGTGTCTCTATCTGTGTGTGTTTAGCTAAGGACTCTTAACTCACTCAACCTCTGATCCCATTCGATCTCTATTGCAGTGCACCGCGCAGCTCGAAGCCTTGGAGCGCCAGCAAGTTGAGCTGTCGTGGCAACACCTCGCCGGGTCCACTCGAGGCGGTCTTCTTTGGCCCACAGATCGGTGGCACCACCAAATGCAGCGGTGGTCCCAATGGCCGGCTACTGCAATCCCGGCAAATACATCGGGATATCTGCTGCCTGCTGCTCGGCGCCATCGAGCAACTGAAGGCGACCCTCAACGAGTTCAGCACAGTGCTGCCACCCAGCATCAACTCGCAGATTGGCTCGCCGCCACTGAGAGAAAACGATATGGGAGAGCGGCTGCAGCAGCTGATGGAACAGGCCAAGGTAAGCTGAGCTCAAAATGGTTTGTAAGACCAAGAAAAGTTGAAGTTGTTGGCGTTCATGAATGAAAATAAAGCAGAAATGCTAAAGTTATGCTTCCCATAACTTTATCAAAGTCAAATCATGGTTTGATCTATAGAATAATGCTACACTCAAAGCTTGAAATAAGATTCGGACTCCATAGTCATATGCAAATTCCAGTTCCCAAAAATGACTCCAGAGTCTGAGTCGAATCTTTCCAATTTCAAAACTCAACAAGGCTTTTTGAACAAGGTTTGATCGCTAGTCTAAAACCAATCCACGCTTACTGATGGCACCCATCCACAATCCTTTCATAGCTACTCGAGGCTGAGGATGACTTTGCGACGCTGGCCAACTCGGACATTGCGCAGCTGTGCGCCGAGAGCATCTTCTGGTGGCGTCGCGTGCTGCTCGCCTCCCGATCCTCGACGGCGGTGCACACGCTCCTCGCCCGCAAGCATCACATTCTGCGCGTGCGTCGCTTTGCCGAGGGCTTCTTTGTGCTGGAGCAGCCGAGACACGCAGCCGCTGGATGCCAGGAGGCGAACAGCAGTCCAGGTCATTGTCAGGGCTATGCGGGAATTGCAGAGCTGGCGCGCAGGAGTCGCTACTTGCAATCGTTGCCACCACTGCCTGTGCATTGTACACCCATCGATGGCGATGCGGCATCGCTGCCGCTGATCTTTGAGGATCGGTATGTGGTGCCAGGTGCCAGCTATGCGAGACGACGATCGGGCAGTGATCCACAGCTGGAGGAGACGTCCACCACGGGAACGGGGGGCAAGAAGAAGTCGCTGCCAGCGGATAAGACGCACTCGAGCAGCAGTTTGAATGGCACCAAAGATTGCCTGGCCTGTCACTTTGACTACGACTATCCGCAGGGCAATGGCACTGGTCCGGCTCATCCGCATGCCAAGTGCGTGGTTACGCCCCGTTTCGCGCTAGGAGGCGAAGTGCTCCAGGCCAGTCTCACCATAACGCCCAGCAGCAATGGCAACATCAAGGATGCAGCAGTTCCTTCGCTCGTCCTGCGTCACAATCTCTCCAGGCATTCGGTGACGGGCCTCCTCGAAGATCTCGACGTGGATGGCACTGAGGCAATGACGCTGCCAACGCGACACAGCAAATCTTTGGATCAGCTGGACGGTTGCCAGACAACGGCAGAGACGCCTCCCCAGCTGGCGGCCAACTGCAATCCGCGGCAGGTGAGCTACAACACGTTGCCAGCTGGCCTGGCACGACTCCAAGCCGATGATCTGATGCGCAACATCTGCGAGTTCCGTCAGCGCTATGGCAATGCCAGCAAATTTGATTATCTGCACGAGATCAAGCTGCTGAATCCACCCAAGCAACAGCAGCAGCAGCAGCAGCAACAGCAGCAGTCTGGCTACACTGAGAGAACTAAACAAATAACGTGTAAGTTGTAAATTTTAAATTAAAATCATATTTTTATACTCTGTTAGAGAAGCTGGAGGTGTACGAGGTGTGTTCAAAAAGTATCGCGAATTTTGTGTTTTTTCAGATATTATTTATTTATTCATGAATATCTATTTTGTCCCCTTCAAAGTAATCCCCATGAGATATTATACACTTGTGCCAACGGTTTTTCCAATCTTCGTAGCACTTCAAAAAATCATTTTTTTTTATCTTGTTCAGCTTAGGTTCAGCACAATCAACATTCGGAATGCATCCGCGCACTTAATTTCGTTTTTCACACAAAATTTGATACAGGTTCTTTGATCCATTTTTTTGAATAGGTAAAAATCGAAGACGATCCAAAACACGTGCAAGCAAAGCAGCTGTCAACAATTAAGTGAACATTCAAAATGGCCGAGCTTGTCGGCATAAGTGAGAGACATGAGTACCAACATAACGCTACAAAAAAATCGAAATCCGATTATACGTAACCCGCGAAAATTCAAAATTCGCGATATTTTTTGAACACATATTTGTCATGCTGTCTGTCCTTCTGTACAATTGTGGAGTGCTAGGAAATCGATAAGAATCGATAGGCAGCATTCGATAAAACCGCATATCTTCCACAATTGTAAAGATAGAGGCACCAAATTTGGTAGATAGCTGGTTGGAGATATGCTTCAAAGATCAGCATCGACCACCCACCTCCACCTATTACAAATCGAAAAAGTTACATCTTTTGAAGTAAAGTACCATCAAACCTGTAACCACCTTCAAATATCGATTAAAAAGAATTTGTTCTGTTGGCATCAAAGTATTTCGCAGTCGGCAACATTCTCACTTCGTTTCTTGCCCAATCTGGTCGGGCAAACGTTCGCCTGTTTCCAACAGCTCCCTAAACCCTTTCCTCCTCTTTTTTTTGGCAGTGTACAACTCGCTGCCCAAGAGCATGGTGCCGCCAAGAAACTCCTATCCGCCGCCACCGCCCAGCCAATACACAACGATGCCCAGGAGCAGCAGCTCCCAAATACCACGAGCCGTGGAGATTGCAAGGGTGCGCGTCTCAGACATCAAGGAGATGCTGCGACAGGGTCAAAGTCAGTCAGGTCAGGCGGGTCAGGGCAGTCAGGGGGCATCGGGCGCGCTGCGCAAAGAGTCGAGCAGCTCGGAGAGCGACATGATGCAAAAGCTGCAGATGCTCAGCTCGAGCAGTGTGCCCTTCCGGCTGGATGCGACGACCACAACAACAGCGAATAGTCAGAACAATACGAATAGCAGTGATCCGAATACGAGTGGTTTCAGTGAATCCCTGCCCAATCTGGCACCGCCACCAGAGTTCGATTCGGATTCGCGGCGACAACGCAGCAATTCGACGTCGTCGTTGAGCGAGGAGAGCGGCTGGGTGAGCAGTCGTCGCAGCTCGCTGGCCATCTCCAGTCCCGATACGATAACGAGCATCAGTGGTCCGCACTCGAAGCAGCAGCAGCAGCGGCACACCCAACTCAATCTGGGCATGGGCATGGGCCTGGAGACGCGTCTAAATGGCGAGCAGCTGCGTCTGCGGCTCCAGAAGTTGCTGGAGCAGCAGCAGCAGCAGCAGTTGCCACATAAGCCCAGCAGGAAGCGACAATCGGCTGGTTCGAGTCAGAGTCGAACGCCGGCGAAACAGCAGCAGGAGCAGCAGCAGCAGCAGCAGCAGCAGCAGGAGCTGCACAAGAAGATCTCATCGGTGACGCTGACCATCAAAAAGGAGCGCTCGCGCTACCAGCTGGATCGTTTGCGTCACCTGCCCAACGGCGAATCCACCGAGGTGGAGGATTTGGAGCGTCCGCCGCCGCGTCGCAGTCGCCACAAGGGTGGCGGTGGTGCCTCCGCCAGCAAATCGAAGTCCGACTTTGATATAACCAGTCTGAAGGATATGCAACCGCTGGATGCGGTCTGTTTGCCGCCGCCACAGCAGTTCCAAGATCAGGAGCAGGAACAAGAAGTGTCCGCTGTGGTGGCACCACCGCCACCCGATGAGTTTCGCGATCCACCACCACCGGAACCAGAACCAGAACCAGCACCAGTTGCGACACCAGCACCAACTCCCGCCGCTGTAGCTGCAGCTGCACCAACTCCAGCTGCTGTTGCTCCGAAAGCCAAGTCTAAATCCTTGCCCTGCCATGTGGTGCATGCAACAGCACCGCCCCTAAAGGAACGCCAACCCATTGGCGCCATAGACAATCCCGTTTATCACATCTACGAGTCACTGCGTCCCATGTCCACACCGGCCATCTTTAGCAATAAGCCCGTACTCAAATCTCACAGTCTGGCCGAACTGAAGCGTCCATCGCAGCACCAATGCAAGGAGAATATACTCGCCACGGAACAGGATGAGAACAAGGAGAATGCCAATGGCCAAATCCTCGGACGTGGCAAGCAATCAAATGGCTCGACGACCAAGCACACCAAGCGCAAAAATCAACAGGCTCTGAGTGCACCGGAGGCGTCTCCGAGCATCTCGCTGCTGGAATTCGAGAAGTGTCGCGAGGAGTTTCGCAAACAAATCAAATATCAAGGAAGCATCTACTCGGACTACGTGCAGCTGGCATCGGAGCTACCCTATTTCTATATCAGTGACGAGTATCGCGCCTTCTCGCCCAACGGCATGCATCTGGTTATTTGTGTCCATGGACTCGATGGCAACTCGGCGGATTTGCGGCTGGTGCGCACCTATCTGGAACTGGGTCTGCCCGGGGTCAATCTCGAGTTTCTCATGTCCGAGCGGAATCAGGGCGACACCTTCTCCGACTTTGATACAATGACTGATCGGTGAGTGAATTATTCTTCTTTAATCTATAATTCCATGTTAACCCAATCAATCTTTAACTCTCGCAGGCTCGTCACCGAGATCCTTTACCACATTGACAGCTGCGGCTTGAACCCGGCACGCATTTCCTTTGTGGCACATTCCCTGGGCACAATCATTGTGCGCAGCGCCTTGGCGCGTCCACAGATGCGACCACTGTTGCCACGTCTGCACACGTTTCTCTCGCTCTCGGGACCACATCTGGGCACGCTCTACAACACCAGCGGTCTGGTCAACATGGGTAAGTGGCAGTTGCCTAAGTAGTTAAAGGTTACTTGCTCAAGTCTCTTCTCTGCTAGGCATGTGGTTCATGCAGAAGTGGAAAAAGTCTGGCTCGCTGCTGCAGCTTTGCATGCGGGACACCACGGACATGAGGAACAGCTTTCTCTACCGGCTGAGCCAGCGGAGTACTCTGCATCATTTCAGCAACATTCTGCTGTGTGGTTCCAGTCAGGATCGCTATGTGCCCGCCCATTCGGCGCGCCTGGAGCTGTGCAAGGCTGCCATGCGGGATGGCTCCTCATTGGGCACAATCTACAGGTTGGCTTAGGGATTCATCTGTTAATCTACATCACTAATTAACGACAATTTACAGGGAAATGGTGCACAATGTGATTGCACCGATTTTGGCCAGACCCGAGCTGACTTTGGCCCGCTTTGATGTGCATCATGCACTGCCCCATACGGCTAACACTTTGATTGGCAGAGCAGCTCACATTGCGGTAATTTAAATAGAGAAAACTAGACTAGTAGATACCCTGTCTTTCAAAATGTGTATCTGAAACTCAAAGCCAGATATCCAAAAATCGGAGATGCTTTCTTCTGCCTGTTTCACACTTTGGATCAAGTTCTTTTACCATTTATTAATATAAATGTTTTGCTTATTTTTAATTCCCCAGGTGCTGGACTCTGAGCTATTCATAGAGAAATTTATGTTGATTGCGGGCCTGAAATATTTCAGTTAACAAGCCAACCAAAAAGCTGGAACGGATTTTTAAAACTGTTAACTGAAACTTTAACTTTGCTGACTTTTTTAACAGCCTTTCATATAGTGCTCCATGAGGTGTTGAGGTGTTCTAAGTTGTAATTTGTGTGTTTATTTTAATGTTATTTAATGTGTAACACAAAAGGAAAGTCTTCAGTTCGAAAGGAAGAAAAACGAACAAAAAGAAAAAAACACAGGGTACACTGAAATCCAAGCAAGAACCAGTTTCTTCAGGCCAACAGATTCCGATAAGGAATAAGGAATTTATTGAAGCAAATTGTTAGACTTGAATTTTTTACCAAATGCAAATCTTTTGTAGCGAATTGAAACTAGAAAAATCACAACCAATCCAACAACATTTAATCAAAAGCAACAAAAAAAAGAACGTTTAATCAAAAACTTATAACCAAATTGGAATAACTGTTGAAAACGTGTTATCGATAAATTGCACTTTTTATAGCTAATAAGAGTTCAAAACGGAAGCCAAAGACATCCATCATAAGTAGCCTAGAAACTAAGCTAAAAAACCGAAAACAAAAACACAAACTATTCACGAGACTTTATTGAAACGGTTGAATTGGAAAATGTAGGAAAACTGAGAAGTATACGTAACTAACGGTAGCTGAGCACACGAATACAAGGTTGCATTTCGATAAATATGTATTAGCAATTGTGAGACTAATTAAATAAAAAAAACACAAGAACAAGGGGTTTTTTCCAAATCTTTGTACTGCTAAAAAAAAAACAAAAAAAAAAACAAAAATAAAGCGACTATGTTAGAATGGAATAGATTAGCGTTAATAGAGAAGTTTTGTAGAGATTCGAATAGTGTATGTTATATGCATTTGCGAAGTGCGTCAATTAAGCTGGTTAAAATATGAAGGGTACGAAGTGTGTTCAAAAAGTATCGCGAATTTTGTGTTTTTTCAGATATTATTTATTTATTCATGAATATCTATTTTGTCCCCTTCAAAGTAATCCCCATGAGATATTATACACTTGTGCCAACGGTTTTTCCAATCTCCGAACGGTTTTTCCAATCTCGGAATGCATCCGCGCACTTAATTTCGTTTTTCACACAAAATTTGATACAGGTTCTTTGATCCATTTTTTTCAATAGGTAAAAATCGAAGACGATCCAAAACACGTGCAAGCAAAGCAGCTGTCAACAATTAAGTGAACATTCAAAATGGCCGAGCTTGTCGGCATAAGTGAGAGACATGAGTACCAACATAACTCTGCAAAAAAATCGAAATTCGATTATACGTAACCCGCGAAAATTCAAAATTCGCGATACTTTTTGAACACACCTCGTATTTCATTTTGCGCCTGCAAAAAACTGAATCTGTTAATGGGAACAACAACAAAAATGTTAGCAACAATGAATCGACGAAAGAGATACAGAAAAGAAAAGAAGGAGAGAAGCAGTTAGGTCAAACTTGGAAATTGTAGTCTATTCGTAGCGATACAAACATTTAAATGTTTCTTTGAGCTTTTGCCAATTGTTGTTGTGAATCATATTTAGCTTACAAAATTTCAACATTCTTTGTATACCCCTTTTTAAAAATCTACCCAATTTTGCCTATACATACCAGAAGTTGCATTCTACGTGTATAACCGTCCTAAATCAAAACAAAATAAAGTTATAATAAACTATGTGTACATCAGCTTGCAAATGTTTGATTTTAAAATACGATTTAAGATATATGTGAGCTGTTTTTCCTAAAGCACTTCGATTTTACAAAATGTATTCAAAATGTCTAATAACTCTTAGTTGCAAATTTGAACATTTTCTCATTTCAATAAAATATACTAAAATTCAATTTTAGTAGAAGACAATGTATAGTTTATTTATTTCGCATACAAAATTCAAATTCAAATCAATTATAACAGTTTTTTAAATGCCAGCGTTATGAATCGTTATCGATAACACTGCATAGGCAAAATTAGTATTAAATCGAACTATCGCACAACTGAGCTGCAAGACATCGATACATCGTTGAGATAACGCTGCTATCAGCTGTTTATCATCAATCGACTATCAGGCTGGACCCCAAATAAGAATTCGCCATAAATCCGGGTCGTACAAAATTAAAGTACAAAGTAAATTGTAAATTGAATATTGTAATCATGGCGAACCGTGCGCCGATGCTGCGAATCGGTCAGCAAGATCTGAAATGCCGCCAGGGCTGCGGTTACTATGGCAATACACAGTTCGATGGACTCTGCTCGAAGTGTTTCCGCGAACGCAATGATAAGCAACGGAAAAAGCGTAAGCTGGGATCACTCTCAATTTATCTCTAGGCACGACAATTAGTCACAATCTCGTGTTTCCCCTTGCTATACTTAGAGCGAGCTAGCGAGTATCATGAAGCTGCTAATTCGGCTGGTGGATCGATCGAGCGCAGGTCGCCGCAGCATTCGCTCTCGCTGGACCGTGTCAAAAAGAAGCAGCAACAGCAGCACGAATCCGATTCCTCGCCAGTTGCCACAGCTAGCACCATGCCCCGGAAGAAGTTCACCGTGCCGGCTGTGCTCCAGAAGACACTAAAAAATACATTTCCTGCTGCTGTTGCACAGCAACAACAACATCAGCCTCGCATTCCGAGCGCCACCGAATCGCAGTTTATGTTGCAGCTGCGTCAATTGCGTCTGCCGGACGATGCCAAGCGCAAGCTGAAGAGCGAGATACAGCGTTTGGATCACGAGATACGCAAATACATGAACAATCACAGCAGCAAGAATGTCGATGAACTGTCCGACCTTGTCCAGAATGCTTACACACGCTTCGCGGACATTGTGCATAATGATGCACGCTTCGAGATCGCAACGAATGAGGATCGCGAGAGTGCCATCGATTTCTTTGAGAAGGTCGTCATGACACAGAATCACAAGTGAGTCCCAAAGTTCCCTGCTCAAACTTGCAGACAAACTGATATCTCTTCTCTTCCAGCTTGCTCTTCAGTCCATATTTTACCACTGATGAGGAGAGCGATATTAAGGTGCAGAAGCGCATACGACAATTGAGCTGGATAACATCAAAGCATCTCGATTGCAGCATTGATGAGGTAAACGCCGAGGCGAGGGATTTGGTCTACAATGCCATCTCGGAGCTGGTGGGCATCGATTCGTATTATTCGCCGCAGGAGAAACTGTTGTGCACCGTTCGCTGTTGTCGTCACATTTTCGAGCTGCTCAAGAGCTCCAAGGGCGGACCGGCCAGTGCTGATGATTTCCTGCCAGCGCTAATCTTTGTGGTGCTCAAAGCGAATCCGGTGCGCCTGCACAGCAATTTGAATTTTGTGAATCGCTTCACGATTGCGTCGCGAGTGATGAGCGGCGAGGGTGGCTATTATTTCACCAATCTCTGCTCGGCCATTGCCTTCATTGAGAATCTAAATAATGAGAGCCTCAGCATTGGGGCCGATGAGTTCGAGTCTTTGATGTCGGGCGCGCAGGCCTTTAGCACGCCTTGGGAGAGTGCGTTGCTTGCCTGCGAGAGTCTGCATCTCATCTCGGAGAATATGAAGTGCATGGAACAGTTGCAGAAACGTAATACGGCGATTAGCAACGGAATCAAGGACTTTGAGCGCGAATTGCTTGAGTTTCAACGTGAGGTGACGGAGAAGGTGGACACTGTGATGGCCAAGGCGCCACTAACACTGCTGCCCATTAAGACGCCGGTTCATCTGATTGCCCAGGCGCGTGCTCATTTGGCACAGGATGGCGTTGAGGCAGCCGTTGGCCATTATTCGTCCAATCTGCTGAGTGGCGCACACAATCAACACTCGCTGACAGCCGCTAAGGGCAAGGAGAAGGAGAAGGAGAAACCTGTCGAGGAAGCCCAGTTGGAGGCGTCGCATACGCTCTCGCTGAAGGATACGAGTGTCAGCTCTGTGGGTCGTCTATCGCCGCTGCATCATCAGTTGGCCCAAACGGATCAGTTGTTCGCCTCGCCCCTCTTCAACAATTATATGCCCTTCGATGCTGTATCGCTGCTGGAAGAATCCTCGGAGCATACTGATGTCCTGATGCTGGGCCACGAATTCCAAGGTGGATTGACGAACATCAACTACGATTTCGATTTGTCCGATCAGAGTGGCGATAATAGCGTTGCCGATGATCACAAACTGAGTTTGGATGAATTTGATCCACTTGCGCAGCGCGGAATTCCAAAACCACCCGTTGTAGCTGACACCAGTGTGCTGGATACCACGTTGGATAGCTTGATTGACAGCGATGTGCCCGCTACGGGTGTACTTTTGCCATCCCCCTTAAAGCCGGAGGTGGCCAATTATCGGGGATTTTCCAATTTCGATATTCCAAGCATCTCGTGCAACACAGGTGACTTTAGTTCACTCAATCAGGATGTCAACGATCCTGTGCAGCCAACAAATAATAAGTAAATGTCCTTTTTGCACCTAAAATTGTAAATAACGCTTGAATTTAATTGCACATATTTATTTGTATTATAAAAATAATTACTTTTAAGTATTTTACCCAAATGAAATAAACAAGTTGACAAACGAAGCCGGCAAATATGAAATAATACAGATGAAAAATAATAAAATATTACGCAATTATAAATAATATTATGATACTAATAAACATTTATTTCAAATGCTTTTCACTAATCACAATAAAAATACGTTATTTTGCTTATCTCTCGATAAATCTAAAATGGCATCGATACATACATACAAAAGCTATCGATACTCCATGGCTTCATTATATGAGTTTTGTTCTAGCTCAAATTACTCTTGTTCAAATACTCAAAGCGTTCGGACGGCGATAGACTTGAAGGCTGAGCCGGCACAGAAATGACAACTGGAACATTTGTACTTGTTGCTGCCGCAGCGATAATCAGTCTGGTTGCTGCTTCAAGCATACCGGATAGTAATGGAGAATTGCCACATAATCCGCTGAAGCACGATTCGCTGCATGGAAAGCATTTTGAGGCCGGTGAACACAATTCGCAATACGATCACGAATCATTTCTGGGCGCCGATGAGGCCAAAAAGTTTGACGAACTAACGCCGGAGGAGAGCAAGCGACGCTTGGGTCTGATTGCGGATCGCATCGATGAAGATAAGAATGGATTGATAACACTCGCTGAGCTGAAGGCGTGGATTCAGTACACACAGCGTCGCTACATCGACGAGGATGTGAGTCGCATTTGGCGTCAACACAATCCGGATAACAATAAAACCATCAGCTGGGATGTCTATCGTAAGAGCATCTACGGCTTCATGGATACGCTAAGCAAGGAGGAAATAGAGCACGAGGAGCAGGGTAAGCAGCTGCAGTATCTTCTCATAGAATTGCTAGATTAACAAACCAGAATCCTCGCCAGGCATTTCGTACAAGAGCATGTTGGCCCGCGATCGTCGTCGCTGGGCTGTCGCCGATCAGGATCTGGATGATAGTTTGACTCGCGAGGAGTTCACTGCCTTTTTGCATCCCGAGGAGCATCCCACCATGCGTGATGTGGTGCTGCAGGAGACCACCGATGACCTGGACAAGGATAAGGATGGCAAAATCTCTGTGGATGAATACATCGGGGATATGTATCGTCCCTCCGAACCCGATGAGGAGGAACCCGAATGGGTGCTCAGCGAACGCGAGTCATTCTCCAAGCATCGCGACCTGGACAACGATGGCTATCTGACAGAGAACGAGATCCGTCAATGGATATCGCCCAATGACTTCGATCATGCGGAGAGCGAGGCCAAACATCTGATCTTCGAGGCGGATGTGGACCACGATGAGCAGCTAACCAAAGCGGAAATACTCGACAAATACGATGTCTTCGTCGGCTCGCAGGTGACGGACTTTGGCGAGGCACTCGCTCGCCACGATGAGTTCTAAACAAAAAAGCGAACCAATCTTTTTTATAAGCTATAGTTAACAAAATCGCAACTCGAATGCCAAATAAACTGTAATACTTCTTAGCCATTTAAGTCACAGACAAACAACTCAGCTCGAACCAACAGCAAAGTGCATTATAAACACAGACTTAACTTAAAACGGAATTCGTATTATTTTCATTTCAATTGATGTGCGTAGGCAAACAACCACGTCAGCCGCCAGATGAGAGACAGGCAGACTCTTTAATGATTGGTCCATGCGGGGTCGTTCTCTTCAACGGACACGTCATCTGAGTAGACGACCCACACACACACACACACTCGCACACACACACACACACAGACTCGCTTGCATACATTACACACATGTTCGGACTGGCGGAACATAAACATAGAAATGCTTTAAGTTGTTGTTGTTGTTGGTTCGGCTGTGTGCCCGATTAATTTCCAGCTGCGAGAACATTCCATCATTAAGAAGCAGCAGCAGCAGCAGCAGCAGCTGAATTGATTTGTTGCCTCTTCCATTTTGGTATTCAATTCTTTCTTGCTGTGATAAGCACTTTTGTGCTGAGAAAATTCAAGCTGAAATTGAAAACCAACATGAGAAATTCAACCCAGCCGAGGCAAGACGAACTTCGCATACTCTTTATAAATATGCTTAATTTGCTTACCAAATAAATAATGTATTTATTCAAGCATTATACGAGTTTTAACTTTGAAAATAAGGAAAGTTTTAAATTATTTTTGTAGTCTTCCGATGTTCTGCTAATTGTAGGAGGGCTTATAAAGCTCGTAGCTAATGAGTTGGCTTAAGATATCAATGAAAACATTAAAGTTGCTCACTCAAGAACTCATTTCTCGAACGATAGTTGTGGCAGCTATATGATATAGTGCTCCGATTTGTCTGATTTTCACACAAGTACTACTTACAAGTAGAAGACGCATGTGTTTCAAGTTTCAAGAAGATATCTTGCATGGTGGCTGAGTTCGCATAGTTAGCTGGATAGACGGATAGCCCTTATCTCCTTATCAATTCCTCTATTAGTGCTAAACAAAATATATATATTTATATATATATTAAATTAGTTTATATTAATATATATATATAATTATTATATATATTTTTAATTCCAAAATTGAAAGACTGTCAGCAAGCGTATCAAAAAATACAGAAAACAACGTAGACCTGTAGAGGTCGCTGAAATTCGCTCACGTCTATATATATGCATACATATATATATAGTACGAATTTCCATATAATTATTTGATATATATAGCTTGCTTGTTAGGGGTACTCAACACTCAACATGTAAAGACTTATTATATTGTTTTATGCTTTATTTTGACTTCCATTGACACATTTATGTATATGTTTGTTATTAATTTGTTTTGCCCGTTTTTGAACATTTAAAAAGTATTCAAAGTTTCAGTTGTTTGTGTTTAGTTTCTTGTTTTTCATTTTTCTTTTCTCTTTGTGTATTTTAAATCAGTACATGTACATAGTATACGAAGGACTTTATCTTATATATGTATATGTATGTATATATGTATGTATGTATGTATGTATGTATGTTTGTATGTATGTACGCAGCTGCTGAAACTAGCAATTTTAAAAAGTTATTTTCGTTCCGCAAGTATTTTTGTTCTTATTGGAATTGTTTTTTCATTTTGTTGTTTTTGGATGCCTTTTAGGAAATGTTGCATCATGGCATACATCAAATTGTCAAATATATATATATATATACCTTTGCCATCCTTCGATTCAATTCACCATCTAAATAGAAAACAAATGTTTCGTTTTTTCTTCTGTTTTTCTGTTTTTCTTTCGGTTTGGTTTTGTTGTAAGTGCAATGGAACGTTTTTACTGGCTGCTTCATTGCGACTTCCTCTTGCCACAATCATCTACATTGTGTAGTTATGCAGTTGCGACTTATCGGCTCCTTGCATACACAATGTTCATTCAATTACAGTGATCGCTCGCTAAATGGATTCGTTGATTTGCTCAACCAAAAAATGTGTTGAGTTATTTAAACTTTGTCAAATTCGAAAATCGACCAATTTTTACACAAAATACATATTATAACAATTAAACATTTTCTCAAAGTGGAAATCCCTTAATTCAAATTATGATATATGATAACAAACAAGGTGAAAGAGAACTTTTTGTAATTTCATAGCTGATGTGGCATGTGGAACATAGAGTTCTCCATTTCGAGCAACCACTGTAAGTTCTTTTCAAGTTCTTTTTTTAGTTTCTTTTTTTTTTTGCTTTTACAATATTAATTTTTAATTAACTTTTAGTTCAAATTAATGCACATGGTTGAAATTAGTATGGGGGAAAAGCATGTTTGCAAAATATGTATTATTATTATTATTATTGGTAAACAATAAACACACGTAACGAACAAAAAAAGAAACAAACACGACAATCAATCAAAAAGTTAATGACAATTTAACAGAAGAACCAGAGAAATGTTTGAGTTCGAAAATTCGTGTTTTTCTTCGAGATGGGCAAGTTTTTTAACAAAGCAAAAAATACAAGTGGACTCCTCTCTCCTTCTCTTTCTCCGTCTCTCTCTCTCTTTCTATCTCTCGATCTCTCTCAGCCTGCTGGCTGCTGGCTTAAGTTACATAATTGTTATTTAGTTAATAATATTACGTTATTAAATAGACTTGACGACAAATACAAATACAATGCTTCGTGGGTGTGTTGTGTGTGTGTGTTGTGTGTGTGTGTGCTGTGTGTGTGCTGTGTGTGTGCTGTGTGTGTGTGTGCTTCTTAAAATTAGAGCAATGTGCATTTACGCTTGGATTTGGGCTGCAGAACGGGACACAAAACCGATCTGATAGCCTCATCGAAAACGGTCTTCAGACCCTTTTGCGTCAGTGCCGAGCACTCCAAATATTTGACAGCACCGATCTCCTTGGCCATGGCCAGACCCTGGGGATAGGTGATGGGTGCCAGTTTCTTGTCGCGCAGCTTCTCAATCGTGTTCTTATCGTCACGCAAATCCAACTTGGTGCCAACAAGGATGATCGGTGTGCTCGGACAATGATGACGCACCTCCGGATACCATTTGGCGCGCACATTCTCAAACGAGGCCGGATTCACCAGCGAGAAGCAGATGAGGAAGACATCCGTCTGTGGATACGACAATGGACGCAAACGATCATAATCCTCCTGTCCGGCCGTATCCCACAGTCCCAAATTAATCGGTTTCGCATCGACCATCACATTTGCCGAATAATTATCGAATACGGTCGGTATATATTCTCCGGGAAATGCATTTGTCGTATAGCTGATGAGCAGGCAGGTTTTACCCACTGCACCGTCGCCAACAACAACACATTTAATCGCCTGCATATTTGTTGCGTTTGCTTTGCTTCTTGTTTTTGTAAATTAGGGTGGTGGTGTTGGCGTTGTTGTTGTTGTCGTTGCTGTTGTTGTTGTTGGGCGAGGGCTGTTGCTGTTACTGCTGCTGCTGCTGAGCTGCTGCTGATGCTAAACTGTCGGCTCCTTTGTACAAACAACGTTAATCTTGTGCTAATTATTGCTTCTGGTTATTTGTCCCAGGCGTCGCGCGTTTATTCTTATTGCGTTTGCGAAGCGCGATTTGTGCGTTTTTTTGTTGGTTTTTTGTCAGGCAAAAAATAATTTTCTGTGTACTGTGATATCGTATCGATAACCCAACGATACCTCCAGCGAATTAATCATTGCCACTTAGCGATAGTATCGATTTCGTTGGGTGTGCATTTATTAGCATCGATATGGGTTTATTTAAACTGCTTAGTGATATTCCCCTTTTTAAATAATCAAACGAAATTTGAAAACATATGAAAAATATACAAAAATTAAGGCTTCTCTAGACTTCTATGACTTGTCTGCTTTAACATAAAACAACATTTCATTTTATATATACGAGGTGTGTTCAAAAAGTATCGCGAATTTTGTGTTTTTTCAGATATTATTTATTTATTCATGAATATCTATTTTGTCCCCTTCAAAGTAATCCCCATGAGATATTATACACTTGTGCCAACGGTTTTTCCAATCTTCGAAGCACTTCAAAAAATCATTTTTTTTTTATCTTGTTCAGCTCCTCCTTCGATCCCGTCTTTATCTCGTCAAGCGTAGCGTAACGTCGTCCTTTCATAAGCCTCTTCAGTTTAGGGAACAAGAAAAAGTCGCAGGGGGCCAGATCTGGGGAATACGGTGGCTGCGGCATCATTAGTGGGTTGTTTTTGGCCAAAAAGTCGCGCACAAGCAACGATGTGTGAGCAGGGGCGTTATCGTGGTGCAAAAGCCAATTTTTGTTCTTCCACAAATCCGGGCGTTTCTGGCGGATTGCTTCGCGCAAATTGCGCATAACTTGCAGGTAATATTCCTTATTGACCGTTCTACCCTGTGGCAAGAACTCATGATGCACCACGCCCCTGCAATCGAAGAAAACTGTCAGCAAAACTTTCACATTCGACCGAACTTGGCGCGCTTTTTTCGGTCTTGGTTCGTGCGGCAGCTTCCATTGAGATGATTGAGCTTTGGTTTCCACGTCGTAACCATAAACCCACGATTCGTCACCATTTTTTTGAATAGGTAAAAATCGAAGACGATCCAAAACACGTGCAAGCAAAGCAGCTGTCAACAATTAAGTGAACATTCAAAATGGCCGAGCTTGTCGGCATAAGTGAGAGACATGAGTACCAACATAACGCTACAAAAAAATCGAAATTCGATTATACGTAACCCGCGAAAATTCAAAATTCGCGATACTTTTTGAACACACCTCGTATATTATTATTTCTAATCGATTTAATCGATATATGTATAACCGTATTTACCTATCGTTGCGGCGAATATCATTGTGAAGAGCATGCTCGCCGCAGCGGCGAATGCATTTGTTTCAGCGCGCCGAGCGAGGCAACAACAGCACAGTTTCAGCTGCGCTATATTTATTGCTTATTTAGCACTTAAAACGTAAACATTTGATTGAAAAATTTATTGCTTCGCCATGTCTGACGTGTATATTGTATCTGCGACCCGTACACCAATTGGTAAACACTTGCTAAGCAATTGAAAAGCTGATGTAATAATTTTATCTAACAATGCTGTAAAAACTTTCTCTTTGCAGGCAGTTTCAATGGTTCGCTTTCTAAACTAAAGGCATCCGATCTGGGCAGCGTCGTCATCAAAGAGGTGCTCCAACGGGCCAAGGTCGAGGCTCAACAAGTCGACGAAGTGATCATGGGTCAGGTAAGCAAATAAAGTTATCACACAAAATATTTCAATTGTTGCTTTCCGCTTGTCTGTCAAGTATCTTAATACCCTGCCACTTATGTGACATGGGGTATATTGACAATGTGGGGAGTGAGTAGAATAATGACTATCCAGTTGAGTAATGAGTAATCGAACAAATTGCCTCGTTCTTGTTATATTCAAAGTCGATAAATATCGATTTCTTGTTTTTTTGGCGATTTGTAAAGGAGCTAGACGCTTTATATACTTTAAATGTCTATTTCGGTTTAAACTTCGCCTAGGAATACTCAATTTCAATCAATTCACTGGTTTTTCGCTATCGATAAATATCGATTTAATCAGGATTTGAGCATTATAAGCATATATTTCATTATTTTATATGCGATAGATAGATAATGCCTTATAATTTGTAATTAGTTATCGTTATCAATAAATTGCGATGAGAAAGCTGAGCACTTAAAAATGTTTTTCCTAGGCAAATGCATATTTACAGGGTATCCTGTCCGTTCACTTCATTCGATTGAGGCAGGTCTTGTTGCTTATCGCTCGCTTGCATATTATTTGCATAGCTAAATTGGAAATGTATCTATTATTTTCTACGCCAGACCTTGATTGCTGGGCAAGGCCAGAATCCCGCGCGACAAGCAGCTCTGAAAGCTGGCCTGCCTATAGAGGTGCCCGCCTACGGCATCAACATGCTCTGCGGCTCCGGACTCAAGTGAGTATATACCGCTATGCAGCTAATTGAAATAGAAATTTATAAATACTCCGTTGCAGAACTGTTGTGTTGGGTTATCAGGCGATACGTTCTGGAGATGCACAGATTGTGATTGCTGGCGGACAGGAGAATATGTCGCTGGCGCCGCACGTGATGCATTTGCGTCAGGGCGTTAAGATGGGTCCCGGCACACTAGTCGATTCCATGCTCAACGATGGCCTAACGGATGCCATGGAGCAGATACACATGGGCATCACTGCCGAGAACCTGGCCGAGAAGTACGACATCTCCCGATCGAGGCAGGATGCCAGCGCATTGGATTCGCAACAGCGTGCGATACAGGCCCAGCTGGCTGGTCACTTTGAGCGGGAGATTGTTGCTGTCGAGATCAGGAATCGATCGGGCACGCAACTATTTGCCAAGGACGAGTACATCAAGACCGACGTCAGCATTGAACAATTGCAAAAGTTGCGTACCGCTTTTAAGGATGGCGGCACCATTACAGCCGGCAATGCATCCGGCGTGAATGATGCCGCCGCAGCCCTGCTCCTCATGTCCGGCGAGCAGCTCAAGCAACGCAATCTGCAGCCGCTGGCCAAAATTGTGGGCTGGACACAGACGGGCCTCGAACCAAAATTGATGGGCCTGGGTCCGGTTAGCGCCGTGGAGGCATTGGTGTGCATAGTAGAAGTTTCAGGAGTCATAACATCTTTTAATCTGAAACCTCTTCCTGCCCGCAGCTCACCAAGATTGGCTGGACACGCGACGATGTGGATCTGTACGAGCTGAACGAGGCATTTGCCGCTCAATCGCTGGCCGTGATGCAGTGCCTCCAGCTGGATGCCAACAAGGTGAACATTAATGGTGGCGCCATCGCCTTGGGTCATCCCATTGGTGCGTCGGGTGCCCGTGTTCTGGTCACCTTGCTCTACGCGCTGGAACGCACCGGCGGACGACGTGGCATCGCCTCCCTCTGCATTGGTGGCGGCATGGGCATAGCCCTGGCCGTGGAGCGCATCCTCTAAACCAGTCAAAGACCATCGAGCTATAACTCTATCTGTATCCGTAGTCTTTGATGTAAAGTTTCCATTTGGTATTCGGGTATCTTTCTTGTATTATTCTCTGTCACAAATATTAATTTAATTTACACTCTTTGTAAATGTCTCAAATTGAGTGGGGATATCATCTATATACGACAATAATACGCCACGAGCAGCTTTATAGGTTATCTAAAAGTTTTCCAACTTTTCCTAAATATGTGAAAAGCAATCGTTCGATTTTTAGAGAAGTCATTAAAAAGGTTTTGGTTATTAAAATATGAATGAATAAATACATTTTTATGTGTGTTGTAAATTTATAACTAGAACTGGTTTAATTTACACTTGTTAGCACTGTGTTTAGTGCGTTAAAGTACAGTGATCACTCGTAGAGCAGCAACTGCAATTTGAAATCGAAAAATTGTTATTTTGTGCAAAATGTTTTGTCATTTTTTTTAAATTAAAATTCGAAGTGGATTTGTTTTTAATACTCTTGCAGAGGATATTATAATTTTGTCGTGAATTTTTTAAGGCATTGTAGGAGATGTCTATAAGTATATATTATATATATATTCGTGATCAGGTCTACTAGTCTATCTTTCTATCTGGCTTTCTCTCGACTCTTTACAAAGTGAACCATTTTACGATCTATAACACTTTTTACACGCGGACAATAAATGATCAGCATCTGATTAAAATATCAAATCGAATTTAAGATTTACGAGTATATTGAAATTTATAAATGACTTTGGCAATTAGAATGAATAAATAACTCATATCAAATGCAATTTACTTATTAACAACTTGGTTTTACTTTAAAGAAGTTGCAACAAATAGAAAAACAAGCGATTTTTACAAATGTTTTTGCCCGCATTTATTTTTGGCTTCTTTAGTTAATTAGCTAGTTAATCAGTATAATTAGTTAATATTAGTAATAGCACAACTGGAATTTATGTTTACTTTATACATATATATATATATATATATATATATATATATATATATATATATATATATATTGAGAATCTTTTGTGAATTTGTATATCCTATTTTGAAAAACGCAAATTGTGTTTTTATTTGGTTGTGTTTTCTTTGGATATCATATACAACCTTAGACATATGTATAGCCAATTATATAGTCATATATATATGTATATATATATATATATAAACAATTGAGAATATTTGGCTTATTGTACTTTTAAAATTTTACTATGTTTAATTTGGAAAACTTGCAATTTTCCAAATGTTTCTTTTGTGGCGTGTTTTCTGAAATATTCGAATAATCGAATACAGTTTTAGACATCTATATAGGCTTATATTATATATATATATATATATAATATTTCGAATTGTTAATTACTGTATTATTGTACTTTTGAAATTTGTATGTCAGATTTTGGGTATGGTTTTTGCGTTTGTTGAGAATGTTTTTTGTAGTTGTTTTTGGATTAATTTCCAACATTGCCGCCACGCCAGCAGCTGGTGAGTTTGCTGTACTCCAGTTGCTCGGGCAGCGCCGGATAGAAGCCATTCACATTGGTGCAAATGAAGCGTTCCTGCGGCGACTTTTGGGCGATTTGATCCATGGAACTGACACAGAGCCGGGCATAGTTGGCAATGAAACCAGACCACATCGTTGGAGTGTTGTCACTGACGAAATACGAATCCCAGAACTTGGAGGTCAACACAGAGCGAAACGGATAGTCCGATTGATCGAGCAGAAACAGCTCCTCAACGATGGCAACCGTATCGAAATCGCGATGCTTGAAAGGCGTATAAATATCCTGGATGATATTGTCACCAAAGTAGAGAGCTCGAGCATCGCTGGCATCCTTGCCCAATAGTTTGGCCATCGTCTGATGCAACTGATGCCAATTGCCCTGGGAGTAAACGTGGCCCGCTTGCAGATCCGTCAGCGGACTGATCTCGCTGCCCGGCAACTCCTGCTTGGCCTCCTCGTCGACGCGTAGAAATGGACGCTGCTGCGTAAAGAAACCCGGTTTCTTGGCATACGTCCCAATGAAGTCGAATTGATGTTGCCAGTCTGGGCCCAGTGCATGTGTCGCTGTCAAATTGGCAAAATCAATGTTGGAGCCGGTCAAGAGAAAAGTCTTCTTGCCCATTGCACGCAACTGTTGCAGCCACTCGAGCAACTTGCCACTGCTGGGCAGCACAAAGCGTTGCGGCTCGGCACGCATCGCCTTGAAATACAAGCTCTTATCATTGGCAAAGTTATCCCGAATGTAGATGTGCATGAGGGCATCCAGCAGATCAGGCCACACCTGATAATCAATGCGTGCACCGCCTCCGCCATCCTTGTCCACAATATCCACGGCCTGGGCAAAGACCATGCCAGCCGGCATATCAAAATAGTCGAGCAGGGTGCGCATCTGATCAGTAGCGGGACCATTCCACGTCGACAGCGGATCATTGTAGAAGGCGGTGGCAACATCCCAGCGTCTCTCTTTGCCATAGATGGCCAAGATTTCCTCGTCGCTGAGCCGCCGAGTGCCGTGCGAGGCACGCAAAATACACGCCTCGTTGCTGAACTTGAGTATATTGCCACGTCGCCCATCCAAAATCAGACCCTTCTGCAGGAAATCCATGTCCAACTTCTGCTCCAACAGTGCCGGCGAATAGTTCTTGTTCTCCACCAGATACTGTTTGAGCACATCGTAAATCAGCGTTGTCATCTTATACAGATCGTAGCGCAACAGTGTACAATCAAGATCGAAGCCAATTATATTATAGGTCGTCAAATCCAACTCCTTGCAAGGGGGATCCATAATTGTGCGTGCAGAAAAACTTGAATTTCTTTGTTCAAGCTTATGTGGGTGTGTGTGTGCAAGCAGCTGACTAATTCGCCGCGATTCTGTTCCTTCGAGTGCTCTATGTAATTTCGATAGATCTTTTTGGCGATGTGCTATTGTTGCTACTGCTGCTGCACGCATGCTGGATGTTAGCTGACTTACACACGTTCGCCAGATGCACCCGTGCATTATTCTCGTTTTGTTTTTTTTTTGCAATGTGGCTTAAAACATGTCCGTCGACGTACTTTATATAATTTTAGTTATCTTTCTACATTATTCTTTTTCGTGTGTGTTGTTCATAAGCAATGCAAGGTCAGAACAATCGTTTGTATTATCGATAGTCAGAAGCAACGCTGTGTTACGGTTCAGTGTCACTCATTTGACCAATTTATCGACTATCGCACTGAATAATACTAATCAAAAATTTGATTATTGCTGTTTAGTTTTAGTGAGTAAATATGTTATAGTCTCTACATTGTCGCACACTTTGTTTACACTTCATTATACACGCTTTTGGCTTGAGTTAGTCTCGATCGTGATGCTATCGATAGTTTACCTACACTTCATGCTCTTGGCATAGTTATCGATGTGCTTTAACTAGTTCCCTAGTTTTTACCATAAACAAAAACAACATTGAGCGGGTTGGACGCAGTTGCGGACGATAATTCGCGTGAAATGTGTTGTTGTTGTTTTCTATTCAAACAAATGGCCGCCGACGCGTATTAAATGTTTTTTTAAATGTAAAAATGTCCGAAAACGTATAGATTTTAATTCTTGAAAAATCTTTGATTTTGAATTTAAAATCCCAGTAAATGCAAGAAGCCGTTTTGCTTTTGCATATGCATATTTATATACATATATGTATATGTGCGTGTGTCTGTGAAGTCGTTTATATGCATGTATTAGTGTCGACAAAGTGCATGTGCACGGAAGGAAATAAAGTGCCGCAAGCGACAAGCGTTAAACAAATGCGAACATCTTGGCAAATTGTGTGTTGTGTTTAAATAAATGTGTGCATTAAGCTGAATATAAAAGCATAAATCCACAACACAACCAAAGCAAAAGTATCGAAAATACACACACATACTTCGAAAAAAAAAACCGACTGCGAATGCAGTGCGTGTGTGTGAGTGCGACAAATTCGCTCTGTGCCTGTGT
Source organism: Drosophila basisetae (assembly GCA_035041595.1). Taxonomy (NCBI): domain Eukaryota; kingdom Metazoa; phylum Arthropoda; class Insecta; order Diptera; family Drosophilidae; genus Drosophila; species Drosophila basisetae. Next base: position 3,827,570 of record JAWNLB010000020.1, read on the forward strand.
GTGTGAGTGAGTGAGAAGAGGAAGAGGCAAAGAAGAAGTTTGCTTTGCTTTGCTTTATTTTTGTATTTGATTTTGCGGGGTTCAAATTCCAATTTGAATTTGGTTTTGTGTGTTTTCGCTGGTTGCGCATGCGTCGCCGCATTGAAAAAAGTCTCGTGTTGCTTGTAGCTGAAATTATTAAGTAATTCAACGAAGCAGCTGCTGCAGAAAATAAGGTGAGAAAAACTGCAACGCTTGCTAAAAAAAGAACTTTTTGCGAAAAGAGAACAGCAAATATAATTCACTTCCCATAAATAGCAACTGCAGTAGCAAAAAAAAATGACTCCATATGTGTGTGTGTGTGTGTGTGTGTGTTTAGTTTGTTTGCTACTCTTTTCTCTGGCATTTGGTTCTTCGGCTTTTCTTTTCTATTTCGCTGCTTGCGGGCAACTCTTTTTTTTCTTCTTTTTTTGTTCTGACTACTTTGCCAGTTACGCTTATTCGCTTGTTTTGTGTTTTACGCCATTGTCTTAGCATTCGCTTGGGCAGTCGCTCTGCTGCTACTTCTGCTGCTTCTGCTTCTTCTGGTGCAATTGCATTGAATTTTAATCCATATTTGGACGCATTCAGCTGGCAAAATGTGCTCTGTTTATTTTTTTACAATCTGCAAAATCACAAAAAATAACGCAATTACTAAAAATTTAATATTTAGTTGTTTATATTTAGTTTATATTTTAGTGAAGTTTCTGTTGATTTTCTACACTTATCAAACAGATTTGGTCTGCTGAACGCAGCCGTTTTCTTCTATTTCGTTTTGTCTATCTTTGCAAGTGTGTATATGCGTGTGTATTGCGTTTGCTATCTACCGTTATGTTCGATTGCGATTTCGTAATAACTTTGAATTTGTCCGCCGACTGCGATAATATTATTCGCTTGCTCTCTTTCAGACATACACTTGCATTTACAATTGTGTGTGTAGGTGTATGTTTGCGCATAACTGTGCAACGGCAGTTGTTGTTATGCGTGGGCTGCGCTTTATTTATCTGTGCATGTGTGTATGTGTGTCTATCGATTGATATCAGCTACAAACACTGCGTGGGCCACAAAGCAATTGAAGCAAGCGATTGATGTAAATGTTAATGTAATAAAATATTCATGAAAAAATCGAAGAAAGTGAAAGAGAAGCAGCACGATAATATTTACATTATTTATGTGACAATGGTTTCAAGGACATTATGAATTTTTTTATAATTGATTTAATGCATTTTCACTACAAGTAAATAAAATTCAAATTTATTATCTGTTTTAACATATGCCGTTATAATTGAACTATTAAGTGCTCTCTTCACACACACTCTGTTCTCTTCACCCACATCATTTCACACTTATCTCTTCACTTCATAAACAATCCTGCTGTGATATTTCTAATTTCCAATCTGTTTTTCCAGCTGCGTCGCTTCAGTTTTTTGTTTGTTTATATTTTTGCATAATATATTTATATTGATGCCTTCAGCAGCAGCCGCTAGAGAGCGACACTTGAGCAGCGCAAGTGTGCTGCACTCTTCAAACACTTGTTGTTCTCTTGGCCCTATTCTAATGGGAGCATGAGAGCACTTCCAGTTCGACTTACAGAGTCGAGTCACTTTCCAAAAGAATCTCAAAGAGATGAATTTGTTATGCGCTTTTTTTTAACGGTTTTTAATGCATGGTTTATTGCTTTGTATTTTGAATGTGTGTTGTTGTTGTTGGTCGCTTTGGGCGCCTCGCTTTTGACCTGCTGACCCAGCAGACAAGAGATTCGTTTAGCGTTTGTGGCGATTGCAACAATACCAAAAGCGCAAGAGAGGGAGGGAGAGAGAGAGAGAGAGAGCGCGACTGGAATACATTTTGCAGACTGCAATCAGTGTTGCAATTTTTAGCTATTTACCGGCATGTTTATTAGCAAGAAATTTGGTTGTTAAAAATACATGTTTATTCGCTGTTGTGCTTAATAAGGATTACGAAGTTTACTTGTTTTTTATTTTTGTTAGCTGTTATTGGCTTTTTTTTTTTTTTTGTTTACCAATTTTTATTTATTTTCATTTTTTATTTGCATTTCCTTATCTTCGTCGAGGTCGTCGTGCCTTGCAGCAAAACTCTAATTGAGGAAATTCATAGTTTTTTCACACTGACCCAAAATGAAAAAAAAAAAAATACACAATAATATTTTCGATGTGCGTGGCCAAATTTTAGTGCTGAACTGCCTGAACTCACGCCTCCCCATCCCCATCCCACAATCTTGGCTGTGCTTTTGGGCCGGATAAACGTGTTAATGGCTTATTAGTTGCTAGCACGTTATGTTCAGCTCCAAAGGCAATTACACAAAATTGCTAAGAAATTATTGAGTTTTTTTCGTAGCTTTAGCGGCGGCAACCTCTTAACTTTTTTGGGCGTAGGCGGAGACACCTGTCTTAACCCTTTGACCAAAAAAAAAAGAAGAGAAATAATCGAACTCCTCGTCAGCTGTTAATCGATTTTGTTCATCAATTGCATTTTTGGAGAGAGTTTCTTGCGGCAACTGGAAGTGGCAACTAATTGCAACTGAAATGGGTTTAAGATACATATTTTTGGTGTATCTCTTATATCTATATTTATGTGTGTGGGGAAAAGATGATGCGTGAGAATTTGAAAGACTAATCCATAAATCGATGATTGAAAAAGAAAAACAAAAACACTCGACGAAAGCAAGCTGAGACGTATTAATGTGGGTCAAAGTATCTCCAGATAAGCATTACAAGTGGATTTCAATCGAAAATATCCGCGGCTTAAATGAATGAAAGTTTACTATATAGAGTAATGTATATAATAAATGTAGATGACCACGCAATGAATTGATTACAGCATATGTATAATAAAAAAAAATATATAGAATAGGTGTTTACCATATCTAAATAAACTTGCCATCTAAACAAATAGAATCTAAACTATCTCTATGTCTATGTATAATAATACCTAAATTCCATATGCCTACTAAATCTATATATATAGTCGTAAGTGAGAGACATGAGTACCAGCATAACGCTACAAAAAAATCGAAATTCGATTATACGTAACCCGCGAAAATTCAAAATTCGCGATACTTTTTGAACGCACCTCGTATATCTATATCTATGATATGGTAACTATAGCAATCCTATATCTTTGGGGAATAAACTCCTTATCTTATCTTTAACTATATATATCTATACAATATCTAAATTTGTATCTATAGTACAGATTCTTACATAATCTGTATACAGGTTTATTTATATCTAATACACAGTTACTTAAATCTTCATTTTGAATTGACTCTTCTTTATAATTAAAAAATTTTTTTAAAGCTTCTTTTTGCTGAATCTCATAGTGACCATAAAACTTCGACTATGTTCACACTTAACCCATCATTCCTACGATTCTTGATTTGAGATATCTTTTATATATTGCTTGGATGGCTGACTGGCGATGCATGACTCATTAAGAATTGTGCTTGGGCAATTCTTCATAATTCACACATTCGCTTAACTGTTTAAGTCCAGCAATCAATTCCGCAACATTTACTTTACATAAACATAAACTCAGCAATCAGCAGCCTCATTCCCGCTCCCTCTCACTCTTCCCCCTATATTTGTTTGCTTCTTGCAATTGCGTTAAAAATAACATTTTGTTTACATTTGAAAGCATCAAACGAAAAATCAGTTTGAGTACATTTTTGTTAAGTGCTTTCCTCTCTTCCCTTCCTTTGGCAAATGGCAGCACTTAAGAATTGTTTGCAATTATCGACAAGTTGGCGCTCGCCCGTTGCGCAGATTCAAACTGTACTTGATATTTGTTGTTTTTGCTTTTTGCTTTAGCTGCAGTCCCGATTTGTTGTGTGCGATTATTGTTTGACCTCCTTTTGATTTGCTTACAACGTTTGGCTGGATAACGGGAGGGGGGATTAGGAGGGGGTGCTGGTGTAGTTGATTTCGTGGAAGGTGTAAAATGAATAGCGAACCGTTTAGCTGCCGTTTTTGTTGTTGTTTTTGTTGTTGCTGCTGCTGCTGCTTTGTTTTGTGGCGCAATATTTGACCCAGCTTTTGACTAGAAACTGTGAACCAGTCTTTGACTCCCTCTAACCCCGCCTCCTCTCTTTCAATTTCTCTGTTTTATCTCACTCGTATTTTTTCACACATTTTCCGTTTTGTTTTGATTACTTGTAATGCGTTTGGCTTTTGGGTTTTGATCGATGTCTGCTATATCATTATCATCTTCTTTCCATCATGATATTTACCATCAAAAAATAATTTGTATTATCTTCATTACGCAAATGAATTTTGTGCTCTTCACTTTTACTTTTATTTGCCTGTTTGTCGACATTATTTTCCTTGAGGGATTTTTTTTATTATTGCATTTTTGCGTATATTTTCGTTTTTATTATTGTAATTGCTGATGCTCCTTTGGCATTTTGTGTCAAAATATTGAACCCGCTTAGCTCCCACCTGCGTCTCCCTGTCCTCATCCTCATCTCGCCTAATAATGTCCGCATTGTTTGCAGCTCATTAATTTCCCAAAGGTTTTATTTTGTATTTTTATCTACATTTCCGTATCGGTTTTTCTTTTCGTTTTTCTTATGTTTTGCCTTGCACGCACATGCAACTGTTTCTTGTTATTGTTGTTGTTGTGTTGGGAATACCCTTGTTTTTGTTGCCAGTTGCATTTGATTTGTGATGCATTTTGAATCACGTGTTGTGCATACTAATCATCCTCAGCTGGAGTTGATTGATTGGTTTAAGTATTTTTCTTAAAGGTTTAACCACATATTTTTCGAATAATAACTAGGTAAAATGCGCTATTCGAGGGAGCTCGGCTAGGGGCTGCTTTGGGGCCAGCTTTTAAATATTTAATAGATTTGGTACTAATAGCTGGTTCAAATGAAAATTCGTTTTAGTTAAGTTTAGAATGTCTGTGTGCTTCATGGGATTTTAATGCAATTTTTACATTTCATCAATAATATATTTAAATACGAGTATGTTGTCTTTTATTGCTAGCAGAAATAGATGTTGATCGATACTCCCGAAACGGAGACACTTATTGATACATTGAAATAAACTTTAGTTTGTTTGTGGTACTTTTGTTTACGTTTTAAACTCTTAAAAATCAGTCTCTCAGTCAGCATAAATAAATAAATAAATCCCCACAGAAGATTAACATTTTTTTCCCCGAAGAGCAAAGAAGTGTTGACTTTGCATAGTTGCACTTCTTTCTCACTGCTGCACTTGTGACTTTCTTGTAAATTTCACCGTTTGCGTGTTGGCACAGTTGTTGTTTTGGGGGGAGGGACACACTAAAGGTGGTGCAACAAACAAGCACTCATACAAATTGTGTCAAATGTTGCAAAGTGCTGCGCTAAACGATCTTTAAGCCAATATATATTGAATGAATGCTGCCGGCTGCTAAAGTCAACCAGTAGCTGAAATTAATTGAGCTCATCTTGAATGTGGTTCGAATCGAATTGAATTGAATCAAATGGAGTTAAGTCGAAATAGACCCTATTTATAATGCTGCTGTCAACGTTTGTTGTTTGCTGCCAGCCTTTTTTTTTGTGCATACAAAATTAACCTTGAAATGTATAAAACTCAAATTAATTTCAAACCGGTTAACAAATGTTTTTCCGTCTCTTTTTTACCACGTTTTGCTTGCTTTTCTGTTGTTGTTGTTGTTGTCCGAATAGTTTCGCATAATTTTATACAAAAAAGTTGGCGACGCATTCTTAAGTGTTGTGGAGAGCGGAGCGGCTCAATTTGTTTTCATTTCTGAATGGTTTATTCAATAAGCGGACTTAGAAATATATATTTTTTTTTAAAAGTGAAATAACTTGTATGCTGAACATTTGATACGTGTTTGTTTTTTTTTTTCTTTTCTGCAAAGTGAAACATTTATAAAAGATTTAGATTTGATTTTTTGCGAAATGAAGTAAGCTGAATATTTAATACCCAAAATTAGTTGACTAATTTGAACTAAGTTGCTGATGATTTTCTAAGGCCTTTACTCGAGGTTGCTTTATATTAAAATCGCCATATATCATATATAATTTATTTCATAATTTAATGTATTCAAAATTAATTTTTCTAATCTGCCTCTTATTAATATAATAATAAAGCAGAAATAACCACAACTTTAGAAGTTTACCAACACTGCATATTGAGGTCGGAAATTTATATAAGCCCAAGCAACACACAAACGTATTCATTGTCAAATGCAAGCAAAACTATTTGGGACACGCGAATTCGTTGTTGTCATAAAAAATAAAGAGACTTTTTGTATAAAAATAGTTGCAATTAGTGTCTGAAATGTTTGCAGTTGTGTCCCCAAAAAAAATGTTGCCTTCCCCTGGGGAGGAGGAGAAGCATTGAAAACAAGTCCTTAACTTTTTGCGGAGTATTCGAAACATTAATCGGCATCATTAATAAAACTCCAAATAGCAGCTGCGAGTATTTTTGTGTGTATATATCAGATACATTTGCAGTGTGTGTGTGTGTTTGTGCATCTGTGAGATACTCGTGTGGCATCCACATCCACATCCACTTGAATGTGGCTGGAAATGAGCCAAGGCAATGGCGACACTTGCATTTTTCATTGCTTATCTTTAGAATGTGCAACTATTTTTGGTGTGTCTTCTATCTTCTATCTGGGAATGTCTAGCTGGGATATAACATACATCTCTTTAAGTGTTGTGTGTATGCATTTGTCTGTCTGTATTTGTTTCTGAATTAGGCACGCTGTCACATTGCTGTTGCTGCTGCTGATGCTCCCGTTGCTGCTGCTGGGTCTGGGCCCGGCATTATTTGGCTAGCTAACCTAGCTGACGGTTTGCTGCATCTTGTGGATACATTTCAAAGCAAACTGCAGCGCATTTTGGTCTAAAAATAAACCAAAAGCCCTTCCATCAGCAAACAGCTGGCAGTAGTTGCAGCAACAGCTACACTCGGAGAAAATGAGCTTTCCTCATGCATATTTCCAAAAGATATTTTATTTAATTTTACTTATCAGGAATGTTTACTGATCCCATAAAGTATATATATTCTTGATCAGTATCAAATATCAAGGGTGTATACTTAAAATTTGAAACACTGTTGTCGCATATCACGTGAAGATATTTATCAAGAAATGGCTTTTAACCAAAAACCTTTTTTCATATTGAACAAACCAACTAAAATCAGAGTGTCTAGAATATATTTGCTGGATTCGGACATCCCAACTCATTTTTAAATTCTAGTTCACATATATTTCTCCAAGTGTAGTAATTGTAATGGTGTGCTTGGAAAGATGGAGGAGGGGGGGCAGGGAGTGTTCCATTTTTATTATCAACTCGTTGCTCATTTTATGCGCCTAGTTCGCTGCTGCATCGGCTTCTTCTCGCTCATAATCGTCGAGAAATTTTTTATTCTTGTTCTTGGCCTCATCTTTATCCGCGCGCCTTTTTAATTGCTGCCTGCTCTTTGCTCTCTGCTTGTCTGTTTCTCTGCTGCAACCGCAAGCGATAAGGCCTGAGGCAGCTTCTTCTTTTTTTTTGGTTTACTTCTACAACTCAACTTGAAATCTTTTAAATAAAGTTGCCGCCTATTATTCTTATTCTTGTTCTTCTTCTGTTTTAAAAATAGTTCGAGTGCGCCACAGAAAGTTGCAGATAAAGATGAGCATAATATTTAGGTTTACATTGAGTGTGGAGAGGTGGGTGGGGGGGTCTCCCCACAATATTTTTTCCGTAAAGTCAGCGAGTCAAGTCTTTTGCCTCATTTTTGATTTACGGCGCATTCCTCAAGATAAAATAAAATGCATACCGGACGGGCTCGGAATTTATTCACATGGCAACCGACCCCGTCAATGACATTAACAAAAAGTAGAGAATATTTATGTAGAGAATTGTTTGCTATGAGCCAACTAATTAAACAAGTTTTCATTACTTATGATGCTTTAAGTGTGACTTTGTTATAAGTGTATGGGAAAGGGATAAAATCTTTAAAGGGGAAAGAAAAACAAAGATAGAATAGAATTGTATTTTTGATAAAGTTATGTGGTAGAATTTCGAGTCGGAATCTCGTTTCCAACTTTGAATACAGTATTATTCTTGGTATCAGGCCATGACTAGGAAACTTATGTTTTTCAAAATCGGACCACTTTTGACAGCGTTATGGCTGTGAAAAGTTTACACCCATGTTAAAATGCGATTTTTTGGGGAATTATTTTTATCAACTTGCCAACTTTAAATGCAGGATTATTCTACAGGTCAAACCATGACTCAAAACCTTTGCTCATTTACCATACAGACTAGAAAATTTGCTCTGATTTTTAAAACAGAAACACAATGATTCAACTGTAGCACTTAAAGATAACACAAGGGATCTGCGGATATTGAAATGATTTACACACATTAAGGGATAATCAAGTAAAATTTATAATTTAGCAATTTGCACAAATTGCTGCTGCGGCAAACAATAACTTTCCATTTCTTTTACATAACGCGGATTCAAGTGTTGGCCACAAAATGAAATCCTCGCCAAAATGGACAGCCCCAAAAAAAAAAAAAAAAAAAAAAAGTAAAAGTCGCCACCAAAATGACCTTTGCGAGGTTTTGAAAACAGAGGCTGAGAGACGTTTATGAATGCGAATGCGAATCTTAATATTGCCACTGACCCATGTCCAACTTGCAACCAGAAATGCTTTTGGTTTTGTTTTGTTTGCTTGGCATTGGATGCAACTTGAATATCCAAAATGTTGAATGTCAAATTTTGTTAACAAAAGCAAAGCGTAAGTTAGCCGGGCTAACAATACAATTGTTGTTGTTATTCACACGCAGCAGCAGCAGCTATGAAGAATTTCTTTGTGTGCCTGGCTCAGATTTCCATTTCGCCATAATTTTGCACAGTTTTTCATACACTGTCTTTGTGGGTAATATAAACAAGTGGTTAACACTTATGCAACATGCGGCAGATGATATTTTCTATGTATTTTAAGATTGTTTTAAATAAATTAAGAGTGCAAGTTATGTTTTCGCTGGATAAAGTTACTAGATCGGTTAGATAACTAACTAAAGTTATGAGATATACTATAATAATCGAGAGTCTTTATAAGTAAACTCTATTTCGTCATATAGAAGAAGATACAAAACTTTTATCGATGAGTTTGATGGCATCAAACTGAAGCTGGAAACGCAATAGCAATTTTGTTCTCTATCCACAATTGTATATCCAATATCTATCTCAATATTTCTAGAGTATTAGACTATTTTCAACAAATATAATTATTTTCAACAATTATAATATATTTATAAACAATTTTCTAGGGTCATAACAATACCCTGCATATCGAGCCTGTTTTATCGATTTTCTAGTGTATTATCGCTTATAGTTTTGTTAACCTAAACTATTTTCTAGCTTATACTCCTACATTTTTGTTGTTGTTATTGGAGTTTTGCTGGCATTTCAAAGGCAGCGAAAGTCGATAGTTTGGCAACGACTCATAGACGACGTCTGGGTTTTCGTCGTGGTCTTGCTCTGGGTTTGGACCTGGCTAAGGAGTCTGCTGCTGCGGCTGCTGCTACAGTTTCTGTGTGTGATTTAATGCGCGACTTTTCGCTAGTTTGGGTTTCGCTCTTTTTTTGTCGTTTTTTTTCGGCAGCTGCCCGTGGGCTGTGCAAGCTTTGGAGTCATTTGCATATCGCATGCACCATCGGCCATCGGAGCAAATAAAAATTTATGCAATTAAGCAAATCAGACAACGACGACGACGAAAGACGCCACCAAAGCGATAACAAATGAACGCCAGATCCTAGCCAAAAAGAAAAAAAAAACGCAGCTCATGTCTAGCTCTGCTCCTTATCGAGTTATCGTCAGGCAGGACAGGGGGCTGCCTCTGGAGAATATGCCTTAGCGTTTGTTTTTTTTTTTGCGACAGGGCGTTACGCTTGGCTGGTTATCGCTGGAGCAAGCATTGTAATCATAGATTTTCGGGGCGATTCGCATTTGGAGCTCCTTCGGCAGCTGAGAGAAACATAAATTAAAAGCGCGCCGCATTTGTATGCCTGCCGCTCGTGTGGCATGTGAGCGTGCAACACGCCTCCTCCTAAGTGCAACTACCGTTTTGAGTTGCAAGCTGCGAGCTCTGCGAACTGAAACTAAAACTGTCGTTGATCGCATTTGCCACACGACGGTGTCCATCAATTCTTCACTTCACTTTCGATTAGAGGCCAACATTTATCCATATATAATTACGTTGCATATAACTATATATATATATATATATATTGTTAGTGGGTGTTTTGTTTTTTTTTTTTTTTAACTCTTTATATTGCCTGTTAATTTGCCTGTGCGCGGCATGTGAAAGTTAGCATGTCATGCCACAAATTGCACAAATGTGGCAGGGGTACAGGTGTGTGTCCGCTGCGAGGGTTTAACATTCATTTTTTATACGGTGATTATCCTTTTAACCATGGTTTGTCCAGAGCACAAACAAAATAACAATTTTCACCCACCATTCACAGCCCATAAATCATCTAAATGAGGCATTCAATCATCGTGCCCAAACTTTGGCTCTTGAAAATAGATTGCAACTGGCTCAGACATGGGAAGACAAGGATAAAAATTGCACTCTTAATCCTGATATGCAAATATGGAAAGCTTAAGGGCAAAGTCATAAATCTGGGCGAAAATACAGCTGAAGCCTGGCGGGGTTTGGTATAATGTTGGCAAAGTGTGTAAAGCTTTTAAGGAGATATCTCAGATTACATATAGTATATATATATATATAAAGCTGATCAGTCAAACATTGAGTTTTTGCATAAACAATTAAAGAAAAGGGAACTTATCGATAAGGTGCCATAAACTGTATTCCAACTTTGAAGTTTCTAGTTCTAACGACTCGACAGTTGATACTGATCAAGAGTATAAATGAATGCTCAGATCGGAGATGCTTCCTCTTGCTAGTTGCATGTACCTATTTTGAATAACGTCATCTAATGACGTCTATAATGTCTATGATCTCATTATTATATTGCACAACTGCCTACAAATGGCATTGAAATCAGTTTTTATGTATTTCCTAATTATTTGTTAGCACATCAACACTCGAATTGCTAATGCTGTTTGACCTCTTGCCTTATGCGCAACATTTGCAATTACTCAGCACTTTATTTTCAAATTCAATTACAAGAGCTTTATAATGTCTCAATATCTATGAAGGAATAAGAACGCCACACCCTGAAAATCGAAAACCAAGTCAAAAGAATTTCATGACATTTTTTCAACGTGTTGCTTTTAGCAGCTCCAAAAAAGCAACACGACACATTTGTTCACACATTTTTGGCCAGCACTAAATCAAGCCAAGTTGCAGCAAAGGGGTGGGGGGAGAGAGAGGAGCATATGCACCCAGGGGGCAAAAGTGGACACATAAAACAGCCGTAAAATTGGATTCGTGTGACATTTAAATTGAACATTTTTGACTTAAGAGGGGAAAAAAACACCGCCCACTGTCTTATGGGATGCCAATGAAGCGTGTAAATTGGGTCAACAACAGAATTGTGAACAAAAAATCAAAAGTTCTTTAGCCTAAATTATGCGCTGAGGAGCAGCGCGAGAAAGTGTAACCCAAATCAAAAGGAAGGCAGGTTGCATGCCTCGTTTTGTGGCCTACTTATGCAATCCCCACTGACTTTCCAAAAAAAATAAACAGAAAAGTGTTGGCCGCAGGCGCAGGGCCTGCCCAGGTCATTTAACGAGCCAGCAATCGAAGCAATCGATAAATCGGCGATTGCCCATCCCTCTTCACGCTGTGGGGTAAACAGGAATCACTGGAATTATCGCATATTCCAAAGACTTGATATTTGCCATAAAATAAAATGTGGCCAAGTGCAGCATGAAAAGCACAAAAAAAAAAAAAAAGAAAAACTACAGCTAAAGAGCTGCTGAGTAAAACAATTAGCGCTCGCCATTTACGACCAAACTGGCTGAAAAATGGGAAAAACTCTTCACTGGGTGGCTTAAGAACCGTTATGCAACAAATTTTTATGTTGCCATTCAAAACTAGCAAAGACTTCAATGGCAACAACAATGACTGCTGTCTACTGACTACTGACTGCGACTTGTGATTATGCCGCATAGATAAAGCGCATAATTTATGATGCCGCTAATCATCATCGACATCATGCCCCCGGAGGATGAGTCTTCAGTTGCTTGCTTAAGTTTTGAGCACTTTGCAGTTATTATGTGTTAACTGATTTTGATTATCCTGTTGGCCTGGTCACATCTGTTACACACACACACACACACATAATTGAGTGGCATTGGGGGATTAGATCGTCGATAAGGCTAGCTATAGACAAGTTGATTATAGACACTTATCAGGAATGAGAAGAGAAAAGAAAGGTGGGTTCATTTTTCCATGTTTTCTTAACAAGTAAAAGGCGGTAGCAGAATCTTTGATCTGTGCGAGAGTTGCGCATAAATTAAAATAAAATGGTTCCCACTTGAGCAGATCTTTAGTTTCTAGATTCATAATTGGTGAAATTAGTTAGAAAATGTTGCTCAATAATGATATGCTCAAAGTTCAGCAAATCTGGCACAAGCAATCTATGAAAGATGACTAATGTTAAATTCTTGATTAACGATCTTAATGATCCTAGCAGCGTAATATACTCCTTTTAAATTCCTTACTGAAATTGATAATTATATTTCGCCATGAAGGAACTTTCATTTATTATGAATCGCATGTAATGAGATCAATCTTCATGCCACCCGCTACCCGCTCCACACTCTCGACGACGATGACGATGGCGAGTGATCAATTGAACAGATTCGCTTCGGGAATAAGTGTGCAAAGACGGAAAGTAAAAAGGCATCCTAGCATCATCAGTCATCAGTCAGATTGATATTAAGATAAGCATTGCAGTCGCCGCACAATGACGCTTGATTATGCAATGATCTGTAACCGCAGCTGACTGACTGACTGTCTCTCTCTCTCTCTCTCTCACACACTATTACTCTACACTCTTCTCGCTGTGGTCTGGCAACGCCCTCGGGCTATCTGCAGTTAGGTGAGGCCGGCTATTGGAATTGGAATTGGAAATGTTTATGTGCAGCATGGAGAAGAGTGAGACTGGTCAGCAGCAGCAGCAGCAGCTGCCTGCCTGTCCACTTTATCGCATGTTCAGGAAATGAGGTGAATGCCTTCTTAGCGCTCAAAGTGGCAATCGGAACAAGCACAACAACAACAATCAAGAAGAAGAAGAGACAGAAGTCAGCAGCAGGCAGCCAAAGTCCAACAGCGAAATCGATATTGTTTCAGGGACGACGAAGCTTCTCTGTCAGTCTGCCAGTCTTCGTGGTTTTATTTTTTTTGCCACCTCTGCGCTGCTCTGCTCTTGTATGGGGAACTGATTTTAGAGACCCTTTAAACTATTATTGATAAAGTTGAGCAAGTAAATGATATTCATTAATTAATTCTTTTGGCAGCTTAAATTGTAAAATATCGATTCAAGCTAACTTCTTGTGTCAGTTCAGAATGAAAGAGAGCTGTTAGGGTATCTGCTAGTCGTGCACTATTTGCCTAAGTACTCTTACTTACAATTGCAGTTGCTGCTTTTTTTGTTGTTCTGTTTTTGGTTTCAGTTTCGCTGCGTGTTGCGTGCGGCTCAATTTTGTGCTCATTCGGCCATTGAGCGCGTATTGGTCATCTGCGAGGGTGGCAGGGGTTGGCCTGGCTGCAGCTGGTAAGAGGGGCCGGGGCGGCAGGCGTAAGCGGGGTGTGTGCGTCACTGATAAGTGACAAACATTGGTGGTGACTCACTTTCGCAGAACATTTGCCATTTGCCGTTCACACATGGTCTCATAAAGTGTTGCTGTCGTAAGCCTCGCGAAGCCACATCAATCCGTCAGCCGACTTTTGAGAACGTGTTGACCACTTGCCACAAGCTACAAGCAGTCGCAAAAAGGCGAAAACAACTTGACAAAAAAAAATGTATGCAGCAACTTGCTTACCCTGTTGAACTGTGGAAATAGAAATGAATTCATGCCATGAATAATTCAAAATGTTGAAAGATATATATTCTATACTAAACGTTATCAAAGTACTGTGTGTTACTCAAAGTAAATAAATTATATCATTTCCACTGATAAAATAGGCTCAGTAAATTCAATTCTGTGGAAGAAGCACCTTAATTAATTTTCCATAAAATTTCTAAGATTAGCGATTTGATCATATTGCTGACAAGAACAAGTACAATATATATTATAGTTTGACAACTACAAGTAATATAAATATGCTACTTTAATTTATTTTTAAACTGAATGACTCAATCGAATGTTATTTTGACATTCTGATGGATATCTCCCTCAATTAATCATATATACAGCTGACTTGATTATTGCAAGTGGTAGAGTTTAATAAGTATTTTTTATTTGCATCGTATAAATTAAATATATACTCACTTAACCCCTTTTTACAGTAGAGTATACAAATTGGCCAAGTGTTTTTTTTTAAAGTGTCAATAAATTGTTGACAGTGTCAGGCTTTGAGTGTATTTGTGAGTGGCTGTTGCTGGCAACTGAATTATGGCCAAGTCTTATTGCTTGTTTGTTGTTATGGCTTGTTGCTGTTTTGTGTTTAAGTTGTTTCGTTTTTTTGCGCTTATCTGCAGCATGTTTTAATGAGTTTTCATGTTCTCGGCTATGCTATATATATGTATATGTATGTGTACTGACAAAACAGTTAAAGAATTTATCATCGATCACTTAAATACATTTACAATTGGAGCCACTGGATCAGCAGCAGAAACAAGCTAAGTCACTGCACCACTGACAAACAGACAGATTTTGTTTGTAGTCAATTCGTCAATTGTCACATTTGCCAGGCTAAAAAGTTTTCGCAAATATTTAAGCTCAATTTGTGTTTACGTTTTGGCTTTATTTATTATGCTGCGAAAATAACGGCCGAAAAGCAATTGACATTAGAAGCAATGGAGGTTAAGTGGTGTTTCTTTTTGGGTGGGGTCCCAGCTTGATTTATGAAAGTCGCAGAGGGAAAGCTCTTGTAGGTAATAGCTACAGAATTTTTGGAATGCAACTGGGAGTAGTTTAAATGCAGCTAAAAGAGTGGGAAAGACTCGAATATGGGGGTCTTTAATAATTAACAGAAAATGCGATACTCTCCTCGAAATCAGCTTTAAAATGATTTTCTTTATTAATAAAAAATTAATACTTTCAGGTATGTAAACCAAACATAACCAAACATTGTGGTAAGGCACGGTTGCAACACAGTAAACAATTTGTATGATTGCCTCGTTCATCAAAGGAAACTTAAACATATGCGTATGAAACGAGGTCGCATAAGATATTTGGACACACCTTAATTTGGATAAGTGTTGTGCAGGCCCCAAAAGATCTAAACCTGCACTGCCAGGAAATTCTTCACTCGACTTGCTCGAAATGCGGGCATGGCTTGCAGCAAGACACCAGGTGGCGCCTAGTGTTGAACTCTCTCTCTCTCTCTTCATCAGTCTCCCTCATACATTTTTTCGCTTTTGCCCCTCTCGCTCCGCGTTGCACATTTCTTATGCACACCTTGTGAACTGATTTTCATGGCTTTAATTACTAAAGTGGACGACTAACTTGGTCAGCGCCGTTGGCCCACATTGGGAGGTTGCTGCCGCGGCTGCTGCTGCTGTGTGTGCGAGTGTGCTTGGAGTGTGTGTTGCCCCAAGGCAGTGCGTTCGTTGTTGATGTTGCAGGTGCGTAAAGAGCCGTTGATTGCAACAGCGAAATGCGTTACACCCCTATGTGCCACTTATTTATTGCAACGCCTGTTCGCACAAAACTAAAGAATCTGGTCATGTTTAAAATTTATTCGAGAGCCAATCGAATAACTTTAACCAGGTCATTCAATTCACTAAAAGGGATTTAAGATAGTGATAGTAAAGCTATGCAAAAGTGTGCAACCGACAGAAGGAAGCAGCTCCGAACCCATAAATATATACATTCTTAATCAGCATCTACGTCCGAATCGAATTAGCCATCTCCATCTGTCCTTCTGTATAAACAAGTTTCGTTAATTTGATATACGAGGTGTGTTCAAAAAGTATCGCGAATTTTGTGTTTTTCAGATATTATTTATTTATTCATGAATATCTATTTTGTCCCCTTCAAAGTAATCCCCATGAGATATTATACGAGGTGTGTTCAAAAAGTATCGCGAATTTTGTGTTTTTTCAGATATTATTTATTTATTCATGAATATTTATTTTGTCCCCTTCAAAGTAATCCCCATGAGATATTATACACTTGTGCCAACGGTTTTTCCAATCTTCGAAGCACTTCAAAAAATCATTTTTTTTATCTTGTTCAGCTCCTCCTTCGATCCGCGTAGCGTAACGTCGTCCTTTCATAAGCCTCTTCAGTTTAGGGAACAAGAAAAAGTCACAGGGGGCCAGATCTGGGGAATACGGTGGCTGCGGCATCATTAGTGTGTTGTTTTTGGCCAAAAAGTCGCGCACAAGCAACGATGTGTGAGCAGGGGCGTTGTCGTGGTGCAAAGGCCAATTTTTGTTCTTCCACAAATCCGGGCGTTTCTGGCGGATTGCTTCGCGCAAATCCGGCACGCTCTTCGTCGTTCACATCTTCTCGGCCTTCTGAGAACATTTTGTACCACCGATAAACGTTGCTTCGGTCCAAGGTAGCTTCTCCGCATGCCACAATCAACATTCGGAATGCATCCGCGCACTTAATTTCGTTTTTCACACAAAATTTGATACAGGTTCTTTGATCCATTTTTTTGAATAGGTAAAAATCGAAGACGATCCAAAACACGTGCAAGCAAAGCAGCTGTCAACAATTAAGTGAACATTCAAAATGGCCGAGCTTGTCGGCATAAGTGAGAGACATGAGTACCAACATAACGCTACAAAAAAATCGAAATTCGATTATACGTAACCCGCGAAAATTCAAAATTCGCGATACTTTTTGAACACACATCGTATATATATATATACACAATAACGCCGCCGTAAGTTGTCGAGCTCTCTCGACAAGAACATTCTTACTTCAAAGTCAATTTCAACTTTCCAATACTAATTTACAACTTAAGCAGTAGACTAAAGACGACGACGAGTCTCTGAGTGCTTAATCCACTCGAGCGACGATTCTTAATTATGAACACGTTCGTTGTGAATATCACAAAAAAGAAGAAGAAGAAGCAACAGCAGCAAATGTCGAAATGTGCAGTGGCAGTAAAGGCCGGATATGCGTATGACTATCTTATGATAATCGAATGGTTATCGTATGTTGATAGGCTAAGCTCTTCTTTTATTGGTGCATAGGAAGCATAAATTGTGGCGCAGTTATGCGACTGCATATTAATATAGTACTGTGGGAGTTTTAAACACTTTTCCATTTCCATTTCAAAAGACAACTAAATCCGCTTATGATTTAAGGCTACTTAAATTTTGACTGGGGGAAAAACAAAGAAAAGAAAATAAGCTTGGAATCAAGTCGACGCTGACTTGGATGTCAAATGCTTGGAAGCCTGGTCTCCGGTTCATTTCAGTGTCAACCACCCAAAACTGAGCAAAGAAAAACTGTTCACAAATTTTGTTTTTCATAAACACAGAAAAGATTTAAACACACAAAAACTTTTTGTTTGTTTCATCGATGGCCGACGATGATGAAGTGGAATTTGATGCCGTCGATTCTGGAGCATCGAAAACATATCCGATGCAATGCTCGGCACTGCGCAAGAATGGCAATGTAATGCTCAAGGGACGTCCCTGCAAGATTGTGGACATGTCTACCTCGAAGACCGGCAAGCATGGACATGCCAAAGTCCATCTCGTTGGCATCGATATATTCACACAGAAGAAATACGAGGATATTTGTCCCTCCACCCATAATATGGATGTGCCGCATGTGAAGCGCGAGGATTATCAGCTAACTGATATCAGTGATGATGGATTTGTCACCCTGATGTCCGACAATGGTGATATCCGTGAGGATCTCAAGGTGCCTGATGGTGATTTGGGCGATTGTCTCCGTGTCGAATTTGGTGATGGCAAAGATCTCTTGTGCACGGTGCTGGCTGCTTGTGGCGAGGAGTGTGTGATTGCCATGAAGTTTAATTCGGGACTGGATAAGTAATGTGACGAAAGCCCAGAGACCCAGATCGAACTAATGCTGACTTAAAAGGCAAAGCAAATCGTAGAAAACTTTTCGTGTTTATATTATAGCCAATACTCAATCAATAAATGTCATAAGCGCTATCAGCTTCACTGAGTTCTTCAATTCACTGAGTTCTTCACGAAGACAAGAAAAATGAACATCGATCATCATTTCCTCCACGGATCTTTCAATGTTTTGATCGCATTCATTTAACTTCAAAGCAATTTACGCACAGAGAGCGCTACAAATTTGTTGGTTGCCCGCATTTGGCTTAGGCTCAAGGCTCATTTATCATGTTGCCCAAAACGAAGAAACATAATTTGATCGTCGTTATCAAATTAATGAGATCTCATTAAGGGGGTCGCGCCCAAATAGAGCTCAACTCAGTTAACTTAACTCTCAATGTTGCAACGTTTATCAATTCGTTGCGGCTAAAATGGAAAGGTCATCAGCACACGTTGGGGTCTTCTTTACTGAGTGTGCTTTCATGTGTGCTGCTAATTACGGTACAGTTGAATGGTCAAGTAAACTGGCGTAGAGACTGCCTGACAGACTGGCAATCAAGCACTATTTGCAGCCATCAATTCATTAGTTTAATGCACTTGCATTCATTTTGCCATTTGCATTTTCAGTCATTTGGCACAACCAAAGAAAAATTGAAAATGAAATAAAATAAATAAATAAGAAAGAGTATTTTAGGCAAGCTGCAAATGAAATACTCTTGCAGATCGGAGTATACACTTGACCATAAAGCTTAAAATGCGATCGAGTATTCCTATGGGAGCGATTTGGTGTACAAATGTGTGAAGCATTAAAATATGCATACTTGTTCAGTTAGTGGGAAAATGCAAGAACTCATCTTTAAAATGATTGTTCCTGTCCTGTTCCTTGTCCAGACCGAGTCTGACCAAGCTAGTTTTAAAACTGAGAGACAGCTTCGCTCAGAAACAGACTCCCAGTCGGTTATGGCTATATTGACTCGACTATTAAAGCTGAACAAAAAATTGTATATACGGGTATATATAGTGTCTGATGTCGCAGATGTCTTCCTTCATGCGTTACAAACTTGATGGGAAAATTATCATACCCTCTGGCAGGCTATAATAATAGAGTTGCAGTTGGAGTTAGTTGGAGTTGTAGAAAATTCCCGTGTATTTAACTCTCATTGCTGTGAGCTGTGTGGCGCCTCGCTGGCGGCGTCTCCCAAACAGCATCGTTTGTTGTGCTCCACCTTTTGTTGCTGCTGCTGTTGCCTGCTGCTGCTGTTGCTGTTGCCGTTGTCGGCGACGGTGTCTCCTTCGTTTTCAATTGACAGGCAGCCGTTTTGCTTCCTTGTTTGCCAATTGCATTGGTAATCGACTAAATTTGCCTCATTTACATAGGCCACAAAAAGTACGTTAGATACACTCACTGGCACACTCGCACACACACTCACTTACACTCACTACAATCACTGATTCATTCATTGCTTCCCTCCCTCCACACATTTTCAGTCATTCATTCAAAATTTGTGGTAACTGTGGTTTTGCCTGCCAATTTGACATTTCTGTCAAGCTGTCGCCGTTTAAATACTCACCTCTCCACTATCTGACTATTTATGTGGGTGTGTTGACTGCTTCCAGCTGGTTGCTTCGAGTGCGTGGTTTCTCATTCCCTCAGTACTTAATTCCCCTCGTTTGCGTTGCAATTGAAAATGTTGTCATGTCTGTAAACAAATGCAATAAATTTGCTAATACAATTTAATACCGAGTTGTGTCTGCAGATTTTGGCTAAGGATTTGGTTACATGTCAGCCACAGAGAGGGCCGCTCCCATCAGAGTCACGTTGTGGGAATGAATCAAAATAAAAAACTGACTGCCAGCCAGCCAGCGAGCCAGCCACACATGATGACATCATAACAACAACAGAAGAAATGGCGCCAAAGAACACTTTTGTGAATTCAATTAGTTGCCAAGAAATAAACAAAAGCATTAAAAAGAAACATAAAATATCAAATTATGAACAGCAACCTTAATGTTGGGGGCGTACTTGAAACCCCAGCGGAACCCGCATTTATTTCAGTTTCTAGTTCTTTGACTCTAAATGTTTCCCAATTTGGGCATATGTGAAAATTGAATTTGAGGGGGGGGATTGAGTGTTTTTGGTTGCAGGCAAATGCATTTTGGGATTGCTAAGCAATCAATAAATAAAGGCATTAGCATTGCTTTGTAGAATAAGCGGGAGGAGGGATGACAAGGGAAGGGAAGCGTCGTGTTTTTCCCGAGGGTGTGCGTTGTATAGCAACTATAATTGCTAAGCTTGATTGATAAATGTTTGTATTTTTGCTTAAATATGGTTGGAATGTTTTGTGTGTGTGTGGGATTAGGATAAGAAAATAAAGTAAATGCTGGAACAGAATAGAAGCTGTGCTGCATTTTAAAACATATTTGAAATCTGCTACGTTAAGATCAACAGCGTCACACCAACAACTTAATAGCCTACATGTAATGATTGAGATTGATTGAGGAGACTTCGATTGTAGAGCTTTTCTAATTAAGATGTTCTTTAGTTTAACTGGCAGAGTGTTACTTTATTTGTAATAGCTATTATTCAAAGTAACGTTTCTGATTGCGAACAGAGTAAAATACAATGTCTTAGCTTCTTTCGTTTCACAATACCTCAGTCCCCTAAGCTAGACATTAAATTGGCTTGCATTGAAAATCACTCAACAATTTACGACCGTCTCAATCAATGGAGTTGCCATTGGACAGCCTGCATAAATTGCCAACTAATTATTATTGATTTTGACTTTGCATGCAGCATAGTAAATAAATTATATGCAATGCGGAAACTAAAAAAGAGTAGAAAGAGGCAGAAAAAAAATCAACGAAACAAAACTTTGCACTGCACTTGGCGCTGTCTTTCTACAGGGCTGTCTTTCAGTATTTTCAAGTGCATATTGAATATCGCTATGACAATGCCAACAACACCAACAATAACAGCAATTTTCTAGTTGCGAGGGAAGGAGATAGGCGGATAGAGAGTGGGAGAGAGAGAGAGAGCCTTAAACCAGAAACCATTCCAGACTTTATGCCTGCACTTGACCTGCGACTATGATTCCTATGGCAGCTCCTCTCTGGCTTTAGCTGCGGGCAACTGACAATGTCGGCTGTCAGTCAATCAAGAGGAAAACTGCACCATGCTGAGTTTTTCCCCTTCCCCTTCCCCGCGGAACTTCACCACTCGCCACCCATCTACGCCTGCATATCGTATCGTATCTATCCAAAACTAATTACACGCTTTAATATGTTCGCCTGCCAGTCTTTGGGGCGTGGCCATTATTCAGCAATTTTTGTGTGTGTGCTTGCTTGTTTGTGGGGGGAGTCGTCGTCGGTTTGGGGCATTAATGCGTGCATCATGCAGTCATGGATACAATTTTAACCGTTATTTTACCGCACACACAAACAAACAAAGCAAATGCTGGTTTGTGTGATGTTTATCTAACGGGTCATAGGTAAACAGCTCGAAATTCGAGCGACGCCCTCTTTCAATTAGAACTTCATTTGAGCGCGAGAAGGTGACAGTTGCATACTTTTAATTACTCAATTTGATTGTGTGATAGATTGTTGTTGTTATGTCAATATACAATATATAGCTTTCTATTTTGTTAGATCGATTAATGTGCAGTCATCGGATTTTATTTATTGTGATACCGGCGGGGTTTCTCTTTCTTTTTAACAAGAAGTGCTCTGGCTTTAGTTGGAAAGGAGCTAAACAAAGGTAAATCAAACTTACATGTAAAACAAGTTAGAATACTCTAAGCGAGAGAGCTCGACTGGAAGATACATATATAGAATACATGTGTATATCGTTGTTTCTTTAATCGAATTCATGATCTAAATTTGATTTCACGCTTTTGGTTGCACAAACATAATTTCAAGCGAGATCTTTGTGGGCTGACTGGCAAAGTGTTAATGATGCAACGGCGCATTTTATTTTGATTTGATCAGAGATAAACATATTTAATGTAATTTAATTTGCGTCGCTCGCTTTAATTATTAGCTGCAAGTCTCTCAAGTTGCCTGTGGAGCAATAAAAGAGATTAATGTGTCAACTCTCCACCCTCTCTCTCTCTCTCTCTTTATATCTTTCTCTCCCTGTCTCTCTTCCGATAAGGGTTAAGGTATTCGTGCGTGTCTCTTGGCCTAAAAAGAAAATGGGTTAACAAAAAGACAAGTGTGTGTGTGTGTGTAGGTTTCGCAGCGAGATAAGCTAAGGTACAAGTTGAAGTTGCACTCTCCATTAAATGGGGTCATTGGAAAGTTGGGTTACAATATACTTTATCAGCGTGAGCTGAGAAATGTGACTTGGTGGACTGACATGTACTTTTAAGAGCCCACTTTGACACGGGCTTTTGATGAATGGGTTTTAACTGGAGTCTTAGCAGGTGCTAAGGCAGTGGACAGCCATATTGATTGATGGAGAAATCAATAGAGT
This sequence comes from Drosophila basisetae, assembly GCA_035041595.1. Lineage (NCBI taxonomy): Eukaryota > Metazoa > Arthropoda > Insecta > Diptera > Drosophilidae > Drosophila > Drosophila basisetae. Next base: position 3,850,219 of record JAWNLB010000020.1, read on the forward strand.
ATCGAACAAAATGTCATGTATGTACTACAAGTATGCTTTCTGTTACTTGTAAGTATTCTATTTGCATCTGTACGATAAGTATATGTTATGCTTATCATAGATGTACTGTCGAAGGTGTCAACCCGAAAGGTTTACTTTTCGGAAAGGGAAAAGGTTCTGGAACTATTATGAATTGGTTCCACAGTTTTTGTCATTCAGTTCTGTTAGAATCGGTTCTTGTAACTAGTTCTTTAAACAAACTGAATCTCGGTACTGGCTTTCAACTTTAATCTGTAAAGTTGCTGTCCCAGTTCCGATACTATCTGTATCTGTACTACAAGTTCACCTTATGTTTATGGTACAGCTGGCAATCGACTGAGATATACAAGATATTTTGGTACTCATTCAAGACACAATGACATCATTTTAAAGGGAATATAAAAAACCACAATAAAGTCTACCCAAATTGGTGTTACTTTTCAGGGGCTACCGTGTTTGATTCATTCGTATCAGATTACTTTTATAAGAACGATCTACAACTCATTAAACCGCTTAACAGCTAAGGTCAACCATGGAGTCTAGATGGCCCGAAGGCAAGGTGCTTGCTATTTTCTGGCCTCAACACGTAAGGTTCTCAGTGCAAGTTGAGTCTGTGCGTGTCTTGTTTCTGTTTATGCTGTTTTTGAAAGCCAAGCCTATTAAAATGGACAACTAATAAACCTTTTCAAACGACATTTGGCAGAGCTTTGAGAAAAACTGAAGAGAAGAAACAAACACAAACCGAAAAAATATTCATATGCTAATTGCGTGCCAAGTGCGTTTGGACGCCAAACGGAACGACCCTGAGAGTTATGTGTGTTTGTGTGTGTTTTTAAGTCGTATATTGAAATATGAAATAATATTGAGTAACACACAAAAAAGCAAACATTAATTTTAAGGCAAGGGTGGTGGCGTTGGTGGTGGTGGGGGGAGGGCAGTTGGCAATCGAATCGTAAATCAAATTGCAGCATTTAACGAGCCAACTTGCGAGATAGTCGAGCATGGAGCGTGGAGCAGAGATCGTGGTCTTGGAAGTGGACGCCACCACTCCACGCTCCACTGCCATTTTACAAGGGAAACTGCACGCGTTTTAATTGCAACTTGTGCAGTAGGAGAGGCCGGACAAGCCAAAGGGAGGGCAGAGGACGGGGAGGTGCTTGATATAGAGACAGATGCCCGCTGGCGAGTTTTTGTTGTGTGTGTGTGTGTGTCTTTGAGGAAGCGTGCGTGCGCTCAATGAGCTCAATGGAGTGGGCCCCCAATGGAGGCAGACCGCATAACCAAAAATATATAAGCATGCGCAGAGTGGATACTGCACGACTAGCAGTTACCCTGTACTCAGTGTTAACTTTCAGATATGATTAAAGAGGGTAAATTAAATATCAACAACAATCAATATGTTGATCGGGGAAAGTTATTAATCAATTGAACGGCGACTATCTTTGTATGAACTACTTGAATATATATTTCGACAATCAGTTTTCCAACTTTTCAAGATCATTTTATATCAGTTTCTACACAGTTTATACCTGAATTTTAAAAAATCTTTAGAGCCTAGGACAGCTTAATATTATCCAATTTCAGCTTATGATTCAGCTGATCTTGGTATTCAGAAAGATACATTTTTTTTTTTGTAATTCAGAAAAACAAAATGTTTTTAAATATCTATATCTATCTATATTTGTATTTCGTAAGAATAGAAAGCACACATAATGGAAGTAGAAAAAACAATGTATATTTTGTTCGGTTTATTGCTAGCATATCTAGTTTTAAGACTTTTTTGCAGTAAATTTAGAAATTATTTCTAGAAACCATAAACTATTTCCGCTTTTCAGGTTGAATTTAATTATAACAGCGATATTCAAAACTTCAAAAGAATTGATGTCTGATTCTAGAGAAGCGAATGTCTTCGTCTGCATTTTTAAATACATTTGCACAACTTGATTGTGTACAGGGTATATAAAGACTTGTGTGCAGTAAACAATGTTGCGACAGTTAAACGGAAAGAGTAGTGGCAAATATATATCTATAAAGAGAGGGAGAGGGGGAGGCTGTAAGCATGGGGAACTGACTGTTAAACACAATTGAAGCGCCACATAAAAAACAGAGCAGGGAGGAGGGTTGAGGTTGTGTGTGGTGTGGAGATCACTTGATGACTGCCGGCGCCGCATTCATTTTAAAGTCTCCATTAGGCCGCTGCGTGGGCAAACACGACACATATAAAAAGAGGGGCAAACAATGAGAAAAGTGGAAGCAGAAGGTGTGCCGAGAGAGAAACTCTGAAAATTCTGCGATTTTTAATGATTTTATCGGCATTTGCATCCTGACTAACATTTTGTTTTTTTTTCCCAACAATTTTTTCGTACCCTTTTTCTTTGTACGTCAAGCCCAAAAAGGAAATTCATTTTCACTGACCAACTTTTTTTTTTTGGTATTCGCCAGCCTGGGAAATGGCAAGCAGGAAAGGTTTTCTCTCCATCTTTAACAAGTTGTTTTTTTTTTGTTTGCTGTTAAATTTAAGTTTTTCGTATTAATTATTTAGTTATTGTTGGAAAACTGGTTTCTGGCCAATTGAGACATAACTGTAGTTAAATGCACATTAACATTTTCCGCTGGGAATTATGTCAGTTGCCTCGACGCAGGTTTCCTTAACTCCAAAACGCACAACTTTCAAGCGTGGGTTGTTCAGGGGATGGGTGGGTGGGTGAATGAGTGGGCGGTGTGGGCGGTGTGGAGTGGTGCAGCGAACGGAATCATTATGTTGTTGCACAAATGTTATTGTTTGTTAATTTGAGAAATACACGAACACACGCACACACACAGATCATATTTCATACATATAGATAATGTAAGCTAAACTATGGGAAATTTGAAAGTAGCTCAGCTCCTAAGCTACTCTGCTCGAAGTATGCCTTATACATTATTATGAGATACTATTTGGGGTAAATGGAGTTGAATTGCATGGTGAGTTGGGTAAGATTAAAGTATGAACATAAATAAGGTAGTTCTTTATACAACTCAATAGGGTTAAGCTTGCCTTAAAGTTGAGCTGAAGTTTTGAAAATGGAAAATATATAAAGATGGTGAACTTTAATGATCGAAATTTAAGTTAAAAAACGTTTTGGGAAACTTTAATTTTCTTTTAACTTTACAGTACACAGAATGAAGTTATAATAATGCAAAGAATGTTTATTGTTATTAACAAATATTGGCAAAGAATCATCAACATCAGACTAATATGGCGTATATCTCTTATAGGAACAATTGGTCTACTATCTTCGATCTTTCAATTTCTTTTAGAGCACTTTTGAACATAATTCTTTGAAGAGTTGTAAAATTGTAGGATTTTACAAACATACAATGCAACTCATAAATCACATAGCTCTCACAGTTTAAGTTTTAATCTTAATAGTTGATGAACAACCGAAAAGGTAACTTTCTGTTTTTCACATGTGACTGCATCATGTCAGCATGCTCTCAATTTGCATCACAATTACTTAATCGTAAAACGAAAGCGAAGCTCAAACAACCAAAAGGAATAGAAACAGGAACAGCTGCCTCACATTTGTAGTCAGCTAAACAAACAAACAAACACAGTCAATGTTATGTGTTGAGTTTGTCTCTCTCTCTCTCTCCCTCTCTCTCTCTCTCTCTCTCTCTGGGCAACTCTTGTCAACGTTGTCGTTTCTGTTTTTATGGTCTTCTAACATGCAAAGTTTGCCTTTGGCTACCAAATTCGCGGTCATCGCGTGCCTAGGCCAAGTTTATAAAAAGCGCCTGACTGTTTTTTGGCCTTTAACTGTTGTTGTTTGTTACTGTTTTTGCATTGGTGTAGTTACCCCTAAATTAGCTGAACAAAAGTTGTAAAGCATTTACCATGCATTGTAATTAGTAGCACTTGTCTGTCTGTCTGTCTGTTTGTCTCTAACTAAGTTGGCTTATTGTGGGCGATCTTAGGTGCAACCGCGCGATAAATATTCAAAATGCTTTGCGTGAAAATCTAACACGTTATTATTAATACAGCAACAAAAGCCAACAGGCAAACAGCAGCAAACATTTGTTAAAAACAACAAAATACTTGTCTACAGATGTTGAATAATGCACAAAGGTATTTGTTGCTGTTGTTGTTGTTTTTTGTTACTATTGTTAAAAATAGCGTGTCGAATAACCGTTCAATGACCGCCGTCGCCGCCGCCACCGCCACCGGCCGATGGCAATTTCGTGCAATTTGCATTGTTAATTGTCAAGTAATTAAATGAAAGATGAAATGAAAATAAAAACGAAAGAAATCTGAAATCGAAAGTAAACTTAATACAAATATTTGCTAATGACAGCTAAACGAGGCCCAAAAGACTTGACTCAAGTGCAAATTTAAAGCGAAAATGTAATAAAAACCAAAAATACCATCGAAAAACGTTGGCAATCAATGTTAATTTTAGCTATCGAGTGCAATGATAGCATAAATGGATAATTGCAACGCTTAAGGATATGCAACACATAAGGGAATTGGGAAAGTAAATGTTGCCTGCAGTAATTAAACTTTTATTAATATGTACATCGGCTATTTTTTTAATATTAGCTAGAGACTTGTAAATTATTTTTAACCAGCATGCGTTCGTTATATCAATTTGGCCAACAAAGTAGCCAATTGCTAACTGTTCGAGTCATTTGCATAGAAACTTTGTAGACTGCAGCTGGATGCAGAGTCCATTAAGAATGCAATTTGCTTCAAATCGCCACGAGGTTGACAAATGATAAACTGTTGCGTGGAAATGGCGAATGCCAAAAGGGGGAGGGGGGAGTGGGTTTATACACATGTGTAGAGTAAGAGTTCCTGTTGGTCGAGTGTCGAGGCCGGCTGACGGCTTGTATATTAATTTGTCAAGACTTTTTGGGCTATGAGCCAAAAAAAAAACTGATGGGAGAAATTGCCATAGAGATAGACCAGGCAGGTGAAAATGTGAGAAAAAGACCGTTAGAAGTAGCAAACAAGACGAAAGAAACTAAATAACAAATTGCATTCAGTTTGGCAGGAAAGTAAGTCAACGCTGTATGTAAAGAACTTGATGATGGAGTGTGCCATCAGCCAAATAGCCAGATTATAACTTGCATTCGGAAGTTTCTCTCTTTCTCTCTCGACTTGACTGGTTTTCCCCCAAAAAGCAAAAAAAAAAAATAAAAAAATAATAATAAAATGGAAACAACTGCCAAGTGGGAATGTCATTTGGTGGACACAAGACACAAGCTTGGGATTACGTGGGAGTTTACTGTCCACTAAATTACATGATATAAATTTCATTTTGTCTAATGGAAAACGGCTCACAAAAGAGCCAAATTGTTTGGCCGTTTGCTGTCAGCCCAAAATGAAAAAAGAAAAGCAAATAAAACAACATGGATCAAGTGTGAATGAATGACTAGCAGTCACTCCTTACCTAACCATAACATACAAGAAAAAAACATTTATAGCAATTTTATAGGAAATGTATTCATCCGTAGGTTGATCTACATGACAAACTTATAGTAGTGGAAATATTGGGCTTAAGCCAAAATGGCATTTAGCGTTTTCAACATTAAATGTTTTATTATTTTACAGGTGAAGGCATGATTGAAAAGTGATAAAATGCCTTTTAAATGGGTACAGGGTATGCAAATAAATATGCATAGATAAAAATAAAGTAAAACTAAATCACATTTCACATTCGTTGTCAGGCAGGCAGGCGACTGTTGCCCAGAGACCGACAGTGTTGACCAGAGACCAGAGACGGGCGCAGAGCAGAGCAGATCAGCAGACACAGTAGCCAGCAGTTGCCACTGACGCCTGCGCTCAGCCTGCTTGTCATGCCACCACCAAGTGCAACTGCAACTGCAACACCGCCTTCGCATTCCGTTTGCTATTGCATGTTGGCTTCTGTTTTTCATTTTTTTTTTCTGCTATTTTTTAACTGCATGGAGACAAGTGAATGTGGCTTGGACTATGAAGACAACACCCGCATTGATTTGACTTTGATCTCCCTGGCAATCCTCCTCCCTCCACACTCCACACTATCCACTTCCACTTTTCACTGCTTGGCTATCTGCCACATCATTTAACTTGAAGCTTCTCTCTCTCTTTCTCCCTGTTTCTCTCTCTGTCTTTTTGCCACCCACTCTTCACCAATCATCATTCATTTCTCAGACTCTCACTTCTCGCGCGTCTCGCGCAACTTTAATGAGTTAGTTTTTCCGTCCGTCTGTGCGCTGCTATTGGAAAATTGCAGTCGGGGGCCAAGGTGAAAAGTCCATCGTCTTGGGGTTAGCCTAATGTTAATGTTAATGACGGCTTTAAGACGACATCATGACTGAATGAAGCCCCAAGTTGCTGATGATTGTTGGTGCAGTTGCAGTTGCAGTTGTTGTTGCTGCATTTACAAGCAATTTAATTAATTTGACAGCCTTGTCTGCCTCTTATTTTACAAGCTGCTCATTGAAAGACGAACAAGTGCAACAGCCACAACAACAAGTGATTAGCTGGGAATCCGATTCAGCATCAGCACAGGAAGAAAAACTGATCTCGTGATGTCAGCCATTAATAGTATAATCAAACTTACAAATCACTTTGTATTATACTCTCACTCTAAAATTAAAACGTTGCAATTGCAGTTTTTTTTTTACTAAAACATACTGATTGAGAGTCTTCAAATAAAATATAATTTTACATTCCCTTTAGACCGGCGTTAAATTGTCGCAATGTAATTTACACTATACGAGGTGTGTTCAAAAAGTATCGCGAATTTTGTGTTTTTTCAGGTATTTATTTATTCATGAATATCTATTTTGTCCCCTTCAAAGTAATCCCCATGAGATATTATACACTTGTGCCAACGGTTTTTCCAATCTTCGAAGCACTTCAAAAAATCATTTTTTTTAACCCGCGAAAATTCAAAATTCGCGATACTTTTTGAACACACCTCGTACATTTATAGAATTCGAAACATTATAATAAGTAATTAATAACAGCAACCAAATAAAGTTCAGATAACTTTGTAAGCAAAAGAGTTTGTCATACAAGAAAGGCCGATTGTTCCAATGAAGGCTATAAGATAAAGTAAATCGTATCTATAGGAAATTAACTACTGATCCCTCTTATGTCAAATATATTATATATATATATATACAAATTATTTTGTTATTGTTGTTATTATGATCTTTTCGTCGATGAGAATTCTTTCACACTTTTTCCTGCTCAATTCATACTTTATTTTTGATTTCTTTTAACAATTTAATTCCATTTCATTAAATCTATTTCCAATTGAGTTCATGATTTGTATAAGTATTGCCTTTGCAGCTGTTCGCATGTGCTTTATTTATTTATCTGATGGGACTTAACCCCCGTGATTATTACAGATTACTTGCATTAGAGATTGGGCTGAATTTGGGTTGAGTTGCTCATTGCCACGTTTCACCTGGCCCAGTGCCTTTTTGACTGGGGTTCAATGTGAAAGTGCCTGCGAGAGAGGTGAGTGCGAGTGCGATTGCGAGGTCGAGAGCTCTTGCTCTGATACTTGCATTAACAATAAAGCAAAATGCAAAAGGATTTGGCCAGCTGGTTTTGCTCTGGCTCTATGGGTTTTGGTTTGCATCTGAACAATGAGAGATCTTTCGTTGTGGCGGCCACCTGAGGCGACGTGCGGCTCTGTTGCATGTCATTTTGTGACCAGTATCTCAATAATTCATACGCAATTGTATTGGCCAATAAATTAATCACACGAACGAAAGCTGCACACACACAAACATGCACACAACACACACACACACACATGATCAAACGTTATAAACAATGGCCAAAACACACACATTTCTGGTGTGTTTACAAAAGATGCATTTGCAAATGAATAAATATTGAAAGAGCGCTTTTGCGGGAAATTAATTTTACTCAGCTATAAAAACTGAGATCGAACGTGTTTTGTATGTTTTTGTGTGTTTTGTTTAGTTTTTCCGACTACTAGTGCAAAAGTCAATTAATCATTAAAGAAAATACGGTGTTCAATGTGCATGTCGATGTTGTTTGATGTTTTTGTTGTTGTTGTTGTTGTTGTTGTTACCGTTGTTGCTGTTGCAATTGCAGTTGTTTTTGTGGCACAGGAAACATTGCACGGCATCGACACAATTGTGTGTGTTTGTGCGTGTGTGTTTAAAGTAAAAGTAACAAGAAAAAAAGACACCGCAAATAGTTGCACAATTAGATACACACATTTCAGAGATACCATTTGCCAAATTCCAACAAGTGCCTCCAATTCCAATTCCATTTCCAAAGTAAACCCTCTGACACTCTCCTCCCAATTCATTTTGTCCGCTAACTAACAACTAGTTTAAATGCACTTTAATTGTTGCACTGTTTTCATTTTTATTGCAAGAGTCGTATTCCTGTCACGAGAGTTTAGGCCAGACCTTGACTAAGTCAATCGGTAAATTCAAAATTTACAAAACAAAAAGCGGATTTTCGTGTTCACTTTTTAATGTCCATGCTGATGGAGGACTTTGTACAACGAGCTGACCTAAAAACAATAAAGAAGTAAAACTAAATTGTACTCACTGCCTTTTTAGGGAATAAACTTGCTTTATCAGCAAACTGAATTTTTCTGAAGTAAGTGACACAGATGGTCATCTGTTTACGTAGTGTTTGTATTACGAAATAAATGACGTAAGAAAACGTATACAAATATACTTCATACTACAAATATTACGCGAGTAAACATGTAAAACGAAATCGTATCTTGAATTGAAATTTAAATCGATAAAATTGGGGCTTTTTTGTTGAAAGGTTGAAAGTAATATTGAAAGGAAGTACTACAACTAAAACATCCTCTTTCAAAGAAAGCAACTCCAACATTAAAATTTTAATTGTCTTTGGTCTTGTTTGGAAAGAAATCGAAAGTGATTTGAAGCCAAACAAATCGAGCACCTAATTGTTAGATGTCTTTATAGCTTTTTATATACATTTATATCACTCGGCGCAGCGTGAGATGATTTTAATTGAATCAAGCTCGATAAAAAGGAGCGAAAACACAGCGGCGGAGAATCTAGTGTGGAGAAGGCTTAATAAAGCTGTAAGCAAACATATCAATTACTGAGAGTACAATGCGTTTTGCCATGGCCCAATTATGCGACTAATATGGCCAGCTCTCTCCTCTCCTTCCCCCCTCCCCCCTCCTGCCCCTCTCTGTATCCACATTTGCACGCTGCTTTTGCGCTCCCCTTTGCCAATTGTGTTACTTTAAATGAATAAAAAATTCCACCGCCGCATTGACAACTTGAAGATTTATCTATGGCTGCATTGACAGCAATACGAAGAGTCAGCCGTCAAACCAAATCTAAAAAGGGGGCGGGGCTGAGGGGGCAGTTGGTTAGTTTGCCTCATTGACTACTGTAACTGAGACTGGGCATCTTTGGCACCCTCGCCCCCTCCTCTCTTTCTCTGGCGGCTGAGTCACTTTTTCTTTCTCAACTTGTCGCCTGCCATTTTATCAAACGAATCTGTGGCATTTTTCATTTCATTTGCTTCTGCAGCCAGCCCACACATCTGCGAGCTGTGAGTTTTTCAACAGTGCAACTGCAACTTGCAAGAGTCGTCAATGAAAAGTCCACACATATTTTATCTATGAGTTGTGTCTTGTTGTCTGTGTGTGTTTGTGTGCACTGCAAGAAAAAGAATGGAATTTCATATATAGCAAATGAAAATATGTTAAATGTTGATCAAAGATTTGATTAAAATAGGTTTTACTTACATCTTTTACAAATTTTAGAGAATATTTGTCATAAGTATGCTCGAATCAGGAACTTCTTAGTTGCTTTGAGAATTGTATTGAATTGAATACTTCTAATGGAAAATATATCTAGTAAGAATGGCTAAGCAATAAGAACTATTAGTCTATAAAACACAGAGTTTCCTAAACACTGATTTAAGGACAGTTTTGTTCAATAATCATATATATTTCTGCTAAGTGTCGCTGAGCATTGTTTTGGAATTGCGTTTGGACTTTCGTTTGGCGTGCTAGTTGCGTCTTCGTCTTTGACTTGGACTTCGTCTTAGTCGTTGTCTTTCCTGAAAGTGAATCTCAAATATTTCTTGATTATGTGCAACGATGCTGCATTCAAGATTGGCTGCTGCTGCTGCTGCTGATGTTGCTGTTGTTGCACTGCACCCAAAAGGCAACAGGCGAACAGAATTCGCATATATCGCATATCGCATACATGTCTGCGAGTCAATGCAATGTAACAAGGTCATGTGAGAGAGTTACACACTAACAATGTCGCTTGACTGTTGTTGTTGTTGTTGTTGTCCCCTCTTCTCCCCCGTGCTCTACTCTGGAGTTACTCTTAGTATCTTTGCCAGCATCTTTTGGCTCATTTGCTGTTTGGCTCTGACTTTGGTTTTATATTGTATGCTCTTTTTTTCCTAGTGTTTTTATTTGTTTGTCGTTAGCCAACGCATTTCACTTTCTACTACTGCATTTCGAATGCATATTTTGTGGCTGCTACTGCTGCTGCTGCGGCGGCTGGTGTTGACGACAAGTGGGCCGAAATCGACAACATTGTATTTTCTTCTTGATGACGCTTTGGCTTTTCACTTTCATTAGCGTATTTTGTGCATTTCCTTTTCCACATGCTAATTTTGAACTGACCGTGAATTAAACCTATTCAATTCCAAATAGTCGTAATTTCCCATGCCGTCCACTTGTTTGCCATCTGATATCTGAAGTTGTTGCATTTTCTCACCTATCATCGCACATGTCACTCGACTCGACTTTATTTGACTCAGACACACTCGAGTTGCGCTCTGCGAGACACTTCTGACTGCTGCTTCTGTTGATATTGCTTTACTCAGGCAGCCAAAAAGTTGTGCTTTGATTTGTTTTCTTTCTTTCTTATTTGCATTCTTTTGTTATTTATACAGCTGACAGCACTTGCAACTTGGTTCCGTGTTCTGCTGCAGTCAGCGTTACGGATCACATTTCAGCATAAATGTGCGCAAAAGCTCAACAAAAGATATGAAAAAAATGTTGCATAAACTGGGCAAACTGCAACCAATGGCAAAAAAGAGTGTGAAAAGGAGACACAAGCTAGAAAAAGTGTTAGTTATATGATAACTTCTTGCAATAGTTTTATGTGTTTTGTTTGTGTTTGAAGACACGTTTTTAAACAAATAAATACTTATGTAAATAATCTTTTCTCTCTCGACTGGAGCATTTTAAATCGCTTATAATATTGTTGATCTTTTTATTACTTACCAATTTCTGTTGAGAGTCTTTTTATTGCTGTCAATATTGGTAATTAATTGTGAAAACCCTCGAATACTTGAATATTTCACACCTGTTTTTCCCACACACACTTGGGCCTTATCTGTGCAACGCCAACGTATTTTATTTTCTTTTGGCCTTTTTTGGCCAATCATTGCCCGCATGTGTCAAATCTTTTATGGCCAATCTTGAAGTGGCGACCTGTTGTGATGTTGATGGATGACAGCAGAAAGTTGAGAATTATTCGCTGAAAGCTGTTGAAATTATAATTTCCCCACCTATTCAAGCCAGCTAGTCGGCTAACCAGCTAGCCAGCCAGCAGCCAGGCCAGGCAGTCGGTCAACTAGCCAGTTAGTCAGTTAGTCAATCAGTTAGCCAGCCTCCCACCATGGGAAAGGGACCCAATTATCGCCCGGAGATGTTGATGTCGACGTAGTCAATTGGCCATTACGATGACTTGGCCAACAAGCAGCTTTTGGCCAATTGCTGCTTGACCGAACCAAGCTGACGATCGACCAAAAACTTTGACTGCCAGCAATTGTGTGCCCATTTCCGACTTCAACTTGACCATACTCAACTAAAGCGAGAGTGCCAAACAGAGACTGTACGAGAAAGAGACAGCGAGAAAGAGAGAGAGAGCGAGAGAGATATTGTTGTTGTTGTTATTGTTGTGGTGTTTGGCAAAGTAAATCGGCGTTCATTTGTTTTTCAGCGCGTTGTTCGTGCAAAATTTCGCTGGGATTTTTTGTTTTATTGGCCATTTTACAAGTGGGGGACTCTTAAAACTTTGTGTTAGGGTTTGCAAATAAAAATAAAATAACAAAAAGAAATATATTAAATTTACAAATTACATTTGTATATTTATGTTGCTATTATTATTTTTATGGTTCAACTGATTGTTTAATGATTACAAATTTTATGAGCTGTACTTAAAGTTTGGCCAGCGTTTACTAATTACTGGTGGTTTTAAGAAAGAAATGCTTGCAAACCTATTGCTCAAATCAAAGTGGTTTGAACCTTAAGTTGAAATTGATTTTTTAATGGTTTTTTTTTTATATATATATTTGCCATAGTTTGTGTCTTTCATTGAAGAGGATTTTAGCTTCGGTGCGACAAGTTTAGTTTTTCCTTGCCGACATTATTGTTGTTGCTTTTACAAATTGCTCGTAAATGATATTTTCACAACTTGCATCCATCGGCTGTGTTGCCCCGCCCCCTGCCAGTCTCTGCCTTTGGATTGTCGTCCTCCTCACTCCTCCCCACTGAGAAGTGAGAGAGTTCGTTGGGGTTAATATGGTCAATAAATCGTTATGGCGAGTTGTTGATTTCAGCCCGCTGATGCTTAATGGGCCATATTTTTGGCAATATTTTGCTGTTTTTTTTGGGTCGATTTTGAGCTGCGATTGGTTGTTGTTATTGTTGTTGTTATTCCTTGCAAACGGCTAACGGCTAACGATGAAAAGAAATATTGAAATTTGCGGTCAAATTGTTTTCAATTTAATCGACTTGGTTGCATTTTTCATGCTTAGCCGCCAAGGAGTGCAAATATAATTAATGATAATGAATTGTTATGGCCATCGAGCTTAGCTGGCCAACAGCTTCGCATTTCCCAAAACGCCTACCAACCAAAAAAAACGAGCCAAAAAAGAAACAAGCAAAGTATTTAGCGGCAGGCAAATATCGTGCGACGTTCTTTTTTTCCGAAAACCTTTGAGAAATCATGTTTATGTTTTAGTTTTTGTGATTTTTCATTTGCAGAGTGGGAATAGGGAATTGGGGCTGAGATAGGGTTTGGAGTTGGGGCAGCAGAGAGTTGTGATTTATCACTCGAGTGGCCAGAGCGAAAGGTTGCCACAAAAACATGTGGCTAAACAAATGTTGACGCAGCCAATGAAGCTGTGCGGTAAAAGTTTGCCATGAGCGCATTTTTATTTATTTTTATTTTTTGCCTTTATTATGCAAGTAATAATAAAATCAGTTAACAATTTTCATTTGTTGTCATTTGTCGAAAATGCAACTAGTTTCCACTCGCTTTTCCAATTGGTTTTCATATGGCGTTCGCACATTTTTGCATATTTGATTTTAACACGCATTTCAACTTTTATCATTGCAGAGCTATTTTTTTTGGCACAGAAAGTGAATCGAAAGGCTAACACAACATTCGGATTGGAGTCGAACAAAAACCACACTTTTGGCAACTTTTCACATTTGGAGTTTTGAGGTGAGTGATTCGTAATTCACTTTAAATATTGCTCAAAGCTTAATGGTTTAATGATAGTAATGTATTTGAATTGTGGTCTCAGGCACAATGCATTTGACTTGACATTGACAATAGCGGTCTCAAAGATCTTGACAAATGTGTATTGAGGTCAAGGTAACTGAAACTGGATTAAGATTTAGATTAACGCAAGTTAGTTGAAGTATAAGCTTGGTTTAAATTAAGCAAGACAGTATAAAATTAGGATACTCTCTGTATTATTAGTAATGAAGGAGTTAGGTGTTGGAGAAATGAAATCGATGTTTGTCAGAAAAGCCGCATAAAATTAAAGGGAAGTTATGTGGGCTTGTAACTTTTGTAAGTCAGTCAATTAAAATAGATGTCGAGTCTTACCAAAAATGATCTAAGCAATGCAAAGTTTTGAAAGTTTGAAGTTTGGGAAGACATTAAAAGTCTGAGATTGAAAAAACCAGTTTATAGCTCAGAGTTAGAAGGTGAATCTCACATAATATTGGTATCAGCTCTGTTTACGAATGCATTATGGTTATAATCAGATTAAAACCCATATAGTATTAGTTACTCCGCTCTCTCTCTCTCTCTCTCTCTCTCTCTCTCTCTCTCTCTGCCTCCATAAATAAAAGTCAACGAGTGCTTTGATCTATTATAATTAGCTTGCCCAGCTACATACACAATTTATTATTTCGACTTTCAAAACCCAAAAATATATCATTCCCAAATTCCTGTAGAAAATGAGTCGAGTCGAGTCGAGTCTCATGGCTGCTTTGGCCTAATCAGCTTTGACTTTTTTGTGTGTGTTTTTGTTGTGTATTTCATAATTTATGCTCGCTGGTTGCTGCATAGAAACCGCTAATTTGGTGGATTGTTGTTCGAGGAGTTATTTACAGCATCGCCACCTGTCGTCGGCTCGTAACAAACGACTTCCCTTTGGAGTGGGCGATTTGTGGGCGTGGCCGATGCCAATTTGAGTAGCTAGTTGGGGACTGCATTTTTTTTAGTCGACTTTGTAAATAGGCGCAGAACAAATGGAAACTTGTTCGAGAGACACGAAAAACACGACACATTTATCATTTTGTGTGTGGAAAATGTTTATAAGTTGTAGACAAATTTACTGGTCAAAAGAAAAACTTGTCGATTAGCGAGTCGATTTTTCCGGGTGAGGGGAGAGCGGAGTTGAGTGGGTTGTTGGTTACTCGATAACTGCTGTCAGGTGTGTGTCTGTGTGTGTGTATTTGTTGTTTGCATGTTCAACATTTGTCCACACTGGTCGATTACTTTCGTTTTTTGTTGTGCTTGGTACTTGTGGTCCATTTGCAATTCTCTAATTGCTCGCCGCGGCACCACCTGAAAATTCGCCTTTGTGTCTGTGTCTGTGTCTGTGTCAATCCCAGCCCACCTCCAACTCGGCCACAATGTGCACCTCAGCTTCACGCTTGCCATTTTGACCAAGTGGCGTTTCTTGTTCGGTTTGGGTTCGGCGTCTGTGGTGTTCCATGTCGCCACATGTAACAGTTGCAGTCGGCCGCCTTTTTGTGCCCACCTTTCCACCTTGCCACCTTTTTGGTGCAAATATTTTTTTAGCGCAGTGTTGCCCACCTTTTGCCTTTTCATGTTGCATATCTCACTTGTGGCAGCAGCAACAACTGCGGCAAAAGGAATTCGCAATGTTTGTATTGTTAGTTGACATTTGCCACATGTTTTTCGCTTATTTTTCTTACTTTGACTTGACGCAGTTTTCGAATGCAATAAATTAAATTATGACTTGGAATTTGTAAATTTTAACACCAATGTAAGACAAATGTATGAAAATGTTACAGTTTATGATTAGAAAAAGGCAAAGTAAGCAATTAATTAAATAACACACTTTTGCCATGAGAAACGTTACAAAGGAAAGCTATAAAAATAAATATATTAGAGAGAAACATTAAAATTGAGTTTACGAGGTGTGTTCAAAAAGTATCGCGAATTTTGAATTTTCGCGGGTTACGTATAATCGAATTTCGATTTTTTTGTAGCGTTATGTTGGTACTCATGTCTCTCACTTATGCCGACAAGCTCGGCCATTTTGAATGTTCACTTAATTGTTGACAGCTGCTTTGCTTGCACGTGTTTTGGATCGTCTTCGATTTTTACCTATTCAAAAAAATGGATCAAAGAACCTGTATCAAATTTTGTGTGAAAAACGAAATTAAGTGCGCGGATGCATTCCGAATGTTGATTGTGCTGAACCTAAGCTGAACAAGATAAAAAAAAATGATTTTTTGAAGTGCTTCGAAGATTGGAAAAACCGTTGGCACAAGTGTATAATGTCTCATGGGGATTACTTTGAAGGGGACAAAATATATATTCATGAATAAATAAATAATATCTGAAAAAACACAAAATTCGCGATACTTTTTGAACACATCTCGTATAATATCTCATGGGGATTACTTTGAAGGGGACAAAATAGATATTCATGAATAAATAAATAATATCTGAAAAAACACAAAATTCGCGATACTTTTTGAACACACCTCGTACTTATATTTAATTTATTAAAAAAGTTGAGAATTAGCGTGAAAATACCTTCGACTCTGTCGTTATTCTATGCATTCAGCTAAATTCTAGATTTCGTGGAACAAATTGTAAGATAGAAGATATTACGAGTATATCCTGTCTACGAAGCAGGGAGTGTCGCATTTCGATTTCAGTTTCGATTGCCTCACCAAACCAAGACAGCTGTCCATAACTAGCCGCATAGATTGCACTTTAAATATGAAGCTTACACTTCACACTAGCGTAGAGTATCTAGTAAAGGTGACAAGTTCTAATAGTTCATAAAGATGTCCATGAAGTCAACTGGCCTGCTTACAACAAACAGCATCCTTCGCCTCAATCTGGATGCTGACCAAAAATAAAAAAGAAGCAATATTGCTCAAGCGACCGCAAATGGCAACAAATTAACAATTCATTGTTTTTGATGGTAACCACAACCACAACAACAGTGTTGTATTGCTCTGGTTATCTAGGTGGGCCGCAAGTTGTCGTTGTCGTTGTCGTTGTCGCTGTGGTTGTTGTTTTGTGGTTGAGGTTGACATGCCGCTTGAACCCAATAAAATCCAGTTCTGCTCCCCTTGGAGGGAAGCTGCGCAATAGGTTTTTTGATTGGCCTGCATTTTGCATCGTGTATTGTGGCAGTTGCAGTTGCAGTTGTTGTTGTTTTTGCATTTTACAAGTCAATATGGATATTGTTATTGTCACATTGGCGAATTGCCCGCAATTTGACCATTTGGCAAACGGCAAGCAAAGACACAACTGCAAATTGCAACTGCAGTAACTGCAGCAACTGTGGCAACTGAGGCAACTGTGGCAACTGCCTCACGTGTGCCCAACTTTTGCTGGCCAACCTTGCATTGCCTGTTGTTGTTGCTGTTGTTGTTCTTGTTGCTGCTTGCAACCGGCTAACAATTTATGGCAGGTTAGCTGCCTGGCTTGACGCAGTTGGTCAACGTGGAAACATGGCTCAAACTGCAGCGTCTGTCCACGATTCTTGGAAGAATTCACTCGCAGATCGCCCGATAATAATTTATGCAATATTTTACAGATATTTTTCGAACGGCTGTCTGGTTCTGGAATGTTGTCGTCTGTCTTAAATTGTAGTCAGCTGTTGCTGAAGCCCTCTTTGTCTACTTGTCTACATTGTTTAGTTGTTGTTCAAAATATGTCAGGACTCATGAAATGATTTATAGCCTTGTTGCTGTACGGTGTTATTATTATATCACACGTTAAGGTAAGCATTTCGTGACCTTATAGAGTATGTGTTCTATTGATTAGAATAATAACAAAGATTTTCTGTTGACTCGTACTTCTGTAATCTAGTCTCTCAGACAGTTTCAATATCTATTAAAAGTTAGTTAGAAATTTTACGAATTTAATTGTTTGCATATTTTCAGGGAATTTGAATTTTGAGAGAGTTTGCATCCGGCTTAAACTATAGTTTTAATGCTACTGCAACTATTTAAAAATTAAGTGAATGCTCCAGTTAAGGGTAAAGTTTACCAAACTGGTTGCAATTTATTTATCTATTTGGTTCCGCTGTGTTACTTATCAGGAATAAGTTGTTATTGAAAAAATCTTGAACTTCGCTCTGAAATTCAAACGTTAAAGTTGCAATTTAAGTTCCGCTGAAATGCTCATTGTCATTTTTAGTTACTTACGATTCGCTGATGATTAAATCCAAGATAAGTTTGACGTTGAAAAATACTATAAGCATATAAATTAATAGTATTTTTAACTATTATTGCTTTTCAATTGAAATGCGATGGCAATTTAAGCGTTTTTGGTTATCAATTCGCATGTGGGTCTTATCTAATCTTATCTTAACTAGACTCGAGTGCACAAAGGTCGTAAAGTAAAATGCCAGTCGATTCAATTAGGCCATACACAATGGCTTTCAATTATGTGGCGCTTATTTGCCCTAACTTGGCGTGAGAACATTCCTATGGAAAGAAGCACCAGTCTGTTCCACAAACATAGCTCAACATCCGGTGGCATTAATTCAAACATTGGGTAATATAAAAAAAAGGGAAGATCAAAGATCTTTCGTAAAAAAGAAAATAATTAAAGAAAACGAAAGTTTGTTTTCATTTTCATTCAATTTGCTTGCGCATGTTTTGAGTTCTATTGTGTATTAGTTTTCTCTAAACTTTTGAAATCTTTTGCCTTTGCAGTTTTACGAGCATTATCATTGTGCATTGGAATGGTTAAAGATAAAAAGCAACCACAAAATACCCCCTTTTAAAGTTTTTTCTTTCAGCTTGCTTCATACTTTTCGTTGCGTGTGCTATTTGTGTTTGTTGTTGTTGTTGTTGTTGTCATTGGCTTGGTTTTCGTCTAGCCAAATATTTGTTGTCAGTTGTTTGTCTTCTTCATCTTCTCGCTCTATAGCTTAATTTTTGGTGTATTTTGCTTTTGGTTGTGCGTGTGTGTGTGTGTGTGTGCTTTCTTGTGTTGTGGACATTTATTTATCTTTATGGAACATGTTTGGGGGGCCGAAAAACTTTTCCTGGAATTAAGTCGTTTATTACGGCATCTTTTTTAGTCAACCCTAGCTTTAGTTTTCAGCGTCTGCTTATGTAATGCACAGCAGAGCAGACTAGACAGGTGACTGACGACCCCTTTGCCTGCCACATTTTGTGGCACTCAAAAATGGTGAATGGGCTTCATTTTGATTTATGACTTTTATGGGCGAAAGGTTAAAGCACTTTTCGATTTACCTCTCAATTTGCTTAAAGCTTAACTCACTTAAAATTTGCATATATTTTTGGTTTGTGTGTTTTATGCTTTTTTTGTCATCACATTTTCGATAATCTATGTTTAAATAAATCATTTACAGTTTGATTGATTTCGGGCTTATGGCTTTGGAAATCATAGCTTTTTCAACTCCAATGACTTAATTCGACTTATTTTTTGAGTATATCTTTAACATGGCCCCCTCACTTCATACAAACACTTTTTGAGTTTACAACTTTATTAGATCGAAATTTGGCCATTGCTTCGCAAAGTTCATCGAAGTAAAGATCTGATAAGCATGCTCATAGTTATGTATAGTATATTAGCCTGAAAATTAGTAGATGCTTTACGTAAGTCTCCGATTGGTTATATATTATTAGTTATTAGATAACATTATAGCAGGTTAAATCAATAAAATGAGCTTTCTTAATGAGTCATGGACTGCACACAGGTAGATTTCTGTATAGGTTTCGGTGGTTGTTGCCAACTCGCAACTCGCAGCCCGCAAAATGGACGTTCTCCCAACGAAAAAAATCGTAATTTGCATGCGCGACAAGCCACTGTTGTATGGGAAGTGTGATGGAAATGCGAAGAGGAAGCGGGAAGAGTAGGGGAAATGTTGGCTCTTAACTATTATTTGAGTGACTAAGCCAAAGTGTTTGGTGAGCTGTTGAAGAGCCTAAAAGGCTCGCAAAAGAAGTGTGGTCCTCTTGTCATGGCCACAAATACTTTATACTTAATATATATATATTTACATACATGCATATCATGTGTGTGTTTGGGCCATTGCTTTTGGCCAATTCATTTGCCAATTGCATTTTCTTTTGTGTGTAGGTTGCTTGTTAACGTTTTTGCTTTCACTTGACCAAAAAGAAGTCACGTTGCTGTTGTTGTGTTTGTTTGTTGTCTTGACTTGCAACGCAAAGCCAAAAGAACGAACAACAAAGCGAGAGGAGAGTCGCCTCTTCAAATGGATCCAGCGGACACAAATTATTGTTCATGAAATTCAAAATTAATGTCCCCCTTTGATACTCTAACACCAACGATAGTAGAGTATATTGGTGTGTTGTGCAGAAACTAGCGACTCGAAATATGTATAACAAAATAACAGAAAAATTGCGATTATTTATTTAGTGGCCACAACCACAACAATCTTATATAATTTACAGTATTTTAATTACCCACTTGTGCATCAGCTTCAAATTACAAATAATTTCTTCTCTTATCATCGATTATGCGTCATCAGATCTCTAACATATGATTATGATTTTCATAAGCAGAGTCAGGTGGTTCATTGCGTTTTATGTGCTCGTTGGTCTCATTGGGTTCTCTGAGCTGGTTGCGCTCGTTGTCGTCGTAGAAAAATGTTAATCTTTAATAATCATTGTCTTCTTTGTTGTGGCTTAAACGTAAATTATTCGCAGACAATTTTTGTATATATCCCTTCTACAATCCGGACCCCATACAACACGCGAGTCGCGTGCTCTCCGACT
The DNA here is from genome assembly GCA_035041595.1 of Drosophila basisetae. NCBI lineage: Eukaryota > Metazoa > Arthropoda > Insecta > Diptera > Drosophilidae > Drosophila > Drosophila basisetae. The sequence goes on from JAWNLB010000020.1 coordinate 3,870,516, forward strand.
TCGACTTTTGCAGCACACCTCAAAGTGTTCACTCTTACGGTCTTCCCAGCGACACATCTGCCACTTGCATTGCTCCCAATCTTCACCTTCCAGCGGATTACAAGTTGAATACACGAATAGACCTGTATTCAACAAGCACAGAAATATTATTACTTTCAAGTCCATCCTTGACTCTAGCTGTATTCGGTATGCTGGTGGCTGTGTATTGAGCAGTACTGAAATAATTATTCATGTATGATTATTTATATATGATTTCGCTTGCTCTTTATATAAATTAAATGCTATTCTCAGCTTGCAAGACAGATGAAATAATATGTATGCTGATTGTATGTATGCTGATTGATAATGTTTACTTACGTGTTTATTATCTTGTGAAGCTTCTTCGAATGGCGAATGCAATCAATTGCTAAGAAAGTCGCTTCCTTTTTGTTTATTTAAATTGCTGCTGATACTTAAGATTTGCTATTCCATCAAGAAATATCCTGCACAGGCGTCAATAATACAGTAGGTTTTGAATATTAATACTCTGATTGCGAAGCTATCAGCTGACATGGGCTGTTATCAGCTGTTTTCACAGACTGTTTTGATCAACAATTATAGTGTCTGTGATAAGGTTATTCACTGCTTTTATCGTCGATTTGTATGCTTTTTGTAGCACGCCACCCTCACACCCATCCAGCGAACCCACCCACTCGAGGCGGCGACCTCTCTCTTGACAGCCCAGACAATTGTCGACAATTGTACGCCCCGCCGACTCCCACTTTTTGTGTGGATCATTATGCGATTGTTTTCAACTTTCGCCCGAAACTGATGGGGTATCTCGAAATTGTAATCGCAGAGCCCAAAAGTTCGCTACAAACTTTTGTAGTAGAAACCATTTTTTATGTAGTAGAAACCATTTAATACTCATCTCACTCTCTCTACATATATATATATATATATATATATATATATATATATATATCTTTTATTCTAATTAACAACCTTTTCTATATCTCTTTCTAAGCCATTGCTAATCAAGTTTTACCTGAGTTTAGAATTCTGAAAATATCTTTACAGGGTATGTAATAGTGGACCCACATTATAAATTGTTGTTGTTGCTATTATTACTACTACTGCCGCTGCTGTTGCTGTTGCTGTTACTGTTTTCGTTGTTCAGTAGTAGTTTGGGTATCTTAAGTGGCTAAATAGACGCTAGCAGCCAATTTTGGTTAAGCGTGCAAAACTCGATTTGCATACAAATATGGCCCACAAGTGTTTTCGCGACTAATTTCGTATGAAAATTTGATTGCTCCCGATTAGAATCGTCGTCGTTTGCATTGTTTTTTTATTTTATTTGTTTGCCAAGTCAGACAACTGCCCTGCTAATCAGTTGGGGCAGTTGAACGACAGTTTGATTGTTTCATTTTTTTCTTTTTCTTATTAAGTAATACTCGTAATTATTATTATCATCATATTTTTTATTTTGGTTTTTCCTGTGATCTCTTTGCCTTTTATGCACCCAAGAGTCGTTGGCCTTCCACTTTAATTATGTGGCTGTTAGTTACAGTTGGCTCTAATTGCCATTTGAAGCTTGTTGCCCATTGTTGTGGGTGTGTTGTCAGATATATGTAGATTTATATATTTATATATATATATATATATATAGATTCATATATGTTTTAGCTGCACTTTGAAGCCATAAAAGGGCAGGCGGTAAAGTTCTTATGTCTACTGAGATATGAGCAAGATATTACGTTGTTTGGTAATACCAATTTGTGTGCGGCGTATTTTAAATTTGAATAGTGTTGCAATGCGTTCAAATAGCTTGTCTTATTCATCTTCGTGGATGTAGATCTTCGCAATATTTCAGTTGGTTTTCTGCACTTAAAGAGTTCTCTGCAACACATAATAAACATAAATCACAGCTTATGCTGATTTTATGCCAATCAACTGGCAACAATAATAAAATAGAAGCTGTAGTCGACAGAGCTCGTCTTGGATTTCATCGGTATACAGTTATTAGTTTGTTTAAGATCTGTTTATCTTATTCGATGTGCATTCAATTTGCACAGTTGATCAATAATAAGTCAAGGTACATCATATACCAATTAGAAGAATGTATCCTTATCGATATTCGAAGCAGGTGCAGTTATCGATGAAATGAAAGTTACTTGATCTGCGTAAGGTATACAAATATATATCAAAATTGACGTAACAATCTCCGAGATCGACTCACAAGAATATATACCAACTTTATAGTTAGTGGAGATGCTTCCTTTTGCCCGTTACAAATGAGTTGAGGGTATAATAAGTAGTCATATTAGTTAATCATTATTAACTTGTGACTAATAGTTACCTCCAGAGATATATTCATTTAAAATCAATTTAAACCACAACTGGTATTTATAGCATAATAATTTGCATATATTTCGCATAATTTTGATTTTCCTTGAACTAATTCGCATTAAACGCATTTGTTTTTGTTTTTTTTCTTCTATAATTACAGTGAAATCAACAATTAAATCCAACAGATTTTTGTTTTAACAGAATAACGAGAAAAGTATTTTGCATAAAAAACAACGAACGGAAAACGAATCCCCAAAAAAAAAAACGAAGAAAGATATAAACCTTATCCAGGAACTGGAACTGAGCCCACAAAAGGTCGAGACCCAGCACAGCGGAACGGTGGCATGAAATAGCCAACGAACACCCAACGATGGCCAGCATGCAAATTGATGCATTTTAAGTGCAACAACAAAAACAACAACAGCAACAACTAGGCAGAGAAAAGCCAACACGAAACACGAACAGCGGCTAAAAGCAGATTTTAAGCGAATTAATTAAATTAACATAAAAAAAACACACACACACTCAAAAAAGCACATGGAAATCGGAACCAAAAACAATTAGCGGCCAAAACAAAAATGGAAGTTGCCACAGAAGTAAAGCAGCACATGAATGAAAACGAAATAGCAGCAACTGCAACTGCAACTGCAACAGCAACTGTAGAAAGAGACGGAGAAGAGGAAGAAGATGGAGCAAGAGCAATGGCAACCACGGAGGAGACTGCAATTGCGATTGTGACGTCATTAAGCAACCAAGAGACTGATAAAGTGGCCATCAACGATACAACTAATAAAGCAAGCACCACAACGAACCTGAACATGAACATGAATACACTCAGATTGCAGGAGGATTTCGCATTTCTGATGCCAGCTGCTGCTACTGCTGCTGTGGCAACAACACAACGCACCGCCAAATTTGGCCACAATGCCACCAAATCGGCCAGCAACAGTCGCAGCAGTTCACTGCGGAAACAGCGACGCAATGCTGGCAACCTTCAAGCAGAAGCTGGTGCTGGTTGTGCTGGTGGTGCTGGTGGTGCCGGTGCCGATGTGGGTGTATGTGGTGTGGTGCAAAAGGATGTGAAAATATCGCAATCGATGACATCGCTGCCAGCGGATGAGCTGCAACAGGAGCGACGTGACGTCATCCAGGCCAAACTGCATCTGGAGCGACCCTACAACAGCCTCAAGGTGAGTGTCGTCTGGCTGCAGGTGCAGTCCACAACTTCCACTGTGGGTTGTGCGCATAAATATCCAATTGTTGCAAGTCTCTCGCTCTCTCTCTCTCTCTCTCTCTCGCTCTCTCTCTCTCTCTCTCGTTCTCTCTCTCTCTCTTTCTCTCGCTCTTTCTCTCGCTCTCTCTCTCTCTCTCTCTCTTTCTCTCGCTCTCTCTCTCGCTCTCTCTCTCTCGCACACGCTAACAAGTTGTGTTTGCCCTAGCCGCCGATAGAGGGGGCATTGCTCCATTCATGGCCATGTGTCTTAAAAATGACAAGCCACCGTTAGGCATATGAAATACTTGTTCTGATTCTAGTTCTTGTGCTTGTTTCTCTTGTTCTTCCCTCTCGCATTCTCTCACTGTGTGTGTGTGTGTTGAGCGGAAATTGCTCCGATAAATGATTAATAATTCATTCATATGATTGGCTTGCCATGCAAATGAGCGACACATAACGGTTAGAAAAAATTGCCAAGGTGTTTTTTTTACATAAATTCCACAACGTTGAAATTTGCAATCTTTGCTCGGCGTTTTGCGTATCTAAACGTGGCTCGTGTAAACATTGTTTAACTCGCTCATTTTATGTGTTAATAATTATTATGTTTAATTTAATTTAATAGTATTGAATTAAGTTTGACAGATTCTAAACTCAATGAGATCACATATGTATTCTTGATCAGCAGTCGATTCGACAATATTTCCTATTTGTATGCGAAAATGCTGTTCGTTTTGAACTCTGCTTTGTTTGCTGTTAGTACAAATATTACTGTTCAAATGAAATGAATAAATAAATTAATTAAATGACTTAATTAACATTTAATGTATTTTTTACGGTTTCCCATCCCGTCTTATCAATCAAATGTGATAATTGTGTGCAAATTGGACAGCAACCAGTCAGTTTTCAGGCAGATTGAGTTAACTTTCAAATAAATTCCATCAACTAGAAATTCTAACTTCCTGTTAAATGTAGTCTGCCTTAAGATCAGTTATGACTATCTTAACACATGTAAAGAAAAGCTTAAATAAATAAATACCTTCAAGATACCTCAACAAATTGTGAAATTATTTTCATTGCCAAACGCTCCACCCAGTTGCAAAAGCAGAGCTTATATTTATCACTGCTCAATTTTTGATTTATGATTTTGATTAGTATCTGATTGCATAAGCAAATACTTGTATATATCATAAATATCAACACAAAAATAATCCCACGTTTCAATTCGCAAAGCTCAATTATTGAATATGTTGATTTATCAAATGCATAATTGTCCCTCGCAGCTGCCACCGAAAAACGCAAAAACTGTACAGAAATTGAGTCATTCAGCAGCGAGGAAGGGGGAGTAGGAGGGGTCAGCGAGGGGTCGGTTCGGTCTGAGCTGTTGTTGGTTATTCAATTTAATTAATTGCATATGGCGCCAGTCATTCAATCGATTCATTCGACACATAAACTACAAATTTTGATTTGATTCGTCGTAATGCAATTGCAATTTTAGTTTGTTGCTTTTTTTGTTGCTGCCTTTTGGCATTGTTTGAGCATTACGAGATCGTGTTAATCAGGAATTTCCTCAACATTTGTGTTGTGACTTTTTCTTGATGTCGCCGCGCCGACAAATAATTATAAATACATTCAATTTAATTAATTACGCGCGCTTTTTACGATTTGTTTTTTGGAGCGGCTTTGAACCGGTCAAAGCTTTTGCTGTCGGCCCATAGATGGCTAAGTATATTATCGCGTCCATATTTGGCTGCCTTAAATTACTTATTTATTAACAGCTATTACTGGTTTCTCTCTCTCTCTCTCTGTTTTCCGCAGAAAAACTCACCTAGCAGCGCAAGCAGCAAGTGCTCCAGCAACAACAACAAAATGCACCGCTATTCGTGGGGCAGCGGCCATAGTCACAGCAGCTCCACCAGTCTGCACAGCAGCGCCACCCTTGGGCTGGGCTCGTCGGGCAAAGATGACCTATGGGCGGCCATACAAACGAACTATAATTACATCATGGACACGAACCTGCTCGATACGTGCAAGGAGGCGCGGTTTGAAATTGAGGAGGCACAGCCAACGTCACGCGAGTACAAATTTACGGGCAGCCAGCTTCATGTGAGTATTAAAACTTGCGCCATCTATCGCGCAGTAGCACCACTTCGATACTGAATGTTCTTAGACCGAGTTAGTCAAGTTTCACACCAATACGTACTAAATTACATTTAACTTAGCATGTTAAATATGTAAATTGAAAGTTTTTATATATATTATAACGCTGTTGTGTATTTTTTTTTTATAGATATTGGATGATAATCAGCGACAGGAGGGTCTGTGCGAAGATCCCAAAGAGTTGCGACGCTGGCTGCGCGACATGGAAAGCAAACTAGAGAGTTCACCAACCATTTCGGAATTGACGCTGTATTCAAATGCAGAATTACAGCGCCATCTAGCAGTACACTCGGTAAGTGCTGGAATTTGAAACAAAAATATACATGTAGCATAAGCTGAGGCGCAAAATGTTGCAGCAACATGCGTGCTGAAGCAACATGAATTGATGGAGTTTATTGAGTTATATTTTTAAATTGTGAAAAATGTGTGGCAATTTTTTGCATTTGCAATGCATTGATGTATTCATTGTTTACAATTTGTCTAACTTAAAGATTTTTTTAAATCTAATCTAAATGTAAATCTAAGCAAAATTTCTCATTAGGATATTTCTCAGCATTCTTTCTGCTCAAATCTAAGCTATAAATACAGTTTTGTGCAGCTGGCTGTCGATTTGTTTTTTTTATCCCAAAATCTAAATTAAACTTTTAAAGAGCAAATACAGAAGAAAAAAACGTGAAATAAAAAACCCTCAAAGATATATCATGATGATAACAAGCCATAAACCAGACTTCAGCCAGACACACAAAAAAAAACCAAAGATTGAGATTGAGAAACTAATCACAGGTAAAAGTGTAACGAAGTGAACACAAAAATGATACGCATTTCATTTTTCTTTTCATTTCGCAATGACTTTGACTTTATGTGCTTTTCATTACAACTTTTTTGTGTTTTTTTTTCTTCTTCCACGTTTCCGTTTGTGCGTGCAACAAGCAAAAAAAGAAACAAAACAAAACTGCTGCAACTTGCTAAAGTCAAAGTCTAAGAAAAGAAAAAAAGATATAGACAACTATGCAAGATTGTGTAACTCTGTTGTTGAGGGGCACGTGGGGGTAGGGGGAGGGGGAGGGAAGCACATATCAACTTGTTTGGTGCAGTAATGATCGAGCGTTAACTACGCCCCTTAGCCCCGCCCCCTCTGCGTACAATGTTCCCTTGTGTTTTCCGTTTTCATTTTCATTTGCCTTACGTTCAAATTTATTGTGCTGAAAACAACAAAAAAAAAATACAAAATAAAAAATAAAAGTGAAAATTGCTTGGCAAGACATAAATAAAAAAAAAGGGGGGGTCCACAATTGTTGTTCGTTGTTGATAACCCCAAAAAGTGAACAGCTTCAAACGCCAACTGGACGACACTTGAATGGTCGGCAAATGTGGCCCCAAGATGTGGTTTTCATTTCTACACCAGGGGGATTATTATCTAGCTAGAGTACACACATACAGTTGCGGTCAAAATAATAGTAGCGTTTCATCAAAGTACGACTCATTCAAAGTCTTTGATAAGAAGCAAAAATTAAGTTCTACAAATCATCTGGGAATGTTTTTAAATACTAATATTTGCCAAATACTAAACGTAATAAAATTCATACTATTTTTAGCAAGAAAAAGCTGAGAAAACTTTACTATTATTTGACTACTATTGAAATGATCAATTTAAATAATGATTTAATAGAAATACATATAAAATAGATACAAAAAGTTGTGCCAATATTTAATATATGATTATCTTTAGTATAGATTGCTTGGGTTTAAGTAAGATTTTCATATTTTTTTTTAAACCATATTTAAAGTATTTGATTTTTAACGTTGTGTGCGGCACTATTATTTTGACCGCTGCTGTAGATATGTGTGTGCTTGCAACGCTTCATTGCGTGGCTCTGGGCGTGAAAATTATGCAATGCATTGGGAAAATAGCCTGTGAAAATCAGTGTATGTTTGTGGGTGGAGCGATGAGGAGGGGGAGGGGTGCGGTTAACTACGAGTCTAAAGTCAAAATCCAAGACGGAAGAGGCCCATTTCGCCTTTGGGAGTCGCCGCTGCTTGGCTTGACTTGGCTTGATTTCAAAGTTGAGCCAAAGCATTTGAAATATTGACAACGATTGAACATTGACCATGACAGCTGTTTAACTAATGCGATGTGTGCGTGTGTGTGTGTGTGTGTGTGTGTGTGTGTGTGAGTGTGTGTGTTGATGGGCTGTTGCATAAGGAAGCTTTTAAAGTGCAGCTGGCGAGGATTGCATTCGCATTTACTTGAAATTTGCAGTATTTTATTGAATGCCAAAAACAGAAATCGAGAGTTTTTTTACCTATAATATAATATATATGTACGAGTATATATATAATATACAGATAGTCCGGCTAATGCATAACTCAATTATATTTGTCAATTGAGTCACGTCAAATGAAGTTAAGTTTGAGCACAGCTGTAAAACTGCAGAGCTCGTCAAATCTACAATTCTTAATTAGTTCTCAAATCAATCAATTTTTGTTTACATAAAGCACAACTTGTAACGTAACTCTGAGCCTAAAGAAATGTTTAAATCGATTTCTTAACACTTTACATATATTTCTTAACGCTTTAAATCTATTTCTATTCGGCAGCTAAACTTCTCATATAAAACTCAGTCTAAAATCAAGAATAGATTTGCCTTTCGTTCTTCAGCAGCAGCAATACTAAATAATAGAAGAAAACCTTGGTTTATATTTCTTTTGCTTTCTCGCTAATTGCACATTGCATGCCAAGTGTCAGCTTGGAAATTTTCCACTTGCAACACGGCTCACCCACTGCTTCATAATGAGGCATGCATCAAATATGCTAACAAAAAACGCAATAATAATAATGAAAATAAATAAATAAAAAAAACACTCTTTGCGGCCACGAGCCAAATGAAAGTAAACAAGGCCCGCCAAAAAAATGAAAAACAAACAACAAACAACAAAACACAAACAAAGCGGCAACAAACAACAAACAATGTTTTTGCCTGCTATATTTTGGCCCACTGATTTACGACAATTGTTTTGTCACGTTGTCGATTGGAGAATTGCAACAAAAAAAAAGAGAGTGTGTTGTGCAGGGGTTGAAGGAGGGGAGTGGGGGGCTTAAAAGATACTCTTGCAACTTGCAGCCAAAAATGTCAATTGCGCAAAATGGTTTAAGCATATTTCTCTCGTTCGACTGTGTTTGTTGGCAGCACACGCAGCACCCCCCCACCCCCCTCTGCACCCCTAACAACAACCCACCCCTCCTCCAATCCTCCATAGCCGCCTCTAGCTAAAGTCTGCAATTTTGTCTCTGTTGCAGGCAATCTTTTACTTTTAGACACTTGCGGCGAATGGAAAGGTAAAATTTGTCAGCCAGCGGCCAGAAATATATATTAAATCTATTTATATGTATTATATATATGTATATATATATATATAATGAATTTATGTCTCGCTGCAAGGATGAGTTGTGCTGTGTCTGCCCCTGCTCCTCCTTAACAAGCTCATCTCGAGTTGGGGCAGCCCCTGGGGTAATCTTATTGCAATCACTGCACTTTCCCAAATATTAATTGAAATTTTCCGATTTTCCTCTTTCGTTCTGGTCGCGTTAACAATCATGTTGCCAACTTGGCATGTTGCTGCCAAAAAGTTGCATGTTGCGTGTCGCTTTGACGCTCAGCTTAACAAGGATGTCTCTGTTAAGGCGAACGACCCAAAAATGGTATTATCAACTAGAGTAAACAGTTGGGCGAGGCGAGTGATAGAGAGAGGGGAAGAGATAGAAAGAGAGTTGCTTGACCAAAAGATACCCTGTACTTAACATTTCTTTGAGTTACTGGTTGGACTTGTTTAACTAGGCTATAAGATACCCTCTGTCTGTGAAGCAGAAGCAGCACAAATTTCCACGTTCAACAACAAATAACCAATAAGAAAAACTCTTTCAACCAATCAATTTCTTATTTTGGATTTCTATATTCACTTTATAAATTAATAATGATAATAATAATTTATTAGTTATTTATTTAATAAACAAGAAACCGATCAGCTTTCTAGTTAACTGATATACTTAACAATTATATATAAAAGTTAACAACTGCTTTTACAGGGTATAAACTGCGAACACAAAACTCTTTTGTGGACTTGCCAAAAAGTGAAGGTGGCGCAATTTGGTTGTGCCGGGATTAGAGCCAGGTTAATGGCAATGACAATTGATTATGCGGGTTGTGCATTTGAATTGGGATTGCAATTGGAATTGGATTTGGTATTGGAACTGGGTACGGGTGCCCGGGTTTTTTCTGCCAGGAAGTGCTCGAGTTTAGCTTTATGTTGGCCATAACTTACAAGTTAGCCGCCAATTCGATTTGGATCTGCTTGTTGTTGGCCAGTTGTTTATCCAATTCTACTCACTGACCATTGTTGTTGTTGTTGTTGTCCTGCGCAATCTCGGCGCGATTTGCATAACAATTGGACTGGACTCCCTGCCCCAAAAAACCTTTCGCCCAACTAAGTTGGCTAACAACTGCAGTCGGCAGTCGGCAGTCGGCAGTTGGCAGTCGGCTTAAACATTCAGATCAATAAAACATTAACGAATTAGCTGCTTAATCTAGCTGCCCAGCAAATGAACCTTAAAATAAACTTTCCATTTAACGTCCACGTTAAACTGTGTTTGTCTTTTTTGCTTTTGCTGCAGCAAGCTTTTTTTCCTTTCCACATATTTGTGGCATAATCTTTAAGACAAATAAGTCTGACGTTGCTTTTGACTTGGACTCTGAGCTCGGCATTTATGTGCAGTTTATTAAAGCAAAGCTTCATTTTGCTGCTACTTGAGTTATTTGGTTGTCTTTGGATTTGGCAATTGTTGATGAGTGGCAACTGGATGACAAGTCCATTAATATAAGTGGCAAGCGAAGTTAGGCGGATTTGTTTGATGTTATCGATTCTAAAAATCGACTTGTTTATTGTATATTCTCTCTGGCACTGGCTTCAATCAATTATCCATGTTATTGGTAGTAAAATAACAACCAATAAAATTAGTTTGCTATCACTTCAAGCCATGTTTTGTTAACTAACTCAGCAACGCAAGTTTCAGAAAAGTTTATAATAACAATAGCCCAGTTTTCATCAGTCATCCACTTGGACAATCAATCACAATCCACTTGCATCTTTTAATAAAAAATAAATATTAAAAAAAATGTCGAAAACAGTTTCGATTTGCGCATAAGACAACAAATCGAATCCGCCCGCTTCAAAATCAATCAATTGTGTATCAAATTGAGAAACCTTTCTCCTGGCACAAGACTTGACATTGTTCATGCCACAGAGAGAAGCTCATCAGGAGAGAGAGAGAGAGAGAGAGAGAGACAGAGAGAGAGCGAGCGGGTGTGTCTCAAAATAATGTTTAAGATGCTATTTGAATTTCAGTAGAGTTTCACTTTTTCGCCATTGTGTCATAATTACATTTTTTCCGTGATTTAAATTAACAATTATAGCTGATAATTAACAAAACGAAAACATGCCAACGCCAAAAACAACAACAATAACGTCAACAACACAAAACCACTAAAAAAAATGTGTAAAAAAAATAACAACAATTTATCAAAGTAACCGACAATTTTCATGAGCCATATATCAAAGATTATGTGGCCAAAACAATAAAAAAAAAAAAAATCAAGCAACAAAAGTTCAACTTTAAAATTCGACTAGCGACAAGCGGCGAGCCTCTGAAAATGAAGTCATTACCACAGACAACAAAGCCAACAACGACGAACAGCTGAAGCCCAATCAAAAATCAAAAACACAAAGCCAAAGCCACAGCCACAGCCCAAACCAAAGCAACCCAATGATGGCCAAAACCAAAATCCAAGCCCAAAAGACGACTTCGTCATATATGCGAACTGATCGAAATGATTTCGTCATCGGCCATTTTTCGAAGTCGAAGTTGAAGTTGAAGTTGGAAAACAATTTATGGCGGTCATAATTACATTTTACTAGCTGAAAAAAGCAATCGAAATATCTCAAAATAAATTGTTTAAAACTTGAGCTAAAGCTGGCATGAAACTGAGACCAAATCAAAGCCAAATAAAATCCATGAAATTTAAGTAGAAAAAGTCTTGCAATAAATCTTTGGTAATAAAAATAAAAAATCGCTAAAAATGAGGTGAATAAAAATAATGAAAAAAAAAACAAAAACAAAGCCTGCTTCTGAACATCAAACTCACTTTCAGGCTCAATTTATTTGGTGTTAAATACCCTGTATTAATTGAAACTTTGTCAATGGGGTAGAATATGTCGCCGGCTCCAAGAAAATAAGTTATTTCAGGCCACCTTCCATTTCCGGTTGCACTATTAATTCTTGTTGCATAAACATTTAGAAAGAATGTGGAAATATATTTGACTGCAATTTGAAGCAAATTACAGAGTAACTGGCAATCAGGCATAAGCAATTAATTTTTGATTCGATCAGCAGTTGAACAGTTTGCCACGGTCCGCCTCAAATAATGAAAAATGCACGTATGTTGCAAGTGTTGCATTCAGGTTCATCATTAGCAGCAAGCAGGAAAAGGGAAAGGCGTATGGTGTTGCAAAGTTGCTGCCACTTTTTGTGGTTGCCACGAGGAGTCTAAACATTGCCAGTGTGTGTCGTCATTTAATTGGCTCAAATTCGAGACGCGACCAAGGATGGGTGCCACAAAGCTGTGGCTGGTTGGGGGAGGCTTAGGTTAAGCAGTTGTTCGTTTTCGTTATTTTTTTTTTCGCTGATTAATGAACAGAAATATTTCATTTTCGCCACCTTGTTAACGACTTGCGCTTTTCCTTTCTTGTTTTTGTTTTTCATATATTTATTTATTTATTTTTTTTTTTTTGCAAATGTGTCGTTGAGGAAAATTTAATTTTTGAAATAACTCATAAAGTGATCAACTGAAGAAAACATTACAGGCATGACGTGTTTTCCAATGCTGTCTGAACAGCTAACGACGAGCCTGGTAGGGTTATAAATATGGCTAAGTTTGATAGTTAGATGATTAGATAGCCAGATAGCCGGCCACTAAAGAAATGCCAAAAGAAAGTGGGGAAAAATGCTTTAAAGTGTCACATAAAGTGATTTATTTGAAGCTCAAGTGTAAGTTGAACTGCACATTTCCTAATTGCTGACAAATTGCGCTGCAGTTAAAGCTAATCTGTTTGCATATTCAATTTGTGCACATTTTAACAAATTGAGCAACGTTTTAGCAGTGTATCAAATTGTTGAGTAAGTTTCTTTTTATATATATTTATTTGCTTACTTCAGTTTTCAAATATTTTTTTCAGCTGTTTTCTCTGTGAGTTGTCGTCACACAAGTGTTTTATATAATTAAGCTTGGCTTAAATCGTCACTATTTAAGCCCAAGCTGCTGCAATTGCCAGCAATCAGTCAGTTTTCGTCTCTCAAAATGTTAGCTCGCCTCGTACGTAGTCGTACAAAATTTCGACTATTTTCCTTTATCTAAGTGAAAACTTCAACTGCAGTTTCTTGTCATTTTTGCAACGACTGAAATGGTTTTGGCTGCACCACAATTCACCGTCCCAGAACTGACCAACGGCAGCCTGAGGCCAGTGACAAGTCTGCTTTCGGCCCATTTGACTCTGGCTGCTGAAAACGCCAGCAAAGAAATTGAGTTCTTCATTGGGCGAAACTCTTTCCGGGCCAGTTGTCAAATTGTCAAACACAGAGCGAGAGTTCGTCACTATAATAAAACCGATTTGTATATAAAATATAGCCTTCGATATATCTAAATCCATCTATAAATAGAAATTCTAATTCAAATCAGCCTTACTCGTACTTTTGTGCATTATTCTTTCATTCAAGCCATTAAAATTGCAAATGGACCAAATGCATTTGTGAGCTCATAAAAAAGATCATCAGCAAACTAAAGTTAAAAAGACTGCACAACTTCTAGATACCCTTGAATTCGTAGTTTTATGTTACAATCAGCTTGTCAAAAAGAAACCAGAACTGCAATTTTATCGCCTTAAATTAAGTAGCCGAAAATGATATTAAAACAAGTTTTATTATGCTGAATTGCTATCTAAAAAGTATCTAATAAATTGTATAAAAATACACAAAATGTTGATGATTTCTAATTTACTGGAATTGAAGAATATACTTGAGGCCTTTTAATGCTCTGCCTTATTTGAACAGGGTATACATGGCTGGCAGGCAACTATTTGTTGATGTGTTTTCCTTTAGTGTTGCTTCTGTTTGTTGTAATTGAGCGTAAAATGATAAAAACCAAATGGAATAGCGCCGCAGGCAGCTTGCAACATGCATTCGCCGCCTGTTTATTGACTGCCAATTCGGAATTGGCATTAGCCAAATGCAGTCAAAGAGATGCAACAGTTTTTGTTGTTGTTGTTTGTTTCCAGCTAGAGCAAAGCAGATCCGTTGCGAATTGAACACGCATATTGTGCATTTGTGGCTGTTGCCAAACTGATTGCAAATTGATTAATGCCAGCTTGCCAAGTTGCCAAGTTGCCAAGCAACCGGCAGTTGGCCAAAAGCAAGGCGGCAATCCCGCAATGGATCACGCCACACTTCCTGTTCTGCTCTGGCTGGCCCAAATTGACCCACATTGGCCAAGACACTTTGGGTCTGCATTAAACGCAACAACAACAAAATAGAAATTGATTAATGCTGTCCAACATAGCCGACTAGTTAATACTCTAATAACAGCTAACAAGTGTTGAAAAATCATTATTTTAATTATGAAAAAATGTGTGCATTGAAATTCAGAACTATTATTAATCCATACTATAATATAACAGAATCTCTTTTGGAACGTTTACACCTTACAGACCGGAACCGGAACCAGAACCGAAATATGATTCCATTTGCCAAGCTGGTTTAGTTTATTACAAGGCAATTGGAAACTTACTTTAAAAAAAGTGTCTTCTGAACTCAAAAGTTTTTTTTTTGCCAAATTTTCAAACTTGACGTTTTCTAAAGCGGTTAACTGCAAGCTTAAAACTTAAAACTTTCGCTGTAATTGCACAAAATACAAATAGTATTTTTCCCCTCTTAAAGATCAGAGTATGATAAACTAAATTTATGCGTTTCGCTTGGTCCCAGAATTGTTAACAACAATTTAAGCGACGCCCCCCCTTCAATCCCCCCATTTGGCTAAGTGTATTTTATTGTCTGACGGTTGTTATAGACTTGTTGTTGGCTGTTGGCTTGTTAACGCTTTTTATTGCCTCTTTCATGGCTTGGCGTTTTGCCTCCTTTTTTTTTGGCTAGAGCAGCAGCCGCCTCGCCGCTTTATAAGTCTATTTGTCGTGGTCGCTCCATGCAGATGTATCTGTCAGATGCATTCATTAGCCTGCTTTTGTAGTTGCACACTCCTCCTCCTCCCGCTCCTCCTCATCCAATCCACTGATTTATGCCAGCAACATAATCTTTTTTTTAGACATTTCCTATGTTGTCGCCTCATTTCATTTATTTTAGTTTTTTTGCAGACTTGCTGAAATTGTTTTTGGGTTAATTAAAATAACCAGGCAAATGAGCAGTTAGTTAGCTTGCATTGTAAATATTGTTGGGCCGGAGAGGGGGGTCCGGGGGTGCACAGTGGGTCAGCTGCATCACGACGTGTGAACATGGCCTGGTAAATTAAGGCTACAAGCGGCGAGGCAACTCCAAACTACAAACACAGCTAACGGAAGCAAAGCAAAGCAAAGCCAGGCCTTCATTCTCATCTCGTTATGACTATGAATATGCAACGAGCCATGTTGATGATGGCTGTTGATGCTGATGATGCGATCTAACTTTAGTCTCTTGGCCAATTGGCTAACCAACAATTTTGCTACCTTCTTCCTCAGACCTAAGTTGCCACCTCAGTTTGCCAGTGATCGGGGCGCGCCTCTGTGCAATTAGCCATTGGCCCTCTGCGTTGGCAGCTGGTGTCTTCAGTAATTTTGGCACGTTATCAAAGTGAGCGTTGCCCTGCCTGCCGCCGCGGAAAAACGAGTTTTCCTCCACGCCCCAATGCGGCTTAGCTGCTGCTCTGCTGCTGGGCTTGTTCTTTGTCAGCATTTTCTTATTTCATTTTTGCTACACTTGTCAAATTTGCTGATTGTTTCAATTTGGTGGCAACAATTTGCTTACCTTTTTATTAAGTGGCTTTTTTTAATTTAAGTATTGATTTTTATTCGCCATTATTTAAATAGTATCTTTATTTAATTAGTCTAATTTGTACTTGAAGTTGGAAGTTTTACTTATAGCCTCGGAATAGACTGTCGAATAATCAAAGAAAAATGATCTTTGAGTTCAGTCTTAATCCTTAAAGTTAATCCTTGCCTTGAGTTCAATTTCAGTTAGAATCATTCAAATAAAATCCTTCGACAATCAAATATATTTAACTTGGTTAAAGACAATTTTCTTTACTTACTTTATTGAAAGCTTTATCTAGAACAGAATGACTACTAACGAATTCTTCATTTATTAATAAACAAAATAATAACTTGTATTCGCTGACTTTATCTAAAGTTGAATTACTCTAATTTTGAGGTTGCTTAATAATTTTTTGCGCAGTGCATCTATGAATTGTCTTTTCTAATAAAGTTTGGCCCCGGCTCTGCTCGGTTGTTGTGCGCTTTTGTCTTTTGTCGCTTGTTTCGTGATTGTTTTAACAAACTTAACATCGAGTTGGTTCTATTCTCGTTACTTGGCCCCGAACTGGTTGTCAACGTGGGGCAACATCATCAAATAAGGGAAAACTTGTCGACTTGCAACGCATCGAATCGCATCGCATCGCATCGGATCGCGTCGCGTCGTTTCCTTTGCATTGCATTGCATTGCTTTACTTTGCTTGGCTTTGGTTCTTGGAAAACAAAAAGAATCTGTTGCATTTCCTTGGGAAATATTTGTGGCATTTGTCTTTGATTTGATTTGATTCGCGACCGTGGCTTGCAACTGGCAACTGGCAACGGGCAACTGGCAAACGGGCCAACTTGCAACTGCGATTCTTCTTCCTGCTCCGGTTAACGTTCAGTGCCACTTTTTCCATGCCTCTGTTTTTGTCTTTTATGATCTACTTTGACTCCTCAGCTGTTGCCGCAAAACGTTGCAGGAAATCCGATTTGTGGTAAAAGCTGTTGCACTAAGCACCAACTTGGCTAACAACGGCGACAATAAGGCAAAGGCCACATTTATCTATATACATATATATAGATATATATGAACAACAATATATATATATATCTTTGTGCGGCTTCTTGGTGTGAAATATATGCAAGTTGTGTTCCTCCTTGCGCGTTGTGGGTGGTGCAAAAGGGTGCGCAGTGGTGCGAGTGTGGCAGCTCATGTTAATCGACAGCTTACATCAAAGAGGTCACTGCCTTCGTTTACTGTGGAGATGGAAACAGATCTGGGATAAGTTGAGTAGATTTAAGCAGCTAATTTACGGAAGTGTTTAAAGTTGAACGTTGCTAACATTTATATTATATTATTTCAAGCTTACCCAACCTAATCTAATATTGAATTCTGAGCACACATTTGAGATGAGCAAGCTTGAAATAATATAATATAAAAATTACCCGGGGAAAGGTTTGAATTGAAATATTTATTGTAGAATATACTAGAAGGGTTGGTCTTGAGGGCAAGTTAGCAGTTGTAATAGGGTTTCCTATCTGAAACGCCCTTGCTTTGATAGTTTAAACTCAATCTTCATTTGTAGCCTTCTTGCAGCACATCATCTTCCTATTTATATGAACTTCTCATGACAATTACTCTAAATTTATCAAATGATGAAACTTAATTGAAGCATCTGCAATTGATAATGCAGCCTAAAACTGTACGTTTTTGTTATCACAGCACTCGAAGCGAGTGGATTCATTAATCATTCATTCGTATTCACTTGCCACAGTCTCTGCAACCGATAGCTGTGCGCTCCTTTAAGGATTCGTAGTTCAAGTGCAAGTTCAAAACAGCAAACAGCAGATTTCAGTCATAGATAGTGATCTCTACTGTATTCCAAGAGGCAGTCAGCAGATATCTATGGATGGAGAGGGAGAGAGAGAGAGAGAGAGTGTGTGGGTGGTTTTAAACTGCCGTTATGCGAGTTGCAAGCACAGCTGCATTCATCATAACTTGACTGCTGCTGTGCTTTGTGTGTGGAGTGGCAACAGCCAGATTGCGTGGGTGGGCCACAGCTGCACCACTGCACTGCACCACTCGCTGTGCCACAGACTGGAGGAGCTCGAGTTCATCATTCAGCGTTTGGAGCCATTTGCTTCATTAACACTCGCTGCTAGTTTTCTTGTTGTCGGCTCTTTGTCACCCAGTCACCCAGTCACTTTGCCATTTTTGCCATTTTGACACTCGGCAACAAACACGCTGAACTTCAAAGCAACGCGATTAATCTTTTTAGCCAGCAACACAGACGGCGACAGAGAGGGAGAGAGAGGGAGAGAGAGGGGTGTCGGAGTGAGTGAGACGGATTTATTTACGCCGGATACGCTGCTTCCTCGCATCTGCAATTTGCAATTTGCGCTCATTTCGGTCTCAATTCAAGATTCTGGGCTCTTGACTACACTGTGCCAAAAAATGTGGCATTTTCGCATTAATTATGCACAATCAGCTTGGGGCCAACAAATATATCAGATATTTATTGAAAGTTGATTTTTATCATATTCAAATTAAATATAAAAAATCATTTTTTAACATTGCGCTTGTTAAATTGCAAGACGCTTTTATTTTATTTCTTTAAAGTTCCTATAATTTATAAATTTATATAAATTATTTCAGCATTAATATTTTGTTTGTTTTATAATTAAAATGTTTTATATGCTGTTTTTTTTAACATAGAAACCTGCCATTACAATTTAGACACTTAAAGTAGAATATAATAACGCTTCCAACTAAATATTTCTACACATAAATCAAACTATTTTTGTTACAAACTGTTGTCAAATAGATGTACACAAATTACTTTAATTCCATTACAACAAATATCTATCGAATTGTTTTTCATGTTTTAAAACATTATTATTTTCTTCTTCTTTTTTTTTTGCTTAAGACACAAGTATTAATTTTTGCGAGTGCAGCTGATTTGGCACATTTGTTCACACCCTGGACTTGACACGAGCGCGACTTTGACTGGGACTGGGACTGTTGAGGTTTCACTTCGTGTGGCGGAGCCGCGAGAGGAGCTCATAAATCATTGCGACTGGGCTGAGCTGAGCTGAACTGAACTGAGCTGAGCTGAACTGAGCTGAACTGGTGGGCGTTGCCAGCGTCCATTAGAAGCTTACGCAGGCGCAGCTGTCGCAGCTGTACTCCTTTTACTTCTTACTCCTTATGCTCCTTGTGTGCCCCCCTTGCTGCCCCCTCGCCTAGTTGTCGCCCTGCTGTGTTTAATGCGCCATGGTTTCCCTCGAATCGCAATTCTCAGCTGCAGAAATCTCAAGCAGCAGCAGCAGAACCAGGCAGGCAGGCAGGCAGGCAGGCGTCGAGTGATTTGTGATTTTCATATTGTTCCAGATTGGCGTTTTGTTTGCCACTTTATTGTTGCTGTTGCCGTTGCTGTTGTTGCTTGGAGTTTGACCAGTCTGTGTGTGGATTAAAAGCAGCCTTTGTGGAGCACTGGGTCAGTCTGACTGACTGCGTTTCAAATCCACTCAACTGCGAAAATTCTTTGAAAATTGTTTATTGTCTTGTGATTGAAATCAATTTGGCGTGTGAAAAGCCAGCAACAACAACAACAGAAATATACAACTCTTTTTACCATACTCAACAAGAATAATAACAACAACAACAACAGCAACATGAGATCAGTCATCAAAGCAATCTCGACGAGTGATCTTCAAGTCAAGTTCTCTGGTAAATCATTTTGCAGTTCAAAGGTTCAATGATTATGCGCTGAATGCATTTCTGATTAGTTTATGGGAACAAATATCCCTTTTTCTTTATGTTTAGCAGGGGAAAAATACAAATGCAGAATTCAATAGCTAAAAAAATGTTTCTTATAAGAAAGTTAAAGTGAAAACAGCTCTACTCAAAAAAAGTGCATTTTATGTTAGATGCATTAATGTTCTAGAGATCAGACCTTAAACAAATTAGCCAGCAGTTAGCAATCGGCTCAGTTTTTAACTCTCTCTTTGTACCTTAGATGTCAGAATAGGCTTAGGGTATTCACCAGCCTACTGAGAGGACATTGTAGACTAAGAAGTCATCTAGCTAAACGAGGTATTTGTTAGCGACGAAGAATCCCCAATATACATCCCAGCAGCAGCCTAGGAATGCATGCTGTGAGTTTCAGAGGCAGCTGGGGTTGATGGAGCAGCTTTCAGCTCAGAAGGGGCACAATAGATCCACTAATAATAAAAATAATACTTTCGATGTCAAACTATGATTAAAAAGGCATCGCTTGACAGTGCTGAGTTTTGACAAAGATCACAATTATTCCTGAGCGACAGGTCAAAGCACGCTCGAAACATAATCAGAATTGAAATTGCCAAAATTGTTGGCGAAGATATCAAAATTTCATCCGTTCGTGGAATGGCAAATAAAATGCATTTATGATGGATTTGGCGTAACATTTTTAAGAGCCTCCTCTGAGTCGGCTCATAACAAATAACGATAAATGAATGTTATGCATTGCATAACAGAACACACAACAACCAAAAAAAAAAACTGAAACTGATGCACTCAAATTGATTTAACAACTTGTTTAATGCATTTGCCGAGGATCTGCGAAAGATGTTTATTACAATTGCCATTTGGGCAATGGCCAGAAAGAAACGCTGAAGGCCAAAGTCTGCGCTATTGACTTTTGTTTATGATCGGCATTTATGTTAACTGTACCATTAAAGCATGGTAAATGCAATTTCGCACTTTATAGCCAGCTTTTCAGGTGGCTGCAATTTGCTGGTAGACTTAATGGCCACGCCACAGTTTTGTTAGTTTTGACTTGTTGCTCCAGATATTATGCAATTCCAGTGAGTGCAAATCTCATTATCGAATTACACTCGTTGTGAATGCCTGCTGTGCTCAGCACTCGACGTTCTATGCCCGACGAGACCGGGACGGTATCCGTTCAAATTCTGTTTGCCTTTCATCTATTGGCCATAACTTTCCAACCACGCAACTCGATTATTATTTTTATTGCCAGCCAGCAAACTTGCAACGTCCTCCAACATTTCTCTTTACTTCCTCCTACTCCTCCTCCTCCTGCTGCTGCTGCTGCTCCTTCCCCCGCCTCTTGCTCTTCTATGCCCTCTTAGCTGTTTTGTGTGTGTTCATTTTTTGATCTCTGTTCGCTCTGTTCTGGCTACTGTAGCAGTATCTCCACAACCACATGCTGCAAAATGCGGAAAATTGTTCGACTAAACTGATGCCTTCAAATGGAAAATGTTCACAACGCATGCGCCTCTTATCATTTGTCGCATCTCTTCACATTGGGGCAGGGGGAGGTAGTTGCATGGGGCGCTTGGAGTATTGTCGAGAACTTGAAAGTTGCAGATCGGTTTATGTTTATTTTTTTTTCCCCACTGCTGGCAATTCACTTTTCCATCTATCATGCAATGTGGAAAATGGCAAATTAAACTTAAATCGTTTGTGAGAGAGACACAAACACAAAAAAAAAGAAAGCATAGAATGGAAAACTGGCGCAGTTGGCAGTTGAAGCAGAAGCCGATGCCTTGGAAAGTGAACTAGAAGAGGCAGAAGACGCTGCAGCAATCGCATCAGTTGCAACAGTTACCACAAACTAAGCAGAAGCTGTAGAAAATAAGTAGAAGAGTCACCCGACTACGGCCTACCCTGCGTATGAGTTTTCGGCTTGTCTCCGAAAGATATGGACTTGTGCATAGGCTTATCGCAGGTAATAGCTTAGACCATAAAGTATATATATTCTTGATCAGCAACAGCTATCGAATCGATTTAGCCACGCCTGTCTATCTATTGTTATAAATTCGCCAATATCAGAGACTTTAAGAACTAGAGCCTTTCAATATGGTATATAAGTACTTGTATACCATCTGCTAATGAGTTTTCTTTCATTTTATCGATAATTATCGATTTCCGATAGCAATATAAAACACAGTTTTAAAGATATATCTTCCAAATCAGATATGTATATACCTTGACATGTTATTGATTATCTGTAAAAATAGAACCATTTCTACTTCTGCCTCTTCGCGTTAGCTAATAAGCCCCTTTCACCCTAACCGAAAATAGGGTATATACGAAGGAAAAAAACATTGGCATAGCGCTCATAAAATGTGCCATAAATGTAGCCAACAATTACGCATAGAATCAGCCACTGAATTGGCCAAGTTAACTGCCAATTGGCCTGGCAGCTGCTTCCTGGCCAGCAACGAGTTCAGATCCATGTCCAGTGTGGGCGGGTGAAAGCAACAGCAACCGCAACAAAACACAAGGAAAAAAAACATTATTGGGGGCCAACTGTTTTGAACTTGGCCATAACTGTTGAGCGGTTCTGCTTTGCTTTCGTTGCCAACAATTAGAAGGCTATCAAAAATAGGGGCAAACCTTGCGTTTGAAACTTCAATTAAGCTGCTGACAGCAGAGGCAGAGAGAGAGATGGAGAGAGATGGAGAGAGTCGTGCTTGCAACATATTTATCAATCACCATTATTCTAACTGTGTTTATAAAGAAGCTGCCGATGCCGCTAAAAAAAAGCTAAGCTGGCAAAAAGAAAAAAAAGAATGAATAGAAAAACTCATAACAACAAACGCAAAGTTGACTAGAAGTTCAGCAGTTCACTAGAACACAAACAGTTAAGGAGCAGATGGGGCAGAGAGCTGGCTGGGTGCTTGGTTGCATGCCACAATGAACTCGCAACTTTTAACTGTTTCTTGTTGTTGTTTTTTTTCTTCTACTCTCTGTTTGCGATTTGTGAAAGCTTCTGCTTCAACTTCAAACAACGAGGAAAATGAGTTTGTTGCTGCTGCTGCTGCTGCTGGTGAGCCGCTTCTGGTTGGTCGTCATGGCTCACTAGGCTCCTGCTAACTTGGCCAACAACAACAACAGCAACAGTTCTCGGCAAACAATGCATAAATTGTGCGCAAAAAGGCCAAAGCGACATTTCAAACGACGGCGACCAAAACGACGAAAGTAGTTCAAACTTTACGGCCAGATATGCAAATATAGACGACGGGACTTTTATTTTTGTTTTTCTTTTTGGCCAAGCTGTTGACTTGTTGCTCTTAACCCATCTTTCCCCCCTCTCCGCCAACCTCAACTTGCCGCATGTTTAATTGACATATTGGCGAAGCTAAATGTTTACTTGACTCTTAGCATAAATATAAAATTACGCTCTAAAATTTGCTTAATTTTCTTATCCATTTCCTCAATTAATTTTTTTGTTTGTTTTTCTTTGCAGGTAAGCAAATTGTTGGGAATCAAAAATCAACTTTTACCTAGTTGCACAGCTGATGTTTTAAGTTTTTCAAGCGGTATATTTTATTGCCACGTAAGTAGCACGATCATAAATCAGGCAGCACATCTGCGCACAGTCAACGCAAATAGGCGGGGAAGGGGCAGGAAAGTGGGGCAGTGTGGAGGAACCCACGGGACTTATGAACTTGGGCGGGGGAAGCCGTAAAAACGCTTTGATGATGTCTATATTATTGTGATGCAAAGCCCAACCAGCAAAGAATGAGGAAGAGAAAGGGACGCAGAGACGGGGGAGGGGCGCTAGAGAGGGAGTCGGAGACTGGCCAAGCAAATAAATTAACAAATTCAAGAAGCAGAGATCCAAAGCTTTGATTAAGTAAAAGTTGTAATAGCTGCCGATTGCTCAATATATTTGCGTGTGTCATAAACACATTTCAAAGTGTTTAAAGGGTCTCTAAAAGATTGTATAATGTGCATAAGTGTTGCAGAGGCAGCAGGAAGCATCTACTACGCCATAGAGCATATATATTCTGGAACAGTAGAAAGAGACTGATCGACTTAGGCATGTCTGTGTGTCTGTCGGGGTCTAAGACTCTAAGAGCGAAAGGAATACAAAGATTCGTATACTATTAACTAGTTGATTTGATCGATAACTTCCTTTGTTTCTCCCATATCGATATTCATCGATTTCCGATAGCAACAAAAGACACACTTTTCAAGATACGAGGTGTGTTCAAAAAGTATCGCGAATTTTGAATTTTCGCGGGTTACGTATAATCGAATTTCGATTTTTTTGTAGCGTTATGTTGGTACTCATGTCTCTCACTTATGCCGACAAGCTCGGCCATTTTGAATGTTCACTTAATTGTTGACAGCTGCTTTGCTTGCACGTGTTTTGGATCGTCTTCGATTTTTACTTATTCAAAAAAATGGATCAAAGAACCTGTATCAAATTTTGTGTGAAAAACGAAATTAAGTGCGCGGATGCATTCCGAATGTTGATTGTGCTGAACCTAAGCTGAACAAGATAAAAAAAAATGATTTTTTGAAGTGCTTCGAAGATTGGAAAAACCGTTGGCACAAGTGTATAATATCTCATGGGGATTACTTTGAAGGGGACAAAATAGATATTCATGAATAAATAAATAATATCTGAAAAACACACAAAATTCGCGATACTTTTTGAACACACCAACGTACATCGTAAATACCTTGACCTATTATTGACCAGCTTTTAAAATGATAAAATACTTGTGATCTGCGAAGGTTCGGCATATCTCCTAGTCAAGCTCTTTTTCTTTCGATTTGTATTAAATTTTAAGATATTCTAACTAACTTTTTCTTCACAAGAAATCCCAGATTGATTAACAAACTCCAATCGATTTGTATTTTAGATGCTACTGTTAACAGATGCACAAAGCACATGAATTTAATTCGACAAAACTTTGCGAATTTACTGCTACTTTTAGATTGATGGATTATCTATTTGCTGGAGGCCACAATCATCATCAATCAGAGGCCGGCAGCTATGTCAAAAGACATCTCTAGTCCAATAATTCTCTCTCTCTCTCTCTCGGAGATTCCATTTGCATAATTCGAACACCTTCAAGAGTATTTTTTAGTTTCTCTAGTCAGACTAGAGTTGTTTTGCATAATCCGTACACCTTCAGCTCATTTAACTAATGATCTTTTAATGTCAGCCGCTCGTATTATCTTTGCGAATTAATCACATTAACGAAGCAAATCAAATAGCAACAAAAAACGAAATAACAGCAACAAAATCATAACAATAAATACAAAAATGTACAAATAAAGTCAACTAATGTTATGCAAGGGCCCAGCTCTTTTTTCATGTTTCTCTTTCCCTTTTTTTTAATACTTTTCTGATTAATTTTCAACAACTATCAAGCGATTTGCTACACTGCAGACAAAATTGGAACCCAACAAATATTCAGACTAGCTGCGGGCGGTGACAGTCAAAGCGAAACGACAAAAAAAGACAATCTTGAGAAAAAAAATAAAGAAAAAAATATATTAAAAAAACTATAAAAGATATGACAAATGATCGGCGTACACTGAAAATCGAGAACGGGTCGCAAGCAACCAAGTCAAAACAGGCCCCAAAAACAACAACAACAATGCGTATTTCCCCGCTTTAAAGAACCCCCACCCCTCTCTACCAGTCCCCCCCAACAATATAACGGAGCTCGTTATCAAAATTTATGTAAATTTCATAACAAGCCCAATTATTTATATTGTTAAAACATTGCACAAAATTTCGTTAACCCATTGAAAAAGCTTGAAATTTTGATCTTGCCAGACCCGACCCCAAAGCATATTAATTTACTCGAGTATAAAATGCGTACAAAAAAGGTTTATGGCAAATTTGATGCCAGGCAACGAAAACGGGCGGAAAACACTGATGGATCTGATGAATCTCCGAGCATTTGTCAAAAGCTGTGAGACAAATTGTTTGGCAACATTAAATAGCTCTTTAAAAATGCTTTAAAAAATAAATTGGTCTCTTCGATAGCTGAGAAATGAGGATTGTGCATCAGTTTTATGATGCATATAAATATGCTATTGAAAAAGGTATGGGAAAAGAGAAAAGAGAATTTTATGTCTCGGATCCGGTCCCGGAAATATAAAGTGAAAGGTTCTTTTGGAGTTTTTTGAATGGATTTCAAATGTTTTTCATTTTTAAGGTTTTTGAATTGATTTCAAATGTTTTTTTTTTGAATTGATTCGAAATGTTTTTCGATCGATTCCGTTAGTGCATCTAATAATATTGACGACTTTGACTGGTTCTTAAAGAGAAATGTGCCGTTTCTGAGTGTCAATTGGCAATTGATAAAATTATAGTTCTGCTTCCGATTCCGAAATAACTCTTAAATTGTTTCATTATATTTTCTCTCAATATTTATTCCATTTCAAGACAATAGTTCATTTGAATTTATGGGCATGCTAAGAAGCACAGCGCAACAGAGCTGATTGTGGTTAACACCTTAGGGTCAAAGACCTCCTCCGAGAGTGAAGTGCAGTCTTGAGAATGCAATCTACAAACTTGTTCAACTTATTTGCCATTCAGTCAAATGAAATATTTCCAACTCAAATGTTAATGCGCGAAATTCCATATGTTCAATGCCTCAATGCCGAAACAATTTAGCACCCACAAGCGAATACATACTTACATAGATGCATAGGTACAATGGGGCAAGTAATTAACGGTTAGCTTCCTGCATGTCTACCTGCCGCAAGGCTCATAATAAAACACAGAAACAAAAGATGCAATTAAAACCCAAGCGGGCGCAACAAATGTTGCCAATGCCAGGCAACATTTTCATGTTGAGATACATGCAAGTTCGCTTCGAACATGTTCGATGTGAGTTTGCTACAACTCCAATTGCGCCTTGCAGCTGTCTTGTATGTGCTGTGTTCGCTTGCGTGTGTGCGAGTGTGTGTGTATCTGACGCGCAGATAAACGCGCGTCTGCTCGCTTCCCAATGCAAAGCAAAATGTATCTGCGCAGTGAGCGTTGGCCTCAGTAACACGCGAGCGCTACTCAAATGCACACGTCTCGCCACATCGGACATTAAATGTCTGTTTTTAACTAAATTAATATATTAAAAAAACGCGCGCGTTTTTCGCCGCATTTTCCCCAAACAACAAATATCGATGTATATTTTAATCGAGTTTTTTTACACTCAATTTCGCAACACGTGCAAAACAAAAGATACAAAATATCAATTCAAATTGTGCAATTTGTGTATGATTTTAATGCATTTAACCGGCATTTTTCCCCTTTATGTATATGTAAAAATATATCTAGTTTATAAATTGATTGAAAACTGCTGCTGAAATGAAGTTAAAGTGGAAGTTGAATAAGAACGAAACGCCAGCATAAAAATTCCCTAGAAACACTAAACACACACACAAACAAACACACTCACACACACATACAAATATATACACGCGTTTGCCGGGGCAACAACTGTAGAAAAGTGCATATATTGAAAGAGAAGTTTCAGGCGGCATATCTGTTTGCCTGCCTGTCTGCATGCCTGAGAGTGTGTGTGTGCTTTTGAGTGAGAACCAGTACGTATACGTATGCGTGTGCAAGTGCATATGTGTATGTGTGTGAACGAGCCGAGCCGAGCCGAGAGCTGCAGCTGTATTTGTTGTCGTCGTCGTCGTCGTCGTCGTCATCGTCATCGTTGTTGGTTCGTTCTTTACTTGTGTGCGTGCGCAAAAAACACTCGCGTCGACCAAACAAACATACATAAAATGAAACTAAACTAAAAGAAAAGAAGAAAACAAAAACAAAATATACAGTAAAAGGTAAACTACCTACTTTGCCTGTCTTTTGGCGAAGCAGAAGCAAAAGTGTACGAAAAACATACCGAATAAAACTCAAATACAACAACAACACAACAGCAACAAGAAGAAGGACCATATACCCGAGATATACATATATATATATACACACATACATCAAAGACGCAACGCATTCTTGAATCAAAGCATTGTGCTCTGATTTACGGGCCGTCTCTCATTTTTGGGCACTTCCTCTTCAGATTCCTTTTTTGCCTGCGCACTCAAAACAAAAACGAAAAAAGACGAGAAGCTGAAGAAGAATAAGAAGCACAAGCAGAAGAAGAGGCAGAAAAACATTTAAGTCGAGCGCGCGCAGCTTGTTGTGGATACATTTTTTGTATTATTGGATTTATAAGCGAGGGCATCTTCTACTTGGTATGTCTTTTCATAATTAATATTAATTAACATTTAGCTGACTTTTATTTTTGTGTCACAATTTTTGCAACGTTTTTGCCTTTTCTTGTTGGTTTCGCTAACTTTTTCGCATATACTCGTACACAATTATTTATATTTCACTGTTTTAGTTGCTAATAACTCGACTCTCCAGCTCTATATATGTATGTAGATATATATATATATATATATGTTCATATATATATGTGTTAAAAAAAAAGTCGTGTGCGCCGCGTTTTTAATTATAAA
Organism: Drosophila basisetae; assembly: GCA_035041595.1. Lineage (NCBI taxonomy): Eukaryota > Metazoa > Arthropoda > Insecta > Diptera > Drosophilidae > Drosophila > Drosophila basisetae. The sequence goes on from JAWNLB010000020.1 coordinate 3,898,601, forward strand.
AGTGACAAAAAGCGCACATTCATTTATAAATGTATCTGTGTATCTATGTATCTGTGTATTTCTGTGCGTGTTTGTGTGTCTGAGATACTTTGGAATATTTTTATGTACTTAATTCGGCAATTTAGGCAGCAACAAAGATCGGCCAGTTAATTTATAGTTCTTTTCGTATGCTTAGAAATGACATTTTCTCTCTCAATGTGTTTAGTATGCTGTGGTTGAACTTTGTCTCTGACATTATCTGCTTGGATCTAAAGCAGTTTGTTCGACAAGCTGTTTGCATTTTTAAATGTTTCTAGAGACCGCGTTTTAAAGTGTTGAAAACTAATTGGCGCAACTTTATTCAAGTTATGCCAGCTGTTTTTGTGCTTGAACTTCAAGCATATCTCAAAATATTTCTTTTTTTTTGAGTAAGTAAAAAACGACCAAGAAATCGTTATGAAATAATCATTTTAGTTCAGAGTTGATAAAAATATGTAATTTGTAAATTTGTTTTTATTTTACTTGATTTATTTTGATATTCAAAAATAGTTTTTCCTTTGGCATTCTTTTTGTTAATAACTACAATTTTTCCAAGTGCCAAAAACTATTTTTAGTATGAGTTTTTTAAGAGCTTAATTTAAACACATCTCAATTCGAAAAGAATTAAACGTAGTTTCCTTTTAGTGTTTCTCACATATGTTGCAATAAACGTTTTTTTTTCTTGTCAATAATTGATTTAAAGAGCTTACTTAAATCCTCGCCTTTGACTACATTTTATATATTTACGGACATGTGTTGCAACAATTGATTTATTTGCTAATTCGATAAACGCTGCTTGCGTAATTGTCGAGTTCCTTCAACCACAAAAAAGCCCTCTTAGTTTAACCCTTAGCGCTGTCAGTGTCACGGCCGCAACCCCAAAAACAAAATAAATAAAAAGAAAAATCAAAATAATTATATTGCGTGTTTTAAACATCTGGCTTCAAGTTGAATTTGCAGCATCCTGTTGCATACATGGTCGACATCCTTCGTTTTATGGGCAGGATACCGGAGTGACACTGACACACACAATTTAACTGCCGAATCACCCCGCAGCAGTGCTGCACCCCCCGCAGCGTGTGTATCTTTAAAAGTTTTTCCACACAACATGCGAACTGTGATAATGCCCAATCCCAATCCGAATCTGCGTCATAGTTTCGCGCTGCAGCTGCTCACAGAAGTGTCAGATACAGCTACAGCTACAGATACATATACAGATGTAGATACAGATACAGAGACAGCTACAGCTACAACTAGAGATACTTATTTTACTCACAGCTTTTTTTGTTTCGCTTAGTTTTGTTTTATTTTGCCGGGTTGCGTGTTTTGGGCAACCGAATTTCTTGTTTTTTTTTTTTTTGGTATGCGAGGGTTGCTTCAATTTATTGTGGTTGGTTGGCCATTTTCAGTTGCTGTTTGTTGTCGTTATTGGCACAACAAAGCAATTAAGTTTGATGGTCGCCAGCCAGCGACAACCTGCATGCCCAGCTGTGTGTGAAGATGTTTGTTGTAGTTTAGATACTCTTTGGCAATGGATCATTACAGTTTTATTAGAAGTGTTGACAAGGTTTTTTAAAGGTATAAAATCTATATAAATATCAAAAACAGTTTCACAATTTTGTTGCTCTTTGTGATCATTAAATTTATTTGAAGCGCTGACAGTCTACAGTTTTTCCTTATCTTCTTCTCTGATGAAGTGTATTTTCTATTCGTTTATATGACTTTTTTTTATGTCTTTTCTTATTTTTCATGGTTGTTAGTTGTTATATTGGTGGTTGATTTAGCTCAGCTCGGACTTTAATCAAACGCTGCTTCAATAATTGACGTTGAGTGTTGATAGGAACTGAACCCTTGAAATGGCGATTCATCGATTATTTTATTACCTCTCTCACATCCACCCACGCACAACACACACAACACACACAACAACACACACAGGCAGATAAAAATACATTTGACAGCCCGCATGACAAAATGTTTGTTGTTGTTGCAATTTTTATGAGTATCGCCCTCGTCCCTGAGTTGTGTATAGGCTCTCTGAACTTGTCACTCGTGCCACAAGTTGTTGCACTTAACCCAAACCTGAGCAAGCACCTTGTCCCCTCCCCGCCCCCTCCTCCATCCCCTCCCTCTGAGTGTTTGCCCCTCTGGTTTTTTTGTAAACACACATTTTGTATTTGGTATCTTCTTCTGCTTCTTGCTGCTTCTTTCGCTTCTTCTTCACTAATTTTCGGACTCTGCCTTTTAAATTTTTATCAGCTGCTGTTTATCGACGCTTCTTATTGAATTTCAGCTCAGTTCGTTGAGCTCTCTTTCTCTCTCTCTCTCTCTCTCTCTCTCTCTCTCTCTGTGTTTCAAGAAGATTCTCCGTTTGTCTCCGCAGCAAACTCGTGCTACGTGCGGCTTCTGTCTGTCTTTTTGGCCTTCTCAGTTTCACAGTCCACAAAACTGAATTGATTTCGTTAAGTTTACAAAACGAAAAACTTGTTTTTTATGTTTTGGTACCCAAAAAACTCGTTTTAAGGACGTTCTTCTTTGCCAGTTTGCATTTCATGCTTTAAACAATTTTTTTCTTTTTTGTAATTTGCGTAAACTTTTATGACTCATTTTTCCCTAGCCGCAGATTAATGGGCTGTGTTGAAATTCTGCGTATTTGCAACAGATGTGGCTCTTAATTAAATAACTTGTTGTTGAAATAGGAGCTGGGTTAAACCCATAAAAATGACTTAGATGTTTAACTAAATAATTCTTGTCATAAAAGGCATTCTCAGTTTCTCAATCTGCCCCAATCCAACTATGTAAAGTGAATATCTCAATCTAAAAGCTGAATTATTTGTCTCTTATTTTTTGCATTTGTTTTTTGCATTGATCGCAAACTGACAGGCACTTTTTGTGTCTCACGTTTCAATTTCGAGCTGTCATTGTCTGCGGGGATAAGCATTATGTTGAACATTCCACATTTGGTGGCAGATTCAATTAACGCATTAGAAACCCTTGCGTGTCTACAGCTTGATTGCTGTCTGCTAGAATGACAAACGCGCTTTCGCATTTGGCTGACAGATTTTTTGCAGCAGCCAACAGCAGCAGCAGCCGCCACATGTGGCATGTGGTGTGTGTGTGTGTGTGTGTGTGTGTGTGTGTGCAACACGTGCCGACCCCTTTGGGCCACATTTGCTGTAGCTTTGCAGCTGCGCAGCCTGCCTCAACTCAACTCATTTGCAGAACTTTTCCTGGTCTTTTCCCAGCTGCGCTTTGCCAAATAAATGCAAACGTAATCATAAAAGTCAGTGGAAATAAATGCAGCGAAGCAGTGCACTAAAAACAAATGATAAAATACAGATACAAGCTGCGTAAATGCTATCTCGAGCTGAACGAGAGAGACAGAGATAGAGAGAGAGAGAGAGAGAGAGAGAGAGAGAGAGAGAGAGAGAGAGAGAAAAGTAGTCATTTAGTTGCCCTGGTAGCTGCAGCAATATTTTATGATCCACCACCAAAGCGAGTAACAGCAATGAACGTTAGAAGACAGGAAACAGGAATTTGCGCAGAGCCACAGAAAGAGAGTGTTACAGAGAAGAAGGGGTCAGCGGAGAGGGCACAATATTCCCTATGGCTATTAATATTGCTTAAGTAACTTGGCCAACGGTGCTGGTCGCAAAAGATTTACATATATACGCATATGGCTGGCTGGCAAGTTGTTTAGGCCACGTTGTTAATGCGATTTCATTTATATCCGCAGCACCTTGGCGAAGGCTCCTAATTGTTTGCCCATCATTATCAAGTTTTTCTTTTTGCCTATTTGCACAGAGTTTTCCCCCTCGACAAAAGAAAAAAAAACGTAAAATTGAAATGCAAACAAACAAATCTCAACTGTGTGTTTACACAGCTAAAAACAATCTAATCGGTTAAGCCTTAACTACGCATCAGTGTTTATCCGTTCGTTTGAGCCATTAACAATTTGTCTGGCTGTCTGCTTCGGGCCAGACCCGCACTTTAAAGCCAATTGACATTGAAATCTTTGCTTTTAGATTGCACCGAAATTTTCTAGCCTAGAAACAACAATGAAAAGTGAAATCTTGCAGCGCTTCACAAAAAAGCAAATTTTCTTTCTTTCTCTGCCATAAAACACTTTTTCGATTTTATTCGGTTTTATTTTATTTATATCTTTTTTTCGGAGGCTGGTCCCCAAGAAAGCATACAAAATTGGTGGCTAGCTATAAACTACAAATCAAATTAATAATCATATGTCTTCAGTAGAGGGCAGAGACAGAGGCAAGCAGAGCCACAGTTTCCCAAAACTCGTGCCCCATTCAAATTGAGGCTGGACGCCCCCATCAGTAAGCCGGCTACTGCCCACTTTGAACTAATCCAATCCAATTGGAATTTGCACGTAATTTCGGTTTTTTGTATACCCTGTAATGCAGCATACTGCGGAAAATTGACTATTTTAAAGAGACAATCAGATTAAATTAAACCAGAGTGCCAAATCAAATCGTATTTCCGATAAAAATCAATTTTAGTTTTGTGAATCGATAAATATCGATTCTGCTTTGTTAAACACATAAATAGCCAAGATATTTCCCAGTCTTATTAATCAAATATCTTGACAATCATAATTCAAATGACAAAGCTTAAACATTGAACTAGGCAAAGAACACTATATGTTACAAACTAGAGTACAGGGTATCATCTAGTCCGGCATTTTTTTAATAATAGCTCCTGTGCATGTTTTGGATATGCTTCATTTTATGGTCAGTTCAGTTTACTGCAATTCGGAGCGGTCTCATTATTTTTGGGGGTAATGAGTTTTTCTAAGTATGCAGAAAAACGATTTGTTTTTCCTCGATTATTATTTTTCATTGCTGCTGTTGCTGTTGTTGTTGTTCGTTTATATTGTACATTTATTAAAGTGGATTTTGAGTGGAGCCGGAGTTAATCGAGTAATCGATCTAAGAGGATTTGTAAGTGCTTTAAAAATAGGCATTTTTTTTATTGTTTCAACAGTTCCAACAGAGTTTAGATCTCAGGCCAGAGCCACCACATGCGATGATTGAAAACCAAGCTTAAGATTAGCTCTGGGTTCATAAGGTGAAGACAAATCGAAGCTCATTTATTATGATAGATCAAATCGATAAAGTTCCCAATATATATTTATTTGGTTAAGAACCAATAAAAAATTATGTATTTTTAGGTCAACAAAATATTACAGAGGTTTTTGTGTTTCTATTTTTTTTTTTATTTTTTTTTTGCTTGTTGACAAATGTGAATAACGAAAGTTGAGCAAATGTTTTAACTGCCTTTGGTTGAAGCATCATTAATCATCTAACGCTGGTTATTGTTGTTGTGGGTTGCAACACGGCATCTGTCCAGAAGCTTTACGCTTTTCCAAGCCAAATAGCCTTGGGTGCCCCGCGTTGTTGTTGTTGGTTTTGGTGTGTGTAGATCAAATCGATTTATGGTTTGTTCTGTAATTAGTAAAAAAAAAATCTAAACTAGTTTTTGGTACAATGTTGACAAGGCAACATGCAGCATGCCACATGCCAGGCAACATTGTTGCCGAAAGCCCCGTTTTGAAGGCGACAAGTGTGTCGGTGTCTTTCGACTCGCATGTTTCGTGAAGACGACGCCAATTCGAGTGTTGACTGTTTGACTGTTTGTGTTGCAATTGCGATTTGCCGACAATTCTCGACAACAGCTGAACGTGCGCAACGTGCAACGTGCCGCTGCCTGCCTGCCCAGTCCAGGCCAAGGCAACTAATGTTGGCGTCCAATCCCAATCCCAGTCCCAGTCCCAGTCGGTGTTTTTGCACTGGATTTATGGCCGCGACGCGTTGCAACTTCGCTTCATTTCATTTCGTTTTGTCGTTTGGACTGCTTTTCAGCCCCTCAAACCCAACCTTGCCCCCTCCACCCCGTCTCTTCTAACCATTTGCCCTGCTCGATTGGCGACTTGTGCCTCGCCTCGCTTTTCAGTTGAGGTCAATGGCATCTTCCTTGCAGCAATTATTGTTGCCTGTTGTAGTTGCTGTTGTTGCTGTTCTCATGTCAGTTGTAAAACAACGAAGCGCGAATTATTATTTCAGTGAAGCGAAATGGAAAATGTTGTAATAATAAAGTGGCCAAAGCAACGAGCAGACGTGTTGAGGAGCAGTCAGAGCAGAGGCACCAAGCCAAGCCAAGCCAAGCAAACCCAAGGCAAGCCAAGCCAGGCCAAGCCCCAAGTCCAATAGATTACTTGATGACTACATAGACTTGCCCATCTTCCGATTCGCACCACATTCAGCTAACTTACAAGCTTACAAGCTTACATCACACAAACACAGACACACAAAACACAAACATTTCCGTTAGCTTAACACGCAAACCGACTATCAAAAAATTAAAAAAAAATAAGCAAAAAACAAATTAAGCCAAGCAAGCACTACTTAAGACTGAAGTTTAGATACACTTGCAGACTGAACTTGACATGCTCAGAACTGAAAGATTGTCTTTCTATTTTAGATATATTTTTGTATAATTGTTTTGTACAAATCGAGGAAAGGACTTAATTTCCTGGAACTATTTGAAAGGAGGCTAGCCATGATTAGGTGATAAAAGAGCAGGCAACTCCAACCCCTAGTAGAATTCAATACCAAAATCAAGCATCTATTAGCATGTTACATGTTACATTATAAAATCGGAACACCCTCCCTGCGATACACTCTCCAAAAAAAAAAAAGCACAACTGGTAAAACCCAGTCAATTATGTGTTGGTTTTGTGTTTGCTAAACTTCTTGGAAAGCAAATGAAATTTGTTCGTCTTGGGCTGTGGCTTAATTGCACATTGTTTAAAGCAGCAGCTGGATACAAAAAGATACAGATAAAAGTAAAGCATACAGATACAGATATAAATATGCAGATATATATGGACACAGATATAAAGATACAGATACATTTACAGCTACTGCTGCAGCTACAGCTACATATTCAATTACATCGACTTCTTCTGCTACTTCCACAAACTTTGTTCCTCTGGTTTTTAGCTTATTATTTGTGCTCTTAAGTGATAAATTACTTACAATTTTATCTAATCAGTTATTGTTGTTGATATTCTACGGGGGAGCAGAGGGGTAAGTGGTGAGGCAAGTAACGCTTCAGTCGTGCACTTAATGATGAGTCAATTAAGTTTATCTCTGTCTGACTTCTCTGATTGCCCAGCCCAGCCCAGCCAAGCCGTGTGATTTCTATCTTTTAAAGAACGCAATTGAATTTAAGTAGGCCCAGCTTAAGTTTTAATTGCGTGCTGCTTTTACTGCTTATATATATATATATATATATATATATATATATATATATATGGCGGCTGATAGCAGTTATCGCTTTTGATCGGTTCTGAATCATACAAAAGTATATAAATTTAAAGTAGTTCGCAGATTGCCAAGAGTCGAAGCTTAAATTCAAGATTAACTTCATCGCTTCCGACATAATTATAATACCCTCTGCAAGAGCATAACGTTTATTCTTAGTTATACTTAGACCACTTAGATATATATATATATATATATATATATATATATATATATATATTCTCTTAAAGCTGTGTATTTACATTCCCTTCTACATGGACAGCTTGAACTTGATTGACTTTTTATTTACATTTTATTCCCATATCTTTCGCTAAGATTTGCCTGTCAAATTTCTTTTGTTTTCCCATCAGAGGCCAAAGAACAAATCCATTTCTTTCTAATTATGACATCTGACTGACATTTTGACTGTGCATCAAAACAAACAAATAAAAAAATAATGCTCTCGCTAAGAGACTCTGTCCATTAGTTGTTCCTGTCAAATAGGTTTTCTTTTGTGTGTGTGCGTGTGTGCTGCCACACCTCTACCCCCTCCTTCCTCGCAGCCACAATATAGTTTTTTTTATGGGCTTGCTTTTGTTTTTAACATGAATTTCACTTTCAAGCAACAGATTTCTGGACACTGAGTTCAGTGTGGTTGTGGTGGTGCAGTTAATTGGTTTATCACGCACACGACTTGCACTTGGCACCACTTGCGGCACATGGGGCAACTGGCAACTGGCAACTGGCAACTGAATGAATAAAACAAAAAAAAAATAACCTGAGTACCCAGCGTACCATGAGCCAAGTAGTACCTACATATGAAAAACACTTTCGTTTCTTTCTGTTTTTCGAAAGAAAAAAACAGAAACGAAAGTGGCCCTTTCTTGATTTTTCTCCAGCGATAAGAAAAACCAAAACCAAAAAAAAAATTAAGTAGTTACAGCACCAAAGACTGGCAATGAGGTAACAGTAAGCTAAAATAAACTTAAAGGTGCCAATTTGCTGATTCCAGTGCCAGTTACGAGACGGAGGGTTCCAACTATCAGTTGAAGTTGGCCATTGCCAGTTCAGCTGTTTACCTAGTGCCCAGCCCATCCACTATTCGATTTATATTTTCAACTCGATTTTAAACTCTCTATATAATCATATACCCGCTCTGATTTATAGCATACGTAGAAATTGTTTGAACTTCATCTCTTTAAATTATGCTTCTCTGAATTTCAAGACGACTTTTACCTGTGGTTTTCAACCGCAAAAAAACTCTTGTTCGAAATTTGATATTGCAATTCTTTTTTTTTAACTTTAAAGCTTGATCAATATCTTTGGTTCTTCTTGGTATTTTATTGTGGCAATTTTCTTTTATGCTGCTGCAAGTTATTGATAGCTTATACCCTTTCTTTTGCTGTTTCTACTTTATGGAAATGATAAAGACACTGACTTTGAGAATAGCTTAACCGAATAAACAGGACGTCAGGCTGTTGGTAGGAGTTACGATCAGATTGATATATAACTCAGCAGTACAAAGGCAGCTACTCATAGTAGAAGTAATAATAATAATAGATTTAATACTTTGCACAACAATAATCAATAAATACATATGTGAAGCTTCAGCTAAAGATCAGTTTATTGATCGCTGGCAAGGGTATTAAAACTGCGGCAAAACACAAACAGCTTTATTTGTCTTGTTTAAAGACAGGCAGCTGCTGCTCAATGATCCTGCCTTCAACTTTACACGCAACATATCAATTTGCCTGACTTTTAACCACAAGCAAAAAAAAATAGTAAAAATAAATAAAATGAAAAGCCCAACAGTGTTGTTTTCTGCTTCAGCTTGTCATAAAACCTGACAAGTTTGCCTCATCCTCCTCGTGACCCCGTTGCAACCACTACGAGCGCAAAAACATCTTTTGGATTGCAATCTTTGCTTTTGCTGCTTTCATGTCTCATGAATGTCTCTCTGCTGTTGCGTGTGTCTCACTCTCTTTGTCTCTCTCTCTCTCTCTCTCTCTCTCTCTCTCTCTCTCTCTTTGTGTCTGTCTCTGCCTCTTTCTCGGGCCTCCTGCAGCGTTGATTTTGCATAATCTGTGAGTTGTAAATGAAACAAAGAAAGACATCATCGATATCAAATGCCAGCTCTCCACACAATCTTCAAGACTTCAGGCTGTTTGTTTGGCTTCCCCCTAAGTCAACATATGACAGCAGCAACAGCAACAACAACAACAACAACGACAACATTTGCTATATTTACCACTGAATGTCTGCATTATGTGGCAACGCATATAAACGTTTTTTTTTTCTGGGTCAAAATGCAGCTTACAAAACGGCTTAAAAGCCCAAGTTTTTTTTAATTGATTATAGAGTGTCGACTAAAAAATATTGCCAAATTTGTTGGGAGTTGCATGCAGTTTTTGTGCTAGCTTTAGCACCGGTGCACTTCTGGCCATATCTACTCCAAATTATAGCCAAAATAGACTGCCCACATATTCAGTCAGACTAGACTCAAAGTTGCATTTGGAACTTTAATCGATTACGTCAAAAGCTGTAATATTAAGAAAAAAAAGTATTTTTTATGGTCATTAAAAATCAAGTAAAAATCGCAACGGGCAAAGTCTTAAGCTTTTCATTTTCCAATTAACGCTCGAATTGTGTACAAAATGGATTTTCGATTTTCAGCAGTGAAAAGAAAAGCATTAAATATTGAGTGGCAGACACAGACAATGGACCCAAAAGACTGCACACAATAAAAGCCATAGCCAAAGAGCTGCAACTGGACGGATACCCGATTGAATGCCAAGTGAATGAATGCAGCTTGATTATTTTGGCCAGTTTTGAAATACGCTTCACACTTCGTCGACAACTATTTGGCGGTCTTTTTGATTTGCCAGCTTGCAAGAAATTTCTTTTGGGAAATGCGAAAAGTGCCACAAATGAAAGTAATACCAAAGACTGTCGATTTTTTCTTTCATTTAATTGCAAGTCAGCCATTTAATATTATTGATTTTAATTGTCACTTTACTTTAATGAATTGCAAAATGCCAACGGTAAATAAATATTAACATTTATTTAAAACGTTTAAGCTGAAAATGGTTTCTCTTACAAAGTCTTTTTTTTTTTATGTAACAGTTATATTTTAAACATTAATCAACCTATTTAAAGGCTATAAAACATTGATTTGTAACAGAATGAATAATAACAGTGAATTACAATCTATAACATAAACATAGAACAGGCTTTAGCAGTTAATAAATAACATAAAATATTACTTTTATGGCACATTAAGTGCCCTTAGTGACAAACAGCAGTTTTCGCAGCTCGTACGCAGCCCGCCTAAAGTCCCTTAGATCCAACGGATTGCGTGAGCGCATATATTGACGACGCAGTGCTCTCTTGTGTCTTACCAGATCCAAAATCTTTGGTTTTAAAAGAGGCTGGGCTGGACTGGGAGGCGAACAAGGTAGTTGGCCAAGCATGGAGTATTCCGCTGCCACGTTAATATTACGCAGGAATAACTCAGCTGATTATAGATTTGTATCTTTTTATCTATTTTTTAACTTTTGTTTACAAGTGTTATTATTGTTTATGTTTACTTTTGTTATGTACATTTTTTTTTATATTTGTTGATATTTTGTCTTTCTATTATTGTTGGTAAATAAAGCTTCTCAGTTATGATGTCGCTCCTCGGCATTTCCGTGGTCAGCTGATTATAGATTTTTATCTTTTTATCTATCTTTTTTAACTTTTGTTTACAAGTATTATTATTGTTTTTTTTCGGGAATCGATTTCCATTCGCAGAACGTGCAAAGTTATCGATAAAATAAAATTACATTTGAAATTTGCATTGCCAGACGTAATGACAATTTATAGAAAAAAGTGTTGCATACTTTGTGGTGCTTTATTGAACGTACTCATTGAAGTAATTCCCAGATGGTTCTGGCTTCGAGCAGGTAATGCGGGTTCATCTTTTTGTATTTTTATCTGTCTTTGTTTCAGCAGCTTCATGCGGCGCGTCACATCGCCGCCATACTACAGAGAGAGAGAGAGATAGAGACCGAGAGAGAGAGAGAGATAGAGACCGAGAGAGAGAGAGAGATAGAGACCGAGAGAGAGAGAGAGATAGAGACCGAGAGAGAGAGAGAGAGATAGAGACCGAGAGAGAGAGAGAGATAGAGACCGAGAGAGAGAGAGAGATAGAGACCGAGAGAGAGAGAGAGATAGAGACCGAGAGAGAGAGAGAGATAGAGACCGAGAGAGAGAGAGAGATAGAGACCGAGAGAGAGAGAGAGATAGAGACCGAGAGAGAGAGAGAGATAGAGACCGAGAGAGAGAGAGAGATAGAGACCGAGAGAGAGAGAGAGATAGAGACCGAGAGAGAGAGAGAGATAGAGACCGAGAGAGAGAGAGAGATAGAGACCGAGAGAGAGAGAGAGATCGAGACCGAGAGAGAGAGAGAGATAGAGACCGAGAGAGAGAGAGAGATAGAGACCGAGAGAGAGAGAGAGAGATAGAGACCGAGAGAGAGAGAGAGATAGAGACCAAGAGAGAGAGAGAGATAGAGACCGAGAGAGAGAGAGAGATAGAGACCGAGAGAGAGAGAGAGATAGAGACCGAGAGAGAGAGAGAGATAGAGACCGAGAGAGAGAGAGAGATAGAGACCGAGAGAGAGAGAGAGATAGAGACCGAGAGAGAGAGAGAGATAGAGACCGAGAGAGAGAGAGAGATAGAGACCGAGAGAGAGAGAGAGATAGAGACCGAGAGAGAGAGAGAGAGACCGAGAGAGAGAGAGAGACCGAGAGAGAGAGAGAGACCGAGAGAGAGAGAGAGAGACCGAGAGAGAGAGAGAGAGAGACCGAGAGAGAGAGAGAGACCGAGAGAGAGAGAGAGACCGAGAGAGAGAGAGAGAGAGAGGATAGAGAGAGACAACACGATAGGTGACCGACGGTGGTGCTTTATTCAACGTACTCATTGAAGTAATTCCGAAATGGTTCTGGCTTCGAGCAGGTAATACGGGTTCATCTTTTCGTCTTTTTCGGAAATCGATTTCCATTCGCAGAACGTGCAAAGTTATCGATAAAATAAAATTACATTTGAAATTTGCATTGCCAGACGGAATGACAATTGATAGAAAAAAGTGTTGCATATTTTGTGGTGCTTTGTTCAACGTACTCATTGAAGTAATTCCCAAATGGTTCTGGCTTCGAGCAGGTAATACGGGTCTATTTTTTTGTGTTTTTATCAGTATTTTTTAACTTTTGTTAAAGCCTCTGTGAAGTCCGATTGTGGGATTGCATGAGGCTGGGGATCACTGTGTAGTGGGCCAGCCATGTTGACGGACTAAGCTTGCCATCAATATGGGTGCCGCGGAGGAGTCCACGGCATTCAGGTTGGCTAAGGAAGGAATTATAATTTATGTTGACATTACCCAAATTCACAGCGTGTCTAGGCCAGAAACACAATTTGTCACTTTATCTATACTATTTACTATGGCTGCTCTCAGACTGGGCATAATGTTAGATTGAATTTACTTCTACTTTTGCAGAATTGAATTTTTTCGGCTCTGACAGTAAACAGTAAAGTCTGCTTCAATTAGTTTTTAGATCTATACAAATTATATATGACATTTTTCTTGTTTCGGCGCAGCAGAGCTTTGTGTGTGCATAGAGATTATTATACTTTTTTGTCAGTGTATCTCGTAGATTGTTAAATCGTATATACTTCGCTTTAATATCTTACATCCATAAAGCGACACAAAGAACCTCAAAGCTGATTTAAGCTTTAAAACCAGAACATTATTTACCCCAAAATTGCTTCACCAAAACGTGGAATAAATTAAATGCATGAATCACCGACTTAAATATAAAAATATGCCTCACATTTTTATCTCTCACTGTGAATAGCTCTAAAAACAATATACAAACCCATTTTGTGGGCGTTCTTTTATTGTATTATTATCATTATGTTAAAAATAGATAGAATTTTATAGGCTTATGCTATCAACTATCAATTTGCTCGGCATTAATTAAATTAGTATAAAATGTGTATGCTTTGTGTGAATTCTCATAAAAACTATGAGCTATAAAATTCCATTCAAAAATTCTACTTTGTGTCAAAGAAAGAACAAAAAACCTTTCCCCTTTTCTTATGCACTAACTGAGAGTATTCTTATTTTGCTGACAAGTTTGTAACACATTAAGAGAGACGTCTGCGAAGCTTTAGATTATATATATATATATTCTTGATCAGCATTACTAGCTGAGTCGATATAGCCATGTCTGATCTATGTCGGATCTATTGCTTTAGTCGTCTTTTTACTGCAGGCGGTATACATATTGAAGACGGCCGGATCTGAACACTATGTCATATAGCAATCCTAGGAATTATCGGTCGGTGTTTTTTCCATTTATAGTGAAAGCCATATTTCGGTATTTCGACTCGAGGGCATTTAGCCTGCGACTTACCTAAATGATTGTTGTTACTTGTTTCTTAATGGGCTTCTTTCACTTTACGACATTTGTGATAATATATACATATGTATATGTATATATATATATATATATACATATACATACTTTTATATGGCGCTTGCAGACCTTTGAGAGTTTTACGAGCTGTCAGCTTAAACACATAAAACAAGTAAAATTCTGACATTATTTTTCTTTCTCTTGTCTTTGCAGGTAAGCATTAATGTCTACAAAAGATTTCTCATGCAATTGTTGTAAGTATTTTATTGTAATCTGTGTAATCGTGCGACACTGAACAATGTTTAGTTGTTGCTTTTTCTATATATATATATACATATATATAATATTTGTTGGCTAAGTCTTTTGGTTGCTTTTGACACAAACACAAACCGCAATGAATTCCAAAGAAATCGAGTTTTTTTTCTCTTTTGTTTGTTTGGTTTAATTTGTGTGGCTTAAATGGCTATCGATAGCGATGCAGTTGCAGTTATGAAGTTGCCAATGCATTTGGCCATTACAAATTTGTGTGAGCACTATATGATTATATGTTGATTGTTGCAGCGCAACAAGGAGCGAGAGAGGGGTGCGGAGGGTAGAGTTGCTGCGGTCTCCGGTCTCCGTGCAACAATTGTCTGCATTGCTGCTCTGCGTGTCCCAAATGAGTTTACAGATCGTTGTCGAGTTGCTGCCTTTTGCCAAATGCCGCCACGGCAAGTTGCACAAGACACAAATTTGTAACTGTAACCAATACAAATAAGAAATATCTATTTTTTTTTTGTTTGTTATTTGTTTTTTTTAAAGCCTAGTAGACTCTGGATTCGAGAGCGATTTGCGTGCCGAATTCAGGCGAAATACAAGCAGCATACATGTTAATGAATGGCTTTTAAAATCTAATTAGACAATGGCATTGTTTGTAGCTCCCCCCTCGCTCTCTTTTCCTCCCTCTCTCTCTCTCTCAGTTATGACCATTAAATTAGCAAATAGGCGCCCAGAACCTGGTTTGCTGTGGAAAGTTTGCCAGTTAACGGCTTGGATTTAGCAAATGAAACAAAAAATTACTTGAAGAGAGGGGCAAGTGAAGGGCTTAGTGTATTGCAACTATGCCACTTGTTGTCGTCGTTGCTGCTGTTATAGCCGTAAATGTCTGATGAGGCAAACTTAATTATACCGTTGCACAGCTCTCTTTGTTTTGGTTGTTTTTTTTTTGTTTGGATTTGGTTTTGGCCACACGTTTACCTCATTTGCAAATTGCGGCTTTTTTAAAAGGGCCAAGCCAGAAAAGAGAGGGGGGGGGGGGGGGTGAAGAGAAGGTAAGGGAGAAATACTTCCAAAGAGAGATTGTGCCATTTTAGAGCCGTCAACTTAAGCGCTTTAATTGCTACTTCATGACTCGCCAAAGAGCTTCAGTGTTTGAAGTTGCTATTGTTGTTGGCCAATGGCTTTAGAAATTGTAACAGACCTAATATAATTAAGATTGGCACAAGCTTAAAGAGGCAAAGAGAGAGAGAGAGAGAGAGAGAGAGAAATAGAAAATATTCTTCATCAGAAAATTAGCTTTTACAATTTTTAGATATTTGTGTTACGAAGTAACTTTCAACTCAAAAGGTTTATATATTAACAAAAAGCAGACTATACAATAAGCGGAAGTTGAAAATTAGATCAGTTCAATTAGATGAAAAAGAAATGAGAAAGCAAAGTTTTAAGGAACAAAAAGTATAATAAATAAAACAATTAAGGACATGGCTCGCCTAGTGCAACTGATCGAGAATAATGATACTCTATGATGTTAAAGTCGTCTTCCACACTGAAATTAAGATACCTGCACAAGTGTGCAATGATATTATTCTGTACTTAAACAGGTGTTGTTGCTTTAACGCGACTCATTTCGTAACAAAGAAGTAAAGAATAAGTATCTAAAAATGGTATTCACCATGGAAATCACATTGAGTGTACAGTGTTCAGAAAATTACTCGTTGCGCACCTGGCTTTATTCACACCCACTCAAACACACACACACACACACTAATGTGTATGTATATGTAATAGTAATGTGCATGTCACAAAAGCAAACCGCCCACAAGTGCAACATTTATCAAATTGCTTTAGCTGTCGGCTAATGCCCTTATATATTGGGCCTTATTATATTGTGATATATGATTAGGGAGGGTGTCACGCATGCAGTTAATAAGAATAAAAGAGACCCTGTCTTTTATTATCGCTCATTAATTGAGCATATGGCTGGTCGTATAATTTTCCTCACCAGTCGCCACACAAGTGTTGTTGTGTGCTGCAGCAGTCGAAAGTTTTCCAACCAGTTGCCTCACCAATTTCCCAACTATAATAATCCTATAAAATAATACATAATTTAAATGGAAGCTAAGCACTTAAATTATGACAAAAAAATATAACAAAATATACCGGAAACCACAAAGTAAGACTACCTCTAAAAACTAACTCCACAGCTCGGAAAGCGTAACGAGGCGAGTGGAGAGCCAACCGTTTTAATTTGGAGAATTACGATCTATACTCGTCGTACTTAGTCGAACTTGCTACATCGAGCTGCACAACTCCATGACAACATTAACATTGCAATCGCAATTAACCCACTTTGTTTTTTGTGATACAATTACAGCTACAACAACATCAAAGTAATATTCATTTAATGATATAACATATGACCCACCAATCTGAAACAAAAAACAACAGGAACTGGGCTTGAAATTAATGCTGTTCTAAATTTATAAATGATTTTTAATCTTTCTTATACGTTTACATAAAAAAAAGGGTTGACTTTGTTTTTTGTTTTTTGGGTTAATTAAATATGATGTGATATGTGATAAATATACTTCTAGCTGATGGGCAGTCTGCCTCTGTTGAATAACAATTTAACAACTGCAAACCCTAAACTATAATTAGAATCTGCATATTTTTCTTAGTACAGTTTAACTTCACAAATCGGCTCATTTAGACAAAATCATCCTATGGCAATGTGAATGTGTTTGTCTACATGACATTTTCAATTGTCTCGCATTTCTGTGAAAATAATTACGCATGCCATTTGTCTGTCTTCTCTCAGTCCTATTGTTTTTGTACGTTTGTCGTTCTTCCGGGTCCGTCCGTCCTCCCCAGAACAATAGTCAGTCGGAGAGAGAGACCCAGTTAGGGTCAAGTGTAAACTGACGATAGTCGGAAAAGAAAACCCACCACAGCACAGCACAGCACATGCTATTCTTGTGCTCATTCCCCATTTTCATTTCCATTTCCATTCGACTTCCACTTCCCATTCTCATTCACATTCTCATTACATTCTCCATTCCATTTCAATTTGCCAGTGCGCGACTCTTTAATAGTTTCGTTCCATTGAGTGATCTCTCTCACACCACATTTGCGTCATAATTTTCCACCCAAACTAGGAAAAACAATTTCCTTTTATGGTTATTTTCGTTGCGCATAAATTTATTTCGGAAAACACAAAGTTCTAATTTAGTTTTCACCACAAAAACTATGCAGATGAAAATTTCCTTAAATTTCATGCATTTTTTGTTGTTGTTGTTGTTTTGCTTTATTATTGGCGCCTTTTGGCTAAGCATTTAATTAGCTTGGCGAATGCTGCTGCAGCAGTTGATTGTTGCCGCTAAATTGTGAGACGCCCCCAAACAAGAAATATGAAAATGCTTTTGACGCTCGCTGACCTTCGCTAATGGAAGATTAGCTGCAAAAATATTGAGTGGGTGGGGGCAGAGGGGCGTGGGGTTGTGGGGGGGTGCAGCAAGTTCAACGGAAGCCAGCAAAGAAATTTTTCGAGAGTCATGAAACGGGTCTTTACAATAACATTGCGTACTGTGCTTGTAGCATGTAGCATGTAGCTGTTGTTGCAATCACCACCACCACCACCCCAACTTCTCTGTTTTGCATTTTGCAAAGATGTCTTGATGCTGATAACCCCCGCAAACCCGAACTGAACCCCAAATATAAATAAAAAAAATACACACAAAAAAATAACTAAACAAAATGCGCACCTTCTCTTGGCAAAAGTTACAAGAAGCAGCAGACAACTGCAGCCACAAATGAAATGTATTTATTTTTGTATACCCTAGCAAAGCGGGTCGTTGCATTTTGACAACTATCAATCCTTCATATAATATGTATATATATATACATGATCAGCAACAATTGTCAAGTAGTTTTAGCAACTGGTTTTTCAGTGTTAAAATTGACTGAAACTTTCTGCTTGCTTAAGGCATGCTCATGTTCGATTTTGTTCGATATGTTTACTATATCAAATAGCTAGAACTATTGGTTTAGGATTGATATCTTGTATAGAAAAATGATTTGTTTTTCAAGATATGCCCATCAAACTCAGTAGTTGTGACTCTTATACTTCAAACATGTTTCCAAACCAAATTTTTTGATGATCTTCAATAATTTTGCATTAAAGCAATGTTTTATTCGGTTTTTAAGCCTAATATACCTTTCTTTGTTTTTGGTATTGGGTTTTGGTTGCGGTCTCCTCGGAAAAGTCGGGTCTATGTCGCAGTTGTAGAGCTTATCGCTGTGGGGCCATCTGTGCGGGGCCAACAGAGCCGTAAAGAAATTAATTCGCCTAACCCTGTCGACACCTAACACAAGGCTAAGCTTCAGGCTGGCACCACCACTGGCACCACCACACAATAGCACCCACCTCCACCACACACGAATTAATGTGAAGAAGTCTCTTGTTGAGGCTTTCACTCTTGCCTCACACTTTTCTCCCCCGCCATTCGCTATTGCCAATTCTGGAGGTCGCATCAATTTCGTGCCTTGCACTTTTGACAAACTTATGCAAATCAACTTGACAGGGCAAGGTTGCTGCTTAGTATTTAAAGGGAAGTGGAGGGGGGTTAACTGAGCCAAGCTGCCTGCCTAATTATGCAAAGCGGCTTAAACACAACGCAATGTCTTTGGCCCCAGGGCCAAAATGAAGCCAAACTATACTTGGCCTGGCCAATTGGCATCTCGAACACCTCCTCAATTTGCATTATTGACGAGCGTTATTTGTTTCGCAGCAAATCATTTCAAACACAACAGCAACAGCAAAAAAATGAATAAAAACCGGAAATTCCTTCAACGGTTTTTTGTTTTTTGCATGCATGCCACATTAAAGTAAAGTATGTGTTGGAAAGTGCGGAAATGCAAAAATGCGAAATAGTTTTTAGCAACGAGTGTGAAAAACTTGAAAATGTTTTATGTCCGTTCGCTGAACAAACAAAAGCCGAACAAACGCTGCTGAAGCAAAAGAATGCAAACGAAATAACAAAATGCAATGCTTTGGTTCCGCTCGAACGGGTCGAGAAGTGCACTGAGCCAAAAAAAATACAGCTAATAAGTTCTTTGAAAACTGAGCGAAGATGAAACAGTGCAATACCTTGTGGTTGAGGAAATAGATATACTTGTAATGTTTTTAAATTATTAATATTTTAATATTTTTGGCGCAAAGTGAATTGTGCTTATAAATATATACATATATTTAAACATATGTATTATTCAAGTAAACCGTAAATATTTGTAACATTTTAGAGATGTTACTTTTAAACCATTTTAGTTTTCAATGCAGCAAAACATCTTGCAACTTGTTTGTGAACTAAAATATAGCCCGCTTGAGTGCAGAGGGCGAGGAACGCCAACAGTTTAGTGTCGAAACTTCTTAGTGCGAAAACTAACCGACATTTCAGCCAGCTTAGTTGTGCCGTCGAGCAGTTGAGCAGCTCAGCAGCTGCGCAGTTGAGCAGGTGTCCAGTTGTGCAGGGCTCCCAAAGTGACAGGTAAGAGTAGTTACTGAACACGGGAGGGGCGTGGCCAGTCATGGGTAAATGGTTACGAAAGAGTAGAGCGCAATGAATGAGAAAGAGAAAGAGAAAGACGACTAACCAGCATTTTAGACAGCTCATTTGCAACGGTGTAGACCTGACATTTAACCCTCGATGTGTGCTGAAGACGACACGCCTCAAGCCATAGCCTTGATTATAGTTGAGACAGTTCGGCTTGTTGCTAGAACATGATATTAACTGAAATTAAGTACAGACTCGATGACTACCGAATTGAAATGCGCTGAACAACGGCAACTCGGCTAACAAGCTCACAAAACTTGGCCAATTTTGATAATGTGCAGGAAACGATGTTGTTGCGAGACACGCTTCAATTTTTCACACTTATTTTTGCTGTTGCTGTTCAATGATTATGCGCTGATCTCAGCAATCGCTTCCGGTTAGGGTGTCTGTCATTTGCTGCAGAGAATCTCAATTAAACGTGACCAGAGTTGGAGATTCGAATCCAGCGAATCCCGTGAATCCCGAACACGGCAATTACGCCAGCAACAATCAACAATAATCATCAATTGTTGCACACACAATTTTCACGCGCCAGCAGCAACAAACAACAACAACAATAACAATTGCAATTAGAGTTTGCGTTTGAATTCGAGCTTTGTCTGTGCATTTGTGTAGCTGTAAATGTGGGCGTGGTTGCACACAGTGCTGCCAACCAACATTTTGGGTGTTTTGCAGTGCTGTCAACTCCAGCGATTTTTAGCTGCCACAGCCCACCTGCCTGGCTCTCACCTGTACTCATTTTTCTTATACGTTTTTCTTTTCTTTATTTTTGTTAATTGAAATTGTTTTCTATAATTATTTTCTGTTTTTTTTTTTGTTTTTTTTTTTGTTTTTTTTTTTTAATGAAAACCATTTATTTCAATTTAAAGCATAAGAGGAAAAATGCAATTAAAAGCTGACAAAAATTATACGACTCATATTTTAAACATCGTCAAAATGTTTTTGAGTTAGACAAATTGTGGGCGTTGCCGAAGTGTAGACGTTCTTGCAGGCAGGCAGCTTTCACCATTATAGAAAGCTCATCATCATTACAAATAGCTTGAACTGTGCCTCACCTAGCGGGGCATACTGCAACACTACACACTACCAAGCTGCAGAGACTTTCCAACACACACACAGATGCCGCATAGTTAAGCATCTATTACAATTCGCTCTATCCCGATGCTCTTGAATTACAAATACTCGAAACCCCCGAATAAAAACAAAGATTGAGCAGCCAAATAAAAATGATGATTTTTTTTGTTTGTTTTTGGGTGTGGTATTTTATGTTTTTTTTTTTTTTTTTTTGGGTGTGGGTCGTATCTAAGTAAGATTTTTGTCTCTCAAGTTGAAGGCGGCAATAACATTTAACAATTTAAAGTGGCAAGAGGTTAAAGTAATTCACATTGGATAAGTCATCATTTGGGTTTACGATTTGATTTGGGATTTTCATTACTTAATGCATAGTCGGGATTTTTCATTGGAAAGTTTTTTTTTTTGGCAAAATCTATACTTAAAAATTTAATTTTTGGCTGCATAGCTTTTCTTTATGGCCCACTTAAAGCCATTTGCTAGATGTGCAATAAATATCGTATAAATACATCAAAATGCAAATTCATCATTTGAAGATGCAATGCGGGAAAAATATAGTCACGCAAACAAAGCGAAAAAACAAAGTCATTGATTCGTCTTCTCCGCAGCTGCAGCTGCAACAGTTGCTTGTTGCATGCTACATGAATTATGGCTTGTGGGTGATTGTGTTGAAAACTTTATTGAGTCGTTATCACAGTGAGCGAAGAAAATAGAGATTAATTTTTGTGTTTTCGATCGAACCCTATAGTTTTAATGTGTGGGTGCCAAATCCCCAAACAACAAACAATAAAAATAAAAAAAAATCGGGAATCCAACAGCAAATTCCCGAAACAATGGATTTGGAAACATGTGCAACATGTGCCGTTCCCACTTCTTGTTGTCTTATTTCGAAAATCATTTAAAAATAATTAAGCTCATGTGGTTGCCCACACAAATGTTTCTGCTAAAAAGTTGAAAATGATCTTGCTTTTATTGTTATTTTTGGGCTTTGACATATTTCGGAGTGGGGAGTTTTCGGGAGTTTTAGGTTTATCGCGTTACGGATGCGTGGGGAGTTGCAGCAATAAATCAATTACCGCAACGGAAGTGTGGAAAACGAAATACGATCTTGTGTTACACATAAAGATATCGAATTTCGATTCACCCATATGAATTATGAGCTTTTGTTGTTGTCTGTTCGATGCGGGAATTAATTTAAGGGAGCGCCTCTGACAAATATGCATAGATAATGAATAATGGTTGAGTTAAATATGTGTTGGATGGCCGATATATCTTCCAGCTAATCCCAAAAATACTTTTACCAACTTAATTAGTTTTTCAAAATAACTTATTCATTCATGCGTATAATTAAAGGTTTATTCGATATCAGCTACTATGGCAAAACCAACACAAGCCAACACAAAGCGAAGCTTAAATTAGTTAATTTGTAGAGTGTTGCTTAGTCTAGCACTGTCTTTGTCTAACTATTACGAGAGTATTTCATATTCGTACCTCTCTTTTTGAATGTTTAAACATTTGCCACCCGCTGACTTATCGTCATCATTTGTCGTTGTCGTTGTTGTTGTTGTTGTTGTTGTTGCTAATGCTACTTTTGACACTTGTCCATTGAAATGACAACACAAATTTCAATTACAATTCGTGCACCTTTGACACCACAGTTTCACAAAACTTTAAAGCGGTTAACTGCTAAACAGTTGGAGTTAAAGTCAGAGTTTGAGTTTAACTGCAGCGTAAATTAGCCAACAAGTGTTCGCTGGCAACATGTTGCCGCGCAGCATGTTGCTGAAAGTTGTCAGTGGAATTGCCGATTGGCAATTGTGAATTGTGAATTGGCAATTGAAATTGCTGTTTGCTGCATTTGTTGGTTTCTTTATTATTTTATTTATTTTTTTTTGTTGGCTTCTTTCGCATGCCAAAATGATATCGGCTAGCTAATAATTTATGGGATTTAATTTGCCACTTGTGCAAGATTTATGGCACCATGAAAATTGAAATGCAATCAAAAATATTATGTTAACCTCTGACCACAGAATTCAGCCAGAAAAATAAGCTATTGGCACATAAATCATATTTTGGCCACAACACTTTTCTCGCCCTTTTAGCCGCCTTAGAAAAAAAGAAAGAAGAAAACACAATTGATTGACAAGCCATGAAATTGGATTTTCTTAAACAATTGGCCATTTCTAAGGCTTCTAGCGCTGACATTTTGTAATTTGAAATTTTGGCTAGAAAGTTGTTGGTGGATTGAACTGTGACCGCCCCACTCCATTTGCTGGTTGGGAGCGTTGTGTCCTGTGCCACAATTGAAATCTTTTCAACTTATCAGTTGTGGCGCATCAAGTATGGTTTCCATCTGCATCAGTGATGCCAGCCATATGCGTGTATGGCTTATTGCCGTAATATGCAAATATAAACATGACAACAACAGCATAACCCCTCCCCCTATGTCGCCTCATCAGCTGCAGATGCCATCCAAGCGAATGCATTTCCTATTTGCGGCCTTGGCTTCCTTCCTCTTGGCAATATTTTTCTATTGTTGCTGTTGTTGCCATGTTTTCCATGTTGTTTGCATAAACATTGTATTTTTTTTGTTTTTGCGTTTGTTGTTTTTTCTTTTCTTGTTTTTTTGTTTTGTTTATTAGCAACGCCTCGACTGAAGATTTATTTGCCAGCTTGCAACTCCAGAGCTCCACTTGTGATGTCTTGCTTTAGCTCCTAGCTCTTGGCTCTTCGTGCAATAATAAATTTGAAAAGTTTTGGCTTTCTGGTAGCCATTTAAGCGCAAACGGAGCTCTGTGCAAGTAAACATTCAAAAACGTGCCTTGAATTGAATAAATGGCTATTGCATTGAGAATTAGACAGCCCCTTTGGGCGCGCATAAAACAAAGGAAGAATATAAATGTGTCTATATGTTTATAGCAACTAGCAAAATGTGCATGGACAATTCATAATTGGCAATTTTTACTTACTTCAAAGGCTTGTAGTTAGAATAAAGGCATTTTATATTAAAGCACGCAGTTAGCTTTACTTATTATATATCAGCTCTAAGTATACTCTATCTAAATCAATCACTTTCATCCAGTCTGATTGCACTTCATCTAAGGCCATATTAAAAACTAACCTTGAAGTAACGTTTTTCGTTGAATAACTATTTTAGAATTTATAGATTTGTTGTATAACACTGCACTGCAATAGTTATCTTATCGATTTCTGTGTTATCTATAAAAGATTTTCCCATTGAGCAAACCAATATATTCCATATTAATTCTATTTTATTATCAGCGCTTGACACTTTGTGGCACTAATTAATGCACTCCGACAAACTGCGCTTCCTTTCTAACTTATCGGCGTATATACAATTGATAAGTGGGCCAACTATGTAGATATATGTATATATATATGTGTAGCATATATGCTTTATCGATATTCGATGTTATCGTTGTCTCGACAATGTCAATAAAAAATGCCATAACGAAAGCACTTTCCAAGCATTCACCTATCACTTTTTTTTTGGGGTCATAGAAATAAAACCACAGGCTGCATTTTTTCTGTCGCGTGCCTGTCTCGCCTCCCCGACTCCCTTTCGCTCTTTCGCTATCTCTCGTGCTCCCTCTCTCGACGCCCACATAGAAAATGTCATGCACCATTGCCACATGCACAGAGCCAGAAAATTGGGTGAAAATCTCATTTTCCTTTCCGTTTTAGCTGCTATTGTTGTTGTTGCCGTTCAAGTCAACAGTTTTCTGGCCATACAGAAATCGTATATGGCTAGAAAAAAGCTTTTCTCGCTGCCTATTCAATTAGCATAACAAACTATAGCATGTCCCCCAACTCCCCCTCAATCAACACCCACTCTACGAAAATTCTCGAAAACGGCGCCCATGTTTTTTTTCTTTCGAGAAAAATAGTTTTTCCCATATGAGGGCATATAAGGTTTTTATGTTGTTGTTCTTTGTAGCTGTCAATTGTGGATTTCTATTAAATGTTTTCTTGTTTTCGTGTGTGTTGCGTGCCTTTTCTTGTTGTTGTTGATGTTTTTTGTGTGGCATCTGGCGATTATTTGGCTGCCCCAAGTGTGGCCAAACATTTCAGTTTGTGAAAACAAATCATGCGTGTTGTCAAACTTGTCGCTCTACAAGATCTTAACAAAGTCAAAGCATCGCCCCCTATTTAGTCATAAATTATATATTTATAGTCTCTCTATCTCTCTCTGGATTCCCTGTAGTTGAGAAGTGGTTTCATTTTTTTTTTTGGAGCTCATAAATTTATTGTGTAGCTTTGAAGTGCACATTTCATTAGGCCACTTATATTTATGTAGCCATAAATTAAACTTTAACTAATTCACTGCTTCTCTCTCACTTTATTTCTTTCTAGGTAAGAATCCCTGGCATACAATGTTTACAGGTCTAAGATCTCTGATTTTGGTTGCACACACATGTGTGTTGCGTAAGTTTTTCGCCATTTTTCTTTGATTTACTTTTTTTTTGGTTAGTTTTACTTCCGCAATTAAAGCTGCAATTTTTCAACAAGGAGCCTGGCATTTTGCACTGGTCATAACGCCTTTGCTTATTTCGGAGCATTGCGTGCAAATTTTAATTTTTCATGCCAAATTTTTTGTTATTTTTATTTCGTTAGACAAATGCATTTTCCAGCTGCGTTCAATAAACCAAAATGGATCCAATATTGCAGATATGTGTTGGGGCCATACATTAAATGCTGCTCGCAGTGTCTGCCTTGCTGATCTTTATAATAACTGCCTCCCATTCCCTCGCTTCATTCAACGCCAACTGAGGGTCTTGTCATTGTTCGTTGTTGAAATTAACAATTTGCAATTAGTATTCATTCATTCATTCATGCATTCGTTCATTTATTCGCTTTCACTCATCGTTTGGAGTGCAGATTGTTCGTTTCGTTTCTTTTTGTTTCGGTTTGTTATGAGTACAATTTGCTAATTGTCTTTAATAGTTTGATTTTGAACAGCTCTTTTGCATTCTATTTGCTGTTTTATTTTTGTCAAATTAACTAATTAGTTAATTGCTAAGACTTGATTGAATATGTTTTAAATTGCGTTGGTTGAGCTTTATTATTTTTGAAGGTTGGCAACTTTTTGTTGAAGAAATCTAAACAAAATTTATTTAAATAAAGATGTATTTCTGTACGTTGTGCTTCTTTTTTTTCTTGTTTTTCGATACTTTTTCTCAAAATTAATGCTTAATGCAATTCCTGCGTACCTTTACTAATATTTAATTACATTCCTCGCAATCAGAACCACTTAATCACAGGATCTTTGGCTCGTCTGATTTTTTCTACTCGCCTTTGCTAGTCAGACTTCCATCAGGCTCTTGTTTCCTGACGCTTTGCAATCTTTTCAACATCTCCTTCTTTTTAATTAGCTAATTGCGCACATTAACAAAGTATTGCCATCTTATCTTGGCAAATCTCTTTTGTTGGCTAGCGCTGATAACTTTGATTATAAGCTCCATCGATGCAACAATCATCAAGATAATTATCATCATCATCATCAGCATTAAGCAAGCAATTACTTTTGATAAAAGTGAACATTTTGTGGCAGCAAGCAAAACCTTCAACTCTTCTGCTGTTGCATCGTCTTCGTCAAATCTCCCCGCCTGCATTTGCAGACGTAAACTGAAAAGAAGGAGAAACAAAAAAAAAAAGAGATGCGCTCGGTTTGCTGCAGTGTATATCAACTGATGTTGCCTTTCTTGTCAGCATCATCGGTTCCCTCTCCTGCTTGAGTAACCCTGTCCTGGCTGTCTGCATCTGTCGCTCGGTCTTTGGACTGCTGTCAGATTGTATATCGGTGAGTTGCCTCGATTCGAGTGCTCCTCGAGACTCTCTGGCTCTGACGCTGTGTCTAACTTCAACTGGAACTGCAACTGCAACTGTCGGCAGTTGTTCGACGGTGTTGTTGTTGTTGTCTATCAAAAGCCAAAAGTGCATTTCGTATATTGAAAACAATTCGTTTGCTGCTGTTGCTGTTGTTGTACTCTATTTTTGCCTACGTCTGTCTTCCGGCAATGTTACATTGTTTTTGTTGCATCAGTTTCAGTTTTGTTTGCTGTCATTCGATTATGGACTGCATACTCAGCACTGATTAGAAGTGTCTTAAACGGGTATCCTAATGCTGCAAAAGGCAGAAGTGAACAAATGAAGTTAAATATTGATTGCAGCATAAGTCCAAGTTGTGTTAAGAGCCAGCAGACGATGTAGCTGCAATCAGTTGAAGTAATAGGGTATCCTGCCGGTCGGTCACTCTTCGTCTCTCGAACAAGTTACATCTTTTTTGTTGTATCTGTTTTCTGTTAGTCGCTGTCAATGTGCAGATTTGCTTGCACTTTTAGCTCCTTTCAGCCGATTTGCCCGTTTTGATAATGTTGGCCAAAAGGTTTTGTTTCCGCTGCTGCCACTCAATTGAGTCAGCACACGACTTTTTTCTTTTTGAGCAGAGGTAGGGGTAGGGGTAGCGGAAGGTGGCACGTGCAGCAGTGCTATCAGCTCGTAACTGCCGCCACCTGCAACACAAGCCTCATATTTGTTGTATGTTGCCGATCAAAGCCAATCGATTTACGTGACAAAAGCAGCTGTATGCTGTGTGTTGGGGAGAATCGAGGATTGCACTGGGGATTATCATAAAATCGTCACGTGAACAATTCACTTGGGTTGCCCAGGTGAAAATTTGCCAAAATGCAAATTGCGACTTTCTAATGCTGCCAAAGCTTGTCGATCGACTCGCTGCACGCCTTCCAAGGGTGCATCTCATAAATTGATTTCAATCGCAACTTTGTTTCGATTAATCCTTGTTAACTGCTTACCACATGCGGCACATGCGACACGTTGACGCCAACGCGTTTCGTTTGCTACATTCAATCATAATATACTCGTTGCAAGTGGCATAACGAAGGTGTGTGTGCCACAACCTACTACTACTACTACCATCAGCTATTGTCAGCTCTCTGTTATTCAAATTGTCGCTAAGCCAATTTCCTTGGCTAATAAAGTTGGCAATAAATATGGGTTTTTGTTATGCAAATTTTTTACTCATTTGCTTCGATTTAAAAGAAATCGCCAGGCGTTGAAGTGTTGCAAATTTAACGAGTGTTGTGCGAGTGTACGACTGCCTGTGTGTGTGTGTGTGTGTGTGTGTGAGTGTGTGTGAGTCTTTAGCTTGTTAGGATGCCTTCGTTACAGATCCATTGTCGCGTTGCCAGACAAAAGCATATCACTTAAACTTTCACTCAGCTGGTGCTTTGAATGCGAATCAGCTTCACATTGTGCACTTTACTTTATGCACTCCATCTAATTGATCAGCAGCGAAAGTTGAAAACAATTCCTGATTGTCCTTTTTGTGTGCTGGGCTTGGCAACAGTTCCAAATTGACCACTTAACTTTGTTAAAGGTGAACCGAAAAGCAGATTTTTAGATTAATACCACATTGGACACATTCTGGCTCAATTTCTATGTCAGAAATTATAACTTCGGTTCAAACTTTCCAGAGCCATAACTTTGTCAAAATTGATCGAATTTTCAATAACCAGGTATTTTTGATAACGGTTTGATCTCTGCAATAATACTACACTTAAAGTTGAAAACAACATTCGGACTCCAAAATCATGTAAAACTGGTTGCCCAAGAAATCAATCTTTGGAACAATCAAAACTCAACTGATTTTCAACGGAAAGAACTCTTTGAATATGAGTTGATGTCGAGAACATTTCAACATTTATATTTGGAAACGTCATTCTTTAGAGACACTTTTAGAGGCCTGTATAAGCTTTCCACAGTCATAACTCTGTCCAAACCCAAACAATTTGTAACTTTCCATTGGGAACTTCAACGTTTGTTTAATTAAAACCTAAATAATCCCCTTATGCAATAATAAACTCATTAACCGTTCTCTCTACGCTTACTAAGCCAAGTTAGCAGATAGTCATGGGCCAAATCCACTACTTGTGGCACTCAGCTGAGTGAGTTTGTCAGTTTCTCAGTAATCTTTATGGGGCGGACCCCCTCCATTTTCTGTTTCAGTTTCAGTTCAATGCACTCTAAACAATTGAACATTAAGCACGCTTAGCTTAGCTGCTTTGCTGTTAGTTTGTTTGGTTTGCTGCATGGCTGCTGCTGCTGTTGTTTCTGCTGATTTTTGCGGTCTCTTTCACCAGCAAACACATATATAGTTAGTATCTGGAAACGTACTCATAAGTTATTTGTGTTATTGAACCCAACCCACATTATTAAAGCCCCGCAGCAAAACAAAAACAAAAACAAAATATTAATATTAGCGATTAAATTGAGGGAGGTAGGGGAGGGAGCACCTTTAAAAAATAATGTCGCTAAGGTTGTGGCATTGCTGCAAATTGCTGTTGGTAGCAAATCACGTAGCCTTGGCTCTGATAATCAGTCAAAAAGTGTTGCCCACAATGGACGGCACGTTCGGAGGAGTCAACGGGCCAGATTGAAATTATAGATATATATATATATATAAAGCTGAGCTTGAAACTTTTACTTTGTGTAGTGTTACCCTTTTGGATTATTAAGTACACTTGGAGATACAATTTACAGTTCTCCTCTCTTTTGGTTGTTGGTTAATTAAGGGCACTTTAAGGCAACTCCTTTTGTATATTTAGAAACGGTTTTTTAAATGTTTTAATAATTGTTTGGGGCGTATTTTGCTTGGAGTTGCCCACTTTCTTCGGGGGCCTTTTAAAATCAATTTTAGCCAACTGCCGACACTCGACACTCGTCAGTCGACTGCGACTGCGACTTCGACTTGACTCATTTGCGGCTCCCCCTGAGCGTGGCTCACATGTCGTCGATCAATGCTGGCATCGTTTATCTTTCGGAAGTACCTGACAAGCTGCCGTCTGTGTCGATGTTATTGTTGTTGTGCCAAGATGACCCTGATGACCTCCAATGCGCCTGAGTTATGAACCGCTCCGCTGCTTAATGAGTTACAAAAAAGCCTGTCGCTCACTTAGCCAAAGGAGGCGGAAAACACTCCGGTTGTGTGCGGTTGACGGGGGGCGGGTGTGGTCAGGGTACTCTTGACTCATGTGGCTGATTTTGTGGCTTCTGGGCATTTAAGTTCAAATGGTGTCGTTTGGTGCTGTGCTGAGCTGTGGAGCCTCGCAAATTGAGGTGTCGTAATTGTTTGGAAAACCGAACGCGAAATTGCAATGTGGATTCACTTGACTTGACTGTTTGTTCATCTCCACTTGCTGATAGTGAAAGTTTTCGGCCATAGCTTTTCCATTGTTTCCTCTTATTGCTGCTGTTGCTGCTGTCTTATCTTTTATTGCCAGGCTTTTGTCTTGCATGCCCCTCAGGACTAACATACATTGGGCCCAAACTGAAAGCCAAAACTTATTGGCAATATGACCAAAATTAATTTGTAAGTCGTCTACTCGATTCAAGTCGTTAGACGTATATATAAAATATACTCGTATATTTGCACTTCAAAAGCCTTTTCTTCAAGTATAAATTTAATATAATTTCTTTTGGCTCCACTTAAATTTTGCTTTTCTTTGTTTTTTAATTTATTTTCCTTTACACAACAAATTGCAATTTTTTTGAGTTTTAACGAATTTTGTTATTTTATTTATTTATTCATTTTGTTGTGTTTGCAATGCAGTTTCGCATTTTTTGGTAATTACATTGTCCATTGTACAACTCCTTTTATGGGCACTTAATTTGCCAAATGTCGGGTTTCAATTATGGTGGCTTTATCTTGTATTTTGTGCCACGCCTCATTGACAACTAGTACTAAGAAAGTTATAACCTGTTGTTGTGTGAGCCAAAGTTGTGGAAGACCTTTTTGGTTTTGGGAGGAGTTCAGTTTACGAACAGGAGTCAGCGAAGGTCAATGTGTGTAAATAATTAACATAATAATACACTTGAATAAGTCATGTCTTCTTGAGTAAAGTAAAAAATTATAATCATTAAATGTTTATCAAATACTGATTAGATTTGGAATGCTGAAAATGAGATTTCAATCAATTATCACTATTTATCTTTGCCAATTTTAGGTTAGCGAACGTTTAAACAGAGTTCAACTTACATAAGATTAACATAAAACGTTTTAGGAAGTTAGGAAAAGGGATGGTTTTATATGAAAATCGATCGATGGATCGTTCCTTATCAGCTTGACACAAAATATGATCGACATCTACTTGACACTCGAGACAAGCTCAGCATAAATAAACTAACACATCAAGAGACTAATACAGAAATAAAGTTACACATATCTTGCTCAACCCGGGGTCAATTGGCTCGTATAATTTTTAACTTTAATGATTGGCAACATTAAAAATTGTGCGTGTATTAAAAAAACACTTCTTATCATTCAGTTCCCATAAACAACACAACTGAATAACCCCAGAGATTGACCCGCACTCAAGCAGAGAAGATAAATGCTCTGCAATCGACTGTCTTGACCTTGACTTGTATATGTACAGTAGACACTCGCTGCAATTACAGTACAGTAGATTAACTCAAGCTCAACCTTCAGCACTGATGTGCTGCATAGCTAGAAAATGTCGGTTGCGCAATTTAAGTGTTACACAATTACACGCCATGATAATTTTTACACTAATTAGACAAATGTGTAGATCAATTATTATTTTTCAAGTCATTTTCCACATTTATGCATCCAATTTGATATTAGATTGCAGTTGTTTTCGGTTTATTCATTTATCATTTCTCTTATTGTCTTGCAGCATAAGTTTTGGTTTTATACATTTGTCCAACTGTCGAAAAATGGTGAAAATGCTGTGGAAAGCCACAGACAGACACAGATAGTCCGTGAAAATGTCAAACGCAATGCACTTCAATTTTCCCCCTCGTTTTATTTTTCCTGCGTTGACCAATTTTGGTTTCCTATGCGGTAAAATCAATCATGAATTATGTTTGCCATTAACAATGGATTTAAAATCGGATTTGGATTTTGTCGAAAAGACTCGTAGACTCGATTTTACAGCAATAACTTATAATGGTTTTTATTTATTTGTTTAGGCGCTTTCATTGGATTAGCTTTCTATATCAGTTAACAGCACTTAACTGTTAGCATTTTCTCTCCGTGTTTGTTTGACTGACCTTCTCTGGAGTTCACTGAACTAGTTGCTCAGCCAAATCTGTGGCACAACTTGACACCACTTGTGGATCAGCACCACACTCGAAGCTATCAAATTACCAAACAAGGCACCACAAAAAATATACACAAGAAGTACAAACTCGAAAACACTTTCAACACACACTTGTTGCTTTACTTTTGTATTTTTTTTTTTGGTTGATCGTCAAGGGGTACTCATCAAGACTGTAATTAAGTGCTGGTGAGTCTTGGCCAAATGTGGGCTATAAACGAGCACAATTCACTTTTATTTTTTGGCCAAAACAGACAAGGTCAAATCGGCTTAAGATGTGCCTAGCCAAGGCAACAATTTAACTACTCGTCAACGGCTCCGTGCTCGACTGAAGTGTGCCAGCTGATGATGATACCCTGTAAGCAAACCAAAATGATTAATGAAGTTGTGCGAATCGCTGTCAATAACTGGGTCAAAGCTAAACCAATTTTCAAATCAGTTGTTATAATTTATAATACTTTTCGAGAGCTCAATCACAATAAGTTTTTTAATAATCACAACAACATAAAGGATATCTGCTCGAAACTCCAACTTACAAGTTACTCTAAAGTTTTTTTCTGAGTACTGCTCGAATTTATTAGTCATTTACCATGTGGGGTGAGTTGTTGAAGGGTGGAGAGGGCAGGGTTACATTTGTGTCTCTTGCGGCTTTTCGGTCTACAGCCCGCTGGCAATTAAATTTATATTATTACCGAGCGCGGCCTTTCTGTAGCACTACTACTGTTACCCAAGTACCGCTAGTTTGATAGATTACCCTATAAAAAAATAAAAGACGACGATTGGGCTAACGACTTGTTAATTGTGCAATAAATAGAAAGCAGAAAGCGGACACAAAAAGCCGCAACTACAACAGACCTAATACTTTGTTGCCTGATGTTGTAATAATTGAAATTTAATGCAGAGAAAGCGGCTAAAAGGATTTCCTTTTCACATCTGTTTGGTGGCTCAGTTATTGTATATCAAACGAACAGAATTATTTGCTCATTAAAGAATCTCATCTCACATTGGAAAAGTATTAGCTGTAAGCAATTATTTGCTTTTTGTGCCTTTGGCTATTGGTTACACTCGAAAATAATTATCTAAACAGTTAAAGCCAGCATAATTTCATAATCAGTTTAAGCATTTAAAAGCCATGTAACATATTTTTAATGAGACCAACAACAAAAAATAAAGTCAAAAGACCAAAATGAGGAAAAACTTGCAAACGTTGACAAGCGGCAAACTTGTTCTGGTAAAAAGAAAAAAAAAGAGGTGGAAAACCCCCTAAGTTGGCTTGCAGTGGACCACAAAACACATCTTCAAGAACGTGACGGCAACAAAGGCAATGTTGACGTCGGCGCAGCAGTCGGGCAGTTGTCAGCGGACTTCGTCGTCGGTCGTCCATCGTCCGACGTCGTCTTATCGTGGCTGTGGCTGTGGCTGGCTACGAACGTGACACTCGAACGTGATTATGTCAGCCGTGTCTCGCTGTCGTCTTTAATATCTGCCTCTCTCTATCTCTATCTGTCTCCCTCTCTCTCTCTGTCGCTCTTTGTCTGGTCTGATATGCTTGTTACTCAATAGGCCGTGTCGGCTTTTAACCGTACCGAACGGAGTTGAGCAGCAGCAGCCACTTTGCCATCGACTTCGACTCTCTCTTTGCATTCTTAGCCAGAAGTCTTCTTTGGGTTAATTCCCAGTGCATTTGCTCACATCACGCGCTGCAGATGCGTTTGACATCATTGTTGCAACTGTTTTTTGTTCTTACCCCTCCTCCCATCCCTGTCCCCTGCTCTGCTTTTCTGGGTCATCGCTTAGATCGGAGTTTATTTGTTTGTCCCCAGACTCCCAGGCAGATTAATTGCCACGGCGGCGACAAGGCGACAAAGCATATTGCACCCAACACCAAAAAACATACAATAGTTGCTCTAAACTGCACTCATTAGCTGGACTCCACTTCTTGTGTGTACCCTTTTTGGGAGAGGATGTGTCTGTGGGGAGGTTTGTTTTGTATTAAATTTACTTATACTTACTTATATAGTTGACAGTTGAGCTTGCCCCTTTTATGTATTAGAATCATTATATTATCTAATTGATCAGTAAAGTAATCGATTGTTGAGCAAAATTTGCCAATATTCATTTCCAAATGAAAGCAAAACTGTTTTAACTAAGCTAATAGTATATAATGTAATATCTTCTTGTATAGCTATTGTTTGTGCTTTCAATAGTCATATGAATCATGTTATTATCTAATTTACCATAACAGTTATCGATAGTTACGAAAATCTTGTCTATTTCGATATCACTTTTGTGTCTGCGCTGGAATTATGTATTCTCCATTTCAACATTCTTCTATCTCATCAATTCTGTTTTAACTAAGTTTTTTTGTAATCAAAAATCTTTCGTAGACACTTAATTCTAGGGTATCTCATAGCTTGTTGTTCTCGATTGCCTTATTTGTCATTAGCTGATTTTCTCATCCACCTTGCTAGTGTCAATTTCGTTTTCTCGCATCTTGCCGCTTGTCATTTATCTTGTCAATAGAGGTTGCCACAACTACTCCTTCCACGTCCCGCATGCAACCAAATCAAAATGGTTTTTCCAACTCTTTCGGGTAATTAGAGTCGCAAGTTGATTTTTTTGTTTTTTTTTTTTTTGGCTGCAAACGCTTGCCCGAAATTATGTCCCAAAACCGGGCAGACTTTGTATGTTTGTTCTATTTAAAGGCGCTTTCAACTGGCGATTTGGAAGTGTTCCAAATGCCGTGACTATTTCACTTAGAAATGTGCTAGCTACAAAAAAGCGAAAAAAAAAAATATAATTTGTGCGCGTTCCAATTTATGTGACATGTTGGAAGTGTGTTTGTTTTTATTGTTGTTGTTGCCGCGTTCGTTGACTTCCTGCTGTGTGTGGAAACTTTAAATTTTTTGGCAACAAAATTCGCACCAGGTGCCAGTTTAGTTCTACAAGGCAACCAATTTAAGTAAGTAAGCAACTTTTAAGTGACTTGTGATTATTTGTGAATAATAAATCGCTTGCTTATCTGTAACACAGTGAATCATTAACAATCAGATACAGCATGGCTGCTGGGCGGCGGAGGCGTTGATGCCACACCAATGCCTATGGGCGATAAAAATGTGAAAAACGCGGTCGAGGTCATGTACTGACATTTTCAATAATGAATGTATTTTGTTCTTCTCTTTTTAATGTTGGTATTTTTGTTTGTGTTTTCGTATTCAGCTAGTTAATTGTTGGCGATTGCTCAACACTATATTCTGAGTCAACGAACCTCGCTCGCGGCACACACACTACAACAACTGCCAAAATGATCTCGAAAACAGATACAGATACAGATACGACGTGCCCAGCATTATTCGAGTTTTATAAATAGACCGCCGCATTAGAAGATCTTTTGGCCAGACGCACGATTCTCAACTCAACTCGCAACACGCACAACACACAATGTGTTGGGCACATTTGCATGTGAAACTCTTGTGCGAATGAGAAACACACACACCAAATGTGCGTCATGCTGCTGGCCGACAACAATTGGAGGACAGTGTGTTGCAATCGCCCCACAAATAGAAAAAATGAAAACAAAATAGAAAAGAGGTGCCCCTTGCTTTGTGGAATTTATGTGGCCAGCGAGCAGTCCAATTAGTATTCAGCATCTAGCAAACTGCTAGTCAAAACAAATTTTTCACTGCGGCGCCAGCTGGAAAAATTGCTCGAGTTTATATTTAATGCTTGCACACAAATCATAATCAGGCTTAGGGAAAAGAAATTTATTGTTGAAAATTATTATTAGCAAGAATGTGCATAGTAGCTGCATATATTACGTATACGAGATGTTGCCAAGGGAGAGGAATGAAATGGAATTTGTTAGAATTATAAATATATTTTCAATGAAAATGATGATTTTGATGATGTAAAAAGAATAAGAATGCTTGAAATAACAATAATATCCAAGAATTCTAAGACTTCTTACCGAAAATGTTGCCAGTTGGAAGTCACTGCTTATACACAATTCAAGTTGCATTCAATTCAAGCAATAATAAATATAAATCAGTTCCACTCTTAATAGACTCAACTCTAACAGTAATAACAATAATAATCACAACAGTAAACAATAAAACAGTAAATATATATAAATGGCAAGCCAAACCTAGCTTTAATTTAATCAATCTTTTAACAGCTGTACAGTTTTTTATTTATATATATTTTTTTTTAATTATCACCCACTGTGCATTCACTTTGCTTTAACCAATAACTTCTTTGGCTCGCCGTTGCTGCTGTTGCTGCTGCTGTTGCTCGAGTGCATTCAAAGTCTCAATTGCAATCGCAACAGTTGCTGAAACACGGTGGAAACATCTCAAGTTCAGTCCGCAGATTAGTCACGAACTTTATGCATATAATTCTTGCTCATATTCTGAAACTGGAGCTGAGAGTGTTGCGAGTGTGTGTGTGTCTGTGTGTATGCTTTAGGTGGGTGGGTTTATGAAGCGAATGAATGAGTGAGCGTGTGCAAAATGCATTAAGAGGCTCGCCAAAATTGCCAAGACCAAGAGTCGTGCAAAGATTGGGAGTGGTTTTTGGCATAGGCACACAAGCACAAGCCAAGAGCCAGCCACAAACAGGGCAACAAGGCAGCCTCCACTTCTGCTTTAACTTTAACTCTAACTGCAACAACTCAACTGAACTCAACTAAAACTTAGACTTAGACTGAGTCTCTGGCTGAGTTTAAACAAAGAGAAAGGCGTAGCTCTATGATGCCAGCCAAACTTGGCTAAAGACAACACATTATAGCCGACTATTGTTTTTCGTTGTTCGTTTGCTCTTCTGTTTGTAATGAGCCGCAACAATCGCAAATAAGCAGCCGCTTGACTTGGCCACTCCCACCTCCGCCTCCACACACACCTGCCAGACTGCCACACTGCCGCCTGCCCGGCTCAGATTTCAACTCTAGTTACTTCTTGTTGCTCCTCCAAGAACCTCGCAACAACTTCATGACTCGCAGATTTGCGACTTCGGCTCTTCCCTCAAAGCTAATGGCTACGAATTTGGCCCGTTCGCTTGAAGTTGAGTTGATTTTCATTTGCCAAGCCTCTAAAATGAATTACACCCCCCCTTTTCAATGCATGCCCCACAAGTTCTTTGTGTTTCTTGCAGCTCATAATTAGATATAATGATAAAAGAAAACAACTAAAAAAAAACTACAATATCATAATGAAACAATTTTGTGTTCGCTGTAATGATGCAGAAAATTGTCTAGCGGAAAATTCCGACAATGTAGAATTCGATCTTATGAAAAGTGAGCTTTGGCAGCAGCAACTGCAGCAACTGCAGCTCGTTTAAATATTTGCCTAGTTAGAGCCAGATAATCAGCAAACAGAAAACACTAAAGTGAAGCTATTGAACTGGAAGCGAAGTTAGTTTTCTTGGGTGTGGGAATTGTTGCTGAAAGGTGGGATAAGAATCAGTTAATAAATGCGCATAAGGAAGTGCTGTGAAAATAAATTACAATCAATAGATATCATATATCAAGTAAAGAAAGAAATTGCAGAGACTGCAGATAAGTTAGGAAGTTATTAAAGGATTGACTGAAAGAGAGACTACAAAATACACTAAAAGAACGAATAGGAATACGGATTGAAGTTGAGCTATATAACCACAAAAGTGATTTAAGTAGATTAAGTATTGCTCTGACATATTAGCTGGGATTAAAAGTAAACACAATTTGAATACACTGCAAAATACACTGCTCAAAGTCTTTGTCCGTGTCAGCTTTGCATAGTTTACATAAATGCCAAACAAGAGGAACTTTTTAACAATCAAATCGAGTCAACGCTTTTGGTGACATTTCAATTTTTGTTTGCGTATTTTTTTACTGGGGATTTTCCCCCAAAAGGAGGATAAGGAGCAGCGTAGCTGGTGAAAATTTAAATTTATGACTTGAGCTTGAGTTTAGGATGTGCTACACAGTCGCTGCCATAAGTAAATGTGCCAGGTGTCGCTGTGTTTTTTTTTTTCTCTCTCTCTCTCTCAAGTTGGTCGCTTCATCATATTTATCGATTTCTAATGCCAAAGCTGACAGCAATTGTTGTTGTTGTTGTTGCTTTTGTTTGCTGTTTACTTGCCACAAGATGCAAGAGTTCGTTGGGGTTAAACTGTTGTATGAAGATCAATGTACGATTACCACCAACAGTGGACGGGCAAATAAATGATCGTGTCGAGTGTGTGTGTGTGTGTGTGTTGCTTTGGGTGGGTGTCATTGTGCGGCATTTGGCGTTGCCACGCCCACGCCTTCAACTTTCAACTCTGTGTGTCAAAAACACCTTGGTAATTATTTCCTCTCTACATATACGTATATATATACGAGTATATTTGATAAATTGAATATCGCACGCGTTGCTAGCTTCAAAAATGCGGAAAGCCTTCTACGCCTTTTTGCCAATTCCATTTATCTGACTGTTGAATCTGGCCAATACAATGGACGAATGGCTGCATTCGCTTATGCAATGTGTGGGATTTGACCTTTTGGGGTGGGTTCGTCTGCCAGACGAAGATGACAAATGAGTGATGAAAATCTAAGACACAAAAGTGCCTCCTGCCCATAAACGGAAATGCAATTGAGAGGCGCAGAGTTTAGCTACACTTGAACAAATTGCAAATAAAAACTCTGTAGACTTAAGTATATTAGAACTTTTAAAAATATAGATACAAATTTTGCTTTGCTCTGTGAAGGATCTTTTTTGTTAAGGTAAAAATGAATCACAAAACTAAGCATTTTTTTCTGTCAGTGCATGAGGTGCAGTCTAGTCATTAGAGTTCTTAAAAACAGTGTCTAGTCTTTTGTCTATGCTGCGCCTCGACTTAAGCAACCCACGCGCCTAAATTTAAACGAACGTCGAACGGCAACAACTTTATCTGTGTGTAATGTTTGCTGGCAACTCCCTTGCAAACGCAAGTCACGTGCCCAAAGCTGTAAACATATCACGTATACGTGATGTGTGCAGTGTGCTTGCTTGGCAATTGCTTGTCTATATTAGTTTTGCTTATGTGCCACTTTGAGTATAATTTAAAATTTCTCTTGCCATTGTCCATTTTCAGGTGTTGTACCATGAAATTGTATCACACGCTCGAGTTGTAAGCGCTTGCATTCGTGCCGCCTCCGAGAGGGAACAGACGCAGTCGCAGTCGCAGTCACAGCTGCAATCACAGCTGCAGTCACAGTCACAGTCACAATTGCAATTGCAGTCACAGCAACCCACATCCCTCACCAGCAATTGTTCCAGTGAGTCGACAAGCGAATCGGTGACCAAATCCCACAGTCTCAGCAGCGGTTTTGCCTCTGATGTTGCCCAATTGACCACGCCCATTGCAGCGACAACAACAACAACAATAACAACAGCAGCAGCGCCCACTGGCACTGGACTCGGCACAGCTCATCCCAAGAAGGTTGAAGCCAATTTGGAACGATTGCGAGATCGTTATCATCTGCTCTATCTGAAGGCCTTTGAGCTACAGCTCTGCCTGGACAATTTACTGCGCAAACGCAGCTCAACAGCGGTAAGTCTACAATTTCAATTGTTATTTATGTATATATATACAGATCAAAATATATTGCTATGTGTTCGAGAGTGGAAAATGCGTAAAACTTTCTATAAGAAACAGTTTTGCACATTAGTGCAATGTGATATTAATTTTGAAGTAAAGATTATTTTGAGGCTATGCAAAAACAACCCATTCACCAGAAGACAAAGCCCTCAGCAGCAGCTGGGTTATATTATAGATTTCTAGTGACATTGAACTTCAAGAGCTGCACAAAAATGATTCTGAGAATGTGCATCTTTAGAGGGAGTCGCCCATTTGTTGGCTGCGTATCGAAAAAATCACTTTGGATTAGCTCAAATTGTTGTCGACTTTAGCGTTTTCTATTTACACTTGGAAAGCAAAAAACAAAACGAAAGAAAAAAACGGCATTTTCTCGTTGCATACGTTGAATTCTTGGAAAAAAGGAAAATGCATCACTTTGATGGCACTTTTCGCATTTGTATTTGTCTTTCTATTGTGCAGCGGCGCCAAGCTTTCCATTTAGCTGCCTTTTTTTACGTCCGCCTCTTGCCAATTATGGGCATTTCTAATTACAAAAGTATCTCTGTTTACTGATTTAATTAACTCATTTGGTGAAAATGTTGGCAATGCGCTGCTGCCAACGAGCCGTTGTCAAGCCTGACCAACAAGAAACAGGCAGATAAATGATACATCTAAAGACAGCTCCTCCTCCTCCTCCGCCGCCTTCTCGTCAAGCTCATACATCAACAAATGTATCGAAAAAAAAGTAAAATTATTTGTTTAATTGTTCTTAAGATCCCGTTTCGAGTTCCTAAAACCAGTCTGTACAATAATACTGCATCCCACAAGCATCTATTCAAATTATCTGTAATCGTATAATCGTAAAATGAAATTTCATCTCTCTGCTCGTCCGCATCAATTAAAAAGAACCCACAGTTTCTGGTTTGATTTGTTGTTTAGATTATTTGCGCATCCAAAGTTCCTTTCTAGCCTTTCCAATGCAAGTTTGTAGTTCTCTCATAAAGCCACACACACACATCACACAATACACACACCACAAATACACACTCTCTCTTCCTCTTGCATCTTCTATGCATCCCACTCACTTGACAGCTGGCAGTGAAAGTCTTGCCTATAATCACATTGGCCCAGTTTTCGAGCAGCACACTCCTCCTGGCCTGGTAGCATTGCTCATGCTCTGCTCATGCACTGATTTTAGTGCGATGGCTTAAACGTTTCCTGGCCAAAAGTTCTGATACACCCTGCAGGCTGCCGGCAAACCAGCAGCAGCTGCAGTTAGCCAACATAATGTAATTTGCAAAACGGTAACAGCAGTTTAATTGTGTATAATTTGCAGCAGAGGTCGACAGAGAGGAGATAGGAGGATGCAACGACTCGTGCCCCGTTTATATATTTGCTCTGGGATGTCGTAATTCATGCAACACACGCACTGACGGACGCCCCCTGTTGTTGTTGTTGTCGTTCTTGTCGTTGTTGTTGTGGAGGCTGCCCTGTGCTTTGGCTGCTGCCGCTTGTCAAGCCTGCGGCTCTGGGGCAGTTCATGATGCCGCTTTAAACCGCTTCATTTGTGGCTGAAAGTTTCTCCTACGAATGCAAGTTGTGGTTGATGCTGCTTCTGGCCGACTTGGCTTTATCTATCGTTAGCCAAGTGAAGAAACAATTTCATTTTCCTGCATTTCGGTTCGCTCTCTGATGCAACAATTTGCATTTGTTTGCCTCGAGTTGTGGCAACTCCCCCTTCAAACGACGCGCGCGTCTGCCCCTTCCATGCCATGTGCCATGACCAATTGCCGCCTTTTGCATGTGGACACGACTCTTGCCTTATAATTTGCCACACTTTCCTGTGTCGCTGGATCGTTTTTGTTTTGCTCCACATTCGGCTTGGGATAATTTAAAGACTTGAGTCAAAAATGATCCCAAATCAACCAAAAGTTTAACCTTTTATTAAATGGTCGTTTTTTTGTTTTTATTATTAACTAAATAGTTTCGCTGTGGCTGCCACATGTGTGATTGCCGACAGCATTTAAACATTTTGCAGACGTAATTGTGAAATGTCAAATGTTGCACATTAATTAGGTTTCTTCAATCGTTTTGTTTATTGGCGACATAAACCTGGTCTAAAGTGCACATTAAGTAGCTGCCACGCTGCACAGAAATATGCCTCAATATAAAAATCTAAATTACACACTTGGGGGCCGACAAACGAACAAAGTTGGCGAGTAAAAGTGAAATTTATGCGACCCATTGCTGCCTGCTGCAACCAAACTTGGCCCAGAGGTCGCCACAGCCAAGAGTCGCCTCCAACTTCGAACTTCAGCCGACGCCATCAGCTGCTGCTGCTGCTGCTGCTGCTGCAGATGTTGCTGCTGCTGCTGCTGATGTTGCAGCTGTTACTTCTCCAATGGAAAGCGGCTGAAAGCCAAAGAAAAAAGCGAGAGAAGAGTTAAAAAAAAAGCAAATGAAAATAAACCAAATCAAATTTACGACGTGCACAGCGAGACGATCGCGACTTCTCATAAAAATGCATTTTATTTCTGCCTGGCCTTTTGCCTTGCAACACTTCAACCCCTCCCCCACCCCATCCACTCTCCTCCCTTTCTTCCTCTCTCACGCTCTTGCCACGATTCCTCACGTTCATGTTGCATTTTTTTCTCTGTTTTTTTACCCTTCCCAGACACATTCGATAAACAAATGCAGTTTGCAAACGAATTACATTGATTACACTTGATTATTATATTTGATTTTGTGGCTGCTTCATGCAACAACACACACATCTTGTTTATTCTTTGGAAATATAAGCATAATATTTGTTTGGCTTTGAACCCTTCGTTGAGTTGAGTGTGGTGTGGTGTGGTGTGGTGAGATGCATTGGCCCTTTGTGATTGATTTTTTGTTGTACGGACAGTTGAAGGCCGGCCAGGTCTCTCAGCTCAGCAAGAGTAATGCCCAGCGAAAGTGTTGAACGAAATGCTGCACATCTGGCAAACTGGCAACTGGCAACAGTTGATGGTCTTGAGACTAAAGTTGCCATTGTTAAAGGGAACTCAGTTGATGTTCAGTTTATAGGCTTACTAAATAATCGCCGTAAAATCATTTAAATTGATCTTAAATTTAAAATAAAAATGCCTTTCACTTTCTGTCTGATTTTCTACTTCTTAAACCTTGTGCAAATACATAACACACACAAACATTTACATTGTTCAAGTTAAATGCTGCTGCATAATCTCAATGAAAATCTTCAATTAATGTTTGAGCAACCTTGAGGCACAGTTTAGTTTACAACTTCATCAACGAACCCAAATTGCTTATCATTTGATATGCATGTCGTTTATCAACACAATGCGGAGCTAATTGGATTTCAAGTCATGAACAAATTGAGCAGCCAATTAATGTCGATCAAAATAAAAGTTGAACAATTTATGCATTTAATTGGCCGCCGTTCGTCAAATAATTTTGTATGATTTTGCGGCACATCAATCACAGCCCGGCAAGCATTAAACAATCCACAAACAAATTGTTGAAGCTTGTTGCAGGTAGCTGCTACCAACCAACATGAAAAACAGCCAAAAAACCAAAATCCAAATGCAAATTAATGTTGGCCAAAAACTGAAGCATATTTTATGTTGACTTCTTTCATAAATCAAACAGCTGAAAACCGAGGCAACAAAATGAACGAATGCGCATTGAATAATAACTGACAGGGTGCCGGGATTTTGCTGTTGTTGTTGTTTATTGGTTGTTGTTTGTTGTGTGTTGCTTGTAATTGTTGTTCGTGCTGCGAATTCGGAACTGCATTTTGCATGTTGCGTCTTGCGTTTTCGCGTTGTTTACAACGACAGCTACAAATTGTGACTATTTAATTTGCGTGAGTGGTTTGTGTTTCTGTGTTTGCTGTTGTTTTTGTTGTTGCGATTGTGGCTGCCCCGGAAGATGTAAGTGCGAGTGCGAGTGCGAGTGCCACAAATAAAATCACAATAATTATGTAAATTTCTGTTCGTAACCTGTGCGAGGCGTGGCCACCTACAACACAGCATAGCACAGCACAGCACAGAAACGCGGAAGCACAAGTTGCACATGCCACAAAAATCGAAAGAAAAAAACATACACAAACTAAACAATGGCCAAGCCAAGCTCAAGTTTTCACTTGCAAGGCCGTTTAAAGTTGGCTCGAAAACAAAACAAAAAACATAAAAAAACACAGCTGGCCAAAGTAATTACCGCCTCTCGGTCTCACTTTCAGCCACTGGCCACTGGTACAATAATTAGCAGCTAGCCAGCAGCAACAACAACAACAATTACCAAAATGGCTCATGTAATTGGAAGCATGGCTCTGGCAGCGGTCCTCGTGCGGTTTAGCAGGCAAATTGGGTGGGTTTTTGTGAGAAATTGTTTTATAATGTGGCCACATCCCCAAAAGCATTGCAAACCACAGCAGCTGTGACTGCTGCTGCTGCTGCAACCGTTAGTTGATCTACTTTTAGTGGCACTTAATGTTGCACACAGCTTGAGTTTGAGTTTAAGCTGCAATCGTGCAGTGTTGTTGAGAGGGAGTGTTGCTGTCGCTGTTGTTGCTGTTACTTGTCTCTTGGCTCATTTTCAATTACCCAGTTAATGTTGGCTTCAGTATGCCATTTATGGTTCATTATATTCTCCACATTGGCTAACTGCAGAGTGTGTTGTATATCATAGATATTAATGACGGCCTGACCAGGTTGCTGCAGTTTGCTGATTTATCTGCATGGAAAGTGGTGTATAACAGGACTAAAGACAGCATTAATTGATTACTAAAAGACTACATTTTAAGTAACGAAATATTTCATTTGCTGATTTTACTACAAACATAAAAAAACCAAATCTGAATATTGCATTTTTTAAAGATATTTGTTTATTTTATTTTAAACAAACTTCAATACTTTAACAATTTACTCTACTCGGCTGAAAATTGAGTTTGATTTAACAAGCGGAAGCTGTTTATGAATTATTATTAACAATCTTGGCTATCAGCGATGGCCTTTGGCCAAGTAATTAAATCATTAGGGGTATTCCCGGTAGCAGATACTGGCTTAGAGCTGTCTGTCAGTTATTTATTTTATTTTTTTTTTTGAATAGGATGGAGGAAGCCAAAGGTGATTTGCAATAATA
The DNA here is from genome assembly GCA_035041595.1 of Drosophila basisetae. NCBI lineage: Eukaryota > Metazoa > Arthropoda > Insecta > Diptera > Drosophilidae > Drosophila > Drosophila basisetae. The sequence goes on from JAWNLB010000020.1 coordinate 3,943,210, forward strand.
AAAGGAACACGAAATACATTTAAATTTTTGATTTACTTTTTACAAACCAATTTCAATTCACGCGTCTCAAATGATTAATTGCAAAAGCCATTAACTGGTCATTTTTGGAAATTCCTTTCCATGGAAAGGCAATAAAAAGAATCAGTTCAGAATAATTAAACAACACAAGTAAAAGTAGCAGCAGCAGCAACGCTGGCAACAGAAACATGGCCAAATTGCTTCATTGTGGCAGCAGCTGGTAAACAGTCGACTTACAAATTCCTATAATCGAACAACGGAACGCGCAATAAAGGAAGACGGAAAGACTGCAAGACAGAGAGAAAGACGAGCACAAGTCAAACGAGATGTGGCCACAATATAATCAATGTGAAATTACAATCCAAGGCAGAAGAAAGAAGCCAAATGTAAACAACAGCAACTGCAACTGCAACGCCACATTGCAATGGGAGCAGCAACCAAAAACAACAACAATATCAACATGTTGCTGCAGCGTTTGATGTTGTCAACGCGCCTCATGCGGCGCACACAAATCAAACACACATAAATCAGTGTGTGGATGTTGCACAGTCAACACAAAAACAATGGCAGGCAAACAGAGACATCTTCGATTGAAACAAATGTGCATCAGGATGGGTGGCAGGGCAAAAGGGGGGCGTCTCTAATATGCTCTTCAAAAGGGTATTTCAGTTTTCAGTCACGAATAATTTATGGCGAGAATTTTTAACTACTTAATGTATTTTATCTCTGATTGATTCTTGTTTTTCAAATATTTTATTCTATTTTTTTTTTGTATTCCTTATTTCTGCTAGAGCATTTAAGAAGTCGGTGCTTCCAGCAATTCCTTTTTTTTATGAAATTTTGTGCAAAATAATATTTCCCCAGCTGCATTTATGGCATATTGGCATTTGGCAAATGTCAGATTGCGGCCTTTGTTTGTCCATTGTTCAACTGCCTGTCTGTCCCTCTCCCCCTCTGTCTGTTTGTCTATTTAACTGTTTTATTGGCTTCAGCTGTCACAAGTTGCTGCATGCGCCATTAATCAAACAACGAAAACCAAAAAACAAAGGTGTATGCAACACCTTTAAATTCAAATGTTGGCAGCTATTTGGCACACACATCAACAACCTGCAAATTATGAGCAATTATTGCTGTGTGTGAATTTAGAATGGATTGCGTGGGCAATAGCAACATGTAACGCCCACGTGCAGCAAGTGTTGCAGCAACATGTTGCGCTGTCAACAGTTATTAGGGTCATTCCAAGAAGAATTCGCGAGGCAAAATGTGAAAAATGTGCTGAAATATTGTCGCCATTCTATCAATGTTGCTGCGGTTGTTTTTGCTGCCACAATTGTTGCTGCAGCTTTTGGCAACGACTTTGCTAAATTTAGCGTCTAATGCGATTTGTAATAGTTGCGCTAAATTGTGGACATTGCAAATGCTGCTATTGTTTCTGCTGTTGCTGTTGCTGTTGCTGCTGTACCAGGAAATGTTTTGTGCAGCAGCAGCAACAACAATGAAAGTAATAATATTGTTGCTGCTGCTGTTGCAGTTGTCATTTGCAGACATTGTCGAGAGTTTGTGGGGGAAGAAGAGAGCTTTGCATGTGGCATGCTTTTGTTGTTGTGGTTGTTGTTATTGCTGTTGCTTGTGTATTTTTTTCTCTTTCCATATGACTTGGAAGTTTTCATGTTGCTGTTCAATGCTGCTAGTTGTCAACGCGTTTGCAATTGCAGTTGCTGTTTGTTCATGTTGCTGCTGCTGCTGCTGCTGTTACTGTTGTTGTTGTTGTTTTTGTTGCTTTTGTTGTTTTTGTTGCTCGTGTCTGGAATTTTGTCGCGCCATGGCACATTACATTTTTGCACAGATCCGCAATTGACGCATTTAATTGAATTTAAATTCCATGCAAGTCAGCAAGTAATTATTTAATTGTTGGTCAAAGATCATGACAAATATTGTTTTAACAACATAATCGATTATTGCTGATCTGTTCAGCTCTACAAATATAGCTTATGATCTTAGACATTAACTGTTTATGCATTGATCACATCTGATCTATGCATCTGTTATTGCTTCTATTCAATTTATTGCTCATTCAAACCTTGAACTGTTCATATCGCTTGAAGAAATCTATTTTATGCAAGCTGAGAAAATATGTAAATTTAAAAAATAAGACTTTAGTCATCGTCAAAGCAGCTAATTAAGTATTCTCCATAATTCTCTAAATAACCCCTATTAAAACAGTAAATTGTTATAACTTTGTCAAAACTGACTTTCAGATTAATTCTACATTTATAGTCGAATAAATCGATCATAGACATAAGCTCACATTTCCCACAGTAATTCAAATTTTTTCTATATCATCTCATAAAGCACATAACAACTGCCAGCTCAGCTCGTCAGTTAAATTTTCATTTGTTTGCCTCTTAACTTATGCATGCTAGAAATAATTTCCAGTTTCTACTCACGTTTTTTAATGCACGACAATTAAACGCCTGCGACGACGTTAAATGTTAATAGAAGTGTTTGTTGTCCCCCACATCGATGACATGGAAGCGTTTACTGATAATTAAATGTTGTGTGTGAAATTCATAATTTCAAACAGCGAGCGAGTGAGAGATAAAATAAACGGTAGCCAAAGCGAACGACAAGTAAAAAACACGCACAACATTTTCCCACAAAAAAAAAGAAAAAAAAGTGGGAATACTAAAAAACTTATCGAGTAATCGGATTTTGGAGTGCTCAACTGTTGTAGAGTTGTTTATCGTGCGAAGCATATAAAGTTCCTTAGAAAATGAGGAATGACATGAGAATTGTGACAGAGCGAGAAATGGCGTGTTGCTGTTGTTGTTGCTGTTGTATCAATTGTTGTTGCTGTTGTCTCTGTTGCAGTTGTTAGTTACTTTGTACGTGGCAGATGACTATCTCGTGTATGCGAACCCTAAAGCTACCATTAATGATAGTTTTACCATAGCAGAAGGAAGAAGTAAGTTGCCTGCAAATGAGGTGCTAAGCTGCCAACACGACAAAGTCACGTGTTCAGCTACAGTATAACTGCCACGCCCCACCCCCTTCTACCTTCAACGCCCCCTTTTCGCGTGAAGTGCGTCGCGATAAACTTGAACTTAATTTACAACTAAACTAAACCAAAAAAAAAAAAAGGGCAGCAACAAAGGCAACAAACCGACAACAACACCAACAGTTGCTGCTGCTGCCGCTTTGCCAGCAACTTTTGCAGTTCTGTTTTTTTGAAGGCGTTGCCCGTTTTTGATGGGATCTCGTGCTCTCCGCCTCTCGGGCTGTGGTAAATGCATTTTGCATAATAAGTTCATAAATTGTCAGAAACTGTGGGCAGCCCTCCTCAAAGAGAGAAAGGAAGAATAGCCAACGAGTAAGTTTAACTGTAGAGTTGAGCCCAGAAAAAATGGTTTAATGACTTTGGCTTGGCTAACTCTTGAGCAGCTTTAGCAGCTTGTTGCTCAACGTATTTGTTGATTGGTTTATGTCTGCAGCTAGTTAAGTTCTCTATAAAAACACATGCGGGTGTTATGCTAATTTCAGTTCAGTTGAAAGTGTTTATTTAGTTAGTGCCAGTTGGTCAGAGTTTGAAAGGAAACAGGTTACAAGATGGTTTTTTCATCTCTATTTTGTTTACCATTAGAATGATTTCTTGTGTCCATCTGAAAACAATTTACAAGTGCCCATTCCCCAACTTTGTTTACTGTTTATGTGGCACAGTTTCACCTGCTGTTTTTTCAAAGAAATAAGAACTCAAAACTGATGTCTTGTTTAGTAGCTATAAACAAAACAATCAAAAAAGGCGCCGCAAAGAAGTCTCTCGGCAAATCATTTGTTTTTATATACATAGTTTCCGACAGACTCTTGAGATTTCTTGCTGCTGCTGACCTTGAGAAGGCCTCGTTAAAATGGAATTCTTTTGTGGGCCTAGAACATTGAACAAGATTACGCAAATCCACTGAAACCTAATGAGCAAAACTTTTGAAACATTTGGAAGCAGTATACAAATTCAATTTCTATGAATACTTTCGACATTTTTATAAGCTGCAAATCATAAAATAATTTATAAATGTAAGAAAGGGGGTATTGCCAAGGTCAACTGAGGTTAAGATGCCAACCACAAAGTTACTTTCCCAAAACTAACATAAAAATGAATGAAGTGTTTGCACTTGTGTTTTTTTCAAGGGGTCCACCCTCGCCCAGAGATGAGTATGCTCCTCCAGCTGCACCTCCTCCTGCTCCAAGTCACCCACATAATGTGTGCGCCCAACTTTTGTTTTTCTTTTCTTATTTGTATTTTATTTATTTGATTTTTTTTTTGGGTTTATCTATCATCTGTCTGGCCAACAACTGTTTGTCTGTTTTCTTTTTATTTTGTCTGTGTTTGTCTGGCACTGGCACCATGCAATTGAAAGCAATTATAACACATGTGAAGAAGGAAGCTCGTCGAAGCTGCTCAGGCGATGGTTACGTGATGCGAAAACTGTTTTGTGTTTTGTCGAAATGTGTGAAATTTTCTTTGGCTGAAAATGCGACTGACCAACGAACAGTCGAGCAACTTTTACGCTTTCTGCAGATCCAAATCGAATTGCCCAATTAAAAACTGAATAATACAGCAATAATAACGGGCAATTAAACTGAGTTGCTCCACTCTGAACTGTAGGCGATTTCGAGACAATATATAATGTATAAAATAGTTGTAATTTAGATTATGTATGTTTGAAAATTGAAACTTTTAAAGAGACTAAAGTATAATACGAATAGGTAGAATATTTATATATATATGTCTGATACTTTAAGATACTTTAACTTTACTTTAAGAACATTTTCGACTATATCCAAAGGCACATCTCAAAGTCAGCTCTTTAGTTCAAGTTGTATTCATAAAGTATTAAATATTCATACTCCAATCTCTCCATTCTTTTACGTTCTTAGAACGGCTTGGATGACGACGACGACACCGAAGACGATTCATTTGACTACGAGGGCGAAGGGGACGACGCAGACGGCGACGCTGCCACCGAGGACGATCTAAACGAAGTCGTCTCCGATTTGGATCTAGAGTGCGAGAGTCGCAATTCAACGGAACTGTTGTTGTTGCAACGTTGCCAACTGGCTGCCACCGAGATTGTCTCCGCCAACGTTTCTGCCGAGGATCAGTCACGCGATTGTATCGCAACCCAAAAGGTAAACAAGCCAAACATGCACAAAAATACATTTGCATATATGCCAAATTTGTGCAGTTTGTCAGTTTCTTGTTCTTCTTGTTGTATGTTTGTTAGTATGTAGTTCATTGTTGTTGTTTGATTTGCTAGCTAGAACTATTAGTATGCATGCCTTCTACAGTATTGTCAACTTTGCTGAAAACAAAATTAACCTTAACCTGTATCCCGTATCCTAAAGTCCAAAATTTAACAAAGGACCCTTAAAACTTGTAGCTGGCAATGATGCTGCCACTTTTGATAAGAGCCCAAAGAACCCAAATGAGCTGACAACAGTGTGTATAAGTCTTATTTGTATTTATACATATCTTTATATTTATCTATAAATATAGTTGTCAATCTTTGCCACAAATTCGAAAATAAAAGCAAAAATTGGCTGTGAACTTTTCTAAAAATGTTTCCACAGTCAAATTTAATTCCAAATTCCTTCAAAAAATTGCAACTAGCAAATAAAGCTGGTAAATTTCGATATTCGCCCAAGTTGGCAGCACTGCAGCAGCATGTAAACTTTGTGTGTGTGTGTGTGAGAGTGTGCGTGTGCGTGAATCTGCCGTTGACCTTTAACTCTGCCTGCCACTGACTGCATTTGCCTAACCATTTTGTTGTTCCACACGAAACAAAACACAAAAACACAACTCAAACAACTCAGCCTGGCGACGAGGCTGACGAGGAGCCAGAAGAGGAAGACGACGACGACGCTGACGTTGTTGATTTTGTGATTGCCAAACGCGCTTGGCGGCCATCGAAATCGATTCCAAATTGCCACTCGTTGGGTGCACCAGCAGCAGCAGCAACACTCACAGATTTCGAGGCAGATTCGGAGAGCAGCGATCTGGAGCAGGTGCAGCAGCTGAGACGAGGCGTCGGCGGTGTTGGCATCATTTGTGGCAATCAGCGGCGTGTTGCATTGCCCATTGTTGCGAGCCACCAGCACCAGCATCAACACCACAACAACTATCAGCACCACAGTGCAGTGGGTCATGTGGACATGATGTCGCATGCCAGCAGCAGCAGCAATTCCCATCCGAATCTGACAAATTTGTCGCTGTTGCAGCAGACGCGCAACAACAAAATGTTGCCGCCACAGTCCCACAATGGTGGCAATAGTGGCAAACCGAAGAATATTGCCGTTGCCGTCATTACACCCAACACGCATAATCACAATCACAACCACAATCATCATAATATGCATCACGGTCACGGTCTCGGTCACGAGTTGAACAAGTCGCCAACGGTGATGCGGAAAGCGGGAATCGGTCATCATCGTAGTCATCATCACAATGACACCTCCAAGTTCAATCGTTCCAATCGCAAGTCCAAGAACTGCGCCATCTTCTACTTCAAGCATTTGGACACGGACAATGAGACGAGCGGTGCTGGAACCGATGGCACAGCCGGTGAGGGGGACAATGAAGCCGCCGTTCAACGTTCCAGCGATGTTGTGAGTACCGTTATTTCAGCCAGGTGTTGGTTGGTTGTTGGTTTGTTGTCTTGGTGACTGGTTCTTCTTCAACTTCAACTTCACTTCTTGATAAATCTGCAATTCCAGCTTCAAATTCGTTGCGGTTATCGGCTTTAGCGGTCTCGATCTATCGACAATCGATCATCACTCGATTGTTGTTGGACATTAGCATGATTTGTTGCTCATTACCATGCCAAATGTGCTGCCATTTGCACGACTTTTGCATGTATACAACTTATATACATTTTATATACATTTAACTTAACTCGTTTATATATATATAAATATTATTTATGTATGTTTTAGTCTTTTTAGCATGCCTAACAATTTCTTAATTAACTTTTGCTGCCTTTGCTGACTGCTCATTAACTGGTAGTCAATCACTATCGCATCGCATCATTAATCATTAATCGACTTTCATACAGAGTAGAGTTTAAGGCTGTAAGCCACAACCCGTACCCGGGGCTATGACAGTGGCTTGATTCATGTCAGAGGTCAGCCTTCGAGTTCTTTAACCCACCTTCCCCAAAACACATAGTTCCGCGTCTGATAATGACTCGATTATTCAGTTACAAATTGTTCTCAAGACGAGGAGTGCGTAACGAAAGTAAAAAAAACGTTGGAATTTCGTTCAAAAGAACAAAACAGTAGAGAAATATTGGTGTTGTGTTGACTGAAAATACTTTTCAGTTGTGATCCTAGGAGTTACGTACTCAGTAATCATTAGCTTAATTGTTTTTCAGTTAATGGATAAAAACTCACCAACTATTCAAGAACTCAAGAACAAAGAAATACAGAATCTGTTATGCTCTTAATTGTTGTCGTAAGTATTTCGAGCTAAGCCAGGAAACTGAAAGCTGTTGCCAATATGCATTATTAGATATCTTATTCTTTTCGAATTAAGTGCTTCATCTAAAAGATATCTTATTCTGTGTAAACTTATCATCTATATAAGATATCTTTCATTGTGCACTTTCATTCATGCGTTCAATTTAGTTTGAGCTGGATTCGTAGAAATTTAATTGAATAAATTGGTATTCCTATTCTTGTTCAAGTCCGGAAATCAAATGAATTATTGATAAACAAACAATTTTGAATTCTTCATTAAGCTTTTTTTCAATTTTATAAAGTATAAATTTTAAATGTAATTCAGAATATTTTGAAGAGATATTAACTTAAATTAGTAGAGCACAATTAGTGATGTGTATCAAACTACAGTAACGCATTTTTGACGAGTGCACTGGCTGCAGCCGTCAAAGTTTGCTCAAAGACAAACCAAACGGAACATCAACTATATAAATATATATATATACAAATATATAAGATATATTTATGACTATGTAAACAGAGAAAACGACAGCAACGGCAACTGGCAGTCAACTGTTGAGAGGGCGTCACGGCGGCAACTCCTCCAGTTAGTCGAAGTGCAACAGGCCATGGCCAGCACAGCGCAGCAGATTCGAAGTCGGAGTTCGAGTCAGAGTCGGAATCAGAGTCATCAGCTCAAAAGATATTTGCTATTCATGCGCCGCAGCAATGCAGCAGCAATTTGTACCTACAACTGTTGCTGTTGTTGCTGCTGTTGCCGCTGTTGCCGCTGTTGCTGTGTGTGTGTTGCTGACAGCAAGTTACAATTTGCCATTTTGCGCAAGTAACGCTAATTAAACTTCATTTTCTACTACTTCATCTTCTGGCTGGCATTGCATTGCATTGGCAATTGCAGCTTGCGCCTCGCTCTGTGCTCTGTGGTTTGTGCTCTGTGCCAGCGATGCATTTGTATCTTCATCCTCTCGCAGCCCACACAGCTTTTGCTTTTCTTTGCTTAATTTTAATTTACCATACTAACTTTTTGTTCGGTTGCGCTCCCCTCCTTTAGATACTGAAATCGGCCGATGCTTCGACGGATGACGACGACGAAGGTTGGCTCTACACAGCAACAGCTACAGCAACAGCAGCAACTGCAGAGACAGCAACAGCAACATCAGTTGATGGTCTGCAGTCGACTGCAATCTCATCGACAACGTCTGGCGCCGCAGCTGGAGTCGGAGTCGGTTCTTCTTCTACAGCCTTCGACGACTCTGATAAGGAGAACAAGGAGACGCTGGTGACCACATCGACAACAACAACAGCAACAACAACAGCAGCAGCAACAGCCATCGCAACCAGTGTTGCTGTTGGGAGTGGCAGCAGCAACTACGACAGCAGCAGCGCCTGTTCCTCGTCCAATTCGAACGGGGTACAAACAGAGACCTCGGCAACCTCGAGAGTAACCCAAATCGTTGTCGTCGACAACATGGACAACAGCAACAGCAATCACAGCAACAACAACAACAACAACAACAGCAACTGCAGCACAAGACACATCATTAGCAACAATTGCTACAATGGCGACAACAACATCAACAGCAACAGTCAGCAGCATCAACTGAATGCCAGCAACAACAACAACAGCAGTAGCAGCAGCAATAACAACAACAATAACAATAATCACAAACATCAGCAACAGTCGCGCTTTGACTCTAAACAGCAACAGCAACAGCTGAAAATGGTCGCAAATCTGGAGAACCCTGATGAGGCAATTGTTGCTGACAATGCAAATGGAAATGGAATTGGAATTGGAAATGCAGCACAGGTGAGTTGGAAAAATCAAGGGCTTTTAGTCCTGTCGAGTTTACAGGTTTTCAGGTTTATGAGTGAGGAGCCTCCAAAGCGCATTAATTATAATGATATCGACCATTGGATATAGGAAAAGCGACATTTAATTGCTCAAAATAGAAATTGGCCAGAGTCACTTGAATTTGTAGTTTTCAATATATTTTTAATATTACTAAAGATGAGATTGGAAATTGATATTTGATATTTTTAGTTGAAATTGAAAGGTCTATTGATGCTTATCTTTAAGATCTTGAACTAAATGTCAGATATAGCATGACATCATTAAAATATTGAGAGAACTATCAGCTCAATGCTTTTGCTATTATTATTTTTTGTTTTTTAATAGTCTAACAGATATATCAGCTTAGGAGCAGCGGCACTTCGAAAGAGAGCTGAGAACTCTAGTGGTGCTAGTGGTGTCCTACCAAAAAAACACTCTAATAGACCACGAAACCAAAAATTGGCAAAAGTACAAATCACCAGACATGCAACAAGCGACCGCTGCACGTTGGGCACTCGGACAGGTTCCCACAGTCTTGAAGACTTGAGACTTGAGATTTGAGTCTCAAGTCTCGTGTGTCTTGCAAGTCGTCTCTTGTTGCATTTCGATTTCGATTCGATCGCTGAATCGCCTGCCAAGTCTGCCAAGTCTCAGTGACTTGTGTCAATAATGTTGGTTTCGTTGCTGCTGCAACTTTGTTTGCCATTAGCCCAACCAGAAGTGTGTGTGGGGGGGGGGGGGGGGGGGGGGGGGGGCAAGTGGCAGGGTTAACCGAGGGAGGGGCGGGAGCAGCGCCTTTTCAATAAATGGCAGCCGCCTCTTTATTTCTTGAGCTGCTGTTGCAGTTGCTGTTGCAGTTGCTGTTGCAGTTGCTTTTGGTGTTGTCGTTGTTGTTGCTGTTGGTGCTTTTGTTTAGCTGCCTCTCCACCTGATGATTAAGCAGTTGGGTTAATGAAAGCGAATCATGCACCGACTTGACTCGAAAACGACTCCCGTCCCGGCAGCAGCTGCCATTCAAAAAATTGCTAACCAACTACCCACTGGACTCCTGAGTCTGCCTGGCTGTGGCTGTGCCTGTGCCTGACTCTGCCTGACTGACTGACATACAGATAGACGGACAGATAGACAGACAGACGGAGCTGGCGATAGTCCAGGAAAAACTGTCGCTGCCTGGAAATTGAGCACCGCACGTCAAAAATGGGAAAGTACGAAATTAACTAAAAAACGTGTGATTTATTTCTTCATTGCGCGCAGCAAACAAAACCAAAACCAAAAACAAAAACATTTTGTACAATTGAAAGGGACGACTGAGACTGCAACTGAGACAGCAACAGCGACAGAGGCAACGAGGACACGTTCGACTTGGCCAAGATTTATGGGGGGATTGCTTTTAGCCCGGCATTATAATAAAGACATGCAGGAAATACTCTGCTCTGCTCAGCTCCCAGCTGATTGATTATGAGTTTTGGCATTCGCTTTTCTTTTCTTTTCTTTTCGATTTATAATTTTAATTAAACCAACTTTTCTTATCCTCCACTTTCCAACAGCTGCTGTCAATGTGCAACAACAACAACAATAACAACAACAACAACAACAGCAGTCGCTTCTACAGTCGCGCTGATATCTGCAACATCAGCGTCTGGCCCAGCGAGATGAGCAACTGCAGCAATGGAAATCCAATTGGACATCCGCCACACAATGGAAATCGTTTGCCGCCACGTTCCCCGGCCAAATCTGCCAAGTCGCACAAATCGCAGGCGAGCAGCAGCAATGCAACAATGTCGCCAGCTAAGGTAAGTCTGTCCCTCTCTCTATCTCGGCCTCTCTTCATCTCTCTCTCTATCCGTCTCTCTCACTCTGCGCCAAGGAAGCGGAAACATTTCCTGCGCTTGAGCTGGAATCAATTTTCTCCTGCTGCTCTACTTTCTCTTAATCGTTGTTAAGCTGACAAAATGCATTTTGATTTATATGAGAGTTGGCAACGCTGAGCAAAGGGAAGCTTTGTTAAGCTTAGCTTAAATCAATTCAAACAAATGGCAAGATTATTAATTAATAATATTTTTCGTTTCCATCCACTGATTTGAATCTTTGTCAAGAAGCCATTGAGGTTTACGAGTATATTATATTTCGCCAATTCTTTTAGATGGTGTTCCAAGTTTCTAACTCTCATTCAAACTATTGAATTAGGCAAGCCAAGTGCCTGGTTACGTTTCTCTCAGTGCACTGCCCACTACTGCAACATCATTTTCCCTTTCAACAGTGCAAAAATAAACAACAAAAAATGCATAACATTCGCAATTTGTCAGTTTTGGGGCAGGTGCAGGGGCAGAGGCAGAGGCAGAGGCAGAGACGTTCCGTTGTGGACACATTGCGTGTCGCACGTTCACACAACCGTGACCATGAGAGGCAGAGTACGCAAGTGGAGCTGCTGCTGTAAGTCGAGCCTGCTGCCTGGGCACACAGATCTCTGTTATGTCGTATTATAACGGTTTGGAGACGCCTCCGCGGCTCCTCTTTGTTGTCGGCTCGAAACTCTCAGGGTTTCAGTTTCGCTTGAAATGCACACGAGTTGGCTTCGTTTTTGCTTTTGGATCGATCGATCGTTCGATGAAGCATCGATTGAATTCAGCTTTACTTTGCTGGTGGTCCACTCGACGAGGCGCTGCTCGGTGGTGCTGCTGCTGGTGCGTGTGCAGTGCGTGTTTTACGTGAATTTGCCTCAAATTTCTCTAAGCTCTTTTTGTGGATTTTTCGTGTCAATTTGCTCGTAAACAACATGTACCCAAACATGTCCACTGACAAGTTGCCGCATCTAATGGCTTGTAAGCCATAATCTTTGGCAATTTAAGCCAGTTTACTACAGTTTTTTTGTGAAAATCAGCGGGTGCGAATCGACTAGCAGAAGGCAAGTGTTGAAAATTAAATCATGATACTAATTTGAGCTGACGCAAGTAAGGCCATATTTTGTTGTATTAAACGATTCAAGTTATTCTAGTCAATAACAATAAAAAGGCAGTCTTCCGAAAGCACTCTTCTTTCTTGGTATATGAATATAAAAAGACTTATTCAAGTTAATGTAGAATATTTTGTAGATTAACTGGCAACAATTGAGACAAATCAATGTCAGCAAGTTATAGAAGCAATGAACATTCCATCTTTCCCACTAAATTGGGTGAAAAATTCTTTCTATTTCTACTAGAAACGAGTGCCTAAAAAACAGCAACGCAAACCAAGTGACTACGGCAACATTTGAAAGCTGTATTAATTGAGTATCTTAAGACCAAAAGCTCGTCTAGAGATTTCTTTATACCCCAAAGTATAACTTATATTTTATTCACAACTGAAAAGCATGTTTAACTTGGAAAAGTTGTACCTGATCAAAAGCGTTTATTTCTTACCAAATGTCTCTTTTTCTATCTGCTTCTTACGCCTCTCTCTAAGCAATTCTCAAAATGATGATTCAGTGATGGCACAATTACTTGAAAATTGTGCATTTAACACTGTTATTCAAGCATTTGTTAAACTCGCCGGCTGAGTGGACATCATCAGTGTCTGGTTTTGTTATCCAACTCTCACTTTTAATATTAACCAGACGAGCGTCGCTAACCTTAGCAATATGCTGCATGTTGCATGTTGCATGTTGCTGTGTGCATGTGTTGTGTGCGTTGCTCATGTGTGTTTTGTGTTTGCGTTTGGGTTTGTGTTTGTGTTTGTGCTGTGCGTCATTTGCATTTGTTGCTGACAACTCGATTTCAGCCGCAGCAGCAGCACTACTTCCACCACTTCCACTTCCCCCTCCAGCTTGCCACTGCCTTGCGCAATCTGTGCACGCAGTTTTCACTGCTGTCCTGTCCTGCTGTCATCCACCCGAGGGCAACTTCAAGCCCCAAGCTCCAGACACCGACGTATCTCCAATCTGAGCAGTATCCGCTGCAAATGCGTACATTGATTTATTGAGAGTGAAATTTGCGACGCATTGATTAATATTGACAAATTTCGCATTTGCAAACTAAAAAAAAAAAAACTTTTTTTTTTTCCTTGATTTTGTTTTTTTTTTTTTAATTTATGCCAGACGAATCGTATAGTATCGATTGAAAAGCCCCCGAGATAGGCCAGACCCAAAGACTAAACAGAAATCTAATGACGTTCGAGTCAAATCAAATCGATAGCCAAGAAATTGAATTGAACTATAAAAGTTGTCTTATCTTGTCCTATTTCATCTTATCTAATCGCATGGGCAACTTCAACTTCAAATAAATAAAACGAGCGCTAAGCTGACTTGTTAACAAAATGAATAAAATAATATATTGAAATATATATTGCAAATTTTCCGTAAGTAAACAAAGCGATGACGATCCGATCACAGCGTGATCAATGATCGATGACAAACACACAGCACACCCTGCAAAAAATTTCGATTGGCATTTTATGTTTGTGTTTTTTGCCGGCTTTTTATCTTATCGTTTTGCCACAGTTAAACGCGTTTCGCTGTCGGTTTGATTTAAATTCGCAATGGCAAACTTTCAGTACGTATTGCAAAGTCGACAGCAGCGGTCGAGGCGCAGTTACACTTGAAAAAAGATACAGTTACAGTTAGGCAAACAAAGATACTGCAAAGATACAAAGATACAGATACATATGCAAATCCATTAATACAAAACAAACGCGCAACAATAGAAAGCCACAGTAGCATTTTAGCTATTGTTATTGTTATTGTTAGTAGTTTTTATTGTTGATATTGTTTGAGTTTTTCGCGTAATTTGCATTTAGCTTAAAAAGTGTAATTAAGCGAGCAGCGCTTGTCAAACTGTGGCGATTCAATTCGCGATTTGCGTGCGTGCCGCACTGCAATTAAATTTGTGCAAAGGCAACAAAAAAAAAAAAAACAGAAAGAAAGAAAAAAAATAAAACAAGACTCAGATAAACACAGAAAAACGGCGATTGTCAAGGCCCAAAAACAGTTGCAAGCCAAAGCAGCTGTCCACAAGCACTTCAACAGTTTGTCAGCCACTGTGTGGCATTTAACTGCCATTCAGCGATGAGCGCGTGAGGCAGATATAACAACAAAAATAATATAAACTGTGATAGACCTCATGAAAATAAGCTAAAAGTGAATATATTTGTGATATTTGCATAATTTTTTGGTAAGTTGAGAATCTTAAAAATCGAATTGTAATTTAATTTGATAGCCAGAGTCATTAGACTAAAGTTAGTCACAACTATCGCTTGCATATATCGTGAATCGTTTATCGCATATATTGCAACCGGCTTGCAGCGCTAGTGTTTCCAGTTTTACTTAATTGGCTAATGGCCAAACAAGAAAGCCAAACTCATATAATTGCCTTTAATTATCGCAAACGCCCAATCGCAAAAGGATTTGTTGTTGCTTTTTCTACGGTTGCCATTTGCAAACTTCGTTTACAACAACAACAACAACGCACATTGGAAATTGTTTCCGTTGAGTGTTGAGTGTGCTGCACATCACTGTTTGGCCACAGGAAACTGTTAATTTAATTAAGCCAAAAGATTAGCAATAAAAAGTGAATCGTGTTGAGCACCACGCAGACGGCACAGACCAGCACCAGCCACATGCAGCAAGAGCAAGAGAGAGACTAGAGAGACTCACTAACTAACTTTCTGCACAAATGTGTTAATGATGTTGACATGTGCAATCCAAGTTTTATATTTATAAATGCTGCTGAATTTGGACCTGTTGAATACACTAAACACAAAGAAACAGCAGCTGTCTTGGCTTGGCTTGGCTTTGCCTTGGCTGATTGACTCATCTTGTGTGCGACGCTCGAAAGAGCCAAAATGGCTAATCATATGCCTCGCTTGGATTGCTCAATTGTGCAACACAATTTGCAATTAACCATTTATTTTTAATGCTTTTTGTCGAAAAGGTTAACGCCACGTTTTCGTTTGCTTCGTTCATTTTGGAGTGGCAAATGTTTTGTAACTTACAGAAAAAATAAAAATACAAAACCAAAAAAACAAAAAAAAACAAAAACAAATTCAATTCAATCATTATCAACGCTTCGCTGATTTTTTCTTTATTTTCGTATCTAGTTTGTTAGTTCTAATTCGCTGAACAATCATGTTGAGTATGTCAAATTAACATTTGGGATTTCTGAAAAATAGTTGCAAAATGAGACGAGGAAATACATTTATAAAAATCTGCATTATTTTTGTTAACCTTTGTAAGCAGTTCTTTTGCTTAAATATAAAAAGAAAATTGTATTCAACATTTAAAGAGATATTTAAATGCAAGAAAAGTCTGTAAACTATAAAAGAAAATTACGTTTTAAAATTTGGCCAACCTTTGAACAAAGGAAATCCTCCTGCGACCCACTTGATTGACGGCCCACAGAACGAAAGATAAGAAAGTGAATAAGTGAATAGAAATGAATTGTAAATAGAACTAAAGATAAGTGAAGTTGAGTGTGAATGTGAGTGTTTGCAAACCTTGAAAGTGAGCAATCAATGAGTGCATAACACAGACTCTGACTGCTGTTCAGCTGCGAATGAATGGGAATAGTCGAAACAAAGAGCGATAAGCGGAGCACCCACACCAATTCGTGGAACTCTAAACTGATATGAGAGAGAGAAAGAGAGAGAGACACAGAGAGAGAGAGAGAGAGAGAGAGAGAGAGAGAGAGAGAGCGAGAGAGAGAGAGAGAGCGAGAAAGAGAGAAAGAGAGAGAGACACAGAGAGAGAGAGACACAGAGAGAGAGAGAGAGAGAGAGACACAGAGAGAGAGAGAGAGACAGAGAGAGAGAGACACAGAGAGAGAGAGAGAGAGAGAGAGAGAGAGAGAGAGAGAGAGACACAGAGAGAGAGAGAGAGAGAGAGAGAGAGAGAGAGAGAGAGAGAGAGAGACAGAGAGAGAGACACGAGAGAGAGAGAGAGAGAGAGAGAGAGAGAGAAAGATATGCAAGTTGTAGATGAATTTCCGCCAACACAACTCACTCAATTGTTTCTCGCATGAGTCACTCGAAGAAGTAGAAGCAGAAGTGGAAGTGGAAGTGGGAGAAGTGTGACCCATGGAATAATTCAATTTGGCATGCTCATTTATTCTCACTCTGTTTGTCATTGGGTGCGCAGGGCAAGGTCTCGCATGATTCAATCAAGCAGCTTGTGCTCGAAGCTGAGCATTTGGTGCGCGACGCTCAGGAGGCCGCATTGAAGACGCCAACGAAGCAGAATCATTCCATCATCAAGATATCGTCGACGGTCAAGAAGCGCGAACCCAACACCATGCCCAGTCCCATCAAGCAGCGTGTCGAGGTATGCCCAACAACAATCGCAACAACTCCATGCCAAACAATAATTTACAATTACTCTCTTTATTGCAGGAGTGGTTGGAGCATCAGCCAACACGACTGGTGTTCACAGGCGCCAGTCTCGAGTTGCCATCCGTCAAGCCCGATGATTGTGAGGCCTCCGGCGAGGCATCCGAAACGGATTCGATGCCGCAGCCGGGCGTCGTTTGCGGTGGCTCCGAGTCATCGGAGGGGTTCACCGACTCGATTGCGACCTGTATGCAGACGAGCACCAATTCGTATGGGAATTCAACGGAACGCATTGGCGGCTCGGCCGAACCCATTGGACAGCATCCGACCACACCGCTGGGCTACGGCAGCAGCAATCAGAGCTTGAATCTGAAGATTGTGAAACGTCAGCAGACGCGTCGCAAATCGGAGCGTCCCTGGAGCGTCTCCTGTCTGTCGCAGTTGACCACAGATGCTGCCCATCAGATGACCACAACCATTGCAGATGCTGGTCAAAGTTCGCCGCCTGGTTTGGCCAGCCACTCGATCAGTGAGAGTGCCCTCGATTCCCTCTCGCCCGGACCGAGGGCACGTGCTGCCTCCTCCTCTGGCACGGGCAGCAATACGGCACGCAAGGCAGACAGCAAGGGATCGTTGCGCAGGCGGCGAGCGCGCAAGAAGCGCATATCTGCCACCTCGGGGGGCAAGAAGTCCGATTCGGGTTCGGAGGCGCCTGGTGATCTCACCCAGACGCTGATGAAGTCCTGCGAATCGATGTCCTCGCAGCAGCTGCAGGACTTTACCAAGGCACTGCTCAGCATACAGAAGGGCGGCGCAACGCCCAAAAAGGATGAAACCAGCACCAACAATCCAACGGAGGGCGGAGAATCGGAGTCACAGCTAATGGTGCCCAAGTTCCGAGTGGGCTCCTTCACCACCGCCGCCTTGATGGCCAGTGATATACGCCTGGGCGCCTTGGCAGCTCTGTCCAACTACGGGCACGAGGATGTGCAGCAAGCAGGTAAGCAGCGAGTTAGTGGCTCCCACTGACTGGTGCAGTCAGTCCTATCAGGCTTATCTTGACTGCAGAGTGGCCAAACGTTGTTGAAGCGATGTGAAAGACTACTTTCCAAATAATAATGATATCATCAGCAGTCGCCTAATCTTCGCTTTGTTTTGTCCATTTATCGATTAATCATCGTTGTTGTTTTGTAGCAGTCGCAGTCGTCACTCGTTTCAATGTCGTTATGTGCCCAAAAGCACCGCACCACAGAAACACTAACTAATCTGTATGTGTATCACTTTTCTCTGTCTGTGTATAAAATGTTTCTTCTCACAAGCACACAAGCCCCCCCAACAAGTACCCAGGCGAAAAGGTACCACAAAATGCACCCCATTCAAATTGCCCCCTAAAAATTGAAATAGATTTATTTATTTGATTTGAAATTTGTGTACAATTCTATTTTTGGCACAGAGCTAAGCACTGAGGATCATCACAGCAGCATCTCGGAGTCTGCTTGGGACAACTATCAAGAGAAATACAATTCGGAGAACTATTCGGAGGGCTTCGATTCGGATGCAGCGCGTCGTCTCTTGGAATTTGGCGATGACTATCGGTGAGTAGACATGTCCGACCTTCGCGTAATTTATTTATAGCAATAAAATTATAAATATATATAAACATCTTTTGTCTGATTTGTGCAGCAATTTCATCGATTCGCAGTCCGATTGCTGCAGTTCTCTGTCGGCGGCCAACAATTTGGATTCGTTGTCGCCACCGCGCATGGATTCGCTGCAGCAGCACGAGCAGAAGGCACTGCACATCACCCAGGAGACGATCAGCAGCAGCGTGGATCACGGTCGTCGCCAGCGCGCCTTGGAGCTGCAGTACGAGCGACGTCGCAAGACGATGGAGGTGCGACGCAAATCCCTACAGGGTAAGCACCATCAACAGGGTATTCCCTTGACACAACACATCTAACTCACTAATCATCATCCCCGCTCAGATATGGCTGAGGCCATTGGCACACAGAAGGAACTGCAGCAGGAGCAGCAGGTGACCGCTTTAAATCTAAATCTATCCTCATCGGCCACAGCGCTAATGACGCCCAAGAATCCAACGGGTGCCCAACAATTGCCCATGCGAAATGATTCTGTGGGACGCAAGCTGGAATTCGGCGCCGGGATGAGCCACTCGGCGCAGTCGCTGCTGCGTCGCACCTCGGAGAGCGACACTTCGACGCGTCGTCGTCGCACTGTCACAGCGGATGAGCGAAGACGCTCCTCGCGCAATCTGGAAAAGTGCATCAAACTGATACCGGCCACCTCCTCGTCGAGCGGCGACGACTCCGAGGATGGGGAGCAGGAGATGCGCTCACTCCTCCAGCAGAGTCGCGATCGTCTCGAGGATACGCGTGCCTTGAAGATACGCTGTCATCTGCTCAGACCGGAGGACTATGTAAGTGCAAACAGAAAACAGATATATTTCCCTTGCAGTTTGGTGTCCAGTTTGGAGTCATGGACTCCTGCTGAGTTTCGTCTGAAGATTCATTTTAGCCAGCAGTAGAGCAGAGTTTACAGTTTACAGTTCTACACGAATCTTGAGCTAACCTTTCAATTGGTAACTTTGATTCTAGAAGTCAAATCATTATTCAAAAAGACCTGGTTTTTCAAAATTGAAACATTCTTGGTAACTTTTAAGGCAGTGGAAAGTTTCGAGTAGTTCTTTTAACCATTTCTTAAGTGTATAATTTTAAAATGAAAATCGAAAGAAAACCCTAATTTTCTGATAAAGTTATGTAAACCGTTTTGAGACCACTCCCAAAGCGAATTATTTTTAACATGAAAAGATAGTCCAAATCATATTTCCTACTTGAAATGTAGTTTTATTCAAGAGTTCAAACCATGAATTTCCAGTTTCGTAGACTTTTTCAAAAGTTATGGCATTAAAAAGTTTCGACTTGAAGCCAACAGAATGAATTCAAGTTCAACTCAAACACACCCAGCACTAGCAGTAGTTGTAACTAACCCCTAAAAATAAACTAGTCCACGCATCTAATCGATTTTCTTTCTCTTTTTTTCGTTTGGCACACAGAACGAGATAATTAATACTTGCCGTGACAATATCCGCTGCCTGGAGGCGGTGCTGAAGGGTCCGCCTGGCACGGTGCTCTCGAGCCACTGCGCCGGCCAGACAAAAGGTGAGTCCTTGCCAGCAGCTACTTGTCGTCGCCTGATGGTGCGCAGGGCCAGCACGGTAGCCGCAACCACAACCGCTTTGTTAAGTGCTGCAACCGCATCCGCATCTGCTGCCGCTGATCAGCCAGCTGCAGCGCTGCAGCCGATCCTCGAGTGCAAGTGTGCGCCGATAACGCGATTTATCGGACGCATCATCGAATTTGTGTTGGATGTGGGCAATCTGCTGGAGCATTTTGCGCTCTATAGATTCCTGGCGGGCACGTTGCGGTCGCTTTATGCGCTCGTCAATCGGCCCATGGGGCGGCTGGAGCGTTTATTTGCCGGCTTTCGAGGGTTGCTCTGAAAGCAACAGAAACAAAAAACAAAAACAGAGTCTGTCAGTCAGTTGCCCTCAAACTGTACAAACTACACCGTTGCCTTTGGCAGCTTTTGAAGCTGCTCGTGTGAACAAATTTTGTATTATTTTTCTTTTTATTATGATTTTTTTATTATGTATAATTAATTTTTGGAAAAATTTTGTTTTTGCATTTGACAAAACGCATTTTGCAACGAATTTACTTACATACTTTTTTTGCATTTGTTTATAATTATTTTAAAAGTGAAAATATTATTTATTTTGCGCATTTATTTCATATTTTTGGCAAATAAAAATTACCGTTTTTTATATCAAGAATACACCAAAAGAAAAACTTTGTTCTAGTTATTGATTTATTTTCCCTTTTGTATCATGTACAAATAATATTAATTGGTGTTATTGTTGTCGTTTAGCTACCCGTAATACGTAATTTGTTAATATTTAGATAATATTTATGCTTGTGTTTTTGTCAAATGTTTAACCAAAGTTAATTTCGAAATTTTCATTAGCTTTATATTTAGTTTGACTTCATTTCATTTCGTATTTTTCATCTTGACTAATCTACTTAAACTGTTGCAATTTTTCTTTAAAAAAAAGACGGTAAATGGGTGACTTTAACTTAAATCATTTAAATTGTTGATAGAATATTTATAAGCTAATTTTCACTATTTTCCCAAATGAAGCATGACAACTTACAGTTGTGCGGCCACTGTGCGCTTGCTAAAGTTGTAGTTGCACTGTGTCGTAGCTTTTGTGTGTGCGCCTCAAACTATAGTACTCGAAAATATGTAAAAGAAAATGAAAACATATATTTTTAATATACTTCGAATTTTTGTTTATGTTTGCGCATTAGCCAAAAAATTAGCTTTGACCCCTTCAAGAGCAAATTCTCTTTTGGCAGCTGACGTAATATTTTTTATAAAAGCGGAAATATTAAGAAAATGATGATGGGTGGAAATTTATTAGAATATCAACAGAATAGACAATAAAACTGTCTCCAAGGAATTTATTGTCTTCGACACACGCCGCAGGGGCAAAGTAGTAGCCGAAAATAGCTGTAGGTGGCGCACTTCAAGCTGTGCTTTGTGGCTGTCAAACTGTGGCTTAGAGGCTGTCTGTGTATCTGCGTTTGTTTTGTCTTTGTCATTAGCTGTTATTGCTGCTGTTGTTATCGCTGTCATTCATCTGCTTTTGAAAATGACGTCGTCTCTGCAGACGACGCCTGCGCCGTTCCTATTGTTGTTTCAGCAGCTCTTAGTCGGCAGCCGAAACTGGTGAGCAAACTGAAATACACACATACACTCATACACCCCTCACTCACACACACACACACACACAGTCTCTGCGTGTGAAGCCAAGTTCAAAAGTTAAAGTTTGCTGCCTCTTTCTCTCTCTCTCCCTCTCTCGTTATACGAGTTGTGCTCTTCACCTGAAAGCTGCTGCGCCAAAAACAATTAAAGTGGCCGTCGTCGTCGCTAGCGTTGACGTTGACGTCGACGTCTCTCAGTTCATTTTCAGCGTGCGTTCCGAGTGGTTCTGTGTTTCCATCGTCGTCGTCGTCGTTGTCGTCGCGATTTTTAACTGTTTTTTCCAATGTGCTTCCGCGCGTGTTAGAACTCAAAACTATTCCCCTATAAATCTCCATTCAGCATTAAATTCCTCGTAAAACTGTGATAGCAACAAGAGACAGTAAAAATCTCCACTGAGCTTAATTATTCTAGACATTTTTCCATTCCCATTCATAAAAGTCGCGTGTTTCATTATTGTGTATAAGAGTGAGTGTATAAGAGTAAATACTCAAGGCAATTGTGTTTTCTTCGAGTGTTGTGTTATTTACTGTCGAGTTTCCCAACTATTTCGTGGCCAGTGCCATTGCGCAGCAGCGTGTAAACAAATCAAAGAAAAAGAAACTTACTTCATAACAACCAATAACCAGAAACCCAAAACACAAAGTAAACACACATTTAAATGATTAAATACGCAAATTGATGTGCCATATTGAGATTTAAAGTGGCGCCGCCTGGCGACCAGCTGGCTAAGTGGGTCAAAGCGTGCCGCTCCAAGGGTTGTCAGGAGTGAGTAGAGCTAATAAGTGTGAGTGCTAGAAAGAGACAGAGAAAGGGAGCAGTCGACAACAATGGGAAAAGTTAGCGTCGCCGTTCAAACGGACATCTCTGGCATGCTCTCATCGACCAGCTCATCGGCCTTCTCTTCGCGCTCTTCATCGGAGCAAGGTAAATACACACACACATGCACACATACAAATAGGAATGACACTGTTACCGTTATGTGCATAGAGATGAGCTTATGCTGGAAGTACAAACACAAAAGGGAAACTGAAACTTATCGCTTTTAATTGGGAAACAGGTGTAACTGATGTAGAAACAGATAAACACACAGAGAGAGAAAGAGAGAGAGCGAGAGAGAGAGAGAGAGATAGAGAGAAGATCGTGCACAAGATAAGAGGCAAACATATAATAGACTAATTGTTTACTTGCTGCGAATGAAAGTGAATGTTCATTTGGTGTGGAAAGCAAAAAAGATGTTGAGTTAACTGCGAGAGCAAATTGCTTACAACCTATGCATTATTTATGAAGCCAACAGAGAGTAAAGTAAAACACTTGATTTAATTAAGAATATTCGCTTGAGAGCATATTTATTCTTTATATTAAAAAAGATAACTCCTAAAAAGTTGCTGCAACATTAATTGGGCAATTTTGTTGTGTTTAGCTTTCTCCATTTGGAAAGATAAATGTATCTGGCATCATATTTTACCATATCGTATATTTTAAGTGCTACTTAAAGCAAAGCACCACAAAGCACAAAGCACTTAAGCACCCTTTTCAAGTAATGCGATCATAAAAACACTTTGTGAGCAAATGGAAAACGATTCCATCAGCCTCATTTGTTATGTAATCGATATCTCTCTCCTCTCTCTCTCTCTCTCTCTCCCTCTCTCTCCCTCTCTCTCTCTCTCTCTCTCCCTCTCTCTCTCTTTCTCTCAATTAAAAGTATCTTAAAAGTGTTTCTCTTTTTCACTCGTAACTTCATTCTTAGCTGGCATGTTGCATCTTTTATTGTAACTGTTTTTTATTGCACAGTGCTTGTGCCACATTTCTTTCACATTCTGCAGACACATTTTGACCGACTTAGTTGGCCAACAACAAACACTTGCCACTTGCAGTAGACGCCAAATTGAGTTGGTTTGCTACTTCTTCTTTTTCAGTATCTGCCGATTCTTCTTCTTCGTTGCATTGTTAATTAGGCATTGCCTGCCTCCGAGCGAACCATAAAATTGTTGTTGCTGTTGTTGTTGTCGTCACAAATTGCATTTAGCAGGGCGTTTGCCTTATGGCCATCATTCTGCCTCTCGCTCTCTCTCTCTCTCTCTTTCGCTCTCTCGTTGATATTCAGCTCGCATTCACGCTTAGCTTGGCAACACTCATTAACGGTATTCCAACTGTGCTTTGCGCTTTTATGGTCGGTCAATTGTTGGCGTTCCGCTTTTGAAGTTTTACGCGACACTCGAAACAGAAATGTGTTGAACCCCAAACAGTAGAAAATAAAAACCAGTAGAAGCAAAAGCCAGAAAACAATAAACAAATAACCGTTGCACGTGGTTCAAACGTGGGTCAATAAAACCCAAGAAAAACCCGACTCGAAAAGCGAGTTATGCTTATATCTAGAAATGGAATTTATGTTTCCAACTGCTAGCCAAAAATTCTGGCGTCATTAAAAGAATTGCTTAATTAAAAGAAACGTATTTTTTTTTCTCTAATATTTCATTTTTTCTATTCTATGTTTTTGCTGGCCTCATTTGTTGTTGACCTTGAATTTTGAGTTCGCTGGAATTGAAATGAAATCATTGAAAAATGAAATCAAACCAAATTCGTTTTTGATAAACGGTTTACAGTTTCAGTTTTGTGGTTTTTTTTAGTATTGCTACGGCTACTGTTACAAAATGTGGAACACACCTTTTCAAACGCCATAAAAGCAATTGCATTTATTATTACATATTTCGTTTCGTTTCCAGGGCGTATCCGATCGAAACAAAAAAGAACAAAAAAAACAAAACATTTACTGCATTCAAGCATAAAGAAAACAGTTTTCAAGTCTGGCCAGGTTAACGACATTAACTCAGCGTTGCCAGGCCTTTTTTACACCTCTATGCAAATTTCATTTTTCATATTTTCACATGCTTATTTCACTTATTGCGCGCTGCTCGCTAATCAGCTTTTTAAAAATAAACAACAGCTTTTTTTGTGGTTTTTTTAGCTATTTTTTTCTCGCTAATTGTGTATAATTGTTGTCAGCGTTAGTTTTGTTGTTGTTTTCATTATTTTTGGCTATTCTCTCTCTTTTTCACATGTTTATTCAAGATTATTCAAGTCGCTTGTTTTGTTTGTGGCACCTTGACTTGTGCAACTGTGGCACCTTTGGCTTTATAAATTCTTTGCTTTGTTATATGCTGGCAACTCTGTTTCTTACCTCATCCGCCTTTTTTTAGTGACGATTTGCTCGATTACAAAACAAATATGTTTTTGTGTTTTCGGCTAGTTTGGTTTGCCTTAAAGGAAAAAGGCCAAGAATGGTGCCCGGTAGCCTGGTAGCAATTGGAACCGCCTCCTCCTTAGTTTAGTTAGTTATTATTTAGTTGTTGACGGCACTCCCCTTTTGTCGCATTCCCATTTTATATTTATGGCTACTTAACACGCAGCCAGCAGTTGCCTTGAGCTGCCTGCCTTATTCGTTGCCAATTTCCCCTTGCCACATGACAACTTGTATTGGCCTAGGCATATTGGTTGTGTGCCTCAAAAGTAATCAAAATTTGGTGCCAAATGGGAATCTTTTATTTTAAAGCTACATTTGTAAATCTTGAAACATAGCTTTACCTTGATAATATTTATAGTTTTCAATAGAACTTATTTAAATAAAAAGATGAAGCTTAAATAAAATGCAGTCCAAGGTTGACTAAACAAATAGCTTTCAACTGTGGACGATAATTATATATATCTATATATATGTATATAGCTGAAACTGAGCAGCTGCAATTAATTTGCAAACTGTCTATTAAATTGGAAAAGCAAATCAGCTAAAAGAGGAGCCAATCAGAGAGAGAGAAAGATATTTGGAAAGTGTGGTTATTGCTCCGTTGGTTCTTTGCCAACTGCAGTTTACTTATATGTATAATTAATATTTACAGATATATAAATATTTATATATGTGCAAAAGTATGATCAGCACCCACAAAACAAATTTGCTGAGAATCCAAATTTTCTTTTCTCTTTGTTTTTTGTTCTTTTTTGTTTTTGTTTTTGTTTTTTTTTGGCATGTTTGCCAAGTTGTGAGATTAACGTCAATACCCTTGGGCCATTGGCATTTTATGGCTACTGTTGCATTTTATTGTGTATCTTTTTGTTGCTTGCATTTGCATTTTTGTACAGATTTTCTTTTTTAGTTTGCTGCATGTCGAAAATGAAAAGAGTTGGAAAGAAAAAGTGGCAAATAAACGCATTTGCAGCCGGAATGTTTTCCACATTAGAATTCAATTTATTTAGCAGTTAATAAACTCGGCGATTAACTGCAATTATTTGACTAATTGTTGATTAAAGTGAAAGTAGGCAATAATAATTTCCATTTACTGCAAATTGCAAACTGCAATCGTCCATTTTGGTGTCGGCGAGATTATTAAACTATGCTGATGATGATGATTGAGCGTTGCACTTGCCACAGTGGCTGCAAGAGTTGCCGCCCCCTTTCGGCCAGGTTTGTTGACTTTATCAGTCAGCGCAGAAGACAGAAACCCAAACCCAAACTCAAACTCAAACCCAAACCCAAAACCCAAACAAACCTGACCACAATTCAAGAGTTGTGCAATCCACGTTTGCAAAAGTGCGTAGATTATGATGACGATGATGACGAAGATGACGAAGATGATCATCATCATTTGCAAACTGGCTGGTTGCTTCAACAAATGAAAGATATAACTTAGCCAGATATCAAAAGGAAGCTTTAGTATGCATCAGCGGATGCGACTGCCCCTGCGCCACGCCTCCACCCCCCGCCCCCTGGCACCTCTTTGGTTTGCTGCTCGATCATTTTGTTGCGCTCGAATTGCTGCTGCGGCTGCCTGTAATAATTTGTTGTTGCAGTTGTTGTGGGTTTGGCACGCTGCTCGCCAAGCCAGGCAAGCAACAAGTTCAGTCAACCAGTTTCGCTTTGACTGCCAACAAGTTCGGAGCTGCTCCTCTGTTTTGTAGTGCAGTGTTGTGCGTATTGCGTATAATTCGTGATCTGCCTGCTAATCGCCAACGTTGACAATTGGAGTCAAGTGCGTCCTCCGGCTTAAGCTGCTCAAGCTTTGGGTGAAAGTAATTGCGTCGACAATTCAATTAACTGCATTCAGTTGTGGCTTAGCCTTGGCTTTGAGCAGTTGCAATTAAGCTTTATCTTGCATAAGCTAACAAAGTTTATACATATTGTATTATATATATTGCCAAACAAGTTCGCCCAAGAAGACGCCTTCAGTTCGGTGTCTCGTGTCAAGTTTACTTTTCTGCTGTGTTCAATTAGCCAGCGCTGTGACTGAACAATACCCTGTTGTGAGTGTTATATATATATCTATATATACGTATATATATATAGAGGTGAACATAAGCTGCACTTTCTTAACTTTTACTTTTACCCCGCAATCCTCAAAAAATATGTAATTTGTGTTCGTTGACAACTAACCACAACAACTAATGATTGCAGTATAATAACGATACTAAATGCAGTATTTAATACACAATTCTTACTTTAACTTAACTCAGTTGATATACGCATTCGAAACTATCTAAACTGTTATGCCTAAAAAGTAGCTAATTGCTAACCCAGACCCTCTTTAAGCCCAGGCAGACTTCTAATGGAGCGTCGCCTGCATGCAGACTGCACACTTGAAGCACATTTTTGTTTCAATTGAAAAACGCTGCTCCCACACACGAAGCACAACGCTTTAACCGTTTCAAATTACACACAGATACACACTAATACACTAAGAAACACACGCATTTATTTTCCCTCCTCGTTGTGCCACTCAAGCGTTTAATGGAAAAGTTTTTGTTTGCATTTATCTCTGCTGCTTTTTGGCATTCGTTGTAAACACATCAAAGTTTCACTCTGCGGCTTGCGAGTTGGCTGTGAAAAGGGAAAGGTATTCATTGCCCAGCCAAAGGGTTGCTTGCTGAAACTGCCCAAAACTGAAGCCGCAGCCGAAGCTGAATCCGATTCTAAATCCACAAAAAGGCAGCCAATTATGAAGTGTTTTGGCTTTCTCCGCTCGCCAATTTGATGCTAATTGCTGTTGTCGTTGTTGTTGCTGCTTGCAGATCTATTGGTCGCTTGGGAGGATCTGCTTAACTGGAGCGAGAATGCAGCGAGTGCTCGCAAGCTGCAGCAGGAGATGAGTGCGCTGAAGCACAGTCTGCGCCGCCTGGGCGATAAATCAACACCCGAACTGCTGCTCGACACGGAGCCGGCCATTCAGGTTGCCGTCGAGGCCTTGAAGGTGAGTTGGCCAATCAAACTATATATATCTATAACTGTAAACTTCCCATCTGTGCAGCAAGAGCAAAGCCAACTGGCCAGCTATCGCACCAACATGCTACGCTTAAATGCCTCGGTGCACAGCTGGCTGACGCGTCAGGAGCGACGCCTGCAACAGGAGCAGGCAAATCAGCAACTATTGCTGCAACAGCAGCAGCAGCAGCAGCAACAACAAGAGTCCGAACAACAACAACAACAAATGAACAACAAAAAGGAGGAGACGGAACAGCAGCCAAATGAGTCGAGTGGAGTTGTGGCCATCACTGTGACCGACAGCAATGGCAACCAGGTGGTGGAAGCCTCCACCGGCACCTGCTGCGACGTGAACAGCCTGCTCAGTGCCGAGCAGGAGTTCCACAAGCATCTCAAGGATGAGGTCAGCGACATGTACAGCGCTTGGGATGAGGCAGATGCCAGGTGAGTTCCCCGCCCCCACAAGTAGGTGCCACTTTTAGATTCCCTGCTAAACTCGTTTCTCGTGCAGAATCAACTCGCAACTGGAGACGCTGACGAATTCATTGATTGCCTGGCGTCAGCTCGAGTGTGGGCTGAGTGAGTTCCAGCTGGCGCTTGGCCAGGATCGTGGCACACTCAAGGGATTGGAGGGCGCTCTCGACAAGGGCCAAGCGACGCCCGTTGAGCTGGCACAGAATGTCAAATTGGTTGCCAAGCTGCTCTCCGAGAAGGTCAACGTTAGCCAGGAGCAGCTGCTCGCTGTGCAACAGCATCTGGATCCCAATCACATCTATCACATTGCCAAATTGACGGCCTCCAATGGTTCTCTATCCGATTCCGGCATCTCTGATGGCGGCGCCACCTCCGATGGTGGTCTATCCGAGCGTGAGCGACGCCTGGGCGTGCTGCGTCGTCTGGCCAAGCAGCTGGAGTTGGCCTTGGCTCCTGGTAGTGCCGCCATGCGCTCCATAGCGGACCGCATGGAGAGCGCCGAGTTGGAACTGAAGCAGCTGCAAAATACATGCCGCGATTTAATTGTGCGCACGGCGGCCTCACATCAACAGAAGCAGCAGCAGCAGCAGCAAAAGGATCAGGCAGAGCAGCAGCATAACAAGGAGGAGGCAAAGGATCAGCAGGGACAGCAGCTGGCCAATGGACATGTGAAGCAGTCAACTCCCAGTCAATCCCAATCGCCCAGCAAACGTCGAAACGGGCGCAAATCTCGTCAACAGCAGGAGAAGCCACAGCAACAACAGCAACAACAATTGTTGCCGGAACAACAGCAACAATTGGTGGTGGAGCATATGCAACGCATTGTTGCCGCTGGTGGCGATGAGCCGCCAGAGGATCCAGCATCTACTGTTGGCACCCTCGACAGCTCCGATGAGGATGAGGATGCGGCCAAGTCAAAGAATCGCGGCTGGGCCTGGAGAATTGCGCGTGCAGCGGTCCCAATGCAGTTGGCTTTATTTACCTTCTTCTGTGCGGCATGCATGATGCAGCCGAATTGCTGTGACAATCTGAACAATCTGTCCATGAGTTTTACGCCCCAGTTGCGCTACATACGCGGACCGCCTCCGATTTGAGCGGCACGACAGCGGCGCGTTTTCCATGCGACTAATATCGTTTGATAAAATTAATGATCGCTGGCGAAACGCGCGCGTTTTTAAGTAGGCAACAAATAATTTACGAGTATCGTTAAGCAATCTAACAGCCAGTTAGATTCCAGCGGGCCGGGCCACAAGCAGCCCGCCTGCAGAATGTCGACCTCCAATGTCAAACCCCAGCAGCGAGGCGACTCCAGCGCGTTTTACGCGCGACATGTGCGCGTTTCGTCGCGCGCTTTGCGTTTTGTGCGCGTTATTTGAAGCAAGTTTTTTTTTCGTCTTTTTTTATGAAACCGGAGGCACTTAAAACAAAAATGGAATATGCAACACAAGGTTATATATACTTAAGATATACTTTAGATTTTGATTTGATTGATGGATTTGTCTTAAGAGATTTAGTTGCGATTCGCGAAAACATTTTTTTAACGAGAAGCGTTTAAAATTAAGTGCAAAAACACACAAGTTTAAGCTCAACTTTAGCAAGTAGAGAGAAATGGGTGAGAAACAAACACAGAAAGTGGCAACAAGCGAAATTGATGCAGCCAAACATAATCAGAATGATCCCACAGAGATCACAGAGGGAAAATGCAAATGACAAATGAAGTGAAATCTTCGCAATGTACTTAGAAGAGAGCTATTGAAAATCGGAGAAAGTCAACCACGCCCCCTCCGTCGCCCCGCCCACATATCGAGCATCGCTTATAAGGCATGACAAACTATATATATATATGTGAAATGTGTGTCTCGTTGCGATTTTTGTACAACTTTTCTGTTTAAAAAACACGACAAGTGCCTGCAAAAGACCCTCAAATGGGCACCCAGCGGAGATGAGAAATGAGAAAGAGAGAAAGAGAAAATGAGGGGCTGCAGAATGCATATCGAGCAAGGCTAAATAGCAAAAAGAGAAGCTAGGCCAGAACTATTTAGAGGCGCCCCAAAGTCCCAAATGCAACGAACTATTCTTTGTCGGCTCTGACAACAAAAACCGGTTGAGAATTAAAGTTTCTATTTTTATACGCAATGCAAATTTACATAGAGAACGAGGCATCGGAAACACTTTTTGTCCACCTAACGCTCTATTTAATCAGTTTTACGTCTATTATATTAATAGGATAAATACGAAATCTACAACAAAAACAAGCAAGCGAAAAAATAAATATCTACACTTAGAGAGGAGCAGCGATCATTTAATGTGCTTAGAATCTTAAGTTGCTGGAAACTGTCTGCGCAACAGCTAAACTATGTTTAGATCGTACTTCTTATTTTGGCAGAAAGCTACTCAATTATAATCCTACTTATAAGTTTCTCGGATACCTTGTGAGTTTTTCGAACTTCAATTGCAGAACACAAAAAACAGAAAAACCACAACAAAAAAAAAACTATATGAAAAACAAAAAAAATAAAAAGTATTCAAGCATAAAACAATATCTGGTTTTTATTTAGCTTGATCATGTTTCAGCGTATCCTTGGAGGTATCTCCATTCGCAGCTGAACCCACAATCCGTGAATGCAGTTCGCTGGAGGAGATTCAAAATCTCCTCCGTTGTCTCTTCAACTGCGTGTCCTAAAAGTATGCCTCACTTTTTAGTTCAGCGCAGCAAAACTATTTCTAAAGAAACTCACCAATTTCAATTGAGTAATGCAGCATTCACTGGCGCTGCTTTTTGGTCAAGTCCTTGCTCTCGACCATTGAATCGGATGACAGATCGGCCACCAGCTGGTGGTAAACACCTTCGGGCACCATGGTGCCAACGATTTTCTTGTTCTCATCGGTCTTCACACGAATCATTTGAATCTTGCGGCCATCCTTCTCCACGATGAGCGCAATGCGATCCCAGATGGGCAACATCAGACCCGACAGCACATGGTAGGTGCGCACACGCAGACCCACCCCGCACTTGGCCCCAAAGGGGCAGCGTCGGTGCCAGTAGATGTGGGAACACATCTGCAGGCACTGATTGTACTGCATCACCCAGAACTGCTTCACTGCCGCCGGCGAGGCCTTCACATACCGTGTGCTGATCGAGCTGAGTGTTTCGGTGCGCACCTGGGGACCCGTATTGGGTCTGTAGATCTTCAAGTTCAGTTTGGCGGCATCGCTGCTCGTTGTAGCTGGCTGCGATTGGACATCCAAGCAGAGGATGGCGCAATTGTTGTTGTTGCGCTCCTGCTTGAACATGTAGAAGCCCTCGTGCTCCTGTCGCTCCTCCTTGTTGAATCTGTGTGGACAACGTATCGAATACGTCTTTGGTAAATATGGATTTAGACTTACTTGGTCAGCGCCTGTTCGAAGGACATGCCACGCACCACCTGCATTGTGTGCAGCTCGGTGGCAGCTATGCCCGTCGCATGCTTCCTGATGAAGCGTATCAGCTTCATGGCCGTCACATTGGCACCATGCGCATCCAAGTCGAGGATGCCCAGGTCAAAGTGACCCGAACGTTTCATCTGCAGGATCAGCGAGTACATCTTGTTGAGGAAGAATTTGAAGAGCGCATTCTGCACCTCGACGCGACAGCCCAAAATGCGATTGAGAAACTTTGGTATATTATAGCTATCCTTCTCGATGACGAAGATCTGCTGACCCTTGTTCACCGTCACACTGAGCATCCCGACGCCGGACAAGGCGACACAGCAATCGAAGCTAAAGTCCCCCTTGTAGGACTCGGGTATGTGCATCTTTTCCAGCGGCTTCTCGCCGGTTATCTGCTGCAGGACATTCTCCAAAGCACAGCGACCGATGTTGTTGTCAATATTGAACTTGGACAGATCCCGAGCGTCGGTGGCACGTCGATCGCCTTGGGTGAGTGCACCCAAGCTCTCCAGACGCTTGGCCACCGTTGCCGCAAAGCGACTCTCGCCACCCAGATCCGAAATGAGGAATACATATTCGGGGGCATTTGCCTGATTCGAGCGATGAGTGCGTCCAAATTGCTGGATGGCTCGATCTGCGCTCCATGGCAGCTCCAGGGTGATGTGGAGTCGCCGTCGCTGTGTCGAGAGTCGTCGATCGCTCTGCAGCGAGATGCCGCTGGATGCCGCCTCCGAGATGATGGCCACATGCTTGGTATCCTCCATGAAGCGCTGCTTCTCCATGTAGTTGACCAGGTCCATGGAGGTTTCCGCCTCGCAACGCTGCTCGTAGCGATACCGATTGTCCTCCGTTTTGATCACCCGGCCCCGACGACCCGTCATCTCGGCGACGACATTGGTGCCCAACTTCGAGATGATCTTGTCCAGTGTATTGGGCGGCATGCGACGACCCAGATGCTCAATCTTGTCCAGCAAACGCTCCCGCACCGTTATGCAACGTTCCACATCGTGCTCGGTGATCTTGGCTGTTTGAGACTGCTGCGCATCGAAGCTGGCCTTGAATTCTTCCTCCTTGTTCTTGGCATTCATGTTGCTGCACAAGTGCTCCAGGATGCGATCCTGCATCGTTATCTTTTCCGCTAAGCGATTAACTCAAGTCAATTAAAAGTGATCTGCTGATGCTGATTGATCTTTTCAAATGGTTTACCCTTGTCTGACTTTCGGGGACGACCGCGACGCTTGCGACCCATCTTGCAGCGTTCGTCATCTTCGTCATCGTTGTTCCAGTGGCTGTAGCTCAGCTCAATATCGCTGTCGCCACCATCCGCATCGGAGTCATCGTCGGAGAGCTCGGAGAGGCGAGCCCGTTTCGAGCTGGTCGACTTGCAGCGTGACTCCGGCTCAAAGGTGCCGGTGTAGAGCAGCTTGTAGAAGGACTCGCGGGTTGGTGCCGGAAAGTACTTCTCCACAAACGATTTGATGATCATCTTCGAGGTGGACACAAAGCCCTTCAGCTCGCCCTGATACAGCTCGAGGTGCTCCAGCGTACGCGACTCTCCCGTCGACTGGAGTCCAATGACAACAGCTTTGCCCTGCTTCGCCGCCTCGCGAACCATTTTGACGACATGCGGCACCTTGGAGGCAATGCACAGATTCTTGAAGAAACGCTGGTGAGCCGACCAGAACTGACAGATGATGATCTTCTGGACACGATTCTCGATGCACATGAGGCGAAAGGCCTTGAGGAACTTCTCGTTGATCTCGGCCCAGAGCTCCGCCGAGTGATTGTAGAGCTTGTGAAAGTCCCGGGACATGGGCACCTCCTCGATGCAGAAGCTGACATCCTTGAAGCTCAGCTGCCTAGCGATGTACGAACCCCTCAGTTTCATGTCCATGGCAACGATCTCCATGGCGCCAATGCCGCGCTTCTCCACCGTGTTGACAAACTTGAAGAACTCCGAGTAGGATGTGCCCGGTCCCCACAGGCCCAGCCGCACCATATACGCCATGTTCTTGGGCTCCGAGGCACCCGTTGCCGAGGCGTAAACCACCCGTGCCATGGGCAGCAGCTGCTGCAGCTCCAGCACGGTGGTGCCCGTCTTTGTGGACTTGCCCGCATTCATTAGACTCAGATTTTTGGCCTTGTGGCACTCGTCGAGCACAATGACGCCATCGTAATCCTTCGAGAACCAGTTGACCAGCTGACGCAGTCGTGTATTGTATTTGGGCATGGCATTTGCCGACTCCCCAATCAGAGCCGTGTACGTGCAAAAGATGACGCCCTTCCGAAAGTGGCCGTTCTCCTCGGAGGTGATCCGACAATACTTGAACTTGCTCATCGAGGCCACTCCGATGTACTTGCTGGCCCCAATATCGGAGAGATCGCGTTCCGCATCGAACTTCAGGTCGTTCGAGACGGATATCCACAGGGCACGCTTTCTGCCCCGCAGATAATTCTCGTAGATGATGGCGGCTATGGTGCGTCCTTTGCCCACTCCTGCGCCGTCGCCCAGCAGGAAGCCGGCTCGTTCGCCGCTCGGCAGGAGCTGCTCGTGCGCCTGGCAGGCATAGGTCACAGCCTCCAGCTGGAGTGCACTGAGACGATCCGATTGCTTGAGCTTATCCGGCAGAACCAGCTCGTAGGTGATGTCCGGCAGTTCCACAGAGGAAAGTGTCGCCGTTTCCACCACAGAGTCGGGATGGCGGGCGCCGCCCTTCAACTTGCTGGGCCAGTAGGTGGAAAAGGTGTCCGCCACGCCAATCTCCTCGAAGTCTACCTCATCCTCCTCGAGCGGAGCCTGCAGCTGCTGCTGCTGTTGTTGCTGCGGCTGCTGCTGCTGCAGTCCGCGTTGGGCCATCTTCGCTCGCACAAAGGATTGATAGAGATTCTTGCCAATATTGCTGTTGCCTTGTGACTTGATGAAGTCGATCAGGGATTTGGGAAACCCTGCCATATTGGGCTGACCTGCTGGGACATTCACATACTTTTTGACAGCTGGACTCTTGAGGCGATCCTGTGGATTCCTTGCCAGCACTCTCGCCTGCGTTTGCAGCTTCAGCTGCGTGGCAGAGCCCAAGCTGGCGGACTCCAGGGGCGGATTAGGCATTGTCAACTTGTTTGGCTGCTGCACGAGTCCGGGCTTGTTGCACTCGCGATTGTA
Source organism: Drosophila basisetae (assembly GCA_035041595.1). Lineage (NCBI taxonomy): Eukaryota > Metazoa > Arthropoda > Insecta > Diptera > Drosophilidae > Drosophila > Drosophila basisetae. The sequence goes on from JAWNLB010000020.1 coordinate 3,978,010, forward strand.
GGGCAAGCGAGGCACTTGTTGCTGTGGCAGTTGAGGCTGAGGATCCGCTTCGGGCTCTGGCTCCACCATGGGCAGTGAGTTGAGCTCCTCCTGCAGTCTGGCATCGATTTGAGCATCATATTCAGCTGCTGGATCGCTGGGCCCATCGGGAACCAATGGAAACATATCCAGGATCTCCTGAAATTTGAGATCCAAGCTGTCATCCGTTGGGATTTCGACATTGTTGCCAGTTGTCAGCGAATCCAGCATATTCTGCAGCCTGAGATCCAAACTGTCATTATCTACATTGTTATCAGTTCTTGTCGTTGTTGAAGTTCTTGCAACTGCTGCACGCTCGGCCTGATCTGAGGAATTCAGCTGCAAATTGGAGCTGACTTCCAGCTGGGTTTGGCCAAGTTCCGCCGACTATAGAAAGGGAAAATAAAAATCATTAATGAACTATATGTCAAAATATACATTTATATTCCCCAAATAACCTCAGCTGCATTTTTCATCAGCTTGGCATCCATATTTTCTGGTTCTATTTGCTTCGGCATCAAATAAAAATTGGTTCACTTTTCTTTATTAGAAATTCCTTTCTTTCTAAACTGATCACAATGAATAACTTTTAGTTACTAAAAGTTTGGACGTTGTTTTGCTTTGCCTTATATAGCTTTCAAATTTGACAGAGTGTTGAGTAACTTTCACAACAAATAAAGTGTTGAGTAAGGCAAAAGTATCGATATGGGTAAAGCAGTGATTAAAAATGGTTGGACTAATAATAAAGTAAAAAATATGTAATAATTCAGAGGTTGACGAATTTGTCTCTTTGATTTTAAGAAAATATCAGAGCAACTCTTGATTGAAATGTCGTTTTTACTAAATTAATATATATTTGCAGTTGTCAATTGAAGCGTTCGATTCTCGACATAGCTTTTGGCTCCATTTGCAAACAAATAATGTGAATTTGATGTGCATTGCTATGCAGATGCTATGCTGCAGTTGTGCAAATATCCCTGCTCCCCAACATGACCGATAACAAAAGCCATGAGAAGCTCAAGGAGTGGCATAAGGCGGCATGCACTCGACGCGAGGCTGATGCGAGACGTGCCGGGATCGGAGCTTATAGCGTCGATTTTACGGAGAACACCACAAGGAATTCGAAGCGACCCAATAGAAAGAAGCGAAAGGGTACCTTGATCGATTACAGAGAGTCGCAGTTGGACGCCGAGGAGGAGCAAAAGGACTTGCGCAACAGCATGAGGGCCACCAGGATAGGCAATCACGAAGAGGGCATCGATCTCTGCTATCACAAGCCGATTGTCGTTCGCTTCAAATCCAAATCTGATGTAGCCTAGGCTATTTCGTGTTATTTTATAAAGCATATTTAAAAGTTGCAAGGCTCATTTTATTTATTGTAAGGATATTTTTTGAATATATCAAAGAATTCATATCAGAAAAGTACGTATAAACTTTGATAAGCAAATAAATAAGTTGTGCTGTAGACCAATGAACTCCTCTACGATATAACCTGAACTCTTCTACTATCATTTATTTGTTTCTGATCCGATCCTGATTAAATATGCCAACTTACTTTATTGCAATCGGAAATCTACCAAATCGACTCGGCAGTTACTGCTAGCTACAGGGTGTATGCTCGTCGATCAATTTCATACATAAACATAGAATTTATTTGCCAGTGAAATCAACTCGAACCTCGCTTTTGCTTTCGAAACCAAACATCTGTTTTCAGTCATATAAAAATAGTACAAAACATGTAATTTTATTTATTTATATTCATTTTGAGTCTGTCCAAAGTTGTTGGCCATCTAAAGCAAGGTCTGCTCACAATGCCGAAGAAGAACGCTGAGCGGAGAACAGCTTCTGCACCAGGCGGAGGCAACAGGAAAGAAGAGACCAGCTCGGCCAAGGACAGCAGATCAGCCACTGCTACGCCCAGTAACTCAGTTGAATCGCAGCATTTTAAGGAGGTTATCAATTTTGCGAGGCCCAATAGGACTAGCACTGCAACCCACGTCTCAGCGGGTGAAGGCGCCGAGATCGCTTTTTATGAGCCAATTAAAATTGCCATTGAAAAGAGAAAATCAACATGATGCCGATTGCAGTTGCAACTGCCCAATTTTCTACTGGCAATAAATAAATACAATTAAATTGGACAGCACTCCAAATATTACTTTCTCTCTCTCTCTCTCTCGCTCTCTCTCTCCCTCTCTTTCTTTGACAACCTCTGCAGATAATCCAATAATTGGTAATACGCATTATTCACACCCAGCAGAATTCTGTGTGTGTTTTATCATAGTTCATAAATAATCTATGAACCACTACAGAAAAAAACACACACAACCCTTGGCAATGAAAAAAAGGGCAAATTTTATGCGGTTTCTTCGATTTTTACTTATTTTGTCTTCCTCAATTTAGCAAGGGTTGTTGGGTTTTGTATCCTAGCTAGTTGAGAAGGTGCCTTGGCGTGACAATTGCAGTTCTGTTTGTTTATTATTTGGTCCTGCTGCTTATCGAGTCCTGGCAATCTGCAAATCGTATTTATAACTTGAACGTCTGCTGACGATGATGGATTTGTGCGAAATGAAACGCGTTCGAAAAGCGAAAAAGCACCCACAACTCAGTGGAAACACCTTGTCTCTCTGTGTATGTGCATGTGTGTGTGTGTGTGTGTGTGTGTTTGTGGGTGTGCGTGTGTGAGTTTGCTGCTCCAACTTTGCTGCTATATATAAGCAATTCGCTCGAACCAATCAAAATGGGTGTTTGTATATAACACAAGTTTCCCCTTTGGGAGTAACTATATACGTTGTACTCGCTCTAACACTTTGCCGTGGCCCATTGAACTCAGCTGCTTGCACTGCTCTAACGCTGTGTGTTATGTGTTGCTATTTCTGTCTGCTGGGAAGATGTAGCATGGACACAAACCACTGTTAAGTGTATGTTAAGAAGATTTGCAAGATAAGCATTTGAAATATGCACAAAATAATTTAAGTTTTTTTAGCAGCACTTTGATTTTTATGTTTTGGTCAATGACACTCCCAATTAAGTGTGTTATCACGTATTCTGGCAGTGCTTAATTGCGTAGGTTCGCTTCGAATTTAAAACACAAACAAACATTATTTTAAATTTGCTGTAATCAGTAAGTCAAGGCAATTTCCGTCGCTTCTTAGACACTCAGGAGATAGTCCCAAGAAACTGACTATCATATGACATTTGAGTATTAATCATAAAGTCAAATGCTTGACAGTTTTTTAGAGCAAATAATGCTTTATTTCACTTGATATATGCTTGTAGCAGTTGTTGAGAATGTGTACAGATTGAGGGTAAGTGCCCAAGAACAATGTTAATATAATTTTAGCTCTATTTTTCTAGATGGGTTCAAATTTGACCTGAGGGCAAAAGCGATTTGGCTTTAACGTCATCCAACAGCCACAACCCTAATCAGAGGCGTGGCAGGAAGCACAGGGAAAACTGTTCGCGTGCCAAAACGGAAGTGTCTCAAAATTGAATTTGCATAATTTAAAAAAAAATGCGAAAAACAGAAAAAGTTCTTGTTAAGTTGATAAATGTTGAAATAATCAAGCAATATGCAAGACAATGAATATATATTTTTAGTAGGGGTAGAAACTAAATATAGGAACATATCCTGCTTTAAGGCATCACCAATTGCACAATAGTTATAAAGAAGAACCTCTCACAAAATATACAGTTATGAAAAACCTGTATATAAATATAACTAAGACTGTGCCGAGAATAAAAGCACCCTTAAATCAAGTGCTCAACTTACAATGCCGTTTAATAAGACGATATTAAACATGTATAGAATCACACCCTTTAGTTGGAATATATAGAAAATCAGCAGGAAAATACATATGTACAGCAGAAGCAAGCCTAATCCATTCATTAAACTTTGTGATTACAGCTGACCACAGGAAAAAAAGGGGCCGGCAATGGGAGGGCGGAAGGACACGCAGTCCCACCCACAATCCCATCTCAACCAGCTGAGGCTGTGCAGCCAAGTGAATAAACTGAGTGCTGACAGGCTCATTAAATGCCGCATTCAGTGGCCCTGACCGCTTGTGGATATATTCATTCAGAGTTTGAGGTTTGACGATTTGGAGTGAGAATGTTTGTTTAGCAACTGCGTCCTGGTCGAACTGGCGAACTGTCGAACTGGCCAAGGGCCAAAGTCAACACGTCAAACTGAATGCCTTTAAATGAAGCCAGCTTCCACTCTGCGCCCCTGGCAAATGTTGCCACGCCCACAACCAGCAAGCATAGCTAATTTCAGCAGCTTTAAATGCAGGAAAAAAAAGAAAACACGTTCATAAATAATGCGAGGAAAATTGTTAGAAATTGCCAAAACAATTTATGTTGACATTATCTCGAGAGACATTTTTTTGCTGCAAGACCCTCGGCAGCGTGGATGATTAATTACCGCAGAGAGAGATCGGGTGGGAGCACAGAGGATATTTGAATATGAAAAGCGATAAAGTCGTGATAAGTGAGCAACATGAAAAGTGGCAAAAGAAAAAAAAAACAGCGCAGAGCAGAAGAGAATTATTGTAAGAGAACTTTTGCTTATTGCTCCCCAGTTGGCGATAAACCTGCACGAAAGCTTTAATGAACTCGAGCATTTCATCATTTCCGGCAAAGATTTGCAACCAAAAAAAAAAAAAAATGTCCAGGCTGGCGAGGAGTGTGAGTTGAAGCTGGAGCTCATTGGTATGCCTGCAGAGTTGACATTTGGGATTCCAATTGATTTTTCAGTTGAATCGGCTCCTTTTTTGTGTTTTTGTTTGCTTTGCTGATTTTCACATTTGGGTTTTCTATTTTTCTATTTTTCTATTTGCCAAATTTCTTGCGAAAATTTCCAAATGCGAAAATGTATTCAAATCAGAGTGCTGCAGAATATTGACACTTGATTTGCATTTATAATGGCTACGTGATTTTAGATTTGGAGTTTGCTAAAGATTATTTCTGCATGCCTCCTTTTTTGTTTTGTTTATCTCACCAGTCGCATCTCTTTAATTCTCTCTCTCTCTCTCTCACTCTCTCTCTTTATCTCGCTCTCTCTGTCTATCTGTCTCTCTGTTGCTCTCTTTGTGTCTATCTCGGCTGCGATAATTTTTGAGACATATTGCGCATAAAAAATTGAACAACTTTGGCCTCGGGCTGTTTTCACCATAAAATAATCTTTTTAAGCCGAAAACAAATTACAAATAAGAAGCCCCTCTATAATTTGTTCCCGTTTTTACTTTTCTTTTTTTGGTTTTTTTTTTTGGCTGCTTTGCATATTGTTTTTTTTTTTTTTGTACGTTCATCGAGGGTTGCTCGAACAGCGTTTCATTCTCTTAACAAATTATAATGTATTGAGAATTGACAGAATTATGTAATGAATAGAAAATTATGTAAATTACAGTGCAGTTACATTTAATGGCTCGACCTTTTCCTCATGGCCTCTTGGCTAAGGGCAGAATCGAACCGAAAAAATCGAATTCCCATTTTTATTGGCAGCTCGTAAGATGCCAAACTTGGGTTCTCTAAAGCCCCAAAATAGAAAAAGGAAAAGGTGAAAAGCAGACTGCGTGGAGGAATGTAAAGTCTAATGTGAAAAAAGCCAAATAAAATGCAATGATAATATAACACATGAAACAAATAAAAATTCGAAGCAAAATGTAGCTTAAAGCTGGAGAAAAATGATGCGAAAGTATTTTCCTACTGATTGGCAGAACTTTAAATACAATTTTGTCTACGATTTGAATATTTTATAAATGATGCTTTATATTTTTGTAATGAGTTGTTTGATAAACTCAAAATCTATAAATGATAAATAATTATTGCCACAACTGCATTCAGCTAAGATTGTCTAGTTATAAAAGAGTTGTCCTTTTAGTTATGTAATTTTCAAGTGTCTTTTTTTTACACTTTTTTTGCTGTCAGTTTTCTTCACATTAATTAAATTTGAGGGCGTTTCTCGTGCTTCTGCGGTTGCCTCATAAGGTGTCAGCTTGTGAGCCCTACGTGCCAAGTGACAGGAAACTAGTTTTTACATTCAACTCCCCCTTGCAGCTCCATCTTCTCAGCCATTCTTAGCAACTGAGCAACTAATTAGCATTTGCAGTGCGGCAAACTTCAAACTTCTGTGAAAATGTTGCCAGCTAAGTTTTAACCACGCAGGGGGAGAGGAAAGGAGGCTTGAGCTGGAGCTTGAGCTGGAGGGCATGTCATGATACCTGCCCCAACTTTGCCTGCCTGCTTGGCTAAAATAAGTTGTCATGATAAAAGCAAAAAAACTGAGAAAACCTGACTCTGTCGATTTATTGAAGGAAACGTTTGATGCCCGTAACATGAGCTTTAATATTTTTGTTTATCCCAATCGCAATCGCATTCCCTATCCCAATTCCAATCCAAATCGGAATCCCAATGTGAATGGGAAGGCATTCGAACTGTGGCCCATGTTCATTTGCATTCGTGACTGAAATCATGACAGGAGACAACCGCGAGAGAGACGCGAGTCACGCGAATCACATAACAACAACAACACACACACATATCTATATAGAATATGTACATATATATTTTAAAGGCAGTACCTGCTCATAAGTCTGTCATGTTTTTTGTTTTTTGGGGTAAAGAGCAAAAATTATGATGACCGCAGTGAAGTATTTCAGACGGCTTCAGTCAGATTATTATCATTGCTATCTTCGTAATCGTCATCGTTGTCATCTGTGCGTCATCATGTTGTCGGCCTAATGGAAGACAAACATTTTGTGTGTGTGCCACAAGAAGTCACGGCCTGGCGTTGACCTTAGAACAGGTCCTTGGCCCATTCCACACACACACACACACACACTCCTTGCTGTGTGCCCGCTTGTGCTTCATTCATTCAATTACATTTTTGCGCACACTCAGCACTAAAGGGACCTCATAAAGCGTCAAAATTTCAGCAAATGAGTAAACCTCACCCCCTCCCCCTACCACTTCCCGCCCATCAACCTGCTGACCGACCTCATCTCGCTGTCCTTCATTAGAAACTGCTCCCGTGGGTATTGAGAATTGGCGCGTCCAAAATCGATGAGCGGCCACATCCTCGACTCGAAAAACAACAAACAGCAGCAGCAACATTTTGTACATCAACGCCATCAAAATTGTTTGCCACTATTAAAACTGACAGGCAGACAGACAGCAGGCAGGCAGAGAGACAGAGCAGAGGTCCTCCGACCCCAGAGCCCAACGTAAACATTGCGGCTGCCACAATATATGCAATCCCAAAAATGTCCTGTGGACCTGAATCGCAAGTTGCTGCAATTCCAAACTGCTGACCAGCGCATTTCCCACAGGACCTCCAAACACTTTGCCACACACGGCGTGTCCTTTGCTTGAGTAGCATACGAGTATAGCAATGAAATAGAGAGAACTGCTTCAGGATTGTAGGTCAGACTTGAGATCTAGTGTCTTAATTAAATCACTAGTGGCAGCAACTAGCTGACTTGATAAATACAAAATAAATGAATGCAATGAATGAAATTTTTAGTTATGAATCATTTTTATGATGAAAATCCAGCCAGATTTCAACTTTAAATACAAGATCATTTTTATATCCATCTTGAAATATCTTTTAATCAGAGTCATGCGCAAAACTCGAATATGAATACGAGTCGTAATTGCAGAAATCAACCTTAATAATACAATAATGTACAATTTTAAATTATTCCCAGAAATTTTCATTAATTCGGCTTCTCAACTCAGCTCAAGCTGTTGCTTGAATTGCATTTTAAGCTGTTTGATAAGAAGTGTACAAATGTAATTTGCAGCCCATTCCAAGTGCTTTAAGTTCTTGGGTGAATTTCAACACGTTCTCAGCGTGGGGGGGATTAACTAATTTCGTTGTGTAATTTCAACGGGGCAGAAAGGATCTGCTCAAAAAGTTGCTCTCATCTCTCACTTAACTCCTTCTGTGCTTCGTGAAGTTTGCGCTTCGTCACGCCTCAAATTGCACATAAAATACAAAAAAAAAGGACGAAGAAAATTTTTACGATTTTCCTATGCAAATTGCGTTGCGTTGCGTTTTCCTTTTAGAGGGCTGGACCAAGTTTTTTGTCTCGCACATTTTTTTTGGGCAATATTTAGTGGATTTTTCTACGTTTTTTTCTACTTTTTTCTGTAGCGCACAGGTGGATGATTTTATGTTGCATTTTATGGACTGAGAAATGTTTTTCGTTTCGCAACGAAATGCAACAAAATGAATTTAGCGAGTGCTATAAATTAGAGAAAAAAGTCAATTAGAATTCGTTACAAAGTGAAGAAATGGAATGTATACAAATAAGGCAAATTCGTTAAATCTTTTCACCCGCACACACAGACAGACACAGACACACACAGATAGAGAACATGCCACACATTATCTGTGATAATAACGAAAACGAACTTAACCCTAATAAAGTACAAATGGGAGCAATTCTATTTCATTACGTTGCTTGGGTTATGCAAATTGCGACGGATAAGAACAAGGGACAAGTCTCTCCATGTCGGAATCTAGATAGAGAGAGTGAGTGAGATAGAGAGAGAGAGAGATAGAGATAATGGCACACACTGTGTGCCATAAAATATGTCATATTTTAGCAAAATGTTGCAGCACAATTACAATAAACGCATTCGGCATGCCAAAGGATTTAGCCAGGAGCCGAGCTTTCTCATATGGGACACAGATAACGACAACTGTAATTAACCCATTCCAAGGCCCAACATCAACTTGAAAGTAGCGTGAAAACATTTGCCACACACACACACACATACACACACACACACACACACAATTATCTGTTGTGTCAGTTTCCGTCGACATCCTTTCACATCCTGCTGGAATAAAATGCGCGCTCAACTCAAGTTAATGCTTTGCAAATTGACACTTGGACTTGGCAGAGGACTTGCGTAAGGACACGAGAGTCCATCACAGCAAAGTGATGAATGTGCAACTTCCTGGTGCTCAACCAGTCAGTGTCCAAGTTCCATGTCCTTTTTCGCTAAATTGGATTGCATATCATTATTTTTGCACTTGTCTAGGGCCAAATTTTCACACTTGCCAAAAAAGAAAAAAAATAAAAGCAAGAAAAGGATAATTTATGCGACTTGTCAGGCGAAGTTTCCGTTCGCTTTTGATGGACATTCCAAGCAACTGTCCATGGGGACCAATGTCAAATTCCTTTTTTTACTCACTTTTAGCTGCTGCAATTGAACGGAATCCAATAAATAAAACTCACTCACAGCGCACGGCTCAGTCGGGAGTTGCTTGTGCCTTGTCGTGTGTGTAAGATAATATTTGTCTGGCGCTAATCAAAGCGGATCTTCGAAGAGCCATCAATTCAGCAACCCTCTACTCACTGTGAGAATGCTATTTGTTGTGGAACAGTTTCTCAGATGCAGCCAGAGCAGAGATCCTTCCTTAAGAAAGATTAGAACTAAGTCTTACTTACAATTCATATATTACTTTAACACCTTATCTGTCAAATGTTTAGGTCTTACTTACGATTCGTATTTATTACTTGAATGCCTATCTGCCCAGTATACGTAAATATATTTGGATAATCCTAGTAACCTTACCAAATTCAAATGTTAAATGTTCACTCAAATGTTATCATGAATTCATCTAATAGCACTGCAAGTTTTTATTAGTGTACGCCCATTTTGGAGAGTAGAAAACAATAAAAACAAAGTTACAGTTCAATTAACATAAAAAAGCGATTTGTTTTGGCTTCGGCCTCGAACAAAGATTAATGGAGCTGCTTTGACTTTTGACTCAGCCAGGTGTCAAAGTTTAAATGGTCGCTGTGGCATTTAATTGGTCGTGGCAAAGGACCTGCCTATAATTAATATGCTAATAAAATGTCCTCATGACAGCTGAACAAGAGCTTTTGACAGCTAAAACCTCTCCCCCCTGCAAAGGACTCCCCCTTGTTTTGTGGAATGCTGCGCAGTAAAGTTCTCGGCATACTTGTTTGACTGACATTCCATGCCACATATTGAGGCTGGAGCTGTAAATCATGATTATCTTTTTATTGCTGACATTTGCGGCCTCTTTTATGAACCCCCGCAAATGAAATGTATTTTGTCAGGGGAGGAGGACGTGGAGGGGGAGGGATGTTGTATGCGAAAGCTGGCTAACAAGATTTGCAGCGCTTGTGTTGGACAGTGAGTGAGAGCGGTGCTCTAATGGATATGATTGCTGAAAACAACATTTGGGATCACACTTAGACGTAGTCCAAGTGAAGGACTCTTTGCATTGCCAGGGCTTACCTTGAGGAGCAGTTGGCAGAGCCAAGACAGGACTGCCAAAAGGCATTCCAATCGAATGCCATTCGATGATAAAAATCGTGCCACACGTTAATCCAGTCAAACATTTAAACAAACAGCAGCAGCAGTGGCAGCAGTAGCAGCAGCAGGACATCTTGCCGTTGTCCAGGCGTGGAGCCAAGTTGCCAGGATTAGTCTCAGACCGAGCTGACGCCCTGTCGTTCGCTCCAGCTCAAAGTGCCATCCGGACGACGATGCAACATTACAATAATGTGCATTTTTATGGACAGTTAACGGCTGCAGGAACCCATAAACGCATTATCCAACGCACATCATTGGAATGCCAATGCCCCAATATGCGAACAGCGACAAGCTGGCTGCGACGCTGGACGCTGACAGGAAAACAACTTTAAGAAGCGCTTGCGAAAGCCAAAGGTGACCTTAAATTGTTCAACAGACTGCACAGAGTACTGCAATTCGATTTAGGTTGAAAAGTAATAAACAATTAGACATTCAAATCTATAAATGGTATCAGTTCAATCATAGAAACTTGATATAAAAAAAAAACCTGATAAATTTAAAGTGCCAAACGAAATAAAGACTGCAACTCTTACATGGAAATCGATATAGTTTTTTTCTTTCCAAAGTTTTTAACTTTACACATTAGGAAGGACTTTTTTTGGCCATTAGTAAGTTAAGTGCATTAAAATATTTAGTTTTTTAATTTTTAAATTTAACTGGAAACAGAATACTTTGTTTTTTGTAATACTATTTGTTGATTACAATGTTTCTTTTTTCTAGTTAATAATTTTAAATATTTGTTTGGAGAGCCATACATTTGCTGAATCCAAGCAATAACTCCTTTTTACGTAGCTTTCCATAAATTTTCCAAAGTAGTAGTTCCCTGGGCAATAAAATCTAATCTCGCTTATCTTGAGTCATGACTTTCTGAAATTTGCTGCCGTGTGGTGACCACAAATCTCTCGCTGTGGAAGCAACAGTTAAACTGGATTCGAAGACCATAAATAAAATGCGGCAGAGACAAAGGAGGCATTTAAATTAATTATTTATAGGATAGGTGCTCCACTGTGGTGCAATTGGGCTGAATAATAAAACGATTTGCAAGTCCGAACTGAACATGAATTATATGCCTTGGCATATCCCCAAAAAATATTGCACAGATAACAGAAACGAGTTTAAATTATGGCGGTTAAATGTTAAATGGAGCTGCCAGGCAAGGCACACTCTCTTCCAAAAACTTAGTCCTTAAAGCTTGGAATAACAAACTCAATAAGGACGACGGGTACTCTTTGAATGGGAGTAAATCTAATTTTAAGAGCCCACCTTACCCCCCTCGGGCGAACTTCAGTTTGCCGCACCCACCAATTATATTAATACAGTTACTCGAATTTATGACTCGGGGAGGGGGAGTGGAATTCAGGGGTAGGAAAGTGTCGCCAAATTGAATTTGCATAATTTTGAAAAGACGACTGCGGCTTCCAAGTGGCTAAGTGCGTTGTGCATATTGACAGGACTTCCTTTCTCTCTCTGTCTCTCTCTTGGTATAGGAATCGGAATGGAAATGATGTTTTTGATTTTGATTATGCAAATTTAAGTGTCGCAACAATGTTGCTGCTCATTCCACCTGAAAGCTTGACGCTCCATGAAACTTAACACAAGCAACAAAAATCTTTTAGCAATCAGTTCCAGCACGAAAGTTTACCATGTTAATTACAAAGTGGCCTTTTGAAGATGTTATATAGAATGTTATATATATAAAGACATATATTTAGATGTGAATTCATAAGATATGCGATAATTTAGTCAACAATTGTACTAGCTACAGCTTTGTTTAATTGAATGTGACCCTCGAGCTGTGGCACACACACACATACTCGTATATTAAACCCATGCCCAGGCTCAAGTTGACCGCACGTTTGTCAACTTGAGTTTTGAGCTGAGCTGACTGGCGACAGTTTAATGGCCACCCCAAGAAAGAAGACCGACTGACTGACTGCTGCTGATATTAATCCATGATTTTCATATAAATTACTTCATTAGAAAAGTCCTTCACTTCATTTCCACTGCTGCTGCTGCTGTTGTGCAAATATATTTCGTAATGAAAGCACAACTGGAATTTATGTATAATATACAGAAATAGGGTTTAGAATAAGTGTTGACATCATCTCTGTTTCAGCTGGCAATGGCTTAAATTTGTTGGAGAACTTTTATATGTTCTCTTTACAACTGCTATTTACCATCTAATCTACATAAAAAGCTGTTTGGATTTAAGTTTATATGAGTTCGCATAAAAGCGCATTCAACTGAGTCTTTTTGTGGAGCGTTTCTATAGCGATCGAAATCCAAAATGACTGGGGCTGATTCCATTGAATAGACTGCAAAAATTCTTCAAGATGACAATCAGACACACAAAACACACACACACACACACACAGACAAGTTGGTATAAAAACTAGAAGGCTGAAATTGTTTGCATTCGCATTGACAGATTTGCAAAAATATTTCATGGCTCTCAACTCTCTCCAGGGTCGCATCCTGGTGCCAGGCACGTTTTATACGAATTTGAACGGCAATAATCGATCCCTGTGGCACTTTTAAAAAAATAAATCCGATTTCAAATGCCGCTGAGCTGTCGCTGGGAATAGAGGGTTGATTACATTAAAAAAAAAAGAGTACAGATAAAGAAGAATGTTTAAAGTTGAGTTTAAAGTCGGTTTAACCTTGGCATTAAGATGCGAAATGTTGACCGTGTTTAGGTCTTTGCTGTTGACTCCTCATCTCATGCAAAGCCGCAAGGATTAGAAACAAATCCACTCAAAATTGAATACGATTAAATACGAAATTGACCTCTCGCTGACCATATGCAAATCCTTCTACTCCTTTCCGTTTCCGCTCCCCTTTTGCTCGCAGCCCGCATCCCCTTCTTTTCCCATTTTAATCGAGCTGTGAAAGTCACACACCTAAAAACCTAAAACAACCCACAGGCTCAGCCAATTCTTCCCATTCTTCAGTTTTTCTTTGTAGCTAAATTTTAAAATCGAATTTCGAAACGGTCCCTGCAAAGGGGTTGTGTGTGTGGCTTCTTTTTTATTGTCATGCAACAATTTTGTGGCAGACAACGCGAAGGGTTGCCCAAGCTATATATACGCATACATATATAGGGGTAGGGGGAGGGGTAGGGGTAGGCGTTGAGGGTGCTCTCAAAACATAATTACGTGCATGTAAACAATAATTTAATTTCACACTAATGCAACAAATTTGTGGGCTGATTGCGGGTTTTGTTTAACAAGACCATGTGGCATGCTCGACTCTTGTCTCTAGGTGTTGTTGGAAAGAGAGAGGTACACGCAGAGAGAGAGAGAGAGAGAGAGAGAGAGAGAGAGAGCGAGTGAGGGCAGCTAAGCATTCTTTCCCTTTTTGGCAGTTATGTCAAACGCTGATTGCCTGTTGCGTGATTTATGGGGCAACCCTTTTGCTCGCTCTCTCTGCAAAATCAATGCATTCGCATATTTTCAATCAATAAATTATGTCAAATGCAACGAAATCTTGAACAGTTAACATTATATATATTTATTTTTAAACTTTTTCTAAACTCTTTGTGCCTTGTCGTCACAGTTTCTATCCATATCATTCAAAAGGACAAGCACTGATTTTGGCAACTGTTCTTAAGTGGGCGTGGCTGGGGCAAAGGCAGCGAATTGAAAACGTCAATGCCAAAAAAACGAAAGCAAAAGAATTTCAATTCAAAGTCACTCAATTGAGAACGAATCTAACTAACCCCCAACACACAACACACACAACACTCACACACACAATCAGGAAGAACTCGATAGTTTATCCATCACAATCAGCGGCAGGGAATCGCTTCTGCTTGAATTAAGCTAAATGAAGGAAGCATCAACATGTGTGTCCTGGCAACAGGATGTTCATTAGGTTCGCTGCACTCGTCCATTGAATCTGTAGATAAATATATAAAGCACCAGCTCGAGTAGGAAATTAAACTGAGAAAGCGGCGAAAACTTTGATGAATAATACATGAAACGGTTAATAGAAGTGCATAGTTCCAGGATTAAATGATTATATATCTCTGTGCGAGGTGTGGGGCACTTAATTCCCGGCAACTGACCAAGAGGGGGAAACTCCGAACTTGTACTTATAATTACCCTGACCACTCCTAGGGGTGTTAATCAGTCCTGGTGCTGGCAACTTTTGCAAAATGATTTACTGCTGCTTGGCAATATTGGAAAATGTATTTGCGCTGAAATATATATTTGCTGAAATTAGTGTCCAACTGTTGGCGTTTGTGGACTATTTGCGCAATTCATCAGGCCACAAATTGTTGGGTCCATTCTCTGTGTAACCGGATGCGGCAATGTGCTGCTGCCACCGCTGCCACTGTTGCAGCTGCCAGCACACATCAGCATACGTAATCCAATGAAACGAATGCTTTATTGGCTTAATGGAGCTGATGAGGATGTCGGGCAGAAGGCAGAGGGCAGCAGACAGAGGAGCATGGACTGGCCTCCAGAGGATTCGAAAGTGTATCGAAATGAAAAAGGACAATTTAATTTAATTTGCCGCAGCGGACAACACACACACACACACACACACACATGCAGCAAAGGATGTCAGCGTTGAGACCAAAGGACTCGCCCATAATTCACACTTGTGGCCACACACACACACACTTGTATGCCCTCCCCTCCCCCCCACATATATCTATGTGTGTGTGTGTGGAATGCAAACTTAATTTATGGCCACTAATTACATTGATGATAAATTTAATTTCGAATTATGACAGATCTGCGAGAATGTCCGCTTCGCATTTTATAATGCTCCCCTCTGAAATGTCAGCAATAAAATGAGATAATCATGATTTACAGGCAGCATCAGCATCTTTGGAATTCCATTCGCTGCATGCCCCAGAAACACTTTATTAGATATCTCTCAAATGTCACGAGGCCATTTTTATTAGCATATTCATTATAGGGATTCCAGCTCAATCTGAGCAATTAAATGCTCCAGCGACCAACTTTTCAACTTTGACACCTGCTAATTCTCTTTGGAGAAAGAAAAACTTTTCATTAATTCAGCCAAGGAAAACGGCAAGTGAAATCTCATTAATCTTTGTTGGCCCACTTTTCCACACAGAGACAGGAGCATAGCAGCGAGGTGTAAACACAAATAAATCTCTTTTTTATGGTAATTGCGTAAAAGTTACATTTGTTTTTTTATTGCTCTCATTTTACATCTCTTTTTTTTGCAGGGGGTGCTTTGTATTTGTTATCGATTTCATTTCATTATTTTTGCATAGGGAAAACTAATTAAAATAGAGTCGATACGCTCTCTCTCTCACATTCTGGGAAAGAGAGTGGGCGTGGCAGCTGTCATGTGTGGGCGCTTTGGGGAATACCCCCACACGCAAAACAGCTCCCGAGCGGGCGGTAAACTCATTTGTATAAACTAATTGAGAGATTTGCGCCTGGCCAGGCATGATGTCTTATTTTATGATGTGTCGCTCATTAGCAATTAAAACGAATAACACACATACACACCAACACACCCACATGTGCACATAATGGCACAATAAAATTTGGCTGATTTGCCAAAACGCCAATGCAATTGTGGACATTAAGTACTTGCCGACCAGGGGAGCGAGAGGGGAGCAACTCATTAGGGGCTGCTTAACTAGAACTAATTGCCAAATTAAAATGATACTCTGTGCCAAATTAAATAGTTTGGTAATTTGCACAAATAGTTGGCTACACAGTTTGCCAGTTGTTTTCGAGTTTTTTTTTCGTCCAAAGTGTTGCAAATAAGTCTGAAATCATTTACTTTATAAGCATTTTATTGCTATTTTATACGCGTATGAGTCATAGTTATAAATAAATAAAACTGAACGCTTTTGTGGCAACTCTACTCAACTCTAGAAAACGGAAAAATTAGTCAAAGAGACACACTTTTCGCATTTCGTAATATCTCGGCTAAAACTTAGTTTTCTACTGCAATAATAGCAATTTGGCCAGTTTAGAAACCAGCTAAAAAGCAACTCAAATCCAGCAGCAACAACTCGCTGCTTGAAAAACAAAGTCCTTTTGTGTATCTGCATTAATGGACTAATAGATAATGGAACTTTTGAAAT
Source organism: Drosophila basisetae (assembly GCA_035041595.1). Taxonomy (NCBI): domain Eukaryota; kingdom Metazoa; phylum Arthropoda; class Insecta; order Diptera; family Drosophilidae; genus Drosophila; species Drosophila basisetae. Next base: position 3,994,466 of record JAWNLB010000020.1, read on the forward strand.
TGTTTTACAGACTGACTCTGTCTCTGTCTCTGCCTCTGCCTCTCTCTCTTTATGCTTGCTGGTTAATTGGAGGCAGGAGCAGTGTCCTTGCTATCTTCATTTGTGTCCCATATGAGAAGCGAACTGGCAGGGGGGCGTGGCGAATGGGTTTATTGTAATACTTTGTTTAAATATGACATATTTTATGGCTCAGAGTGCTTTTATCTGGGCTCGCATGTGTAATTTGCATTTGCATTTTGGTAAGAAGACAAAGAAACTGGCGGCAAATGTGCGGCAAATGTTGCTAAATGTTGAAATGAAATGAAATTGGTCCCATTTGTATTTTATTAGGGTTAAGTTTTCGTTTCGCAGATAATGAGCCTGTTTAGCAGCATAATGAAAATGGCACTGGCAAACTGGCAAACTGGCAAACTGGCAAACTTCTGTATGAGTTGTGAGGAAGAGTTGCTGGCCTTTGGTAACATTTCTCTGATTGATTTCGTTCGTTTTGCAGCTGGGTTTCTTCTTCTCTTTTTTTTTTTTTGTGCAAACATTTTGAAATTGCAAAATATGCGCGGAATTTGTGGTACTCGTGGTACAAAAATCTTTTTAGTTGCCTTTCTGTGGCGTCTTTTTACTGATCTGATGATGAAAAACTGAAATATGTTTCGAATAATTCGGGTCTGTTTTTGTGTGATTGTCTGGACCTTTTGTGGCACTTTTGTCGAACGCTCAAAGCGTGTGCAAAGAGCGGGTTGCAGGCAGGGGGTTGCAGGCATGCAGGTGAATCAATCTCAACCAAAAAGTATCTCGATAAATTAAATCAAATTTTTTACATTTTTCTGCATGTTTAACGCGTGCAAGGAGTGAGCACAAAAGCAAAGACCTTCAGCAACAGTTTGTCTAAAGTTTAGACTGCTTTTTGTTGTTGCTATATGAAATGATGAAGGCCAAAACAAATAACAAAAATTAGGCAGACAATAGATTAGTTGCGGCAACCAAATTCCCAATTTGTAACCAGAAAATAAATGCGCAGCTTTTCACGCAATTTTGTGGCATGAAAAAGCGCCGTTAAATTCAATAAAGATGTCAAAAATAGCGAAATGTCATAAGTAAATTATTCACAATAGATTTCTGTTTGATTGACACACACGCGTCGCATTCGTGGCATTCGTTTGATTCGTTTGATTCACTTGATTCGCATCTAATTCACATGAAATTCGAGGCAAAAATTGCCAGATATTTTTTTGTGGCAAGACTGACACGTGTTCGGAGGCGTGTGCGACTCTATTAGGGATATATTTATATACGTATCTACATATGTCTATGTATGTGTGGATGGACGGGGGTGTTTCCACAAAAATCCACAAAAAAGAGAAGAAGAAACACGATACGGAATTTCATTAGTTGATTTCTTGATCCGCTGTTTAATAACTTAACTAAATGGCTTGACATTAAGTTGACAAATGTCTTAATAAGCAAAACTGCAACGCTGTCACGAGATGAGTAAGACAATAATTGTGGATTGGCCTGTCTGACGGAGATCCCCCCCGAGGGCACAGAGCAAAGTGCCTCAAGAAATGCAAATCAAGGAATTTATCATCCATGATGATATCGCCGCATCTACAAGACTACAAGAAGATTCGACGCTCGCCCAAGTGTAAGACTATGAATAATAAAAAGGGTTAAATTAGCATTTTCACATTTGTTTGAGCGATGACATGACCAGATACCGACAACACCATGCCACGCCCTCCGCGCCCCTGCAAAGGGTTAACTCTGTGTGGAGTTTCGGGGTTTATTAGCGAGCGCGTGCTACGGCAATCATGAGGCGTGTTAGCGAGCATTGCTCCAGAAGCCTGGGAAGGGGAAGGGGAAGGGGAAGGAAAGAGGTTAAAGGGAACGAGTTAAGAAATTGCCAAAGCAATTTCCGTTGACACACATGAAAGCCAACGCTCTGGGGATAATCAGCAGCAGAAGCAGGAAGAGCCAAAGGAAGAGCCAAAGACTGTTTAAGTTGAAGGCGCGTTAAGTTTTCGGGTGCGAAGAGATTATTTGATTAGAAAGCACAACTACAACTGCAACTGAGATGAAAGCAGAGATTATGCTAAAAGGGATATAACCAGAAAAGTGCTACTAAGTAAAGCTATACAAGCTGAGACCCCAACAACTATAATAAGAATATGCCACTGGATACTGGCAGCTGTAGAGAAAAGTATCTCAAACAAAAAGAAAGCTAAGTGAAGGCAATATTTGTTTATATAGTATTTTATAGTAGGTTTTGGCAATTGAGAGGAAAGCTGCAATAGTATCTGGAAGGAGAGCTATCAGAGAGTTGTAAAGGGATATTTCTAGAAGTGGGACTAGTAAGTAGAGGAGTCAATATCAAATGTAGAAATCACAATAAATATCTAAAGCTACCATCAAATGTATCTCAAACTTAAATTGGATAATTAATGAAACCAATTTGTAGCTCAGACAACTCATTAAGTGCGCAGCTCAGCTTAGCTCATTAAATTTGGCTAACTGAAAGCGTATCGCAAAGTGTTGCCTCTTACCACCGATATATATATATATTGTAAAATCAATATTAATTGCGCTCTAAATCAAAACACTTTCGGTTCACTTAGTCGAATACTTTAAAAGCTGTTGTTCCACTTCATTTGTCGGCTGATGCTGGGGCAGAGTTCTCAAATGCCTACAAGGATTGCCCATTAAAAATGTTAATTAGTTGCACAAACATTGAGCATCGGTGATTGCAGCAGCAGTGCACGAAGGAGGCAAGCATCTGGTGAGTGTGTGTATGGAATTTGAAAGACACACGATCAGGCAGACAACAACAACAGTACAGGCAACAGTAGCTGCAACATGGACATGGGGCATCCACAACTGTGGCAGGCATCGCGTGTATGCAAATTGATTTCGCTCGCTGTTAATGCTGCTACTGCGGCTGCGGCTGCTTCTTTCGGCTGAGGTGTCCCCAATTGAATGGCAATTAAGATAAATGTTCGCAGCATGTTCGCACTTAAGGCTCAGACTCAGACTTAGACTCAGACGATGGCCGAATACCGGCTTGGAGAGTCGGAGAAACACAAAATCGGGGAACAGACAGCTTGACGCTGACTCTTAAAGTGTCTCCTCTGACGCTAAAATAGAAAGTAAAAGCAAAATAATTATTAGCTAATTTCTTTGACACTTTGAACTTTAAGTAACCGTTCAATTTCAGGTTTTTTTGACCTCCCCACTCGACCATTCGAGCATCCCAATTGGAAATGCTCGTCACGTTTGCGACGGCGTCTGAGCTAAAATCGATACGCATGCCGGACCAAAGCGGACAGGACACGACCAGAGAGGTCCGGGCAGCGGTAAACCAGCTGCTGCATTTGCCAACCTAACCCCGCTCCACCAACCCCCCAATCCCAATCCGTGCCGGTTCCTAACACGCCCACGCTGCTGAGGTGCAATGAACCAAGAGTCCAATGGCAACCAACTCTTTTTTTTTCTCTCACTTTGCCATTGTCATCATAAGCTTTTAAGTATACCCTGTACAAGCTACATTTTAATAGAGCGTGTTGTCTACTATAAGTGTTTTGCTATATAAATGTTTATACATGCATATATATATATTACTATATAGCACACACAGATGCAGAATATTTCTCTCTTTCATTGCCTTAGCTGATGATGAATACTTCTCCCTTTGAATGCCATATTTATTGCAAAACAATTTTAAATACAAACTTAAAACTGTACAAAATTCAAGTGCATTTCAGAATCAATTTAATGCTATAGGGTATATTTCAGTCCTGTCTCTCAGCCTTAACTTATTCTCAACGTCGAACTGGCGACTTGGCGACTTACTTGAAAATGGCATCCATTAATTTTGCTAGATATTTCGCAAAGCGTTGCTAAAATTTTTATTATTTCGTTTTTGGCCTTTTGATAAATCACAGAATTTGTTGGCTGGCGCATCATTTGTCAAACGGCCAAAACGACAAGTGCATCTCGGCATCTAGCCAAGTAACATCCCCAGAACTATCCACCCACCCGGCCAAGCCATCTCTTCACATATGTCGCTTGGCACTCGGGTCAGATGTGTGACGAGACTTTCGTCATGGGCTGATGTGAAGTTTTACTTTTATATATATATTTTTATATTTTTTTTGTTGGGCTTTGGATTATGCCTGAAATATAACAAATGACCTTCAGTCGCTTTGAGGGCCGAGATGAATTATGATACGTAATCGCATGAGAATGGAAAGCATTGTGCCCCAGAGAATGATATTAAGGCTGGCTAAAATGCCGGGACACGCTCTGTGGAACCCTTTGGTCAACTATGATTAGCTGCATAAACATAATCAAAACTGCGGCACATCTCGAACGGGTTTCGTTATAAATGAGGTACAACAAGAGTATGCATCGATAGAAGACAGAGCAGCTTAACTTGAGTTTTGCATAGAGTCTAACTTGAGTTCAAGACGCATTTCCAGCCTTTCAAGAATTGGCAGACATTCTTCATGCCAAACTAAATCGTCTTATCCCCAAGGAATATGCTAGTTTTGTGAAGCTTCCCCCAACAAATGATATGTGTACTGTGTCTATCGGGAACAAGTGGCGTTTTGGATAATTTGCAACCTGCTTCTAATTGTGCTGACAATTTTTATGGCTGTCATATAAAATATTGGAAAATTATGCAGAAATAATGCGTGTGGCAAATGTTTCATGGAGTTTTCCATCTGCTACCAGCGTGCACCGAATATGGAGTATGAAGCAGTGGCTTTTATCAAAAAATTAGAGCGTGAAATAAACCAAGAAAGGCGCTCACAATTTATTGGCAGTAATAAATCATAGCACAAGCAGAAAGCTGGCCTTGAGAATGGCAGGGGTTGCCCGAGGAACTCGAGGTGGTGGAGGTATCTTAAAGAGCGAGTGTAGCGCAGAACTGAACTTTCCTTGAGCCGCACTTCTTGTTGAAATAAGCAAATGTATTAATAAAATATCAGAAAGTATAAAAATTGTCGGTTTTTGTTGTCTCGGTTTGTTTCATTCACAAAACTGAAAAGCACTTTGAAATGTGAAGCACGTGCAGCGTCTCGCTATTCGCTATGGAAGTTGATAGCATCTCAAAACAAAAAACAAAAAAAAACAAAAAAACCAAAAAACCAAAAAACCACAAAACAAAAAGAAGTGAAGAAATAAGGCATCACAAATGAAACAGAATTTAAGATAGAAATTAAGACAAACATACCAAAAACAACGAATAAAAGGTGCGGGCGTCAATTGAAATCTTGAGAAAACTGAATGAAAAGTTTTTTTCTTCTGTTTTTTTTGTTTTTTTGATTTTTGTAGATGAAATTAAGAGCGCGTGCTGCGACAAGATTGGAATCAACATCAGCGTTCTGGTCTCCGAACAGACTTGTGAATTGTCGCGCTCTCAAAGTGCAGGTGAGCCAGGTGAGAAGGGTGAACCTGGCGAGTTGAGGAGCTCTCTGCTGATGGCTTCATTCATGAGAAATTCGCTTCTAAGCAGGTAGCTCTTACCTATAATCAAATCTAGTGTTGATCTTCAGTGGCAACGGAAACCATATATTGAGGAAATACTTATCAATAAAGGCTATCTAAGTAAGCAAAAGGTAAACGGATATTAATAGACTAAGTTGAAAGGAAACTGGTTGTGTAAAGTACATAAAATAACTGAACTGTTAACGTTTATATGGGATCTAGTTGGAATAAGTAACCTTTTAATTAAGTTATCTTGTAAATCTTAAGTACTGATTTGTGTAAGCAGTTGAGAGTTAAAATAGAACTGCGAAGACTAACAACGCTGTGAGTAGCTCCATTTCAATAGTTGGCCACATTTGGCTTGTAAAAGGGGGCCTTCTGCACTGGGGGGCGTTCAGAGAAGCCATAAATTAAAATAGAATTCCACGTATGATCGCTGGCTGGTCAACCTTATAAGCTGATCGCCGTGCCCGAACCATTTAGGGATCTTGGGCCGAAGACGACGACGATGACGACGACTGAGTCTAGCGTGGAGCATGATGGACACGTGCCTTCGTGTGTGCCACCAGAGTCAGTTGTAATTTAAATTTAAACTTCCTTTTTTAATTGCATTCAATTAGCGATCGAACTGCATTTGGCACTCACCCGATGCACACTGTCAAATCCAAGAAGCGATCTGGTTTGCTGGCTAATAAACTGTCTGTCAAATCTGTCAAATGTCACCAGTTACCCGAAGAGTATTGTTTTCAACGTTTATCAATTTCACTTAGCCAATATATTTTGTAACTCCTTCGCTCATCTCTGCAGATCTTGAGCTTTAAATGCTTTTGTATCTGGTTCTGTTTGTGTTGCTCTTCTGTATCATTCTATTGTCCATTTATGGCGTTGAGCATGTTTTTGCCTCTGGTCGTGTAATGTGACTAATTGGAAGTGCAGCAACTGGAAATTGTTGCTCATTGTTCAACATAATTACCCGCAGCACTTGCTACACAGCACTGCCACAGGCTCTCTTCCACATTCAGGTCTTCTTCGACTTTGATGTTGTCATCGCAACGCGCAAAACTGCATCACAAATGAGACTCAGGCTCAAGTTTATAATCAGGTTGAAAATCCCTTGGCAAGTGGTTATACCGCTCAGGTAGAGTACTGGACAGGTGTCTCTGCTGCCTTGTTGGACATTTTATGAAATTTATGACATTATTTTTACACAAACACACTCTCGACCTTTCTGTGGAAAACCACTGCGTTGGCCAACAACAGCCAACAAAAGACCCAATTTGTTATTTGCTGCTAGCCCCTCATAATATCAGTCATAATATTAACAATACAACTTTATTACAAACATAATAATTGCTTTGAGAGGTGCAGAAAAAAAGGAAGAAAGCAAATCGGTTAGACAAGTGTTTTTTCAGGCGCCACTTTCGAGATTTAGATCTTTGCTTAAAAAGATACACGATTCCTGTTGTGTGACTAACTTTTGATGATTTCGTTGTCAGATTTAGTTCAAAGGTAAACTGTCTTTCTTAGTCAACTTTATTGGCAAGTTAAGGGAACCATTCTCAAGTGAGTCGTTTCAATATGTTCAAAAATTCGTTTCAAATTAAGTATTTGAATAATTTTTGTTTTCTTTTATACATATATCTGAGCAGGTGGCTACCCAAACCGGACTCAGCTGTAGCTGAGTTACTGCCAAATTGCGTGCAAAATGGAAAACCTTTTTGTTTGCAATTGGCATGAGAGAACCCTCCTTTTATAAGCCGGAGCAGTTGCGAGAATGAAGTGTAGTTCCAAATGGCAGAGGCAGAGTCGGCAGCTCCTTTGTCAACAATTTAAATGCATTTTTATTGAGATTCATATCGCGAAATAGCAGCCTGTGCAAAAGAATTGAATGCGACTTTGAATTGACTTCAAATTCCTTAAATTATTGCCTACCCCCAACACACAACACTCACACACACACAACACACACCCAGAAGGGAACACATATGTTAAAGCTGAACAATTTCGAATCGCAATTCTTGAAACTGTCGTATTTTTTCTTACCTATTAGAAATTGTTAAAAAGGGTATGATGGGATTGTGGAAAAGTCTGTAACAGGCAGAAGGAAGTATCTCTAACCTCTAAGTTATATATTATTATATATTTATAGTTATTCTTCAGTACCTCTGACGGCTGTAAGCAATGAGAGCAGTTCCTCGCACATTTCAGTGTACAAAAGTTTAAAGGGAAATTTGAATAGAAACTAGAATGCATATAACAGCTGAGTTGAGGGTATATCATAGTCGAGCACACTCGACAAAAGTGCTCTTACTTGTCTTTTCTTTTTTTTGTTGTTTTCTCGGTGCTCGAGTTTAAAATCGCTTTTTGGCAACTCGCACGTTTTATGCGAATTTGAACGGTAATAATCGATCCCTGCGGCATTTTAAAAAACAAATCCAAATGTGAGCATCGAGCATCGAGTGGGCTGCTTACACTGGCAAGGGGTGGTCCTTTGAATTATTGCACTTGGCTTAAGTTGAGAGCACATGGAGCATACTACTGAATCAAAGAACAGTCGAGCCGGCCAAGTTTTATGCGTTTCTTATCGCGATTTGATTTGGCAGCTCAATTGCAGTAAATTAAAAAGTGCAAACAAAACACTTTGATAAGAAGATAAGCATGTCCCAAAAGTTTATGGCGGCCTTAAAAGTCGAACGGGGAAACGGTTGTTAATTAGAAAGAGATGCACTGATATGCCCCCAATATTGTGCTCTTCTTTTGTAAAGGAAATCTATAGAAACAGCCAATGTTATAATCGTGTCGGTTCTAAACGGGACTATTCATCATATATATATTTCAACTGATTGTTCCTAGTCAGCTATAAAGGTCCGACTCGGACTGGTCGGAGATGCCTTAAGCAAAAAGATGAGTGTTTATCACGTTTTATCAATATGCTATGTAAAAAGAACTAAATTCCAAATTCGTATTCAAATCTAAGCAAGAGTCTCCAAGCAATTGTTTGTCTAGGTAATTAGTACGTATTCCAAATAACAAAACACAAAGTCAGAGCTAATGAATGTTCTCATCAGCTAATACATGTCCTGCTTCCTGTTCCGGTTCCCGTTCCTGTTCCCCCCATTTCGAGTCTCATGCAAATTTGGCATTGTTCACATATTGACACCCCTTTGGCAGATGTCAACCCCTTGCTGCTGTCAGCTAGTACATATTAAGGGCAGCATTTTAAAATTCGAATTTGAAAAGGGTGAAATTTTAGCAGTTACTCTTTTGCATAATTTCAAAAGTGCGTAAACAATAATTCAATTTAGCACTAATGCTACAAATTAGTGGTTTCCAAAAAGGAGAGGGTGTCGAACGTGTTAATTTAATCAGGACTGCGAAACCTGCTCTCAAAATCATCAGAAGCTTTCCATCTACAATCGATAGCAATTAAAATAGAATTGCCCACGTTCGATTTGCAATCATATCGAAGTTGATGCTGGGATGTAAATCATGATTATCATTTTATTGCCGACACATGTTTTCATTAACACAACCCTCAACAATCGGCAACGTCATCATCCACCATGTTAGTTGTAGTTTCATCCAAACGATGACAAATGATGTCGTTTTCATAATTCTGCAATTTTGCACACTTGCTGGGGGCAAAGGTCATTGGGATTTACATAATCTTGCATGGCTGGCCATCAATCACATATTGCAACTGGAACAGCTGGCTCCATGAAATGTCCTCTTAATGCTATTTGGGGCCCATAAAAACGCTGTGCGTTGCGCTAATTAAACAGGCAACGTCTCCAAATGTTGCAGCTTCAACGATTTGCAGCCGAAAGGGTTTACCAAATTAGCATTAATTGGTCATTCAATGTTAAAGGTAGCGGAAATTTCACGTACCACCCACAAAAACAAAAAAATGTCGCCCCAGGGAACGCTTTAAGAGAAAAACAAAAAACAAAAAAGAAAATAGAGAAAAACATCCTTTAAGGATGAGCGGACAGAAGTACACAATAATTTGACAAGTCATAATATTGATTACATGGCCAAAGATTTATGATCCCATATGCGATTTAAGGGTTTAGCTTCGATTATGGCCTTGTAATCGAACAGTTCGACAATGTGCCCCATAAATCTTTGTCTCTGCTACATTTTAAATCGAAATGATGGAAGATTTATAGGCAGCTACAAGTGTGCTGCCAAAAAAAAAAAAAAACAAAAGCAGGAAAATGGAAAACTCAAGTGGTTTCTAGGCAACATATGTGCGGGTCTCTGAAAGGGTTGTTTTCCTTTCTGGTCTAGGGGTTGTGCCAGTTGTTGGGCTGGTTAGTTGAACTAATTTTGGGGCATTATTTTTTTGGAGTTTTTATTTCCTGCCTTTACAGACGATAAATTTAACACAATTCTTCTACAAATGTTTTTAAATACATATAATTTTTTTTGTTGTGTGTCCTGAAACGCCTTGGAATTTATGCAAATGTGCGTGAAATAGTCGAGCAAAAAAATGCTGGAAAATAAAAGAAATTAACAAACATAAAATTAATGTTTGCACCCAACAAATTTTTTTTTGCTTTTTTCTTAGAGAGAAAACGAGAAAATGGGAGAGGCGGAGGGAGAGAGAGAGAGAGAGAGAGATGGCTGCACGTGTTTCCATTTGCGATGATTTTTCCGGATTCGAAGGCATTTTCCATTAGCTGAAATTGTTTTTGCGTTTTTGTTTTTCTTTTGCTACAACTGTCAACGATGTGTGATAGAAATCACAGGACACACACACAGGAGAGTCCTTGGAGCTCTCGCTCTCGCTCTCTCTCTCTCTCTCTCGCTCTCTGTATACCTGCGGGGAATAGAAATGCACATCAAAATGCAGAGATTGTTGCCAAAGTGCCAATAAGAGTCAGCAGAATGGCCAAATGTGCAGATAATAAGACAAATATATTCGCTATATATACAGATATATATATATAAATACGTATAACGATGTTGTATGGTGTTAGTGATGGGATTACACTGACCACATTTGGCAATCGATAAATTTGAGCTCTCAATGCAGGCAGTGACCTTAATTGCTTTGAACGTCGGCCAACAATACTCGGGCTTAAGCCTATCTTTATCTCAGTCCACGCACTCAGTTGGTCGGTAGTTTTTGGCCAACTAATGACCAGCAAACAGGAAGTTCGTTAGTCCTGAAAGTAGAATTTTTCTTTATTAAATTTTGACTTACCGACAAACCAACAGCAAAGCAACATTTTTGGGAAAAACAAAATGAGGAAAAATGTGTAAAAGCGTGTAATGAATAATGCATGAAGCAGTCCCAACAAAAGCCATTGCAATGAGCCAGTTGCGGGAAGGGGGCATGTGGCAGGCATGGGGATTGGACAGTGATTATCTGTCTACAAATGTGAGTGAGCGAGTATCTGTGTGTGTGTGTGTCTGTGTGTGTGTCGTCAAATGTATACCCGTCGCTCGAGCTCACACTTTCTCCGACTGCCTGCATAAATGGCAACAATTACCCAAGCCAGAAAATGTTAGAATTGTGTAAATGCTTTTGTACACAAACATACAACACAGGTGAGCATAACTATACTCGTAAAAGCAAGTAGAAACGTTTATGATTATCGCCAGAGTGAACATAATTTAAGGCCAAGAAGATGGCATTACTCGTTATTCTCAACTTGTCCATCGCTGATACTCTTCCTGCAGCAACCACATTTATAAAGGACATTTGGGTTGTCCTCTCGACTGAATTTGTATCTCAAATTCCGCATTTCTCAAAGTTTATTTTTCTAATAATTATTTGATGTGTTAGCTCAGTGTATCTCTCTGCCAATCTCTCTTTCTCTCTCTCTCTCTCTCTCTCTCTCTGTCTGCTTCTCTTACTCATCCATTAGCTTGCCCTTTCGACTCTCTCTCTCCCTCTCGCTGATTCTCTCTCTCGCTGGCTTTCTCTCTGTCTCTCGCTCTGTTTATCTCTGTTTCTCGTTCTCGATTTCACGCTCAGTCTCTCAGCCTTTGCCTCGCTATCTCCCACTGTCTCTTCATATTCTCTCTTTCGCTCTCTCATTTGCTCATTTAATTCGCTCAATCTCTATTCACTCTCTCTCTCTCTCTCTCTCTCTCTCTCTCTGTGTCTCCCTCTCTCCCCGCCATTAATTGTACCTTGCATTATATGATTGTTATTTGTTTTTGGTCTGCAATTAGCCACCGAGCAGGTTCCGCTCATCATCCAAGCGCGCTTTGTTTGCACAAATTGACTGACACTGATGTTTCCTCATCACCCCGCCCTTCCCTCCTTTCCTTTTCCCCTCCCCCGTGTCAATGCACACTGACAGCAAACTGACACCAGTCGAACTTCATCTCCTTCTACTCCGCCCCTGCTGCCACACACATGTTACCATCCTCGTACGTGGCACACATACACGCAACTTCTCTCCTCCCCCCTCCCTCGCCCTCGCCCTCGACATCATCATCCCCACCCACAATCTCCATATGCTTTATTAGTTTATCCGTCTCGGGGGTTGATGTTGTTGCTGTTGTTCTTGTTGGACAAACGCTAATATTAATTTATTGTCAATGTTGCGCCTGCCCCAGAACTTCATCCCCATCCCCATCCCCATGCTGATATGCATCAAAATGAGAAAGGACAATTTAATTTCATTTACCGCAGGACGAAGCAGGACAAATGCGCCATTATTAACACTTGCGACCACAAAAAGTCGGTCAAAAACTTGGCAACTTGGCAACTGTGCAGCGTGTGGAGCTCTAATTATGAAATGATGAATCTCGTCAGCACATGTGGCGCCACCAGATGAGCGGGGGCAACTGAGGCGATCGGGGAGACCTGGGAGACCCGGCTTCATCCTGATTCGTAATTCGTGATTCACAACCCCGAGGCGGCCACTTTCATAATTCATTTTGAATACTTTTCGCTTATCGCTGAGGGAAAGATTTATGTCAGCCACTTTGGTAACACGATACCTGGCCCAAAGAAACGCTGGAATGGGGTGTGTGGTCGAGGAGGGGTAGAGGGGAAGAGGAGCTCAACTCCTTATCCGCTTGAAAATGATTTAATGCTCACTTACAGTGGCTCCTGCAAGACTGCAGACGGCTCCTGCGATTGCTCCTGTTCCATGCTCGATGCTCCATGTTCCCAGCGGCGCCATTAAATCTCATTATAAAGTTGCCTCCGCCAACATGCAAATGCGCTGCGGCAGCCACAAAGGACGAAGGACGAAGGCGAATTGAAGTCGCATGCAAATTGCAAATGTTGTCGCATTTCTTTGGTGTCGTTCGAGAAGAATGCAACAATGCTGTGAAAAATATGTTAAACTTTTCACGCTTTTCATTCGCGAGTCGATATTGATGTTGATGTGCACATATGTACACTGAGAAAAACAAAACCGTTAGTCTTGAGCAAAGCATTTATCACTCTAGAATGAAAACTATGAAATAAAGATCTACAAACACAAATCAAGAATGAATGAAATACGTTCTAAGTTGGTGCACTTTTCTCGCTGTGCACGGGGTGGGTGTGCTGAGTTCATTAGGTATGCATGAGGCTGGAAATGATGTGGAACGATAGCCATAATTGAATTTGGGATTGACGAATGTGCGACGCTTTCAATCGAAATGAGAATGGGAAATTGTCGTCATTGTTGATCGAATTGAAGCATGCGTCACACGCAACTGACTCAGCCGACTTGTCCGACTTTATTAATCATTAATAAATGTTTCTTATTTCTTCATTATTATTAAAAAAGAAAAAGAAAATAAATAAAACGCAGGCGACAGCAAATGAAATCAGCATAATAAATCCACGCATGTTACCCCATACGCCCCCAAACCCCGCCCCCTGCCAAACACTCTAAAGACAGCAGCAAAATCAAATATAACTAAATGCAAGAATGTATTAGTGTACGTGTGTGTGTGTGTGTGTGTAGCCACAAAGAGAGCGCCGCTGATAAGAAACAAGAGAGCGAATTTTACATTAATATTTCAGTCACATATCAAAGCAAGAAAAAAAAGCAGACGAGCAAATATACATAGAAATGACAGACAGACAAAACAGACTGCTCCGAAAGTAAATACGCAAACAAGGAGCAGCATAGAAGGAGCGCGAGCAGCGAGTGCGAGCGAGAGAGGGAACTAGAGAACAGAGAGACAGAGAGAGAGAGAGAGAGAGAGAGAGAGAGAGCAGAGGCAGGCAACAGTGCTTTACATAAACAAATAGAATACAAATAGCAGCGAGAAAGGGACAGCACGCTCCATATACATACTCGTACATAATAGCATACTTATGTATATATGTATCGATATATGTACGGGGTATGCTTATGTATAAAACTCTCGGTCACGTTCCGCCCATTCACTTGGAAAGTCGATGCTCGATGTGACTGATTACTGCGTCGACTGGCGGCGCTGTTGTTGCTGCTGCTGCTGCTGTTGCTGCCGTTACTGTTATTCGGCATAGCTGTTACTGTTAATGACAGGCAATGTCTGCCATTTTGGCAATAGATCGAATACACCATTTTCACAGACAGCAGCAGCGAAAAATAGAAGGTCAAGTGTAAAAGCTGCCCAGAGAAATGGAAACAAGCACATAAAATGTTATCACACGAAAATTTAAGAACTGAAGCATTTTCCAAGTGTGCTGAAGAAGCAACCAGAACTCTAAATATGCAAGACATATTGTTATAATTATTTATTAATATTTAATTATTACTATTATTTATTAAATTACAAATATACGAGTATATGATGTATAGCAAAACATAATTTATTCAATCTTTAAGAGTTTCTAAAGAACTATTCAAAATTATAATATATGTCAATTTATTTAAAGATCAGCTAAGCTATAGTTTTTATTTCGAGGAAAGGAAATGCCCCTTACACAATGCTTACATCATTTTTTCAAAGGTTCAGTAAAGTTATTCATACCATACCATTCCCAGCACAGATTATTTCCACAGAAAATTCGTAAAAATGATAATTGTAGGATTTTAAAATGTGGCCCGCGTTTTGTATTTGGGTTTTTCATTTGAATATTCGAACTGTGGCCATTTCGTATTCCTCCGTACTTTTCCGTATTTTGTCTGCGGATCAAACAATTGTTGTAGGTATCAAAAAAGAAGGTAAAGGTTTATGTAAATGATGTCGGCGTCTCTTTGAGGAAAGGTGGATTCTAGACATTGGCTGATTGTGTTAATATGTTTGCTTACTTATTCAGCAGGCACTCGACACTAATCAACGAAAGTGACTCAAGACAAGAGGACTCCAATTTCCAACTGGAGTTGCACGCAAAAAGGAATTATGCACTTGCCTGTGGAGAACATAAAACATTCCGCTGCATAATTGAACAAGTTGGCTAAGCAGGGCGAGTCACAAAACAGGATATGCCAGGACGACGCCAAACGAATTTATGGCAGCACCCCGCACCATATGTCTCTTTGGAGACTTATTTGTTGTTGCTGTTGCTGTTGTTGTTGCTGTTGTTGTTGGGTGTGTGTGGACTGGGTGTGGTTCTGCTCTGCCGCACAATTGTCATCCAAGCTGCCGTTGCGTTTGCATTAAATATTTTTATGGCCCTTTGCCACAGAGTTGAGCTTTCATTGTTTTATTATCCTGCCGCTCATCAGTGCTGGCTTATTTCATGAATATTTCAAAATTCTACGCCGCACTAGAAATACGCATTTTTTGCATAGAAAAAGTTAATCTTTTTGAGTAAAATTCCATGGCTGAAATTAAAGTGCTGTGCTGCCAGTGAGCATGGGTTGGCTGGTTAGCTATAAGATCTACACACACTCACACGTTGCATGCAACGCTCATAGACGACGACGACGTTGCTGAAGTCTTCGCTGGCGGCAGCTCCTTTTGCCCAGCGAGGCGAGGCAGGGAGCGAGGAGGGGGGCAAGAGGAGACAGAGACTAACGTTTCGCGCACGTGACGCGCATTTCCAATTAGATTTATGATTTTAATACTTCGTATTTTTTCATAAAGTCTCTAAAAGCAGCAGCAAACAGCAGCAGCAGCAGCAGCAGCCAAAGTCTTTGGCTTGAAAATTATGGCGTGTTTGGGGCGGCAATACTATATACAATTTCCTAGTTAAGCCAGCCAGCGAGCCAGGGAGCCAAAGTATTCAGTTAATGCGAATGGGTTAAGACTAACGTAGAGAATCTTCTTAGTCGAATATGGACATACACATACAGATGTGTGCGTATTGGTTTGATTACTAATTTGTTATAATCATTGTAGGCCTTAAAAGCATTCAATTGGACGTAATTAGTGAGAGTGCTACAGCAACTGGAATTTAAATGCTTGCTATAATTCCATTCTAATCTCAATTTCAACAAAAATGCAGTATCCATTCTTGATTATAAGTTCACAACTGTTTTCTTCGATTCAAATCTAAAAAGTAGCTCAACACGTATATCAAACACTTTTTACAGTTTGATTATATAAACTGGACTTTAGTTGATTCTCAGACGATTCATAGACCCTATTAATCATTGCCCTCACATCGAAGAGGCCATAAAATTTGTTAATTTTCCACAAACAGAAAATCGGGCCAAATCTAAACGAGAGCAGCTTTAAGACTCGGTCAGTTGGAGTTTTTTGTTTTGTTTTTAACGTTTCTTGATGGGTTTTTATGGCATGTAGGGGGTAGCAGGCACAGAGAGAGAGGGTATATGTTATACGGCACCTTATCTCAAATGGGAAATCATTACCGCGTTTTTATTGTTTAACAGTTTGCAGACCAAATTCACAGATTTCGTAGTTCAGTTGTTATTTTTGTACCCTGAAACTGATTGAATATGGCCAAAAGGGGTATCACGAAGTTCTGCAGAAGTATGTAACACTAAAAAGCATCTGCCGATATACGGTATAAATCAGCCGATCTCAGAGACTATAAGAGCTTGAAAAATTTACAGTTTTGTATTACAAGTTTTCGTATAGCCTTCGCATATCCACTTTATGTCATCTTTTATAGGTAACTTTCCCTGCGAATATTAATGCAAAGTGATCCAATCGAGATTGAATATTCTTTAATTTTATATTGATCAGCTGTAAAGGACTTGATTCAGGGTATCTGCTAGTCGAGTTCTCTCGCCTTGAGCATTCTTATTTGACTTCTTTTTTTTTGGTTTTAATGGCGCAACTTTTGCTGTAAAAATATTTTAACAACATTTCACGTAATTTCAACAACAAAATAATTACATTTTTAAGTGCACTTACAAAGTATTTCTCACATTTGGAACGTGTAAAGTGTAGAAATCGAAAAACAAAAACCGAAAAACCCAAAAACAATATGAATTCGAGAGTTTGAAGTCTACTCTGCCACATAAAGTGCAAGTTCGTTTAAGTGCTCTCCTTTTAAATAGCTCCTAAACTGGATCTCGTAGTGCTGAACTTAGTGGTAAATGTTTGAGTGTAATCACATAACATCAAATTAACATTGGCACTGGGCGGGGCACGGACAAATTGCAGTTTTATTTAAATGCCAAAAATTGCAAATTACAAATCTGAATAATACGCCGTGAAATTGTCAAGCCAGCCAGGAAGGAGATGGCACTCCGGCAGTGGGTGGATGGTTGGGCATATTATTTCTCTTGATTCGCGACTTGATAAATTTGCAACAATTTCGCACACTCGTGTCCTGTTTTTTTTATTTTTCCTTTTTTTTTTTGTCAACAGTTGCCCGCCGGAAATTGGTGACAGTTGTTGTTTATTGACATGCCCGCAGCCACCGTGAAAACATTTTAAAATTTGTAAAACATAAAACCGAATCACGGCTAAACAACAGCAGCAAAGGGCGGGGAGTTGGGTGATTTGAGAGCCTAAGCGGAAGCAGCCAGGCAGCAAAGAGAGACAACAAATTCGCATAATATTTCACACCATTTATTTTGCTGTTTTTTTTTTTTTTTTTTTAGCTTCGAGGCTTGTTTAATATTGTAATCGGCTTGTTCCGTGTGGCAACGGCTGCTGATTGGATGGGTCGGGTCGGAGATGTGCTGAAGGTGCCCAGATATATATATATATAGATGTATAGATAGTTCGCGACATATGTCTGTAATGGCAGGCAGCCCTTGAAAGTTGCGGCGTTTTGAAATTTATAGAAAAAACTGTATATTTTATTAGATAGTTGTAATAAAACATAAATTTGTGGTTTTTTAGATCTATATGTATTCTATGAATAAAATAGGAAAGAGAAAGGGAAATCTGCTTCAAAGCTTTACAAACTTCACGACTCTTTAGTTCTGAGTAATCTTAGTTTGTTGTTAGCAGTTTCTTGTTGAAATATTTTGTGTAATTTTAATAAGCCACTAAAAACGCTCTGTATGCAAGAAGACATCAACTCGCTTGGCTGACTAATGGAAAGCGAATTGCCAAACTTACTTACAACTACAATACAAAGTATTGCCTTATGCCTTGGCTGGGCAAAGTTGTTTGTTGCATCCTTATTTCGAGGGGCAACATTACAACTTGGCCAGCTCACATGTCGAAGAGCCTTTCAATTAGAAATTTGCGCACACTCAGCACTAAAGGGACATTTCTGGCTGCTGCTACTCATCAGCCTCGCATCACCATGGACGTCATAAAGCGTCAACTTGGAGGCCAAAAGGAAAAGAAAGGCCTCAAAGTGCGTGACGAGCGTCGAGTTGAGCAGCTATCAAACAGTTCCCCAGGGTCCTCAGCTGTGACGAGAGCAAAACCAAATACACAACACAACTAATGGTCAGGGGGACCAGGCTACGGAGTACGGGGTTGCTTGAGGTCAACACAAGTTCAAGAATGGACCTGAGCTGAGAGTGTTGAGTGCTGCCAGCCTCTTTTTGTCATTCTACTGCCAAAAATAACAATCATAACTATCATATGAAAACTTTAACTATCTCTTGGCTGCTCTATCTCAAGAGTCTACTGTGAAAGGGTGTCAAGAGCTACTTCCTTGCTAAGCACAAGTTAGAAGGATCAAGTTGGGCGAGCTCGAACGGGATATATCCTGAGCCAGCCGTTAAATTCATAGTTGTCTTGTAGATATTAGTTTTTGTTAACAAAGTCTGTGTTTCTCAGCTGATTTTAATTATAAATTATAATTCTAATTCTGAAGAGGTCGGAGTTGCTTCCTTTTGCCTGTCAGCTTCCTTCTTTTTTCTCTAAGTATATTTTCCTATTTAAAGATGGTACTCTAAAATAATTACTTTGTTTTGGGAGTAATTTTAGAAGAGTTTCGATTTATTCCGGTTTTAATTTTGTATTCAAAGTCATGTTAGAAACTCTCGCACTTTTCCGCATTTGTGCTAATCTCTCTCGCTCTCTCTTTTTCTATCTATCTCCAACTACTTCTCTCTCTCTCTCTCTCTCTCTCTCTCTCTCTGTCTGTGTCTCTGTCTCTCTCTGGCTGCGTCTGAAATCGAATAGCAAATAAATCAGTTGATGTCGCTGAATAATTGACCTGTAAATTTGTTGTCCGCTCGTAAATAATTAATTGAAATGGCTGACCGCTCTCTGGATTTACATCTATCTAAGTTCCTGTTTATGTTATTTATTGTCCAACTCTGATTTGTGGCTACTGTATTGGGCTGTTGCGGTTTTCTCTGCCTATCTCTCCATCTCTCTATATCTCGGGACAGTGGCTAGCAAAAGTCAGTGTACCGTGTCGGAGAGGTCATTTAGATGGCAGATTAGTTTTATTGCCCAACTTCTTTCGCAAATTGTTCACATAATATGCAAATCGTGATGTTGGCCCTTAGCTCAGCAGCGGCAGTGCCAGCTTCGGCTTGGCAGCTAGGTACATATCATTTTAAACTATGATTTATGATTGAAGAGTAAATAAATCGTCAGCGAGCGCATACTAAAATATTAATACTCATAATACCAACGCAGGCAAAAGTCCTCGTTTGTTGTTTTTTTTTTTATATTTTTTTTTTTTATAAATTTGCATATGTTGGCAGAGCAAATCAACTCGGCTCACTTTGATGTTGTTGTTTGTTTGTGATGTGGCACGCCACGTGAATGCACAACAAGCTGCTCATCAACTGTCTCGCGGCTGTCCCGGCTGTCCTGGCTTATATCCAGAGACAGCAATATGGCCGAGTGCAGGTTTTCTTCCATTTTCTGTTCATTTCTTCTGCTTTTTTTTCGTTTCAGTGCAGCAGATTTGTCAGGCAGCTTTAACTTTGACTTTTGGATTGACCCCTACTCCGTGAAAGAAATGAAGGTAATTTGCTTTCAGACCAGCCCAGGCTAGGAATGCTCTGCTCTCTCACTCTCCCTATCTTTCTCTAGAGAAACTATCTTTCTCTCTCTCGCTCTCTCTCTCTCTCTCTCTCTCTCTCTCTCTCTCTCTTTCACAAAGCAAAGCCTAATGGAGCAGAAGATAGGCAGAAGAGAAGAGTTAGGCCGGAGCAGACAGGACCTCAACAAGATCTTTCAAAATGTTTACCAAATAACATGATTTTAAGAATTTAATTATATCTATATTTGAAGCATACATTTGAGTGCAGAGTATCTCTTAGCCACTCCGGTGACAACAGTGAAACATTGTTATTTTAATTTGGTAATCAAAACAAGAAGGATTTAAATAATGTCAAGTGGTTGAGAACAACTGACGAGCTGGTAACTAGTGACTACTATCCCAACTGCTACTCAAACTGCGACTGCGACTCTCACTGGCAAAAAAAAACACAAAAATAGATGACAAATTGAGTTATTCACATCTACATACAAGGTACGAGTTTGAGTACTCGTTGCGAATATATTTCATTAGTATTCGTGACGCTGATTGCATTTTAATTAACACGGCGCCACTCCATGGACCGACCCTCCTCCCCACCGCCCCCCTCCAACTACCCCCTGTCCAAGCCAACGGCTTGACGAGACCCCCACAAAGAATGGTGAACCCGTTTGATTGAATTAAAAGAAAAAAAAGAGAAAGAACAACAAACCCGACGCGAACCGAACCACACGAAAAATTGAAAGAATCTTTAATAACTCAATTTGCCGGGTTTCGTAGCTGGTTATTAAATTGTTAGCCAACGAACAAAACAATTTGTACGTTAAGTGGATTTTAAATTGCAAGCTCAGAGCCAAATTAAGCGATGCCTAAAACTATGCAAATCATTATTAATGCTAATGAGAGCAATCAGAGTTCGTATTCGAACCTCATCATTGGAATCGACAACTGTTTGAATAAGCAATAGATAACAAATAAGGGATGATGATGATGATGATTTGGGTGGAAGTTTCTGTTTGCTGTTTAGTGTTATTGGACATTCACGGTTGCTGTTGCTGACCAACAAGGCACAAGAACAGCAACAAAGAGTATTGGAAATGTTCGAACTGGGAATTTCATCGATCATAAAAATAAAATGGAAATTGCTACTTCAATTTATTTGCGGCGTTGCCAAAACACATAAAACAGTCATGAATTATTAACAGGTATGTGCAAAGGAGTGTCCCCAGTCCGAGATGGTCAATGAACCAGCCAACATCGTGATGGACTTCCCATGAGAAAGGTAACAAAGCCAAAAAAAAAGAAAAAAAAAAAGATAAGTTTACTTGTCGAATGAATATCGATTTGGTGTAATATTCCTATGTCCTTCCTTGTACAATAATATTAACGCCTGCAGCGCCTTTGGCAAGCATCCGCAGAGCAATAGCGATTGTTGTTGCCCTGATCTCTACCACGATTGCGAACTGTCCAGATAACTGCAAAGGAATAAAAGATAAGTTGCATTATTATTTATAGATTGACAAAGAGTGTGCAACTCACGATTACTTACGTGGAACACCACCAGTACACAGAGGCAGCTGGGCCTGAATGTGAGCCACATAAAGTGGCAGGCCATCGACCATTTTGAATACACTTGCTAAGCTTCGAAAAGTTTGAACCGATTTAAAATAGAAATAATCAGCGTTTATATGGCAGACTGATAAGTCATATATATAAAGCGACAGCTGTTCTAGAATGAGAACGGGTTCAGCTGTTGAGTTTTGAATGGAGATCGATATGTGCATTTGCATTGTGCACAACTGATCCGTCAGGAATATCAGCAATATCGTTTGTGAAACAAGTATTTAGTTTTCTAGATACTTGCCAAAGTTTCTATTTTTCTGATAATATTGATAGTAATAAGGAGCAGTTGCTATTTTTTTCAGTCAACTTCCAGCTCGTAGAGAGCATCTTAAGATAAAAATCGCCAACTCATTTGTAAATGAGATGAGATGACGAAGTAAGCAATGAAATTGATTCATTAAATCAGTACGAATCGTTGATATATTGATTAGAAGATACCCGGAATACAGCTGTTAAATCTATTGCATCGACTCACATTTGAAATTGTGAACATATTGTTAATTATTCTGCAAAGTATCTTAACGTATTTGTAGCTTAAGCTGAACTATTTTGGAGTTGGTTTGGAAACCATTTGGGTTATGACATTTTTGAATTGTTTTTCCGAAAACAACTGTTAATCTTGCTCAACATTCCACATTTTTATTGCCGTTTGATAAAGGGCAAACGCCCGTATTGAGAATGCGGACTCTGGCCAGTTTCAGGTGTTTCTTTTGACACTTTATGAAATTTATGACATTATTTTCGTTCGCTTTCACTAGAAAGTGAATCTCAGGCTAACTGTAAAAACCTGCTCAATGCCAAAAAAGGACACTGACAGGATACGATGCAGGCAGCCAGGCAATCGGGCAATCGGGCAGATTGTGTCTGGCTGATAAGGTCTGTCTCCCATGTCTCTCCAAAGGCGAGCATTATGCCGAGTGATATATTTCTCTATTACGAACAGCGACCAGCCAGCAGCTGGATCTGAACTTGCAGATGGCAGATCGTAGATCGGAGTTTGAAGATCTCCTCTGAAGCTCCGCTCGACGTCTTTCAAAGTTTGCCGCCAAGATGGGTTATCTACAAGAAGCGCGTTCCGCTTTACGAGCATATGACAACCCTAAATCAAAAGCGCCGTCGGCAACTTTTTGTATATATATATATATAGAAGCGAAAGAGAAACCTTCTGGCTGCCTTAAGCGGAAGCCGCATAAATTATCAGGCGGCATGAATCTAAATTAAATAAAAACAAAAACATTTGACATTTGCCAACGCAAATCCTTTAAAACACAAACACAGCAAAACAGCAAAAACAGCAGCAACAAATCGCTGAAGACGACGAGGCGGGGTTGGTAGAGACTCAAAACCTTAAGGCACTCCCCCCTCTCCCCCTCCCCCACTGTGAGGCACAACTTACAAGGATTCACCATTAAAAATGTTAATTAGTTGCGCAAACATTGCAAACATTACGAGTGAGCTTCATCCACAAATCTGTTACGACCTGTTAACAGTGGAATGAAATGCAGGAATGTCTACACAAAATATTGAATTAGTGAAGTAGAAGGGAATATCTAATGAATTGATTGGAAAATTCAACTGCAACTTGGATAGATGATATAATTTTAGAGGCAGAATTTTTACTGAAACTTCGAGTTAAGGTCTTGTTTCCAACTTTGAATGTGAACATAGAATAACTAGTTCAAGGTCCAATTCCTATATACCATTTTTCATTAAACATTATTAGCATGCAGCTCGAGCCAGAATTGTGTTACCAACTATAAATGTTTGAAAATCAGATTATTTAAGAATATTATTTTAAGAATATTTTAACATAAATTTCAAGCAAAAATTACATTTACAACTTTGAATGTAGTATTATTCTAGAGTCCAGTCTATATTCAGAACAATTCTGCTTTTGAAAATCGATTGGCTTTGATCAAATTATGGCAGTGGCAAATGAAGACCCTTTTAAAGGGTATAATTTTAGGTCAGTGCGAACTGCTAACAGCAAAGCTATCGAACTGGAGCTGGCTCCAGCATACGAGTATTCCACTGTGCTGGCTTTTGAGAACGTGGCTGTGGCTAGCAGCAAGACAAAACAAGGCGTGCATGCAAATCGGTGGCGGGATGCGGCAGATTGAACGCCAATTAGGATGAATGTTTTGGCTTTTGGCGCACGCCGCTTTGCATTCAAACAGAGCCCAACGCTCCAGACTGCATGACGCCGCATGCCACAGTGGCAGAGAACAATAGGAAGGCAGAGAGAGGGGCAGAGAAAGAGAGAGAGAGAGAGAGAGAGAGAGTGAGGCAAATGTTTTTAAGAACTGGCTCCCTGTCTTGGTCGGTCCAAGTTAATTGCTAAAAACTGTTCACTGTTCACACGTTCGGCAGGCGCAACTTTTGCATACAACACCTGACAGAGGGAGAGAGAGAGAGAGAGACTGCAAAGCCTCAGCAGGAAACTAAACCTGAGACTAAGACAGAGCCTGTGAGGAGGATTCACTGGCCATCAAACTCCAACTCGGACAACATTATTCTGGTCACGTACTCATCAGCGCAGGAGTCTTTCGTTGCAGGAAATCAATATACACACAGCCAAACACACTGAGAATTTGGTACTCAAATCAAATCTCATCAAATCTCTCAGCAGCAGAAACTAGAAAGAACACTCAACTACAAAAGTGATTAATTTAAGCCTTAGCTACAATGTTTAGATCAAAAATGATTTATAAATATTAAAAAAGAATAAATTAAAAGAATAAATTGTGGGATTGGAATACTTTCTTTGATGGGCTTGAATTGAGGGCAGGCTTTTCTCTCAGTGCACAAGGTTAGTTCGCTGTGGGTAGATTACGTTTGCCAACTTCCGGCGCATCCCTCACAGTTTTGAAGGGGGCCTTTCTTTTTTCTTATACATTTCTTCGGCTTTTGGAAAGTTTCAAGCTTCGATGTTGTGATATTTTTGAAAATTAAGCATGTACGGTATGTCAGAGACCCAGTTATACAAATCCCAAGCCCAAACCCAAACCAAAAGCAATCCACACACTCATAAATATCGACAATTCTACGAATTGTTTTGTGTGTGTTTTTGTTTTTTATTTTTCTGTCAAAGTCAGAGTCCAGGGTCTCTCTCTCTCTCTCTCTCTCTCTCGTTGGTCAGGTGTACGCTTTAAATGCACGACGGCAACTACCGAAATTGTAGGCCCAACTGGGGTAAAGAGGTACTGAAATTATTTTTACCGGGTAACAAGTAACAAGTAACAACGAGTACCGAGACCGAGACCGAGTCCGAGTCCGAGTATTATCCAAAGTCGCTATCGCCTCTTAATATGTTAGGCACGTTGCCCTCGGCTCGTTAAAGCTGCGACTCGAGTTATTTGTTTATTTGTCTGTCTGTCTGCTTATAATTTCCATTCGACTTTCAGCGAATCAATCAACTAAAACACAATCAAAATAAAAAACAACAAAAAAAATACCCGGGGAAGGTCTCTCGTAACTGCACATTCTGATCCCAAAAAGATAAAGCTGCCAACTGGCAGCTGCATAAATCAATTGCTCGCTTTTCTTACATAGTTTGGTTTTTTAAAGTTTCTACAAATGAAAATCGCAGAAAATTTCATTAAACTTGCGTGAAAATCAATACGTGTAGTCCAGGAAAAACCTTGTTCACAGCAAATTGTAATCCTGATGCGTGGCAAGCTCTTCAGCATTTTCCACTTTTCCACTTTTCGTATGCTCCTCACGTGCCACGAGACGTTGCAAAGTTCCCAGCCCAGCTCAGCTCAGCTCAGCTCACACTGAAACTCGAACTCAAATATCCCATCGAAGCAGAAGTTTTGTGCAATTTTCAGCACATATTTTGAAGTTTGTCTACTCGTCGCTAGATGGCATATGCAATGCATTATGTATATAGATAGTTTTATGTGTTTAGATTATGGCTTATGTATTGCAGTTACATGCAGGATATGAACAATGTCCGTTTCACATAAGCTTTAAGCAGAAGAATAGATAAATTACATGCAAATGTTGAACTTGATGTTGATGTTCCTTGAGCTCGAAGTGTATTCGATTATTTAGTCAGGCTATGAATATTGATATTCCATTTGAGTATCAATCTGGTATTCAGGAAGGCAAACATCTGTTTATGTAAGGTCTTTAGTAACTTGGTTTGAGCATTATAATTCTTTACTTACCTGAACCTGAAGAGCGACTTTGCTGAATGGAGATAATAATTATAATATTATTAATTTCTTCAAGCTCTTTTTTTCTATATATGTAACATATTAATTACATGAAAATACCCTGCACTCAGCTATTAAGTACACAGAAGAAGCTCAATATAAAAATAAGTTTTGGTTAATGAAACTTTTATAGTTTATCAATTGGAAGACTCAATTCTTATGACAATTGTTATGGGTATTTGTAGTCGATTTATATCGATATTTAGGTAATTAGGGCAGTTATCGAAAATGAAATAAAATAGATCTGCCATTGGTTCAGAGTATTTATATTCAAAATTTGTCTCTAAAATCGGCCTTTTCAGACAGACTGGCAGGCGGACATGCCCCAATCGACTCGGATGTTGATGCTAATGAAGAATATATATAATTTATGGGTTTATAACTTGTTCAACTTGACTATAGTATTTTTCATGTTTCTGCCAATGATACCTATGATAAGTTAAACACAAAAACAGTATTTGAATAAGTACTTAAATAGAGCTCAGAGAAAGACACACTAAAAGCACCAACAGCTCAACACAAATGAAATATCTTCAATTAAGACCTTAGAAAACATAAAATAGTTTACAGTCGAGTGATTAAAGTAGATATATCATTTTTGATTACAATGTTAAAGGTCAGGCAACGATTCGGATGCTGGGGTTAAGGCCTCATTTAAAGCTGTGAGCCACAGCAAACAACAGCAGCACGCTCCAAGTACATTTGCCATATTTAGAATTAAGACTTAACCATACCAAACACACACACACACACACATACACATAACCCAACTAAGCCAAAACCGAACCAAAAAAAAAAGAAAAAAACAAAACAAAACAAACACAGCCGCTGTCGCAGTCTCAGTCTGAGTCTGAGGTTGAGGCTGAGTTGTGGAAGCGGGCCTCAGGCCAAGTCATGTTACTCACGTTCCAAACGAGCTTTTGTCAACTTGTCTAAATGATTTTTGCACACTGTAAACAAGCCAGAGACAGTGGGCACGGACGGACAGACGGACTGGCAGACTGACGGACAGAGTGAGAGAGACGGACTCGACTCGAGTATTGACGTTGACCCTGCACGACTGCGATTCAGAAGTTTGCAGCTCTTCAACTGCCTCTGTGTGTGTGTGTGTGTGAAGGATTCTGGACCTCAGCTCAAGTCGTGTGCGCCTTGCCGTGCCAAGTAGCCAAATGCCCAGAGCAGCAGAGCCGCAGAGCCGCAGAGAGAATCAGAAACAGAACCTGGTCCAACAACTCGGAACTCGACTCGAATGGAGTCGATTCGCAGTCGGTTCGCAGTCGATTCTGCCCCGTGGGAGTCTTTTGTTATTGTTGCCTGATCTTTTGTCGATTTTTCGTCGTCGATATTGTCGTGTAATCACGAATTTATTTTATTGAAAATCACTTGACAGGTGGCGCCTTATTTAACTAAGTTGTCAGCAAGCAGATTGGGCAGCCAACAGGCAACAAGGCAGCAACAGAGGACCAGCAACTGGCAACTGGAAGCTGACTGAGCTTTGCATGATGTTGTATTGTTTACGAATTTAAATGCATTTATGAAGCCAAACAAAAATGCGATGAGAATGCTTTGTGAACACTGAGCTACCAATAACTACCAATAAGCAATGCAGTTTATTTTTATTTCTTTAAGTTGCAAAAGTTAATCTTGGATGTGGGCGGGCAGCCCTTAAAAGCGTGTTTTTACTTTATCAACAAAATATTCAAAAACTATAATAAGTAATAAGTTAATCATAAAATTATGATTTAATATTATACAATAAGAAATATATATAATATTGATAATAAAAAATAATTGATAATATATTTTATGTACGCAAATAAATGCAATTATTTTTAGCAAAGCAAAGCAAGATATTTTCCTATAGCGATCTCATAATTAATTTCACGTAGTAATAACAACAAAAACAGGAACAGCAATATTGGGTAAGCCGAATATTAGATACCCTTGCAGACCAGAGTCCCCCTGCTGAAATATACATTTTATTATACTTTAAGAAAATAGACCGTTTGTTGCTGTGAAATCTATTTGATATTGTGCTCCGTTGTGGATAAGTTTTGTTCAAATGTTAATAGCCGAATAACACCAATAATGGTTGAGTATGTTATTCACACAGAAACTTATCTTTCGACTGATCGCCCCATGGAATTTATATAATATAGTAGTCTGATATCGATGACTTGTAAACAGTTTTATGATAATAATAATCTGAATACCTAATGAGTTTGGTTAACATAATATTTGCGCTCTTTTGATCGATTGTTCCAATGTCAACTATATATAGATATAGCCATCAGATCTTTGATATATCTACTGCCAGCAGCAATAGACTGAAAGACTAGTTCTGAGAGACTCGTTCGCATAGAAGCAGAGAGACGGTCTCGTCCCAAGAATATATATAGACTCTTTGGGGTCGAAGGTTGCCTCATCCATGCGTGATAAACTACACAAGTATATCAAGTATATAAAAGTGCTTCCTAGTTACACAAAAACCACTCGAGCAATTCAAAATTGCAGCAGTCGCAAAATATAAAAATGCCACTAATATTTTATGAAGTTATTCAACAACTGAACATTTGCCAGCCACTAAATATCAATTGCAATGCACACACCGAACACTCCAAGTGCAACAATAACAATCCGAGAAATGGCAACAAACAAAAAACAGAAAACTGAAAACAGAAAGAACAATAACAGTCGCATTGCCACAAATGACTCCCCAGTAGGTTTTCTTATCGCACCGAGGAACACAACTCAATGTTGTTGTTTTGAGGCACAGCAGAAATCTCCAGAGGATGCCGCCTGCTGAGGCAGAGGCAGAGGCAGAGGCAGAAACAGAGGTTGCCTCCTGTTTGCAACAACTACCTGAGAGAGCGAGAAGCTGCATATGTGTAGAAGCTGCAGAGTTAGGGGCAGGGCCAGGGCCAGGGGCAGGGGCAGGGACAGGGGCAGGAGGTGGAGGTGGATTCTACACAGGTACGTTTGGCGAGAAGCTGCGAATGCGATTAAGCAAAACCAGAGCTCGTTGTTGCTGTTATTGTTGTTGTATTGCCATAAACATGTGGCAAGTGTTGTTGTTGTGGTTGTTGTTGGTGGTGCTGCTGCTGCTGCTTTGGGGCAGCTCAGCGACGACGTCGTCATCGTCGTCGGGAGAGTGTCTGCCGATTTGTGCAACACTTGTGTTGGCCAAACGCAAAAACAATAAACACAGCCAAAACCAGGCAGCTGCTGTGTGTGTGTGTGTGTGTCTGTCTGTGTGTTTGTGTGTGGATGCTGTGATGCTGCTGCTGTTGCTGCTGCTGCTGCTGCTGCTGCCGCTGCCGCTGTCGACCTCGACGCAGCGGGGCCGGCTTGCGAATATTGCTCTCCGAGGCGCTCACTCTGGGGGAACATATAACAAAAACAAAAACAAAAGCAAAAACAACAAAAAAAACCTGCTCCACCACCATTTGCAGCATTGCAACGAGAGTCGTTGCAGCGCCGCAGCTGAGATGATGACGACGACAACGACGACGACGATGATGATGATGATGATGATGATGAGGCTGTAGCGGTAGCTGAGGCTGAGGCTGTAGCACTGCCAGTGTGGCAGAGAGGCAGCCAACCAACAAGCGAGCCAAGCGAACGTCCAAGCGACCATGTTTCCTGATGCGAGGCGATAGTTTATCGCCAATTTTCGTGCCGTGCAGAGGTGAACGCGGACCAAAAACGGTGGCGTGCAGCAAACCCCAAAGAGCAAAACCAATAACCAAAACCGAAACGTAACGAAACGAAGCGAAACGAAACGAAAACCGAACCCAGCTGAGAATACGAGACAGCAACTATAACAGTTGAAGCCGAAGTGTTCTCGTCCTGGCTTCCTTTTAGTTTTTGGGGATCCTGCCGTCGGCACGCGATAAATTTGTCTCATTTGTTTTGCTGCGATTTACAACGCGACGCTGTCTGTGTGTGTGTGTGTGTGTGTTGTTTTGTTTGGCGAATTCGCCGTCGGTTCGTCCTGGCCATGCGCGTTAACGGTAAATAATGGCCGCCATCTTGTGCGACAACAGCAACAAAATCAATGTTAAATAAAACCAGCTGTATATAAATATATATATACATATATAGAGTGAGAGAGTGTCGAGTGTGTGCGTGTGCTTAGTGCCGATAAACCGATAAGCCGATAACCGATAAGTGCAATGGAACATCATGCTGGCAGCGGCTTTGTCGCATCGCCTTGGGCAGCGGTTTTGGGCCACCACTCGATGGCATCGGATGCAGGCTTTGCCGCTGCAGCGGCTGCGGCGCATGTCCAGAATGTGGCAGCGGCCGCACATCATACACATCATGCATCCATGCACCCCAGCCATCATCATCATCACACGCATCCGCACTCACATCCGCACTCACATCCGCATTCACATCATCATCATCATGCGCATTCGGCGCATCATCATCTGGCTGCGGCAGCGGCGGGCGGTGGAATGCCAATGGATTTGCATGTGCCCCAGGGCTTTCCCTACTACAGGTAATGCACAAGGATATCCAGCTACACATATATACATATATATATATATATATATAGACGAATACAGGTGCAATTCACTTTTGTCGCCTGTCTTTTGTTTTGTGGGCGTTGCCATATTCAAATTATTCTGCCAATGGCGCTGTGCCTAAAGCGAAAGCACATAACACAAATTATGCAACTTAAATACCCACATATACTCGTATAACACTTATTATACTCCCTATCAGACGCAGAGAGAGAGAGAGAAATAGAGCGAGCGAAAGAGAGAGAGAGTGAGAGAGACAAATGAGTGCAAATTGCAAATTGATTGGCATATGATTGATGATAAATAAATTATGCGACAGTTGCCAGCAGCCAGGCACATAACATAATAATAAGACCTACCCCATTTTGGTATCGGGCATCTTTGGTGGCAAGGCCAACTTGTGGCGGCAAGCATTTCAGGCATTTTGCTGGAGTCGATCAATTCAACGTGAATAACAAAAAAGCTTCTCAAAAATAATGACTTATAACTTATAAGTTGTAGCTTATAGTTTTAAATAATAGTATAGAATTCTTCATTTAGAAGTATATTGTATATATTATATACATGTTGACAGTCTCACTACATTTCCATATCATTCCAATAAGATTGGAAATTTTTCATTTTATGATTAGCCAAGACCTAAGCGAATTTGAAACGTTTTCTACATTGATCACTATAGATTTTTATATTGATATTATCATGCCACAGTATTCGACCTAACATATTTCAAATTTAAAGAGATTTATTTATTTTTTTTTATATAACAGTTATATTTTAAACATTAATCAACCTATTCAAAGGCTATAAAACATTGATTTGGAACAGAATGAATAATAGCAGTGAATTACAATCTATAACATAAACATAGAACAGGTTTTAGCAGTTAATAAATAACATCAAATATTACATTTGTGGCACATTAATTTAGCGCCCTACAGTCCAGAGGTCGCTGGTGTGGAGGCGCTTCAACCTCCTGCGAGTTGTATTTGACCCAAGTGTGCAGGCAAAGCTCGTACGCAGCCCGCCTAAAGTCCCTTAGATCCAACGGATTGCGTGAGCGCATATATTGACGACGCAGTGCTCTCTTGTGTCTTACCAGATCCAAAATCTCTGGTTTTAAAAGAGGCTGGGCTGGACTGGGAGGCGAACAAGGTAGTTGGCCAAGCATGGAGTATTCCGCTGCCACGTTAATATTACGCAGGAATAACTCAGCTGATTATAGATTTGTATCTTTTTATCTATTTTTTAACTTTTGTTTACAAGTATTATTATTGTTTATGTTTACTTTTGTTATTTACATTTTTTTTTATATTTGTTGATATTTTGTCTTTCTATTATTGTTGGTAAATAAAGCAGTTATGATGTCGCTCCTCGTCGCTGATTATAGATTTTTATCTTTTTATCTATCTTTTTTAACTTTTGTTTACAAGTATTATTATTGTTTTTTTTTCGGGAATCGATTTCCATTCGCAGAACGTGCAAAGTTATCGATAAAATAAAATAAAATAAAATAAAATTACATTTGAAATTTGCATTGCCAGACGGAATGAGAATTTATAGAAAAAAGTGTTGCATACTTTGTGGTGCTTTATTGAACGTACTCATTGAAGTAATTCCCAGATGGTTCTGGCTTCGAGCAGGTAATGCGGGTTCATCTTTTTGTATTTTTATCTGTCTTTGTTTCAGCAGCTTCATGCGGCGCGTCACATCGCCGCCATACTACAGAGAGAGAGAGAGAGAGACCGAGAGAGAGAGAGAGACCGAGAGAGAGAGAAAGACCGAGAGAGAGAGAGAGAGACCGAGAGAGAGAGAGAGACCGAGAGAGAGAGAGAGACCGAGAGAGAGAGAGAGACCGAGAGAGAGAGAGAGACCGAGAGAGAGAGAGAGAGACCGAGAGAGAGACCGAGAGAGAGAGAGAGAGACCGAGAGAGAGAGAGAGACCGAGAGAGAGAGAGACCGAGAGAGAGAGAGAGACCGAGAGAGAGAGAGAGACCGAGAGAGAGAGAGAGACCGAGAGAGAGAGAGAGACCTAGAGAGAGAGAGAGAGACCGAGAGAGAGAGAGAGACCGAGAGAGAGAGAGAGAGACCGAGAGAGAGAGAGAGACCGAAAGAGAGAGAGAGACCGAGAGAGAGAGAGAGAGAGACCGAGAGAGAGAGAGAGACCGAGAGAGAGAGAGAGACCGAGAGAGAGAGAGAGAGAGGATAGAGAGAGACAACACGATAGGTGACCGACGGTGGTGCTTTATTCAACGTACTCATTGAAGTAATTCCGAAATGGTTCTGGCTTCGAGCAGGTAATACGGGTCTACAAGTATTATTATTGTTTATGTTTACTTTTGTTATTTACATTTTTTTTTATATTTGTTGATATTTTTTCTTTCTATTATTGTTGGTAAATAAAGCTTCTCAGTTATGATGTCGCTCCTCGGCATTTCCGGAGTCAGCTGATTATAGATTTTTATCTTTTTATCTATCTTTTTTAACTTTTGTTTACAAGTATTATTATTGTATTTATTCGGAAATCGATTTCCATTCGCAGAACGTGCAAAATTATCGATAAAATAAAATAAAATAAAATTACATTTGAAATTTGCATTGCCAGACGAAATGACAATTTATAGAAAAAAGTGTTGCATATTTTGTGGTACTTTTTTCAACGTACTCATTGAAGTAATTCCCAAATGGTTCTGGCTTCGAGAAGGTAATACGGGTTCATCTTTTTGTCTTTTTCGAAAATCGATTTCCATTCGCAGAACGTGCAAAGTTATCGATAAAATAAAATAAAATAAAATTACATTTGAAATTTGCATTGCCAGACGGAATGACAATTTATAGAAAAAAGTGTTGCATATTTTGTGGTGCTTTGTTCAACGTACTCATTGAAGTAATTCCCAAATGGTTCTGGCTTCGAGCAGGTAATACGGATCTATTTTTTTGTCTTTTTATCAGTCTTTTTTAACTTTTGTTTACAAGTATTATTATTGTTTATGTTTACTTTTGTTATTTACATTTTTTTTATATGTTTGTTGATATTTTTTCTTTCTATTATTTATGCTCTCATATTCCGTATTTCTCTGAAAAAGGCTGACTTAAATCTTTTTTACTGCTTTGGTCAAGATAGAATATATATTGAACGAATAAGAATCGTCAATAGAAACAAGTGCACATCAAAAATATAATTACTGAATGTCTTACATAATTAATAAAATATTATAAAAACACCTTTCGATTATACAAATATTTATTTATTTTAAATGCATAGTAAAAACAAGTATTATTATTATTATTAAAGGCGATTGCTAATTGTATACAACTCTTCAACTAATACAAATTAGCATTGATTGAAACCAAAATTTGCACTTATAAAAAGTCTATTAAAAGTAGAATGAAACCCAAAAGAAAAACCCACTCCAAATCTTTCCAATTGAAATCCTTAATTCAGGTTATACGATACGAGAGTAAATACATCTATGGCAATTTCGTCTGACAATCTTTTTCTATACTCAATCAATTTGAAAAGTACAATCGATACCCCATTAAAAAAATGCATTTTAATGTGCTATTTAATTTTTCGCAAATCATTTAGTTTAACTAGCTGACTGAGCATCGTGACTATCATATTATTTCACCCACAAAATGATAAACGTTGAGCCAAAAAAACGACTGAATCGCAGCCACCCAATTTGCTCAATTTGCAGGAGGCGATAAAAATGAAATGAGACCAGATTTAATTTAAAATGATCGAAAATACAATTTCACAAAAGGAGGAGCAAGAGGAGCAGTGTGGAGCAGTTGGAGGTGAAGGAGGCGAAGGCTGACGTTGAGGCAGGGTTGTTACAGAGGTGCCAACATCGATGAATCTCATAATTAAACTAATTGAATTTACGTGACAATAACACTTTCCAGATGCAAGT
This sequence comes from Drosophila basisetae, assembly GCA_035041595.1. Taxonomy (NCBI): domain Eukaryota; kingdom Metazoa; phylum Arthropoda; class Insecta; order Diptera; family Drosophilidae; genus Drosophila; species Drosophila basisetae. Next base: position 4,028,448 of record JAWNLB010000020.1, read on the forward strand.
GAGCGATTGTCGCGAGATGATAAGTTTGCAGACTCCATGAAGAAATCGGGGCCATCTCTCTCGCTCTCTCTCTATCCCTCTCTCTCTCTCTCTCTGTCTCTCTCTCTCTCTGAGGAGGGGGTTCTTCTGTTGTTGCCTGGTTCTGCCTGCTTTCTGGTTCATAAAGTTCAAGCTCTCATAATGCATGGTTATTTTCAATATCGCAAAAATGAAATCGGCATCAAAGAACATTTTGCCGCACACAAAGAGAGACCTGCACAAAGAGAGAGAGAGAGAGAGAGAAAGAGAGAGGGGGGTACAGAGAGTGTGGGGAAATTGGGGAAGCTACTCGAAGACATTCCCACAACAATATGGCGATGGAGCGATGTAATTCATGAACTGTGATTGGTGGCGCGTCCATTAACTCAAAGGCCCACAAAACGTGGAGAAGAGACGAAGGCAGCAGAGGAGACGTGGATGTTGCTTAGCTACCCGTTGTTGTGCCAGTGCTCCAGACCCAAGAGCCAAAGAGCCAAACAGTCCAAAGAGCCGGACAGTTAGTCAATCTTGGTTGGTTCTCAAACACTGCAGACCCTCTCGACTCGGCCCGGCAGACAATCAGCGTCTATCAGCATTTTTCAATTATATCGAAATAGCGTTATCCGTGGCTGGATCGCGTCAGAACGCATAATTACTATAATCACCTGAGTTATTACCTTGGCGAATATTGGCGAAGACATACGAAAACGGCAAAAGTAATATTAAAAGCAACAAGCAACAAAAGTGAGAGGGAACTGGGGACATCAAGGGGGCCGTGGCGGGGAGGGTGGTGCTCAGCAGTGGTGCTCAGCAGACTCGACTGAGAAATCTAAACTGTGATTGTTGCGGCTGCTTGTACAGCTCCCCTCCTCTACGTGGACTTGGTATGTGTATGTATATGCCTCAATTTCAGTTTTGGTCTTCTTTTCCCATTATTTTCATTTGAGCTTTATTTTTATTATTATTATTTTCTGTATTTTTTCTGTATTTTAGTTTTTGTGTTTTTCTGTTTTTGTTGTGCACATTTCTTTTGCTCAATTCGTTAAAGCTGCACATTAAAACATTACACTCAGCGAAAATGCAGGGCACAACACAGATCGTCTGTTGGCCTCTTCGTCTGTCGGTTCTAACTGGAAAATTGCTGGGACGTTTGTTTTTCATTATAGCTGAGAAACAGGCAGACAGGCAGACAGACAGACAGGCAGACAGACAGACACAGTTGGAGTTCGAGCTGGGAGCTGGGAGCTTAGAGTTGGGAGTTGAAGTTCGAGTGGCGGCATCACGAACGGCATTTTCATTCCGCAAAGCGATCTCCGCACACAAAAGACGATGACGATGACGACGCAATTTTCCACGGCGTTGCCCCCAAATGCCTGCCTGGTCAGCGGCAACTCTCTTCTATATATTTTTTTCTTTCTTATTTTTTTTTGCGGTTTCGAGGTCGACTTTTATACCCATCCTGGCTGGGGCAACGGGAGCAGCAGTTTGGCTTGGGAGGGGGTTGGTAGGCAACTGCAGCAGAAAAACCATCATTTCCACAATTTATATTTCGAACGTGATTGGTGGAGTTGGACTGTCGGTCTGTTTGGGGCAAGTCCAGGGGAACTGGAGGGGTGAGGGGGGGGGGGGGGGGGGGGGGGGGGGGCTTCTGAGTGCAACGCGGCCATTAAGAAATTGCAGTAAAGCATAAAGAGCAAAATGAAATAACGACAACAACACAAAATGAAACACACAAAAGCCAAAAACAACTCACAACTCACAACGCGAGAAAATGAAATAAAATGCTGCAGATTATGATTGCGATTATGTTGGAAGCTCGCGAAATGAGGTTTTCAGTCAGTTAGGAAAGAGGGGGGCAGCTAGGTGCAACTCCTGATGGGAATGAGTATACAAATATACACATATACATATATATATGCAGCTAAAGACTGGCCATCTACCGTGTTGGAGCTGACCTTATGGGAAGCGTAGCCAATCAATTTGTGCAAAGGCTTAAAAACCTATTTGCTGTAATTATCCTTGAGCTCTGCACCGATACAACCCAGCTTGAAGACTATCGAAATTCTAGATTACTAAATGATAGTAGATTAATGATTAATAAGCTTAAGCTGGGAAAAAGTTTATAAGTAATAAACAAAAATTAACTCTTGAAGAGACTTGGATATATGTTTGCAAGCATTATGGTTAAGGCAACTCGAACTGGTTTTTCTTACTAATCGTAAACTTAAAATTAGAGTAGGCGATTTTATTTGTCCACATAAAACATAAGACTGTCAACAAAGTCGAGCTAATTAAAGGCATCTACGAGTAAATGCTTTATTCTGTTGTTGCTCATTCTTAATAATAACAATATTTATAACAACAATAGCATCCAGGTAATGAAAGGCAAAAAAGATCTTTTCATATCTTTCTTTATTTCAATAATTTTCTTTTTTGTTTTAATTGACTTACCAGATATATCAGCTATCAAATCCCAGACTCTGACTTAACTCAATTTCAAAATCGTAGACTATTTCTAAGCATATATCCAAGTCTCAGCTTAATGCGTTACGCCTTCCGCTCTCAACTTGATTAATTTCACAATTAAGATATTCTTGGTCAACTTGCAATATCCAAGTTGTCGCAACATAATTGCTGCTTTTAAGGGCTAGTCTCATTAGCTAACGGTTCAGTTTGAGCACCAATTACCCCTTTCGGCCATATTTGCGCTGATCGATTTTTTGCAACAGTTTCTAAAGGTGTTATAAAAGCCCCACCCCAAATGCATTACCCGTTACACTTGTTCAGCTCAAAGTGCACACAGAGAGGCAGAGAGGGGGAACGATAGAGATAGATAGAGAATGAGAGAGAGAGAGAGAGAGAGAGAGAGAGAGAGAGAGAGAGAGAGAGAGAGAGAGAGGCTTTCAGTCCAGCCCACGTCACATTCAATTAAATTATGTAAATGAAGCGCAACACTTTTGAGGCAAGAGGCAGGCCCAGCTGAAGCAGCGTGGCGGGGGCAATTGAAATTGACTTTGCCGCCAAAGCGAAAAGCTGAAGTCGAAGTCGAAGTCGAAGCTGAAACTGAAGCTGCAACTCAGCACTCCACCCACTGCTGCCAGAGGCAAGGAAGCACAAGATGTGCTTGCCAGCTTGCCCCATCAAGTGGAGTAAATTACAGCTTCAGCTGTTGTTGTTGTTGTTGCTGCTTGCTGCTTGTTGGTTGTTGGTTGTTTGTTGTTGCATTTTGCCGCGCTGCTGCTGTGGAGCCGCTTGATGAGCTTGATGTTCACACAGCCGCCAGGCATGAAGCTATTACACACACTAACACACACACACACACTAACACACACACACACACACACTAACACACACACTGATGTCCTTGCTGCCGGCAAATTCAAAGTGAGCCAACAATTTCATCAACGCCACAGCGACGATGGCTTTGCCTCTTCGCAGCAGCCCAAACCCACCCCCCCTCCCCCATGCCACCTGCCCCGTCCATTCTCCACTACTCCCCTTGCCATTCGACAACTATTTTGTTGCTTACTGGTAGCGCGTAAAATTAATTGAAATTCATGCCGTGTTACAATAACAATGATTAAACGGCACACACATGTGCCAATGCCAGTGCCAGTGCCAGTGCCAGTGCCAGTGCCAGTGCCAGGGCTGGCCCTTGATTCCCCTACACACCCTACACATCCCTGCCCACACACCCCCTTCGGAGCGGAGCGAGACAAGCACCTGGCCCACCACCAGTTGCACTGCCCAGTTGCAAGTTGTGTTGCTGTTGCCGTTTCTGTTTCTGTTTTATTTCGTATTTTGTATTTTTTTCTAACCGCAACGCACACACCCAAAGTGCAAAAGTACAAATCCCTGTTTGGAATACAAAATGTTGTTTCCACTGTGATTAGCGTTGATTCATAAATCGATTGAACGCACTTCGAGCATTGGGGATATTACCTGTTTAAACAGTGCCAGAGATGAGGAGGTTGGTGAGGAGTTGATGTTGTACTTACGGCTGCCTGTTCGTCTCCTCGCTGTCCACTGATCACAGATACTGCCCTCCTGCGATCAAATAATTGAGATAAATATTGAGAACCCAAAAACATCGCACACAGCTTTGAGCAAAGAGTCAAGAACAAAAGTCAAATCTTAAATCAATTTATGGTGTACAAAATTGTACACTCTTTTTTGTGTTTATTCATATTACTTTAAATACCACAAATGATCTTTTCGATTTAGATCAATATAACAAGCTTTATCATTGATAAGTCCTTCAAAACAGGTGTTAGTTCTTGAAGCATCATTTATTATATAAAAGTGGACCTTTTCTTCTGCTACGAAAAGCTTAAAGTGGAGCTTAAAGAACAACCCAGTATACCCTCTAGCAGGGTATGCAACAAGAGTTGTGGGCAGAGCTTTACGCTTTGCGCAAAACTTGGCACAACTTATAAATATGTATGAGAAGTTTCGAAATTGTTGGAATCCCTGCCGACAAGCAACAAAATAAAATAAGAAAAAACAAAAGCACTACAACAACACAAGGTCGGTAAGAAGACAGGCGGCGATCGGTCGATGATCGTACGAATCGATCAGTCGAACAGTTTGAGTTTGAGTTCAGTTCGTCAGTCAGCGGACTGCGACTTCAAAAACCAAAAAAAAAATAAAAATAAAAAACCCCAACCAACGACAGCCAGCCGAAGGGGTGCAGCGGAACGGGGGAGGGGGGCGGAGGAGCGGTGCTGTACCGGGAGGAGTGTCAGGGTAAGCGTCGATGCAGGAAGAAGGCAAAGGCAATCATTGATCAGCGGAATTTAGAGCGAAAATTTGATATTAAGGCCAAGAAAAAAAAAAAAAACAAAAATTACTCTAAAGAGGAAGCAGAAAATAAAAAATACAAAATAAAAAAATCGTACAAAATTGTTAAAATAAAATTAAGCAGAAATAAACGCCCCAATCTGAGAGCGCAGACCCTGTCGAGTCCCTCAGACAAACTTTTCGTTAAGCCCGCGCTTGCAGTTGGCCAAGTTAGTAAAGTTATCCGAGTTACCAAGTTACCAATTTACCAATTTCCCAGTTAGCTGTTGTTCTTTGGCTAGCTGAAGCAAAGGCGTCTTTCGTTTTAATATAAATAATTGTTCACGGCTACCGCAAAACAGCAGCCACAAAGTGGATCGGCGACATTACAGCATCCATCTCGCTCTCTCTCTCTCTCACTGTGCAGTCTCTACTCTTTTGGGCACAATCAATAATGATAGATCAGCCAGAGCGGCAGCTAGGATAGAGAGGGTGGTGGGGCGGCTGCCAGTCAACAGGGGAGCCGCATCCGATCAGTGTCCAACCGCAAATCGCTTTGGGCGCTTTGACAGCATCATTCAAAAATAAATGCGAGCTGTTGATCTTTCTGTTTCCCCAGCTACTGTCGAGACACTAACAAGTCACAGTGGGTTCAGCTATGAAATACACGTAGAAATATGCTGGAAAGTATAAATATTAATATCTAAATCAAATATTGGGATTGCAATTGATTTATAAGAAATATCTTATTGGATCAAGTTAATATGCCTAGCAATTTGCAAAGGCTAAGGCTAAATATTTCTGGAGTGAGAAACAAAATACTAAAAGAGTTGTTTAATGTAAAGAAATGTATTGCTCTAAAAACTATTAAATACCAGCAATTTTAAAGGAGACACTAACCTATTACAGTGGGACACTATGCTATTTATCAGAGGTATATTTTACTATATCATTAATAAAATAGCTGACGTAGTTGCGCTGCTTCATAGATTCAGAGTTTATTAGTGATTATTAATATCACAATTATGTGTAACAAATGGAAAACTGTGGCACACTCAGCTCTTACTTTACTTACTTTTTACTTACACTTCCATAAAGGGAAAGTTCGGTTTCTTATCAACATCTTGATAGAAACATAAGGCTTTCCCAAGCATAACCAAACCGGAGTTTCCGTTAAGGACTTTAATGTGTAGGTACGACTTTTTTATCCATTCTCAAAATTATGAAATACACTCACTGTCTTGACAAACAACAGCAACTCCCAATTGCTATTTAAGTATGTACAAACATTTTATTCAGTAATCATCTGTCCAGCATCGCACACTACATAAAAGGATGGCTGGACAGCAGTAAGGGGCCCGTTGAAAGGAGGTAGCTGCATACGAGACGTCAGTTAATTGGACACACACACACACACACACACACAGCGTGTGTGTAGCCTAGTTAAATGTGCAGATTACACACCTTATTATTATGAAATATGTTCCATAATTATGGGCACATTGTGCTCGGTGTGTGTTTTGAACAGCCTCTTAATAGTCAGTTGGCGAGGCTTATGTAATTTGAACTGCCCAGTTGAGTGGAGCTGTGTCGTCCAGCGGGGGCGGGGATGTACCCCCGCCAAGACCCTCTCAGCCCTACAATGTTGCAGCAACATATATTAGTATATATATATATATATATATCTGTGTATGTCTGCCTTGGCGACAAACGTCGCGACATTGTAGCAAAGCTGTCGATGACGATGAAGACGACGATGACGTTGTCTTGGTGCCCCCCACACGCTTCCAGTCTCCAGGTCTGCAGGTCTGCAGGCCTCTCCATGTCTTCATGAGTCCAAGACTCGATGCTGGCTCCTGTTTTCCTCGCTGCCAATTTATTTATGGTGCGGTACAAGTTTTTACGCACTCAAGTGCTCTGAGACTAATTGGGCACGAAACGCAATCAAAGTGACGACGACAACAAGACGTAGATGAAGAAGAAGAAGCTGAAGAAGAGGCAGAAGAAGAAGAAGCAGAAGCAGAAGCCAGAAGCCAGAAGCCTATAGACCTGGCCAGGACCAGGCAAACGGGCAGACCAGACAAAAAGCCCGATCGCGAATCGATCACTTGAACTTTATAACGCTGATGAGGCTTTGATTTGTGGCTCGCATTGTTGCATCGACCAGGCCCAGAGCAACTGTTTAGCCACATACTCCAGCCCGTACTCCAACTGCGCACTCCACGTTGTGGCAAAATAGTTGGGCCATGTTCTACACAATTATCTGTTATTATCAGTGCTTTTCAGTGTGAGTGTGCGTTTTTTGTTTGTTTTCTTCTTTTTTTTACGGCGACAATGACATCTCATTGTTGACGCTACTTCTCCTCCTTCAACTCCCACTTTGGGCGAATTCTTAAAAATAGCTACCTGCAGTGAGATGCAATGCCTCAGCTAGCCAGATAGCCAGATATCCCCACTCCCCCTGAATAGAACCGTATTTGCTGTTCAGGGCAGAACACGTGTCTATGCACAGGCACAGCCAGCAGCAGACATAGTTTGACATGGTTTGGATGTTTGAGCAGAATATATAAATGCTTTTGAGTTGGGTTCTGGAATCTCTTTACTAACTGAACTTAAGTTTAACATACTTAAGAAAGAGAGATAGATCTTAAGGTTGCGGATTGGTAGCTACGGGTATGCCTTGGAAACGATCTCATTATTTCATTTCGAATCTGCATTTTGTTGTCTTCTCGATGGCAGCTACCTGTAGATATATTTCTAGAATTGATAAGTTGAATGGTATGTTATGATATGGTAAACTTCAATCAACTTTTAGACTAGCCAACTAATTACAATGTATAAATAATACTCTTCCATATTTAGGAGATCAAAGCTAATGTTTCTCATAGATATTAACTAACTTCATTGTAAGCTTTTTTTATATATAACTTACCATATTTTTATCAATTTGTTGTTTCAATTTACAAGCTTTATAATTCCAAAACAGTTTAAGAAGGGATTCTGCTTTATTTATATATATTACCAATCCACATTAAAACTTCACAGAATCAAAAGCCGCAGAGCTTTAGCCAAAATTGTCTGCTAAAATAACTTGACCTACGATTGAGAAACTGCAACAATCAGGAATCAAATAAGAAAAAGAAAACAAGAAAGTCGAGCCAACTCGACTAGCAGATACCCTCGAGAGTCTATATAAATCATTGATTATATTCATATACACTTTCAATTGGAAAGGAAGACTCCAGTTAGTCTTGGAGACAAATTGATATGGCTAAATCGACTCATCTGATCAAGTCTCAGATGATCAAGGATAAATATATACTTTAAGAAGTCGTAGATGCTTTTTACTGCCTGTTACATACTTCTGCTCAATACCATTATACCATTTTGAACCATTTTATGTTCAGGATATGAAAAGTGGCATCTTATGAATATTATTACAATTTTGATAATTGCCGTGGCGCGTCGAGGAACGATGCCCAAGAAACCGTCACGAGGGGTCTGAACAGTCGACCGATTTTCAGGGTCAGGCCAAACTCGCGAAACTGAAAAACGGGACAACTTAAAAGGATCCTCGACTTGTGGCACAGATTTTGTTTTGATGATTTACGGGCTGTTCTCGCGGTATGACGAAAATTGTCTGGCGCTGTGCCAGACACAAAGCGGGAAGCCAGTTTAGGGGGGCGTAGGGGTATAGAGAGGTATAGGTAGAAATCAATAAATTGTATATATTTTTTTCGCTGCCTGGTTGCACTTGATTATAAAGCTCAAGTTTTCGATAATGCGCAGAGAGCTGTGAGTGCAATTTGGGCTTTGATTGTTGTTTATTAGATGTGATTTCGAATTTCCTGTTGACCTTGTCGAAGCGAAAGACAGAGACAGACAAAAAGTGATACAAAGAAAGAGAGAGAGAGAGAGAGAGAGAGAGCTAATATTTCGTCTTCTTTTTCTATTTGGCAGATATCGCGAGGATGCATTATGCTGGGGCGACAGGTGAGTTTTCTGCCACGCTGCCACGAGACCAGATATAGCCGAGCCGACACATTTATCGGCTAATTTAATTTATTGGGAAAATGTCAACTTTTTACCCAACGCGCTCACTAATCAAATATTCAACAGGCTAACCAAGCTAAAGCTACATTTCTGTATCGGTATCTGTTTGTTTCTTCTTTTTTTTTTTTTTGTATGCTCTTCACAGAAAGTCGATGGAGGAGATCGGTGCCGCTCAGTCCTCGGTGAATGCGCGGTAAGTGTTAATGTTACCGTAAACGATTCAGCTGTCCCCACCCCCCAACCCCCACCCAGCTCTTCACTTCAATCCCCGCGCCAACAGTTGGTGGCCAGCGCCACTTGGCGACGCATTTGTTAGCATAAAATTATTGAATGCCATGCGAAGAAACGTCGCCAACGTCGCCGACAGACGTCAAAGGCGCATCTCGCATCTATGAGATACGCACAACAAGACTCAAGCATCAAGCATCGAGCATCGAGCATCGACCATCAATACTCGGGACTTTGACTAGCAGTTGCAACTGCAGCTTAGCTGCACAAACACAAACCGTTGCTGTCAACATTAATGTGTTGATCTAACTGAAAGTGCCAAAGCTATGCAGCTCAACTTGCTAGCTTAGCTGCATTTGCAGCGAGCCAAATATGAACAATACATAAAATGAGGTTAAACTAAAAAACTTATTCACTTAAATGAGACATAGACCGATTTTGTTTTAAATCCAAGTTACTTCAATAGATTGCTTAAAGTTCCCAATATAAATGATAGACAATTCATTCATGCATTCATAAATTATATGGCAATACATTATGGTATAGTTTAAAATAAACTACAGAAATTATAATAATAATTGAGAATAAAGAGAGAAAAAGCAAAAATTGTATTGTTTAGCATAGCATAGTATAATAAGGTACACGATTTTAGAGATATATACTCGTATATAAGATGCTAGTCCTTTGAAGTTTTTTTTTAGCATATTAATGATTGAGTTAGTATTATTCAATAAAACAGAAAACTAAGTCAAATCTGACAAATAAATCAAATGGATCTTCATTATTATATTGAGCATTTAGAAACTAACAACTTAATTTACTACCCAACTTTCTCACATACAATTTTAAACTGCTGTTCGACTCATATTATACATTTATAAATTATACATTTCATAAAGCTCAACTTTCACGTACATAATCCGAAACTCTCCCTCGACTCACATAACAAATTCCACAAAAATGAATCGTGAGTTTCATAAAGCTAACAACTATCGTCTGGTTATAGAAGCGTATTATTGATGCGGCTAAGGCAGCGATTAAATGTTGTCTGTTTTGCTGTCACTGTTGCTGCTGTCAGTTTGTTGTTGCTGTTGCTGCTGTTGCTGCTGTTGCTGCTGCTGTGTTGTCTTGTTCTCGTTGTTATGACATTTTACATTTTTAATGGGAATTCTCACATAAAAAGTACAAATATCAGACTAATTGGATTTATCTCGGGGCTGTCGCGCGTTGTCACACTCTTGTTGCCATGCTTGGCCACTTGCCGGAAGATGTTGCAGGCATCAAACGAATCCAACGACTAGTTTTCTAGCTTTTCCAGCTTCTCAGCTTGTTGACAATTAGCACAGCCCAGAGGGGTGGCAGCTGTTGGGGTACGCACCCAGCCAGCCAGCCAGCCAGCCAGCAGCATGCAGCAGTCGAAGGCAGACCCAATTCCAAAACCAAAGGCATATTTCCAATGAATCGATCAGCAACAACAACAAAAGCAGCAACAATGACAACATTGACAACAACAATGCCGCAATGAGGCAAAGTTGCATTGCTTAAATTGATTTCTGCAATTAATTGAACAACGCAAATGACAAACTGAAAGCAGCTCAACAGCAATGACAACAAAAAAAAGACTACCCTTTTCCTCCTCAGCCCTCTTGCTACCCCTGCAAACCCCTGCAACAACAATGCGTGGAATGCACTTTGCTCCCGAACACGCTTTCAGCGCAGGACTGTCCAGAGTAAGAAATATAATAAAAGCCGTAGGAGGCAGCAGTCTCTCTATCTCTCTCTCTCTCTCTCTCTCTCTATCTGCCACAGGCTTTTTTGTTGTCTTTTCTGCTTCTCTTTTTCTCCCTCTCGCTGTTTATCCTTCGATTTATTTTGTTTTTGCTCGTCCAGCTGTCACGGTCATGCCTGGGGGCTGTTGACTCCCTGCTCCCCATTTCACAGTGATTCGCAAGCAACTAAAACTGATGTATTTAACTACTTCATATGACTATGCATATTTATTGACTTGAATGAATAAAAAACTACAACTAAAAGACTTATTTTCCTTACTCCAACTTGCTCTCCAGCGTGATAAAAATTATGCTTAAGAGCAAAGCCGCCAACAATTAAAAGTAATATCTTTTAACTGATTTATTTGTTATAAATGATTTATAGTGATTAAACTAAAAGAGGAGAAAGGCGTTTTCAACTTCAGCTCACTTCTATTGCTTACTACTTTTATTATAAATGATTTTTATTGATTAAAATAAAGGCACCTGCCAGGCAGAGATGGAGCAGCCAGGGTTGCCCTGTCTAACTGACCTGTCATACTTATCAAACTTAGAACTGATAAAATTGCGAAATATACAACCACATCCGACTGGAATCAGATTTCCAGTTTCCTTGAATCTCTTTGACCGAATCTAGTTGGATTTAAATGTGGTCTAACTTCACTTAAGTCTAAATTCTAGATGGTCTTGTCTTCTGAATTCCTTTAGTCAGATAACTTTGTTTATAATTAAAAAGTAGGCTTTATCTCCGTGTTGACATTCGAATGAACTCTTTATTATCCACTCCCTATTGAGAATGCTCTAATTTGAACCCTGTTACGCTTACCAATTAATTGTGTACCTCTTTTCAACTCTTCTAACAATATGCTAAGGACATATTGATGTCTAAGCTGCAGTTGTTCTTACTTACTTTTCCCATATATGTCTTTAATCATATTTACATTTTGTTGCTAATTAACTTGACAACTTGTTTTAGAGCGAGTTGAGCACAGTGTGCAGTGTAGTTGAGGCCTGGTTGACTCTTCATCGAGAACGCCATCAGCGACTTGGTCATCGTTTATTGGCATCGTGTTGTGTTCTGCACTAGATTTCCAGAGTTGCGTTGCTTGCGACGAGAGGGGGCAACGTTTTTGTTTTGGGAAGGTGCAAGAATATTAATTATCAATTCCGATCACAACTGCGCACTTTGTGTCGCCGCAGTTGGCGGCAACGGTTTGGCATGCGAATTATTTGCTAAATACCAGAAAAGTGAACGATAAACGGGCAGATCTCTCGACACTAACAAGGCACGAGGGGACGGCAACGCCAGATGAGGTGGGCGGAGGGAGGAGGTGGGAGAGGGTTGTGGTTGTGGTTGAGATTGAGATTGAGACTGAGTTTGTTTGGCCTTTCAAAGCAAATTTATGGCTCAGATAACGGCGCGTAAATAACTGCAAAGAGTCAACGATCGTTTGAGTTAGCTGATCGCGGATCAAGCCAAGTGGCATTTATACTATATAATGTACATATACTATATGCATACATACATATTTATAGGCTGAGATTAGCAAATATCTAAAATAACTTTCAAAGTTGATTTCGCTGTTGTTGTTTTGGCGCTGAGTCAAGTTTTGGAATGCGCTAAACGAGATACTTTAAGTAAGCCGTGATTTAGTTATTATCCGAGTAGTGGGAATGTTAATGGGGAATTAGTAGCGATGATCGCTGATTGACAGCTGTCAGCTACTGTTAATGAAATCTAAAAGATTTAAGCACATTGCCTGATGTGCTATCTACAGTCAGAGCCAGGCTTTAACAACTCTACACAAAATGATTGTACCACATAATAAGGAATTAAGAGTTGAGCTGGTTGCCAGTACTACTTCATCTTTTAATTCGTAATATATATTGTATTTATTACTGAATTCCATTGAGCAGTGGATGAGTTCATAAAAATAGTCCTTAATTATTTAAGTATCAATTTGCCATCAAAAGAAATAAGAGATGAGCATATTTTCAGTACTAACTCATCTTTAGTTTGTTACTTTATAAATGTTATTGCAGTATCATAATCATTAATGAATGTTACTTATATTTATTATATTTAGATAAATATACTTATTCATTAATCAAAGACACCCTGTAGCAAAGTCTCCATAAAAGAATACTATTTGTTCTCTTCTCGCAAAATTAATGAATTATTTTATACTTTAATAAAATGTTCTACTTCGTGCAAACATAAGGAAAATCAGTTAATAGAAGAGACCCTTTACATTGTTAGATAGCTGCTATCCTCTGTCGTACTCTCTTCATATTTAGATAGCTATAACAACACTCTCCTTAAGCCAAAGACAATCAGTATCGCCATCAAGGCCCAGTCCTGATTCCCCTCGCTGTTAATCAATTTCAGTTGAAGATCTTCCAGTTCATCATCTAGTTGAATCGAAATTATTACTGCCCCCGAGCAGCGATATAATTTTTGTGGTAGCTCTGACCACGGTTAATATTTCATCAGAAGCACGCACAAAGCGATAAGCATCTGTGCTGCTGCAGCTCCCGAGATGCACTGTCTCCAATTTCCAGTGCCACCTCACTCCCGCTGCTTGAGTTTTGTGTCTGACTTGTTGGCAGCCTCTTTTTTTATTGCTTAATTGTTTGTTTTGGGTTTTTGTGTGGCTTTTTGTTCTTGTTCTTGTTCTTGTTGTTGTGAATTATGAATCGTTTTGTGTTTCGATTGTGTAACAGGGCCCAAGAACAGTTATGCTACCTTTCACAGCGCCATAAAATCCTCGCCTGCCAGATCCTACACGCTGATAACACCCATTTCTCTGCTACTCCAAGTCAACCAAAAAAAAATAAATAAAAAAAACACAGAAACCACAAAAGAAATGGAAAGAGACAAAAAAGAATCATCTCGTTGCGTTATTTTATCACCTGTGTCACTTTTATTGCTTTCTCCTGTGGGCTTGAGTTCTTTTTCTCTTTGGTTTTTTGTTAGCCAAACAACAAAAAACAGTTTGTGACAGATCAGCGATCGCGTTTAGTTTATTGCTTCCTCCTCAGAGATCAACACTGGCACTGAACGGGAACTGAAACTACTCCGTGTATCCTTTTGGTTACATATGAGATAATCGCTGCAGCGATGAGTTTATTGATAAAATTTTTTCAAGACTGGAAATATGCGACTATTATTTAACTTCGATTTAGTGCTTTAACTACAACTATTGGAAAAATGCTCAGTTCAATCGTGTCTTGCAGTAAAGCATCAAAAGTCAGAAACAGAATTGGCTCAAAACTGTAACTTGAAGCATGAATTGATTCCCATACAAGAAAATGATTTGCTCTATTAGAAAATGTATTCAGAAATAGCAAGTAATAATCGATAAATTATCTATCGAATTGCAGCTTTAAGTATGAATGCTTAATACCAACCAAAAATAGTATTTTCTATGTGATATTCTGCTCTATATATAGAGTGGAAACTGGAGCTTGCAGCTGAGTCACTGCTTGTCTATCGTTTATCGTTTATCGATTTAACTAAGAATCTGTTGCATATGTAACAAAATTAAACAGTTTCTATAAGTTCATCTATCAAGAGTGGCAACTAGTTGCTCTCGACTGCATTTATCGATGAGCTTTTATCGATTAGCTTGTAGATCGTTATATGCCGGCAATGTTATGCGTTTCATTTCGGTTTCGGTTTGTTTGTTTTGATTTGGCCAATGACTTTGATGTGGTTTTTTGCCGCATTGCCGCATTTGCCGTTGGCTATTTGAAATGGATGCCTCGTGTGTCCGAGAAAACGTGATGGATAACTGATGGCAACCAGGCAGCCAAGCAGCCAAGCAACAAAGTGGCGCTCGGACTCACAGCTACTCTTGACCAGGCCCACACTCTTTCCGCTTCTTCCTGTCTGTCTGTCTGTCACTCAGTATGTGTGTGTGTGTGTGTGTGTGTGCGGAGCTGATTAGAGAGAAGCAGTTGCATACGTGCTCGGCCCCCCCATTCATAAAGTCATGCAACAATTGGCAGACTTTGAGCTCCTGACTGGAATACACATTTCGTGTATGCGATGCGATATATACACACATATATATTTGTATATATTTTTGAAAAACCAAAACCAAAACCAAAACAGCAACTGAAACCGAAACCGAAACCAAAATGAAAACTCAAACTGAAACTCAAACTGAGACTCAAACAGAGACTCATGTCCAATACAGGCGCACACAGAGGTCCATCAACAGCCGCAGCACGCACTCAGCTCAACGCACGCACCTTTACATTTATATATGGGCATGGTTCTCTGACTCCACTCCAAGGGGCGGGTTGGGGGTGGCACGCATCGTTGCACGTCCAACGTCCAACGTCTGGCGTCCGCCGTCCGCCGTCCGACGTCCGACGTCCTCATGGCCATTGTCCTCGTGGCAGCCGAGTACACGCATCAATTTTTCCCGACCTATTCCAGTCCAATTTTCGAATTTCGTCTGAACGCTGTCTGCACGTGGATTTTGGACTACGGACGACGGAAGACGGACGAGGGACGAGCGACGACGGACTTGTGGCGCTGCCAAAACCGGAAACGCAATCGGCTCAGCAGCCGGGCCACGTTCGCATTCACGTTCGATTTTTATGGCAAACTGGGCAACTGGCGTTGAATTTTAGTTCCTCGTTCATTGTCTACACCTTCAACTGCACTGCGAAAAAATCAATTCTCGTATATATTATGTGGATCAGCTTGATTTCAGATTTTATATAATTCGGAATTGATATCGATTCTGGCATTTGGAAACCAGAGCTAAAGCAAAAACCTCTCGAATTAATTTTTAATTCTAAAATTACAGCAGAAATGTCTCAAAAGTAGAAACAAATTTTATAATTTTTTTTTAGAGTTAGAATAAATCTATTGGAGATTATTAAGTACAGAATATGTTAGTAAGTGATTTGAAATTGGCCTGGAATGGGAAAACGCCGATTAAAGCTGAAATTGCTAAAAACCTGACATCATTTTGAATGTTTGGGATAATTTCTAAATTTACTAAGCAAGTGTCTCAAAAGTGATCGATAATCCATTAAAAAAGTATAGCTAATGCGACTTTACAGATAATTATAGACTTTTTCTTAAATTTTTGGAGACTTTCAAAATCTTTCTTTTCTTTTGGGAAATATTTTTCTGCTCTCGCTTGAAATGAAACTCAATTCAGAATCAAGGATGCTACTTACCCCCTCCGCCCTCTCTAAAATACCTCATCTTTACATGGATTGGTTTTGCTTAAAGCTTGAGATTTAGCAAAGTGCATTGTAAAAGTGAAGACTGCTGTCCCTTTTTGGATTTTCTTAATTTCTCATCGTATCTTTTGCTGAGTGTAAACTTACCCACAACCGCAACCCACAACCAGCCCCTATACTACCACTCCCCCCACTCACCCATTCGTGGTTTTTTGAGAGAGAGAGAGAGAGAGAGAGCGTGTGGAGCGTGTAGAGCGAGTCGGGCACTTGGCACGTTTCCTTTTTAAAATTCACAATTGCCGCCAGCGGCGCGTAATTGTGGGAGAATTCGCAACGCCAACTTGTCTGGCTGCGACTCTGTCTCAATTGCTGTCTCCTACTCCCTCCCTCTCCCTCTCTCTCTCTCTCGCTCTCTCCCCCCTCTCTCTGGCAGTCGTTCGCACGCGAAAAGTCTGCAAGTGGTCTCAAGAAATCGATCACGTTTCTACACATGTCTCACTTACGTTACGATGCGCTTACGTAATTTCTTTCTCGAGGATGTGGCAACAACAACAAAAGCTGAAAATAAACTGCAAGTCATTTGGCTGCTCCAATTAGTGCTCCAAAACAATCGATAGCAAACGAAACTGCTGGCCAAAAGCAAAAAGATGTTAACAAGCACAATTTAGTGAAAGTGCTTTTCAATTACCGATTAGCTCAAATTAAGTTATAGCTGTATCTCTTAGACTGCGAGTTAGTTTCCTTCCCCATCATAAATACCAATTTAAATTAACTATTGTCTGCAAATATATGTAATACTATATTGGGAAATGATATGTCATTAAATACATATCTGCCTTCATACATAATGAGTTGAAACGAGTAAAAGGCAAATGTGAAATGCACAAGAAAATATAAATTCCTTTTGTATATTGTGACAGTTTAAGAAGAACAATATATTAATAGATTATTATTTAATATTATATTAGATTTAATATAGATACACATATTATTGTACTATATATTGCTACCAGCTAGCCATAGTTGAAACTAAGCTATCAGAAAGCAATGCAAATTTGTCTGTAATAAATGAATATTCTGAAAACTATTAAATATAAGAACATATTTACTTTAAGTTAACAAGAAATCTATTTTTAAATTCACAAATATTATTTGACATTACTTGAATCCCTTCCGGTGTCACTGTGCTCAGAGGTTTGGCCATGTTAAAAATGTGATTATGCCTTTCAGCAGAACAAAATGGCCGCCAAGACTTTCACAAGTGTTTCATGTTTTTCGTCCCATTGATGAAATTAAACAATTTCTGGAATTGCTTGAAAATTATTATAAACGCACATAAAAACACACACACAACAACAACAGAGGCGAAAAAGTTCAATTCAAGCCGGTCGCCTGCGCTGAGAGTGCGAGCCTGGAATATTAAAAGCCTGCTCCAAACCCTGACACAGGTATCTCTTAACCCCAACGCTCCACAACCCAACCCCACCCACGCACTCCCGCCCCCATTCCCGGCCTTCGTTATTGCGTCGCACTCCTTGAACAGGAGCTCTTTCTTTTTTTGCGGCTCGCTTTCGGGTCTTTGCTGCTCAGGCTAGTGTTTGTGTGTTTGGCTTCCACCATTGGCATCTTGTCATTGGCATTTCGGTCACATACACAAACACACATAAAAACGCCAACGACAGATAGACACCCACACGCAGGCAGTGTGTCTGTGTGTGCGTGTGAGCGAGCGAGCGAGCGAGCGAAAGAGCCGCTAAACAAATTCCCAAATGTGTAAAGAAGTAAACTAATTGCTGCGCGTGACGCAGCCCCAACAAAAACAACAAGAACAACAACAACAACAACTCTGGACTCCAAGTATATAAACGCGTGCGAGAAAGAGCCAACGTGTGTCGTGCTCAATGCGCACGCCTGTGTGCAAGCGAGAGCGCAAGCGAAACCAGTTTTAGTTTATGTCTGCACGTACACACATACAGCGGCGCTGCTTTACTGCAGCAGCTCACACTAGCTCTCTCTCTCTCTCGCTCGCTCGCTCGCAACTGTGAATGTTGCTCATTTGGTATGCGCGCTATGTTGATTCCGATTCGACGGCAGTCACGTCCCGCCCATTTGCACGCATACACACACACACAGGCGCACACAAACAACACCCACACACAAGAGAGCTTGCGGCGAATTGGAGCGTGAGGCTGCTTAAAATGCTACTGGTGCGCCCAAAAGTACATGACCAAACGCTGTGTCAGGTGCTCACACACACACACACACACGCGCACTAAGCCAGAGACTAACACACACACACACAAAGGCATACAGCTGGCGCCCGCTGCTGGCAGCTCACGTTCGCCGTTGGTTCGTCGTTTGCTGTTCGTGCGCTGCTCGTTTGCCGTTCCTTGCTTCGTTCGTACGTTCGTTTGTTCGTTTGCTGCTGCTGCTGCTGCTGCTTCGTGTCGAGTCAAAAGATGTCACCCCCAAAAAATTGTCTAGCTTTGTGTGCGTGACGCTCTCTCGCTCACTGTTCAGCTCTATGTGTGTTTGTGTGTCTGTGTGTGTGTGTGTGTGTGCGTGTGCTGCCTTTTTTGCCTTACTTTGGTTTTGTTCGTGACGTGAACGTGACTCTGAATTATTCTGCACGTATTCGTCGCCCGCAACGGACGTACAACGTAAACATCACACAAGACTCTCCGTAACGAGCGCCGCGCGCACAGTTCTGTTCTCCACAACGATAACGATTACTATTCCTCTTCTTCATCATAATCATCCAAATCAACATCAACATCATCATCATCATCATCAGCAGCAGCAACAACATTTTACGTTACTTTCCATCAGCTGCAGTTTTCACGTACGCTGCTGCTGCTGCTGTTGCTGTCCGGGCCGTGCAACCGTATTCCGTATTCGCCAAGTGTGTGCGAGTTTCCGAGTGTGTGTGTGTGTGTGTGTGTGCGGAATACCCTGTGCGTGCGTAATTGGCGCCCATTTGTTTGTCGCGTCTACCACATCCGTAGCACATCCGCATCGAAGACCCGTACCACTCAATACCCGTACAACAATCACAGTTCACACGGCGCTTTCACAGTTTGGATGCTGCAACGTGATCGAACGTGCCACACGGTAGCAGTTAAGCACTAACCGCTGGCCAAAAGTCGATAGCTCGCTAATTTGAATGCCAATCGAGAGACACGGACAAGTCGTACAGCCGTACCGTCAGTGCGACAGTTAGTTTTTTCCGTGACTCCCTGCTCCTTAACTCGTGTGTGTATTTCTCTCTCTGTGTGTGTGTGTGTGTGTGTGTGTGTCAAGGATAATTGAAGACTGGCAAACTGACACGTACGCGTGCTCTCCAATTGCCCAGACAGAACAACAACAACAACATCAACAACAAAAGGATGCGTCGTTGACCTACCGGGAAAACTGGCAACCGTTTGAGCTTTAAAGTGTGCCAAAACAAATCAAATCAAAAATAAAGTGAAATATTTAAAAAATAATATTAAAATGTGCCAGTGCTAGTTGAGTGCTCCTCCAACGATAATTAAGCAAGACCCTAGAGTAACCTACTCAGCTGCTTGAGATGTTGCCGTACCAGGCGGTGGCCATGGACTATGCTGGCTATCAGCGCCAGCCAACGCCCGGCCATCCAGGCAGTCATATGGTCGGCTCGCTGGGCATGTCGGCGGTGCCGTTCAGCCACTCGTGGATGGTGCCCACACAGGATCTGTGCGGCATGCCGCCCTACAACAAAATGCCCAATCAACACCAGCCGGGTGTGCCGGGCATGCACGGCCAACAGCAACCCATCGAACCGGGGTTAGTTGATACCGGGTAAATTACCAACAATAAATATGTATACATAATATATAAATCCAAAATCAAGTGTTAAATTAGCGCTAAGAACAAAACTGTGGGTTGCTTTTATTACGTTTAGGAATGATTATAAAAATCTTATTCCACAGCAGTTCGAAAAGGTTTCTCATTTTGCAAAGCAGCTAAGACTACTAAATATTTATAAATGTTAGATTAGTGATCCAAAAAAATCATATTCCACATAAATTCAAAAAGGTTTCTCATTCTCAAAAAACATGCTAAAATGAGTGCTTCTGTCTTAGATTCTGTCCAGGCTTGATTCATATTTCACATCAGTTCGAAAAGGTTTAAGAATTTTCTCAATTATAATTTCAAATATTTGCTTCTTTTCATATCAATTCAAAACAGGCGAAAACACATTTTTTACAAGTGTTTGACAAATTATTTGATTTGTTCTTTTTTTTTTGTTTTTGTGGCTTCCTTTCCACGAATTGTGATTACATAATGTGGCACAGTCAGCTGAGAGTTAGTTTTACTGTTATCCCGCTGCGTTCAGTTTGCTGTTGTTGGCAACAAAACAAGCTAGAACTGATAAAGACATAACGGCACTTCTCACAGCCCATAAACAATGGCCTCGATACAATCTTATCCTTCTATGTTGACAGTTTTTCATTGTGTGTGTGGGAATCTCAAAAAGGAAAAGCAGAAAGTGAAATGTTGAACCACTTCTTGTGTTTTACCCTTATCGCAGATCGGTTGATCGGCTTGCTTTCGTTCATAGTTTGATTGGCAAAAACCATGCACCAAGCAAATTGGCAGTATGGAAAACCGCATCGGCAACTTAAGATCATCTAATCCGCTTAGGGTTTTTATTCGCCGGCGCATTAAGCCCCTAATAAAATGACAATATTGAGCACTAATACCCAAGATTGGCTAAACATCATCCAGTCCCAGCTAATCAAGTGGAAATGTAAAGGAAAAATCGAAGTAAGAAAATTGAGGGAAGCTTGCTTTTATATATGTTTATTTAATGTACGTTTTGCTTAAGAAAAATATAAATTAGATAAGAAATTGTGGTTCAATGTAGTAAAATATCTGTATAAAGAAGAAAACACGAGTAAAGTCAGAAAGATGTAAAGATTTTTTGTGGAATAAATAAGAATTAGTTAAGGCAAAATGTTAAACATGTTTTTATGAATTCAATTTCGTGTTTTGTGGAATTACATATATATTATAGTGAGAACGTATAGCAAAATTCTCGGATTTATCCTAAAAAATAAGATAAGAAACCAGAAGCAAAGGCGAACATGTGTTCAAATATAACTAAGTAAAATATATAGCAAAGCAGTTTATTAAATAAATAGCTGACAAAAAATGGTTAAATACGAATTCCTGCTTTCAATTTAAACATTTTCTATATGAGCTTCCTGCTTACAATTCGTGTTTCTTACATGAGTAGGAAACCCCAATTTTTTATTGGCATGAAAAACAATGAATTCTAGAATCAAATAGTTTAAAGATATTGATAAACTAAGCAAACAAATGCTTATGTATCGCATTTTAAGGTAGCTTTCACACAGACACGCCCCACACATGAGCCTGTGAATAGAGAACTTTCAAAGCTTACCAATACAGAGACAGCATTCTCTCTCTCTCTCTCCTTCTCTCTGTGACTTCGCGTGGCGTGCCTCATTTTTGCTAATGACGAGCAATTTACACGGCCGTTAGTTGCCAAATTGCAGCCCCTGTTGTTGAGCTGGCCAATTTTTTTTGCTGTTGCTTGTGCAAAATTAAAAAAAGAACACAAGAATCATTTGTCAAGGCGACACCTTGGAATTCCAAATATAGTGTTCCATGTGCCGTGACAAATGCTGAAAGGCATCCTTCGTCTTTTGAGGCCAATTTGAATGCTGTTTGATATTATTGACGAGAAGATTGATGCTTCTCTCAGTCGAACAAAAAATGTAATTTGGTTTGACGTGTGGCAAATTGGCCAAACAAAATTGAGTTTTAGTTTTTGCGCTGAAACAGTTCCATTTCTCTGTCGAGGTTCTTTGAACCAGAAGTTTATGAGAAAAAAACCAGGTAAACTTTAGATTTAAACATAATTGCAGCACAACAATAACAATGAGCTAAGATTTAACAGACTAATTAAAAAACGAATGAAAAAAAAAGGCAACAAAACTGGCTTGGCCCGTGGCAGACGCATGTTGTACGAGTTTTGCTTTTACGCCGGTTTCATTTTAATTATCAAAAATATTTTTATAACCCAAACGACGCATTGAGATAAGCATCAGAGATGAGCAGCAACAGCAGCAGCAGCAGCAGCAGCGGCCGCAACCTGAAGAAATCCCAGACAGCGCTGAGCAGAAGCCAAACGCGGCTTAAATCAAGCTACACAAAACGAGGCTCGCTGCTTGTGATGAGCGCATTTACAGCTGCCCCACAGCCATTAAAATATATGTAAAAGGCCAAAAGCGCTTGAAAACGCTCCAAAAAAAAACGTAAAAAGTAGCATGCGAAGCTGCCTAAAAGATCGTTTAGGCAATGGGCGTGCTGGAAATACCCTGCAATTGAGTGGAGCCAGCTTGAGATAGTAAATTAAATGTATTTTTTAATGGATGAATGGGAGTGTTGCATAGTGATGCGTGTGCTCCGAATACCCTACATTTTCAGAAGAGCAAGCTTGAAATATATAATGAAATTAGTAAGCAAGCCAAATTTATTCTTGTTAACGCCAGTGAATAGTTTATGGTTGACTTCGACTTTTCTAGATACATAATCTCTTAGTAATATTATCTCCTCTCCATTTCAGTCAATGAAAGTGTAGTATCGATTCGATTCGAGTAGTGAAACATTTAGTCAGGCTTCTATAGACATTTATGACATTTTCTCAATTTTATTCCAGTCTAAAGATAACATATTTGGTTGTCGAATAATTGTTTTGCCCTTTTGAAGATTAAGTATCTTTCAGTAATGTATTCTCAACTTCGTACACGTCTATGGAAGAGAAGTGTTGCTTAACGCCAGTGTTAAATATGAAATAGTAGAGCCTTTCTTAACAATCTGCTTAGTAACACTTTCTTCACTCCTTCCTAGTCCAGCACACTCGTACAACATCTCAGAGATCTGAAGAGATCTTGTTTGATTTTGTTTTTAATAAATATCTAAACAGAAATTGATTTATTTCCTTGTCTATCTTAGCTTAACTTTGAAATATTTAGAATATTTACTTGAAAGCAGTTTTTTTTTTTGCAATTAGTTCGTAGTTATAAAAACAGCTATGCTTATTTTAACTTTTTACAAATGAACTGCACAAGTTCAAAATAATGCATTCCAACAATACAATTTCAATACACACACTGCAAGACAAGTCTCTTCTACTAACTGATATGCCACTTTATGTAGTTTGTTAGCGAACAACGAAATTTCACTACACAAACAAAAACGACAACAGAAAAACAACCCGACGACAACAAAGATGACAACAAACTTAAATTATGAGCGGCTTAAAGCCAAGTTTCTGGCAAAGATGATGGCCCGTTGATAGGGCCAAGATGCGAGTGTTCAGAGTTTTGCAGCGGCTGGCTTTGAGCCACATTTAGAGCCATGTTGCAGCAACATTGAGGCAGCTCGCGAGCGCAGTTACTGAATGAAAACTATGTGCATTAAAGGGGATGTCAGAGATCGAAAACACAGTATCTGTAAAGCGGCATCTGCAACAAGACCAAGACGCGACTCACATAAAAGCGACTTGACAAACGACTCAAAACGCAGACTGTACAAATACTATATATATATGTATATCTGTATATATAATAACAAATATCAACTTAAGAACTGGCACAATGGAAAATCTGTAGTGCATAGAAAATGAGGCAATATATTTTTCTAGCTAGAAGCAAAGAAAGAAGAAAAAATAGCCGAGCCCTATTGTCATTGAGAGAGACTCTCCCAACTGTTGCAAGACTGATAAATGTGCGGCAATTAGTTAGGATCTCTGACACCATTTCGTCACAATGCGGCGTGGGCTGCCAGTGCTGGCCTAGAGTCTCAAAACAAATTGGCCAAATTAGCTCTGCTGACAGCTCGAACGACAGGTGAGAGTCGGGAGGATCTGCGTGCTCTCTCTCTCTCTCTCTCTCTCCCTCTCTCCCCCTCACGGTCGAACCATCTTTCTCGCTCTGTTACAGCTCTCACGCATTCGTCAGTGTCTACTTAACAAATATTTATTACCTCTGCCATTGTTGATAATGTTTCTATTTTGTTGACTTACTTATTTCTTTGCAGCATTCTCGAGCTGCGCAAAGAGAAGTCGCGGGACGCGGCAAGATCGCGACGTGGCAAGGAGAACTATGAGTTCTATGAGCTGGCCAAAATGCTGCCGCTGCCGGCGGCCATCACCAGCCAGCTGGATAAGGCTTCCATTATAAGACTGACCATAAGCTATTTGAAATTGAGAGACTTTTCCGGACACGGTGATCCGCCATGGACACGCGAGGCATCCAGCAGCAGCAAGCTCAAAAGTGAGTAGGCCTCATCATATATATATATATATATATATGACAAATATAAAAATTTACAAATATATATAATATATAAAGAAATGAGTACATTTTTATTCATGGAATGTGCAATTCAGCTGTAGCTAAATACACAAATATAAAACTATTTATTCATAGAAACAACTAAGCGGTTCTTAAAATTTGAAAAGAAATTCAGATAATGACAATTTGGCTTCGGTTTATAATATATATATAATTTTCGACTTTCTTTCTTGTTTTGATTTAGGTATTTTTCTCACTGGCTAAGTAGTTTCTAGTTTTCTATCTATTCGAATAGTTAAACGTTTTTCGCACTAGCTAAATATTTGTCCCAGCTTTTCTATAGCCAGTTTAATATTTTTCAGACTAAAATATTTAACTAAACTTCAGAAGTAAGTGTTATATATATTTTATATATAATTTATATATAGTATTTAAAGTCGCATTTCCATTTAAGTACGCCAAGATTCCCTGCAGTTGTGTTGTCAACTGAATATTTTAGCTTATCAGACAGTTTTTTCAGTATTTGTTTTATTTTTTTCGAGTCGAGTGGCGAGTGAAATTTCCGTGCTCATTTGCATTTGCGTAGGCGGCCATATTGGCCGCCATTAGCGAAGCGAGTGCGAAGCGGGGCAAGCGTTAAAGGAGAGGCGCGAAGAGAGAATGAGAAGCAATAAAAACCGAAAGCAGGAAACACATTTGCCTACATTTAACAGACGCGGTTAGCTACTTAGGTTGATTTTTTTTTAAATTTATTTTTGGATGCCTTCGGTGAAATCAAAATTTGTCAACTTTTCTATGCCAAAACAAAAATAATCAAAATATGCGCGCGCACCTTTAAAAAATATATATAAACGGTTGACAGCAATTTATTGGTCTTATTTTTGTTTTCTTTTTTTTTTGGGCTTTTGCTTATGGCAAGTCGAAGTCGACGTTAATGTCGTTGGGGGCCGCCAGCTGCCCATTTGCATAAAATATCGCTATTAAGCTCAATTTATGCTTCTTTATGTGCTGCGCATGCGCAGCCATTTTTTGTTTTCTGTAGTTTTTGCTCACGTCACTGGAGCATTTTTATTGTTGTTTTGCTTTGTTTGTTTGTTTGCTTGTGCCGTGTGTCATCGCTGCCATTGTGGTATTTCAGAAGGCCAATCAATGTGTCAGACGAGTCACAAACGAGCCAAAACAACTTGGCCCATTTCAAGCCACAGAGCCTATAAAACTATTACCCGATTGGCAATCGTCAATTGCCCATTGGCCACCTTTTCAATTGCAAAAATATCGGTAAAACTGTTTTGTCGACAATCGCGTGAAGAACCCAAAAGTAATTACAGCTTTCACAACTGTTAGTTAAAGTATCTGTCCATATACGTAGAAAAGTCATCAAATCGTATTGCCAATTTGAAATGCAATAATGATAAAAACAAAAATTGACTTTGCTTAAATACGATTTTTTAGTTTAACTGTTTTTACATGACTTGCACTTGCAACTTTAAATGTAATTTTGATAGTGATTAAAACGCAGTTTTTTTTTTAATGGGTAAATTTTGACAAAGTTTGGCAATGCAAAGTTTGCCTTGATTCTTTAATGAATCTCTTTTGGGGGTAGCATTTTTTAAACGAATTTCAAGCTGAAATTGTCTTTCAAACTTTAAATGTGGTATTATTCAAGGGTCGAACCATGACTTCGAAGCCCAGGTTCTTGAAAATCTGATAACGTGATGAGTGTTTAATTTTGAGAAAATACTTTTTTAAATACGAAAATCGAGTAAGAATCCGATTCAAGCTTGAAATGTAGAATTATTCTCGAGGTCAAATTGAATCAATTGAATTTGGCAAAGTTATATTTGGCATTTTGTGCATGGTGGAATAATTTTTACCATGCAAATAGAGTCAGAAATGCACTTTAAACTTTAAATGCAGCACTAATCTCGAGGTCAAATCATGCCTTGCTTTTGAAAATCGCTTAAGTTTTGACAAAGCTATAAAAGTTGTAAGTTTAGTGACGATTAAAAGTTGAAAATGTAGTAATGTGGCTTTAAATTAAGCAGGGCTATAATCTACAGAAGGTTAGGTTCAAGGCACTCCAAATCAGTTAGCTCCCTTTAATATCTGGCTGGCAGACATTGAACATTGAAGCCCAATTCATGGCTCTGTCAACTGGCTTTCGCAACTATCATTGTCAACGTCATCGTCATCGCCGTCGTCATCGGCATTGTCGCGTCATGCATCGCGCTTGGTTGGCCACGTCAACGTCGTCGAGTTATTGTCACGTCAAAAGCATTCCAAGAGCAAGACTCGAGGCTCAAGGCGCTGCCAACAGAAGCCAAAAGGGGGCACAAAGCGGCAGCAACTGCAATGGCAGCTGGGCAACAGCTAAAAAGGTACACAAGCCACTAAAAAATAATCCAAAATCAATGGGGCGTTATGTATGAGTGTGGCAAAGGTAGGGGGCGGGGCCAGACACATACATTCAATTGGATTATTATGCGAAACGAACGAAACGGACTAAAACCCAAAAAGGCAGAGCAACAAGCTGCGGGCAATAAAAAGCACTTCAATTTGACCCACAACCACAAACAAAAAAAAATAAAGAAAAGAGAGAGAGAGAGAGAATAGCGCTCTAATCTAGAGAGAGAGAGGGAGAGAGTGAGAGCAGCACCACTCTGAGGATGCCCTGTAAATTGCTTGTGTTTGGCTAAGAGTAGAATTGTATTAAGAGCAATAATATTATAAGCCAAACAGCTAAAAGTCTCTTCAGCTTATTATATTGTTTATATACATATATATATACATATTTATATATACATTATCTTTCACTCTACACATTATATAACACACACACAGCATTCATTATTATTTTTGGAGATGGAGAGCAACTGGAACCAATTTCTACACTCTCCCTCAACAAATATCGAACACATTTTTCACTTGCGCATAAAACACTTCAACAACAATTACGCATTGAATTAAAACACTTCAGCTAATTTTATTACGCTTCGAAACTTGTACACAAATTAGGGTCTGATTAGCACCCAACGAGTTGAAGTCGCGGAATGTTCAACGTTAATTGATATTATTGATATATATATATATAATTGATATAACCCAACGATCTCTGCTCTGCCACGCTCTCTTTTTAGCTGGAGACAATGAAATTCTCCATTCCAGTAAACAACTAAATAAATAAGCATTCGATTCTCTTAGCTTTGCTCGGCTTACTTTTGCTGCTTTCTGTGCTTTTGCTGCACTCATTTTGTATCTGCTTTTGATATACCCTTTGAGCGTATAGTGCGTACAGGGTATATATAAAAAATATATTATTATTGAAGCGGGGCGAAGGTCATTAAAGCCACACACTGTTGTTATATGGGAGGGCTAACACAATCGCCACCCCCGCCCCTCCTCCAGCACATATGGCCGAGCGGAAGCGGATACTGTTTGCCACATAAGCATTGAAATCGCTGGGGATTTGCTGCCAACGGGAATGGGGGAGGGGGATTGGGTGGGGTATGGGATATGTGGGGGGACTAAAGCGATTTGCACTTGTGCGAATTATGACCTGAAGTTGGTCACTCAGTCGGTCCGCTCTGGCGCTGGCTCTGCTCTGGGGTTGCTTAGCTGTTGGCGAGGCCCTCCCATAATCGTAAAATTCAATAATTGAATTAAATAAATATGGTCAAATGGGCATCAGCTGAGAAAATATTGCACAGACCTCTCTCAGATATTTATGACACTGCGGTTCTTTCTGGCTTCTGTCTGTCTGTCTGTCGGCGAGAATTATGGGTTTGGTTTTGGGGCGAATTGGAATTATATATATGCATATATCTGTTTTGGTAAACAGTATCGGGAGTTATGTTAGCTAGAAATCAAGTTTATGTAATGTGCTTTGAAGTGAATGGATCAAGTTTGCGAGTTCGCTTAAACTTACTCCAAGTTCTCTTTTAACAAGCTAAACTTTTTACAAGTTGAAGTTTATTAAAATAACCCAAAATATGATCAAGATAGCTTCAGACTTTTTATAGTCTCTCTTGTATATATTTTGTATATATATATGTAATACAATAAATTCAGTTTATTTTATATTAATTATTATTTTCACATAACACAGAAACAATTTTTGACAATTTCTCTTTTAAGATTATGAGAACTGAAGCCAATATTGCTTACAACTCTTTATAGTCTCTCTTAAAGCACAAGTTTTCTTTTTATAATTAACCGAAAAGAAACAAGATAGCTTAACACTTTTTGTTTACTTTTCTTATGCTAAAATTTCTTCAAATAATTTATAGAACTATCAGAATTGAAAGCAAGGCAGCCTATGACTTTTTATGGTCTCGCTTTCAGCTACAATTTCTCTTTTCATGATATTTAATATAAACAAACTATATACGAGTATGCAGATCGTTTAAAATGTAATAGTTTTTCATTTACTAAAGCTGTCTGTAGAAATATATTCGTTTTAGTTAAAAACAGCGAATCTGTTTCTGAATTGCAATTGGTTAATTTTGGCAAGCAGTTCCGCTTCCGTTTCCTGTTTGACACGCAGCTGAAAACTGTTGGCCAAATTATTTCAAAAATAGAGAAGCTATATAGAAGCTATGTCTTCCTTTTAAACACATTTACATATCTATATATATCCACATATCAAGTTATTCATGTAGTTTTGTCCACTCTTTTTCCAGGTGCAGCCATTCGACGCAGTCCCGCCGTTGATTTGTTCGAGCAACATCAGGGCACCCATATATTGCAGGTAAATGGTCCGAGAGAGAGAGAGAGAGAGAGAGAGAGAAAGATATATATATATATAGAGTTGTGAGTGAGAGGGCTATACCGGCAGAGCTGCAGCCATCTTTTGCTTCGAGCCAAGCCCAAAGTTGAGTTATGCAAATGGTTTTATTTTTGTTATTTTTGTTTCCTTTGCAGTCGCTGGATGGCTTCGCTTTGGCTGTGGCAGCGGATGGTCGCTTCCTCTATATATCGGAAACGGTGTCCATCTACCTGGGCCTGTCGCAGGTGGAGATGACGGGCAGCAGCATATTCGACTACATACACCAGGCGGATCATTCCGAAATTGCCGAGCAGCTGGGACTGAGCCTCACCAGCGGCTCTGGTGGCGGCGGTGGCGTTGGCGGCGGCGGCAGCGGTGGCAGTGGCAGCGGTGCTGCCGGCTTGGCTTCACCCACATCGGGCGCCTCCGATGATGGCAGTGGCACACACGGTACGAACAATCCTGATGGTGAGTCGAGTCGAGTCCGTCTTTGATTGGTACCAGAAATGAGGAATCCGTGGGCATCGGGGGGCAGTCGGGGAACTGTCCAGTTAGAGCGAGAAATTCATAATAATGCAATCCATAAAAATAGAAATACGTACAAAATATTCCTAACATAATTCATAATTCTGGAGTTTTATACAAGGCAAAAAAAGTCATGCCATACTCGTATATGTATATAAAAAAACACTTTTTATATTATTATATAGAACACTTTTTTTAAGAACTCTTTTTTTAATATTTTTCCTGGCTAGCAAAAAAGTTTTTCTTTTAATTTTTTTTTTTTTTTAAGCTGGCCAGTTTTTTCTGGCAATTTAGAAAGCTTAAAATCCAAAAACTTTTGTTACTTGACGATGCTTTCAATTTCTATGAGCTGATTTTATTTATAGAGTGTACTCTGCACATATATATACCGATATACTGATATACCGATATACCGATATATGCTGAGCTATATACTGATCTGTTCTACTCATTTTGCTTCGTTGCAGTTGCCGCCTCGATGACGCAGGCCTCAACTAGCGGCTACAAGGGCTACGATCGCAGTTTTTGTATACGGATGAAGTCGACGCTGACCAAACGTGGCTGCCACTTCAAGTCGTCCGGCTACCGGGTGAGTTGCGACTACACTTAGAGAAACTGACAACCTAGTACACTAAGCTCTGAACGGTGCCATGTGTGTAGTGTAGTGTGAATTGCGACGTTTCTGTAGAGTTTATTGCCTAGCACTCATTTTCCTTACTTTTATTGTCTTTTGTTTTGTTTTGTTTGGTTTTGTTTGGTTTTGCTTTTGTTTTGATTTTGATTTTGTTTGGTTTTGTTATTGTTAAATGATTGATTTTGGTTGATTCGTAGTGCTCTGCTAATAACAATTAGAGTTTGTTGTCCGTCTTTTTGGGGGAGTTGGGTGGGAGTTGGCACGTAGACTAACCTAAATTACAACATTTTGGTTGATCATTGTGTGTAAGCATTATAGTATACGTATTACCATATCCCATATCCACTGCTTATCTACAGGCCAGCGATGCAACGAGCAATTGCAACGGTAACAATAACAATACAAACAATGGTAAAAATGTTAAGAATCCGGCCTCAAACTATTCGGTACGTATCAATTGAAATCAGTACAAAAAAAAAAATTAATAAAAAATAAAAAACAAACAAAACAAGAAAAAAAAATAAATCGCAAGGCAAACAACAAAATTTCGTTAACTTTGTTTATGATTTCGATGTATTCTTAAATCAAAACCAAATCAGTTTCAGTTTTTTTTTTTAATAAATTTCAAATTTATCGGCCACAAGTTGAGTTACTGTAAAACTGATTTTAGATTGATCAGTATCGAATAAAGCTGCATCAAATCGTATCTTCGCAATAACAACTCACCTCGAAAGCTCAGCTTTTGTCATTTCGCATTGGTATGGGTGAGCTTTCAAAGGCGGCGAGCGACTGATGCCATCTGTGTGAAAGCTCTCTAGAAAAGCTCCCCCCCCTCTCTCTCTCTCTCTGTGTATCTCTGTCTCTCTGTCTCTCTCTCGCTCTGTATGTGAAATGGCAAAGTGCTGCATATTTCTGATTTCTTTCTTCTAGATTTTAAGGTGCTTTTGTTTTTTTTTGTGTCGCCTGCATGTCGTCTAAAGCAGAGCCTCGTTTTGTCTTGTTGCCTTTTGCAGGTGGTGCTGCTGCTCTGCAAGCTTCGGCCTCAGTACACCTTCTCGCACACACGCAAATCGCAGCCGCCCCTGCTGGGCATGGTTGCCCTGGCCATAGCCCTACCACCTCCGTCGGTGCACGAGATACGCCTGGAATGCGATATGTTTGTCACCCGGGTCAATTTTGATTTACGTATCGCGCATTGTGAACCCAGGTAAATTAATTACTCTAATTACTTGGTAATTAATTGGTAATTAATTGGAAATGTCTGCCCTTTTAGAGTCTCTGATTTGTTGGACTACACGCCCGAGGATCTGGTCAACAAGAGCCTGTATTCACTGTGCCATGCTGAGGATGCCAATCGCCTGCGCAAAAGTCACTCAGATCGTAAGTTTTATATGGATTTTCCCTATCGTTGCCTTACTCAACTCAAGTTCACCTTCAGTGATCGAGAAGGGTCAGGTGTTGACCGGCTACTATCGACTGATGAACAAGAGTGGAGGCTACACTTGGCTGCAAACCTGCGCCACAGTCGTCTGCAGCACCAAAAATGCCGATGAACAGAACATCATTTGTGTCAACTATGTTATAAGGTTAGTTATCGAATGTTTACCAATTTGCTTTCAATTGAACTTCAAAATTAAAATATCCGTCGAAATTCAGCTAAAAATTGAGCTCTAAAAAATAGTTTTTAGACTTGACTTAACTTTGTCAAATCTCAACCGATTCATCATAAGTTTCTTTAGCATCCTTTGAACTCTAGTTTCATGCTGCATTTAAATTTCTATGCAGCATTTTCAATCGAAATATAAAATACAATTTAAAGTTATTTGTGGCAAGTTTCTTGTCTGCCAAATACATAAAACACCTGACTAATTTAATACCCTTCTTGGTTTCTTTCGGTTAGCAATCGTGAGAATGAGAATCTCATATTGGACTGCTGCCAGCTGGAGCCCAGTGTGGACAGCATAAAGCACGAGGAGGGCTTGGGCAATGACAAGAGCAGCGGTTCGCCTGGCAGCGATGCGACCGGACCGGAGGGCAGTGCCCATCTCAACAGCGACATGAAACTGGGTCTGAGTTCGCCCAAAACGGATGGGGACACACATTCGCAGCGGGGCAGGGGACGCAATGCGTCGGCCACACACGGCAGCAGCAGCTTGAGCAGCCTGGCGCTGATCAAGGACAGTCCGACGCCGCTGGGCGTGGAAGTGGACGGAGTCCTGCCACTGCCAGTGGCAACAACGCCAGCACTGTCATCGACGCCGGCGCCCTCCATCAATGGCACAACAGTAGCAGCTGGCACGGGAACCACAACAGCAACCACAACGAAGCGGAAGCGAAAGAGCAAAGCAGCACTGCAGGCCGAGGAGCAGGCCGAGCAGCAGCAGCGGGAGCAGCGTGAACGGGACAGGGAAGCGGAGCAACAACAACAGCCGCTAAGCAAATTGCCGGCACTCGAAAGGGAGTCGGGGAATCCGCAGCAGCAGCAGCAGCCGCGTAGTCGTCTGCCATCCATTGTGGAATCCGATCAGCAGTCCAATTCGGTGGCAGATTCCGCTGTCAAGGATCTGGAGCATGCGATGTCCAAGCATCTGCCCTCGCCCACAAACAACAACAACCAGCCCAGCACAGATTTCAGCACAGATGCGCTAATGAAACAACATCAGCAACAGCAACAACAACAACAGCAGCAGCAACAACAACAACAGCAGCAGCAGCAGCAACAGCAACAGCAGCAGCAGCAACTGCATCATGATCCCAACGAGAAAAGCAGCACCATCCAGTGGATTGGAGCACCCTATCAGCAGCCAGCACCGATGCCAGCCACAGCGTTGCTCCGTCAGCTCTACGCGAACCGGGAGAGTGTGATCCGGGCGACGGCACGACAGACACCCACCGGCGTCGCCTTCTACTCGGAGCAGCAGGGTGGTCCGCTGCCGACGCCACCCGGCAGCGAATCCTCCTACGAGAATCAATATCTGCAGCTGCATTCGGCGGCAGCTGCCGCCTCCGTTTCGCATCCGGGCAGCCAGAAGGCGAGCAACTCGGATGCGTTCACGAATCTGGTGTCCACGTATGGTGGCTATCACAGCTCCATTGACTATCACAACGCGATGACGCCGCCCAGTTCGGTGTCGCCACGCGACAGCAACAACTCAGCCAAGGTGCCCAGCTCGGCAACAGCTCCGCCCGGCCTGCTGGTCAGCAGCAATGGCGGTGGCTATGAATATGCGGATCCGCTGCGCGGACAATATGCGACGCCAGTCGATGGTGGCACGGCGTCAGCGTTGCCACTGAAACCGCAAGCTTATACGGCGGCAATGCATCCGCATGCGACGACAACGACAACCACCGAGGGTGGCGTCACCTACAGCAATCTGGAGCAGCCGCAGTATTTTGCTCCCCATTCGAGTTTCCATTTGTATCACAAGGGCAGCCCGGCGAGTGCCTGGTACTCGACACCCTCCTAGGTTCGGCAGGAGCAGGCGGATGCTCCTGCTGCCACTGCTACTCCTGCGCCTGCCACGCCTGTTCCACTCCTGCTGCCCGATTGCCAGCACAGCAGTGGGGCGCGGGAGCAAAGGGAGCAGCAGCAGCGGGAACGTTGGGATTTTGTGGGCGCCTTGGGCAAAGTGGCACGCATGTTTTTCAATGCACACAAGGGCAACCACTGATTGCAGAGAGCACCAGCCAACCACCAAGTAAACAGCAGAGATTCGCAGGAGAGCAGTTAAAGAGAAGCAGCGCTTCAAGTCAGGGTGTCAAATGGGAAGTGAAGTTCAAAGAATCAAAGAATCAGTTATTGAAACCGATTAGTTATTATAATTATTAATTCATTGAGAACCATATTGGAGGCGAATACAGAAAAGAATTCGGAAACAATTCATAATTAACCGGAACTAAATAACATTTCAATTTGATGCCCTGCTAGAAGCACACGCAAAAGAAAAGTAAGCTACTCTTCCGCTGCTATAAATACACACAACAAAAAGTAAGCTGCTTACTTTCTTCACTTCAGTTGTTGCTGCGAATGTATATAGAAAATTACAGAAAGTTGAAAACAAAAAAAAAACATTAAAATGCAATTTAAAAAATAAAACAATACTCTAATAATAGTGTTGATTAATAGGAACAAAGTCCTCTGAGTTGAACAAGTGTTGAGTAACAACTAAAACACAGCTCGAAGAGAAAAGAAATGAAGAAGTAGAAAGAAGAAAACGTTATTCTTCTTCTTATTTCTCATTAAAGATCACAAAATGAAGACTACACTGAAAGCAAATAAAATCACAATTAGCAAAAAGAAAAAGAAAAAAATAAATCTACAACAGCTGAAATTCTCACATCGTTTGTCTGCTGAAAATGTACATAGAAAAAATAAAAAATAAATAAATAAGAAAACATTTCAAAAATAATGCAATAGAAATACGCTAAAAATTGTTTTAGTAATTTTTATTAATCATTTTGGCACCGATGCAAAATGTTAAAACATTCAATGTTGTTAAATAATTTGTAAGCTTGTAAATTAAATATATATATATATATATATATGTATACATATATATATATATATATATATATATATACAAAAAAGAACTCAACACACAACCCATTGAAATTCAATTTAAAATACTCGGCATATATGCAATTAACTAATTACATTTAAATTTAACTAAAACATACTTTAAAACCCATTGCATAAGACTTGGATAGTGTGCCAACAACAACAACAACAACAACAAGAACAACAACAACAACAAAAAAAGCAAAAACAATATAATAATAATTTATATTAATAAAATTACTATTAATAATAATTATAGAATTTAATAAACTTAAAGCACTCGTAATGGAAATCAAAAATGCTTATTCCCTAAATCTAATTGTTATTAATTATTTAAATTAATTGTACATTTTTAGCAATTACATTAACAACTCCGGCATATATAGTACAGTACATAAATATATATAAATATATATATATACATATATATATTTAACATTTTTACAACATATCAAATGCTTCCTTCTCTAGATTACGATTACGCATTAAACAAAAAAAGAAAGAAAAAAAACAAGAAAAAAAACTTTACAAAACCCGTTAATTCCTTTTCCTTTTTGATAAACGTCCCCCCTAAAAATATATAATAAAAGTGAAAATACCTCTAAGAGTTCTGCTTATGTATTTTGTGTTATGTTTTTCGCCTAAAAAAATGAAAAGAAAAATTAAAATAAAATAACATAATTCTCTATGTACAATATATTTAAACAAGTCTATCAAATTTTTAGCTATAAAGTGTAATTTAAATTTTGTATAAACCAATTCAAATACGTTTTCCATAAAAAGGCTTAAATATTAAATATGATGATAAACAAAAATGCTTTCAATTTAATTTTCGTGTTGGGGAATTGTATACATGCCTCTAACGGTTTATCCCTCTCCATCTCTCTCGCTCACACTTCTTTCCCAGACGCAAGAAATGTCTTGACATCGCTAAAGGTTTCACTCACATTCTCCTTTACCGTAAACAGTAAATTTCTAGCAGCAATTCTATTAGTCTGTCAACTAAAATGTGGTCATCTTTTGATTAATTCAATGCAGTGGACACACACGTCACATATTGACAGACGCACAGCGGGCGCAAATGTCCATTAGGCATTTTTGATTAACATAAAAAACGCATAAAATTCCAATTTGCCGCATTTGTTGCGCTCAATACCCGTGTCTGGTTAGGTTTTTTTCCTTTTGCTTCTCTTTTTTAGTCATAACCCAACCATAACTGAATGTCACATTTTTGTGATGTCTTTTTAAGCGCCACTGATTGGCTGACCAATGCTACCCCACCTTCAACGATGGCAATTAATCATCATTCAAATCTGCTCTTCTCTCAATTTATTGCACCACAAGACAAGACAGTCATAACTGTGTGTGTGTGTGTGTGTGTGGGCAGCTAGGGAAATTCTTCATTTGCCAGATTTTTTGCCTCCTTTCTGAGTTGCTTTTTGCTTTGCTGCTTCTAAGGCCTTTTGAGGCTCTCTTCGTTTTTGCTTGTGCACCAAATCCTGTTCGTCCATCTCCTTGGCCTCCTTTTTGGGTGCCTTTAACGGCTTCTTCTTACCACCTTCACGACTGGACATTTTTTAAATTTCTTATTCAAAAGTATTTATTCGATTGAAAGACTGTTTGAAATTTAACTAAAATAAATGCGTGCATGCTATGTATATAGCAATGAGCTTATGTCAGTGAGCAAACCATCGACTGTGCATTGCGATACCCACCACAAAATCGTGCATCAATATGTTGTCTATCGATATATCGATTAAACATGCGCTTGCACAGTCGACACTGCTAGCATCACTAGTTCGTCGCTGCTCGCCTTGGTTTGTTCGGTTTCGGAAAAAAGTTAAATTCTGTTTTATTTTGTTCATTTTGTTCATTATCGAAAACTCGAATTTGCTTACGCTACGTTACAAATCGCATATGTAAAACGTTACTCGGTACAGCAACACGAAAAGTTGCCCATCTTTATTTCAATTGCGGCTTAATCGGTCTGCCGTAAATTATTATTTTTTGTTGTTTTCTTGTTTTCCTTTTTAACTCGCGACCGTGTGCGTGCGCGTGTAAATGTATTAGTGCCTGCCTTTTTCAAAGGAGCACTAAAATTAACTGTGTGTTTTTGTTGTTTAAAAAGGAGTACCCAAAGCGACAAAAAGGTGAGCGCTAACAAATCCCAGTCAAAAGCGGTTCATTTAACTCTATCTGAGTGCGCGTGCATGTGTGGCTGTGTGTGTGTGCGTAGGCTTATCTGCAGCCGCAGGCAGAATCACCGCTGCCCTTTGATTATTATGTTTGCTCTCTCTCTCTCTCTCTCTCTCTCTCTCTCTCTCTCTCTCTCTCTCTCACACAAACACACACATACACAACAGCCAAGATGCCGCCTACTCAACAACGCGTCTTGTCTGATTTGCTTCGAAAAAAATCAAAGTCTCGCAGAGAGTGAGTGAGAGAGAGAATGTAAATGCACACACACACAGACAATACACGCATACAAGCGCATCTTACATTAATCTGTGGCAAGCAAAAGCAAAGCAAATGCAATGAAGAAACACATAAATACACACTCATACATACATATATATTACGTGTACTTCTACTGTGTGTGTGCATTTGTGCAATTAATCATTGCATTGTGTGTTACAAATCGTTTAGTTAATTCAACTTGTTTTCTTTATGTTGTCACACGCGCTACACCCACACCCCTCCGTCCTTTCCATGTTCCCCATTCAGCGCATCAGTCTTAGCACAGTTTCAAAGCAATCTGCTTTTAGTTGAGAGCAATGGTTATTTGTCTGGAGGGAGGGGGTTATAGTAAATATAGTTTAGCAGCAAATTGTGTGTCTTTTTTTATCTCTTGGCGTTTAACGGTAAAAGCAAGAGCGCTGAGCATTTAAGAATATCGCACAAGAAGCGAAGCGTAAACAACCAGTGTATACACACACACACCCGTATATAAACATAAGTGTATATGTATGTATATGTGTATGTTCGTTTCTGTGTGTGTGTGTGTGCAGCCCGGGGCTGCTTTTGGGCCTTTAATTCTGGGGGCTAACTTTTGTCCCTGCTGTGTTGTTGTTGCATGTGTGAAATATGAGCATAAAAATAGCATAAGAGAATCTTCTCTTTCGTTGTGTGCGGGTTGCGCTTCGAAGCAATACAAATTAAAAGGCAAACAGCGATAAGCGGCGACCAGAACAACCCCACCCCATCCACTTCTCCACTCTACCCCACTACACACTTCACTCCACAAACGCACACATGGCAACCCTGACGCATGACGGTAAAGCAGCTCATACATAAAACCAAACAAATGCAAGTGCAACAACAACATTATTATTATTATTATTGATGGTTCTCTGTCGCGGCAAATTCAATTGCACTGCCTTCCCCACTTGTCCCTCGCCCACAGCTCTGCTTATCACTTTGAAAGCCTTCAGGTGGCGCAGCTGAGAGCTTTTGAATGGGGTCTGTTTCTTTTGCTCGCTTTAGCTTTGATAAGGGTTGCCAAGCAGCTCGCGTAAATAAATACCCTTTCAGAGCCTCGAAAAATACTGCTACAAACTTTTGTTCAAATTTCCTAAAATATTTTGTAAATTAAATTGTTTAGTTTCTATTGTTGAATTATACTTTTAAATATTTTATGGTTTCTTTTACATTCATTATACCCTTTTAGCGAGAGTTTCAAAAGTGATTTGACTGATGTGTCCTAATTGAAATTGAGTGACAGGCAACAGCAAACCCAGATCCCAGTGGCAACCTCAAAAACCCGCCTCCCCCCACAAGACCCCCTTCTCCCTTTTTTGCAGTTTCAAATTTCTGGTTGCTTAGCGCGCGATTTTACTGACTGACTGACAGGTTCAACGTTTTTCTCTACGGTTTCATTACGCACAAAAGCTGCTTTAATTGTGGCTTCTGTTTCAGCCACTGCTTGCTCTTCTGTTTCTACTCATTCTTCTTCTTGTTCGTCTGTTTCTATTTAAGTCTTTTGATTATCGCTGCGGAATTGTTTTGACCTCTTAGGAAGTGTATTACGGTAATATTGTATATATATATATTGTGGCTTAGCTTATCGGGTTGACTCATCTGCCATCTCCTCACCTCTCCTCACCACAACTCACCTCGCTTATCTACGTGGGTAAAGCTCAGCTCGGCAGCTGAACGAGAGCAGAGCAGCAGCTGCAGTGGCAGCAGCAGCAGCGACGCCGTCAAATGTTCAGTTACTCAACCGGTTTGCAGTCGTCGTTACTTTCTTACTCTCTCCCTATCCCCTATTCCCCCCTCTGCTTCTACTATCGCCCGTCCCATCTTCAGCATCTGCAAGCAAATTGGATTTGCTTACGCTGCCATTTCCCCATAGTTTTTTTTTGCTCAGCGGGTCACGCGAACAAAGAAGAAAAAAAGCACAATTCGCACACTGGTACACAACCGGTTGAAACGGAAATGAAGAGCACAAATTTAAACTAGGTCAAGCAGAGATGAATGAAATTACAATTAGTGTTACATAAATTGGCATTCTATTTAATTTATAAATAAAAAATAATTGGCATGCAAATGAGTTTTGCGCCACTGTAATTCACACAACGGAAGCTGTTCCAGCAGCGCATTTCCAGTTGCCAAACTGGTCAAATAAACAAAAGCACATTGAATCCACATGCAAAAAGACATTCACAAAATATTCACACACACACACACACACACACAGGCAAACACACATATGAAACGGAATGATAATAAACAAATTTTGCAACACGATTCCCTTATAAGTGAATGAAAAGGAGTAGGGTGAGGGGAGGGGGGAGGGGGGTGATAATTTTTGCTGGCGGGTTGGGAGGAAATCGGCCAAAAGTCGGTCAACAAACCAGCAATGTTGTCGGGCAAATTAATTTGCTATATGTTTATTTAAAAGTATATATATGTAAACATATATTTTTGCCTTTTGTTTATGCACTTTAAACAATACAAGTGGTTGCTCAGAACTTTTTGTTGTTCCTCGTTTTTGTTGTTGTTTCATTTCGTTTTCAATTAATGCATAATAAACGCTCAGCCATTCGTAATAAACCACAACCAAACTTGGCAGCTGTAATTCACCTCTCCCTCTCCCCCTCATAACCCGCAAATCCCCCTGACTAGCCCCTTTCTACACACCATTGACTTGCATTGACCGTATACAGAAGGTAACTACACTTGACAAAAAAGAGTAATCTGTTATGATTTAGGTTTTTTATGTTCAATATTAAGCCACGATGATTGACAGCCTTAAGAATAATTAAAGAGTGTTCGTGTTTAATTTTAGTTTAAATTAACAAAAAAGTTTAATAATACCACAAAAAATTGGAATAAAACCTTTATATGAAGACTAACAGTGATTTGAAAGCTAGTTCTATAAATCTAGGCTTACTCCACCATTAACCTTTCTGACATTCACGCTTGTCCAATTTTGTAATTAATTTTGCACAGACAACTAAATATCGCTCAGTGTAGCAAAGCTGTTATAACCACAACGAGAGTCGAGTCGACTTTATAAGGCTTCCCGTTTCAGTTCATATATGGCCAACAGTCAATCGGGCCGATGTCGCTTTG
Source organism: Drosophila basisetae (assembly GCA_035041595.1). Lineage (NCBI taxonomy): Eukaryota > Metazoa > Arthropoda > Insecta > Diptera > Drosophilidae > Drosophila > Drosophila basisetae. Next base: position 4,068,907 of record JAWNLB010000020.1, read on the forward strand.
TTCATGCCCTGAAATGGGGTTTGGGGGCGTTGAAGGGGCAACCTTGTAGGTGTTACCAATTCACAAAAAAAATGACGCAACCTCGTTTCTGTTTCAGTTGCTGTTTCTAATTGACGCTTCTTGCTGAGCCCGAACCTAATCTACAAAAATTATCGACCAAATTAACATATAAGGTACTGGTACTGTTATAAACACATGTGTGTGAGTGTGCATGAGTGTGTGTGTGAGTGAGTGTGCGTGTGTGCAAATTTGCACACTCGTGCGCTGATAACAACGAAAGGGTATCAAAAGTAATCCCACCCGTATCAACCCCTTCGATCTAGTTCGCCTTCCCCATCGCTAAGTGGCTTAACCTACTAAGGTAATCAATGTAATCGGCTTAAAACAGGATTGTAATGAATTGAATTGGTCTGCATAATGGGTATAGCTCTGTTTAAGGTAAAACTTGTAGAATCCAGTTTCTTTCTATGACATACAAATCTAAAATAATATCTCCGAAATAATGGTTGTATAAAATGCTTGATACTCTTCTATAATAATAGCTTCGGCAAGTGTTACTTTAAATCAATTGATAAGATTGCAAGATCGGAATTTCTTTGTTTGGATACTTTCTACTATTTTGGTCAAAGGCATAGATAAGAATTCATTCTGGTTTCTGCCACTGTTTACAGTTCTCTAATCGAATGTTATCCGAACGTAGGCGGAGGGTCGCTGTTTGGTTTGTATTTCGTATTATAAATAATAATGCGCACTTGAGTTTTTCCCCACATTGACGACTTGTTTTTCTTTAGCTCTGCCAGCCGGAAATTGTGTATGAATATAGAACTGAGAACAACACAAAAATATCTTTATCTGTCACATGTAGAAAAGTGCGCAAGGCAACTATTTCTATTTGCTTTATAACTAATGGCCATCGATGTGTGTGGGTGTTTGTATGTGTGTGTGTATCTCTCTGTGTATAAAGAAAAAGTTCTGCGGAAAGTCAAGAAGCAACTGGTAGCACAGTAGTTGAAGGCATATGATAAATGTTGCCTTCAACTTACATTTTTTTCATATACACATCTAAATATTGAACTAGTTTTTAGTTCTTAGAAACAATTGTGAAATTTTTCAAAGGCAAAAAAAAAATTAAGGCTAAAAGCCGTATTCCACTATGCCCAACATTTCATAAATTTCTCGATTCAAGTAAGATAACTAAATAAGCAATATAAATTACATGAATGACATTTTAATTGTATTTTTATCCTGATATTGCCATACTTTCAATAACATCGAGACGATATTCGATAAATCAGCGAAAAACACACAAAATGCTCGAGGTGCATTTGTAAAATTCGCAGAATTCTTTACAATTGACATTCTGTAGACGATGCGAGAATGTAAAAAATATGTTGATAGTGAAATCAGGCTAAACAAAAAACTAAAGATGACAAGTCAAGTTGAGGAAAAAGGAAGAAACAAAGGCAAAAGAAAAGAGCTTAACAGCAAAGAGGAAGAGCAGTGAGCGAATAAATCGGTGTTTATAACTAGTTCGTATATCATTAGGACAGCTTATAAGCCAATTACACGGCACATCAATCATCAGATCGGTAAACACTCACATAGAAACCACACTGTATGTGTCTTATCTAACACATACATACAGGCATTCATAAATGCACACATACATATGCATTTGACAACGTTTCATTGATTCAATTGCGGGCAACACAGAAAGGAAGTCGAAAGACAAAGACAAAAACGAAAACGAAGACGAAGAATCTTAGTCATACTCTACACTTGTGTTTCGCTTGTCTACGCATTGCATGCGTATGCGTATGTGTGTGTGCGTGTGTACGTATGTATATACACATATATATATGTCTGTTTGTCAGCGCGTGAAAAAATGCTTCGATTGCGGTCTAAGACACAGTGCAAGAGGTCTTTTGGGCCAAAAACGGTTTGTCATGTGAAGTGGAAGTGCTCGGAATTGAAATCTAAATTCGTTTTGGTTTCATGGCAGCCTAATATGAATTCTCTTATTCTCCCCCTCTCTCTCTCTCTCTAATGGGCAAATTTCTCAATCTTATTTGCAGCAAGGAAAACACAGCTCAATCAACGACGAGCAGCGCATCCATCCAAAGTCTTAGCCATAACGTGAACGCGACACGTCCAGAAAAAAAGCCAAGAATAAACCAAAAGTCAAAGTCTAGCAATTTTTTTATTAGTATCGAATAAACAAACAATCAGAACTGCCAGCCACGCAGAACGCTTCCAACCAAGCCAAGGAGGAGCAACTGTAAAAACAAATCGAAACACATACACCCACTTACACACACACACACACGCACCCACGCACCCACACAGACACGTTTAGCAATTAATTAAGGGGGTCGGTATGGAGCTGGGCCATGTTTGAACGCTTTCGCCTGAGCAACCTGAGCAGAAACTATCGACAACGCGGCGGATCCACTGAACTGGCTCGCGACAAGAAACAGCAGCGGCAGCAATGCGTCACCGTTTTATTCCTAGATGACATCACGCACACCTTTCGGATCGAGGTAAATTCGCCGATTCACCGATTTAACTATATAACATTCCCTCCCACACCCACCCACATCCCCCCACTCGCAGCTGCATAGGCAATAGTTGCTGCTTTCCAAAAATTGCTCCCATTCGAAATTATGAATGCAAAATGTGTAAACAAAAAGAAATTAAAACACACATAAAGAAAGTCGCCTTTTGCGTGCGTCAAATACATATATTAGCCAATTTTAATTTAGCCCCAACTTCATTTACACTTGATCATTCAAGAAAAGTGCATCTTCATCTGAATTTCACTTTCATTTTCGGAGGCGGATCAACAGACAGATAGACAGACACGCACTTCTTCAAAAAGTCATTCGCATTGTTTTTCTTTATTTTTCTTTCTTAATTACAAAAGACGACTTCGTTTCTCCTTCGACAGCAGATGGAAAATTGTAGATAAATTTGATGTTGATGAGCTGTTTTTGTTGTTGCTTTGCTTAACCAATTTGCCAGCCAAATTAGCGTCATTATACAGTAGAAAATACCTGACTAATTGTGAAAATGCTTTTTTGCTTATTCGCTGAATGCGTTAAGAGTAATGCCAAACACCATAAAGGTAGCTCCATATATAACTCTCTAACACTTAAGAACAGTTGAGCTAATATTACCAAAAAGAAAGTGGCAGAGAAAAGTTTCAACAAGAAAGTAACACAGAAAAGTGTCATCAAGATCATTTCTACAGATCTCATCAGTTATTACATTAAAGAAGGTCCATCTTTAAACCTAAACTTAAACTTCTCTTTTTTTTATTTATACTCAATTAAATTTTGCATTTTCCATTTTCTATTCGCTGCAGAAACGTGCAAAAGGCTCTGAGCTCTTGGATCAGGTCTTTCACTATCTCGAGTTATCCGAAAGGGATTACTTTGGCCTCTTATTTCCACAGAAGCCTGGTGACGTTGTTGTAAGTGCATAATAGGCACGAATACAAATGATTAATTCAAAATTTTCATGAATATTAATCACTATTTATAGAGATGGGTGGACGCACAGAAGCAATTCAAGAAGCAATGCAGCAGCGTCTGCCTGGACAACGATGCCGTTCCATTATTAGAGTTTAGAGTTAAGGTGAATACTACTCTCGTTGAGGTTCTTGAGGTTTATTAGTTATTAATTCCAATTATTTTGCAGTTCTATGTTAGCGATCCCAGTCGACTGCAGGAGGAGTTCACACGCTATCAGTTCTATCTGCAGATCAAGCGCAACATTCTGCTGGGACAATTGTCCTGCTCGAGCAATACACAGTGCCTGCTTGCCAGCTATACGGTGCAGTGTGAGTAACCCAGTTGGATAGTTAACCCAATTTCGGCCAGATATTAATATCAATTTCGCAATCCACAGCTGAGTTGGGCGACTTCAATGCCGTCGAACATCAGACGGGTTATTTGAGCGGCCTGCAATTGCTGGCGGAGCAAACGCCCGATGCGGAGCGTAAGATATGTGAACTGCACAAGCTGCATCGTGGCCAGCTGCCCGCCGATGCGGAATACAATTATCTGGAGCATGGCAAGCGCTTGGAACTCTATGGCATTGATCTGCATAAGGCCACCGATTCGAATGGCAAGGAGCTACAGCTGGGCGTCTCAGCAGTCGGACTGCTTGTGTTCCAGCATTCGTTGCGCATCAACACCTTCTCGTGGAGCAAAATGGTGAAGGTCTCCTTCAAGCGCAAGGACTTCTTCATCCAGTTGCGCCGCGAGCCCAGCGAATGCTACGACACCCTGCTGGGCTTTGGCATGAGCAGTCACAAGCATGCGAAAGCCCTGTGGAAATCCTGTGTGGAGCATCACAGTTTCTTTCGACTAAAGCGGCCGCATCGCTTGTCCCGTTTCCTCAACATCAGTTTGGGCAGCAAGTTCTACTACTCCGGCCGCACCGAACTCCAGGCTGTGCAGGAGTCCAAGCAGCGGGGTCGCATTCACAAGGTCTTCGTGCGTTCGCCCAGCAAACGACTGTTGGCTGCTGCTGGTGGTGGGGCAGCAGGTGCTGGTGGCGCTGCAAGTTCAACGGATGGCACTCCGCTGCAGCTGCAACGCAATGGCAACGGCACGAATGGTGGTGGCTCCGACAGCGTCAATTCGCACAACGGCAAACCGTCCGCATCTACCATACTGACCATAACGAAAACTAGCCGTCCACATGACACGTCCAAGGTGACGTCCAAGCAGGCGGACACCATGCCACGTAAGGCCTGGGAGCAGCATAGCGATGAGTACGACATACAACTGTAAGTTCTCATCGCATCCTGGAACACTCTTAAATTATGCAAATCCTAAATCGTTTCTCTCCTCCAGCGACGTGGGCTTCATTGAGCAGTGCACGCGACGCTTTGACTCGGGCACTCCATCGCCAATGCCGCCAGCTTATAGCTCGGGTCAGCACAGTCCGCTGCTGTTGCCCACAACGATAGCGGATGCTGTGGGTCAGCCGGAGAGCGGCAGTGATTTGATCACGATGCGACTGCTGGCCGACGAACAAGGTCGCTACGGTTTCAATGTCAAAGGCGGCATCGATCTGAGTCTGCCCGTGCAAGTGTCCAAGGTGGTGCCAAACACACCCGCTGATCGCTGTACGCCGCGCGTCTGCGAGGGCGACGAGGTGCTCATGATCAATGGCCGTGATGTACACGGACTGCGGCACGAGCAGGTGGTGTCCATGATACGCGATTGCCGGCATCAGTCCAGCGGCGAACTGTTGCTGACGGTGCGTCCCAAGCGTTCGGCGCCACTGCTGTTTGAGGAGGAGCCACTGTATCAGTATGTGCCCGAAAGCGATGAGATTGGCTCCCATTCCAATCTGCTCGATGGCGACGCCCTCTTCACCCAGAGCCTGTTGCTGCTGAGCGATGGACTCGCCTCCGGTGCCCTGCTCGCCCAATACGAGCTCATGTATCGCAAGCATCCCGATCTGGCCATCACCGAGGCACGCAAGCCAGCTAATGCGCCCAAGAATCGCTATCGCGACATATCGCCCTGTAAATAAATCTTTATATATATATATATATATATATATATATTGTATATTCAGAAACTTACTCATTAAACGCATTCGCTACTTACAGATGACTGCACTCGCGTCTCGCTGGTCAATTCGCTGACTGGTGATTATATCAATGCCAACTATGTGAATATGGAGATACCTGGTGGTGTTGTGAATCGTTATATTGCGACACAGGGACCGCTGGCCAGCACCACAACCGATTTCTGGCGCATGGTGCAGCAGGAGAGCAGCCATTTGTTGGTTATGCTCACCACGGTGATGGAGGCGGGCAGGCAAAAGTGTCACCAGTACTGGCCAGTTACCGGTGATGAGCTGCAGCTGGGCGATGGCTTCTCGGTGCGTTGCCTCAGCGAGAAACCGGATGAGACGGGCAGCTTTGTCTTTCGAGAGTTTGTGCTCCGGGATAAGCACGAACAGCGGCACATTCATCACATGCAGTATCTGGCCTGGCCCGATCACTGTGTTCCCTCCGATCCCAATCTGTTTCTGGAGTTCACGGAACGTGTGCGCGCCGCACGCAATCGTACTCTGCTCCAGGAGATTGAGGAGAGTCTGAAGCAGGTGCGCCTGCTCGACGCCGATGCCGATGACAATGGTGGCCTAATGTCCGAGCGCAAATGTGCAGCGAGCAACGGAGCCACGCCAGAGGATGAAACGCCCGTCTCCACCAGCGTGCATCAGTAAGATATATATATATATATAGGATATATATACTAGAATTGATTAATTGATTTACTGCTACCTTTGCAGATGCATCAGCGCCGCCAATCCGCCAGTGATTGTTCACTGCTCTGCGGGCATTGGGCGCACCGGCGTGCTTATCCTAATGGACACGGCTCTGGCGCTAATGGAGGCGCATGAGCCCGTTTATCCCTTGGATATAGTGCGCACTATGCGCGATCAACGCGCCTGCATGGTTCAAAATGTGGTAAGTATAAAAGTATAATTAACAATATGTTTATACGAGTATATATATTTAAACCAATCTTCGATCTTTGCAGAGTCAATATCGCTTCGTTTGCGAGTGCATTTGTGCCGCCTACATGAAGATCTCGCGCAGCAGTGCCGCCATCAATGATGATGATGACCCTTAAGCCGGAGCTACAACGGAGCTATACCCCCCCCCCCCCCCCCCCCCCTCAAGTTCTACTAGTGGACAATCTAAATACAAATCTTCCTCTCTATATATATAGATATAGATATATATATATATATGGTCCTTCTTGCATGGCGCTTATGGTTCTTCTCAATCCTTACTATATACATATTAAATACTTATGGAATCAATCTTATTGTTAGTACACCCGTAGAAATATATAGATACATCGAGTATACGTCGTGTATAAGTATCTATGCTATATCATTACGTTTATCATTATAATTACAGTGTCTATATATATATTTAGAGTGTATGTATGTACGTATTATTATTATTCTTACTAATCGTAATCAACTATGTATATCGCATATGGGCAATAATCCACGCAAGTGCTGCTGAAACAATTCTAAATTTTACAAAACAACAACATACAAACACAAAGAGAACAAAACTACCTAATTCAAGTATACAACAAACCAGAGAAATGCTTAAATAAATTGCATATTTATTTACTCAAAATGTTTAAATTGCAGAGAATAAATATACTTATGAACAATAAATAAATAACAAACAATGCAAACAAAATGGAAATGAGAAGTAAAAACTGTTAGTATTTTAGCACCAAATTTAATTCGTATACAAATTATGTATTTATGCTGAAACCCAGAACTAAATAAATATTACAAAAACCAACTCGAATTTACTACGTATATAAAATGTTAGCTTTAAAAATGATTTTAAAGACTCGCAAAAAAAATTAAACAATTCCCATATCTTGCGCAATTGTGAGTTGAATTTTTCATTAAATGAAAATTTCCCAAAACTAACGGAACAAAAATTGTTTTTTCTAGTCAGCCTTGAGATCTTTATCCATTTAACATTTAACAAATAACAATTAAACTAAAAAAAAAATGGAGAATTGTAGTAAAAATGGATCCATTGCCGAGGAAATGGAAGTGGAGGAAACCGAGGACTTTCACGATCTGGACGAGGACAATGTGGCAACCGGAAGTGCTGGTCAGAAGAAGCCCGAACGCTTCGAGCTTAAAAAGTGGGTGGCCCATGCAAATTGGGCATGGGATGTAGCCGTGGATAACTGTGCCATCTGTCGGAATCACATCATGAATCTATGCATCGAGTGCCAGGCGGATCCGAATGCCAACAAGGACGAGTGCACCGTGGCATGGGGCGAGTGCAATCACGCCTTCCACTATCACTGCATCGCGCGCTGGCTGAAGACGCGCCACGTCTGCCCGCTGGACAACAAGGAGTGGGTCTACCAAAAATACGGACACTAAACAAATCGTTCCTCAATTTGTTTAAATGATTGAGTGTATTGAAGATTTTTTTCTTTTTTGGATACAAATTAAATTGCTAGTGACTTATATCTAGGCCTCCAGCTGCTGCAGTTGCTCCGTCGCCGGATCAATGCCGAGCAGTAGCTCGCGCGTGGGTCGCTCGCCGGTGATCAGTGCGATTTGGTTGAAGAGCGCATCGCGTTGCTCGGCGAGATGGGCGTACTTCAGCTGCAGCTCCTTTTCACGCTCCATCTGGCGACGCACATCCTCCTGGAGCGCTTCGAGGCGACGTGGCACCGCAATGCCCTCCTGCTCGCCGAGGAAACGAAACGTGGAAAGCGACTGGGTGTTCTGTTCGATCTGTGCATAGGTGTCCTGCAGCTGCTTGACCAACACCTGGGCACGTGCCTGATAGCCGCCAGTGAGAATCTTTAGTTTCTTCTCGATCTTGCCACAGCGTTTCGCCTCCTTGGCCATATGGCGACGATTCTGTTCGAGTCGCTTCTCGGCGGATTCCAGGCGATCCTTTTTGCTGGCCAAATTGGCACGCGTGTAGCGATGCTGAGAGGGTAGGTAGAGCACCTGGCCGAGACACTCCTGCCACACCTGACCGTAAACGTCGAGCGGCAGTTCGCCGTGCGACATGCGCTCCTTGACCACCTCCATTTCGTCGCTGAGCATCTGCTTGGCATCGGCAAGGTCCTCCTGCGTGATCTCCTCGTACGGATTGGCCTTGAAGAAACTGTGCAACTGCTCCAGCTTCTGCTGCGATTGTCCAGGCACCGGATCACGCACAGAGTCATAAACTGAAACAGAGATTGGTTTACTTATATGTATATGGTGTGTTCAAAAAGTATCGCGAATTTTGAATTTTCGGGGGTTACGTATAATCGAATTTAGATTTTTTTTGTAGCGTTATGTTGGTACTCATGTCTCTCACTTATGCCGACAAGCTCGGCCATTTTGAATGTTCACTTAATTGTTGACAGCTGCTTTGCTTGCACGTGTTTTGGATCGTCTTCGATTTTTACCTATTCAAAAAAATGGATCAAAGAACCTGTATCAAATTTTGTGTGAAAAAAGAAATTAAGTGCGCGGATGCATTCCGAATGTTGATTGTGGCATACGGAGAAGCTACCTTGCACCCAAGCAACGTTTATCGGTGGTACAAAATGTACTCAGAAGGCCGAGAAGATGTGAACGACGAAGAGCGTGCCGGACGCCCGAGCACTTCAACAACAGACGAAAAAAAAATGATTTTTTGAAGTGCTTCGAAGATTGGAAAAACCGTTGGCACAAGTGTATAATATCTCATGGGGATTACTTTGAAGGGGACAAAATAGATATTCATGAATAAATAAATAATATCTGAAAAAACACAAAATTCGCGATACTTTTTGAACACATCTCAATCGGTCTAGGATTGAGTTCCAACTTACGTTGCATGGTGATCATTTCGTGTTTGATCAGCTCCTCGGCCTGCTGCAGCTCGCTGAGATTCTGTTTCTCGGACTGCGGTCGCAGGATCTTCGTGTTGACCTCTGTGGGACGCGGCAGATTGCGCTGAATGACCTGGGAGCGCTTGGCAAGCTCACGCTTGCGCTGTGCCTCCTGTTCGGCAAGGATGCGAGCATCGACATCTGCTTGATCCTCAATTGCCGGCTCTTGGCCAGTCTCCATTGGTTCGTTGTCCTCCTGCTCCGGCACCACAATCTCGTAATCGTTGCGTGGCATCGGCAGCGTGGACAATCCATCGCGCAGCGTCGACTTCAGCTGCTTCTGGTAGTTCTTATAGAGAGCTGGCGTCTCGGTGACACCCATTGTCTCCTCCGCATTGATGCTGAGCTTATCCCGCACAAAGGCAGGCGTTGCACTCGCTGCTCCAGCTGCTCCCGTCTTCGCCACAGGCACCACAGCACCCGAGGCGGGTGTTAGAAAACCGGCTGGTGTTCCTGCGCCTGTGCCGCCCTCGCGTTGAGTACGAAAGGGCGTGGCAATCACCGTATTCGGCGTCGCAATGGCCGCAGCCTTGGGCAGCACGCCCGAGAAATCGGATTCGTGCAACGGCGTATTGAGGCCACCCTTGAGAGGTGTCTCTGTGTGGGTGAGTGCCATCATATTCTGTGCCTCCTGCATTATGCGATCCGTGTATGGAGCCGGAGTGCGTGGCGTCGCCGATACCTGCGGTGTTATGGAATAGTCCGCCAGCAGCGCATCAGTCTGCTCGATGCCGCTCTCGCCGGCAATCTCTTTGGCCATCTCACTGGCACGCCCCAGCTTGACGACCTGCTGCAGTTCCAGATCGGAGATCTGCGGCGTGGGCAGCACCAACTTGGAGCGTTTACGTTCCGGTTCCATGCTCTGTAGCATGGCCGATGGTACCTCGTTCTCCTTGCGCTGCTTCAGCTTTTGTTTGTCGCGTTTGCGTTCGCGTTCCTCCTTCTCGGAGCGCAGCTCACCATCCAGATCCTGTTGCCGCATCTTATTAAAGTCCGGATCCTGCTTCTGCAGATGCTCCTCGGCGGTGTCATAGAAACCTGGAGCTGGCCGTTTCTCAAACGGGATCTCCGCGTTGTAGTCGATGCCTTTGATGCGCTTCCGATTGCCACTGCCAATGCCAGCCGCACGCAACTCGCGTCGCTTCTGCAACGTGGCCAGGCGACGTGCCTCCTCCAGTTGCTTCTCGCGCGCCTTGCGCTTGGCCTTCTTGCCTTGGGTATTGGCGAGACGGGCACGTGCCTCGGACAGCATCTCCAGTTCGTCCTCGTCCATGTCTTTGGGATCGGGCCGTGCCGGTTTTGTCTCCGGATTGGGATCGATTTCACCGGGCTTCAGCTTGCGCGGATCATCCATGGTGTCCTCGCCATCCTCCTTGCGCTGTGCCTGATCACTGTGGAGGAGCAGGAGGAAATATATATTAACAGCTGAAAGATATCCAGTCCTGCAAATCTCCCACTTACAGCAAATATTCATAGCGTTCCAGGCACTGTGCTGCAGTGCGTCCAATAATTGGGGCAATTGTGCGCCACTGCGTCGGCATAAGTTTGGCCAGATGCAGCAGTTTCTCATCCTCCTCGCGTGACCATTCTGTCTTCTTAATGCTCGGATCGAGCCATTCGTACCAGCGTGCCTTGCACTGCTTAGCCGACTTGCGATGCAGCAGCGATGCAATGCGACTCCATTGATTTTTGCCATACTTCATAACAGCCGCTTTGAGAATTTCATCCTACAAAAAATAGTGGAAGCCATGCGTTAAATTGTTTGCACATTGTTATTAAACTTTTAACGGCCCACCTCTGTGTTGCGCCAGACGCCGCCTTTGATCATAATACGCGGCATTTTGTCGCTTTGTCTTTTCTTATAACACTTTAACACACAAAACTCTTACTAAATATTCTGCAGCTTGCCGCTAGCGATGTGTCAAATGCAATCGTTTATTAAGTTTGTTATCGATGTCGTTCGGGCTACTATCGTTTATCCATGGTTTTGCTGCAGCCCTGGTAATCGAGACGTAATCTGAGAAAGAGCCTTTGTTGCCGTTGCTACATATGTTAAAATGTTCAAGTGATGTATGTATTTTTTAGTGAATTTATTTATGGAAATTATAAGTATTTGGCTAAATCTCCTTTTCTTTTTCAATTTTTAAAAGTGGCACTACTTATCGGTGGCGTGGTATTTTTCTATTTGCTGTGCTCAATTTCGATAGACTGTGTTATCGATGCACTTCAATTGTTATTGTTGTTGCTGCTGCCGTTGTTGTTGTTATTGTTGTTATCAAATGTTTTGATATGATATCAGATCAGTTTTTGCGACACAGATTCCGCTCGAGCAAAAATGTAATGCGAAGTTAGATGAAATGCAACAACAATAAACAATATTCCAAATGCACTGCAACATGAACGATGTGGCGGATGCGGCCTTCTCCAGTTTCTACGTTGGCAGCCAGGTGAGCAGCACTTTTTCTTGTCTCCACTTCTGCTGGAGTGTGTGTGTGTGTGCTGATGTTGTTGTTGTTTTGCTGCAGCTACAGCATGCAGAGCTGTCGCTATCGACGCCCATCCATGCCCTGGAGCACGACAGCAATTTCACCGGCCTCTTTGACGATGATCCCGCCCTGCTCTCGCTTCCCCTGACGACAATAACGGGAGCAGCAGCTGTAGCAGCCGCAGCAGCAGCCGCAACGCATAAGGTTGCAACGGGCGTTGCAACGGAGACCGCCTGCATTCCATTTGTGCAGATCCATACGACGGACTTGCAACAGCAACTCGAACCGGGTCGCAGCTATCGCAATGGATTCCGACGACGCACAGCTGAAATCAAATCGGAGGCGGAACTCATTAAATCAGAGCAGGCGGAGGCGGCGGCTAAGGAACGCATCAATGCCACGCCCACACCGCCCACAGCCACGAAGACAATCCCGAGCGAGGGTTGCTCGGATCTGCCGCTGCACAAGTGTCCCAGCTGCCCGTTCCTCAGTCTCTGCCAGCTGAAGGCCCAAACGCACATCAGCAACTGCTTTGGCGTTGATGCCCAGCGACGCCTGCAGTGTCCAGGTGAGCCATTTTAAAGGAATCTATGCATAATTAACAAATTCCTTATGTTTTCTTCAGGTTGCGCGAACGTTTTCTTCAGCATCGATGTGCTGCAGTTGCATCTGAGCGCTGATCATCAGCTGGAGCCGCAGGAGATAGCCAAGCTGACCGGCAAATCCAGCGAAAGAGGAGCCAAAAAACCACAGCAGCAGCAGCAGCAATCGCTGCCCAAAAGTCGCATCTTTATCAAGAATGTGAATTGTTTGAGGGAGCCGCATCGTGAGCAGGATGCAATCAATCCATTGTCCGACTTTCTGCCGCTGCTGCCCAACTCGCCAGATAGCAGCACTGGCAATTTACTAGACCTTCTCGCTGATGTTGACGAGGAGCAGCAGCAGCAACAGCAAATCTTGCCAATGAGCCAAAAGCCAGCCGTGCAAAAGATATCCATAAAGAGTGTCGATGTGCTGCGAGAGCCGGCGCTGCTGCCCTTTGATTTCCATCTGCCTAATGGCGGAGAGCAACTGCAGCAGCAGCAGCAGCAGTTGCCGTTGTCGTTACCTCCACTACCAAGCCTGCTAATGGGCAACAGTTTGCTGGATGTGCATGTTGTGGGCGTATCGGAACCGGAGAAACCGCGTCAGCCCAAGATCTACATACGCAATGTGGACATATTAAAAGAGCCCATGTTGCTGCCGGGCATGGGTTTCAACGAGGCACCCACCACGACGACAATCGAGAGCCCCGCGGAGATGTTTCCCGCCGAAACGCTGCTAACGCCAACGGGTCCGGTGGGTCCACTGCCCGGCTTTGAGCCAGCTCTGGCTCCGCTGGCCAACATGTGCGGTGAGTCGTTCAATTTTGATGCTGTGCTCAGTGGTGCTGGCACCACCAGCAGCAACAGTGTCAGCAGCAACAATTTCAGCGCCTTGGATTTGGATTTTGGTGTCGATTTCGAGCACAGTGTGCAGCTGGAGACAACACCACCACCACCAGCAGCACCATCATCAGCAGTAGCAGCAGCAGCAGCAGTATCGACGGGAGCAACAGAAGAGCCACCATCACAGCAGTCACTTATAAGCGCGCAGCTGGCGGAGCTGGGTGCACTGCCACAAGATGAGCTGGAGAACTATTTGTCAAGGACGACATCGTCGAAGCAAAAGATCTTCATCAAGAATGTGGATATATTGAAGGCGCCACAGCGTGGCACATTGCATCTGCGCACCGTCGACGAACTGAATCTGATGAATCGCAACGAGGTCGAGCATCTGATTGTGCCCCATAGGGAGCCGCTGCAGTTGGAGCAGCTGCCACTAAATGCCACAGCTGCTGCTGCGGCTGCTGCTGTCGCACTGGAATCGACTCTCGTCGATTTCGAGCAGGCGCCATCAGCGCCATTGAGCTATGATGATAGCTATGACTTAGCCGAGAATCTGGAAATCTGGCCCTGGATGGAGGAGTCGGTGCCAGCGGGCATTGACACAGCCACAGAGACGGAGCACGATGTAACAGAACAGCTGGAGTTGCCACACAATGCCGACGATATTTTGATTAAGGATTTCCCGCAACTCTATGCATCGCAGACGCCCATAGCGGATGCTGTGCCGCCCTTGGTGCCGGTCACTGGCTCACCGGAGCTGGCGGGGAACTCAACTGTGCCTGCAGAGAATTTGTGCGGGTTACCAGTGCCGCCGCTTGTGCCCCTCGCTGCAGAGGCGGCAGCTGCTGGTGCTGCTGCTGGCGGCACCGATGAGAAGCCCGCTCGCATTTATGTGGCCAACAATTTGCTGCCCACTGCTGTGGAGCCAGCGCCGCTGCCAGGTGGCACCTCGGTGCGTGGTCGTCCATATGGTGCCAAGCAGGCGGGTCAAACGGCCAAACGACGACCTGCACAGAGCGCAGTGCAGTCGCTAGAGGGTGGCAAATGCACCGTGGAGGGTTGCATGTTCCGCTTCAAGTCACCGACCACCTTGGAGTACCATGGACGTTGTCACAATGGCTCGCTCGGCTCCACACATCCGATGATCTGTCCCGAGTGCCGATCTACACAGTTCAGCAATTGGAATTGCCTGCACACCCATCTGTGGCGCACCCATGAGATCGACATGGAACTGTACTGCTGCCAGCTGTGCAGCTTTAAGACGCCAATTTACTCCAGGCTGGTGAACACCCATGCCAAGATCCACTCCGAGGAGCGCAACTACAAGTGCGAGCAGTGCGGCAAGGGATTCAAGAACACCAAACAGCTAAAGAACCATCGACGATTGCATCGCACCCAGGGCCTGGGCGTGTCAGCCAAGCCAAGCATCAGCGAGGAGCAGATGGCGTTACCAATCTTGCATCGCTGCGAGGATTGCGGTGCCGCCTTCAAGCATCGGAAAACGCTGCGGGAGCATCTGTGCAAGCAGCGCAATGAGCAGCCACAGTGCACCACCTGTCAGGTAAGATCAAGAATATATCCTATAATATACGAGTATACTCGTACGTAACCCGCGAAAATTCAAAATTCGCGATACTTTTTGAACACACCTCGTATGTATAAATATACTCGCTGTTTGCCGCCTGGGTTCATTCTCCTGTTGAGGTTGCAGTTCTTAATTCTTAACTACGAAATTCTTGAATTAAGATTTACAATTATTTTAATTATTACTGTACTTTTGTGCGTTTGCAGCGCGTCTTTAGCTCGAAGAGCAGCCTCAAGTTGCACATGCGCAGTCATCAGGAGAGCAAGCGCTTCAAGTGCGACAAGTGCGATCATGAGGCGAATGATCACAATGCCTTCCGGCGTCATCTGGCCACACATCGGGAGGCCAAACGCTATGCGTGTCCACACTGCGACTTTAAGGCCATCCAAAGCACCGCCTATCGGGCAAGTCCAATTACTGAATGCATTATATCCTCAATTTAAAGATTATCTTTTGTGCATCGAACAGATACACCTGCAAAAAATGCATCCGGAGCAGGAGCTGTCCAGCATTATATACAAATGCAATGCGTGCACCTTTTCCAGCATCAATCGCGGCCTGCTGCTGGTTCATCAGGCCAAACACGACTCGGCGCCAAGCGAGTCCTCAAAGATCAAAGTGAAAAGCAGCCTTCTGCTTGCACCAAATGTTAAGGAGCCCAAACCGGGTGAGTTGGTGGCACTTGCGGCTCCAGCTGACGATCTAATTGCCTAGAAGTGCTGGCTTATTGCTTGTACAAATATGCGTATCAACCATTTTTGGGGTATACCGTTTTGTACAAATGAGGAACACAAAAACACAATATGTGTTTAGCTTATAGATATTTTTATACCAAAATTTCATATACCAATGTTAGTTATGTTCAAGAATTTGTTAAACCTTTTCAAGCGTACCTATTTAAAAACTTAAACACTTTTATATATTTTATAAACATATTGCATAAATAGTTTGAAAAGGTTCTAAAAGCTTCGGCATGCCACGAAGAATAAACGTTTTTTATTTTTGCCCCGATTATGAACATCATGGCAATGTATGCAACTAAGTACGTATTCATATATGTCTATGATCCGGGTTTGTTATTGTAAATATGTATATCGAACAAAAAAAAAAATACATTCTAAACTTACTTACAAACTTGTTGAAATTTCCATTCATGTCGACCTTCATTCATATCGACCTTCATTCGACAGTTAAGCGGACGTGATGCAGCAGAAGTTCTCATTTCATAACTCAGCACCTCATTTATTTAATTTTAAATGCCCTCTTAATTCGGAAACAGATGTCTTTAATTCGTTAAGTCTTTAACTGTTCTGATTTACTTATCAATCAGCTATATAAGCGATAACATTTTCAGATTAAAATCAGTTCAAACTTCACAGAGCTTAACAAGTTTATTTAAAATGAAATTCATTCTTTTCCTCGCTGGTCTGGCGCTTTTTATGGCCCACACTCAGGCCCAGTGGTGTCGCGGTCGTGTTTCAGGTAAATAATCGGGGACTCCTCCCCATCAATAATAGTACAACTAACCTTTTGTTTCTATATAGAAAACGATAAAGGTTGCGCAGGTGGTCGAAATCAAGGTCGCACAGGTACCGGTTGCGCAAGTAGAGCAAATTCACTCATGTGGTTTTACGATAGTGCTGACAGGACCTGTAAGTTGTTGGCCTATCGCGGATGTGGTGGCAGCAACAATCGCTATTGCACTCGGGCGGAATGCGAGAGGAGGTGCAGACGTTAATCATTAAAGGACGGGCATCTGAATGTTGAAATAAATCGAATGACTGTGCATACGAATTTCAATTGTTGCTTTAATTAATTGAACGGATATACTCAGTTCTGTAATTAAAAGTTGATTATGATGACCCCATATTCGCTGACAGCAGTAGGATTGATAATTTCCAAATCTGTACGGACTTGGCCGAGTTGTATATATCCTAAATATTGATTTAATTGAGAATTTAATATTAGCTTTCAAAGTCTGTTTTTATTTGTCCCATATTTAAAAAAAAAAGCGGAGAATTTTGCAAACATTCTTAAATTTTCGTTTTTTATAGTCCCATATTTAAAAAATATGCAAACCAAAAGATCGATTCCGGCTCATAAAGATGTAGCAGTTGCCACTGTTATTGGAAAAAAAAACAATAAAGAAATAAAATAATACAAAACTTTCTTTGTGGATAAGCTGAAACTTTCTACGTGTGTACCATAATGCAAATATATCATCCTTTACAGATCAGTTAAGCGAAAGTGATATTAAAGAGCCTTTGTTCATATTTCATCACAGTATTCAATTTTAAATACCGATTGTATTCTGGAACAGGTGTATTTGTATGAATGATATGGCCTATTTATCTATCTGCTATAAAAGCAGTCACATTTTCAGTTGGAATTCAGTTCAAACTTCAAAGATCTTAACAAGCTTATTTAACATGAAATTCATTCTTATCCTCGCTTGTCTGGCGCTTTTTGTGTTCCACACCCAGGCCCAAAACTGTCCCGGTCGTGTTGTGGGTAAGTAATCGGGTAAAAAGTAGTAATTTATATAAAAATGCTGTTAACCCTTTGGTTTCTCTTCAGCGTTCTTGAAAGTTTGCTTTGGAGGTCGAAATGAAGGAACTAACGTTGGTCTCACTTGCGCAAGGAATGCAAATCGAAACATGTGGTGGTACGACACTAATGACAGGACCTGCAAGACAATGAACTTTCGCGGATGTGGAGGCAACAACAATCGCTATTGCACTCGGCAGGAATGCGAGGGGAGGTGCAGACGTTAATCATTAAAGGACGGGCATCTGAATGTTGAAATAAATCGAATGACTGTGCATACGAATTTCAATTGTTGCTTTAATTAATTGAACGGATATACTCAGTTCTGTAATTAAAAGTTGATTATGATGACCCCATATTCGCTGACAGCAGTAGGATTGATAATTTCCAAATCTGTACGGACTTGGCCGAGTTGTATATATCCTAAATATTGATTTAATTGAGAATTTAATATTAGCTTTCAAAGTCTGTTTTTATTTGTCCCATATTTAAAAAAAAAAGCGGAGAATTTTGCAAACATTCTTAAATTTTCGTTTTTTATAGTCCCATATTTAAAAAATATGCAAACCAAAAGATCGATTCCGGCTCATAAAGATGTAGCAGTTGCCACTGTTATTGAAAAAAAAACAATAAAGAAATAAAATAATACAAAACTTTCTTTGTGGATAAGCTGAAACTTTCTACGTGTGTACCATAATGCAAATATATTATCCTTTACAGATCAGTTAAGCGAAAGTGATATAAAAGAGCCTTTGTTCATATTTCACCACAGTATTCAATTTTAAATACCGATTGTATTTTGGAACAGGTGTCTTTGTATGAATGATATGGCCTATTTATCTATCTGCTATAAAAGCAGTCGCATTTTCAGTTGGAATTCAGTTCAAACTTCACAGAGTTTAACAAACTTGTTCAACATGAAATTCATTCTTATCCTTGCTTGTCTGGCGCTCTTTGTGATCCACACTCAGGCTCAACGGTGTCGCGGTCGTCTTGCAAGTAAGTAATCGGGGAATTATCTTAATTTATCTATAAAAAATACAAAATCTAACGTTTTTGTTCCTCTACAGTAAACAGGAAAGTTTGCATTGGTGGTCGAAATGACGGTCGCACAGGTCGCGGCTGCGAAAGGTTTGCAAATCCAAACATGTGGTGGTACGATGGTAGTGACAGGACCTGCAAGACAATGAGTTATCGCGGATGTGGAGGCAACAACAATCGCTATTGCACTCGGGCGGAATGCGAGACGAGGTGCAGACGTACTGCTGCTGTTACTACTGCAGCTCCTACCACTGCTGCTCCTACCACTGCTGCTCCTGAAACTGAGGCATAATTGAAAGAAAGCCCATTTGTATATTAAAATAAATCGAGTGACTGTGCAAAGGAACTTAGATTGTTATTTTTATTAATTGTTTTTTAATGGAAGTCGCTTAAAATTTACTACTTAACATTTTGGTTTTAAGACGATCTCATAATCGTTCAATTTCATTCGATAGAGTAGGTTCAAATCTGTAAGGCTTTTTATTCAGCTGTGTACACACACAGTTGCACACTTGTGTACCATAATGCCACATTTATCGACTTTTATTAAATTATTATTAATTTATTTACTTTTATTTGCCGATTGTATTTAGGAACAGCTGTCGGGTTCTGAATGATCTGGTCGACTATCTATCTGCTATAAAAGCAGCCGCATTTTCAGTTGGAAATCAGTTCAAACTTCACAGAGTTTAACAAGCTTGTTCAACATGAAATTCATTCTTATCCTTGCTTGTCTGGCGCTTTTTTTGCTCCACTCTCAGGCCCAAAGCTGCCTCGGTCGTCTTGTGGGTTAAAGGGGTATTTTAACTAATTGGTACAAAATATAGTATGATGTTGAAAAATAACAATCAGCTAAAATGTAATATTTCTAATTTTGGTTTTTAGATGACTTCATAATAGTTGAATAAAATTCTATAAAGCATAGCAACGATTTGGCCGAGTTAGATCAACCTAAAATTATATCGGATTTTTTTTTCCTTTTGGCTTAGAGATGATATTGCCAATGCGTCAAATTAGTTAAGAAATTTTATTGCTTAGCCTACGAATCTACGAATTAAATGAAAATTTATTAATCAGCCCCTAATTATGCTTTATATTTGTCTCACTTTCTGGCATTCAGAAATTTAGATCATACTGAAAGCTGAGAACAAATATGTCTTTTCATTTGTGAAAGCCTGCTTACACACGTTGACAATGTTGCCATATTTTTCTAGTATTTAATGCCGAGCGATGTAGTGCGTATTTAATTTTTAGCGACGACGATGTAGTCAGAGAGAAAAAACGACAGCTGACAAAGTTGTTCTCAAAGTCTGGTTATTCAATTTCATTGTATTAAATTTTATGAAAATTAGTTAACTAATAATAACTGCGGTTGCATTTTTAATACGGGTAAAAGAAAAAATGTATTAAATTAAAATTAGAAACTATGGTTGGCTCTAAGCTCCGAACAAGTGCCTTACCAATTTGATTGGCAGTCGACTCCGTTTATCTACAAGGCGACGACGATTTTCAGCATTCGATTTTATTGGAATTTCCTTTTTCCACACTAACGAACAGCTCTGTTTTGGCTCAGGCGAATTGATCTAAATTTTCCTGAATGAACGACCAGTTTTTCTTGGTGGCGAGCATCATTAGGTAAATATGACAAATATATATATACATATATTATAATTAAAATATGAATGTGAATACATTAATACTACGGATATACAATTCATTGTTGCGTACGCAGTTGCACACGTGTGTACCATAATGTCAATTAAACAGCTAAGCGAACGTGATGTAACAAAACCTTCATTCATTACTCTGCACATCATTTATTTGATTTTATATGCCGATTGTATTCTGGAACAGCTGTCGTTTTATGAATGATCTAGTCGACTATCTATCTGCTATAAAAGCAGTCGCATTTTCAGTTGGAAATCAGTTCAAACTTCACAGAGTTTAACAAGCTTGTTCAACATGAAATTCATTCTTATCCTTGCTTGTCTGGCGCTTTTTATGGTCCACATTCATGCCCAACAGTGTCGCGGTCGTCTTGCAGGTAAGTAATCGGGTGATTATCCTCATTTACCTAAAAATAATACAAAAACTAACGCTTTTGTTTCTCTACAGCAAACAGGAAAGCTTGCATTGGTGGTCGAAATGAGGGAAATGCCAGAGGTCGCAATTGCGCAAGGAATGCAAATCGAATCATGTGGTGGTACGACACTACTGACAGCACCTGCAAGACAATGAACTATCGCGGATGTGGAGGCAACAACAATCGCTATTGCACTCGGGCCGAATGCGAGAGGAGGTGCAGGCGTACTACTGTTGTTACTACTGCAGCTCCTACCACTGCTGCTCCTACCACTGCTGCTCCTACCACTGCTGCTCCTGAAACTGAGGCATAATTGAAAGAAAGCCCATTTGAATATTAAAATAAATCGAGTGACTGTGCAAAGAAATTTAGATTGTTATTTTTATTAATTGATCCAATATAATTCAACATCTGTAAATTTTTTAAAATATTACGCTTTTATCATGGAAAAATAGAAGTCGTTTAAAATTTACTACTTAACATTTTGGTTCTTAGATGACCACATAATCGTTGATCTGCATTCGATAGAGTAGATTCAAATCTGTAAGGCATTTTATCCACCTGTATACTATAAAATCGTATATATTTGCTTAAGGGCAATTAAACCAGAAATGCCAAGTAAATTTTTGTCCCGGTTTTATTTTTTTTATCGTTTACTAAGGGAATGTTTTGAACCTTTTGATTTTCTGAGACTAATTATCATTAGAGATATTATTGCTTATCACTTTTCATTTAAATGCCAAAGACTCAATTCCTCCCATAAGTATGCAGTGCTTTAGTAAACCAATTAGAAACAATTTATGTATATTTCTTTTCATCTGTTATACATTTATTATTTATTTGCAACTTTTGGGCTATTCAGTAACCTGTAAACGAAGCTTAACAATTTGTATGTAATATATACATATTTATCTATTTATATAAGTGATTCTTTATTCTAAAATTAAGATCATCAAGCACACGATACGTCGAATAATATTCATATGTATATACCTCGAGGGTTGGGTATATGTCCTTCAATAGGTTACATGCTTCAGAATAATATTATTATACCCTGTGCAAGTCTATAAAAAGGGTCACATACATGATGTGTATGTGTATGTGTGAAAAGCTGCGTACGCATTTGCACACGTGTGTTCCATAATGCAACATTTATCGACCTTTATTAAACAAATAAAAAGAACGTGATATAACAAAACCTTTATTCATCATTCACCGCGTAATTCAATTAATTTTGAATGCCGATTGTATTCTGGTACAGCTGTCGTCTTCTGAAGGATCTGGTCGACTATCTATCTGCTATAAAAGCAGTCGCATTTTCAATTGGAATTCAGTTCAAACTTCACAGGGTTTAACAAGCTTATTCAACATGAAATTCATTCTTATCCTAGCTTGTCTGGCGCTTTTTGTAGCCCACACTCAAGCCCAGATATGTCGCGGTCGTCTTCCGAGTAAGTAATCGACAGCTTTTCCGTAGTATCTAAATATACAACTAACTCGTTTGTTTCTTTTTTACAGCAAACGCGCAATTTTGCACTGGTGGTCGAGATGAAGGAAATACCTTTGGTCGCAATTGCGGAACGAATGCAAATCCAAACATGTGGTGGTACGATGGTAGTGACAGAACCTGCAAGACAATGTCCTATCGGGGATGTGGTGGCAACAGCAATCGCTATTGCACTCGGCAGGACTGTGAGGCTAGGTGCAGACGTTAATATTTAAAGGAAGGACATTTAAATACCGAAATAAATCGAATGAATATTTAAGGAGGGACAAATGAATACCGAAATAAATCGAATGTCTACTCATAAGAATTAAAAGAGTTCTTTTAATTAATTTGTACAATATATAATATGATGTAATTCTTTTATAATTGCAAAAGAACTATTATAACTTGTGGTTAATCTTTATTGAGAGCTTTGTCTTTAATACAGAAAATATGTCCGCTTCATGAAACTTATACTACGCGATTCAAGCGACCAAAAGCTACTGACTCACATTACATGAAAGTAGAAAAAGAAGGTCTTGATCATAAGGAACTTGCAATTACCGTTGCTCGCATGCAACAACAGATTAAGACTACAAAACGAGAAGGCAACACAAGCTGAGGTGTACATAGGCAAATGTGGTTATAATTTTTTTGGCTTAGAGATGATATTGCCAATGCGTCAAATTAGTTAAGAAATTTTATTGCTTAGCCTACGAATCACTATTAAGATTTTACATTTTTCAAATTTTATGTTAAATGAAAATTTATTAATCAGCCCCTAATTATGCTTTATATTTGTCTCACTTTCTGGCATTCAGAAATTTAGATCATACTGAAAGCTGAGAACAAATATGTCTTTTCATTTGTGAAAGCCTGCTTACACATGTTGACAATGTTGCCATATTTTTCTAGTATTTAATGCCGAGCGATGTAGTGCGTATTTAATTTTTAGCGACGACGATGTAGTCAGAGAGAAAAAACGACAGCTGACAAGGTTGTTCTCAAAGTCTGGTTACTCAATTTCATTGTATTAAATTTTATGAAAATTAGTTAACTAATAATAACTGCGGTTGCATTTTTAATACGGGTAAAAGAAAAAATGTATTAAATTAAAATTAGAACTCAATGGTTGCAACTCAGGAGAAGATTAATGGATTTTATGCACCTTGTTTGGCTCTATACTCCGAACAAGTGCCTTACCAATTTGCTTAGAATTAGACTAGACTTCTAGTTAATCTTAAACTAAGGAACCCATTAAAACATCTGAGGTCCCCTCATCCACTCACAAAATAATACAGTATAATTAATCTACACCGCTCTGGCAGACCAACTGGCATGTGATTGCACGTGTCTGGCAGCACAACTGTCGAATCTTCGACAATGTTGCCAGCGTTCGTAAGCCCACTTAACATCCTCTTTTTTAAAGCAATTTCATGATATACAAAATCGTTATAACATATGTTTTCTTCAAAAATTTAAATGCTTCTCAAAAACACAATATGTCGAATGATTGCGATACATCCATGATGTATATATGTATACATTTGCAAGTTATTATTAAAAAATCAAAAAATTGTATTTCTTTGTGAACACGTGTGTTCCATAATGCCACATTTATCGACCTTTATTAAACAAATAAGAAGAACGTGATATAACAAAACCTTTATTCATCATTCACCACGTCATTCAATTAATTTTAAATGTCGATTGTATTCTGGAACAGCTGTCGTCTTCTGAATGATCTGGTCGACTATCTATCTGCTATAAAAGCAATCACATTTTAAGTTGGAATTCAGTTCAAACTTCACAGAGTTTAACAAGCTTGTTCAACATGAAATTCATTCTTATCCTCGCTTGTCTGGCGCTTTTTGTGGCCCACATTCATGCTCAGCGGTGTCGCGGTCGTCTTGCAGGTAAGTAATCGGGAGATAATCCCCATTTATATATAAATAATACTACAATTAACTCTTTTGTTTCTCTACAGCAAACAGGAAAGCTTGCACTGGTGGTCGAAATGAGGGAAATGCCAGAGGTCGCAATTGCTCCAGGAATGCAAATCGAAGCATGTGGTGGTACGACACTACTGACAGCACCTGCAAGAGAATGAACTATCGCGGATGTGGTGGCAACAACAATCGCTATTGCACTCGGGCGGAATGCGAGAGGAGGTGCAGCCGTACAGCGTCTACTACTGCTGCTCCTACCACTGCTGCTCCTGAACCTGAGGCATAACTGAAAGAAAGCCCATTTGAATATTGAAATAAATTGATTGAGTGTGCATAAGAACTTAAATGGTTATTTTGATTGATTTGTGGTATATTTGTGGTGGCTGCATAGTCACTAGACAATCTTAATGTTCTTTTTTTCACATATCATTCATCATTCAAAAGGACATATGACTATTGAAATAAATCGAGTTACTGTGCATTAGAACATAGATTGTTATTTTTATTCCCTGAATCCATTAAAAATGGGTAAAAAGGGTATAATAGTTTTGTGCAAATGTATGTAACGGGCAGAAGAAAGCATCTCCGACCTCAAAAATGTTTATATTTAATTTACGCGCGGTGTAATAATAAAGCACAAGTACAACTGAAGGATGATCCCAAGAGCTAATTTAGAACACAACGACGTTGTTTAAATATCGAACATAGACTGCTGCCGAATTGCGAAGCAGGTTTATTAAAAACTTCTAAATTATGTTACAGCTATATACAATTATTCTTATCCTTCTTACGACATTATCACGACTGGTGCCGCGTACTTGTCTGTTCACGTCTTTACATATTTTCTCGAACAGAATCATCCTTGGTTGTATTTCATTGGAAGATTGAACAGGGTCAACAGTTGAGTCGATATAGGCATGTCCGTCTGTCCGTCCGCCCGTCCGCCCGTCCGTCTGTATGAGCACACAGATCTCAGAGACTGTAAGAGCTAGAGAATATAGGTTCTCGAATACCAGGCGCAGATCAATTTTGCTTTATTGATCGATTATCGATACATTGAAATTTCCGATAGCAATAAATAGCAATTTTAAAGGCAGAATCTTCTAATTAAATAAGTGTATATCGAAGTCGAGCTCCTCGACCACAGCCCTCTTACTTGTTATTAATTGCTACGATGTAATACAGCCCCTGTAAGTTTTTTAAAATGTTAGGGGCTGACTCACATATTTAGTATTTTGTTACTCTTTTATCATGGGAATACAGAAGTCACTTTAAATTAGCAATTAACAAATTTTTTCTTAGATGACCCCATAATCGTAAAATGCCATTCGATAGAGTAGATTCAAATCTGTAAAGATTTGGTCGAGCTAAAGAGTTTTCTCCATGCTTATACTCCTAAAGTGTGTCTTCTCATTTTTCATAAAGGCAATTTAGGCAGTGTAGCAACTTCATTTGTAATGGCAATCAAATTGTATTCCCAGTTTTCTCCCATATACTCGTACTAAGGGTATGTTTTGAACCCTTTGATTTTCCTCAAAATTCAATTCATCTCGGAAGTATGTAGTATTTTTAGTTAAACAATTAAAAACAATTTATTTATATTTCCATCTGTAATACATTTTAAAATTCTTTCCAACTTTTGTGATATTCAGTTATTCAGTTACGCAGTTGCGCACGTGTATTACATTATGGCAATTAAGCACACGTGATACAACAGAACCTTTATTAAAATTTCCTTTATTTAATTTTATATGCCGATTGTATTCTGGAACAGCAGTCGTTTTCTGAATGATCTGGTCGGCTATCTATCTGCTATAAAAGCAGTCACATTTTCAGTTGGAATTCAGTTCAAACTTCACAGAGTTTAACAAGCTTGTTCAACATGAAATTCATTCTTATCCTTGCTTGTCTGGCGCTTTTTGTGGCCCACATTCATGCTCAGCGGTGCCGCGGTCGTCTTGCACGTAAGTAATCGGGCGATTATCCCAATTTATTTTTAAATAATACTAAAAGTAACTCTTTTGTTTCTCTACAGCAAACAGGAAAGCTTGCACTGGTGGTCGAAATGAGGGAATTGCCAGAGGTCGCAAATGCGCAAGGAATGCAAATCGAATCATGTGGTGGTACGACACTACTGACAGCACCTGCAAGAGAATGAGTTATCGCGGATGTGGTGGCAACAACAATCGCTATTGCACTCGGGCGGAATGCGAGAGGAGGTGCAGGCGTACAGCTCCTACTACTGCTGCTCCCACTACTGCTGCTCCCACTACTGCTGCTCCTACTACTGCTGCTCCTATTACTGGTACTCCTATTACTGTTACTCCTGTTACTGATGCTCCTACCACTGCTGCACCTACCACTGTTGCTCCTACTACTACTGCTGCTCCCACTGCATAATTGACAGAAAGCCCATTTGAATATTGAAATAAATCGAGTGACTGTGCAAAATAACTTAGATTGTTATTTTTATTAATTGCTCCGATATAATACAACCCCTGTAAGTTTCTTTTAAAATGTTAGGGGTCTTCTCACATATTTAGTATTTGGTTAAGCTTTTATAATGGAAAAATAGAACTCGCTTAAAACGTTCTACTTAACATTTTGGTTCTTAGATGACCACAAAATCGTTAAATTTCATTCGATAGAGTAGGTTCAAATTTATTGGCCGAGTTAGTGACTCTTTTCTCCGCCCTTTTCTTTTCTCTCTTCTCTCTTAAGGACAATTTAGCCAGTGTAGCAACTTCATTTGTAATGGCAAACAAATTGTTGTCCCAGTTTTCTCCTATACACTAAGGGTATGTTTTAAACCCTTTGATTGTTTTCAAAGTATTTTTAGTTAAACAATTTAAAAAGAATTTCTTTATATTTGCATCTGTAATACGCTTAAAATTCTTTTGCAACTTTTGTGATATTCAGTTACGCAGTTGCGCACGTGTGTTGCGTAATGCAAAAATACCGACCTTTATTAAACAGTTAAGCGAGCTTGATATTGCAGAACCTTTTATTATAATTTATCACCTCATTTATTTAGTTTTAGTTCACGTTTTAATTCTGGAACATCTGTATTTTTATGGTTCTGTTTGAATTATCCATCTCCTATATAAGCGCTCAGATTTTCAGTTCAAAGTCAGTTCAAACTTTACGTAGTTTATATATAAAGACAACTAAAACTTATCTTTGATTTCATAGTTCTAGTGGCAAGTTGCGCTGGCGAGATGAGGGAAATTCGTCCGGTACGACGGCAACGGCAGGACCTGCAGAACAATGGTATTGAATTTAAATTAGAAGTCAACGATTGCGGTAATGGATAGCTCAGAGGGAGATTAATGGATTTTATGCAACTTTGTGGGCGGAAGAGTGTTGTAGGCTCTAAACTCCGAACAAGTGCCTTACCAATTTGCTTAGTATTAGACTAGACTTCTAGTTAATCTGCTAAGGAACCCATTAAAACAGCTGAGGTCCACTCACACTTAATACTGCACAAATCTATCAAAAATATGAATATATATTAATACATATTTAGAAAATAATACAGTATAGTTAATCTACAGCGCTCTGGCAGACCAGCTGGCATGTGATTGCACGTGTCTGGCAGCACAACTGTCGAATCTTCGACAATGTTGCCAGCGTTTGTAAGCCCACTTAACATCCTCTTTTTTAAAGCAATTTCATGATATACAAAATCGTTATAACATATGTTTTATTCAAAAATATAAATGCTTCTCAAAAACACAATATGTCGAATGATTGCGTTACATATATGATGAATATATGTATACATTTGCAAGTTATTATTAAAAACTCAAAAAATTGTATTTCTTTGTGAAAAGCTGCGTACGCAGTTGCACACGTGTGTTCCATAATGCCACATTTATCGACCTTTATTAAACAAATAAAAAGAACGTGATATAACAAAACCTTTATTCATCATTCACCACGTCATTCAATTAATTTTAAATGCCGATTGTATTCTGGAACAGCTGTCGTCTTCTGAAGGATCTGGTCGACTATCTATCTGCTATAAAAGCAGTCGCATTTTCAATTGGAATTCAGTTCAAACTTCACAGGGTTTAACAAGCTTATTCAACATGAAATTCATTCTTATCCTAGCTTGTCTGGCGCTTTTTGTGGCCCACATTCATGCTCAGCGGTGTCGCGGCCGTCTTGCAGGTAAGTAATCGGGTGATTATCCTCATTTACCTAAAAATAATACAAAAACTAACTATTTTGTTTCTCTACAGCAAACAGGAAAGCTTGCACTGGTGGTCGAAATGAGGGTCGCACAGGTCGCAATTGCGCCAGGAATGCAAATCGAAGCATGTGGTGGTACGACACTACTGACAGCACCTGCAAGACAATGAACTATCGCGGATGTGGTGGCAACAACAATCGCTATTGCACTCGGGCGGAATGCGAGAGGAGGTGCAGCCGTACAGCGTCTACTACTGCTGCTCCTACCACTGCTGCTCCTGAACCTGAGGCATAATTGAAAGAAAGCCCATTTGAATATTGAAATAAATAGATTGACTGTGCGTAAGAACTTAAATGGTTATTTTGATTTATTGGTGGTATATGTATATATAGTGGCTGTATAGCAAATTCAATGTTTTGATACGACTCTCCTGGCGGAACCTGCAAGAAACTAGAGACTAGGTGCAGACGTTAATATTTAAAGGAAGGACATTTATATACTGAATACTGAAATAGATCGATTAACTACGCACACAGATTTATATTTCAATAAATTGCTAAGATGGAATACAGCCACTATGTTTTTTTTATTTTTTAATGGAGGGGGTAGTGTGATAAACTTCATGTTTAATTTTTTTCACGTATAATTTAACATTGTAAAATAAAAGTAATTTAAAATTCGACATTCAACAGTTTGATTTTTAGCGTATGTCCAAATATGAGCAGATTTGAGTTGAGCCTGCCTGCTTTTTAAATTATGCTGTTTTTTTGCGTGAAATTAATTTAGCAAATAAAGAAACTTAATTAAGAAATCGCACATAAAAAAAGAATGGATTTAGCCAAAGAATCATATGAGTACGATAATTCCAGCCGAGCAAACTGGTGAATATGACTACGAAATTCTGGTGGATGGTGAAAAGGAGCCGGTGAAAAAGCACCTGCGAGGATGTGCCTGTAAACTGGGCGCCTGTGTGCGATTCTGTTGTCATAAAAATCTGTTTCTGTTTCTATGTGAGCATTACTCTAAGAGATGGCAGGCATGTGATTGACTCAAATAAATATAATTAAAATAATTAACAGCTTAGTTTAGGGTACCTCCTAGTCGAGCTCTCTCGGCTATATATACTATATTAGCATTACATTTCGACTGCTCGAATAATTCGTACTAAATTTGATATTTTCGCGGTCTACTAGTTTGCTGGAAATATGTGTAACTAAATATGAAAACTTGTCTGTTTTTTTCTACAAGACAAGCAACCCACTTAAAATAGCATCTCTTAAAAGTTGTAAGTATTAAAATTAATTAATAAAAATAGCTTAAAATAATAGAGTGTATCGAAATAGTTCACTATAAAAACAATATACACATAAGACATTAAATATTACTAAAAACCGAAAGTCTACTAAAGATATTGATGCTTCTAAAACGGCTAAGCATTATCTGTTCTCTGAAGGCTCGGAAAATTTCTGTTTCGATGATCTTGGGATCGGCTGAATTTATATGCTCGAAGTGAGCTCATTTCAGTGTATCGTGACTTTTGGTCGTCTTGATGAAATCTGAAAGAATCGATTAATTAAATATATTGAAATATAATGCGGAATTTTCATCGTTAGTTAGCTATAATAGTGTCTTAGTATTGTTAGTCAAGTTATTATGGATAACACAACTCAAACAGGAATTAAAAACTAGAGCGAGTCAAGAATATAGTAAGTCAAAGCAGAAACTTTTAATTAACCTTCACAGAATTTTAATACATAATACATAAATACACAGCAGAATCATGAATTGATTGAGAGTACCTAAAACAAGACAGTTGGTCCGAACTTTTGAGCACCATTCCATTCTTGGAATTCAAGTTCTTCTTCATCTGAATAGTTGTCATCATTTATTGAGTATATGCCTCGAATGCTTTACCATTTACGAGGTGAACCCCAAATAATATATTTTTACATTAAGGAGTTATTTTATCTGTCACTTACCGGTTTAAAATGAGTTTCAACACACTGCGCTTCACAACAAACATCCCGAATATAATTATTCCCTGGCCAAGGTTAATGTAATCGAAAATGGCAAAGATTTTCTCAAGCAGAGACCACTCCAATCTTGCCGCAAGATATGAGACGATTTCAATGGTCCAGGTCACGCCCATAATGATAAATAGGCGCACAAATAGAGTGTATCTGAGTGAAGAGAATATTTATGGAATATTTAAATTTTGACTTTTTTTTTGGTTTCTTAAAACATTACGTTTGTTGATACAATTTTTGCGATTTTTCCCTTTTTGTTGCAACGCTTTTAAGCTCTCTCTTCACCTGTAGAATACTACGAGCCTATAAAAGAGAGAATATTATGATATGAAAGTTAATATTTAAATTATCATACCGTTAGTGTAAACATTGTTAAGTTGAAAATGATCTGAAGTGCCATTGGACCGTAGAAATAAAGCATCGTCGACCAATCTTTAGCTGTAAGCATTTATATATATATATATATATATATATATTTGAATAGTTCATATCTGGAGATAATCTCTATGGCTATACTCACTATTAATCCAACAATTGTAAAGGGCGACTCCGGGCCTCCATAGCTGTTGATCTTCATCATCAACATCCAAGACTTGGTCGACTACGATTACATTGATCGTTAGTAGAGTAGCCACTCCCCATGCATATATACAATAGATTAAGAAACGATATTTTGACTTATTTCGTTGAATGTTGTAGTTGTTAACACGAAAACAGGTCCACAGATCATAGCTGATGACAGTCAGCCAAAGGAAACCAGCCACTACGGCAAAGTAACCCAAATAACCTGGATAGATAGATCTTAGTAAGTATATTGACGAAAAAACTGTGTAATACATACCATTTGCCATACATCCCTCTAATGTCCAATCAGCTCCTCTCCAAGTATCAACTTGTAGCAATGCAAACGCCAAAGCAATGCAAGCCATATAGCAGATGAAACAGTAGCCGTGTAGATTTCTCAGTTTCGACAGCGAAAGGTAAACGATAATTGTAAGGATTAAACAAATTATCGAGAGCACCTTAACTGAAATTGATTTTAGACATCAGTTAACCACATTAGCCAAACACATTAACTTACAAATTACCTCCCGAGTTACCCAATTGAATTAATTAGAATTGTATTTAAAGCGACTCCATCTAACCATAAAAATTTCACAGGGAAAGTTAAACAAAATGAACACCTGTTTCGCTTCAGAAGAAAAATCCTAACCTAAAAATACTGAACCTTATAGGGTTATTAGGCTGATCCTAGGGTTGTTTCGCTTACTTGTATTTTGGAGCCATTGACTAGGAACTGGATCCGCGCAAATGTGTGGCACTAGTGTGATTATTGTCTCATCTTCGCCAGTCTGTATTGGATGAGGCTGTAGGCAGTATTCCTGCTTCGTCATATTTATTTGATCAAAGTGACGTTGTAAAGTTCCATCCTAAAAAAAATAAGATCTTATTTATTTCCTGCACACTTCATAATTAATTCCAGTCAAACCTCGAACAAAGTCCAATTATGATGTTGAACATTCTCAGCATCCATATGATGATGTGCCGCGCAAGGAACGGGCAGATGTCGTTGTACGATAAAATCATCAAGAATGTGTTTAATCACCTGTCTGCCATCCCTTAGAGTAATGCTCACATTGGGATCAAACTCAACTGCCTCGTTTATATCACCGCTGCAGGTGCGTTGATCCTGAACCAGAAACAGATTTTTATGACAACAGAATCGCACACAGGCGCCCAGTTTACAGGCACATCCTCGCAGGTGCTTTTTCACCGGCTCCTTTTCACCATCCACCAGAATTTCGTAGTCATATTCACCAGTTTGCTCGGCTGGAATTATCAGATTCTCGTATTTATATGATCCATTGGGGTATCTTTTGGATTCCGTTAAGTCAACTGTATCAAAGTAATCGCATTCTGGTATGTCGGCTACTACAAAATTTGTAATTATCAGCATTAGCAAAACAGATCCCCACATATTTGAGGAATGAGAGATTTATGCTGGAATAGATAAGTTAGGGTAAAAACTATAACAGAAGATTTTATAATAGTTTCAATAATTGGAAATCAAATAATATCGTTGCGATACGCCAGTCACTTAACAACAATGGCAAAGCACAGGTGTATCCATTAATTAAGATTCATTATCTTTGGAGATTACAGGGTAGTCAACGGCTTAATCAAGTTAAATGCGGCTTATTTGTTTATCAGACACTTTTATCACTATTAGTTTAAGTCTTAAGTCTTTGAGACGCTTTTTGCTCACTCTGGTTATGTTGAGGCACTTGAGCGTTGTCCTTTCGAGGAAGTTGAGTTAGGTTGTTCCTAGCTTGGCGCTCCAGCTTAGCGTTTGTTATAAAAAATAAACCGACTTTATCAAAGTTAACTTCAAGACTAAAATATGATTTACTTAAGCGCTCGATGCTGACTCTGTCGTAGTCACCGATTTTATTGCAGATATTGCCATCCGGTTTGGAGTGCAAAGTATATGAGTATAAGTGCGTATATGTGCTACATCGTTGGGTTACTGATTTGAATAGTGAATAAGGGTTTTTTCCAGTTAAATATATTTTAGTAATAACACCGGACATTCTGTTAGTGATTGGGGAGCAGCTCAGCATAGGGCGGATGTTGTTTTCTTTGGTTTTTAAGTTAAATTGTCGATAATGGCTAGAGAATTACTCACATTTCTTCTTCACAATTTTTTATTCCCCCTCATTATTTTATTAATCAAAGTTCTTATCAATTTTAGTATTAATTTTAGCATAAAAGATGATTGTTGGCGATTCCAAAGAAATGTACTATATGAGTTTATTGAACGTTAAATTACAAACACGTTTCTGAAAAGAAAAAGGCAAACGATTTTATTAATTCACTTTAGCTTTTGTGTTTTTTGAATGGTTTCACAGCCTGCAGCAAACAATAGCTCCAAGGTTGCACTTTAAAACAGTCATATTTGTGTGATTGTTGATAATATCCACGCGCACAAGATTATTCAGGAAAATGCATTTTCAATAACAAGGCTCCAGTTAAAAAGAGCTTGACTGGGAGATAACTTAAGCCCAGCTGTTAAATATAAGAAAAAAAGAAAGATAAAACAGTCATTAAGCGCATGCAGTTGTTCTTGATTTC
Organism: Drosophila basisetae; assembly: GCA_035041595.1. Taxonomy (NCBI): domain Eukaryota; kingdom Metazoa; phylum Arthropoda; class Insecta; order Diptera; family Drosophilidae; genus Drosophila; species Drosophila basisetae. The sequence goes on from JAWNLB010000020.1 coordinate 4,102,329, forward strand.
TTTATAATAAAACAATACATATTTCTGGTCGCTTAGCTTATTATATTTATACTTGCAGTCTACAACACAAACAGATCGACCTTTATTAAGCAGTTATACAGAACAATATAAAAGAGAATCTTTATTCTTAATTCATTAGCCTCATTAACCTCATTTATTGAATCTTAATTCTGATTTGTATTCTGGAACACGACTTGTCCACCTCCTTTATAAGCGCTCACATTTTCACTTGAAAGTCAGTGTAAAAGATTACAGAGTTTAACAAGTTTATTAAAAATGAAATTCATTCTGATCCTCGCTTGCCTGGCAGTTTATGTGGCCCAAGCTAATGCACAGTGTCGCGGTGCTATACCACGTAAATAATTGAGAATATCCCTCTCATTATTTATAAATATTTCTGTATATATCACTTTGCTTCTCTAAAGGTAATTGGCTATGGTGCCATGGTTCCAGAGATGAGGGACACGAAAGGAGCTCGAGTTGCCGTTGGAATGCAAATCATAACATGTACTGGTACGACTCTCGGGACAGGAGCTGCAAGCCAATGATATATCGTGGATGTGGTGGCAACAACAATCGCTATTGCAATCATCACTTATGCATGCAGAACTGCAGGCGTTAAAATTGCAAGGAGAGACATATAAATATCGAAATTCATCGAATGTAAATTGAAATATAAAAGAGTCATTTAATTGTCAATTTGTCAGTCCTTGCTTTGTGTGTTGCTTCCTTGTCCCATAAAGGGCAGCGGACAACTCTGTTTTGGGAAATTGGGCTGTACGAGCGCTGGTTTAACCCCGGAATGCAAATCAAATCCGCATATTAACCGATTGAAATTCAAAATTGGAATCGTCTCGGAACCAAGGCATCGCAGTGGAACATCATGGCGCTTGATCCCGTTACTTAGGTGTCTGGTTCACAAGACGGACATAGCTAAATATATTATATACCTTATGGGATAATAAATACTAACTTTTGCCAGATAAAAATATATTTCTATGTATTTGATCAGCGTATAGAAAATGTCGTTAATTCTTGCAATTTGTATACAGTGGATATGTTAATAAGAATAATAAGTTAAGGAAAGTGGTCGAATAGTAACATACTCGTAAAGACTTAATTTAGTGTCCCCGTAATTTAAGTTACAACGAAGTTAATAGAAATTGATCAGCGATTGTTTTGCTTGATGGAAAAGAGCCACGACATGTCGTGGTTGGGTTATAAGTAATCGGGGACTCATTCTACAATATAATTGTTTGACTAAGTATGTAAATAATATGGAGCTCATTTAGCAAATATTACGCTTTCTTTCAAACAACATAACAAAGGACAGGTGTGAATACGAGTATATCTATTCTTTAAATACCTTTTCATTTGTGATACAAATGAAGTTGAATACAGAACAGTTGTGCACGTGAGGTGCATAATGTAAACATATTCCATTCATCATTCAATCCTTTTTATTTCTGGAACAATTGTCGTTTTATAAATGAGTTGTTTAACTATATTAGCGTTCACAATTTCTGTTTAAAACAGTTCAAGCTTAACAATGTTTTTCAAAATGAAACTAATTCTTATCCTCGCTTGCCTGGCGCTTTATGTGGCCCACACTCAGGCGCAGTGTCCTGGTGCTGTTCGAAGTAAGTAATCATATAGTCCTCCATCCTCATCTTTAAATAATACCTTTTATTCCTATACAGTTGCGCGGACCACTTGCACTGATACCAGAAATGATGGATACTCGTATAATATATGCCTGTGTATGCTATACTGAACAAAATCATAGAGAAGGTTCCTAGTAATCTTCCTCCCACGTTTGCTAGCAATAGCTCCTAAATTGCGGAAGATATAGGCTTTGTATCGTTTTTAGGGCCGCGAGTGCGCGGGATTCAAAATTTGTGTTCCGGATTTTGAAGGGTGTTACTAGGACTATACCTTGGTGAATCTAGTTTTCAAATAGCGTGAGAGTGAGTTTCATCGATATACACTGACAGGTGTCTCGGCTTGAGGGCGCGGATTGGGCGCGATTGGGATCGAATCGATCTTTTACGGCAGTTAACAGTAACATACTTTTTATGCCTCACATCTTGCTCTGGTGGCAGAAATGACGGAGTTGATAGCAATGTCTCCAGCAGATTTGCTGCAAATAATAACATATGGTGATGCGATCCTAGTGCAAACCAATGACCTATCGCGGATGTGGTGGCAACGACAATCGCATTTGCACTCGGGAAGTTTGCGAAGGGAGATGCAGGCTTTCATTATGTAAAGAAGATTGTACATATGAAAAGTGACATACATCGAACATGTGGCAGTAGCCAAAAGCTAGTTTCTATTTGGAGTCCGAAAGGGGTTGTTAAATTGTTCACACTTGCCTAATAGCCAATTATTTATGGCGTGACAACAAAACCGCCAATCAATCTATCAGCTAGCTGGAATGATTACTAATAATTAGGTTGTCAAACATTTTAAATTATAACTTATTTAATGGTAGGCTGGCAGGTAATTCACGCAATCGTCTAACGAGCATATGTATTTAAGGCAGTGTGTATCTGGCAAGGATACCATTTGAGAAATGGAAAAGTTAATGCGATTAACTCAGCACGTTCTGTCCTCAAATGCGGCGGAGGGCAGGATTGGCTCCATCGAGATGAACTTGTGGCTGGCGCAGTTAGTGGGACTGCCCCTTTTTGGATTAAAGCCGGAGACACCGCTCCAGAGATTAGTCATCATATCATTTGGGGGGCTGGTGCAGTCTATACTCTTTTGTTATCTCGGTCTTGAGCTGTACGATCTGTATCTTAACTGGCAGAACTTGGATGCACTTACACAGAATATTGTGTTGTCCTTAACACATGCCGTCTATTGGTTAAAGGTAAGCATTACAATAGTTCAAATTTCTCGGCATAAAACATAGAAGTACAAAATACTTTTTTTTTTATATAACAGTTATATTTTAAACATTAATCAACCTATTCAAAGGCTATAAAACATTGATTTGGAACAGAATGAATAATAGCAGTGAATTACAATCTATAACATAAACATAGAACAGGTTTTAGCAGTTAATAAATAACAACAAATATTACATGGAATGTAATGGTAAATAAAGCTTCTCAGTTATGACGTCGCTCCTCGGCATTTCCGGGGTCAGCTGATTATAGATTTTTATCTTTTTATCTATCTTTTTTAACTTTTGTTTACAAGTATTATTATTGTTTTTTTCGGAAATCGATTTCCATTCGCAGAACGTGCAAAGTTATCGATAAAATAAAATAAAATAAAATTACATTTGAAATTTGCATTGCCAGACGGAATGAGAATTTATAGAAAAAAGTGTTGCATATTTTGTGGTGCTTTATTCAACGTACTCATTGAAGTAATTCCCAGATGGTTCTGGCTTCGAGCAGGTAATGCGGGTTCATCTTTTTGTATTTTTATCTGTCTTTGTTTCAGCAGCTTCATGCGGCGCGTCACATCGCCGCCATACTACGAGAGAGAGAGAGAGATAGAGACCGAGAGAGAGAGAGAGACCGAGAGAGAGAGAGAGAGAGACCGAGAGAGAGAGAGACCGAGAGAGAGATAGAGACCGAGAGAGAGAGAGAGAGACCGAGAGAGAGAGAGACCGAGAGAGAGAGAGAGACCGAGAGAGAGAGAGAGACCGAGAGAGAGAGAGAGAGACCGAGAGAGAGAGAGAGACCGAGAGAGAGAGAGAGACCGAGAGAGAGAGAGAGACCGAGAGAGAGAGAGAGACCGAGAGAGAGAGAGAGAGAGAGAGAGAGAGAGAGAAGAGAGAGAGGATAGAGAGAGACAACACGATAGGTGACCGACGGTGGTGCTTTATTCAACGTACTCATTGAAGTAATTCCGAAATGGTTCTGGCTTCGAGCAGGTAATACGGGTCTATCTTTTTGCATTTTTATCTGCCTTTTTTAACTTTTGTTTACAAGTATTATTATTGTTTATGTTTACTTTTGTTATTAACATTTTTTTTTTTATATTTGTTGATATTTTTTCTTTCTATTGGAAATGCTAAATAAAGCTTCTCAATTGTAATGTCGCTCCTCGGCATTTCCGGGGTCAGCTGATTATAGATTTGTATCTTTTTTTTCTCGACAAAATACTTTTGAAATTAGTTTAAAGTTGTCAATTGAAGTGAAATTTGCAAAGTTTTGAAACTTTCATAACTTTCTGAATTTTCAGAGTTACAGTCGAATAGGTTTAAATACTATAGTTATGCATTTTCTGTAGGTTTTTAACATTTGCTATCACTACACCACCCTAAAGGACATTATCAACAAATTCAGAGACATCACGCGACTGTGTATTTTATCCGAGAAGCAAAGGGAAACTTTTCAAAGAGCTGAAATCGAGAGCAAGTCTGCAATGCTTTTGTATTTCAGTTTAGTCCTGCTTCCTGGCGCAATGGGAACCGTTTATATACTGATTGGCAAGTTGGCAACAAATATATTTATATGCATGCAGACATAACAAATATATACTGATTGAGTAGCTCCAGATAATTTTGCTGGTGATCGTTTTCCATATCGGGCCGCAATGCCCGATTTTCTGCCGCCCGTTGTACAATATCTGTACAAAGGTCTGAGTGTTGCTGTAGTGGCGCTGGATATTACACAAATTGACTATTTGAACGTATCGTGTATGGTTCAGATATGCATGCATCTAAAGGCTATAAACCTGGCATTTGATGAGCTCCTCCCTAATGACCAGCAGAAGTTGCGTGAGGATCCTAACAACTGGCTTGTGTCCATTGTGAAATATCACTGCGAATTGATTATGTAATTAATGATTATAGATTAATTATTATAGATTATATATATTCACATATATTTTTCATTTCACAGCTTACGACAGCAGGTGGAACGCATCTTCAATTTGCCCGTCATGTTGCAATTTGTCAGCTCTGTGGTAACTGTGGCAATGACTGTATTTCAAGTTCTTGTCATTGGAGATGGCTCGACTAGCTCCATTATTATGGACATGCTGCTGTGCTGTGTCCTTTGTCAATTGTTCTTTTATTGCTGGTTTGGCAACGAGGTTTACGAACAGGTGCGTTAGTGAATCTTATTATTAATTCATTCAAAATGACAGACTAGAAGATTGCCTGCAGCGAGCGGAGCTTAGGGTGTCTGCCTGTTTTACTTAACAGCTCGGTGCAGAGTATCTCCTAGTCGGTCCTTTTCAATTAGAACATTCTAAATTGGTTTCCATTATCTATATATATATATACATAATTTCTTAAATATTTATTTGTTTTTACATTTTTTTTTTATTTAGAGTAAGACACTGGCCACTTCTGGCTTCGGTTGCAATTGGTATTTATTCGATACGAAGTTCAGGAAAACTCTGTTGATATTCATGGTAAACGCTGAGCGTCCATTTCTGTTTACTGCCGGAGGCTTTATGGGCTTACATTTGCCAAGCTTCACATATATAATAAGCAAGGCATATTCCATCATGGCTGTTCTCAGGCAAATGTACAGCAGGCCGTAGCTTATAAAAAATAACCCTCTAATTTGTATAATCAAGTCACATAATTATCAACTATTATATAAAGTACTATCAACTATTATATAAAAGTACTTTAATAAGAATTACGCCCATTTATTAATAATTATTTCACACTACATGCGACACATCTTGACATTAGTTAATCATATTATTCCCAGAGGCCTCACTATTCTCTGATTTGCACCCGTAATCTCATATTAATGTATGCATATAAAATATAGAACTATTGTCAACACAACTGATACAACTATGAGAATTTGGAGAAGTGACTGCTGCAATTTTAATTGACTTAATGCCAAATAATCGTTCGTTATGTTCAAATGTCATATTTATATTTCAATTAATATCCACAGTCATTTTATTTCACCTCAATGTTTTGCGTTTCCATATTAGCGCCTTCTGCACCTTCTGAAGCAATCGTTCCAAGTGCAAAAGCGATTGTTGTTGCCACCACATCCGTGATAGGTCATTCGCTTGCATTCTAAGCTGCTGCTGTCGTACCACCACATGCTGGTATTGAAAAATGGACGGCAACCGCGAAAACGTGCATGCCCCTCATCTCTAGAGTCAGTGCAAACAGTTCGATCAACTGTAGATAAACGTTAGTTGTAGTATTTATTTAGATAAAGAGGTGAAGAGGAAGGAATTACTTACATGAAACGAAGCCCGGACACCGCTGGGCCAGAGTATGGGCTATGTAAAGCGCTAGGCAAGCAAGGATAACAATGAATTTCATTTTGAAACTTGCTAAAATCTCTGCGAAGCTTAAAATTAATTTTAACTGAGAATGTGAGTGCTTATATAGCAGATGGATAGACCTTCAGCTTATTTATAAAGGGACAGGTGTTCCGGAATACAAAAGGTATGGAGAATTTTTTATGTATGTTTAATTTAGGTCGATATGTTTACATTAAGCACCACCTGTCGAAAACTGTTCTGAATGCAATCTCAACTATATCACGTATCAAAATGTTTTTAATGAATAGATTCATTTGCACACATGTTCTTTGTCATTCGCATCAACTTATATCTTTTTACTGTAATTGAATAATATCTTTCACCATTAATACTTTGTTAATATTTCATACTATCGTGCTTAGTTAGCTGCGAATACATATCATTAATCTGTACTATGTTCTAGATCGGCTTTATCATCTTAACGTTAAAATTTAGGCAGCGGATACGTCAAGGACTATGCCTTACTGTAGAACAACAGTTGGGCACCTCTGATACATAATGATATATAACAAACCACAAAGTTTGATTTTAAAGAACAAACGGAAGATTAAATGCCATATTTATATTACGATTCATATACAAAGTCATTCGATTGTTTTTTCGTTCAGTATTAACGCCGGCACCTTATTTCGCAATCGCCACGAGTGCAAAAGCGATTGAAGTTGCCAAGGCATCCAAGATAGGCAAATTGCTTGCAGGTCCTGTCCCTGGTGTCAAACCACCACATGTTATTATTTGACCTGGATCGACAGACGGGAGAGGTAATTCCTGAATCTCTATAACCAAAGCATTGTGTAAAGTCAACTGTAAATTAGGAAAGCTTAGTTTATATATCATATGACGGAGGAATTCCCGATTACTTACATGCAGCAGCACCACGACAATAACGCACCTGGGCCTGAGTGTAGGCCAAGTAAAGCGCCAGGCAAGCAAGAATAAGAATCAATTTCATTTTAAATAAGCCCGTTAAGCTCTGTGAAGTTTGAACTGATTTTTATCTGAAAATATTATCGCTTATATAGCAGGTTAGCAGGGGTTAGCCGGATCTTTTATTAACCGACAGCTGTTCCAGATTTAAAAAGTGATTATATTTTTAAAACGAGGTCATATTTTTGCATTATGCATCTCATGTGCACAACTATTCTATATGAAATATAGAACTTGAAATATGAAGCTATATCACGTATAGGAAGGTATTGAATGGAAGTTTTTTATTTTGCCAATAAGCAATACATTTGTAACATATTTACTACGTGATTGTGATTATTTCTCATGTGTTTTCAAGATCGGTCTCTTAAATATCGGTCTCTTAAATGTCGGTCTCTTAAATATCGGGCTGACTGGCTCCAACCTCTTTACTTCCTGTTTACATAAATACTCACCAAGCTTCATCAAGATATTCGCATAATTGAGGGGCTACATTGGACAGAGAGCGCAAATGAGAGAGATAGAGAGAGGCACAGAATGAGAGCGAGTCAATGACTCGACACACGTCGCAAAACCACTTTAGATACATATCTAAAATTGTTACGTGCTCGATAGTATATAGACGACGAGCTGACTCTCTGAATGACTGGCAAATCGAGAGCGCAGAACTTTCTTTTCTCGAATACAGCAAAACTATAATGTCACTGAGCAGAAAGTGACGAAATCACCCAAACAAACCAACCAAGCACAAACAAACCAAACAAGAATGCATAATGTTATTGACTTTTCATTAAATTGGCGCACTGTTTGTTAATGTACTGAGATAATAGGTATATTCTCGTATACACACATGCAATTGTAGGTTTTATTTTCTGAGAACATGGTCCGCTTTCGCTTATTCGTTATCTTTTGGTTTGCGAATATTCAGTCATGAATCGTGCGGCCTACGAATAACTTTAGCTGCCGTCGCGGACTCTTGAACTCTTCTGCGAAATATTATTATATAAATATGTATGTTATGCACGCTACCAAGCGGACAAATATTTAACATTCGTGTTTGTTAATGTTAGCCACTAAAAAAAGTGACTAAAATAATTCAGTGTGTCGAATAAGTTCGCAATAAAACAATGTACAACTGGTAAATTGAGTATAATGGATAATGTTAAAAATCACAAGTGCACTTGCAAATAGACATCAATAATTAACATTTTTAAATTAAATGTATTTAAATATGTTTTAAAATAATTGAAATTGATTTCTCGATTTGCCAAATAAAAAAATACAAATAAATACACAGTGAATTGAATAGCGAGTACCAAATTTACGTTGCTCGATGTATTTATTTAGGCATGCGTCTCTTTATAGCCATGTGTTAAACTCACAGACCGATTCGCCAAGTGGTCTGCGCTGTATTTTCATACGCTTGTTAAATCGGTTCTACATTTTATAAATATAATCAGCTTTGTTGTATATATACGAACCATTAAAATCGCGACTCGTGCTAACGCGGATTATCTACAAACTTATCAGATGTTTTATTCTGTCTCACCCCCACAAAAAGGTTCTTTTTCAGCGGTTATCTGCTGTTATTACACTGGCAGCAGAGTATTCCACAGTCGTGTACGACCGACTCCAACTCGCGTGCGTGCGGCCTAAAAATAATATTAAAATTTCGAATTCTCGGAAATTTAAAATGGAATTAAGCTTGTTAAATGAATGGCAGCTTTCTGTCTTTGTTATTTAAGGATGATCTCATTTTATACATCATCCGAAATTTAAATCTTATTCACTACAATTCTCATAGACTTAAATGTATCTATTTCAGTAGAGAACTCGCATCCATCCAACATGTGGCGACCACTGGTGTTAATGCTGATAATAACAGAGCTTGTAGTAGCCGACATACCAGGATGCGATTACTTTGATACAGTTGACTTAACGGAATCCAAAAGATACCCCAATGGATCATATCAATACGAGAATCTGATAATTCCAGCCGAGCAAGCTGGTGAATATGACTACGAAATTCTGGTGGATGGTGAAAAGGAGCCGGTGAAAAAGCACCTGCGAGGATGTGCCTGTAAACTGGGCGCCTGTGTGCGATTCTGTTGTCATAAAAATCTGTTTCTAGTTCAGGATCAACGCACCTGCAGCGGTGATATAAACGAGGCAGTTGAGTTTGATCCCAATGTGAGCATTACTCTAAGGGATGGCAGACAGGTGATTAAACACATTCTTGATGATTTTATCGTACAACGACATCTGCCCGTTCCTTGCGCGGCACATCATCATATGGATGCTGAGAATGTTCAACATCATAATTGGACTTTGTTCGAGGTTTGACTGGAATTAATTATGAAGTGTGCAGGAAATAAATAAGATCTTATTTTTTTTAGGATGGAACTTTACAACGTCACTTTGATCAAATAAATATGACGAAGCAGGAATACTGCCTACAGCCTCATCCAATACAGACTGGCGAAGATGAGACAATAATCACACTAGTGCCACACATTTGCGCGGATCCAGTTCCTAGTCAATGGCTCCAAAATACAAGTAAGCGAAACAACCCTAGGATCGGCCTAATAACCCTATAAGGTTCAGTATTTTTAGGTTAGGATTTTTCTTCTGAAGCGAAACAGGTGTTCATTTTGTTTAACTTTCCCTGTGAAATTTTTATGGTTAGATGGAGTCGCTTTAAATGCAATTCTAATTAATTCAATTGGGTAACTCGGGAGGTAATTTGTAAGTTAATGTGTTTGGCTAATGTGGTTAACTGATGTCTAAAATCAATTTCAGTTAAGGTGCTCTCGATAATTTGTTTAATCCTTACAATTATCGTTTACCTTTCGCTGTCGAAACTGAGAAATCTACACGGCTACTGTTTCATCTGCTATATGGCTTGCATTGCTTTGGCGTTTGCATTGCTACAAGTTGATACTTGGAGAGGAGCTGATTGGACATTAGAGGGATGTATGGCAAATGGTATGCATTACACAGTTTTTTCGTGAATATACTTACTAAGATCTATCCATGCAGGCTATGTGGGTTACTTTGCCGTAATGGCTGGCTTCCTTTGGCTGACTGTCATCAGCTATGATCTGTGGACCTGTTTTCGTGTCAACAACTACAACATTCAACGAAATAAGTCAAAATATCGTTTCTTAATCTATTGTATATATGCATGGGGAGTGGCTACTCTACTAACGATCACTGTAATCGTAGTCGACCAAGTCTTGGATGTTGATGATGAAGATCAACAGCTATGGAGGCCCGGAGTCGCCCTTTACAATTGTTGGATTAATAGTGAGTATAGCCATAGAGATTATCTCCAGATATGAACTATTCAAATATATATATATATATATATATATATATATATAAATGCTTACAGCTAAAGATTGGTCGGCGATGCTTTATTTCTACGGTCCAATGGCACTTCAGATCATTTTCAACTTAACAATGTTTACACTAACGGTATGATAATTTTACTTACTAAATGTCTAATTTGTGTATTTCGATCTGTTTTTTATTGATAATCTAAACTTATTATCTCAACTATAGGCTCGACGATTTGCAGAGCTAAATAGGGAGTTTGCGACAGCGGAGGAACGTGAACAATCGCACAAATCCAATAAGCGAAGGTGAGAGGAATTGGTGAAATGCTTTAAGGAAAATTTCAAAATCGATTTATAATCTCCCTATATAGTTACACTCTATTTGTGCGCCTGTTTATCATTATGGGCGTGACCTGGACCATTGAAATCTTCTCATATCTTGCGGCAAGATTGGAGTGGTCTCTGCTTGAGAAAATCTTCGACATTTTCGATTACATTAACATTGCCCAGGGAATCATTATATTCGTACTTTTCGTTCTAAAACGCAGTGTGTTGAGACTCATTTTGAATCGGTTAGTGGAAGAGTAACAGATATGGAGGGCTCAATGTAAATATTTGTAATTTGTGATTTTTCCTACTTCTCGTTTATGGTAAAGTATTCGGGGAATCGATTCAGCAGACGATGGCAACCTCTCCGAACAAGAAGAAGAAATTGCTTTGCAAGAAAGGAATGGTGGTGTTCCAGAGATCGTGCCAAAAATCTTGCATTAAGTAATCTCAATCTCTTTATGTTTCTGTACTAATTGGCAAGGGTTAATTCATAGCTTCTGTTTATGTAAAGTGTTATGCACAATAAGTTTGGTAACAGAGGTCTACCTAACCATGCAATTTGCGTATTATATTTCAATGTATTTAATTAGTGCCTTCTTTCAGAATGCATCAGCGGACAAACGGATACAAAACACTGACACAAGCTCATATCTAACATATAAAGTGAGTCGTTCCTCAAGATCATCACAACATTATATTCTAACCATAAAGATATATACTCGTATTCAACTTATGCATTTCAAAAGCAGGAAAAAGCCGACTCAGGAACACAATTGGTGCCAGATACTTGTTATTTATAGAAAGGCATTATTTGCACATGAATCATGGTAAAATCAAATAGTACGTTTCTTATCTAACACACTAATATATTTAAAAATCAACTATTTTGTTCCTCTTGCGAAGCGTTCGTTAACACAGTATTTTCCTAATCTACGAATTTAGGAAAATTAAGTTGAAACTTTTTTACAATAACAAATACATAAATAAATAGAACTATTTTTACAGCGTTTTTTAATATTAAACACTGTTTCCAAAAATTCAGTCCATTTTAATAAAGAATAAACTAATATTTCAATAATACTGTATTATATAGCTAGCTGATTTTACTACAGTATTATGTGTGCATGTGGCTAGAAATTCGTTAAGAGAAATACGTGTGTTTGAAGTAAAATAGATTTTAAATATCGTATATTGATATGCCTAATACCTTCGGTATTAGAGTATAAAAATAATATAATATAAAATATAAATATATCGTTTTTGTCCATGTATTTATGGTATGTTACAATGCAGTTCGTTGAGCCTACTTGTCGAACTTTTCGCTCAATGAAAGGAAAACAAGACAATGTGCACAAGTGATCAAGAACTCCTCCCAATTTACCCATAAATAATACTGCAGAGAAACTATATACTTTATGGGATCACATATGCTACCTTCTCATAATACCTTTTTATAAAATGTCGTTCTTTACTGAAAATTTGCCATTCACACACAACACAAGTAGTTTATAATGTAAGTATAGCGACCTCAATTCAACAACTCAACTCGTTTTATTTTTGGAACACCTGTAATTTAAATGATATACTTATAACAGATTGACTATATAAGCAGTCACCTTCTCAGTTGAAAATCAATTCAAGCCACGCAGAGTTTTACAAGTTTACTAAAAATGAAACTGATTCTTATCCTTGCTTGCCTGGCGCTCTTTGCGGTCTACACTCACGCCCAGTGTCGTGGTGCTGTTCCAAGTAAGTATTCGGGAATTCCCTCAAGTTCACTTATAAATCAGCTAACCTTTAATTGCTCTACAGATAACCGGGTTTCTTGTATTGGTGGCAGAGATCAAGGAGACAGTCGCAATGAAGGCTGCCGCAGAAATCTCAATAATCTAATGTGGTTTTTTAACCCTAGAACGACCCTTTGCAGCCACTTGTACTATTTTGGATGTGGTGGCAGCAGCAATCGCTTTTGCACTCGGGAAGATTGCGAAAGGAGGTGCAGGCGTTAAGATTGAATATCTTATGGCATGTTGGAATTGAAATAAATCAAATGACTGTGTTTATGAACACAATATGAAACAAAAATATGAAACTTAGTTTGCTTAAATTGACAGTCCATTTTTTGCACCATGAAGGACAACCAATTTTTAAAGAGCTCGTTTTTTTGCAGCTTTATTCAAAATTTTTAAAGAGACTCTTTGATGTGGCATTGTAGTTATGTGACGACAATTTGACGGGTCTACTACTTAAACTATAATTTCCACCACATATAAGCTACCTTTTGTTCACATCTTTTAAATTCTCTATATACCAGAGTTTATAAAATGTTAATGCGAAACGAAGTTAGTAGAGCTTTCTTTTAGTTTTTGTTTTGTTTATTGGAAAGGAACAATTAGAAAGACTTGTTTACTCATTGAATGCATTTTTTGTACGAGACTTATTCGAAATTTCATTCAGAACAGTTGTGCGCATGTGGTTTTGCATAATGCAATGGAAAGGAGGTCAATATTCCATTCAAAGACAAGCAATTCAACCAGTTTTATTTGTGGACCAGCTGCTGTTTTATAAATGATCTGGTTGACTTTTCTGCTATATAAGGACCAATATTTTCGGTAAAAAATCAGTTTAAGCCTCACATAGTTTAGCGAGCTTGTTAAAAATGAAATTAATTGTTCTCCTCGCTTGCCTGGCGTTTTTTGTGGCCTACGCCCAGGCCCAGTGTCTTGGTGCTGTTCGAAGTAAGTAATGTGGGAATTCCCATAACTAATACTGTAACTAAGTGTTTATTGTTCTACAGATAACCGGGTACTTTGCTCTGGTGGCCGAAATCAAGGACATAGCAACGGCAACTGCCGCTGGAATAGAAATGGCGCAATATGGTATTTCGATAGTAGCGACAGGACCTGCAAGACTATGTTTTATTGGGGATGTGGTGGCAATGACAATCGCTTTTGCAGGCGGGAGGATTGCGAATGGAGGTGCAGGCGTTAAGATTGAAGATCCTGTAACGTATTGAAATTGAAATAAATCGATTGACTGTGTTTATGAATGGAAATACCTATATAATATTTAGTTATTCGCTGTAGTACAATCGACATGGCTCGATGGGGAGCCATGCTTAAAGCTACAGTATGAGTGTTGCACTGTAGTTAGTAGAGCTTACTTATCGAATGTTTCGTGTTTTAAAAGAGAACCAACACAAAAGGCATATCTTTGTTCACTAAATATAGCTTGATATCTTATATATCTGAAATATCATTCAGAGCAGTTGTAGGCGTGTTTAAACATATCGACTTCCATTCAATAACTCAAAATTCAACCTATTATTTCTGCAACAGCTGTCGTTTTACGAATGATCTGGCCCACTTGTCAATTGCTATATAAGCGTTAACAATTTCAGTTAAAAATCAGTTGGAAAATCGCAGAGTTTTGCAAGTATATTAAAAATGAAAATTATTCTTATCCTTGCTTGCCTGGCGCTTTCTGTGGCACACACTCAAGCCCAGTGTCGTGGTCAAATTCCAAGTAAGTAATCGGGAAATCAATCCTCATAATTTCAAAACAATGTTACAAATAACTAACCATTTATTGCTCTTCAGATAACCGGGCACAATGCAGCGGTAGCAGGAATGAAGGACATTCACAAAATGCCATATGCGCTAGGAGTGCTAACGGAAACATGTGGTGGTACAATAGGGTTGACAGGACCTGCAACCCATTGGCCTATCGCGGATGCAGTGGCAACAACAATCGGCATTGCACTCGTGCAGATTGCGAAAGGAGGTGCAGGCGTTAATGTAGAATATCTTGTGACATATCAGAACTGAAATAATCAAATGATTGTGTTTATGAATTGAGAGACAAATATGCTATTTAGTATGTAGTTAATTAAACTCTTGTTTCTCACAACTTTAATCCAAAGATTTAATAGACACTTTTTGATGTGGTCTTATGACTTCGTGCGACTACAATAATATAATTTTTGGTTGAGTGGCAAATCGTAGAAGCGCTAGGAAAACTTAGAGCTTAAAATATTTTCATAATTTAGCTTTGAATATTTTTACTTATAAGAAGCTTTTTAGCAAACAGTCGTGAAAAGTGCTAGGAAAATTTTTAACTTGAAATCATTATAGCTTTAAATATCATATTATCATTCAGCCCATAAAAAGCTTTTATCCAAGTAACAGTTCAATTTTCTGTTAACTTTTGGCGGCGAAAACTTTTGAAAGCTTGCCGCCCGACCGTTAACAGATTTAGCGAATTGGGTAAAAACTTTTGCTCAGTTTCAGCGAATTCGCCATCCGAGAAGTTCCGCAGCGGTTAGATAAACAAGCTAGCAAACAGTAGCTAGCAGAATTAATTAAATGAAAATACGTTAAGTTTAAAGTTTAAGTTTAAACCTTCAACGTTACTAAATGTGAAAGATAATCAGAATTGGAATCGCGTTTTCGATAACGCTACACTTACCTTTAAATATTTTATAAATATTTAATATCTCTCATTAGTGTTGACTTGTGTGTTTTAAGTGCGAACTGTGACTCTTGATAAGTACGTGGTACTTATTAAGTACGACAAGCCTGGACATCTGTTTGGGAATACGGTTAACCATGCAGCATGCAGAGAGGGGCTCAAGGTTCGCGTGTTTTGGCATCCGACGCATTGTGATCTACAATCATCAGCCAGGCCTTGGATGCCTGGCTGACGATTTAAATGAGAGAGCTGCCCACAAGTTTGTGTTTCTTTCTTTCTGTGTCGCAATTGCTGGTGGTGTTTTTGTCAATATATCGGCATACATGTAGTTGCCGGCACTTGAGGCTCAATGCTAAGCGCAAAACCAGTTTTATTTTCAATAAAATCACTCGTCTTCGACAATGTCAAATAACATATAATATAGGGAATACCATGCAACAATTTCCGCTCCCTGAACCTAAGCTGAACCGGCTGCGAATCAGAAGCAGTGCACGTCTCGATCGTTAACCACACTTGATGGACTTATTAATACAAATGCGACAAATGCGATATACATACATATACAGACAGATGTAGATATATTCGCACAAACTCTGCACTCGCACGCCATGTTCAATTCGATTGTATTCAAAGTCATAAAAATAATTATAATTGCGTAATTGCGCTGTAAGCTTTTGGGATGCTTTCGAGTAATTAACCCGACGTGGAGACCATCCGAAATTTTTGATCATCATCGTCAGCTCGTGTGTGCTATTTTTTCCATATGAATTTTATCATAATTGCTGTTTATCGTTTAAAACACGTACACCCAAGGTACAACTATATTTTTGAACGCCCTACGTGTCAAATCGAACATATATACATAGGTATATATATCTATATATATATATATAAACAATATGTGTGTATTAGTAGTATTTTTTATAGAGAAAAAACTAAGACAAGGAATATATATATATCTAAGTATAGATGTATATATTCATAAATAATATGTATGTATTTTTAAAAAGAAGAGAGAAATAGGAAAACAAACACTTGAATTTGTTAAAGAAGAAATTTGTAAATATTTAACTATTTTTAGATGTGCATATTTATGGCAGCCACTGTAAGGGCAGCCACTATAGTTGACTTGCACCGTGATCAATGTGATTGTGTGCTATTGTCCATGTGTATAAGTTTGCATACAGTTTGTTTCAAAGCACAAATCACTAATAGACCGTGCTGATCTTTGACTCATGGGAAATATAAAAGTATTCGCGTGAGCCGCTTCAGTTTCAGCAACGGACTGGCTAATTGTATTGCCGTCGCAGGCCAATTAAATCGATAAAATGACAAAATAAAAACACTTTGAGTCACAGCCTGAGGGCACAGCTTCGATTCGAGTTGAGAGCCAATCAGCAGGTTGCCTCAAGCACCCATTCATCGAACACTTATGGGTTTGTTTACATTTCAACCGCTTGCAAGCTGTGAGCAGCAGTGAGCTGGCGAGCGTCTATCAATTGCCATGTGGCTTTTGTCTGCCACACACATGCGGACAAGGCGATGGAGGAACGCCACCAACAAAGACTTGTAATGCAAAAATCATCATTAAAAAATTGTATATTTGTTTGCATGCAAACAGACAAACAAATATAAATACCTTAAGCACTTTAAGTGCTCTTTGGTATGTGTATAATGCAAAACAGTTTATCCAGAAATTTGTTTTGACCGAGCACAGAATTAATTTTTTGTAATTTCATTTGGAATTCTATATATATTTATAAAGGTAAAAAGTACATTTTAAACAAAGTTTACGACAGAAACACCAGTTTATCTTCCAGTAATTCTCCCTCTTTGTGAATAACAGTGAACGAGCATTAACATTTATGAGCTGAGCAGTTAACAGTGAACAGTTAACAGTGCTTGTGCAAGTCCGCATAACAGAAAGACAAGTTTATCAGTCGTCCCGTCCCGTCCATTAGTTCAGTTCGTTTAAGTTTGTTGGCTTTGGTGGATGTGTCGCGGAATTGAGAAGGAGAGAAACGTTAGAGACGCTCATTAAATGTGGAGTTGATGATAACTCATTAACAAAATCATCTACCTCTCTAGCGCTTTTGCTTTTTTAATTGCTATGATAAAATAAAATAACCGGTTGAATCGAACAACGTCACAACGCGAGTTATTCCAATAGGTTTGTGATCTGTGCGTGTTTCTTCATGGGAATTCCCATTTAAATTCCCAGTTACTAAATGATGATCATGTGAATAAAGATATAATTATTGACGTACATTACAATATACCCTCACATACACATGTATATATCCACATTTTATGTTATGTGTCTGAGTTTCGTGTCTCGCGATCGCAAATTCTTGCATTGACATTGCAAGGCATGCAAAACTGTACAGCCTTATCTCAATATTCACTGGTACTTGTCATCCAACGCAGTCAACAATAACAAATATACAGTTCGTGAGCCTTTGTATACATAATTATGTATATAACAAATAGAAAAACCCAACTCGTTAACTACTTTAAAAGAGGACCGCGAATCAATGGCGTTTAACTGTTAAGCTGCTTTGCATACCTAATATCGAGGCGCTAACGCCTTACGAGTATATGTTATAAATACACGCAGAAAAAAAATCATTTCAAAATGAAAAATATATAAAATTTATATATTTTTGATTCAAGTACAACGAGTATAAAAAGTATTAAGAGCGGCTAAATCGTAAAGTATTCTTAGATTGTTCATAAGTAAAAAAAACCCTTGCTGATTTGAAACTTTAAATTTGAATTTGTGGCTAGAATTAAGAATTCTCGAATAAAGATTCCATTTAAGATAGTTATTTTTTCACTGTGTATATATTTAATATTCGAACATAGCACATGGGTATTTGTAAAATAATTTGAAGTACCAGCAAAAGTGACAAAAGATTTACAAACAATAATAATATTACTGAGAAGCAAAAACACAAAAACGTTGAGCACAACAAACAACTTGATTGAAGCAAATATTGCCTGAAAACTATATACATATCAACAATACAGATATACAATTATATATCGACATAAATAACTTAGGTAAGTGTTTAAAAGATAACGCTTTGCATTCCCCTAAGAACTAATTGTAAACAACGCAAAATAAATAAATGCCCTGCCATTCAAGTGGGCGTCTCCACTAAAACATAATACGACAATTAAATATTTTGATGGCACATGGGGAAAAAATATGGCAAAGCCTATTAATTAAAAATGTATTTCATTTTGTATATGTGTGGCTAATTCCCCTCATCATCGTGGAAATTAATTTGCTAGTTTGTATTTTATACTTTTTACCAGACATTTATTTATATAAATGGGTACACAAGAGTCTATATAGGAATAGTCGTTGACAGATCTGGGTCGAATAACTGAGTCAGCAATTTACTGAAAGTAAACTTCTAGGAAAAATAGCTGTACTTAAGTGTTGTATTATTTCAATTAATTTCAAATCAAATGGCACTTTTCTAAATCAAACACTTGTTGTGAGTCATAGTTCTACCATCACGGTTTGTGCACTGCGATCACTTGGATCTATTGTGCCCTTAACTGATAAATGAGTTCAGAGCTCTGATTCTTCTAGCGTAATAGGGATCCTTTGTACAGCGTCAGCATATAGGTTGGCCGGAAAGGGTCTGAGCAGATAGCAGATACCCTATTGTTCTTTTCTAGCTAGCTGTCTGAGAAGATGGCAAGATACTTACAATTGTCCTGATGATGTGTGATACTTAAGTCTGATCCCGGTGATCCTGTGGGTATTTCTCCAACACACCAGTTGGTGTATATTCTTCGCAGCCTGCTCTATGGGTCCTGCATAGGGTGTGCTTTATATATAGAATGTCGTCAGTGTAACCTTTGCGCTGCAAGCCATTGTTAAGTTTGAACAGGAATTCATTAGCGACAATGCTCAAGAGACGAGTCCTAATTGTTGAGGTGCCGACTATTACCCCTCCCTCCACTCCGCCATTTAGTCAGACCCGAATCTAGGCGTAGTTTTTTAACCGCTGCTTCAAACGCAACCTTGAGCTCCCTTAACGCGTATACTTGTCTAACTGCATGTTAGTGTGTGTGAGTAATAGATTAATCGGTTGGATAAACTCAGCTTGAGTACTGCTCATTGGCCTCTTTACTCATCGAAACTATACAAGTTGTTTACAATTTGCACATTTGGCTGGCGTTTGTTTAAATGATTCTTATTTCTAATTGCTTAAATTGTTTATTAGATACCTTCAGTTTTGTTTATTGCACACAATGGACAATCCGCGTCCAATGCCCGATTTTCTAACGAAGTTTCCGGATCAGTGCCATACGACACGTCGCATTGTTTTGTAAACAGTTTCCAGCAGGAATATAAATATATATAAAGCTGTATATTATTGAGCAGGATATACACTATATTTATTATAATCATATGCGTGGGTTTATCTACAATTTGAACTTACTGCAATTTTGCTGCCTTATACCACGCAGCGAGGTTGGCCTTTTCCGTTTCAATGTACAGCTCCCTGATAAGCGTAATGAAATTGCAATTTAATTAGCCAAATGCATTAAATTCCAGCAATGCCATTTACCACAAAAACAGTTCATAAACTATTTCAAATGAAAATGTCGTGCTTAGACGTATAAAGAATATGAATAGATGTGGGACATAGGAGTGTCTGTGTGGTATAGGTTAACTGACAAAATATTCTCACTAATATGTTCTTTTTGGATGAGAGTTTAAGAACTGTGCAGCAGAAAGGAGTTAAAAACAAGATAAATCGTATGTCTATAAAGAATAAATTGGTTTTGATTGATGAGGCTACGTTGTTTTACATAACGTAAGTATAAATTCATTTGGGGAAAGACTATCAGAGCCTAATATAATCAGAATTGAAATAATTAATATTAAAATGCTAGTTAAAAAGAGATAAATCAAAAGTTTAATGTGCGCTTTTGTAGCTAAATGTCTTGCTGGACTGCCTTTTATAATATTGAGTTAGTAATATGAGCCAAGAGGATTGCCAATCAAGTTAAGTGTGCTTCCAATCGGGTGACACGTGAGGGATTAATCGGAATTCCCCTTGTGCGATGGTTATTTTACAAGCGCTAAAATTGCTCGAACATAAATCGTAGTTTTCCCATGAATTGCAAGTGTACAAATAAAAACCAACAAAGGCAGACAAAAATAGAGTGATGGGGCAACCCGTCAATGGGCGCCAAACAAAAATAATCATACTTAAAAACCGCAGGCAAAGAACTCTTGTTGAATTTGAAAATAATCGCAGCCGCCAAATTCCTGGCTGTGTGGTATGTTGTTTATCTAACTCACCTCCACCTTGTGGTGGTTTTCCATTTCAGTTTCAGTTTCAGTGTTTTTTTGTCGGGGTTCGCTGTCTTTTCAACTGGCGCTACGATTAGTTTACTTCGGTTTTTAATCTGACCACAGTCGGGGCACTTATGGCGATATGGCAACCGAGATATAATTAAATAATAAAAGAAGAAATAATATAACTGATATACGAATAAACGTATGTGGTGCTATCTGAAAAATAAAATACGTACATAAATATAAAGTACTCAGCAGATACGCAGAACTTTTATGAGTAAATTGTGAGTGTTCTTCTTATATTTTTTGTCTGTTTTTAATTGCGTGAGATTCATAACTTATAAATGGACATTAGCATCCTTTTTAACGGGTATTTCAAATATGATTGTCTCTTTATATATGTGTATAACACATTTCGCATATGCCCCGTGATACGAAACGCAACACTCGCTTTATCAGCATTTGAGCATACATAATTACTAAATGAGCCTCCATAAATAGAATAAAAAATCTACAACAGCTGCTTTGGATACATTACAAAAGTCTGTAGTTTCCGATTTATCATTGCTTCAAATAATACCAGTAGATTTGAATCACTGTGCTGAATCTTGAGCTACAACATTTAGTGACTCGTTATCGTTATTTGGAACGGAATCATCACGAAAAAACCTAAACATAATGACTATAAATGTCCCACATAATTAATTACTTATATGTAAGAAAATCTGCACCAAAATCTGCATCATATTCATATAAAGTTCTTGCAATGTTTGAACAGTTTTATTACCAGGCAAAACATTGAAATGAAATAAATATAATAATCATTCCGTTTCTTGGAATCAATAAGTGTCTAGTAAATGCTCATTGTCCGACATGAGCAACTCTTTGCCATTATCTTATCGAAGACTTATTCGCATTACGCTTTCTTAGGCTTACGCTCTCCCTCTCTCTTCTCTCTCTCTCTCTCTACCTCTCTGTCTGCTTACTTATTGTAGGATGTTTAATTGTCAAGTTTATAACGTGAATAGTCAGTCTATCGTCTATATTGACAGCCAGCTGGCATAACCTCCCGATCAGCGGATGGATAAAGCAATTTGCATTCCAGTAAGAGGCAAACAGTCACTCCTATCAGCTATCAGGGATCTAGGGAACTCAGCAAAAACTGGTTGAGAAACGTATGTTTCAGTGAATCATTGAACTTGAGGCTATGTGATCGGCATTATAAATGGCGTATCGCATCTGTTGAAACTATACACAAACATTTATTTATGTATTTAGACTTAAGTGTGTATGGGAAATGGCAATCGGAGCAAAGCCGTTTGTTGATTCAAAACAGCAGTTGTTGCATTTATCTGTACGCAAAACAAACAATAAATATGCAACACCAAAATTAAACAAATTAAACGAAAAGAGGCAAATAGATGCGTATACGTCTGTATAGAAAAGTTATGGCAGCCACAAAGTTCCCAATAGAAATTCGGCAAATCGTAAAAATTGTTCATGAAAATGCCCGGCCATAATTCAATTCTTCGGGCATTTATTGATGTACATTTATAGATTTGCAGCAATCCGAGTGAGAGCATGTGTTGATTGGAGTTTGATGGTGTTTTTGAAATAGCAGAAGAAATTCCAATCGTATGCTGAGCGATTAATTATGCTAATTTTAGCAAACACTTAACTTGTGGCACTGCTGGTGGTGGAGGCGTTTAATGTCTGTTTACCCAATGGGCCAATAAATTTCACGATAATTCTAAGGTGCGCACATACACACCACAGTTCTGCCAATGTCACACACACACACACACACACACACACACACACACACACACACACACACACGCATACAGACACACACACGCAGACACACACACACAAGCCTTTCATAAATGTTTGCTGTGGACATCAAATGCAAATAGTTAGCGATCAATGAATTAAGCGAAATTTGACTTTGGCTTATACATTGCGGTCATAATGATGTTAGCCCGATAAGATAGTGCCGTGAATTTATAGACAACATTGGCATCAATCAGGGGTGAGAAGTATTGACGCAGTCAGCCAACTGGAACTGGCAACTGTACACGATAAATTGACAAGATTGGTTTACTAAGTATCAATTTAATACCAGTTCGTAAATGCTTTGCGTAGTTTCAGATGATTAATGCCCCGCAGGCATTGACAATGGACACTAGACAAACGACAGAAGACAGTAGGACACAGAGAGCGCCCATTGACATTTGCTGAGTGTGTAATTTATCTGTGTGTGTGTATGTGTGTGTGTGTGTGTGAGGGTGTGTTTTTGGCACACAACTTGTCCCAATGGACGTGTTATCCTAATTGCAGCAACTAACATCGGAAGTAATGAATCCATATGTCCTTGTCTGCCTTGTTTGTTTGCGCTAACCTGTTGAATATATGCAGCCTCAAGTTTGATTTGGGACAGATGAGAGAGCAACATGAAAGATTGGCTTTTTTAGGCATCCAATTTGTTTTCATACGAGAGCAAGTCTTTCGTCAACTATATAATATAGTGATAGTGATCCGATCTGGTTTTGTACTATCAAACAAGATGTGTTTTAAAACTGTGCCAAACTTTCCACTGCCAACTTTGTCGAAACTCAATGGACAGTCAGTCGTTTGAATTTTGACTTGGACTGCAGAATAACACTACATTTGAAATTTGAAATGAATCTTAAGATGAAACCATGAAAATAGTATCGAATTGCCACCTTTATAAACTTCACACTAACTTTGTTCGCCTTCTTTTCACAGGTCACACAAAATGCTGAAGAAGCAAATCCGTCACAGAACTGGCCCGATCTACTGTGGTGCCACATTGATAGGAGTCGTACTCCTGGTCGTGATTCGCCTCTTGCCAGGCCATCACTTTGGGGCATACGCTCTGAGGGAGGGGAGATATCACGAACGAAATGGAATACACACCAGGTGCAGTTTTTTCGATACGGTAGATTTGACTGGGTCTCCCTCGTATGAAAATGGTAGCTACAGTTACAAGGGTGTCCTGATACCCAGTCATGAGGTGGGCACTTTCGACTATATCTACAAGCATCTGACGGATCGAGTGGATGTACCTGAGCATAAGCGTGCTTGCATCTGTAAAATAAAGTCGTGCATTAATATCTGCTGCCCGTGGGGACAGATCTACAAAGATAATGGCTGTGAAAATGATACGAGCACAAAGCTATGGCCGGAAAAACTGATAAATGTCACATTGAATAACGGTTCCATTCAGACAGTCAACATTGAAGAAAAGTTTGTGGTGCAGAGTTTTAGGCCCTGCACGGAGATGTTTGCCCTGCAGCCGGAGTTTAGCTCCTACGACACCTATAAGCTGTATGAGAATGGTTCGCTACTGCGAGAGGACGATATGGTCGACATACAGAAGGACGAGTTCTGCCTTGTGCCCACCTATGTCAACGATACGGATATCTACTATTCAATAAATCCAGCAAACTGCAATATGTTAAGTGTGAGCTCTACGGTGAAGATAATCAATGGATACGGTAAGTGCTGAGCCCTGAATTTGTATTATGTATACTTGATATACTCGTATGCATATCTGTTAGTTTCGGTGCAAACTAATCTGTCAGTTTGAAGGTAACTCAGAGTCACCATTTTCCATTCCATTTTGATTTTTAGCTATGCTGTTTTCCATACCTTTTATGCTACTTACAATTGCCGTCTATCTGTTAATTCCGGAATTGCGTAACCAGCATGGAAAATCTCTGGTTTGCTATCTGCTGGGCATATCCATTGGATATTCGCTTCTCTGCTGTCTGCTCCTGTTGAAAAACATCCATCCGAATGGGTTGCCTTGCAAGTTGTTTGGCTACACGACCTATTTCTTCTTCATGTCCGCCTTCTTCTGGTTGAATGTGATTAGCTTTGATCTGTGGCACAATTTCCGTGGCACGCGTGGAATCAATCGATTCCAGGAGAAAAAACGCTTCCTGCTCTACTCTCTCTATTCCTGGGGATCGGCGCTGTGCTTCCTTGTCTTTACTGTGTTCGCGCAGGAGTATTCAAATTGGTCAAATGAACTTAAGCCCGGCATTGGGGGTGGCGACCTTTGTTGGCTGGAAATGAGGAACTGGTCGGCGATGCTGTACTTCTTCGGGCCCATCCTGATTATCATTGTGGCCAACACCATAATGTTTGTGATGACGGCCTGCAAAATTCACAGCGTGCAGCGCGAAATGGCAAGAATAATTGCTCGGGAGGATAGCACAAAGAATCTACGCACCGAGAAGGACAAGTAAGCAATGGATTTGATTAAATTACCCGCACTCTAACAGAAGTCTTATTAGATTTGGACTTTTCCTGCGACTGTTTCTCATCATGGGAGTTACCTGGTCCTCGGAGATAATCTCATACTTTGTCGGCAGCGATAAGAAGTGGTCGAAGATATTCTACGTTTCCGATCTGTGCAATGCGATGCAAGGTTTTCTCATCTTTATGCTCTTTGTACTGAAAAAGAAGGTCAAGCACCTGATTACCAACAGGTAAGTCAACCTTTTCCTTAGAACTTCTAGCTATGTTCCTTGCCTTCAATTGTACTATCCATAAATAAGTTCATAACTGTGTAAGTCCTCGAAAGCGTTATCTCTTTGTGTTGTATCTCAAGTCTTGAATTGTATCGGATTCGTATCTAATTCTTAAATTGACTTAAAATCCTATCTCAACAATAAAAAATATCCTAAAAAAACAAAAATAAAACTCCTATCAGAACGATACGTGTGCGAAGTTTGAGGCAAACGGAGACTACAGTTGCGGGCAGCAGCACGATGCGCCAGAGATTTATGGATGCCTCCCAGCACATACGTAAGCTGGTCGTCATCCGCAATGCGTTTGCCAACTCCACTAGCGATGTTCACTCACATGCTGTTTAAGTGGAATAGCTGTTAACGGCAGCTGTAACTACGATGATATTTGCACTATTGTAAGCAGTTATCCTCTGCTCTTCCTCTTCGCTGTTTAGTGTTGTGCAACGTGACAGTACCAAGTACTAAAAGCTATCCCAATGCAGCCCGTGCATGCATTCTTAGAAATTTACTTAGTAAATCAAATGGCATATATATGTATATAATTTGGCTGCTGGTTATATAAATTATTCTCTTGTATTTCGTTGTCAGCCTGCTTTCGATATCGTTAACGCAAAAGTACTTCAACAACAGCAACAGTAATAAGCAGCCAACACAAGACAAGCCCCACATACAAGAGAAATCAAGCATTAAAACTTGAGTGTTGCGACTAGCAAAGCAAAATGTAAAATGCTATCTATATAAGGCTATAATAACAGACACACACACACACTTTCAATAATCGAGTCTAATGAACAAATCCGTCTATTTATTGTAAGTGTAGTAATAATAGCATGTACCAGCATGTAGTGATATTTTAAACAATCTGTATATACGATATATAAATATAAACATATATTTGTGTATCAATGTATCGTAATTTTCCGTTCAACTGCACTGAAGACTCTTGAAGCCAAAGTCGCCCGGTTCGAGACAATCGAATACAACAAACTCAACATCAACCGACATGAGTGTGCAACAGGAAAAGTTAACAATGAAGTCGGCCACACAGCTGAACCCAAGCGCCATGGGTAATACGAAGATGTCGCCAGAGGCGGCTGCTAAGACAATAACAAAACCGTAAACAAAATACAAAAAGAAAAGGTAAAGACTCCAGGTAGTTAGCTGATGCAGAATCAAAAAATTGTGATTAACAACAACAACAATAACTAAAATTACACTCTCCCTCAGCCAAAAACAACAAATGCTATTAATTATCTCTTCGCACCTCGCTATCTATGTAACGATAATTCAAATTCTAATCGCATGTAAATCAATTCAAAGAGCATTAACATTAATAGCTAATATTTATTGTTCCCTAGCCCTAACTCTGATTTCCATTGAATCACCAGAAATCATTTCAAGCATATCTGCGATAAATACTAATTAATCGGTTTATCGGTGCTTTTTTTTGTGTTATCAAATAATTACCCCGACCCAAAATGACGGCTAATCAACTATTTGTGTATTTCCGCCAATTTTCCATTTAGATGTTCGAGAGCGCGCGATGGAAGCAATCAGCGTCAGAGTCAATATTCCACGAAAACCACTTCCAGCAGTGTGGCAAATTTATCGCTGCAGGAGAAGAGCTCTGTGGAGAAGCCGCTTGTCTCCACCGTGCCGGATCAACACTCAGCAGCACCACAACATGAGCAACTACAGCAACAGCGCCCCCCAAAACATATCTTTAAATTGGAATTAGATTGAATGAATGTGTTTGTGGTGATGACGTCATCGTTGCGTCGCACTAAGCATCGAATAGCTGGAATACAATATGCAGTGCCTACAGCTCCAGCAGCCATACTATTATATCGTAGACTTAAAAAAGACATTACATCTATCTATATATCTATATATATATATACATATATATATAGTATCCATATCTACCTGCTTTTGTGTTTTTATGTCTTGTGATTATACTTCTCCCGTCAGGAACAACGTTTATCTTTATAGTATATAGTAAATGCATCGTTTTGTCATCCTATATCTGATTTAGAGAAGTAAACCTTATCATATATCTGAAATTATTATTTAGGTATTACCTAGGCTACTGGTTTGCCAAGAGATCAATTTTTTATATGTCTGTTTGTATATGTAAAACAAAAGCTATTTTATGTCAAGCTTTAAAAAAATAATAAAGCCAAAGAAAACAAAATAGTTAATGGATTTATGTATTGACTATGTGCAACGAACATTAGTCCTTCGAACTTAGTCCGTTATTATATGGCCGAGCTACAACCATCCTCTCGACAACGACGAGTATGTGGCTGTGAAAGTATGCCGCAACTTTTTTGCTTTAGGTCAAATTAGCCTATACACCAACCTAGTTTCTGTTCTCCTTTTGGACGCAGCTCAATAGCAAAGGCAACAACCTATGAGACAACAAGGATTTTGCGAATTCTAAGTATTTCTTTGATTGCAGTCCGATAGAAGTGATCTTTACAAATATCTGTAAGGTTGTCGACGAGCTGGAGTCAATTTGTACGTTTGATCGGACTGATTTTAACAAGCCAATCCACTGGCAATAATCGCGTTGCAGCCGCCAGAAAGCGCCAGCTTATCTGTACCCCCTATGAACTGCTTTGATGGAACTCTGCTAAAAAGGAGTTCAGTGACTGTACTGTGCAGGAAATGTTTCATTTTATACTTTAGACTATAGACTATACTATACTTCAGACATTTTAATGGATCTTAAAAATATGAGTACGTATAGAATACACACAAAACTGGGGTCGCCTAACTGTAATTTACACATAGTCAACTTCTGCGATAAATTTGCTGCACTTAAGTTTGTGAGACTTTCATGACAATCATCAGTGTCCTGAAAAATGTTTTCTTTCCAAATAATGATTATGTCATCAGAGAGCCTCTACGCGAGGAGTGCTGACTAACCTCTCTGCTGTTCAGGCTACAGGTCTCCAATTAATACTTAATGCGTACCTTCAAGCACCAGTCCATGAAGGCGGAGAGGAACACCTCTTTCGACTTCACCGCCTTTTGTTGGTGGTTGGATTGGTTCATTTACATGTAAGACGTATATGAGTTGGTTAGTAATCCACGAAATTTTCGATTGGAGAATCTGAACTTAGCTAGCTCATCGATCCCCCATCCTCACTCCCATGCTTACAATTAATATATTGTCTGACGATGGCCTAAGTTTCGCCTATATTATTTGCGTTTTACTGAATGAAGTAGCCACATATATTTGTAAACAATAGAAGCATTATATTTATTATAATCATATGTGTCGATTTGTCTATAATTTGAACTTACTGCAATTTCACTGCCGTTTGTCACGCAATGTGAGTGGCTTTTCCTGTTTCCCTCTATAGTTCCCTAGTAAGCGTAATGAAATTGCAAATTAACTATCTAAGCGCATAATTTTCCAGCAATAATATACAAACATCGCTCATAAAAAGTCATAAAAAGTGAAAGCAACAAGTAGTGTTTAGAACTTGTTTTATTATACAATTAGTTGAGCACTAATCATGCTTAAGCAAGAGTCGAATATGCTTCCTTCAGCCTTTGCACAACTTTATTATACATCTTTTGCTCATTTCTAATGGGTATCTGCTATAAAAACATAGACCACCAACCAAAAATATAGCAATTAAATATCGCATGCAAAGTACTCTTGTTGAAAAATAATTAGCTAACTTAGCTTTACCTTGTGGTGGTTTTTAACTTCAGTTTTTTGTTGGCTCGCAGTCAGTTCAGGTGGCGTTAAGATTAGCTTCTGCTTTTACTATCACCAAATCGATCCAAATCACCGGCTCGAGCTTACTGAAAAAAGAAATATTGAATCTGAAAAATAATGTCCGATCAGTTATTGTCGGCACAAATATCAGAAGTGTCTGTCTTATCCAGTCTGCAAACTAGCTTCAGGTAGTTTGAAAACTGTTCCCACTTTGGACACAGCTCGCTAGCAAAGACAACAACCAGCTGCTTGCTGAATGTTAACCATAGAAAGCTTTCAACTGCGCAGGCAACTTAAAATTTAAAAAAAGCCAACTGCTGCTGATATTTGTGGCTGTGGTTAATCCGACCAAGTGAAATGAAATTTGAATGAGTCTCGCGCTAAAGCCAAATACTGAGATTCCGATTCCAAGCACACAAGACAACGTAGGAAGCAACAGAAGCAACAATGGCAATCCATTTGTTTCTCAGCAGCTGCAAAAGTTTTCTCTATCTGTGTTTTGTTTCTCGGTTCTGCTTTGGCCCGTTCGCATTTGTTGACTGACTGGTTAATCAGTTTAGTCTGTTTTTTATTCTTGGCCGGCATGGAGCGTTGCCGGTTTCGCTTGGCTTCGTTTCAAATTTTAGCGTGAAACTTAGCAACACATCAAAGTCCGTTCCATCGCAGCCCTCTCGCTCGCTCTCACTGCCAATACGCAGACCATATAAAATTATTGTCGTTGTTGTCGCAATCATATAGCCGTTTTTAGACGACGTCGTCAGCGTCACCGTCAGCGCCAACTTCGACGTTGGCGTCAACGCTGTCAATTTTAATTTTTATTGTTTAGGCGCTCAGTTTTATTTTTCGTGTGTGTTGCGCATGTGTGTGTTGTGTGTGCTCTGTGTGTGCTTAAAGGCCAGAAACCGAGCAAATAAAAAAAATGCTTTTATATTTTGAAAACGATCGCTTTTATTTATTTATTTAATTCTCGCGTTGTGACGTCACTCGCACAGTATTTTCGATTTAAGCCCGAAAAGAAAACAATTGCCACACCTAAAGCCAAGCGCCAACGGCAAATAGCAGAATAATCTTCATCGTCGTCGTTATACAGATTAAAAGCGCAGCGTGTTTAATTGAGGAATTAGCGAAGAGATCTTTTATCATTAAAATGTGGACAATGCTCGTGTGGCTGATAATTATTGCGACCACAATAACAACAATAAGCACGGAGACAACAATAGCCAAAGCTTATGGAAATTTTCCCTGCCCGTATACGGATACGGTGAACATTACGGATGGTTTGCGCCTCAGGGATGGATCCTATTCGTTTGCGGGAGTCCTGGTGCCAGCCGAATTGATAGCCGAATATAACTTTAAGGTGAATCCTAGCTACTACACTGTACAGCTTAGAAATTGTATGTAAAATGTCACCTGACTCTCGAGTATAGGTCAAGGTCATCTGCAGGCAGACATCTGCAGCAGCATTTCAGTGTTCTACATTTCACTATAACAAGTTATTTCAGAAACGAAAGATGCCAGCAAGAATAGTGCTTGATACTTATAAGAGTAAAACTGAGCAAACATATCACAATTAATCATAATTATACATTTTTTTTGACTATCTCTCAGGTTATCGATGGTGTGGAGTATAAGGCTGCTCGACATCTGCGTGGCTGTGTCTGTCAGATAAAGCCGTGCATCACGTTCTGCTGTCCGCCGGACTTGGTGTTCAATGCGCAGAGATGGAACTGCACTCGGCCGAATCAGGTGCGTCAGATAACGCACATTGAGCTGAGCGCCAGCGGCAATCGGAGTGTGGAACAGGTGAAGATCATGGATCATTTTGTGGTGCGCACAGAGTTGGGTTGCCGCAACAAGTTCGTGGACGCGAAGCACGACTCCTTCTGGCAGTGGGATCTGCATGCGAATGGATCACTGCAGCGGGACGATCGCTTGTGGAGCACCGATGAATACTGCTTCACGCCGCTGGAGCATAACTCAGCCTGGGAACTAGCGCCGCTGAACTGTGAGCGCTTTCAGCGAGGCTATCGAGTGTGGATCTATGCCATATGTGAGTTTAATCTTGGCAGATGTCCAAGGCACCCAACTAATTCGGCTTTCCTTTGCAGGCTGCATTATTGCCATATTGATCAACATCTTTATAATGGCGCTGCTGAGCTCCGTTAATGAGGCACGTCGCAGTCATTTTGGCAAGCTGATCATCTATTATCTGCTCTTTGCCATTTGTGGACACTCTCTACTCGTCTATCTCACCCTCAAGAATCCCATGAATCTATCGCATGAAGCCTGCCGCAACATAGGTTTGCTTCCCACAGCTACTTATCTAAACTGTCATTTGACTAAAAGGTCTCCTTCCTCTTTACAGGTTATCTGGCCTACTTCTTCATCATGTTGTCCTTTGTCTATTTGGCCAACTGCAGTTTGGACTTTCTCTTGAAGTTCCGACTGATACCCATAAAGAATTGGTGGCGCATCTTGTGGTACTCCTTATCCTTTGTCTGTGTAGTCGTACTACGATTCCTAGTCTCCTTTGCACAGTCCTCCAACCTGCCCAAACATTTGAAGCCCGGCATTGGCGAGGATTATTGCTGGTTTGATGGTTTGTAATCCAAAAGAGTATCTTAGATTTGTCATTGCATGTGTAACGCTTTGTAGAACACATTGGTCAACTCATGGAGTACGTGAACGGATATTGATCTATAAATATATATTTTGGCTATATTATTTATATATCTGAAAGGCTACTCTATATTTGCCAACCCCCAGTAACCTATTTCTTTGTTTTCGTCCATTTTCAGTGCGTCTCTGGGGCATATTGATGTATTACTATGCACCCATTGCCCTGCTCCTGATCTTTAGCATTGGTTGCTGTCTGAAGACGTATTTCTCTATTTATGAGCTGCCCGCAGATGCGCAATATATTCAGGGCACGCAGCTGCGCATTATGAAGACACAGTAAGACAGAAACTGTAAATCTATATCTAGAACTCACAACTATTAAATGCATATTTCTTTTAATTGCAGCTTTTACGCTTTTAGTGCGTATTTGGTGGGTGTGTTCTCTGTTTGGGTGCGCGAGATGATTGTCTATATATTGGCGAGAATGCGGGAACATTTCTTCATCATTGATTTCTGGAGCGGCATTTGTATCCTGGTGCTGGCCATAGCAGGATTCGCTCTGCTGCTGGGCAAGAATATGTACGTGAAGTCCTGGTGGTCCATTAATGTGTAAGTAATCAGAACAATCTCTTGAATACCTCCCAATAACATCCTCTACACAGCGAATCCAGTCAAACCGATCTGAGCGTTATAAACGCGCGTGTTTATAAATTTGATGAGAAGGGCGATCTCAAGTCACCCGGTAAGGAATTATATGTGTGTTCAAAAAGTATCGCGAATTTTGAATTTTCGCGGGTTACGTATAATCGAATTTCGATTTTTTTGTAGCGTTATGTTGGTACTCATGTCTCTCACTTATGCCGACAAGCTCGGCCATTTTGAATGTTCACTTAATTGTTGACAGCTGCTTTGCTTGCACGTGTTTTGGATCGTCTTCGATTTTTACCTATTCAAAAAAATGGATCAAAGAACCTGTATCAAATTTTGTGTGAAAAACGAAATTAAGTGCGCGGATGCATTCCGAATGTTGATTGTGGCTGGTGACGAATCGTGGGTTTATGGTTACGACGTGGAAACCAAAGCTCAATCATCTCAATGGAAGCTGCCGCACGAACCAAGACCGAAAAAAGCGCGCCAAGTTCGGTCGAATGGGAAAGTTTTGCTGACAGTTTTCTTCGATTGCAGGGGCGTGGTGCATCATGAGTTCTTGCCTTGTCTTCTTGCCTTGTCTTTTGCACCACGATAACGCCCCTGCTCACACATCGTTGCTTGTGCGCGACTTTTTGGCCAAAAACAACACACTAATGATGCCGCAGCCACCATATTCCCCAGATCTGGCCCCCTGTGACTTTTTCTTGTTCCCTAAACTGAAGAGGCCCATGAAAGGACGACGTTACGCTACGCTTGACGAGATAAAGACGGGATCGAAGGAGGAGCTGAACAAGATAAAAAAAAATGATTTTTTGAAGTGCTTCGAAGATTGGAAAAACCGTTGGCACAAGTGTATAATATCTCATGGGGATTACTTTGAAGGGGACAAAATAGATATTCATGAATAAATAAATAATATCTGAAAAAACACAAAATTCGCGATACTTTTTGAACACACCTCGTATATCATTAAAACTAATTCAGTTGTAAATACACTATTTATATTTCCAGATTCACCTTATAAACCAACAGTGACGTCGCTTTGAATGACTGCCAACTCTGTCAACGGGTATTCATAGATCATTTGCATATTTATGACACATGCTGGTCTTTACCCAGCTTTGTTCTGAGTCACATATTGAACGATAGCTCTTAAGCATTATTAAGACTTGTTACATTATACACTTATCATTAACAATTAAAATTTTGTAACTAATCTACAAATTTGGGATAATTTTTGAACATTCTTTCCAAAGGCAGTCAGTAGTCAAACTTAAGTTTCGCTTTTGTTTTGAATTGTACACAGTTCTGGGTTCAGAAAAGAGTGCCCGACAAATGTCACAGTAAATCACTTCTTAATGGAACTGTCAGCAGAACCCGATAGCAATCAATGTCAACAATTTGTACTACACATGTGATAAAATCATTACCTCGGACTGTTTTATAATTAAGTAATTTCCTTTACCAACCTTTACTCAACCTTCTAAATTATAGTTCAGTTATCGTAACTTAATTCTGGCGTAGTAAGCCCTGTAAATAGCGAATGAATTATTTGTTTGTTCAAATTGTCCAGTTGCAAACAGGTGACCAGCCCCTAAAACATACCAAACAGCCAACAAATAACAAAGAACATAAATTCCTCTACAACTCCCCACCAAAGTAATTCAAGAAACGAACACGAACATGGAAAAAATGGAGGTAGTTAAGGTAGTTAAGGATGGGTCGCATTGGGAACTAGTGTGTCGCCATATTCAGCAGTCAAGGGGCACGCAACAAATGTGCTGTTAATGGTGGCACTGAGTGCTGTCCGCCTCGGAAGCGACCATTTGATGAACTCACGGCATGGCGGTAAATGTCTTATTATGGGTCTTTGGCATTTTTATAGAGTCTCTCGAAACGAAAACTCAACGAATTGCAAATACGCTAAGCGGGTAACACTCTTTGCCTAATTTGGAATACTTGAAAGTAATTTAAAGACAAAAACGGCTGTTATTTTTACAAAAAAAAGTGTTCGCTTAGAGAATAGAGAATCAATCTAAATTAGCATTGTTGAAGGGTTAAGAGTTAAAATAATAATAGAAAACACTGTTCACATAGAGAAATGAGAACCAGTCTGGAATCGAACTAGAACAAAATACGAGTATGTATATAATAATTATAATGATGAAGGCATCTAAAATATTTCAACTGTCAAGTTTAAGGTATTTTATATATTGAAACTACCGTTTCTAAATACTGAACAGCTACCGATTCTGGCAGCTCCAACAAGTCGAGTCTAGCCATATGTATCAACATGGATACCCTATCTAAAGTAGAGCAATTCGCAGAGCAAAATGCTGCTCCTCAATTTTTATATGCTCAGTTCCAGTTGGCTTTTTGGTTGTTGTAAACAAATCGCCGCCGCTGTGGCAACAACAACAAGCAAGAAACCACATGTTGTGGGTGTGTGTGTGTTGTGTGGTGTATATGGGGCATAGACATTGCGTTCCGTTTCATTTGATTCGATTTGGTTCGGTTTGGGAGCAGTCTGCGGTGGTAGTCAAAGTTGAACCTGCGCCAGGTGCGGATGATCTGTTTCCGCTACTCTGCTCGAAGAGCTCTTTGGCGACGTCATCGTGCCGTGCATTAAGAATATTGTTGTGTGTTTGTGTTTTGATTTTAACTGTGTGATTTTGATTTCGAACACGATACTGGGAAATAAACACACACAGCAACTAATTACATATTGGCATAAACATAAACACGTGTTGGCCTTAATGCACCAATATGTCTTTGG
This sequence comes from Drosophila basisetae, assembly GCA_035041595.1. NCBI lineage: Eukaryota > Metazoa > Arthropoda > Insecta > Diptera > Drosophilidae > Drosophila > Drosophila basisetae. The sequence continues at coordinate 4,137,337 of JAWNLB010000020.1, forward strand.
CAACGACGCAATTGTGGCTCATTGGTTGCCTACTAATTGTGAATCAGTGTTGCACGAGCGGCTACCAAGAGGAGGGTCGCCATCCGTGCGCCTTCATCGATACGGTGAATATAACGGGTAGCTACCGCATGGATGGCTCCCAGAACAACTCCTACGTGCACAACTGGACGGTTATTCCCAAGGAGTTCGTCACCGACTACGACTTTGTGATTGAGAATGGCATACGTGTGCCGTCCGAGCGGCATCTGCGTGCCTGCATCTGCAAGCAGCGACCATGTGTGCGCTTCTGTTGCCCCAACGGACAGCTGTACGATCTGCAGGAGCTCAAGTGTGTGCCACACTCTGCGGAGCATCCAGAGCCGCCTGGACACAGTCACATGACAGTTGGGCTGAGGAATGGCACGCAACTGGAAATGGAGATTGCATCCAGATTTAGTGTTCATGTGGAGACACCCTGCGATAATATGCGAGCGGTGATCAAGGACGGCGGCTACTTCAACTGGACGCTGTATGAGGTGGGATACTCACGGGATACCTGCACTAATCACAGTTTACCATAAGCTTCTACTCAATATCTGCAGGACGGTTCGATAATCCATCGGGAGCATCTGTTCACCAAGCATTACTGTTATACGCTCGTCTTGTTAGGGGACACGACCTGGAGCTGGCAACCTTTGGCCTGTGCCCCTGAGAAAATTCAATTTGTTCTGGGCGTGCGCGAGTGGACTTATGCTATATGTAAGTCTCTAATCGCACTTCTAACATTTCAGCTCTCTTCATTCCCATAATCATTAAAATGTTTGCGGCTTGCTTCGATAGCGAATCTGAGTGCAAATTCCTTTTGGGGGATAGACAAAAATAAACACAGATAGCCAATAAAAATAATTGTTATATTTTCATGTGTAGCGATTCATCCGATCAATAAATGGCAGATCATTATCTGAATAAATTTATGGTAGCCAAGAAAACTTCAAGGGAACTAGCCAGCATGCGAACTTTAGTATACAAACTATTACTAAATTTCTTGATAGTATGGCCATAATGATTGTTTGAAATGTACTAAGTAAGTTCATTTTATGTTGCGAAAATCGTACTTCTCCTTAAGGAGGTCATCAAACTTACCATATATCGTAGTTGTTTTTATTTATATCTTAATAAATTTCGCAAAAAAAGATGTAGTTCTAAGACTAACTGCTATCTTCACAATGTTTTAAGCCTCTAAAAAACATAGACCCAAAGCGATAAGGATCTACTAAGATCTACTCCATCACTATCTTTGCCGCTCTGTCTCTTCATCTGTATCAACTCTATTCGACCTCGCTTCACATCTCTTTTCCTTAGGCCTTCTGATCTGCATTATATCGATGTTTATTGTATTGATTGTGCATTTGGCGTGCTCGCAAATGCGTAATAGTTTCTATGGCGTTGCAGTGAAGGCCTACACAACGTGTGTTATTATTGGCTATGCATTGGCGGCTCACCTCACACTGCACAATCCAGCCAATCTGTCAACAGCCGGCTGTCGGATCATACGTGAGTATTGCACATATAGTTTTGTATTTATAGACTAACTGATTGATCTGTAGCCAGCTTTGCGCTGCTCTTCTTGGTGCTTTCCTTCTATATACTGAGCTTCATTTCGTTCAAATTGTATCTGAGCTTCCATGGAGTTGTCCTCACCAAGCTGATGTTCTGGATGATTCTCGGACCGATCGTCCTGATTGCCATTGGCTGGTCTTTCTTCGTGGGCTTTAGCTATCATGGAGCAAAGTTGGTCTTTGGAGGTGATACCTGTTGGTTCGATCGTAAGTGGACAAAATATATCAAAGTAGGAGCTTAATGGATAACTATTTCTTTTCTTTCCAGCCCGCACTTGGACGGTTATGATTTATTTCTTTGCTCCAATTTTCATTGCCTGTGCAATAAGTTGTTTCTTTTATATACTCACACTGATTAAGATTGACGATGAGCACGATCACGATGCGGAGAAGAGATTCAAGTCGTTGGAGAAGAATCGCCTGAGTTCCTTTTGGAAGTTCTTCACCTACACGGCACTCACGTATTTGGTATGCGTCTGTTCCTTTGCCTTCAACTATTGGCGCAAAGAGAAATCGCATTTGAATTATGCCGTCTGCTTTTGCACGGCTTTTCATGGATTTGCGGCGCTATATGCGTTAATCGGAAAGAATCAACAGATTCAGCTCTTTCTGCTACGCATCAACGAGAATAAGTAAATTCAGCACGTTCAAATTGATAACAGTTTATGTATTCATATATTTTATTTGCCTACAGTGATGAGGACACCTGTGAGAACTCTGTGCCAATGACCATATATTAAATATCAATTCGTTTTCACACTGGAACTGCATGGTCTTCTACAGTTGCGGAGTCATTGTGCACAATAAGCCATGTCACAATCCACAAGGCAGTGACCGAGAAGCTTTGCGTGCAGTTTAGACACAAACCCAAAGTGTCTTTGGTTTGAAACGTACAGTTTGAAAGCTTTCTGACAATTAACGGACTTTAATATGTTTGAATAAATCATTTAATGCTTAGTGAACATAATTGCATTCTTTTTCTTTTAAACTAAATTTATACTTTATATTTTTGACAAATCTTGAACTTTGTGGCTAAGATCTTGCTGAGAATTCCTCTGGACTATCGCAACATTATCATCAATACTGTGAAATTAAACTCACTTTATTAATTTCACGAACTAAATGTGAGAGAGGGAGCAATGTAGAAATCATATTGCGCATCCTTGCGCATCTTAAATCAATTTAAAACGTAACAAGCCTGAAAATCCGAAAACATGAGTTTAATTCTTTAGAGAGTTCGCATTCAACAGATTTCAACAGGATAACAGAATCACTGCAGATGAATTAACCAAGCTTAAAGCGTTTTGGGCCAACACACCGCCCCCCAGTCGAATAGAAGTGCAAACACACAAATGCAAATACAAAATTTGTAGCCAAGGCTCATTCGTTCAGCGGGTTTAGCACAAAACCCAAAAAGTATACACAATACATAACGTAATTTACACAACAAAAGCAAACTGCCGCTGGCCCCCAAAAGCAACTAGCTCGCCAGTCCACAGCTCCCTGTTCCGCTACTGCCCCCGCACCACTCTCAGCCCACCCCTTATTTTAAGTAGATGCGCCCAGCATCGTTTTTCAACCAGCGAGTTGAAGTTGCCACTAAAGTTGCTGGAGTGCAGGTACAGTTGGGGAGGCGCTACAGCAGTGGACCGTGGCCGAGAGTTTTAGCTGTACCCCAACTCTCCTGCTAACAGCTTGGTATATATAATAAGTGCACGCCGATTTTGTTTGACATCAGAGGTCAATGGCCGGGCCAAGAGCGAGGCGAGAGTCAGAGATGGAGACTGAGTGAGAGAGAGAGAGAGAGAGCGAGAGAGCGATTGCCTGTCGCAAGGGAATGCCAGGAACAGGCGAGAAACACCCTGCCACATGCAGGCAGCCCTGCATTTAGTTGCAGCCACAGCCACAGCAGCAGCATCAGCAGCAGCAACAGCAGCAGAATGTAACGGCAGCAGCATCAACTCACATTCTTTTGCCACCCACTGTGGTCGCCCACTGTTTGGCTGTCAAGCGCAAGGAATCAAGTGGAAAGTGAAACGAGAGACTCAACTCAGCCTTTGCGTTGGTGCTCTTTTGATGTGGCCTCGCCCTCGGCCTCGCCAGCTAGACCACCCAGCCAGCCATGCACCACCCACTGATAATTTGAAACGCGCCACGAGAAGCGTTTCATCTGTTCGGCTCGCAGGACGACGGACTTGCCACTTCGGGCTTGTGGCGCCTGCTCTTTTGGCTGGGCATACAGCAGCCAGCTGCGCTATGTATCCATAAAGCTACACACACACACACACATATATATATATATATATATACACAACTTGGATCGATAAAACGTAGTAAAAATTCGTAGTATTGGAAGCTGGAAAAAGGCGGCATCCAGTGCGCCTGCATCCTGAATAACGACAGCGGCATTTTCGTGACGTGCGCACTGGAAATGTATGCGAGGTAGGACATGTTTGGCGCGTTTTTCAAAAGCCACACACATCTCAACATATATGTATATATATGCGTGTGTGTGTGTGTGTGTGTAGTTGAAGGCTGCTCGCAAATGCAAAGCAAACTCATAGTCGATGCATATCCTTGTGCTGGTGTTGGTGTTGGTGTTGGTCTAATATTACCATCGGCTGCCTATATTGCTGCAAGGACCGCGCCCCGTTTAGTTTGGGTGTATTCTGCCGACTTGCTACTCACCAAACCCTACCAGTCGAATGGCAGTCGTCAGGACATGAAAATTAATTACTAAATGACTTTATGCTTTTTAATGGCTTGCCTGGCAGTTAGAGGATATTAGACAAGCCATTAAATAGCTAGCTATCTCCACCACCCACCAACTCGACCGCCTTACGAGAAGTTTTCCCTGCATTGATTGGAAATTTTCAGTTTTTCGTTCCTTCCTTTCGTGCTTTCTGTTTTTTTGTGTGTTTTTTTTTTTGAGTTGCATTGAATTGCAGCCAAAACTATTTGGGGAATACAACTGAAAGCAGCCAACGACAATTTGCAATTAAAGCGACGAAGACTTTAGTTAAATGAAATTAAGTCACATTTGCATTTTAGCCTTTATTGTTAACTGTTTGCACTTTGAGTCTGAGTTGAGCAATTCTGTTATCATCATTCGTAAATGATCATGAGGGCAAGGGCAAGAGCAAGAGCATGATTTGGTATTTGAACGTACCAACTTGTATGGGGGAAAGAAACTCATTTATGTCATTTTACTGTACTCATGTAAAAGTTTTAGTTCCGCTTGATTTCAGATCGTGGGAAGCTCGAACAGCCGTTGATCTGTTGATGGTTAAATAGCCAGTAAGTTGTCTCATTTCCGGTCACATCTACGCTTTAATGACTTGTTTAGCACCGACAAATGAAATTCTCCAGCTGCTGATTGAAATGCGCGGCACGCATTTCAAATCAAATGCCATAAATAACTTATAATTAAACATTTCGAAAAATTTACAACTCAAATTATTTATGTTCCCGCAAACGCACAACGAGCAATTGACCAGAATTCACCATATAACTTTTATAATTTATGAATTAAGACAACAACGAATACAAAACGTGGACGCAAAACGCACACAACAAAATTAATCACCAAACCACTCAAACTGTGAGTTAGTATCTGTGTGCGTGTGTGTGTGTGTGTGTGTGAGAGAATTGTACGTGTTTGATAATAAGTCAAAACAAAACAAACAAAAAAACAATGAGCCACAGCACAGCGTCCACTGGATGGACAAAGGCGGTCGGCGTGGAGCAATCATAAATTCATTCATGAAATCACAGCTCCGATCCAATGTTTGTTTTTTGGTGGTTTGCCTATGAAACTGATTGAAACCGGCGTTGTCGGCTGAACATAGCGCAAAAAAAGAACTAACAACAAAAATAGACTATAATAGCTTTACGAATCAGGTGTTTGCCCAACCATCCAGCTTTCGCCAAGCTGGTATTGGAACTGCGGATACCGTGTGAAAGTATTCGAAAATAATCAATTGCTTTTTATTCTTATTAAGATATATAAAAAAATGTCTTAAATTTTGCAAATTTCTATAAACAAAATGCAATTTAAATATTTTATAGAACTCGAATTGAATAATTTATACAATTTATATGGAATGCAAATTTTCTCAATCTAAAGTCTTTGTTGAAGCTAAGAGCTTTATTTTACTGATGATGGAACTACACATATACCCCTTGAAATATGTTTGACGCTTGCTGGGTATTCAAAAGACTTTTCACTTTTACACTTGTCGATCTTCAGTTATTTTTTATTTTGGCTTGTGGTTCAGGTTTGTGTTTGTGTTTGTGTTTGTTGGTTGTTGGTTGTTGGTTGTTTAAGAGGCACACACGTGTGCTCCCATTTCTCACCTTCAATGACACCTTACCATAATAATCATGAAGATTATATATGACTTTGGTTTTCTTTACACATTTTTGTTGCTTATTATTTGGTTGTGGTTGCTGTTTGCCTACTTCTCATTGCTCAGTGCTCATTGCTGCTGCTGTCGTTATTTGTTTGTTTCTCTGTGTTCGACTCTTGAGATTTATTTCGTGCCTAGCTTAAATGTTTCGTTTGCCCAATTTACGCACTGCAGACTTTGAAACTCTCATTTAGCTCATTCACCAGTTGCGTTTCACTATCGACTTTGAAGCTGTGAGGGATGAGGGAATATGATCTGTGAAATGCCCTAACGGATGCAATTCTTTAGACTAAAGCTAATCAAGTGGAAGTCAATATGAACTCTAAGGTAAAAGCATTACTAAATCTATATCTATATTATTAAATTCTTTAGTTTTTCATTGTGGAATTCATCATTCAATTCTTATGGCTGACTTTGAATCACATATTCACCATTCACCAATAGCAAAGTACATTTTCCATGACAGATCTGCTAAGGCATTGTCTATATAGTTTCGAATGGTAGAGCAGAGTCAAAACAGTTACCTCCAAAAGTCTCGGCTGACATTTATGGCCAACGCGCGTGTAAATACTTAACACCATTTTCTATTGCCGTTGCTTTCGGCTTGAATGGTTTTTCTGGGTCTTTTTATTTGTATTTTTGATTGTATTTTTACTTTTTTTGTTATTTTTTTTTTGTTGCTTTCGTTTTGCTTTCTATGACAATGCGCCAAATCGTTTTAACTGTTGAAATTATGCGCAGTAATTCCTGTTACAGAAATGGCACAATAATCTTTAACGAATCAATGATTCTGAAGGTCCACCGATTGAGGGATTCAAAGAGATTCAGATTTCAAATCAAACAAGGTTCAGCACTCAATTAAAAACACTCAAATGCGCCCACATAAAAAAAGAAAATGCTCCGATAAGTGACAACGGCAATGAGCTGCAACTGTGGCTCCTCGCTTGCACCATTCCCATGCAACAATGTTGCATATCTGAGCAAACACATCAGCGAACGAGGCCGATGACGACCACATTTTTAACTGAAAGTCGCCTTTATGCACTTGCCGAGAGACTTACAAGTTTGTCATGCAGCTTGCAACGCATTGAAAAATATGTCTCCGAATCGACGGAGTATATATATATATATGAATACCTGAGCAGCATCATTAGCCGAGTGGATATAGCTATATCTGTTTGTCTGCATGTCTGTTTATATACAAAGTTAGAAGCTTAGTTTTGTGCTTATCTTGATCCGTTTTCTTGTAAAAAAACCCGTATTTGTTTAACAAGATATCCAATCCAAACTCACTATTTATATTTGCCATTATCTTACTAATATATGGACCAAAATCTATAGACGTATGTTCACTGACCTCTGCAAGGGTGTAGAATCTTCGTTGTGGCTACTAAGTTCGCTCTTCTTTCCTGTTTTTTTTTGTTCGTACGATTCCCAACACTGCAAGCCTTACGATCTTTTTGCGGGTCACAGATATTTGTTGTCATTTCTGTTGTTGGTGTAGTTTGTTCTTGTTGTTGTTGTTGTTGTTGCAGCGGGTCCATTAAGCCAAATGATGTGCAGCCTGTGTTCCAGACTAAAGACTTGCGCAAGAGTGTTGTGATGATGCCTGAAGCCGTCGGGAGGAGTCGCAATGCATTAATGAAGTGATTTGCAGTTTTTTGTCGAGCTTCTTTTGACCACCAACCGCCAACCAAGCGGCGTAAGCCACCTAACGATTCCGGGAACAATCCCGTCAAGTGCCACAGCCAAAGCCAAATGAGAGCCAGCCAGCCGGCTGAGATTTATGACAGCCGTTGTGGATCCCCGTCACTGTCAGCCAGTCCACCAACAACGACGACAACAACACCACTACAACCACAACAACAACAGCGCTATCCTCTTAAGATCACGAGGCTTATGACTTGGTACAATATTGGAAAACAAAGTCTCAGTTTTGGAGTACCCTGCCTAATTGAACTGATCGCATCGCATTTTTGGAACTCATCTTGATGAGGGCATTACCGTTAAAGTAATTTGCGTTGAACTTGTACAAATTTGAGTTATACGAAAGTATTATCATAATATACAACTTTAATGATTTCAAAAAAATATATATGTGAAATTTTACAAAAATATATGTAGAAGTTGTGGTATAAAGACTGAGTAAGAATAACGATTGGACTGGATTCCATACAGATATTTTACTAATGAAGAGAGATTGTTTATGAGTTCTACTTTAGAAGGATTTATTATTTCAAATATAGCAATTGCAGTTATCCAATGAAATGCCCATATCTATTTTGCTAGTGATCACTGTACTCATTTTTTCTTTTAATCTGCCAGCTTTGATCGTGATCTATTGAACTCAAGTAATGCATTGTTCTGCTTCTGGCACACGATCTCACGAGAGTGCCTCGACTCCTTTGCCTGGTTGGCTGGTTGGCTGGCTGGCTGACTGGCTGGCTGGCTGCTTGTCCTGTTCTGTCATCACCCAAGAGCACCAGCATCAGACCGAAACTACATTGTGCGCATAATTCACATATTCACATACATATATATATATATATATTTCCATTCCCGTTTCCTAATGCCCGTTGTGGCCCCCTTTTGCCGTTGATCAGCTCTCGTTTTTTGCTCTGGGCAAGTGGACATTGACCGTCTGCATGGCGAGTCAATGATCTTCAAACGTGTCAACATTAAAAATAGCAACCAAATGCTCCCCAGTTCGACCAAGAAAAAAAAAAACAAACACCCCAAACCCGCAATTCCCCAATCCCGCAATTCCCATTCCCAGCCGTAGTGGCAGTCGCAGTCTGGTGCCCCAGCCAAGTCAGATATGTAGACGTGCAGACGTTCGCAAAATGCCAAACTGAAGACCAAAGACACAATCGCAACAACAGCAACAACAACAGGCGCAGACATGGCAACAACAACAACAAAAACAACAGGATGTTTGGCGGCGCTATCAACGAAATTCCAGCATTTGATCGGGCAACAGAACCCAGCGCGCATCGTAGAGGATCGCAGACAAAGTGCAAAGAATCAAATATTATGCACACAGATAAATATATATTTGTATATACACATACATATATATATATATATATATACACATGCTGAGCAGACTGGGCACAAACTGACAAAGCCATTAATTACTGATTGCCGATACTCGCCGACGACGCTCCACGCTCAATGAAATTTGCAGACACACACACTTGGGTTGGGGTGGGCGGGGGGGAGTGTAGACGCTGGCGCTAAGCGAAGCAGAAAAATAGCTGCACACACACACAGACACAGACACAAGCATAAATCAGAGTGGCTTTTGGATGTGCAACCCCTACGCAGACATGTGTGTGCCTCTGACCGTTATGACTTCCGCTCGAGATGAGCTCAGCGATCGCAGCTCGCAGCTTCTCTCAACGGCAAGTCAACGATCTTTGAGTCTGCACTTTTCGATAAACACACACACACACACACACACACACATTAATACATACACCAATGTGGACACACACACAGAGATTTTCGCTTGTTTATTCGATGTGCGGCATTGTCCTTGAGTGTTTAGTCAAAATTTATGAAATACATTGAACTCCGGCCACTAAATTAGTCAGTTAAGGCAACAAAACAACCACAACAAAAAATAAAAAGAGAAAGAATCGAAAATCACAACAACGACAACAACAACAGCATAAAAAGGCAACATGACAAAAGTTTTGCCGCGCGTCGCATTAACAAATATTTCAGTGTGTTGCATGTGTTTCTTTTTGTTCAGGCTTTGTTTTCTTATTGCTGTTGTTGTTGTTGTTGTTGTTGTGTATGTCATTTATTGAGTGGCGCAAAGACGCACTGACTGTGCGCTGTTAAAGTAGGCGTGGCAGCAATCGTTCAATCAACTCGTTGATCTCAAAGGCCATATTCAAAATTCAAAATTCAAAATTCAAAATTCAAAATGCAACGTTCGTTTTTTTTTTTTGAATAGGCAACACACCAAATTGAGATATCATCGTGTGTTTTTGGGTGTTCTCCGAATTAGCTTTGCATATTTGTGCATAATTGTTGTGGGATTTTTCATACACGGTCTGCTACTTGCTGCCTTTACTGAAGTTCTAAATGCAGCAGTTTTCAAGCGATGAAAATGAAAATGCCTTTGGAAAATCTATTGAGTTATGATAAAAACTAGATATGTGGAAAGGTTAGACTGATTCGCAAGTACGATACCATTTTTGTAGTTGAAATTACATTTCCAACTATAAATGCAATATAATTCTAGAGGACAAATCCAAATTGGTTGAGTTAGGACAAAGTTGTATATTTGTAGTCCAAATTAGGTTAGGTTCATCTCAAATCAGGAGTGTTTTCTTAGCAGACAACAATTTACTTCTGAGACACTTTGCACATGCATTTTTTATTAAATATTTGTTATTCCTTCAGCTGTTTTTTGTAGCTTTCGCACCAAAGTTCAAATCGCCATTCAGGGTTAGAAGTCGCTTGGGTTGGAACATCTCCCTTGTTAGCCATTTGGTTTCACTGACAGCAAAAATCACGTCGCTGCTAATGCGATCCCAAAACTGCAGTTGTGTATTGGCCACCTAGGAGGGGCCACTGGGCACTTGGCAATGGGGGACGGTTTACGGGTCCAAAAATGCTTGGTAAGCTAAGCGATTGCTAAACTTTGTCCGCAGCAAAATGTTTGTCTTTGTTTACGCACAGCGCAAAAAAAAAGTGCATTAAACTTTTGCGCAACACTCTCAACTGCAGCAGCTTATTTTGTGCTCTGCACGTAATTCATATTTATGAAGTTGTTCCGGCGGAATGCTGACAGAATGCGCCTCAAAGTATGCAACATTTTCACAGAACACAAAGCGGAAGGAGGTAAAGCGCGGAAAATGGCTGAACGGGTGAATGATAGTGGAAAGGGGAGCGGGGAACGTGGAGTGGGTGGGAAGGGAACTTTGCTCAATTTAAAGTCAAGTGTCAACGCAAACTCCTCAAAGGGGATCAACAGCTATCGACTGTTCAGGACCTCTTTGGCACTAGCACTCTTCACTTGGCACTAACCCTCCCCCTCCCGCCCATCACCTGCCCAGTCCTGACTTCCACTTGGCTATTTGCACGCTTTGACATGCAAAACGCGCGCTTCATTTGACATTTTTCTTATTTCTTTTTGCTTTTTACTTTACCAGTTTTTTTTTTTCGTTTTCTTAACAACGTTGGCAATACGACCGAACCAATTTGCCAACCCCCGCAGCCCCCCAACCCCATTTTGAGCTCTTGTTCTTTTTTTTTTGAATCTTGTTTGGTGTTTGCTGTTTCTCTTCAAACCCTTTCATCAAAGGCATCCATATCTAACGGTCCACGGCATTTTTTGCGGTTGCTGTTAATATGATTTTCCGCCAGCGTTTTTCTTTAGCTGTTTTCTCTACCTTTCTCTGCTTTTTGTATTCATAGTTAGCTTCTGGGTTTCATTTCCATTTTTTTCTATTTGTTTTTTCTCTATTTTTTGTTTGTTTAAGTATCCCATTTTCGGGGCGAGGCAAATGCATTGAAATGAAATGGGAATGAAACAGCTGGAAAATGCAGTTTTCAACTATTTCAACAAGAAGGGAAAATGTTTAAGGTTCCACTCGCTGTCTCCTTTCCCTGCCCTTTGATGTCTCAATCGCAACCCTTTTTCCTTTTTTTTTAAATTACAATCTGGCAATTAATGTTTTCTACTTTTTTCTTTGAGTATCCCTTAGCAGATCCTTGCATCGTGTTTAGAGTTAAGCGCACTTCGGGCCCTTGCCAGGGTCTGCTAGTACATCAAGTTTAGCCGGAAATTGTCGCCTCATTCAACCCCTTATCACTCATAATTCCGTTGCCAGCTAAGTAATTGGTGATTTCTCATCACCATCATCACCATCATCATCATCCTTGGCCACAAGTTAGATGCTGTTGTTGTCAAGTGAGCCAGCGCCTAAATAAAGTCCACGCACAGCCTCAATCCTCGGTCCACAGTCTGGCAAGCGGATTAAGTGTTACGGCAACGACTTGTGCCTGTTTCCCCCTCTCCCTTCCCCCACCCCCTTCCCTCTTTATGAGGTGGTTAACTGCATAACGAACTAACGGTTGAGTACAGTGATCACACGGAAATTAGTACTTCTGGCCATTAATCTAATCCGGCAATTAGAGTTATTACTTTCCATGCCCTAATTGGGAATAACTTGTTTTTATTTTCATCTTTTCAAACCCTTAAAAATTAGTCTATAGAAAACACCAAATTGAAAATACATTTTTTTTTTATTCTTTTTTATAATTATATTGAAAACGAAATGAAATTGATTCGACTATCATCATAAAATATAGGTTTAATTTTTATTTTATAGCAAAAATTGATACTTGAATGAAGATTCGACATTTCTCATTTATTTTTCTATTCGTTAATGATAATCAATTGCAAGTTGTCCGAATTGGCGGGTGTTTACTGTACCAGCAATGCTAGGCAATAAGCGTTAGAATGAATAAATAAGGAAATCAATTGTTATGGCGGCAACTGGTATTAATCTTAAGGAGACCACAGAGGAGACTTGTGCAGTGCAGCAGCAGCAGCAGCAGCAGCAGGAGCAGCAGCAGTTGTTCAAGTCCAAGTTGAGTTTGGGGCGTGGCAGTTGAGCGGAAAATGGGACAATGCGCTTTGGTAACGAGATTCGCCTGGCATCGGGAGCAAAGCAACAACAACAACAACAACGACAGCAACGGCAACAGCAACAGCAGCAGCAGCAGCAGCAATAGAGCGAAAGGCAAGCGCAAAGCAGAAATGAAATGAGAAGCAGCAGCAGATGGAGCAGCAGAAGGAGCAGCAGGACGATGCCAAAGTACAGTCAGCGAGCGTGGAAAACAACAACGGCGGCCCATAAAGACGTCTGCTGCAGCTGAGGCAAGCGGAGCCGGCAGGGTGTGGCATGGATTTGAACAGGCAACGAGCGCCCAAACCACCCACACAATCCAGTTGAGGCCCACGACGCAGACGACATCCTTGTGACTCGACATCTGCCCTAATCATCAGTCCCGTTACGCCCAACCACCCCCCCCCCCCCCCCCACCAAACACCACCCACACAAACCAAACCGTTAGTTTCGTGAAAGCTTTTAGTTGTCTACAAAATTTTCGGCGCCCCTTTTTTGTTATTATTATTTTTTTTTTGGTTTTTGTTTTTTTTTTTTTTTTTTGTGTATTTTCTCTGCTGTGTATTTTTGGGGGTTGAATTTTTGGGTTTTGTGATAAGCACCAAGACAGGCGCACAGACGACGCGCAGAGAATGCTTCTGTCTCTCAGTCTCTGTGTCTGTGGGAGAGTTGTAAGCAGGGCATTGCACTCGAAGCTCCACACTCCACTCACACACACATAGACACACACACACACACACACGCACCCAGACACAGTTCGTTGTCGCATCCCATTGCAAAAGCTCTTTTGCTGTAGCTGTGGTTGTTGCTTGTTTTTGTTTGGGTTTTTGGCTTTTTCGGTATTCGGCTGCTATTTTATTCGGACTTACATTTACACGACTGCATCCTGGCTGCAAAAGTGTATGCCTATATATAATTACAAGATAAACTTGGTAGGTGAACGGCGCTCAGACTTGTCCCAGGTGTCGATGGCCAAGAAAATACTACAACTACTACTATTTTACGGCCCGTAAGTCTTTGTGAATGAATCTTTTTTGGCGGCCGAATCACAGTAGTCGCAGTAGTAGTCGTCGTAGTAGTATATTATTATTAATAAGCAGTTGGTGTGGAAAATACGTTGAGTGTACAAGTGCTGAACGTGGTCAACAGCAGAAGACAGAAGGCAGCTGGTTAGCAGGCAGCAGGCAGCAAGCTGTCAACGAGTGCCGTATAAATTACATCAATAACTTTATACAATAAGAGTATATTTACTTGCCAAGTTGAGTTAACTTGAGTTACTCGCTGCAGCTTTGAGTCTTGGCCACAAAATGCTTGGCAGACATTTTTCAGACTTTTGCTGATTCTCGGAATTGATATTTATAATGAAGAACCACAACTGATGTTTAGTTACTAAAAACTCATATAAATTATAGAGCTAACAATGTCTGTTGCCGTTTAGGCCTGGACAACTATCCTAGCATTAATTAGTCATAGAATAAGTGAAGCCAAAAGGCAGGTTTTAACAGCAAACAGCCTTTAAATGTATAAGTATCACTCTGCCAATGAAGACAGTAGTTCTGACCAGGCCATCATTAATAAATCATGGAATAGGTAAAGGCAAACTTGGCGTCCAAACCAGTCCTTAAATGTAGTTGTAATAGTTGATTATCATCAAAATCCCATAACGAAAAATAATTATACAAATAAAGATATGTTTCGAAAAAGGTTTATAAAATGATCAGAAGAAATCCAACAATGCCAATAAATTAAAAAGAAAAACATTTATTTCCTCCAAAATTAAAGAGCCAAACAAAATTCTATTCATAGATGCGAAGCCACTTTAATATTCATGGAACTGCATATGTCCTTTGCCAGCAGAGAGAGTTTGTGGCATTTAAGTCTTTGGGCATTTTCAAAGCACTGCTGACAACCCTGCCAAGCCACTAAACAATGCAACAATGTGCCGATAAAGGCATAAAAACTCACACAGGACACAGCACACAGGACCTGGCATAACAGTTACATTTACAGTTACAGTTACATGGCCTCGTCAAGGATTCAGTGGATACGGCGCCCAGCAATCGTTGGCAGAAGCTGCCATTACAATGCGACCAACGGGAATTAAAACGAGCTTTTGTTGATTAAGCTGGGGTGGAGACGACAGGCAGCAGCAATGCCTGTGTGTGTGTGTGTGTGGCAAGTGAAAAGAGAGGGAAATGAGGGCAGCAGCAGCAGCAGAAGCCGAGCAATTTCCCGCGCAGCAGCAGCAGCTGAAAAATTTTGTGTTAGAGTAATGGAAAAAGGTAGTGGCAAAATTATCGATTGCTTGTTTTTTCCGACTTCTCAGTGTGTGTGTGTGTGTGTGTGTTTTATTTGGGAGGCTGACTGGAAAGAGGCCTGTTGGAATTTCAGTGTTGTGTTTGCATTTGTGCGAGGGTTGGTTGGGAGTTGGGTGGGCTTGGGTGGGTTTGGGTTTGGGCATTTGATGCGTGCGTATCCCTCAACTTTGGCGCGAATTTTCGATTAATGAAAACGCGCGCGCTTCTCGCGCTGCGGCGTGTGTTTGTGTGTGGATGCAACAACAGAAGCAGAAGCAGAAGAAGCAGCAGCAGCGAAAGAAGCCAAAAGGGACAGTTGCAATAGTGGAAAATAACAAAAGTGCCACACGGGACGCAACGTCAGTCAAAGTGGGGCGGATTGATGCTGAGCATTCCAACTGCGCTTTCAACTGTCAGCGTTGTAGGCCCGGCGTGCAGAGAAGCGCAGCTGGAAGCTCCCTTTTTTCTGGGGGTGCGTGCGGGTGGAGGTGGGGGGTGGATAAAGTACTCGCGAATTGGACAGCAACAACAATGTGAACAACGAAAACAACGAAAATCTGGCAGTCAGAAATGCTGACATTTTGCCAGTGACAGCTGTCAAAAGGACGAAAGCCAGTATCCGTGGCAAGGGACTGCCCGACTAGATGTGGATACGGATATTTATGGGGTAACGCGTCTATCTATATACATATACACACACATACATACTCGTATATATATATATGTATAAACATATATGCGAGGTTGGGGATGGCGCAGTTGGCTACTTGAATGTCTTTTGCGGTAGGTTTCTTTTTTGTTGTTTGTTTGTTGGTTGGTTGGTTTGTTTGTTGGTTTGTTTGTTTGTTTGTTTGCTTTGGTATCTCGCGTTTCTACTCGTTATGCAAATTTTATTGATATGCTATGGCAAACGATTATGTAAAAGTTGTGCATGGCTAAAGCGATTTTAATATTCACAGTTTATGTGGCTCAGTTGTTGTTGTTGTTGTTGCTGCTGTTTTGTGTTACACATGGGAGCAATCCTTGGGCAGGCAACCCGAACTCCAACTCGAACTCCAACTCCAACTGCACACCCTGCAAACCCCTTATCAAACGCCTCTTCAGCTAAGCAGCTGAGCACTTTTCATGGTAGCTGATTATGACATGCCTCGAGAAATGGGCATTGGGCATTGAGCATTGGGCATTGGGCATTGGGCATAGTGAAATGGGTTTTCAGGACCAAAACATGTTGATTATAACGTGGATTGAGGGCGCTGCTGGTGGGTTGGGTATTGGAGTTTGTGGATTGCGGCTCTTGCGGCACTGGCTTAAATTGTTTGTTTATAAATAACGCAAGCGGCTATTGATTAAAATTGCGCTTTAAAATGAATTTCATTTGCGCTTAGTTTGAATTGTACAGCATCCACACACACACACACACACACACACAACACAACACACACAAGCACATTTGCTTTTCCATACATACATGATGAGTTGCAAGTGCTTGGGTTTGGTGGCAGGGGCAGGCAACAACAGACGAGTTGAGAGTTGAGCTGCGGTTTCCTGTTGAATGCTTAAATGCTTTAAGAGCTGGCAAAGCTGCAATTCACTGCAAGCTGTGCCACAGCAACTTTAAAGAAAATGTGAAAAAAAGACTTCCACTTTTAAGAATGGGTCTAAATGAACAAACTCATTTTTAATTAACCCCAAAGCTTATTTATGAGCAGCCAAGTTCTATAAAATGCTTCAGAAAGGGACACCAATATGTGTATAATTCTTTATTTATTTTCCCATTAACCTTTTTAAATAGAAAGTTGAGCTCTTTATGCTGTAGTGCCGCAAGGCATTAAACTACATTTGGGTTCGATTTTCGTGTCACTTGGCGATTTGATCGATGCCACGCGCTGCTTGGTGAATGAAAATAAATTTCAATGAAAATGTTTTCACGCACTAAAAATAATCGTGAGTTCTTATCAGGTTTTTTATGTTTTTTTTTCTGGTTTTTGTCTTTCGGGAAGTCTGCGCTTATCAGTTTTAAATGAAATTCCACGAGCATTGCGCAAACTTGGTGGAATGCAGTCTATGCATAGATAGACTCCCCCAGGGGAGTCTCATTGGCCAAAAAAAAAAGTATGATGAAAACAAACAAAATGAGGAAAATAACTGACGAAAAATGTCAATAATCAATTTGGACGATGATAAGTAATCGAAGAAGAAGCAGCAGCAGCAGCGACTCGCGACTAACTGTAAATGCATTGAGTGCACCGGACAGCGCTTAGCCAAGCCAAGCCAAGCCAAGCCAAGCCACCCACCACCAGGGGTGTGGGTGTGGGCGTCTGTGTCGGTTCGTGTCTTGGGTATCTTGGGTATTGCTGCTGTTCGGTTCCGGGACTTGGCAAGTGGATGGATTTGACATTATCTGCAATAAAGATTACAAGTTGACTTCTTGTTTGGCTTTGGCTTTTGACTGCATGTCATAAAAATGTTTTATGATGCCGACGACGACGACGACGACGACAACAGTGGAGCCAAGCAGGAGGCGAGGAGCAGCGCCTGCTGCTGCCCCCTTTCTGAGTTGTATTTTCTTTTGGGGGACGAGCCTGCCTGCGGGGGAAGGGGGGCAGGGGGCAGGGGGAGGGGTTGCTGAGAGCTGTTTTGTTGCATGTCTTTCGCTCGATTCGTTTTAGAGCTGTGATTATATTATCTTGATTTACGTTTACCTTTTCATTTTTCTTCATTTTTTGTATTTTTTTAGTGGCATTTTTCCAACTTGCTTCGCTCAGCTGCCCCGTCTTACCCTCGCCTAGTGAAAGTGCAGCGTCATGCGATTGTTCGGGGGCCCATTTGGGTGGAGAGACTAAAAGTGAGCAGTGGGAGTCGAAGAGTTTATTTTTTTTTGTTTTTTTTTTTTACTTCGTTACAGACAATTTCGGAGCTTATCTTTTATTTGCATTAAAAAATATTTACACAGCACTGTGAATGGCAGCACGAAAAGATTAAGGTGGAGGAGACTGCCAGGGGGAGGGGGATGGGAGGGTTACACCAAAAAATGTACCAGTTTCAGATTACTTATGGCAAACGGCCTAATAGTAATAAATGCGGGTTGCTTTCGAGCAAAAGTAAGCAAAACAAAAAAGTTGATGAGAAACCAGAAAAAATGCCCAGTTGAGTGTGGATTTTGCTCAAGTGCAGCAAAGATTTAAGCTCTGCTAACATTTATATAAATACAAATACATATATATACACTCTATATATATATATATATATATGTACTACTGGCAACTAGTTGGCAACTCCTTCACCTCCTTTAAGTTTTAGAACTATAAACTATTACTGTGCAGTAATGTTCGCCTTAAAGCAATTTCGATTTAAATTTTCAGCAGTTGTTATTCAGATATTTAAGGAAAATAAATATTTACATTCTAGTTTTATGTGTCTGTAGTTGAAAACAAGAAACATTTTTTTGTTTTATAGAAATAGTTTCTGCTTAAGCGAAGCAAATTTCATTTCTTTCTATTTTTGAGATATATATTTTTTAATCATGGAAAATGTTTCTGCCCTTATTTAGAAGCCTTTTCAAAGAAGTATGAATTTCAGAAAATGTTTAAGTCTTAAAATGTGAAATCTTAAATTACAAATGTTTAAGTTTTGTGAACATCCTGCAAATTAGACATTTCAATTAAGGTGATTTGCCTTGTGGCGATTTTCGAAAAATGTACATTTCCGGGTATCCCATTTAAACTGATTAATGCTTGAACAAAATAGGCATATTCAAAATAGAAATATGCCCAAAAAGGAGTTGAGCAGGAAACGAATTCTTCAACTCTCAACAACAATGGAAAATGTTTTCTTATAATTAGTTTAACTATCTGCGCATAATGTGGGCGTCGTCTATTTCAGTTCCGTTTCGCTTTCAATAACCAATTTGACTGCCTGCCCCACCGCACGCCCACCTACCCCGCGCCAAGCTGCTCGTTTTTCAATCATTAGCATCGGTTTGGCAATTGGGAAAAGCGAAAAGCGAATGGGGGCAGAGGGAAGCTTTGAATCCCTTTGGGGCAGCCAAGACAATGACAGCAGCACTTAGTGACATCAAAAAGCAAATGCAAACGATACCCAACCGACGATGCTCTCAAAGTCAGCTAGTTCTGCGTCTACCCTTACCAACCCACCCACCAGCCAGCAGCGCCACCCATCCAACGTTCCCCTTAACCTTGGTATAGCTACACCCCCTCGGGGCTAGCAGCTACTCTTAACCATAATGCCAAATGCGTCGCCCTTTTCATTTAATATAAAGCAATTTTCCTCTCAAATTCACTTCAATAAACAATTTCGCAGGCATACATTCGCGCACACACACACACACTAGCACACACACACACACACACACAGATCAAAAGCTAACAAAAGCGCGACTTTTGAAAGGTCCCACCGCGAACTTGGTTCGGCACCGCAAAACACCCACTCATCATTTACTAGTGCATCACAATTGAACAGGGAATGAATGGGCGGCGAAAGGGGGTGTGGCAGGGGGCCAGATGGTGGGCGGAATAGTTAAGCGGAAATATAACCAAGGAAAATTGACTTGAGATGTGGCAATCATTTTAAGTACACGCACACTTCACTTATATCACTTTATATTACTGTAAGTTTAATGGTTTTAATAGATTTGGAATTGGCAATGAACCTTAGCATTTTGTTGTTGTAATTCATGGAAATATCTTTAATATGGTTAATAGTAATTTTGAGTATGCAGCGGAACTTGTTGAGCATATCTGAAAGTTACTTTTAATATTTAAGTGTTCTGTGCAGGATCTGTGTCAGTTGGCCAGACTTGTCTCAGTTAACCCAAATCGCTACATTTATTAATGCATCCTTTTCATCTTTTTATTGTATTTATTAATAATTGTTGTTATTACTGTAGTTCATTATATATATGTGCATTTATTTGCATAGCTTTATGTGCGTCACAAAGTTGACAATCCTCACTTTTAATTTAAGCGCTTTGGAATAATATTGTCTTTTTTTCTGTCGAAATATTTTTCATAATTTGCAGTTATTTAATTTGTTATTTTCGTGTGTTTCATTAAGTGACACATCCTCTTTGCAACCTCTGCTGCATCATCATCATCACCATCGTCATCGTCATCCGGTCTTCCCAGTTTCCTGCGCTTGGCAATTATTTAAAATTGTCAACTGTGAAAACAAGGCATGATTCACACGACATTTGCCAACGACAAAAATTGACAGGCGAGGACAAAACGCTGAAAAGCGCGTGAAAGAACTGGTACAGCAGCAGGAGCAGGAGCAGGTGAAGTGGGTGGGGTGGGGAGTCGATGTGTGGTGCTCGAGTGGAGGCAACAACTGTTTGTCCTCGACATGGCTAACAAGCAAAAGTCGCCCATTTGCGGGTCGACTTGGTCCTTGTAGTGCCGCCTCCATTGTGCCTGCCGCCTCGCTGCTGACTCGTTGTCTGTCTCAAGTGGAATAAAAAAACGAAGAGTAGAAAAAAAAAACACTGTGAACCGTTTATAAAGCACACGCACTCATTCACTCAGCACACACACACACACACACACACTCAGCACACACAGCATACACACACACACACACACAGAGAGAAAACTTGACCCAATTCGTATGCGTGTGTTTATCCTTGACGCTGGTGAAAAATGGCGTTTATGAAGCGCTTATTGTGTTTGGATTGTGGCGCTCGTCCGGCGCCCGTTTTGGAGCTGCTTCCGTTTCCGTACTTGAATGGCGTGCGCCACAATGGACGCAAGCCACCCCCAGCCCCTCAACCCCTCAACCCGCCACTTCTCTATCCACCCGCTCTGCTGCTGTTGTTGCTGCTGTTGTTGTTGTTGTCGTGTGGCATGCGCTGCCTTTTGTCCAGTTTGTCGCATGCTTGCCGAGCTCCAGTTGACGTACTGGACTCCCCAACTCTGTCGCATCCGAAACATTTTACGCATCTATTGGCATAGGCGTGCCTGTGCGTCGCCGAGTCCGACCAACGCGTCCTGGGCCACTTTGACAACCAACGGGAAACGGAAGCGGAAATTTCGTGCCCATGCGTTTTCATTTTTCGTGTTGACGACTGCCTGCGAGCGGAGTGAAGTGGTTGTGGTTGGGGTTGGGGTTGCGGTTGGGGTTGCGGTTGTGGTTGGGGCTGCCTGGCAGGACATGTGTGTGGTGGTTATATCTGTGCTGTACTCGGCTCATCCTCCCTTCACGCAAGTTGCTCACTCCAACAATGCCTGGCTGGCAAGCAGCAACAAATTTATATCTAATTCCTAACAAGCGACCGCAAGTGCTTGGAAGTCAGTGGGTGGCTTTTCTTTTAGTTGTGGGTCGGAAAAGTCGCTTTTAAAAATTCCTAAACGCTGCAAGCTTCTTTATTTTCCATTTTTTCTTAATTTTTTTCTTTTTTTTTAACTTTGTTTCGATCTGTTTCATTTGATTTGTGAGCCTGTCGCTGGCCGAAGGGCGGCTGCACAAAGGCGAGTCCTGCTTGAAAACCTGTGTGGCTTGTGTGAACTTAGAGCAGATATAGAGCATATAGAGGCAGTTCAGTTACTATATCATAATAAAGGATAGTTATCCAATATTAGTTCGAGTAGAAATTAAGAAATAACTGCTTTACTTGACAAGTTGAGAGCCTGTCGAGTTACCAAGTTGATTTTGATCAGCTTAATCGACATATTAATTTGTTTATTAAATATTCATTTGAATATATTCAAGTGTTTTTATTTTGTTTATTTTTTGAATACTTCGAATGATGACGAATTCATGCACACAACAAAAAACAGGCCCAACTTTATTTATTTATATTTATATTAATTTATTTATTTATAAAATATATTCAAATGTTTTTTCTTCTTTATTTTTTAAATACTTCGAATTAAATCGTTGTCTGATGACGAATTCCAAGCAGACAGCGAAAGCAGGCTCAACTTTATTTATTTATATTTAAATTCATATTGATATTTCTCACTTAAATCAACGCTAAGTCATAAATTGCCCCGAGATGCCAATCCCCCCTTCTTTAATATATATATGAGTATACACATAGCTGGCAGCTCATCCGGAGTCTCCACGCTGCCGATGCTTAAAGCTATTCTGTCGACTGTCTGAGCATCGCTCCTCGATATATTGTATCGTGTCCCGTTTCGAGAATTTCTTTTTTTAATAAAATGTAAATTATGCGTCCTCGTTTGATAAATGTCCATTGAAAAAGTTTTTAGTTCAGCGTGTGTCGTGTTTGCCTTTGTTTTTGGGTTCTCATTTTATTCTCCGTTCGGTTTTTTGTGGTTTCTTCAATGTGGCACCAATATTTTATTCATAGTTGACACGAAATGCGTAACAAATCGTTTCAAAGTCGATGTTTCTGCCACGCCATTGAATTTATAGTTCCTAGCCCCTGCCCACACCCCCCTGCAATAACACGTCAGGCGCAAGGAAGGGAGCTGGACAGGGGGTGGGGGTTGGGGGCTGAGGGTTGACGAGGGGTGGCAAGCAGAGTATCTTTTGTCTTCAGGCTGATCTGATGTCTGTTTTTTGCCGTTTGACGTTTGCATTTGTTTTTGTTGCTATTTCTGGCGCTCAAATCAAAAATAAATAAATATAAAAGCCAGTGACAGGCGAACAGAAGGGGGAATGTGAGGGGGGTGGAGGGGGAATGGGGGTAGCTTTTGGCTAACTAGCTGCAGCTGGGCCAATATCAACAGAATTTGCATTAAATTTCCACGCACGTCGCTCGAGAAATGTGATAAGAAAATAATAAATATTATGCGACTTTCTGATCGACTACCAAACACCCTCTGAAAGCGAGGAAGTGCTGTATGGCAGCTAAATAAAATACCACTTAAAAAGAGTTAAGAATGAGCAGAGCATGATTAAAATAGAAAATATGGTTTATAATGAAAACGGACATTTTTGAATTACAAAAAAAAAAAATATAGAAATCGAAACTGCTTAGAATACTTAAGGTATTTTTGTATAGGAAAATAATCTAAATCATATATAAATTGTTCTTAAAAATATATCTATTTATTTATAATATATATTTATAAAATATCCAAATTGATATTAGCAAATAATTATGAATTTTGAAAGTAAACTGAAAGCTTCAAAGTGCCGCTTATAGAACTAAATCGGACTTATATCATTTTCCATACTATCTTCCGTCTCCGTCTGTTTGCGCGGCGCTTCCCTTTCAATGCCAGAAATCCAGTTTATCTTTTCTGCATTTTATTCCTCTTTCGCTGCTCCTAATTATTAGACTTATCTTATTATGCTATTTTTTAGTAGTGGCATGAACAGACCACATCAGCCAGCTTTGTCTAAGCCGTGTGGCTCTCTCTCTCTCGCTCACTCTCAACAAAGTTGTCAGCATTTTTTTTTGGTCTCGTCTCAAAGAAAAAAAGAAGAACACAAATAAAAAATGGGCCATCAGCAGCGTTGGCTGCCATTCGGTTGTTTACAAACAAAACGCTGCGACAAAACAAAGCAAACAAATCTCCAAAAGCTAACCAGAGTGCAACACCTCCTTGCCCCCGCCCCTTACCACCTACCATGCCCCCAATATACATATATATATATATATATATATATATATATATAAATGCAACTCTGCATTTGTCTGCGCGCCGCTTTTAGCCAGTCAATTTGAGCGCCAAATGCAGCAGGCTGAACAGCAACAGCTTTAAATTTTTTTGTTTGTTTTTTGGTGTCCAGTTGGGGTATCGGGTTACAGCGCCAGATTGCCCCCTGCCCCCTGGCCATGGCAACCCTTTTATGTGCAGCTCCGCCTCCTGCTCCTCCTCCACCTCCGCCTCCTCCTCGCTTTTAATTGAAAATGCCGTGCGAGGCGTCGTCGTAACTCGACATCGCTGGGAGGGGGTTGGTTTTGTCGGGTGAGGGGGTTGGGGATGGCGCACGTGCAACGGCTTTTTGTCAAAGTGTCGCCGGGCGACGCTTGCAAACATTTTCGAGCTTTTTTTGGCGGGAACTTTTGTAAACAAGTTGGCAAGTTTGCAGCTTGCCTCAGTCTGTGGCTTCATATTTACTCAGGCCGAATGTGGACAAGTGTGGCACAGCAACAGACAGCAGTGTTGACGGTTTAGCTGGCCTCTTTTGCTTCTGGCTATTACGGATCTTAAATTTAGCCAGAAAAAAGCTATTCTAGTTGGAGGAAACGCGAAGCTTGCCACATTTTTGTACACCCAAATAAATAACTGTTTATTGCTTATTATGCAAATTGTTTGCTTTTTTTATTATGTCTAATTTTTTATTTATTTTATTTCTTTTTTGTTAGTTCTGTTCAACTTTAACAATTTGTTGTTTCGTTGGTTCTTTGTTAGTATTGTAAATAAATGATGTTGAAGTTCCTGAGTTTTCCACTATTTTTTAAGTGTTTTTAGACTAGTAATCTCCTTGGAGAACTAAGCAATTATTTACCTCGAAGTAGGCTTTATATTCTTTTATTATTAAAGTCATTGCTTTATTTAATACTTTCGCAAATTGAGGCGCTCTGAAATTATTTATATTTAAAGTGATTTCTTTATTTATTGTTGTCGCCTTTTTAAGGCTCAGCTCAGCACACAACTCAGCAATTATTATTGAGTTAACTTTTCAATTAATCTCAAAGTTATTATTTTATTTATTGTGTTCGCTTTAGTTAACAGATCTCGTCAGCAATTTAATCATAGTTCATAAGCAAGTTAATAAATAAAACTGTTGTAAGTGCTGTTGCAAGGTGTGCAGTGTAGGAGCGAGGGGGTGTGGAGGGGGATAACACGCCAGCTTTCATGAAAGCCAAACATTGGTCGGTTCATGTGAACCCACGCTAATCCATTTTCGCAAACAGAAACCGTAAAAAGGGGCCGCAAATGCAAATGCAAATGCAAACAGATCTCGGGCCTGGCCTTATCAGCACCAGTCTGCTCTGAAGTTTGGGTGGCGACCGGTTATATAACCCAACAGAGAGAGAGAGAGGGAGAGAGAGAGAGCGAGAGAGGGAGAGAGGGAGAGAGGGAGAGAGCAAGCGGGGCATTCGCTGCGCTGCTCGCACTCATAGAGCTAAATTACTTTTATGCAAATGCAAAGCAAATAAATTTTGCTCTATAAAACTTCAGGATGCATTAGAGAGGGAGCGGAGGGGAGCGGCGGGGGGGTTAGGTGTGTTGCACGTAAATTGCAATTGCAATTGGTGACCAATCCGACTTGGACTTCCACTTTCGCCTTGATGGCTTTTGTGGCAACGCGGATTGCGTTACAATGGCAACTGGCAACTGGCAACTGGCAACTGGCAAACCAGGTGGGCAGCCAGGTGGGCAGCAAGAAACCCGGCAAAGATGATAGATTTACACGCTGCGAGTGAGAGTGAGAGAGGTAGAGAGGGAGTTGGAGAAACAATGCGAAATGCAAAAAGTGAAATATGAAGCAGCTGCGAGAGCTTAAGCAAAAGTGTTGAACAACAGCCGAAAAAGAGTTATGCAATGCCAAAAAAAAACAGCGAGAGACTTCTTCAAATGAATACATTTTTTTTTGTTTTTAGAGATTAGCGAATAATATTTTGTTATTTAGTTGGATTTTACTGACGCCAGCAAGGCAAAAGAATGAAATGAAATAAATATTTAAGTTATTTATTATTTATTTATTATATATCACATATAAACTACTATTTCCAGTGGTAATCATAAATGATTTAAATATCGCAACAATGGAATATTTGGGTAATTCCAACTCTCGCTTTCGTTACGCAGTGTGCCCAAATGCAGAAATAATTCACAGCACAGCCAAGTTGGAGACTTTAAGCATTAACCGTTCCAAGATGACATTTCCAATTTCAATTTCAATTACTTCCTCTTGCTGGAAAGATATCTGAAAACAAAGCGGGCAGTCAAAGTCATAAATCAGCTGTTGCCCCATAACTCAACGCCAAGCGCGAAGGAGAAGGTGGAGAAGGAGAAGGTGGAGAAGGAGGAGCTGGAGAAGTCGAACGCATTTGGAATTCCATTTGGAATTAAGCGATCGCTTAGCGTGGAAGCGTAGGAGGGGGAATGGAATGGAATGGAAAGAGGGCCGAAGGATAACAGTTAATAACACTGAGGCAGCAGCAGTTGGAGCGAGATGGAGAGTAGTTGCTGGAGCTGGTCACCTTTGAAAGAAGTTGTTATTGAATCTGCAGAGCAACGGTGCCGTTGTGTGTGTGTCTCCAGCTGAGTTATCGCTTTGTTTACATGATGTTAATGATTATGAAGTGTGTTGTGTGCTGTGTGAAGTGAGGCATACAACACGAGTCGCGTCACTTACGCACTTTCAAACGAACACGACAAACCGGAACAATTGCAACACATACATATACAACTACCCCCCACCCGCTCACCTTACTCCTACTCCCACTTCCAATCGACACAAATTCTACAAGGCAGCTTTCCAGCGACAACTTTCCAACTGAATCGATCACTTGAAATATATGTGTGTGTATTTGTTTATTTGTACCTTTATTTTTATTTTACTTTTTGATTAATTTGATTAAGGGGGGCAGAACCACCTGCCACGGGGATTAGTGCGTCCACCAGGGGCACATCCATCACATGCTTAATCCAGCAGCAAAATCAGAATCTAGGGTTGCTTAACAACTAACACATAAGGAATGTGAATAAATATATATATATATATATGTACACACATAAATACATATTTACATAAGTACAGTGGAGCACAGAGCAGTGGAATCAGTTCCATAATTCAATTTCCTTATGTGCAACCGAAAAAAGATAGCACAATCAATTGTTGACAGTTGTTGTGAATTGTTTTCATTTGTTTTCATTTGTTAATTGCATTTTAAATGTTTTTAATCGCTTTATAACTGTATATCGCATATAACTGTATTTAAGCATTTGCTGTAAATCTCCAATGTACTCATTCGCCAATCAAAATATAGTTAACAAAATAATTCTTAAATTCTCATCAATTAATAATTAAAATGAATTACATCAATTAATAAAACAGAAACTGTTGCTATTTGTGTGACTCGTTGTGTATGAAAAAACACAGATTTCTGACTGCAGCATTTAGGATATACGAAATGGATTTCCAAGAATCATATTCAAGTAGAAATCTTTTGCTTCTGCTCAGCAAACAAAACGCAGATGTTTTTTTTTAGTCTGAGATTTTCTTGTTATTGCTGTTGGTTGTTGCTATCGGATTTGTCTATTGCCTTTCGACTTGGCGTCTATCAGAGAGAAAGAGAGAGAGAGAGAGTGTGCGAGGGAGTGAGAGAGAGCGAAACAGTAGTCAAGTCAGGCCCTGACCCGCAGCACGCACGCCGTCCCCTTCCACCCTCTGCCCAACACTTCCCACACGCAATCTGCACAACAACAAAAAATAAACAACAACAACAGCAAAGCATTCGTCAACAATTTCTGCATCTGCTGCTGGTTCTCTGCTTCGCTTCTTCTTCTTGTCTTCAGTTTTTGTTTTTACATTGCTTTTCGTTACGAGACTCTTTACACGCGCGCACAAATCGACGCATCGTCTGCTGCTGCTGCCTTAACCCACCCCTCCTCACACACACATACGCATACGCACAGGCACACACACACGCACACAATATAAGCGTTGTAAAATTACAACAGCAAACGAAACACAAGTGAAATTGGCACGAGGCGCTGCTGCTGCTGCTGTTGTGAAATTCCCACTCCACATACACACATATACATAGAGAGAGAGCGAGGGAGAGAGAGAGAGACTTGCATCGTGGAGACTCGCTCATACGCACACAAATTATAATTGTTTGTTATTCTTTTGTCTCGCTCGCACGCTGGTTATCGGATTTCAGAAAGGCACAGAAGAAGCAGCAGCAGCAGCTGAAACAAAAAAATATACAAATACTCAAATACTACTGCTGCATACTACGGCAACAACAACTCACACACACACACCAACAACTGTTAGTTCTCGCTCTCGCGTTGGCTCTCTCTCGCAACGATACGAAATGGAACGAGGCCCCAACCATTCCATTCATACGACGAGCAGTCTGGGAATCGCGCGTATTAGAGAGGGACAGAAGAGCAACAGAGATAAACGACGACGACGTCGAAGAAGAAGAAGAAGGGAAACAAAATTATTTACGATTTATTTTGATCCAGAGCCGGTGGGCGAGGGGTTTTTATGTCAGCGGCAAGTCGGCCCGGTTGTCTATGTGTGCGTGTGTCTGTGTGCGTGACGACTCGAATTGGAATGGAAACACAGAGGGTACAGTTGGTAATGGTACGCCAAAGAGCGAGCAAATACTAAGAGAGTGCCGCATAATGAATTGTGGAACGCAAGTGTGTTCATTTGCAGCATACTCTTCTGGTCCAGTGCCAGGGCATTCCTATGAAGGCACAAAATGGCAATCGAACATGCGCTATTGCTCTCTCTCTCTCTTATTGCCATGCATACACTTTCGTAACATTGGCTCTCTTGCGCTCTTGCGCTCACAGCGACGCTTGCTCTGTTTTTGCTGGCATTCTCTCTCTCCCCACTCTAGTTCGTTACAAACTGCTTCTTCTTCTGGCTTGCGCTGCTGTTGCTTTTTTTCTTCTTTTTTGTTGTAAACTGTACGCGAGTTTTTTTTTTCTGTTTCTGTTTCTGTTATTGTTATTATTGCGAGTAATGTTTTTTTATGTCCCGCTTCGTAAATTGATCAACTCTCCCATTTCCCATTTAGCATTCCTCGTTCCCATTGCGAGTACATCAAATTAGAAATGTTCTGTTTATTGGCGCGCTTTCTGTGCCTCTGCTTTCCTTCATTCCTTCCTCCTTCATCCCCCCCACAAGGTGTGTACACACTGCGCCTATCTCTCTCCCTCTCTCTCTCTGCCTTGTTTTTGTCATCTGTTTTATGCTCCTCTTCTTCTTCTGCTGCTGCAGTCGAAATCTAAATAAAAAACAACAGCTACGATTCTTCTTTCTATTTTCCCCCTCTCGAGTTGAATGAACCCCCCTCCACTTTCCCCTCCCCCAACCAACCTTCACAAACGCTTTTTGTTTCCAGTGGAAGCGTTGAAATTGTCAATTTATGTCGCTTTAATTGCCGATTTTACTAGAAAAGAAACAAAACTAACAACGCAATAAAACCCAATGTCAAATGGGGGCGTGGCACCCGTAAAACTAACGTTATCTAACACTATTAACAACAACAATGACGTAAGGTAGAGGGGGGGCTGCCCCCCAACTCATAGATAAGATATTAGAATATTCATTTGTGTTTTTGTGACTTCAAGTTTATTATAAACAAAATCATTTGAATATTTTATTATTAGGCACACGACAAAAAAAAAACAACAACAACAGCACTAAAAGAAATCAATCAAAAAGAAAAAGAAATAAATACATAACAACCCTGAATCTGAAGGAAAATGCGACTATAGGGAAAATACACACAAAAAGGGAAATGTGTGTGTGTAAGTGTGTCATTGTGTGTGGAATATATTAATGTACATGGCTATTAGGAGGGGAGCTGAAATCACTCGAGGAAAGAGAAATAAATATTTAAAGTTAGTTTAGCTATTATGTTCTGCTCTTAAATTTATTTATAGAAAATAATTGATTTTTCAAAGTGACCCAATTTTTTTAGCCAGCACTGTAGCAACGAGAGAACCAGATCTATCTCACTCGCTCTCGCACACAAGCATTGGCACGTGCTCAATTAAAGGACAAGCGCTCAGCGATCGTTAACCAACACACACACACAGACACACATAGATCCGTTAATCCACTTGGATCTCTCATTCCATTTCCAAACATCGAATTGGATTTTGCATTGTGAGCCATTCCAAAGTCCACAAGCGACTTTGTTTCCATTCATTTCCAGCGACAGCTTCAGTTACAGTTTGCAGCTGTTGTTGCTGTTGTTGTTGTTGCTCTTTCTGTTTCGTTATCTACTTTGGCACATTGCATAACGGTTTATTGGCGAAGGCTAAAACAACGACAGCAACTATAAAAAAAACAACTACAAAAAAAACAGACAAACAAATGCCGAAGCACGTTTCCAAAACAACAACAACAACAACACAACACAAAACAATTTCCAATGCCAAAAATTTTAATTTTATTATTGTTATTGTTCATAATATATACAACACGAACTCATCTGTTTTCCCGTTGCAATTTTTAATGGTCTTACACAAAAAAAAAACAAAAAAAACGGAAAACAAAAACTAATTTTAAGTAAATTAATAATATACGATATTTAAACCAGCGAGTGTACAATGTTAATGTTTATAAGCGAACCGATTTAGTTGTGGCGTATTTCGTTTTTGCTGTTGATATTTTTAATAAACAATTTATGCAAATTTTGAGGCGGTTTTATATGTTTGATGCACAGACAATTTCTGTGTGTATTTCCAGCAAACAGAAAGCCATTAAAAACGACAACTTTCGTAATGCTCAATTACAACGAAAAAATGTGTATAAAAATAAATCAACAACGAATTTCGCAGAAATTCACCAAGCTGAACGTCAGCAGCAGCAGCAGCAGCAGCAGCAACAACAACAGGTATAAAGTCATTTGGGAAAAGCCAAATCACAAAACAGTAACTGGAATCTGTAATCGACAGCCAGCGAGTGAGTGAGCGAGTGAGCGAGAGAGAGAGCGAGAGAGCGAGAGAGCGAGTGAGCGAGTAAGTGTGAGTGAGAAAGGGTAATAAGATTAGCAGCAGCTAAAGAATAAATGAATTTCTTCCACTTCTGCTTTTGCTTTTGCTTCGTCTTCCTCTTCCTCTTCTTTTGCGTGTTTTGTGTCTATTTTGAAGCTTCCGGGCTTTCAAATGCATGCCATACATAAAAGAGATGACAAATGATGACATGCAAGTCCAAATACAACAACAACAACAACAATAAATACTTTTGCTACGAGTGCCAAAATACCGAGAAAGTGCAACCAGCAGCAGCAGCAGCAGCAGTCCCAAAAACAACACCCACCACCCACCCCCTACAGCCGCCCAATTGCCACCCACCACCCGCGCCCAGCTTTTGTCAGCTGTCAGTGTTTTTGAGGCGTACAGCAAATGATGACCAATTACTTGGAAAATGCTGCAACAATGTTGCAAGCAAAAATAAAATGCCCAAGTTGAGTTCTTGGCTCTTTTGGCTGGGGCCACAAATGTCAGCCATTAAGTGACAAGCCAGACGGGTGGGTGGCAGGGGGTGGGTTGGCTAGGATTGTCGCAAATTCAATTTCCGCAACAGCAAGAGTAGCCGGCAACAACAGCTGCAACATTCTGTGGCTACCACAAGCCGCAACTTGTCTCCTCTCCTCTTTCCCCGCTTTACTTTTGACTTTGGTGTTAATTGCTGTCACATGACATGGAAAGGACGCTCCACCAACAGTTCCAGCTCCAGCTGCAGCGGCACCCCTCCCTTTTTTGATGTTTCAATCTGTGGCAACAGCAGCAGCCAGCCAGTTGACACTTGCAACGTTCGCTTGCCGCTGCTGACATGAGTGAATTTTACAAAGTGTTTGCCTGCGTAAATTGTTGCGCTTTCCATTTTTTGTTTTTGTTGTTTGATTTTGTTTTCGTTTTTTTTTGTTTGTAGTTGCTTTTGGGGCACGTGACATTCGTCAGACACTTAACGGACACTTGGGCTGCCTCTTGTGTCCTCAACGTGCAACCTGTGCAACTTCAGGCTTAATAGCCCGCAATAAACCACAAAAATGGGCTGATGCCCTGCATTCTCAGGGCTTCTTCACCGATGCAAATATCCTTGATAAATCTGTATATTTCTCTTCTTCTTATTTTTGCACAATTCTTTGGAATAACAAGTTTTATTTATTTCAAAAATTTTGATTTCTTTACAAATCAAGAAAGGGTAATTAATTTTTGATTGCTAATAAAATCGTAAATTTTTAATTTTATTATTTTTTTTTATTGACTTGGTTTTTATCAGTTAAATTTGATTTCTAATCTGTTCCAGATTCAGAAACTTTTTTCGCACTTCTTTCTTATCGCAATTTATCATTGGCATTTTTCAATCTTTTTCTTTTAATTTTAGTTTTAGTTTTAAGAAAACTTATTGCTAATTTGCAGTGTTAAATAATTTTGTGAAGTTGACTTTTTTAACTTACAAATATAAAATGAATGCAAACAAATAAAATGATAATTTTAGATTTTGCTTGGGGCAGCAAAAATGTTGAACATGGATCTGAGTTGTAGCCAATGTGCCTGAGGCACACGGAGTGTGTGGCATGCAAATGTTGATTGGAGAATGTAACGAGGGGAATGCACCGCTGGCATCGCTTCATCTCGTTAACTTTGTTGCCACCGTGCAACATTTGTGCTACAGCCAGTTGTGGCAAGCGTTGTTGTTTGGGGTGGGGAGGGGGGAATAAACAATGTCGTCAGAGTTGTAAAACTGCAAAGCTGCAAGAAGCGTGACAAATGCAACGCGGCGTATGAGCAACAACAACGATAACGGTTACAACTGCCACCTCAGGGATTATATCACCATGTGGCGCCACCAGTGAGAGCGAAAGGGAGGGGGAGAGGGAGAGGCACAGGCAACAATGATGTTGACAATAACGAGCAAATAAATTTAAATGCCACAAAAGAAATGCAAGTTAAGCTGACTAAACTGGTTAAGCACATAATAATTACAGTCTCCGATTCCGTTCGCTAAATATTTGCACATTTTTCTACATCATCAAATTTAATTTCTCTTAACTGGGTATAATATTGTTTAAATATGCCAAAGGTCGTGCTTTGAGTATTAAAATGAATTTACTTTTAAATATGATTTAAAAAAATCATTTATTTTGCAAGGAATTTCATACTAATTACCGTCGCACATCATCTTTATGAGAGTAATTATAATTAGATTTCATTTGCCAAATGTATATTTATCCGCATTTTGCTACATCATCAAATTTAATTTCTTTTAATTGTTATCGTAAAGTTCACGACCCTAGCTGCATTTGTCAGTCAATCCATAATTAAAAATGAATTGAACAAAAATAATAATGGATTCTGCAAACTAGACATTAAAGCTGGCAATAGCAGCGATCCATTATCAATGTGAATTTAAATTGTTTATAATTTTTTAATAACCAAATTTCACAGAAATACATAATCAAAAAATTCTTGGAAATTAATTCTTTTATTAAGTAGAAAAATGTACTAACTGGGCGAGTCATGACGCATATATTTTTGTTTATTTATTATATATATTTAAATATATATATATATATATATATATATATATGTATAATATTGATAGTCTTGCCAACTAAATTCGATGTGAACTTAACCTCTCTGATAAGCAGCGCAGTCAATGACCAAAGCTGCAAACTTTGAGAGCCAAGCAATAATTTCCTATTAACTCTGATCGTCAATATATATGTATATGTATGTATGTATGTATGAATGTATGTATATATATGCTTAAATATGTATAGGTGCAGTAAAGAAAAGCCGTCGACCTTGAGAAAGTGTCGCCACCTGTCGTCCAAATAGTCGCTCATAAATACAGTTACGATTCTGTTTATAGTTCTCTGTCTGTGTCTGCCTGTGTGTGTCTGTGTGTGTTGTACATGGCAATAGTAATTTAGTATTAAGTACCTAACACACACACACACACACACACACACGCACACAAGCGCATTAATGCAACTGCAGAATTGATTGCAAATAAACTATAAGAAATGCGCGGCATGTGCATGCCTCGTATAACAGCTATTTCTCTCTCTCTCTCCCTCTCTCTCTGTCTCGCTTGGTAGGTGTGTGTTTTTGGCTTGTGTGTGTTTGATGTTTATGAACTTGAGACGCCTTCGAGGCACTTGAGTTTGTCTACACGCGCAGCTAGTAAATGCAACAAGCCTTCCTCCCTGCCTCTGCTCTGCTCTGCTCGCTGATCTGACTCCCACCACCCCCCACCACACACACGTGCCACTTTTTTCTTTTTACGAGCAGCTCGCCAAACTAAAAAATAAAAAGATATACATATATATATGTATATATATGTATGTATGTATGTATGTATGTATATATGCACAAACTTGAAACACAACAAACAACACAAAAATGGCATAAAAACCAAGCTGCGATAATAGCAAATGGCAGCACAGCACAGATAGAGGACGGAAAGATGCCCCCCTCAACCACTCAACCCCCTCCACAAATGTGTGTCCAGAGTGGGGGCAAATTTTCAACTAAAACTGCTGCTTGTTGTTGGCTTTGTTGTTGTTGCTCGATTTTACGCGAGCTGTTTTGTTTTTCGCTTGTACTTTACTACAAAGTAAATGTCAAGTGCGAATCAGTCAGCGAGTGAATGACTGAGTGTGTGTGTAGTTCTCTATGTGTGTGTGTGTGTGTGTGTGAGCATTACACCCGAACGAGTCGCTCGTGTAGTAAGTGGCCTTGGGAACGTTTGTTAACCTCATTTTGATAACCAAACCAACAGCAACAGCAACAGCAACAAGAAGAGCAACAGAAATCGTCGCTCGGCACGCAGGCAACACGCTAGAAGCTTGTAGGGGTTTGTTGGGGGGCGTTGTTGGGCAGCAAGGGCTGATTATGTAAAGGGTGCGGTCAGGGTTACGAATGCACAAAACTACTGCCTCGCTAAATTGTAGCTACTTAGGCCAGCAAGCAATTGCTGGCAACAAAAAAAGTCAGGTCAAGTCATATATACTCGTATATACATGATTTGAGCAGCACTTACATAACAAGACTGAAAAGTATTATTGCGCAGCTAAAGAAAAATAATTAAGCAATAACATTGACAGGCAGCAAACAGGCAGTGATAAGTGCAAGGCTACAAATATACAAACATATATCAAAATATCCAAAATAAACCCAACGAAACTGAAAAGTAATGTTGTGCAACTCAGGAAAAATAATATAAAAAATCGTTAAAACATTAACAAATGGGAAATAAAACCAACTGCGAGCAGCTTGCTCTAATAGTATATAAAAAAAAACCTTGAATAGAGGTTAAACATAAACTCTTAAAAATATATCTAATAAATATAAACGATTAAATTAAAAATAGCATTGTTTCATGGCAACCATTTAAGAGCGTTCACCTCTAATTAGGTGTTTTAATAATAATTAAAATAATAACCTCTTTTTATGGCAACAAGTGGGGAGCGATCACCTTCAATTGAGTATAATGCGCAATTACTGGGGGATATTTTAGAGATGTTGCAAAGGGAGGTGGCCTTGGGTGTGGCTTATTACTTGGGACCACTCGGCCGAAAATTGGAGAAACCGTTAACAGTTAACAGTTGGCGGCG
The DNA here is from genome assembly GCA_035041595.1 of Drosophila basisetae. Lineage (NCBI taxonomy): Eukaryota > Metazoa > Arthropoda > Insecta > Diptera > Drosophilidae > Drosophila > Drosophila basisetae. The sequence continues at coordinate 4,172,557 of JAWNLB010000020.1, forward strand.
TGGAAAAATCAATGAAATGATTAAGGGGATTTCAGCTTCGTTTCAGCCTCCTACGCCTGAATAAGTCGGGCATGTGACTCAACTAATTAATCAATAAGTCAAATAATATTCAAATTAGTTAATAAAAAAATGATTAATCAACAGAAAAAGAAGGTAAAATCAGCTCTAAACTGGAATCGATTCACTCCGATAAACAACTAAGAATGCTCTAGTCGAGTGTGCTGAACTACGAGATACCCTAAACCAAGCTGTTGAATAAATTATTCCATAGAAAATAGAATTCTGTTCAAATTGCATACTTTATTTATATTATATTATTAATTACGAAACATGTATATTTGTGTAAATTTATAAAGATTCAATATGACTTAAACATTCTCAATGAAAACACCATTGAATCAAAAGAGTTAGGATTAGTTGTAATAATATTGGTAATACTTCAAATGCAGTTTCAATTTATAAGCTATCACTAGACACATATTAACTACAACTTATGTTGACTTTTACATATTGCCTAATCTACTCGATATGCCTCGCTCAGATGTAGAGTATGCGGAGCCGAATGAGTGTTCAGTTGGCAGCTGTTAGGAGCAGTGTTTAATTGCACTCGATAAAAACCTAAACAAAAAGAAACTGTTGATTGCAAAGTGGTTGAAAAACACACAGATGTTGTGGGTGTGGAGTAAAGTGCACTGCAGAAGAGGTGCTGAGGGGAGGGGGCGGTGTTTGTTAAGAGGGTGGAGCAGTCAAAGTGGCTGCTAAGAATAAACTGAGCTGCTTTTGGTGACTTGGCACTTGGCAAACGTATATACAAAATGGCAAAGGGCTAAGTGGAGAGTGGGTTGTGGGTGGGGCTGGGCTGGTAGTTGTTGCATATGCTGCTTGTAGCTGTTTTTCCCGTTGGTTTTTGCATATTGCACTTGAGGTAATCACTTTTTGCATTTGTTTTCGTTTTTGACCACATCTTGCGACTGGGCCAACGAAATTCATTGCTCAATGGGGAATGGGGAAGGGGGGGCCTTGTTCCCATTTGCCACTTTTACCGCCTCATTATGCAACGCGCCCAAATGCCAATGGCCGTACAAAAAACAAGTCGATAAAAAGATAACAGCACGCATACATAAATTACGTATACGCAGTGACTGAGACGGCGACAAGGAGAAAAGAAGGCCTCTCTGCAGTTGTGGATCAGAACTTAAATCGGAAAATCGAACTGAAATCGCGTTTCCAATTTTTAAGGCAGTGTTCAAATCATTCATTCTCTTTTTGTGAAAATCTGTTGAGTTTTGGGAAAGTGTCAGTTTTACATGATTTTCGAGCTGAAATTGAGTTTACATATGTCAAACGCTGATGAAATCGCCAATGCTTTTTGAGTAACTTCTGGAAGCGGAAAGTTTGGAAATTAGCTAAAAATTGCGAAACTTTCACGAATTAACCTTTAAGTCAAAGCTTTTGCTTTGCAGGGTATTGCTAAAGTTCATTGCCATTATATTTTGGCGCCAAAAGCGCTGTTGTGCGACTCATTCAGCGTTCTCAGTGTTGTTGTTGTTGTTGTTGCTGCTGCTGTTGTTCTTCTTCTTCTTTTTGCTGCTGTTGCTGTTGCTGTTGTTATTGTTATTGCCGGCTCGTGTTTTGGTTTTTTTCTTTCCTTTCGCTTGCGCCTCACATTTGTTGTTTTTGCCCGGTTGAGTTTATTGACTCGGGCGCCAAAAAGCCACTCACAGATATTTATATATATATATATATATATAATGGACATGTGTGCGTGGATTGGGAGCAGCAGCACGTGGCGGGAGGTGTAGAATGGGTGAGAGAGGGTCGGGCCTGGCCCCCTTTTGAATGGGGTAAGCGAACGCTCATGGAATTTGCCACCTTCGCGGGACGCAAGGCAGTCTGCTTCTTCTTCTTGTTCTTCTGCTTTTTTATACCTTGTTTTCTTTTTTCGGTGTCGATCGTCGGCATTTGTGCTTTATGTTGACCGCACATGAACCGAAGCAGCAACAGCAGCAACAGCAGCAAGCAGCAAGCAACAACAAGCGTCCCAACCTCCCTCAAGCCCTACCACAACCCCTATCCACACCCGCCCTGGAAACGCTCCACGCTGAACGCTCCACGCTGAACGCTGAACGCTGAACGCTGAACGGTCGCGCGAATGTGAAGCCAAAACAAAAGAGGCGCAAATAAAAACACAAATGGGGAAATACGTGCGAAAAAAAAGCGAAAATTTCATGTGGTTGAGAACCACAACAAAAGTGCGCGTTCCCAGCGCCAAGTGGCTGGTTAATGACATCGACAACACCAGCAACAACTGTGAGCAACAACAACACTAACTGCCAAAATAAAAAATAAAACAACAAAGCGTATTACAGCAACAGCAGCAGCAGCAGCAACACTGGTAACAACAACAACAACCGAGCAGAAGTGAAACAAAAAGTGTATTTAATGTCGATGGCTTGGCTCCGTCTCCGTCTCCGTCTCCAACTGCCAAGCTGCCAAGCTGCCACCCCACACACACTCAACACCCCCGCACTGACCAACAACTTTCGTCTTTGCTCTCTTTCTACAATCTCTCTCTCTCTCTCTCTCTCTCTCTCTCTATCTCTTTCACTGTGTCTTTCTCTTTCTTTCATAGCTGTGCGCTTGGCTTGCCTGCTCGCACTGCCTGCGCCAGTTGAACAACGGCAGCCCCTTTTCAAAGAACCTGTTCGACAAGTCCAAATCTTTCACCCCCTCCCCAAACCTATGGCACTAAAATGCTAACAAAAGTTCTTTGACTATACGCAGAATACTTGGATTATGCTGATATTTGAATACCCTAATCCAAAAAGTTGGAGTTTCAATTGCCGAAACAAGAATAAATTGCAAGCATTTCGTATTACAGCTGAGTTTAATGTAGATCGGAGATTTTGATAGATTTTTATAGCCTGATTGCCAAAGAAGTCTTTTCGACTATAGCCGATCTCCTCTATTATATATACTATAATTGGGCAAGTTGTGATAGCAAAACAATTTAAGATTTATGAGATATATTTTATGCTAAGATTATTTCTCATTTTTGGCAAGCTGCAGATACCCTGGCGGGGATAGGGTAAACGGTTAGGTCCGGTCAATAGACGCAATAGTTCCAAACAGGGGCGGTGCCAATGTACTCATTGAAGGTGGTAGTTGTTGTTGCTGCTGTTGTTGTTGCGGTTGTTATTCTTCCAGCACATTATCAATTTTTGGCAATGTTCTCGTCAATGTGGCCTGTTCCCATTTTAACTGGGCTATTGCGACTTAAACTCAAATATCAAAACAGTCCAAAAAAGATGGCTGAGAAAGAGTGTGTAGAAGACTTGACTACAACAGCAACAGCAACAACAACAATACAACAATAAGAACAACTACGGGAACGCTTCAAGTTTTATTGAACTTTGGCAAGTTCTGGCAAACGCTTGGCGTTCTCCTCCTCCTTAAAGCCCCGCCCCCCCTTCAGCTGTCCGCTTGTTGCTGCTGATTTTGCGAAATTTATTTAAATTGTATTTTGGATTTTTGTGTGTGTTGTGTGTTGTGTGTGTGCTCTTTGCATTTTGCTTTTGTAATGAAAAGCGCCAAGAAGCTAATGATGAAATATTTGCCAGACTTTGCGCTGCGCAGTTTTTGCTGTGTTCCTCTTAGCGGTTTTTTCATGTTGTTTTTGTTTTGAGTTTTGAGTTTTGAGCTTTGAGTTTTTCGTTTTTCGTTTTTTTGTTTTTGAGGCCAATAATCTTACACGAGTCGAGCTGGGCTCAATTCCCCAGCTCTCTCTCTCACTCACTCTGTGTCTGTGTCTATCTCGCTCTGTGCTTGTCAATGCTTTTGGGTTGCTTAATGTTGCCACATTCCTGCGATCTATGGCAAAAGAGAGGAACGTGCCAGAAATTGAAATACGCCAGTGTATGTATGGAATGTGGGATGAGGTAAACTACTTGCTACTAAGGTGTCACAAACATGCATACACACTTTCACACACACACACACACACGCACACACCCATATGTTGTGGTAAATAAATTTACAGATGTAGTAGGTGTAGTATTTGCCAGAATAGTCCAACAGGTCGTATGTGTAATATATATGTATACACAGAAAGCGTCGGGTTATTGACATTGAATGGAGACTTTGCTTCCAAGAATTGTGGCCACATGGAAAATGAGCTCATAAGTGAGTCAGTCAGCTCCATCTCAGAAAAACAACACAGCAATTTTGCTACAGGTTTATCAGGTGTGCGATTGCATGGATCTTTGGAGTCTAAGGTCAAAAGTTTAGATATTGAGTGTGAAATGAACCATTGGCAAAGAGGTAAACTAAAGTTGAGCAATACATAAAACAGATGGCAAATAAATGATAAATGAGTAAGCTTCAGCTGGAGAACTTGATCTAAAGCATGGATATGACTAAGGAGTGTTGTACAAATAAAGTATTCAAAACATTTGTGAAATCATTTGAACGAACGAAGCCATTTCTCTTTATCTGCTTACAAGTACAAAGTCTATCAAACATAATTGCCAAGATTAAAGTCTCTTTTAGCATCATCAATAATGCCATATAAAGTCTTTGAATATCGGCTTTAGAAGTCAAGTAAAAAAGAAAAACTTGCTGCAGCTAAAACTTTGACTAGTTTCAAATAAACAAAAATGAAGTTATTACAAGTTAGCCTTGTGACGAACTAACCAATATAACAAATACGAAATAATCATAAGTAATACAATGTTTTGTTTTGTTTGATATAAGGCCCTTGATTAATTAGAGGCAGAGGCTTTTTTTTGTGGGAAATAATACAATAATAGAGCTCGATGATAAGCTGGCTGGTGTCGACCATCTTCATGGCCAGCCATTTGTAACAAAACTCAACGCAATATTTTATCTACAAAGCTCGATTAACTATGCATGCCGGATGTCACAGACACTGACATATATATGTATATATATATATGGCTGGGCATATTTATTGATTGATTGAGAATGTTCGAATTCGCACTTTATCCGTCTACAATGTCAATTGGCAAAGGTCAACTCTATTTGCGGCACTCTGCTTGTATTTAACGCAATTCGCTGAAAATAGACGGGGGGCATCAGGCATAAGGTATTCGCGCTTGATTCAACTGATTTCAGACCCTGCCCCCTGCCCCCTGCCCCCGACCACCAATAGTCGAGTTGCGTACAAAATGACGCAGTCGTTGGGCAGCTGAAGCTGAAGCGGAGTTCCCAAAAGCAAAGTCGCTAAATCAGTTAGGCAAACGGATATTGCTGTTTGTTGTTGACGACTTGTCATTAACGCCGAATTCGTGGAAAACTTTTGCCCAAACGAAATCACAGTCGAAATCGTACGAAATCAGTCGAGTTGTCTTATTTGTTGTATGTCGCTTGTCGCTTGTCGCTTGTATTTCGCTTGGTGGTGAAAACAATGCGCGTGCCGCAATTGGACTTGAACTCGGATTCGGAATCCGAATCGGACTCGGACTCGGAGTCGGTCTCGGACTCTGGTTAATTCACACACGGACACTAATCAAGTTGTTGTTTGCCCAATAGTTTTTACACACGTAATTAACGCGATCAAAATCGAAGAAAAATAAAATAAATACCTGATAGGTGGGTGGGGATGGGGTGGGGTTTTGAGGGGGTCTGTTGCGTTGCTAAGATCGCGCTGCGTTGCATGACTTGACGGAATTTTTGCGGGCGCGAAAAGCTCACATTTCGAACAGCGCGAAAATCGTCACAACAAGAGATAAAAACACATTTTATTGAAATTGTTTTGCTTCATCTCGGCTTTTTGTTGCCTTTGTTATTTAGCAGTTTTTCACTTTTTTGTTGTTGTTGTTTTTGTTTTTGGTTTTTATTTTTGTGGGGGGTTTTTTGTGTGCGTCAAGTGAGTTTGTTGTTGTTGGTTCTGCGAATTGCGACACGCTGGGTTTATTTGTTGTTCGGTGCAAACGCAACGCGCAATAAATAAGTGAATTTGCATTCAACGCAAATACAATAACAAATGCATAAATAAATAAAAGCAATTCCAAAAATTCGCACACGACCTCAATGAGTCACATATGAATCGTCAACACACTCGCACATATATGAAAAAAGTAAAACAAAAAATTCAAAACAAAACAGACTCGAGCCAAAGAGACAGAAAGTGCCACAACAATCAACTCAACACATTGCTGTCCTCGGCACCAACCCCACCACCCCCTCCCCACAGATACCACTCCTCTTTCTCCTCTGTCTGCCTGTCTGCCTGTCTGTCTGCTGCACTCCCAGCTGCACTACCAAAATACAATTTAGGCGTGTGCGTTGTAAGTGTACCAAAAAAAAAAAAAAATATATATATATATATATAAATATATAAATGATATTTTTTGGTGTAGCGTTCACATTTTTTGTAAACAATTTGAGACTTTCAAAAGCGCAAGCAATTACCAAATATGTGTGTACATTTATTGACAATGATAAATTCGGAATCGAGCGAGATATATATGTATATTCCATTGAACAGCCACTCAATTCGCTATAAATATGAAAATATGGCCAATTTGTTAAAAGGGGTTCAATAAACTGTCCGCTAAACAAGACAATTCTGTGCGCTGTTATTGTTATCGTTTTTTGCTTTTTGTTTTTTTTTTTTGTTTTGTTTATTATCTCGGCAATTAATCACATCAGAATTCTATAATTAGTTTGTTAAGTACATTCAGTGATCTTTGATCATGCCGTGATATATACCCCTAATTACTATTTTGATGGTTTAACATGATGCATAACATTTAAATCGAATAGTTTGCTTTTTGGGGGTTTTCTCCGAAACGTTATTAAGATGTGATGAAGATGAGTAAAGATGATGTATTTTGTATTTATAAAAAGCGTTTGAGAATTGCTTATAATTAGCAAATCTGCACAATAAAGTTGACCAATAAAAACTATTATTAGATATGAGATATATGTGTACATTTTCGAAATGTGAATTTTCAATAGAAATCTTTATGGCATTGTCTATAAATAAAATGAAGATCAGATCAGAGTGTTAATTCGTTATACGATTGTCGTCTATTTTCGAGGTGTATTTTTAATGAATGAATAACAAATATAGTCCACTTTCACATATACTTCGAATCTCGATGCTTATCCATATTCATTGAACAACAGATTCTTTGCGAATTGCTGTAGCACATGCCGTGCATATATAGCTTATGCATCGCAGTTTACAGCTGCATTTCAGATGCGAGCGTTATGCATTATGTCTGCAGGTAGACAGATGCGTGCCTTAAAGCGACCACCGCCGGCGCAACAAGGATAACAAACGAGACAAACAACAACAACAACAACAACAAATGCATCAAGTTGTGGCAGGTGCGCGATATTTTGTTGTTTGTCGTCCTGGGAATTGAAAGACAAATCGAAGCGAGTTGAACCCAACAGCCAAATGGTTGTGCTACCCTATAAACAAAGCAGTGCATGGGGTATGCGTGCGCTGCACTTTGATATTATTTATGAGTATATAGAAGATTAACAACTCGATTAAACAGTTGACTTATTGAGTTGTCAATCGGTATCCTTAATGGAATAAATAAATAAATTGCAACCTTTTTATTCAATTAAATATGAATTGAATTTCGTTTCAAGTGAGAAGAACTATTTAACTACTTAATTCCTTCAAAATTCATTATTGCTCATGTTTAATTCAGATTGTGGCACATTCTAGTCGATATTGATGCGAAATAGATTTAAATAGAAACTAAAAATAGAAATGTATAATATTTAATACATATTGAATAGGAAAAAACATATATAAACTTTAAAAAGATGTCAGCAGACAATAAACAATTTAATAGGCAGAGTAATTCCAATATATATATTTAAACTGTATATTTGTAATAAACATAAAATAATAATCACAGTAAATAGGGTATCATTTCAGTTCCGCAGGCCAAAGCATAGTTTGTGGTCGTGGATGTTGTTGTTGTTATTGTTGTTGCCGCTCCCGCTGCTGTCAGCGCAAATAAAGTGGCAGTAAGTGGAAGTAAACATTGGCCAGGTCGCAGCCATGTAATTTGACTGTTTGCCTGCTGCCAAAAAGGGATGCAATGAACCCTGTGGAAACTACCAACTGCCAACTCGCAACTGGCAACTGGCGACTGGCAACTGGGAATTGTGGAATTGTGGGGTTTGAAGACGACTGACGAGCATACTGGCCACGGAATGACTGAATCGTCAGCGTGGACCAGCAGCTGCTGCTTTTTAAATGCAACACGTGGCAGGTGTGGCTGCCACTACCTTGACGTCAGTCTGCAGCTGCTGCTGTTGCTGCTTTTGTTCTGCTTCTTCTGCTGTTGGCTGTTATTGTTGTTGCAGCAGCTGCTGCGCAGCAAGGGATGCGACGCATTTGGCAATTATAAAGCCGAGATCAAGCGAGGCACAAGGATAAAGTCAGAGCTGTGTGGCATAGTTAGTTCGAGCGCCGCCTTATGTTGCACCTGCCTTTTTGTTGTTGCGACTGCTGCTGTTGTTGCTGTCGCGTGTTATTGTTAATGCTAGTTGTGATTGTGGCAGTTGTTGCACAGCCTCTGTTTGTTGTTGTTGTTGTTGTTGTTGTTAGTTGCTCACTTGGGAGGAAAACTGAGTCTTAAGTTGTGGTGGTTGTGTTGTTTGCCACTGCTTAGCCAATTAGCGCTGCTTGTTGTAACTGTTGCAGCTTCGTTATAACTCATTTGCAGCAATAAATTTCGAAAGCATCAGCAACAAGCAACAAGCAACAAGCAACAAACAACACAAAAACAATAAAAACTCTATGGTCTAAAGGGCGGCAGGGTGTTGCAACGAATTGATTGCTCTTTGGCGTGTTGCTTAAGTTTCGTTTTGCAGCACCAGCAATGTGGCTTTTTATTGTTCCTGTTCGTGTGGTTGTTGTTGCTGTTGTTGCTGTTGTTGTTGTCATTTGTTGCTTGGCTTTGCATTGTGTGGAATGTTGCATTTAGCGTACATGCCACACAATGACAGACAACATTGTTCACTTCCGCATACCTCTCTAAGTCAACTCAGTCATGTCGAAAACAACAATAGCAATAGTAATAACAATAACAGCAACACCAACACCAGCAACAGCAATTCTGGCATTCGTTAGACATGCAAAGGATTTTGGAATCAGTCCAGCTTTGTTTTGTATATCAGTACCAAATCATGAATAATGAATCTAATAAGCAATGCTGATTTCCTTTGCCTTATTCGAATAATACAATTATTATAACATGGCAAATCATAGTCTTGCTGAGACAACTGCATACTTTGACTTTAAAAACTATATACTATATATTCGAGGGGAATTGTTATAAGTCTGCTCAGAACCACACACACACACATCTTAATGAATTCCCCAATTATTAGTTATTTCAATCAGAGCTGCATTCAATAGCAATTCACAGTCTGTGCGAATCAGTTGAGCATACAAATACTCAATGATCTATGAAGAAAATATTATTATATCATATGGCGAGTATGAGTACATGAAATGATGTCATTTATACGCCAATTTTTTCGTCCATTCATAGTTGGTCGATTCGAATCGATGCCAGACCTTCAAAACAAGCAACGCCTTCAGCTCAACTGCATAACTGAGTAATTTGCTTCCTGGCCAAACGCCCAAAAAAGTGACTCAACGCAAAATGTGAATATAATTTCAATGAATGCGAATTTTTAGCAAGCACAAAAAGGCAAACTACGAAAACAATCAGTCATGTGGCACTGCAGAAATGAAAACAATGGCAAAAAAACAAAACAAAAATAATAGAAATATTCGCGACAAACGTCACGAAAACGTGTAAACAAAACTGGGCTAAGATTAGGTGAGGGTGGAATTTTTTTTTGACATGCGAGCTTTGACGTCATTAATGGCCGGAACCATGTGATTGCAGATTCTTGAGCTAAAATAACAAAACTAAATTTGGCAATAGGTGGGCAGACAGTTGCACAGATTATAAGTTAAAATACTATATGCGTCAACTAATGTCGACTAGAATCTTGACGATTGACGCCACCATTTCGGTATAGTCAACTTGAATGAGTTTTTAAATTTGGATCATAGCATTTCGCAGAAGGTCAAGTGGCATAATATAGTACATACAACAGTGCTAAGAAGTAAGTTTCCAAAAACAAAAAAAAATAATAAAATAAGCAAAAGAAAAGAAAATCATTTAAAAACGAATCCATAAAGTTCCTACTTTTGGGGCGCCTACAAAGTGCGTACAAGTGCGAGAATGAATGAATTATGCGTTTGACGCTTTTTCTCTTCTCGCCTATACATGCTACCTCTGTCAGCTCGCCACGCCCCCCCCCCCCCCCCCCCTGGGTTCTCTTGGGGGGTGTTGCGAAATCGTATGAATATTTTGCTCACGCGCTTGCCAACAATCACTCATTTTGTTTGAGGCGACAGGCGACAAGCAGAGTTCCCTCATCCCCGCGAGACATAGAGACCCGGCTCCCTTCCACCGCCCTGCACTGCAAAGAAGTCACGTTTGTTGCCTCTTCCCCCACACACCCCCCTCACACACACTCACGCACACACGCACACACACACACACACACCTCCCTCACACACCCCGCACCGCCAACAAAAAGCTCGCGTACAAAGTCAATTAGTTGTGATGCCCCGTCGAAGGCTTCTGTGGTTCTTGTTAGCGTTGTTTTTGTTGTTGTTGTTTGAGATTTAGGCCAGCAATGACGCACAGACGAGAGAGAGAGCGAACAGCATTGGACTATTTTTTATGATGTTGCCCCCAGCCCCGAGCCAAGTTGCCACCAAACCATTGTCAACGCACTCGCCCCCGCCACCGCCACCGCCACCGCCACCGCATCGCAGACGGTGTGTGTGTATTTTTGCCCCCGCACCTTAGCACGCACTCAGAAACAAATACAGCAAATTTCGTGGTTGCATAAAAGGCGAGGAAGAACCTCAAAACGCCAAAGCCATAAAACGCATTATGCCTAAGTGTTTCACGAAAAGTATAGGGTATAGTTTGACTAGAATATACCCGTACATATTTCAAGTAGTTCTATAAGTATGTATAATGCTAGAAATGTTGAACAAATGCCAGCCGTTTATTATTTTTAAAAGTGTATTTTAAAAGAAAATACATCAATTATACAGTATCACAATTGGACTTTATATCTTTAACTTATAGTTAGCTAATTCTCAAATCATTTTGTTAAATATAAACTACGAATTTGCAGTTCATTTTTTATGTTTTGAGCTTCACTTAAATTACATGTTTTTTCATAGTCGATAAATAGTTCTAGTTTTATATACATTTTATATACCTATCTATTGATAAGACAAACTATATTTAAAGTAAAGTCGTATTTTTTAGGCATGCATTTGGAAACACGATTTTGATAGTTGAATTGTCTGTTTTTCATTTTATTGTAGTTGTAGTTGTAGTTGCAGTTATAGTTGCTGATTTTATTTGTGTTGCAGCCGTTCAAAAGACGTCAACATATTTTTAGCTGGCGCCGGAAATGCGAAAGCCTTTTGAACGGCATTTATGTTTGCTCATTTATTATTTTGTTTCATTTTTTTTCTGAGTAGTTCTTGATGTCGAGGATGGCCTTCTCTTGGACAGGAACATGACTAGAGAACACTGCATAGAATGGGGCAGGCGGCAGGTGCGGCTGGGGATGCTACACTGTGGATACCTTGTATTTTTAGCTAATCACACGGATAAGCCGCACACAGACTCTGCTCCCTATTTACGAGCCAAAATATTAAAAGCATATAAATAACACTAAAGATTGCCAAAATCGAAGGCGGGACTGCAAGATGCTCTGTAAAAGTAGCTAAAAAATATATATATAAGCAAGCAAAGTAAATATGCTTACAAACTAGAAATGGAAAATAAAGTTGAAATGTGTAAAAGCTGAAAACTTCAAAGAGCTATTCGGGAATCGTTTTTGGAACTCTTTCGTTGAGAAACAATTAACCCCATAAAAGCTATTAGGTGCTCGTAAAAATAAATTGAACGTTTAGCAAAAGTTTTTTGAAATATTCTCAAATTTAATGTGCGGCATCGTAAACAAGCAAGCAATACTTATACACTAACCAAATTGGTTCAAAATCCGGGACAACACTCGTTAAACTCTGCATGTGCGTGGGTGTGTGGATGTGTGTGGATGTATTAGGATTAAATGAATGATTATTATTAGGATGGTCATTAGAAATGTTTTGGGACTTATCTGGGGATTAGCAGGCGAACGTGTATTTCAAATAAATACAAGTATTGAAATGTTTATATATCAATCGTAAAACGAACGTCAGCATTCCAATTGGGCTTAATTTAAAATCAAATGAAACGAACATAGATATATCGATGACAATATTGGTCTTTAAATGAAGATTTCTTGTTGGGGCCCACTTCAAAATACAAAAATATAAAATACACAAATACACAAAATTCGTTTAGAGTTTGCCCACATCGAGTAGCTGTTGCTGCTTTTGTTGCTTGTGTTGAACGTGAGTGGATAACCCAATGACAGGGCAGCTTTCTGGTCAGAAACCCTAAATCGATGTGGAAAAGGGGCAAACAGCTGCAATTGGAGTTTGGTCGATGACAACTCCATTTGACCATATTCTGTGGTCGGCCCCCCCCCCAACCCTCTGCGTGCCAGCCATAAGTCACCCTTCAATTTAGACTGGACTCGACTCGAGTCGACTCTTCTGCTGCTGCTGCTGCTGCTACTAAAATGAAAGGAGAGTTAGGCGATGACAGCCAGCAGAGGGTTGAGCAATGGGAGCTAAGCTCGAAACGTGCGTTGCGTTAAGTGAAAATACAAGAAAATTGAGGCACGCGACAAATTACAGCTAAAAATGTGGTAAGCAAGCTTGGAATTAGGCGCCTGAGTGAGTGGCCAATGTGTATGCGACCCTATGAGTCTATATAAGTATATATACATATATAAATAGTTGTATGTGCGTGTGTTTGTCAAATGTGAGAAACTGTACGTTGACAAGATTTATGTGGCAATAGCAGCAGCAGCAGCAGCAGCAGCAAATGGCAAATGGATAGAGGCAAGGGAGACTGGGAGGGTTGATTGAGGGGGGTGAGTGTAAGCTGCTGCTGCGTGGCTTTTGTGCTGCTGCTGCTGCTGCCGATGCTGCTGATGCCTCATCCAACATCCAAATGAGTAAAGGACGAAGGCAGAGGAAGAGAACACGAGCAGAAGCACGACAATGGCAAATAAAAGATTTTTATTATCACATTATGCGGCAGCAGATTTTCCCCTTAGTTTTCATGCTGTTGCTGTTGCTGTTGCTCTCGCCCTTGTCGACTAGTTTACTTTTGCCACGCCCTCTCTCTCTCTCTCTCGGTTCCGGGAAGTGGAGGGGGCAGCGCACTGTCGCATTTGGATTGAGGCCAAGTTGTTAAGTTTGCTGGCTAGTATTTCTTTTCTTTTTTTTTCGGGGGCCCTAAAAGCAAAAGGCAGGTTGGCCAAATTCAATTTGGCAAATGAAATTTCTAGACACAGGTCCAAAGAGCGAGCATTAACTAAAAACGGCAAAGAGAATTGCGAGTGACGCAAAGCAAATGACTACAAAAATATCCTGTAAGTGAATACAAAACGACTTTGAATTGGATAACTTAAGGCAACTCGAGTCGCTTTTAATGTATACAATTTTTCTTTGTACATAGATGGGGGAAGTTTGCAGAAGGCTTCGCGGGAATCACAGCTGACACAATTCGGTTTTTATAGTCTTCAAGAATGAAACTTGTATTTGCAAACAATTTGTAGCCTCTCAAAATAATTAACAAAATTATATATTTATTCCGTTTGTCACATAAATATATTTTAACTTACTTAGAAATGTCTTGAAGAATTCTTAATTTTGAAACTTAAATATTTTGTGCGTTAACAAGGAAATTCAGATAAATCAATATTTAAGTTCCAAAATAGACAACACACACATGTTGCACATAATTACAGGGTATAAATGGAGCATCAACAACGACGTCAGCATTGCAGACAACGCCGAGTTCCTCCTGGCTGGCCTCTTCTCGTCTATTTTCGCCTCGGCCTCGACTCGACGGGAATTACTAATTTGGATGTTATGCTCCCGGATTTGTTGCTGCATTACATGCTAATTATACAAAAATAGATCACGTGAGCCCGTCAGGCGGGTTGCGGTGGGCTGTGGTGGGCTGTGCGGATGATGTGACTCTGACTGTGACTGTGTGATTTTCGAGGGGGTGTCAACTGTTGCATGTCGTCGCCTGCTTAGACAGGGGGCAGGCCAAAAAGTTTAGACGCCTCGTGTCGCATCAGTCAAGCACGCAGCATGAAGATTGATGCGACGCCGCCTGAAGAAACTTTGGCCCTGCGGCTAGGGAGGGCCTGATTCTAACTGACAGCAGGAAGGGAGCAACAGCTGCCGGAACGTTGCTATTTGGGTCAAACTGCGACGCAGGCAAAGATGCACAAAACTGCCAAAGAGTGGCCAGTCGAGCGCGGTGTGACTTCGCTATGGGCCAAAACTAATGGCGACTTCCATATCCCCAGACGGAGCACGGCACTTGGAGTGCCCTGATGGAGGAAGTTCTGGCTGGGGTTTGTCGACATTCAGGGAAATTAATAAAATTTTGCGAGCAATTGCAAAAAATTAGCCATGGCCGATGATTGTTGATGTTGCAATCATTAATAATGTGGCAGACGCAAGTGGAAAACTAACAGGGGCAGACATGATTAATGTTTGGAATGTGTGCGTGGCATACCTTATATGTGCATAGAGCAATGAGCATTGCGTATTTAGGAATCAAATTAGCATTACTGACAGCAGCCAGAATTCTATATAAATAAATACATAAATAAATATATATAAAACCATTTTATTTTTAGAATTTGGAATTGCAAGCCAATTCGAAGAACAATGTTTTTATTGTTTAGTTAACCTTATGATTTATGAACTTATTCATGATTGACATTGACTGTAAAAAGAATAATTTACTGGAAAAGTGAGAGTGAAATAAAATCAACAAAAATTGTTTAATATATGAAGTATTTGAGATATTAGAAATATTTGCTAATATTAGTAAATTGATTGATAAATGGTTTGTTGTTGTGTACAAACATTTAAGTAATGGCAATTACAAACAATTGTTAAAGCTGTTAAGACGACATTGCTATAACTAATGATGTGCCAAAGAATCTAAATTGACAATGGAACATTTTTAAAGCGCTGTCAGAATTGATTATTTATCAAAAATAAATTAGTTAACAAATGCATTTTAGGAGCATGTTCTAAGTATGACAGACGCCCCTATATAGCCATAGATATATACTCGTATATATATAAATCCACACTGGGATACTCAATTATGATTTTCAACTTGAAGCCAAGCGCATTTTTTGTGTGTCAAATCACAAAGTTGCATTTAATAAGCTTTATAAATTGTTTTTAAGGCATTTTTGCTGTCTGACAATTTGACAGGCGGTGGCCAAAACCAAAAACCGGACAATGTGGGGGGCTAACCCCGTTCCCCCTTTCCCACATTGCACCAAACACTAGTCAGCTGACAATCAAAAATGTCAGGCGGCGACATCCACGAAGCGAGTGGAACTGAGACTGAGTCGGAGCCAAATGGATTGGATTGCAAGTAAAACTGCAACTAAAACTAAACTCGGAGTGGAGTCAACTTGATTGGAGCGCTGGCAACGGGTTGGCGGTGGATGGGGGGGGGGGGGGGGGGGAGGTGAGGCACGCTGCTTTGCTGTGTAATCCGTCATTTGTTCGCATTCCATTCAAGGCTGCCTAGTCGCTAGATCCGCCTCAGTGGGTCTAAGTCATCCAAGTAACTGTGCATTCTATCTCGCTCTAACTACGATCTCTCTCACTCTCTCTCTCTCTCTCTCTCTCTCTCTCTCTCTCTGTCTCTGTGTGTGTGTTTCCCTCTCTGTTGCACCTGGGCAAGTCAGCGGCATTTGGCAAATTGCAAACTTTTCGATAAATTCGAATCATTTGTCATTGACACAAATAGCTTTCAAATTGCACACACAAATCAACACACACACACACACACACTCAAATACAAGATACACGAGGCGCACCAAGGAGGAGGAGGGGGTTTTTTTTAGAGAGAGAGGGAGAGGTGTGCTTGTTGTTGCAACTGCTGCAATTGACGGCGTTCTCAGCGGAAATTCCCAAATACAGCCAAACACAAATAGAGCTTAGACATATTGCCAGAGATCAGAGACCAGCAACTCTCGCTGTTTTTTGGTTTATACTATTCACAAATGGGGTATTTTGACTAATTGGCTTGAAACTAACCGAAAAATGAAGATTTATGTTAGATATTGAAGAGCAGCTCTAAATTATTATAAGATTGAAGAAAGAAAAGGTGATGATATATGAGTCCATAATCTGTAAGTGTTCAGAAAGAGTTCATAAATAGAAATAAGAAAGTATGAAATATATTACTGATTTACTTTCAGATACGAAGCTGCATTCAATCCATAAATATTTCTATTTCTATAAGGATAATTTGAATTAATTAATTAGAGTTGAATCCTATGCCTATGATTTTTATATATAATATTAGAATAGTTCTATAGTTACCACAATGCCTTTATATATACATATATATTATACAGTTGGTTGATTAGTGTATCTTAAGTCGTCGACACCTTTGCGATTTCTTGTATTGTTATTTTTGTTGAGTTGGTTGTTATCTTTTGGGTTTTGTTGTTGCCGTCGCCGCTGGTGGCATGCCGCATGTTGCCGTCGTGTTGTTGCCGATTTCAAGCTGCGTCTCAGCGGCAGCAACAATCGCTTTAACAATATTGCCATCTCTGTTGCACGCGTTCACAATGACCCAGTTTCCAAGCGGAATGTAAACAAATTTGACCTGAAAAAAGTTGGGTTGTTGTTGTTATTATTTTGTAAACAAAACGCAAACAGCGACTGAGACGCCAACTGAAGCAGCGACGGCTCAATGTTGTATATATATATATATATATGTACACTCTGCCACAACATTGTAAATTGCGTTTTCATTTTGGCCTTTAACGTGAACAACAACAAAAGCACCAGCAAATTTTGCGCTAACAAAGTCATTTTTGCCCAATATGAAATAGTTGTGGTTAAGAGAGACAGAGAAGGAGAAGGAGCGGAGAAAGAGAGAGGGGAAACTGTTGCTGCTGGTTTTTTGGCTCGTTGCACGAGCAATTCGCAAAGCAGCTGCCACAACCACAAAAACAACATATGACAGATACAAATAATCATTGCACAGCATAAAATGAAGAAAAGGAAACCAAAAAAAAAAAACACAAAAACGAGAAAACATAAAAACAAATGTGAACAAAATAAGATTGCAATTGTCCGTAAAAACGAATCTGAATATAATTATGAGAGCGCCCGTAGAGGGAGAGGGGGGCTGAGGGAGAGGCAAGGAGAGAGTAAAACAACAATGGATCATTAGCAATGCTTCCAAATATACTGCCTTAGATACGTAGATATTTATAGATATATACTCGTATTTAGGGCAGATTTATTTTTGTGGCTCGTTGTTGCCAAAGGCGCCGCCAGACAACTTGCCGCGCAATTTGCAGAGTTTAGGACACCTTTCGAATTGGCCTCGGGATGGTTATTGCTGTGACACGCCACCCCCACCTACCCCTGTCCAACGCCTGTCGCATATTGAGAGTTCAGTTTGTTCAATCAACAAAGATGAAATTGAAAGGTTTTCAACTTGTTTTTCAATTTGCAAATTGAAAGTTTCGACTTAAAGCAGCGAAAGGTTGCCAAAATGGGTTGGCCGCAGGAGAATGTGACTCAATTCAAGGATTTTTGTTGATTTTTGTTGTTGTGTTTTTATGGGAAGCACTGCAGTTGATGATTGATTCAATTGCTAATTGGCAATCAGACAAACAGAGTATAAAATAAGCATACGTTTCTTTTATGAACTGCTTGGCATGCTTAGGTTTGCAGCAAATTATTTTTTTAAGCCGAAAACCGTTTAAATATTAACCTTCTTATTTGATTTTAAAGCCACTTTTTAGTTAAACTTTCACAGTGCTGTTGTTGTTGCTGTTGCTGTTGTGTGTGTTTTTTATGCTGCTGTTAAGCTGCGTTTCTCTCGGTTCCTTCTTCTTCGTTTAGAGAGTGGTTTGTGGGTTTTTTTTTCTTTCCCATAATTCCTCATTTCGTGATTGCAAAAATTTTCACCCATGTCTCTCGTTATAATGCTCTGTTGTTATTTTTCTATTTAGCTTCTTTTTTTTGCAATTTTTTTTGTTTTTTTTTGTGTTGTTTGCATAAAAAATGAAATTTCAAAAGCGTTTCATTAATTTTGTATCTGTCTTTCTATTTTGTTGATGCTGTTTTTTGTTGTTGTTTCTGTTGTTGCTCCTCTCTATGGTTTTGTTTGTTTTGTTGTTGTTGTCTTGTGTTCATTTCTTGTTGTCTAATTTGCTGGCCACGCCCCTCGCCTTTTCTTCTCCATGCCCGCCCCATTGTGCGGTTGGTTGGCAAATTTTTGCGAATGGCTCACGTAATAAATTCCATAAATTGCGTTTTACTTTGACACACATAACTACTCTCAGTCTCTCTGTTTTGTTGTTGTTGTTGTCGTGGTTGTTGCTATTGTTGTTGTTGTTGTTGTTGTAGCTGTCAGTTGTTGCTGTTTTTGTGGCATGTAGTTCACAGTTAGTTGACGCTCGCTAGCTTTGCTTCTTGTTGTTGTTTTTTTGTTATTGCTGTTTTCACTTGAGTTTCATGTTCAGCGGTTTTTCCCTATATATATTTATATATGTATATATATCTATATATATGTATATATATATGTACTTCTCGCAGTCTCTGTTTTTATCTGCACATTTGTTGTTATTGTTGATTTTTCCCGCTTTCGCCGCATATTGCGTACAGCAACAAATGACAAAAATAACAATAACAAGGGCAATGACAACAATAACAGCTGCCAAATTGCAAGCCAATTGACAACATTTATCGTGACAGTCACCAAAATGTCATCATCAACATCAGCTACATCAACATCATCAGCATCATCAACATAATTAGCATTATTATCTTTAAACCACATCATGGCCAACGTGGGCGGTCAGAAGGTCAAATTTGCCATTTTTTTGTACTTGGTTGTTGCTGTTGTTGTTGATTTTCTTTTGTGTTGACTCATTTGGAACATTTGCCAAAAGAAAAGATAAAACAAAACAAAACAAAGCGACAGTTGCCAATTGCCAGTCGCCAGTCGACAAAAACATTCGCAAAAATCATCATTGGAAATGATTTTGTTTTGGTTTCACGTGGCGTATGAGTAATTTTCGTTGTTTATTGAGAAATTCGCGCTGTGGCAGGAAAAGGGAGGCAAACAAAAAACAAAAAATAAAAAAAATCAGCTCGCCAACAGCACTTGAAACCAAATAAGCAGCTAGTGAAGAGTAGACAACAAACGTTTACGGAGCCAACACGTGGAAAATGAACGCATCAGCGAGGGCGGAAGGGGGAAGGGGGGAAGGGGGAAGATTGCAGACCGAAGCTGACTGAAAATTGCTAAAAATACTCAAAGTGGCAAAAAATGTTGACAGGCCATGGCACCAAAAGCAAAAACAAAAGAAATATCAACAACAACAACAACAGCAACAACAACAACAGCAACATCAACAACAGCAATAACAACAACATGAATAAAAAACAGACTCAAACGGCAACCGCAATCGTGTCTGGCAAACAAGTGTTGTTTTTTTGTACACAACATTTGCAACAATGTTGCAGCAGACATTGCCAGCAATGGAAGTGGATGAATTGCATTAATAGTGTGGCCAGGCGAGAGACTTGTCGAGGCCGCACGCGAGGCACAGACACCATTAACAAACAGCAACAACAACAACAACGACAACAACAAAAAGCGCAACGGCGGCATGCAGAAAGTGAAAGAAGATCAAGCGAGCCAGCGATAGCTTCAGCTGGCAACATTTGGCTGCAATTGTTGTTGCCGTCCGCTGCTCGCTGTTCGTTGTTTTTGTTGTTTGTTGACTATGCAACAATGTATTTCACTTTTCAAGTGCGCGCTCAACAATATAATAAATATGTAAAGAGCAAAAGAGAAGCAAAAAATAAATAAAAAAATAAATGTAAAGCTTAAGGCGGCAAAAAAGATTCGCAGACAGGGCGGCAGAGCTGAGATGCGGCTGCCTCAATGCAACCAGTCGACTTGAGTGTTGTGCCGGGTTGCAACTGCGCGGGGGCAAAACCGTTTGCATGCATTGTGCACAGATTTGCATAAATGTAAATAATGCTGATAAGTTGATTTGCCGCGCATCGATTCGAGCAACTCTTCCAGCTCACCAGCAATGTTAGCACAGATTAACAGTGCTGCTCAGCTCAGTTCCCAAAAAAAATTGAGAAGCCTACCTAATTCAAAGTTTAATTGACGTTGACATACACATATAATCCTATATATATATATAATTATATAAATATGTATATATATATATAGCTTTCACACGTAATTAACTCTCACTCTCGCTATTTTTACAGCTTCCTCATTCCAAGCGCTTTTCTTGTTGCTGCTGCTGCTGCTGTGGTTGTTCATATTTCAAAATCATAGCGAAAAACTCTACTCTTTGGTCTTTATTCATTATTAAATTTAACGTTTAACATGCTGAATTTTTGTAAATATTATACAGTTTCATAAGTGCATGAAATATGCTTTAATTAATTTTTAAAATTAGTATTGCACCAGATAAGAACCTGTTCTAAATAATATTTCAATGTATATTGAGTTACACATAAATATTACTTTCATAATAAATATTTTTTTATATTATTACTTTTAAAATACATTTGTATAAACCTATGTCCAACTAAGTTGGAGTTAAAGTTGTTGCATTTAAGCGTAGAACGAGTATTTAAATACAATACAAAGTAAACGTGGCAAGTTTGAAGGAGACGGGTAGACGGGTAGATTGAAAAAAGAAGCAGAGATTGAGGGCAATACAATAGTCCTTGCCTGACTGTAATTTCTTAGTTAATGGCGCAGCGATTATTCAGCTACTTTCTGTTTGCAATTTGCGGCTGCTGACGGCTGTTGCTGTGGCTGTGTTGCTCAGCGTGGCGGGGAGGGTGGGCGAGATGGGGTGCCTGCCAACTGTTGCAAATAGACAGGCAACATACATGTGTATATCTGTATATGCCTGTGTGTGTGCGTGTGTATGTATGTCTGCCAGTGAGAAGCTCGTTAAGAGCATCATTAAGTCTTTGCCTCGTCTCGTGTCATCATTACAATATGGTGGCAGGAAACCGGGGTAGCGCAGACTTAAAATAAATAAAAACTTCAACTTCAACTTCAAGTTAAGCGTTTAAGTTGTTTGTTCCTCCGCCTCTTGAGCATTTCCCAACTTCAATATTGTTGCAAGGGGCCCAGACATAATCAACGACGGCGCGACTCGCCAGTTGCTGTGTTGCAGTTTCTTTGCGCATGACAAGCGACTGTTAATAGATCAGCTCAAACAGTGTGAACTTACTGACACAAACATGAACATGGACTAATATACGGGCAGACGGACTCAATTCCAGACTCCAATTGTTGGCCACAGGCGAGAGTAACTCTCAAATGCAGCCGCCAGCTCCAAGCCTCTTTTCTAACTTGACTCTTGTGTTGGACTCTCTTACTCGGCTCGGGCAGATTAATACGTAATCAGACTTAAAGTATAGAAAAGGCATTTCCAACTCTAGTATTATCTTGATGAGAAAGTCATTGCTTTTGAGAATCGGTTGAGATTTGACAAAGTTGTGGAAAGCATTGGTAAGTTTGGATTGATCCTTGGATGTTTATTTTAGATTAGCAGTTTCATATGATTTTTGAGCTTAAATCACTTTACCAACTTTGAATGCAATATTGCTATAGAGGTCAAGTCATAACTATCGGTTAAGCTTGATAAAGTTATGGCATGGGAACTGTAAATATATTATGTGGTCAAAGAGGTCAATAAATCGAACTAAAAGTAGCTAAATCTTTAATCAAACTATAAACCATGGAAAACAATGATCTTCCAGTCTTGGCTCATACTTATCATAAATTATGATAATTATGATGGCAAAACCTTCTCTCTCTCTCTCTCTCTCTCTCTCCTAGCCAACTCTCTTTCTCCTGTCACATAAAGCATTTAAACTTTTACCGAATGGTTTTTTCGGTATTTGGTTTATGAATTTTGGCTCAGTTTTCTTTCTTTTATCGATAAACTCGTCGGACCACACACAGCCAGTTCGAGTTGCACTTTAGTGGATAAATAAGACCGCAAGCCTCCTCTCTGGACACGCCTCCCATTCACTGCACACGATTCGCCAAAAACTAAAAACCAAAAACGAAGAAAAACCAAGGAAAACAATTCATAATAAGTGCAGCAGTTTTTTCCTCAACCATTGTTGGCTTAGCTTGGAGATGGGAAAATACGGGAACACGAATATGCAGTGGACTGTTGGCCATTTTGGGGCTGGCTGGCCCGCAACACAATTATGCACCAAAAATGTTGCAACTACTGCAGCAGGAACAGCAAAAGCAACAGCAAAAGCAACAGCAACAGTTGCTGCCGTCGAGTGGTTTGCCGGTTATGCGAACGATTTCCACGCAAATTTAGTCAGCTGTAAATATTTAATGTTGTGAATGGAAACGGAGACGGAGACGGAGGCGGAGGCGGAGGCGGAGGCGGAGGGTGGGTAGCGGTTTGCCAAGCGAAGGGTGCACTGCCAGACCGGATGGCATGCAGACTGCACGCCATAGTCAAACAGAATTTATTTATTTTAATCCTGCAGAAAGAATATTAAAAAATGTTAATTAAAATGTCACAAAATAATGTGCACCACAAATTCCTACCCCACCCACAAGACTGTCAACCC
Source organism: Drosophila basisetae (assembly GCA_035041595.1). NCBI lineage: Eukaryota > Metazoa > Arthropoda > Insecta > Diptera > Drosophilidae > Drosophila > Drosophila basisetae. The sequence goes on from JAWNLB010000020.1 coordinate 4,195,451, forward strand.
GCCCTCCTCCACTGCATTAACCATCCCCCGAGTCATGCTGTGAGCGATAATCAAAAACCAATATCCAAGCTGATTTGTAGCTACATCTCTCAGCTCCATCTGATATTCATGAGGCTCGCTCGGGTCTTGGCTCCTTGTTGGTCACGTCCTGTGACCCAGCAATACAAAATTTAAATAAGTACGCGCGTTGTCCTCTCGAAATGCTAGTATACCCTTAACAAGTGGGTATATAACACTTTGGAAAGTATCTAGCCGAATCCGTAAAATATATAATATTTTTTATATACTCTAAAAAAATATTTTGATTTCCAGTTTCAGATTTCATTTCTTTTATAGTTAATTGAGATTATATTTGAACAGTTGATCTATATTCTGCACAGAGTATTTAAACTTCGTCCTGCTCGTATTTCTTAGTTTTTATTTTGTATTTGGTTTTTTTTCTGCAGGATGCCATGGCATATTCCGAGTCCATTAACGCGTCCAGGGGAACTCGTGTCATAATCACCTTGTTTGCCGGGCGGAACACCTATAATGGCAGGCAAACAGGAAGGGCAGGAGGGATGTGGGGGGGTGGGCGTGGCTGTCGCAATCGCAGTCGTTAGCTCGGATAATCATTGCTGCCAGCAGCTCCTTGTATCGCCCCAGCAGCCATCAAATAAACGTAATTCAATGCACAAAATGACAACATTGTCATTTTGACTTTCGAAAATCTCCCACCACGTACCATCTACCATCGTCTACCATCCCAGCAGCCACCATTCCAAATGGAATTTGGCAGCTGTCCGGAGTTTTGGCAGCTTCTGCAGAGAGAGAGAGAGAGAGGGAGAGAGAAAAGAGGCTTTTGCTGGCATTTGCATATGGCCAATTGGGCAATGTTGACAAGAACTGTTTGTGTTGCTGCTGTTTTGCTCGGGATATCAAGGAGCAGCTGAAGTCAGCTTAAAAAAGGAACCAATGATTACAAATTATACTTATGGCCCTGGAACATTACATACGTAACTCTCGTCTAAATTAAGTGTATATTTGAACAAGCCGTAATTTGCTTTGTCATTTGAATTTATCATACGACTTTCAAATTACACGCCTCCTTATCCTTTAGGTACTTCGACAGCTTACCCCAATAAACTGGTTATGTATACAAAGATGGGTTTCGGAATTTTCGGTTAACCTTTCAAAATTGTAGTTATGTTTTTGGGTTGTAGAATATTTGTGCTTTGCAAACGTTTTTGTTTGGCTAAACTTAAAATCTGATATACATATATATACTCGTATATATATATCTGCTCAGTTTCCATTCAATCAGCCAGCTGGTTTCTACAATAAAAAATTCAACTGCATTATTATTTGTGTTGGTGTTGGAATAAAACTTTATTTGATGTATTGTTTCTTAACCGTTACAAATATGGCAAAAATTGTCATCAAAATGAAGTTTGATGCACTGAATCGATAACTACAACTAACATATACATATATATTGAGTGCTTAGGACATTTTAAGTTGAACTTATGCACAAACTTAATCGTGATTTACATGTGATTAAATTGTGTTAAGGAATGTTTTAAATATATATTAGGTAGTAGGTATGTAAGATTTTACATGGTGAGTTAGTCAAAAATGAATTCGTTTAGTATTTTTGCGAGAGACTTTGCATCAAATGCATTCGATGCATTTATAACAAGTTGGCCACATCGCTAGCATTGCATTGCTCTCCCTCTCGCACTCACTCCCCCTTTCTCCCTTTCTCTCTGTCTCCCTCTCTCGCTCGTTCAATCACAGTCACACTCGCACACTCACACACTCACCCAGACAACTGAAAACGTTGCACATACGACCTGTATGCACGCTAGTTGCTATCCTCGCAATCGCACCCCCAATCATCCATTAGCTCGTCCACCTCCTGTTCCACCTTCACTCCTCGTCCTGCTCGTCCTGCAACGATGCAGCCAAGTGTTATGCAACTACTTAAAGGACTTTATCATTTGCTTTTGCTGATTTGCATTGTTTGAGTTTGTGATTTTAATGGTGCTGTCGTCTTATCCTCGTCCTCGTCCTCGTCGTCCTCGTCGTCGTCGTCCACGTCCTCATCCCCATGTTCCTTTCTTCGGCTGCTGGTGCTGCTGCTGCTGCTGCTGTTGTCGAACCTGTCAATGCCGCCTTAGAGCAGATAACATTTTCGGCGCCAACATGAGCAGGTGCAGTGCACATGTCGATAGTAGCGGCACAGGCACTTCAGATACTTGTATCCGGCACAGCAATGATGCGAATGGGAATGATAGTGGCTGTGCGAATAGCAGGATAAGTCGTGCGAGCAATACGAGTAGCAGCCGCAGTCGCACATCTTGCCAGGATCTTTCTCGCTCTCTCTCTCTCTCGCTCTCGCTCTCGCTCCCTCGGTCTCAGTCACACAGTTGGTAGTCCTGCTGTCCTGCTGCAGTTGTTGCTGTGTTATTGTTGTTTCCAATCCTTCCTTGTTCGTCGTCCTAGCGCCTTGCTTGCTTTGGCTGAACTGATTTCTGGCCAACGCTTCGTCTTTCAACTTGGCTTAGGTTAGTGGCGGCTGTTGTCCTCGAATGCGGCGCCTCCGTTTTGTTGCCACGGCCGACCAGCTGTGTTTGTTTGATCGATGCAATTGTTTTGCGTATTTGGGTGGCCAACATTCGTACCACGCCCCAAATATCCAAAGCAAGCCAGCAAGCAAGTCTTGTGTTATTATAGAAATCATGTCAATTGATTTTGGGGTGCTCACAACTTCGGCTGTGGTTTATACATATTGCCTGGCACCACGACGACGACAACGACAACCACATCAACAGCAACAGCGACGGCGACTGCGACGGCACTTGAGAATTGTTGTGTGTATGATTAATTCACAATGTTGCCGCTGATTTTATGACCGACAAAAACAAACATTGTGTTATTTGTGTATATATATATATATTTATTTTCTTGTATATGCCGACTGCCCAAAAATAGACACCAACGTCGCTAGGCAAATGCAAATTCATGCCTGACCCACATTTGATTCTATTAGTCACACAGCTGCCGCCAAAAATGGATGAACACAAGTATCTGTGTGGCTAGTACATGTATCTTACATATACAACTGCAGCTGGCATCGTGATGCAATCAATTGGCACAAGCAAACACACACACACACACACACACACAGAATCGATGACACATGCCATGACGCCACATTCGCCAGATTCAAGTCCCAGAGTTCCAAGCCACTGACGTCATTCTCGCAGGTAATACACTGCGTATACGTCATTTAATTAATATCACTGCATATATATGTATACAGCTGAGCTGACATCAGCTCAACACTGAATGGCATCCTCATTTGTATGAGCAATAAGCGATCTTCGCATCAATTTGTGTATTGCATTTAACGAATGAGATCAGTTCAAAATAGTTCTCGAGAGTGAGATCATGATAGAGTACTGCTGTTGTATACATATATAAACAGATGTTACGTTATGCTTATGAAAATGCTAATTGCAAATTTCAATCTTTGCAAATAGTTGCAGATAGTTTCCTGGAACGCTCAATGATCGCTCATTGAGTTCTTTTCGTCAAACTTTATCTTTACGTCTCGAATTTTGTTTGGTGGATCGCAAAATTTGAGGAAACTGCTAATTGAAAATATAAACTGTTGGCTAATATATTCATGAACACTTGAAGTCTTTTCAATGACCTTTCATTGACTGAACTTATACTTTATGTCCCGAATAATCAGCAAAGTATGTTGTAAATCTACTGTTTGCAAGCACTAAGCAAAAGCAACAACTTACATTTTTTTAATATGCGGCATGAATGTATTAATTATCACAACGCTCGCCCATTAATCATATTGCCTAAGTTAGTAATGAGATATTTTTTAAAGTATCCCACAGATCATTTTAGAGATATTTTTCGGGGAATCCCATAATCGCATAATATCCACCGTTAAATATTGAAAGATATTTGATTGCCATAATTTCTCAGATTCCGCTGCCTTTCGTCAGCGCAATCAAAGCTTCGCCAAACAATTTAATTAATTTAAATAGCAGTGCTGAAAACTCTCACTCAGTGTTGTTAAAAGCAGGTTTTTGTCTGTGTTGTGTGTTGCAAAGTGTGCACAGATCAGCGATCATTAACAATTACAAATTTGTATGGTTATCTTTTAATAGGGTTGTGCTCCCTTTTTAATGAGTTTTTATTGGGCTAATTCGCTGGACTGTCGCAGTTGCAACCACAAAAGAAGCAGAAGCAGCAGTAGCAGTTGCAGCTGCGTGTTGCTTATCTGTTGTTGGCTGCGTGGTGGCATTATAACCATGTTGTAAGCTCATTAAAGTCACCGCTTTCCGATTCGAGGGCACGTACACGTAGACTTCAGGTTGATTCTTGTCAGCCACGGCCAGAGAGTGAGAGAGAGAGAGAGAGAGAGAGAGAGAGAGAGAGAGAGAGAGGAAGTGAGAGAGTAGTGTGGCAGGGTCACAACCGTGCGTTGCTTCGAGTGTCCTTGTGCGCTTAAAAGTCTTTCGACACGTATTCGCATTGGCAAAAGTTTGTCAGCCAAAGCCAAAGCCAAAGCTGGTTAAAATGAAGAGCAAAACCGTCAGTTGAGGTTGAGGCTATGCACTGAATGAAGGCTGGCAGGTGGATGTGGATGTGGAAGTAGATGTGGAAGTGGAAATGGGAAAAGGGTCACAATGTGTGGAGAGTGCAAGTGCATAGCTTTCAACCGTTCAGTTCAAGTTGTTTTCAAGGAACACTTGAAGGACAAAACGGGGAAACCCAAACTCGAAACTAGAATTGGGAGGGGGGTGGGGGCAGCAACTGGACCGGGAACAGGACGGAAATGCCGGCTGTCAGTGTGTGGCAAATAATGGTGTTGCGTGTCGTATTTGGCCACCACAAATGATAACCCAAACTAAATTTGTAGCAAGAGCAACAATAACGATGTCTGACTTTTGCCACAGTTGGAGTGAAACAAAACTTCAACCGATTGTGCTGCTAGTGGCGAGTGTTTGCAGCAACCTCGTGAAAATCGTAACTGACACTTGAATTAAATTTGTTTTCATTTCGGCTAAGAGCGAGAGAGAGAGAGAGAGAGAGAGAGAGAGTGAGAGAGAGAGAGAGAGAGAGAGAGAGATAGAGAGATAAAGTCAATGCGACACTTTCGGGTTCGGGGCCAAGAAATCAGCACAAAACACCAAAACACAACAAAACCAAAACAAAAAAAAATGCATTTCGCAATAAAATAAATTGAAACGAAAGCGAAGCATTTTTTTCTTTCTGGAAGTTGCCAAAAAGCTGAACGGGGCGTGCAATGGGAACTGGGCACTAGGAACCAAAACAACAACAGTACAGTACAGGTAGCTATAGACGAGGCGGACGATTAGGGGTGGGGGGCACAGTGGTGACTTCGTTTGTGCCCCACAGCCAAAGTGAAAAGGCTAACCGAAACTACTTGTGACGCTCTCTGCTTTTTACTGCTTGTGGTGAATGCGAACCTTGACGCCCCCTGGCGACCACAGTTGTCGACACACACACACACACACACACACACACACACACACACACATACAAGTACAATTGGATCTTTACACTGATAATCTGCATAGAATATTTGTAGTGTTTCCTGTTTTATCGGCATACCCTTCAGGGATTTGGATTTTGATTCGCATGAGATAGTTTCGCATTCAATTAATTTTATTCAAATGCGAATATTAAAATTCAAAATACATTGCAAGTTTATATTTACATTAGTACTAAAACAATTGGAATTGTTTTCATTTGTTTAAATATAAGTATATATATTATTATAATTGGAAACTGTCTACAAACAATTTAAGTAAAAAAATCTGCTGCATTTTTACTAAAGACATATTTTCTTTTTCCCTAAAATATGCTTTAAAAGTACTTATAAAACTGTAATTCGAGTTTCATTGCATTTTTCCACTGTCGACAATTTTTGCTTGTGCGGGTAGAAAATTCACCGCAAATATTCCTACAATTGTTATTGCTGTTGTTGTTGTATATATATATATATGTATACTGTATGTTTGTATGTATGTTGCAATTACTGTTTGCTGGCTTGGCTTGTGGATGCGCACCGCGCACCACTAAATGCTTCAAAACATCAACATCCAAACTGAGTTCGCAGCCAAACGTGACAGCAATGGAAAAAAATCCTTGCAATCCATCTCCTTCTATCTGTAGTCTCATGTCCGTGTCCTTGTCCATGTCCATGTCCATGTCCATACAATGTTCCGATTCCATATCCGAATCCGTGTTGTGTTCGTTTAGGATGCTGATTGTCATGTGCTGGATTTTGCCATCGTTTGTTTCGCACAAAATATTTGTTGGCAACTCGCATTTATTGTTTAGTCTTTGGCATTTTCTTTTCCATTTTTTTTTCCAGGGGAAACAACAACCAAAGCCGCAGTGAAACAAACACATTTCAATCAAAACGCTTGACGGGTCGACGTGCAATTGCAGAAAGTGCAGCAGCAGCGGCAGCATCAGCAGCAACAACAGCAGCAGCAGCAATAGCAGCAGCAACAGCAGCAGCAACAACAGCATCAGTAGAAGCCACGTGGGTGGCCACGTTTTCTGGCTACCACAACGACAAAAGTCCAAGTTGGGGCTGCGAAGAGGAGCCACATCAGCTGGACAACTGGTAGCTAACAAAGCTGCAAGCGAACAGATGTCAAATAGGAAACGACTGCCTGGGGTGAGTGGCTGGCTATTCAAACTGCACTGCGTACTCTGGTTTCAGTCTTGACAATGGGGAGTACTCAAAATTGCACATATTAAATTTGGAGGTTATTGCGATGAAAATATAAATTTAATGTTCTTGCTGTTGGCCATTAACTATTCTCTCTTCTATTATAAATAATGTTTGCAGCAAGCTTAAGGTTGGAGCTGCTCTTATATTTACTGCATAGTTTAAGTATACGTATATATATATAGCATGAAATGTTATAATTGTTTTTCATAATGATATGGCTCAGAACCAATGTGCTCTGACAGCATAACTGTTGCTGCCTGCCTGCGTCTGTTGATTTTGCTGTTGGCCATGGCCAATGCCACAAATACCGCAAAATGGCACTTGCCTGGTTTTTGACACAAGTTGACGCGCGTGCAGCGTGGACTGTGACTGTGATTGTGATTGTGACTGTGCTGGCGACTGGTGGTGAAGCTGATGCTGATGCTGAAGCTGAAGCTGGTATTGTCGTTGCCACATGCCGCATGTGCCGCAAGTGCCGCATGCCACATGCCAGTTGAACATGCTCGTGTGTTAAAGCTTCAGTTTCAGATATAGCAGCAGCAGCTGCTGCTTCTGCTTCTGCTGCTGCTTCTGCTGCTGCTTCTGCTTCTGCTGCTGCTTCTGCTGCTGCTTCTGCTGCTGCTGCTGTCGCTGTCGGTTTGTCCACGCGCCATCGCCCAACTGATTTTGGCCAAACAAATGAAGACATGCTCGTAGTGAAAATGCCAAATGGCAAATAGCAAATGGCATGGCTGCCATGACATGGCCCCCAGAGGAATATAAATACACAGAGAGAGATAGAGATAGAGATAGAGAGGGAGACCAACTCTGTCCTCGATGGCACTCAGAGCAGTGCAGAGAAAGAGTTGAAAGCAAAGAGCTAAAGCTAGAGAATGCATGCAAAAGATGCTCTAAAAAGGACCGACATCTGAAGTTGACTGGAAACAGTTGAAACTATTTGAAACAATCATGCGCTGAAGTGGTGACACCACCAAGCAGCACAAGAGTGCAGCAGGCAAGGGGGATCAACGGTGAGGAAGCTGGCATCAAGTTCTATTTGTTTATCTAACGAATAACTTGGTAGCTGAAACCTTTTGATTAGCAGTCAACTTGTGACTGTACCCAGACTTGACCTGCTCATTGGCATTCAGTTTGAATTTAAGTGTGTATTCAGAGGCTATCATCCGAAGTAGCTTTTGGTCTTTCCGAAACTCTTGCGAGATTTATGGCAGCAACACTTCATTTTTTTTGTAAGTACTTCTATAACAATTTGGCTTGTGTCGCTTTTAAGTCACGCCAAGCCAAAAGCTCGTGAATGCGACTTAAGGATTTTGTGGCAACAACATTATTAAGCAAACGAAACGAAACGAAACGAAACAAAGGCAAAGCGCTTAGTATGCAATCAAGAGAATGTATTTTTACAACAGCCTTTCATTTTTTGTGTGTGTTTTTGGTGTATAGTAATTTGGCTGGGTCAGTCCTATTAAAATTAAATAAAAATATTCTGAATAACTAAGGAAAATAAGAAGAATGTAAACAGCTCCGTCGCTGCCTCCTCGCATCTCTCTCTCTCTCTCTCTCTCTCTCTCTGTCAGTCTCATTCATAGCTTCACTTTGCATTTGTAGGTTGATGTTGATGCCGTTTCTGTATTTCCTGCTGCATGTGGCACGCAAGAACTCATTAAAAAACACTAAAGCAACAGCGAGGGAAGCTCGAGCTCTTGACGCGCGTAAAATGCGATGCAGTTGCATGTTTTAGTTCCAGTCACTCACTGAATGATGCAGCAAACCATAAAGAACCAGCACAAAAAGACCTGCTGCAACAACAAAAACAAAAGCAACAACAGAATGACAAACATTTTTGCACACACATAAAATAGCCAGAACAAGAGTTTGCAGTTTGGAGCCAGAGTTTGGAGCGAAAGCAGTAAAATATGTAAGTAAATTAAATAAAATTCTCAAACTGCTCTCTCTGCTGATCCCAAGCGAAGATCGAAGATATCCACAACAAAGACAACCTGCCAAGCTGAGCTGAAGCTGAGGTCTGAGCTCTGAGCTCTGAGCTCTCAGCTCCCAGCTCTCAGCTGAGCTGTTTACTCACTTCCCGAACTGACAGTTCGATTACAGTGCGGCATTCTCCGACTCGGACTCTGACTGTGAGACTGATTATTCCATCTTCTTCCACTTCGTTTACGACTTTAACTTTAACTGCGACTCCGACTACGACTGCATTCCTTCATATTTCGCAACGTTAAATATGCCATGAGCGGGCGTACAATTTTGTTGTTTGTGTCTCTGATGATTCTTGGAACTGCGTTTTAGTACCGCAAGTTGTAAGCCTATTGCGTTATTGGAATACAAGTAAAGCCTCTGGTATTTGGGTTGGCATTGCGCGTGCGCAAATTTGTTAACTCAGAAAATGGCATTGGACAATGGACTTGGACTGCGACTACCACTGCGTCTGCAACTGTGAATGAGACTGGGACTGGCACGTGAAGAAGACGAAGACGGAAACCAAATGTGGGCACGTCAAGGTGATGACTCTGGTATTTATAGCCAAGCTCAAGCCCTGATGCATAACGCCAAGCATAAGGTTAAACGTGAGAAATTCTCTTGTTTGGGTGGCCATTGCACGTAAAATGAATTTTATGTTCAGCGGTTTGCAACCAATAAACATACAATGTTCAGGCGGGTCAGTTCAAGCAGAGACGAATATTATTGCAGAGATATTTCTAAGGATTTTCAAGTCTATAACAGGGTTTAATTAAGGCGTACACCAATTGCTTCTATATAACTAATCTGTACTAATCCCTTATATATTTTGTTAATGATAACCATAAATATTCTAATAAAAATCACAATCATCATCATAATCAGATTGCTGTTATTAAGTCAGCGTCTATTAATTGAAAAAAAAAAAAAAATAATCTGAAATGATTGACAATCAGTGACATTATTTGTACTCAAAGATCTACATAGCTAAGTAATTTTCCATTCATATAATATACATATATATATGTAAATATATATAAATGCACTTATCATTCAGTCAAGTGGGTTAATCTGATGTACTTATGTCAGTAGCATATTTCGAACAAAGCTAATTAAATCGATAATCAGACATTGCGTTGATTTGAAAAGTACCTTTATAGACCCTCTCTCTCTCTCTCTCGTTGTAACTCTGTCTCTGTCCGTCTCTGTCTGGCAGACTCTGTGTTTATGATGGGGGGATTATCACTGGCCAGTCTCGTTCTCTCGTGCTGGCATATCATTGTTGCTGCGACTGCTTACTGACCCCCAGAGTCTGAGTACCAGGCACTTGTTAAATTGTTTGCCGCTCTTTTTTCTGTGCCAGTCAGTAAGTCAGTCAGTCAGTCAGCCAGTCCCTTGGAGTTTGTTTACAAATTGTAATGGAAACTTTTGTAAATCTTTCCATACAACGAGAAATATTCCAGAAACAGTATCATTCATGCGAAATGAATAGCACATGTAAGGCAACAGACACAGACACAGATACAGACACAGATACAGACACAGATACAGATGCGAACATGTATGTGTATAATACACACACGTTAAGGCTCAACTGCATGTTGCCCAAGTGATGAGAAGGCCATGGCTTAAGTAAATTGATACACTTGAAGGAAAACTACACACAAAAAAAAAAAAAAAAATGAAATTAAATAAAATAAAATAAAATAAATAAAAAACGATCGAGTGTACAAAAAACGTGCCAAGTGGGTAAATTTCCATTAGATGTTAGGATTGTTGTTACCGTTGCTGTCACAGTTACTCTTATTCTCTCTGATGTTGCTGTTGCTATTGTTATTGTTGTTGTTGTTGTTGTTGTTCTTGTTGTTTGTAGTGCTCATTAGTACGACGGCTTATGTGGCTTCCAAATAGGTACATATCAAATGGAATTTAAAGTCACAACACTAAACAATAACAATTGACGTCATTGTGCGAAAGGGCAAGCGAACGCTCGTAAAATGTCCAAAATATGCGCCGGTATTTGTATCTGATGGATGCATGCATTGACATTCGCCACGGCCGTTAAGCAACTTTCATATAAATCATAATGAGTGGCACTGAGAAGAACGCCTCTCAAATACTCTACACGATTTGGAAACAACTGAACATAGAACAGCTGCAGCCAGCAAAATGGGAGCCAGACTCACTACAAGAAGTGTTTCAATTGCATAGAAAACTCTAGTATTAAATAAAAGTTGGGTCTAACTACTTGTTATCGGAAGTGTTCGCTAACGATGCTGAAAGTATCTTTCATAGGGTTTGAGTCCACATTTAGTTAGGGTATCGGCTAAATCAACAGGCAAAGAACTGGAATTGTTGTTTGTACACATTTTTAAATGCGATTCGTGGATTCGCGAATTCATTCACCTTTTAATCAGGCAACTGGTTTGCTGTTGTTGTTGCTGTTGTTCTTGTTGTTTTGGGTTGTCCAAAAATGAATTTCCCTTTTTGTATGCGCCACGAAGTTCGTGATTTTTCGATGCGGACCCACAGACCCGACGATAAGTGCCCAGCAACGTGAGATAAATACACAAAAATATTTAGATACGATTAAGCAAACTGCAAATACAACGAAAAACAGCAAAAGCAACAGCAATAATAACAATAAAAATAATAATAACAATAATAACAACAGCAACTTAAAGGAGCGATATATACAAATACGATGACGAATCAAAATTGAGTCGCAAGTCATGTCAAGCCCTGATCTCACATAAGTCAAAGACCCCAAATCAATCGGTTGATCGGTGGCACATCCCACAGCGATACTCCCGCAATATCGGAGCAACATTGAATGCAGTGCAAATATACACTGCGAGTAAATACTTCAAAGTTCAACAAAAAAAAAGGAAGAAAAATTTATTGAACACGTAATGGAAATTACAAATCTGTGAATTTGCTTTTGTTGTTATTGTTATTGTTGCTGGTTAATTTGTTGTTGTTTTCGCACAAGCATTTCATGAATGAAGCACAAGCAGCAGCAGCAGCAGCAGCAATTATTGATGTTGTTGTTGCTGCGTTTCTTGTTACACAGTCGATAATATTGAACACCATGTGGTCGTCGTCTTCTGTTTGCACTTCACACCACTCACTCGCTATTCAAAAGACTCGTCCGTCCCACTGTCGAACTCTGCGTGGGTATCCACGTTTGCTTTGGCCCATTGTTGTTGTTGTCGCTTTGCATTTGTTGTTCGGCTGTGAAGTGTATGTACGTGTTTTGAATGAACATTTTGGGGGGACCTCGGCTCGGTGTTTTATTTTCGCAAATTATCTTTGACTAAAAATCTACAAAATTCATGAATGAGAGCCCAGACAGCGAAAGCAAAAGCCCCAAGCCAAATTGTCAATACAAACAATAAAATTCGAATGGAAGATTGAGAATACGATCTCTGCTGTACAAACTGCGTGACTGTGTCTTGGTTGAGCTGCTTTACTCAGTATATGCAATATTTAATCTTCATCTTTAATTATCGTATTTAAATTAGCACAGTGGCTGTGCGAAATTCCCAGAAGTTGCCAGTAGAAAAGAAGTCGCGAAACTAAAGCTCAGGTCTTAAATCGGTTTTTTGGTTAGGTTGCGAATTTTATTTATATAAAGCAATCAATCTAATATTTTATTTTCGATTCCAGTTTTTAGCTGTCAACTTTCTGTCGCGTTTTCTCATACCATTTTGTTAGCTGTCCAACTAATTAAAAAGCAACATGTATATTTTTTTTAAAGTCTTTTTTCTCTTTATATATATTGTTTTTTTTTTTGTTACTTTACCCTACTTCGCCCAAGTTGTGTATGTATGTGACTTTCCCAAGCAAGTATTTGACTACTGTGTTACGCTTTTTGTCCATTAGCCACCTAGTTAGCAACCCGGAGGTTAGAAAAGCCACACACTAAGTCCCTCAGTCCCTCCATAGTCGAGCAATGCTCGAAGTCGTCATATCTTTCGTGAGTCGTCTGCGATCTTGGGAAGTTAAAAGCGTGTCCAACATGGACCACTTAATTTCTCTAAAATGTCATATTTAATTTCGCATTTAGACGTCTTCATTGTCGAGGCGACTAGTGTAGTTGACTGAATTGGTTAGTTGCGTGCTTGCCTGGCTGGTTGGTTGGTCGGTTGGTTGGTTGGTTAGCGCGCAATGTTGGGTTCAGTGACTACCTGCATACATGTCATGATATCTTCACTTTGACTATAGACTACTCTCACACTTTTGTTGGTTTTTTGTTTTTTTTTTTGTATTTTTTATTTCTGTGCTATTTCAGCGATTTCCGGTTTGGTTTCGCCGTAAATTTGTGTACGTTTTGGTATTTTCGGTTCACACGTGCGCGGGTAATAAACTTCAAATGACCGAAACTGAAACTGGCGCTCAGCGCATTAAGTGGCCCGTGTGCGTGGTTCGAGTCACAAACACCACATAGACCCCGGGCAAAAGACAGCAACAGTTACAATAGCCCCATCAACGAAATTAAGTCAAGTACTGAAAGCAAACACTTTTGCAACACACTTCATAAAAAAGAAAAACCCAGAAAGAACTATTAAGTGTGCAGAGTCGAATTCAACATACTCTTGCTGAACGAATTCCAATTAATTCAAAATATCCTTTGTGTGATATATTCTATATATATATATTCTAAAGTATGTGTGAATTCAGAGAGAAGTAGGCATGACAATACTGAACCGGCTAGTGATGCAGTTAGGGAATATATACGAATGCCTTAGTTGGTCACAGATGTCATCTTCACTGGCATACTTATTTTTTGTTCAAATTGAGCCACTCTCAACAAGGGCATACAAGAAGAGCAAGACCCTTTCCTATATGGTGTCTCACTCACACCAATATGCAGCGGCTCATTATTAAGCTTTGGCTTTTTAATGTATCTTCTGGGCTTATCATTGTCGAATTTTAATTAAATTATGTTGAAGCCCGGCCAAGACAAGACATCTTCTACGTCGTCATCGTCGTCGTCATTGCACACGTGTAGCGGGCTATTTTAATAGCCAGTTGGCCACAAGTTCAATGTCTCTGGCCAAATTTTGCTGGAATGCTCATGGAGCTGGCTCTTTAGCAATTACTGTCACCATAGAAAAGCCCATTTTATTGGGGTATCGAAATTTGGCAGTGGGGGCAATGCAAACGATGCCAAGGTAACACAAAAACAATAACAGTCCTACTCTGACCCAATAAACCCTTGCCAAGACTTTATTACACCAGCCCAGAAATAGAAATAGAAAATTAGCTGGAAATGGCTCATTAAAATTGCGCATACGCCCCATTATTTATGGGGGAGGGGGTGAGAGAGGCCACTTCTGATAAGCAATTTTAAAGTATTGAATTACATTGACATGGGCACTTGCGTGTATGTGTGTGTGTGTGTGTGTGTGTGTATGTGTGTGTGGTTGTGGGTGTGTGTGGATATTTTATGGTACAACACTGAGGGGTTGTTGTTCTTGTTGTTGCTATTGTTGTTGCGTTTAATGCATAAGCATGCGTCCGGGCAGCATTAAAATTTAATTTATTAATAACCCTTCTGCGGCCCAATCCATTTACACAATATGTTTGCTATTCGCCTCGAGGGGAGAGAGAGCGGGAGAGGGAGAGGAAATGGAGATGGAGAGGGTTGCAGCCGGAATAGTGGTAGCATGTCGGTCTCGCGATTGGCCATTCAAATGTTAAACGTAAGCGTTTTGTCGCCAACTGTCATTAAAGCAGTCTGTGGCTAATTCAGGATACACACTTAAGTGCCATTGCCAATGTTAATGCCTTATGCTTAATGCTAACGTTCCTTTATATCCTGTCAAAGTTTACACTAGCAGCAGGCAAACTACACACGGACAACTACACTGGAGTGCATTGAAAGGATTGTGGCAATCATTTCTTATTACCTTTAAAATACTTTTGAAGTTCCAAATGCTTTTATTGTTAGAACTGACAGAACAAGCAGATATATTAGTTGAACTTGTGAAAATATTAAGCGACAACTGCAAACAGTTTTAGATTGGACGATTATTCCCTTGATTACAAATTAATTTCCATGAAGTGCTGTTTAATCTAAAGCTGATTTAATCCATAACTCATTTCATCTTTATTTACTGTCAGTTTTTGCAGTGCATTTCGCTGGACTTGTCCCATTGTTCGCTCTGCGTTAAGGTGAAGTTTGCTTAACTCCATTGCTAATAGACTTCAGAAATGATTTGGTCTCTCGTGCTTGTATCGCTGCACTGGTGTTAGTTTTATGCAAATGTTGCAAGGTGTTTAGCTCTGTGTGTATGTAGTTATGTAAGAAAATAATGGTGCATGGCAGCATGTGTGCCCCGTCAGCCTCATGTGTTGATATCCTGTTTCCGCATTTTATGGCATGGCGCCAGTTCGTATCCTGATGCACTTACTGGCAGTCAGTTCTCCTGTGTTTTTTTGCCTCGTTTGTGCTCAGGCTCATTTCCGTTCGATAGAGTTAAGTCAACAAGCTAATTTTACGTTAATTCTGAGTGCTCTAAGCCCGGTAGAAACTCCAATTTTCGGTTTGTTTTTCTTTTTAAAACGATTTTTTATTTACTCTAGACAGGGAGTCGGTCTGTGCTATCCTAATGAAAATGCCCAACCATTTATGTTGTGTCCTGTCATAGACTAACGGAAAGAGGACGCCTTGCTTGCTCCGACTTGCTCAGTGGGAAGTAAAATTTTATGCACAAGTTGTTGGTAGCGCGTAAAATTTGATAGGCTACTAAAATTTCTATAAAAGTGTGTGTATAAAATTTTCACCCTCAACATTTCCTTCATGTTTTGCTTGTTGTTGTTGTTGTCGTATTAAAACTTTATATGCATTATAAAATTGGATTTTATGTCACTCTGGAGAAGTTGCCATTAGCTTCAGTTCCCTTCTCTTAGTTCATATTGTTGTTGTTGCTGTTGTTGTTGTTGAAAACAAATAAAGCCAACATAAAATTTTGATAGTCAATTGCGTGCAAAAGAAGTTCGAATGTCGACTCTGTCCCATTCTTTTTAACAAAAGAAAAAAACGAAAAAGAAAAAAACAACAACATAAAGCAAAGAAAACTTACCCATAAAGCTGAAAATGTTTCAAACGCCGTGTAATGCACGGCATATCATCGTAAAAACTTCCCCATTTCCAAACATCTTTATAATTCAAGTAACCACAAAGAAAAAAAAAGCGAAATGAATATTTGCTCGCAAAGTGGCCCCAAATTACAATGTGAAGCGAAGCAGTTCGTTACCAGTTCACTTCTGAGGGTTGAGCTGTAAAATGGAACATTTTAACATTTTAACATTTACATTTTTTCCGTTTTCAGTCTTTCTTGTATTATTTATGGGATACGCATCATTTGGTTTAATTCCCAGGGTAGCTTTTAACGACAATGTTGGGGTTTTTTAAAAGACGTTAGCCAACAATTTGTAATTGCATAATCATTTTTTTTTTTTTTATATAACAGTTATATTTTAAACATTAATCAACCTATTCAAAGGCTATAAAACATTGATTTGGAACAGAATGAATAATAGCAGTGAATTACAATCTATAATATAAACATAGAACAGGTTTTAGCAGTTAATAAATAACATCAAATATTACATTTGTGGCACATTAATTTAGCGCCCTACAGTCCAGAGGTCGCTGGTGTGGAGGCGCTTCAACCTCCTGCGAGTTGTATTTGACCCAAGTGTGCAGGCAAAGCTCGTACGCGGCCCGCCTAAAGTCCCTTAGATCCAACGGATTGCGTGAGCGCATATATTGACGACGCAGTGCTCTCTTGTGTCTTACCAGATCCAAAATCTCTGGTTTTAAAAGAGGCTGGGCTGGACTGGGAGGCGAACAAGGTAGTTGGCCAAGCATGGAGTATTCCGCTGCCACGTTAATATTACGCAGGAATAACTCAGCTGATTATAGATTTGTATCTTTTTATCTATTTTTAACTTTTGTTTACTAGTATAATTATTGTTTATGTTTACTTTTGTTATTTACATTTTTTTTTATATTTGTTGATATTTTGTCTTTCTATTATTGTTGGTAAATAAATCTTCTCAGTTATGATGTCGCTCCTCGGCATTTCCGGGGTCAGCTGATTATAGATTTTTATCTTTTTATCTATCTTTTTTAACTTTTGTTTACAAGTATTATTATTGTTTTTTTTCGGGAATCGATTTCCATTCGCAGAAGTTATCGATAAAATAAAATTACATTTGAAATTTGCATTGCCAGACGTAATGACAATTTATAGAAAAAAAAAGTGTTGCATACTTTGTGGTGCTTTATTGAACGTACTCATTGAAGTAATTCCCAGATGGTTCTGGCTTCGAGCAGGTAATGCGGGTTCATCTTTTTGTATTTTTATCTGTCTTTGTTTCAGCAGCTTCACGCGGCGCGTCACATCGCCGCCATACTACAGAGAGAGAGAGAGAGACCGAGAGAGAGAGAGAGACCGAGAGAGAGAGAGACCGAGAGAGAGAGAGAGACCGAGAGAGAGAGAGACCGAGAGAGAGAGAGAGACCGAGAGAGAGAGAGAGAGACCGAGAGAGAGAGAGAGATCGAGAGAGAGAGAGAGACCGAGAGAGAGAGAGAGACCGAGAGAGAGACCGAGAGAGAGAGAGAGAGAGACCGAGAGAGAGAGAGAAGACCGAGAGAGAGAGAGAGACCGAGAGAGAGACCGAGAGAGAGAGAGACCGAGAGAGAGAGAGAGACCGAGAGAGAGAGAGAGACCGAGAGAGAGAGAGACCGAGAGAGAGAGAGAGACCGAGAGAGAGAGAGAGACCGAGAGAGAGAGAGAGACCGAGAGAGAGAGAGAGACCGAGAGAGAGAGAGAGACCGAGAGAGAGAGAGAGACCGAGAGAGAGAGAGAGACCGAGAGAGAGAGAGACCGAGAGAGAGAGAGAGACCGAGAGAGAGAGAGAGACCGAGAGAGAGACCGAGAGAGAGAGAGAGACCGAGAGAGAGAGAGAGAGACCGAGAGAGAGAGAGAGAGAGAGAGAGAGGATAGAGAGAGACAACACGATAGGTGACCGACGGTGGTGCTTTATTCAACGTACTCATTGAAGTAATTCCGAAATGGTTCTGGCTTCGAGCAGGTAATACGGGTCTATCTTTTTGCATTTTTATCTGTCTTTTTTAACTTTTGTTTACAAGTATTATTATTGTTTATGTTTACTTTTGTTATTTACATTTTTTTTTTATATTTGTTGATATTTTGTCTTTCTATTATTGTTGGTAAATAAAGCTTCTCAGTTATGATATCGCTCCTCGGCATTTCCGGGGTCAGCTGATTATAGATTTTTATCTTTTTATCAATCTTTTTTTAATTTTTTTTAAAAATATTATTATTGAACGAGGCAAAGTAGTTGTTAGTTATATCAATGTACTGCAGGCAAAAGTCTTCACAGGACAACATTATCTTCTTCACAGGACAACATTATCTTCATATATTTTTAGTAAATAGTTCAGTTTGACAATCTTAGACAATCTGTATTCAAATTCATAGAAACTTGTTTTTTTTTTCATTCGGGTAATTAATTTTTCGGATCCATTTTGTAGGTTGAAAACCCGACGGTTGATTTCAATTCTCGTCGTTTTATGTCCCGTTGTTTTATTGCCCATGTAGCAAATAGATGAGTCAATTAAAAACATTTTTAGAGCTCCATTTTGGCAGTCATAAAAAGAACCACATGGAATGTCTCGAACCCACTTAGCAGGTCGGCATCTGCCGAAGATCACTATCATCATGAAGAGTTTGGTCGGCATATTGGGTACGGTTGAGTTTTTACGACCAGTTTCCTCTCACACACACGCTCGCCCGAGCATTCGTAGTAAATGTCATAAGTAGGCATTTTGAAATTGGTCAATTGCAGCACAAAATAATAATAATAACAACAATAAAAAAAAGAAAAAGAAAAAGTAAAAATACTGGGCTAAACTGAGGTACTAAAATTGAGTGTGGCCAATCGGCAGCCTCATCTGTTTTGAGCGTTGCTTTTTGTAATTTTTAATGTTTTTACGAGCACATAAAATTATTATCAGGCCACGACATGGCCCCTTTCGCACATAACTCATACGAGGCAGTCAGATGCGGGCGCTTAGATAGGCGCCACTAAGGCGAGGATGTGCCAGGAGCAGGAGCAGGAGCAAAGGCAGTGGCAGCGGCAGTGGCGGTGTCAATGGCACAGGCTGGGGCCGAATACCAGTGGCGACACTTGAGGCAGCAAACAGCCACTGCAGCTGAATTCAAGCTAAACGACATTCTTTTGACTTATGAGGCAACATTTGCTGCATTGCCGTTGTTGATGCCTTGGTGCTGATTGAGTGTCGGAGAGATGCTTGGGACTCGCATGCCAAACGGCCAACCGACCAACAAGGCCATCAAATTTGATTGCCAGGCCAAAGCTGGAGGCGGTGGCGCAGAAGTGCGCTTAGCCTTGTTCAACAGCAGCTGCAGCAACAGCAACGTTTGGCGGCAGGTGCAGGCGGCAATGTTGTATATTTTTTTGGCCAACATCGCGCGAACCCTCGCGTTACTGTTGCCATAATAAACCAATAAAAGCGACCACTTGCAGTTCCAATCAAGTGAGTTTTATTGGGTACCCGAGAATAAATTGCCATCGCCCATGGCATGTAACCAAAATAAAGTCAAGTGCCGCACTTGGCCAGGTAACAACAATAACAACCTGACCGCATTTGTCGTTAGACGAACAATAAATGCCCTTCTTTGATTTCGAATATTTTGTGAATTTATATTTTGTTTAATAGTTTTCTAATATAAGTGAGTTAAGATCAATTGTAATCTTAGTTTCTGTTTTCTAAGCAATCGAAAACAGAAAATAATATTTAACAAAAATCATGTATCTTCAAAGACATGTTCTTACACGTAAATGGTCAAAGGGATACTCGAACACTCGAATCAATGGCTTTTTGGCTGCTTCTCCTCTTTTGCGAATAAGTCAATCGACCCGTTTGGCTAATAGTAGAGTATGCAAGACAACAATAATAAACATGTAATGAGCCGCTTTCTTCACCGGGTCGGCAAATGCATGGTAATAGATTTCGATTGCATGCCGCGTGCCTGGAGCTGAGTCGACGAGGGATGGTAGGGGAGGGGTGGGGACTAGGAGTGGGCAGCTGGCTTGAATTGGAGGGTATGGGAGCAACACTGCGACTCCGACTCCGACAACGACTCGGACAACGACTTCGACTGCGATTGCTGGACTTCTCGCCCAGCCGATGGACGACTCGCGAGTGCTTTAGTCATGGTCTGCGGACCATGTGCGATAATTATGGTAATATTTGCATTTGCGTGTGGCTCCGCTAAACAGTTGAGTGAGTCGGCGGGCGCCATGGACTGGACGGACGGATGGATCGGAGGGACAGACTGGACTGGCCACATCGTAATGACCACCAACTACTTACTACAATTTGTATAGCACCAACATGGGTCTATCGGAGTTTGCTTCTTGATTGCAGACTGGCACAGCTTGAGATACAGTTTCTTTATTTAATGGCATTTTAAGCAGACAATTCAGTCCCGTTTTGGAGAAGGCGGGTAAAAAGAAATGACAGCCACGCCCACCGCCTCGGCGCACAGTCAATTAAGCGTCTGCCTTGAAATTCCAATTTCAATTCATAAGTTCAAATTAAATGCGATTTGTGTAGTTTGTGTTTTTAATGGGTCGCTTTCTGCCATTTTTTATTGGTCATAAAAGTAAATTACAAGTAGCCAAACGCATTGCTTCAAAAGGGGGAGTGGTCCTTTCTGTTGTTCTTGTTTTTGTTGTTGTTCTTCTGCTTCTTCTTCTTCTTGTTTTCATTTTTTAATTTTGCGTACTGTATTTTTTATGAATGAGTGCGGCCGAACTTCAATTTATGACCAGCCATAAAACAAAGCGAGCTGCCCGAATAATAATAAAGCGAATATATATGTACTTTGAAGGCTACAAATTAATTAGAGTGTTTCATCAAGTTTAATTAATATCTTTTTTTCGTTGTTATTTTTTATATACACTTTTTTTTTTGGTCTTTTTGTATATGTGTTTTGCTGACGTCAGATGGCAAAGATCCATTGTCAAATGTCATTTGATGGCACTGTAAGTGCTTTCAATTTAATGAGACCTACTTAATTAAAAGCTCAGCACAGTTCAGCTCAGAATGAAAAGCCGAGAAATAAGTGTATTCAAACGAAAAGGTAACAATTTGCTGCCAGCGACGACTATGAAGGTACTCTTAATTTAATCGGGGGCTGCCCAAATCATGATCAAAAGTAAATTGCTTTACTGTTGACCAAGTAATGGCCTGAACTGAGTCTGAGTACAATTCAGTCAACTTTCGAGAGGTAGTCCATATTAATGATACCAATTAAAGTCAAACAGCTTTATTTAATATAAAAATAACTAAACAACAAAACGCAGAAGCAGACGTAGTCGCAGACACAGACTTTCATCGATGCGGCCGGACACGAAGAACGGTTTCGTTTTGCCCCAAGGATATTTAGCGAAAATCACATGGGGCATGCTTAAAAGGCCAATCACCCGTAT
Organism: Drosophila basisetae; assembly: GCA_035041595.1. Lineage (NCBI taxonomy): Eukaryota > Metazoa > Arthropoda > Insecta > Diptera > Drosophilidae > Drosophila > Drosophila basisetae. The sequence goes on from JAWNLB010000020.1 coordinate 4,216,761, forward strand.
CCATGGCAGACAGAGACCCCGAAAAAGATACCCGATGGCGATGTACGATGTACGAGATGTGTCCGATGTCTGATCCCCGCAAGGTACAAAGCAACAACAAAAAAAAAGGCAACAACGACAAACAAAAAAAAAAAAGCAAAAAACCGCCAACACTTAAATTATAACGAGCATTAAAAACGGTTTTCGGTGTTCAAACAAACCACCGCGCTAGGCGCTTTGTTACCACTTTCCATTGGAGTCACATATGTATGTACATTTGTGCAAGTATGCCCCTCCCCCCCTTCCTCCCTCCCCCACGAGAGTGCAACCTCGGCGTAGGCGCATAACCTAAAACAGCAAAAGGAGATGAGGTTTATTTTGTTGCAGCCAGTCACCTGAGAACTGGGAACGCAGAGAGCGCAGCGTCAAAGTGGCCATAAAAATCATAATGAAGCGGCGACTAAAACAAAATGCCATAAAATGCTTTAAATGAAAAACAGCATAAGAAACGTAAAACGAAAAGAGGAAAACAACAAGAGCCAAACAATAAAAAAGAGAGATGTCCTTCTTGGAATTCCGACCAGGTCTCCGGCGGCGGCTTAAACTCAAAAGCGGGTCCAAGAACATTCTCAGCAGCTCGCTCCGAGGGGGGTGGGGGCGGGGACCTGGCCGAATGGAACGGCGGAATTCATTCAACAGTTTGTAATCAATGTGGACGTGCAAGAGAACGTAGAGGACTTGATAAGCGATGCATTCAATGACCCGCACAGGTAGCCAGTTAGCCACACTCACTCACTCACTCACCTGAAAGGTGCGACCGCAAAAAGAGGACCGAACAAGTCAAAGCCTGAATGCGAACGGTTCGCTAAAAAGGAATTTCTCGTTTGGTTTTCCTTTCGATTTTTTTTATTTTGTTTTTGGCTATTTTGGCGTGGCGTTTAAGTGGCGTCAGGACAGGCAACTCATTCGACTTGTTTATGATCGCTTCTTGCAGATTAAGATGCTGTCGCATTTTAAAGAAATGCTCAGACAAGAATCTCAAAATGTAGCTTATATATGAAGATGAGTTCGATTACTATTCGATATTAGAGTAGTTCGCATTATACAGCTTCCCTCAAGAAGTTCAAAGAAGCAATTTAATTTTGATATGAGAAAAAAAACAACTTTGAAAGGCTCTTTGGCATATTCAAAACATCAAACTATTTTCCGCTTAAGTTGTTGTTATTTGTTTATTAATTTCGTTTTTTTTTTTTTTTTAGTTCCCACTTGAGCCCGAAGAACGGCTCATTTGCTCTTGGCTGCAGGTCAATGAGCTGTTGCAAGGTAAATTCAGACGAAAGCCAGCAAATTCCTTAGAATGGCATAACAGAAAAACAAGAAACCCAAACACAAACACACAAACATTAAAGGAATTAAAAACACATAAATGTCACTTTCGAATAGCTTTTTGTTTTATGGAGCATCCTTTTGCCTGGATGCTGGCCTTAGAACCTGGAGTCTGGCTCGAAGTCGGCGTCCAAAAACCAAAACAAAACTAAACACAGAACACCAGAGAAGAGAAGAGAAGAGAAAACAAAACCCACTAAACCCAAAGCCGCAGACATGGCCACACTTCAGCTGCAGGCCGTGCTTCGAGCCTTCTTCGTCTTCAGTCTTCTCCTTCGGTTTTGGTTGAGTAGCAAATTTGACGCAAGCGCAACAAATTCACAGACTCACACACGAACACACACAAACACACACTCGCATTTTGCAGACGATACCTGAACTTGACAATGAACTCGGTCATTTCGAGGGCAACAAACAAAAGGTGATTTACCTTTTATCCTTTCTATGCGCCTTGCGAAACGAGTTGTTGCTGCTGTTGTTGTTGCTGCTGTTGCTGCTGCTGCTGCTGCTGCTGCTGCTGCCTACCTACGAACACAGATTCAATAGACACAGATACAACTACAGATTCAAGTTCAAATGCAGATACAGATACAGCAGCCACAGCATTTCTGCTGAAATTCATTCAGTCGCACTTTGCACATTAACGCCCAGGCCAAACAAATCTTGTCCCTGGAGTGTCCTTTACGGCTCTCTGTCTATCCATCTGTTCGTCTGTTTGTCTGTCCGTCTGCCTGTCTGTCTGTCTGTCTGTCTGTGTGTGGGAATCTCTCGCTCTCACTTCTCTCGCTGCTGGTCGCTGGTCATTCCTGGAACTGCGTCGGTCATTTTAAAAGTGTGTCCTACTTGGACCTGGATCCCCGTTCTATTTAATCTTGAAAATTAATGCCCCTTGCATCGACACTCTTAATCAACATCACACATTTTATCAATGATAAATTTAAAACATTTTTGGTAACAAAACACTCATCTGAAAGGCATCTGTCCTTAAATTAATGACCAAACATTGATTACATACGAATTTCAATGCAACAATACAAACACACAAAGGAATTGTTCAATGCACGAACTTAGCAGGAAAAGATGGATTTTGAGAAAAATTCCATAGGAATTCTATGCAGGAAATACTTTATTTGGCGAATGGAAGATACTTTTTTTTACGGATTTTTTAACCAATACTCAACTTAAAGATATGAATAAAGCACCAAATTTAATTTAAATTAACGAAATATTGACTTGAATAAGTGTATCTATTCCGCAACAGACAATATAAAAGTGTGTAATATCTTCGCTCTTCATTTCACAAGTTTTAGGAGATGGCAATCACAAAGTTCAATTTTAGCTCATATGGCTTATGATATTAAATATAATTTGATGGTCAAAGGCATTACCCTAAAACTTGAAGCTATTATATGCTCGTTTACTGCACAACTCAGTGATATAGAAAGAGAGAGAGATGGAGAGAGAGAGAGAAAGGGAGTGAGACACTCACATGATTCATATTAATATTCAGTAGACGTTTCACTATCCTCAGCCTCATCCTCATCCTAGTCCTCATCTCCGACTCGTTATCGCTGTCGTTGTCGTCCTCATCATTTGGCTGCACTTATACTAACCATAAATTACTTGCTGCTAGCCAACAATGCTTTATGGCCAGTAAGCGAGAGAGCAGCATTAGATTGGTCTCGGTTAACTGAACTCTCAAGTAGTCTCGATTAGCGATAATATCTCGCCGCATTGTCATAATTCTTGAGCTGCCCAACGCAAAACCCATTAAAATCTGAATGTGTGGCGTTGCCTGATGGGATTGGTTGGTTATCTAAGGTCTAAGCTCTCTAATAATCCAAAGCCAATGGCAATGACCGCAAGTTGAAGTCCAAAAAAATAAAAAATAAATTAAGTTTGCGGCTGTTGCTTATGCTGATATATGGCCGCGTTTTGTGTTTATCAAATGCCATCATCAGATTTTCATTAACTTGTTTTCGGGCGAATACAATAAATCTCGTCCTTGTTCGGTACTCGAACATTGCGCGCCAACAACAGCATTTTTGCGGCCAATGCGTTTCAGTTATCGCCCTGTACTCAACTGTCTTTTTGGGGGCCCTTTGGCATTTTGGGCTTTTCGTTTCGCCGGCTGCACATAAATATGTCAATCTCAGTGGGCGGGGCTGTAAAATGTGTCTAATTGTCAAGTGGAGAGTAGTGGAGGTTAGCAGAGGTGAGGTGAGATGAGAGATGAGTCGATCCAGAGAGTGAAGGAAGTGCGACAGGACAGCGACAGCAGCATCGATGACAGCGACAGACACTGAGTCCTTTTATTGGCCAAGTTTACAGACACATTTGTCAATTTTATGACGGCAACAACACAGGACAAGGCAAGGCATTTCTGCCGATTTTTGCCGCATTGCAATAATTATGAATCATTTTCGAGAATGAATTCTCTCCTTACAACTCTTTTCGGCGTCAGCAGGAGGTGTAGCTGTAGTTCTGTGTCTACTACAAGCAGCATGCTCAGTTAATTACCAATAAGGCATCAACTTTTTTAATTCATTAGCCAAACTTTGGCACACATTTCATCTGTCTTTTTTTTCTGTGTGTGTGATTTTATTTCTTTCGTTTTTTCGTTTTTTCGTTTTTCTCGGCCATGGTTAGATGATCGATGTTGGCATCGGTTTTGACCTCTCAGTGTGTCTGATTTTATTGGAAAACTTTTGGACGCTAGTTCGGTTCGTGCGTCTTCTGCAGCTTTTGCTGCCTACCACCCTGTCCAAATCGTATTTTATGGCCATCATTATTACCTAATTTTAATGCGCCCAAACCGTTGTCGACGGCAAAACTTAAAAGTTGGTCCTGGCCTCGTCCTCTTGGTTGCCACTTCTTGTTGCACATCACTAGGCAACATTTCTGGGCTGCAACCAGTTCACTTTGGCCAAGGACCCTCTCCGGCTGCCAGCAAACTGATAAAACTTTCTTCAAAAATTATTTCTTTTGCATTGAAACGAGCGTGGCAGACAAAATGCGATTGCTAATTTTTCATGGCGGATAATAAATGATATATTGAGTGTAATATGCCGGCAACTGTTGGCCCAAATGGCATGGGGAGAGAATAATGGGCTGTGGAGCAGAGTCACCAGCTGGCTGCCTGACTGAGCTAGTTGCTACTATAATTATTCAAACTATTTGTCAGCCAGGAGTGCTTCGGTTGGAGTGTGTGAAGTGTGCCGTACTCAGGGTGGTAATTAGCCAAAAAGTTTACTTTTTGAATCAAGTATAATGATAAATAGACGACATAAACGGGCAACGGTCCAACGATATGGTTTATAAAGTGGTTAAAAATAGCGAACTTTGAGCCGAAACTAGTATAACGAAATATGAGTTTTGGCTTGGTAAATTGAATGGATAAATCTTTTCTATCTACTGATAGTAAATTAGCTACATAAACAGGTGTATCCAGTATTTTATCAGAGATAGGGGTTTCAAACAATATTAGAGGAAGCATCATGGAAATGCTTATAATTTAAAGAGTTAGCATAGCTCAAATAAAGGGAACAAACAAACCCAATGCAGTTCTAAATAACCGTTGAACATAACATTTTCTAAAGTATCTGTCCAGACAGAATAAATGACAGTCGTTTTAACCAAGTTAACAAATTGTTCAATTGACGGGCCATTTGATCATCTCAAGCCTCCACCGGTCGTACAGACTGTGCCATTTGATCGAAGTGATAACTGATTTGTGATAAGCCAGCTTTCAATTTTTTGGCTTACATGTGCAGGCCACACAAAACAGCGACAACAAGAAGAACAACCATTTGGTTAGCCATTACAAACAACAGACAACAGACACATAAAGTAAATACATAACGTTGGCCAAACGACTAATATGCGATTATGGCAAATCAAATGCCTTTTGGCTCGAGAGTCAACAGCAGCCACAACAGCAACAAAAACACAATGGTAACGTGAACGACAAGGCTGAAACTTAGGCAGCTGAACCTGGCGGGGATTGCTTTAGAGGGGGGGTTGTTGCTGCTATCAAGACGAAGGCGCAGGCGACTTTCCAACATTTTGCACATCTGTTCGAATAATATATATATCTTTTTTTTCTTTCTTTCTATTTTTTTTTTGTCGTCCAGACGACGTTGCGCAAAAAAGAGGAGGAAAAAAAATATATAAGTACAAACCCAAATATAATAAAAACGGCAAGGGCAGGCTGAGGGCGGCTGGCTGGAGGGGTGACGGAGTAGAGCGGATCGAGGGGTGTGTGTGTGTGCCAAGACTGGGGAGTTGCGAGCGGAGGCGACAATGGCAAAGGTTACTGACACAGCACGCACATTGACCTTGATCGCTCCGTGAACGTCTGGAGACGAAAAGAGAAGAAAAAAAATCACCAAAACACCAAAACAGCAAAACAAAAAAATGAAACGGGAAGCGGGAACAGAAGCAGCCGAACAAGGTACGCTCCAGGAGCAGCAGGAGAGCAGACAGACTCAGCAAAAGTAAATTATTTGCAAATTTATTTGGCTGGCTGCAACAAGAGAGCAAAAAAAAGACAGACACATAGACAGAGAGAGAGAGCGAGAGAGAGAAGGGGAGAGTTGCCGCAATTCCCAACCTACCGCATTGTTACATCACGTAAGGCAGACAGCAAAAGAATGGAGAAAAAAAAGAACAGCAACAGGAACGGGCAAGCGGAGAAGGTGGTGGAACAGTAATGCAGGGTGCGGGTTGCCAATAACGGTGCTTCTGTGTGTGCTTGGGCGCAGGATGTGCTCGTTACGTGTCGCAAGTCGAAATGAAACCGAAACTGGACGCTGCCTGAGCAGCCTGGGCAAATTGCTCATGAGGCCAAAATCGCCAGAAAATGAGAAATAAAAGCTGACCAGGCTGGGGAGATGGAGGGAGATCCTCAACATTATTCAGTCGGCGGGCAGGAAGCGCATAAAGTTCGTTAAACTCACAGAGACCCATTGTTGCAACTACACTAAGCAAAATGTGCAACTTAAAACCAGTTTAAGCTTAGGCACTGAAAATAATATGTTTTTTATATCATGATTGAAGGATCAGCTAGCAATTTGAATACATTTTTGATTACCTTTGTACAGTTTTGAATGGTTAAAATGTATTTTGCTTTACTAAACTAGAATTTCTTAAAAATACTACTATATTTTAAGGGTTTCCTATAGACTCCCACAGTATTTATGCAATGACCACTAAAAGCTTACAAACCCTGACTTAAATGATGTTCAATTGCATAGCTTTTTATTGTAAATTTTGGAGGATATTTACAGTCAGCTAGAAGCACAGCTGCTAATATTTAAATGTAAGTTTATTTATTTTATTTACTTGCGCAAAAGTGCTTTAAGTTGAAATAGAATGGCTGCTACTTAACTTGAACTAATTCCTCGAACCATTTATTTCTCGCAATGTAGCATTAAGGCAGGAGGCAAGGACTCGCTCCTGTCTGTCTGTCTGTGCGTGCGTATGTGTATGTGTGTGTCTGTCTGTCTGGCTGTCTGACTGACTGGCTGAATGACAGACAGACTAGCTGACTGGCTGCCGCCCTATAGTCGTCTTATTGCGTCTCAGCTTCAGGACCTCGACACGCTGTTGTCGCTTACGCTTCCTGGCCACGCACAAAATATCAACGCACTTTTCAAGTACTCGCATTTCGTGCGTTGGCCGCCTTTTTTCGGTTTGTGGGTATCGTCTGGCGGTGCGACGAGCCGGGAAAACTGTGAACCGTAGCAGAAGGGGCCAGGGCAACGCCTGGAGCAGCGTAACTACCACCACCAACCCAACGAGAGAAAGAGAGAACCCAAACTCAAACCCAAACTCAAACTCAAACTCAAAGCAAAGCCAAAACTCAAACCCAAACCCAGACCTAAGCCAGTAAGTAACAGGGCATGTGCAGGCTTTTGTGGCCCTGGTTCGTCTGGCGTCTGGCGTTGTTGTTGTCGTCGTTGTTGTCCTGGTCTATGCCTATGCTTAAGGACTCGCTGCTAGACCTGCTTTCGCAAGGACTTCCTGGTGCGTAAGGCGCAGTTCATTCAATTCTAATTTTCTTGCGAAACGCTTTTAATTGCCTACCCCGAGACGGGCACACCACCCAAAGCGAGATACCAACACTGTGTGTGTGTGTGTGTGTGTGTGTGTGCGAGAGAGTGAGAGGGAGCAAGAGGGAGCTTGAGCTGGAGAGTCGACCCCATAAATTACGGATAGTCGCGTTAACTCAGCAAAGTGCTCACCACTCTGGAAATTTGATATTAATATGGAAATTTACTTTTGTTATTATTCTTGTTGTTGTTGTAGTTGTTGTCGCTGTTGTATAGATGGTGTCATGTCCAATAGTTGATCCCGCATGGGCAGTTTGTCGGATTGTTGTTGCTTGACATTAACAAAATTTTAATTAAAATATAATGAAAAATAAACTTGGAGGGGAGAAAAAGAATATTTGAAATTGCCACTTCTTGTGTGAAGTTTTCGTAAGAATCCTGTGGCTATTAAAGAAAAAAGGGAGTGGGAAGTTTGGATTTGATATCGAGACACCCTATATAAAAAATGGGCTCATTGGAGTCACCATGTGTTCCTTTTTCAAAACTTAACAGATCTTTAAAAGCTACAGTGTTTCAATCATGTTTTGATCCCTAGATTCATACTCTGTTTAAAGTTGGCAACGTTTTCAATATAATCATATAAAAATGCACATTTTTGTATCGGTGTAAATTTGCCACAACCATAGGATATGATTTTGAATCATAATTGAACGCATAGAATAATACTGCATTCAAGGTTAGTAACGCGAATTGACCCGAAATGTATGCTAAAATGATACACTCAAAAATAGCTAATAACCGAAGCCATAACTTTGTAAAATTTTAAATGATTTTCAGGGCAAAGTGGCTTTGCTTTGATCGTGGTTTGATTTGTAGCTTAATACTGCATTGAGTCTAGGAACCAGATTCTTAGCAGAAAATCATTTTAAAATTCTAGTCCTCAATTATTCCCTAGGCTTGAGCTCAAATTTTCTACAGCCATCATTTTCTAGCATGAGAACTTAAACGATTTTCAAAAATAATTGCGATTTGGGGTTGTTTTGACTTCTAGAATAAAAATAACGTCAACGTTGGAGAAGCAATTTCAGCTCGTAAATTATGTAAAAATGCTATCCCAAAAGTTGCATTTGGGGAGCTTTCTAAAAAACAAAACTTTTTTGATCCTGACAAATTCAAAATTCAAAACGAATTCTGTATATTAATTTATATGCTCCATTCTTAGTTAAAATGTCTTCCAAATTTGTATCTTTTACTGTGTAATGTGTGATATTTTAAAAATATGCCCTTTGAAATTATTAAGTGAATTATTATGATTCCATTGTTGAAATTTTTTGCGAAAAATGCAAATTTTGAATTGCTTTATACATGATAATATGATAAGGTATATGTGTAGCTGACGCGCCTCAAAACTGTACTTGGCTTGTGTGTCCCTAGGGGTTCTCATATGCTGTTGACGTTATTGTGGCTTCTTCTTCTCCTCACACATTTGCCACATCACACTGCTCCCCATTCTTGCTGCCACGTTCGACGACGCATCCACAAATTAGCAGTCGTCGACCTCAATATCAGTTTACGAGCAAGCCGAGCGTCAATCCATAGGCATAGGTAGTTAGTCTCCCCTCTCCCGCCCCCTTCGCACACACCGTCCCGCTGTGCCCCCGGTTCACCTTGCATCTCGCTTATTTATTTTATTTTTTTGTGTTTTTGTTGCTGTTGTTTTTTTCTTCTTGCCGCGACAGACATTAAAAATGCCCCCTCATTATTGCACGTAATGATGTTGCCACAGCTTAGAATCGTTGCTCGTTTCGTTTCGCTTTTGTACCAACTACAAACACATACAAATATGCTATATAGTTGTATATGCTTATATATATATATATATATATATATATGTGTGTATTTGTTGTATTTATTTTGAGTTCGGGTTTTGGATTTGGATTCGGGTTCAGGTTGCTCTGTTCCCGCTGCTGTTCCCCTGTTCAACAATGTTCTGGTTTTTTGCATTTTGCGCCTCGGGGGCTGCGCTTGGTTAGATGGCCAGACAGGCGGACGGACGGACAGACAGACAGACAGACAGACAGACAGGGACAGTGAGAGAGCGAGACGGAGGCAACAATCCACCTCCGTCTGCTGTGCTGTCTGGGGCGTATTTTATGTTTTGGCTGTATAAATTCTGTTGTCGTTTTGTGCCCACCACCGATGACGAGTTTTGGCGACGCCGCTCAACTTTTTCCCGCCAAATGCAGAAGCGAAGCAACAACGAACATAAAACAACAATACAGCAACAGGGAACGTCAGCAGCAGCAAGAGCAGCAGCAGCAGACAATACCACATGGCAAGTCCTAGGTCGGTTACACCACAACACTCAGAAAAAAAACGTATACATATTGATAATCATCGAAAATTACACTTAAAATCTGCTATAATTTGAAGCTGAAATGTTAAACTTATCAATTTATACGCTTCTGAAACGTATCCTAAAACTTTACATTTGTATTCAACTATTCTAAAAGTAAACTCAATTTGTATTTGTTTACATAAATAGCAATATTTGCAATGTTTTAAAACTTCGCTCTAAAAATCAGATAAATATATAAAAAGTCGTACAATTTTCTAGAACTACGCAATTTCTAATCAAGTATTTGGCATATTTTGCGAAGGCAAACTGTGCTGTTTTATTTTGAGGTCCACTTATATAGATGAACTTAACTTCCCAACTTGTAGTCCATGTTTTTTTCGAAGTGCACACAGCCAGCCAGAGAGACAGACAGATGCGTCAGCAGCGAGGGTTACTCACTCACTCACTCACTCACTCACTCAGTCAGTTAGTCACTCGCCCAATATTAAAATCGGCATTTCGAATGGTTGGGCGAAAATGAACGAAAATCATCAACGAGCTCGTGTGAATGAACTCCGTCAAGGACAATGATCTGCACACAACAACAACAACAACAGCAATAACAACAACAGTCCGAGTAGTCGACTACGAGTCCGAGTGGAACATCCACTCGTGCCAGTGCCACGCCCCCGTCGCCGACGCCGCCGCCGCACACACATTGTCTCTCTCCACCCCCCCCTACTAACCCACCGCCTTTACGCGCACAGCTTTTTCCCTTTATTGCGATTTATTTTGCCGAGGGTTGATTTTTATGAGAGCAGACGACGTCGACGGCGTCATTGACATTGCAAAATTCACGAGCAGCAGACGAGAAACAAAACAAATCGTTAAACTGACCTCCCCCCCAACTAAGCCCAAAAACAACCTGATGGATGCTGACTGCAGACAGATGCGGAGACGCAGAGACGCAGACGCCGATGCCGATGCCGATGCCGAGACGTAGTAGTAAGTTCCAAACCCAAAGGGCCACAAGCCACGTGGCCTGCACTCAGAGAAACAATATGCGCCACAATTTAGACATCATTTTGGCGCCAAAGTCGGCAGAAAGTTAAGATTTTTGATTCATCTTCTACAAGACGCTTCCACGTTGCCGAACTGCGCTGCTTTAAAATTAGTAAGTAATTCTAAAAAGTACAAATATATGAGTTACTTTCAGAATGGGTTATTAAAGGCAAATTGCAAATGGTTTTCTTTTTATATCCAACAAAGAAGTGTACCACATTCTGTGGCAGTCGTATTCGTGGTTTTAGAAGTGAACAATTTCATGGCTGACTCCGCATTTGCATTCACATTCGCGTTCGCATTCACATCCGCATCCGCATCCATGTCGATGTCCATGTCCTGCGGCTGTCGCTCCCCTTGCAGATGATGCGTTTCGTTATTAAATATTTAGCGAGCAGATCCAAACTCTCTCTCTCTCTCTCTCTGTCTCTCTCTGTGTCTCTCTCTGTCTGTCTCTTTCTGTCGCTGCCACAAACTCCAACTCTGTATCCAGCCTATTGTTAACCACCAGGCATTTAAATGCGACTGTGGATATCCTCTGCCCCGTCTCTCCCAATCCTTTTGAGCCTCAATCCTCAATCCTTAAAACTCAATGCCTGCTGTCGCAGTTTATTGAATTTGTTGTTGCTGGCTGTGTGTGTTTTGGACCAGTTAGCGCCTCTTGTTGTTGCAGTTGTTGTTGTTGTTTTTGTTGGCGTTGTCTGTCGCCCGATAATTGCACCTGCCCTGAGCTGTTGCACCTGCCCATCGGTGAGTTGAAAGCATTTGTTGTTGTTGATTTCGGTGTTTGTTTTTATACGGGCGCAGTTCAATGGCCGCTGTTGGTTTTCGCTGGTCAATGGTCACAATTTGGACTGGACTGGACTGCATTGGAATCGACTTTTAGCATACGAAATTGTTGAAATTGAGCTCATGAAATGATTAACGAAACACTCTACACACACCAGCACACCAACACACACCAACACACACAGACGACACGCGGACTCTCGAATTTAGCACTCAATTTAAATGAGATTTTAAGTGGTTTCCGTCGACAAATGTTGAGGTAGTCTTTGCAATTACTATATTATGTGTGCATTCAAAATATTGCACGTTTTTTTCTGGAAAACAATAAATATATATTTATAAACGAAAGGCAGAGTGTTGTAGAAAGCATTTTACTGTTTCTCAGTTTTATAACAGTGCGAAAAAGACAAAGAAAGTCGAAAGCTTTGGCAAAGCTTAAGTTTTTTTTTTTAATTTCTTTATATACTCAAATATATTTCGAGCTCAGTCAGCTATGGAGTTGGCAATTTGAATGTGAATGATTGGAGTGAGTAAATATTCGAAGAATACTACAAATCTTTTCATTCACTGCCGCCAAGTATTCAAATTTTAATTGCCTGCCACTGAATCAATTATATTTAATTTGTCTTTTGTCGATGCCCTTAGAAAGGCTCCGTCAAACTGTCATAAATGGTTCGCAGACACAAAAAAAAGAGTCCAAAATGAGCCCGGCATTAAATTATTTCAATTTGTATGCAAAACTTTGCATTTCAAATAGCGACAACTGCAGCAGCAATAAAAACATCAACTGGAGTGGAATGACGATGACAATGCTCGTTCTCGTTGTTGTCTGCTACAGTTGCTATTGTGGCAGCCGTCTTGCCGCAGGGGCAACATCTTTTGCTGGCTCGGAAGTTCAAGTCGCCGAAGAGTGCTATGCAGCATAGCTGTAGTAGTCTATTGGGCAAAAAGGACGCTGGGTGACAGATTGCCGAACATGTTTATTTACAGCTAAAAGGAGTCACAGCAAGGACAACAGCTCGCGAGGCACAGGCCGTAAAATGGAACCTGAATGTGCACCGGAACCGAAAGACCAAAGACAACCAGAGCATAGAGCACAAAGTACAGCCGAGCACAACGCAACCCAGCGCAAACGCATCTTGTCACATTGTCATTGTCAGCAGTTGAACACCCCCCCTCCGGTCCACTGCGACCCCCCTGCTCTGTGGCAACATGTTGTCTGCTGCTCGTCGAACAATTCGAGCAATTTCACTTCGAAAATTGCGGCGTTTAGCGCGCGATTGCCACAAATCAAAGCGACATTAAAACCCCCTTTTTTTCTCAGCCCACTCGCTGTTTTGGCTTGTTTACCCAACGACAGGAGCAGGAGCAGGAGCAGGAGCAGAAGCTGACTGCTTGAGTTTTGTGTGTGCCTTTTCATTTTTAGATAAATAAAAATCGCAAAGAAGAAATCCCAAATGTCGTCGTTGCTTGTCTAAAGAGGACTCCCAAAACATATGCGCGCCAAATCAGCAGCAGACAAAACAAACAAGGACCAGCAGGACAGACAAAAGGACCAAGACAGAACCAAATAAGAGAAGAAGACAAAGACGAAGACGAGGACGAAGCAAGAAAGCAGACGAAAGCAGACGAAAGCAGACAGCAGCGTATTCGCAGCCAGAAAAATGCTTCAAAAGTCGCTAAAGGAAATAAGAAGAAAATAAAAGTTTACGTGTGGCAGCGCACGTGAGTGTCGTGAGGGGTGCCGAGGGGGGTGGGGGGAACTTTGGGTTGATTGGGGGTTGGTTGGGGGATGGTTGTGCTTGTCAGGCCTGCTGCCGATTTTGGTGCGTAGACAACACAGACGACAATATTCCACTTCAAGTGATTTGTTGTCCAAGTAGAAGAGACCCAAAGACCAAAGAACTTTTGCCAGACGTCGGGCGGCTGGCTTGAATGATTACCCCCTGGTTGGCTGGTTGGGGTTGGACCGGGGGATTGACTGGGGTATACAGACCTTGGATTTTAGCTAAGAAGAAGCAGCATACGAGGTGTGTTCAAAAAGTATCACGAATTTTGAATTTTCGCGGGTTACGTATAATCGAATTTCGATTTTTTTTTTAGCGTTATGTTGGTACTCATGTCACTCACTTATGCCGACAAGCTCGGCCATTTTGAATGTTCACTTAATTGTTGACAGCTGCTTTGCTTGCACGTGTTTTGGATCGTCTTCGATTTTTACCTATTCAAAAAAATGGATCAAAGAACCTGTATCAAATTTTGTGTGAAAAACGATGGATGCATTCCGAATGTTGATTGTGGCATACGGAGAAGCTACCTTGGACCGAAGCAACGTTTATCGGTGGTAAAAAATGTTCTCAGAAGGCCGAGAAGATGTGAACGACGAAGAGCGTGCCGGACGCCCGAGCACTTCAACAACAGACGAAAAAATTAATGGAGTGGAGAAAATGGTATTGGCCAATCGTCGAATCACCGTTAGAGAAGTTGCTGAGGAGCTAGACATATCGATTGGCTCATGCCATTCGATTTTTATCAATGATTTGGGCATGAGACGGGTCGCCGCGAAATTCGTACCAAAATTGCTCAATTGCGACCAAAAACAGCATCGCATGAACATTACTAATGAGATGTTGGACTCTGTCCGCGACGACCCAAATTTGCTCCAGAGGGTCATAACTGGTGACGAATCGTGGGTTTATGGTTACGACGTGGAAACCAAAGCTCAATCATCTCAATGGAAGCTGCCGCACGAACCAAGACCGAAAAAAGCGCGCCAAGTTCGGTCGAATGTGAAAGTTTTGCTGACAGTTTTCTTCGATTGCAGGGGCGTGGTGCATCATGAGTTCTTGCCACAGGGTAGAACGGTCAATAAGGAATATTACCTGCAAGTTATGCGCGCGACGTTACGCTACGCTTGACGAGATAAAGACGGGATCGAAGGAGGAGCTGAACAAGATAAAAATGATTTTTTGAAGTGCTTCGAAGATTGGAAAAACCGTTGGCACAAGTGTATAATATCTCATGGGGATTACTTTGAAGGGGACAAAATAGATATTCATGAATAAATAAATAATATCTGAAAAAACACAAAATTCGCGATACTTTTTGAACACACCTCGTATACACACACTTTGGCGTGGGCTAATAAATAAGTCTGTTAGGCCTCCCCAAACAATAACAACAACAGCAGCAGCAGCAGCGGCAGCAGCTGAGGCTGAGGCTGAGGCAGACTCATTCTAGCGAATGATTTCTATTTATATGCGGTATATCTGCGTAGTTTTGAAGCTATGACTTTTGAAACGTGGAATAGAGAACAAAAAAAAAGCCCCCAAACTAAATAAGATCCAACATGATTTGTAGCGTGTTCAATTTGGACATATTAACAAATGCGTTAAACTTATATATTAAATATTCTTTATTCTTCATGCATATTATTATTGAGATTATGGGTGGTCCAGTTAGATCTATCTTTAAGTGCTGTTACTGATTATTATCTAGTTTAGCTTAGTCCACACTGTCCCATCAAGCGACTCCTGAGTATTTTAAATCTCTTCTTCCTCTGGTTCTTCCATCAGTATTTTATATCTGTTCTTCTAATGCCTATTGCCGCTAGGAAATTGTGAAAGGTCACAATTTCTTCTGAGAAAATCTTCACATTCAATTGAAATCAGGAGTAGCTTAGCTTTAGCTTTAGTTAAGCCATGAGCTATATTATTGATGAGTAAATATATTTTTCAGTAAATAACATCCTAAAATAGGATAGCAAAATGGCGCTTAACACGGGTCTGAGTTTATAGCCTGTGGTATACTTTATTTACTTTACTAAATTTCATTTATTTACTTTGCTAAAATCAAAATCAGACTTGCAATCATTAATAATTAAATAAGAAAATATTGAAACAAGAGATTAAAGTGTAACTTCTTGTGATTTTAAATTCACACACAGTTAACAACGCAATTCTACCTCTATTTTTGGACGGTTAACAATTCAGACACACATTCGAAATGATGGCAGAATTACTTAAATCAAGTTGTCAATACTTGAATGTGGCACACTGTTTCTTTACATCTGTTTGCACAGATTGCGTACGAGTAGCGAGCATTCAGTTTGTTTGAGTAACACATTTGTATTTCAACACATGTAACCAAGATTTGTTATAAAATCTCTTTCAGTTTTTTTCTTCTTTTTTTTTGTCAATGTTTTGCTGCATATGGCGTAGAAGTGTGTGTGTGTCTCCCGTCTCTGGTAGCTTGTCTGACTTGCCTCTTGTCTGGGGCGCTGCTACGCACGTAACGGTAAATTTACGCGTCTCTGAACTTTGACCCTCGCACTACGCCGCCTGTGACCTTTGTGCGTGCGTTGACGCGTCTGCGCCCCATCACATTTTATGGATGCTGTTCGAATGTGGTTGCTGTTGCTGTTGCTGTTTTTGTTTGGCACTTTTTTATGCGAAATTAATTTAGAAAACTTTTCTCGGAATAAAAATGTGCGCAATTCACGTGTAGACGCCAAAAGGGCGACAAACTGGGGAGATGGCATGAGGGAGAAAATGGACAACGAGAGGGGCAGAGAAAGGGCGCGGGAGAAGGGAGAAGAATTGGGTTTGACTGGGTTTTGGGGCGTACATTTACTTTCATTTCATTTTATTATATTTATTTTTTTTTTTTGGGTAGTTTTTGGTTTGTTTTGTGCCCGCGTTAAGTATGTGTGTGTATACACTTAATGCGGCTTAGAAAGCCATAAAGGTCAAAGTTTAAAGAGATACTCAGCAAGTGAAAAGTTGGCAGCCAAGTTACAAAATTCCACATAGTGTCAGAGTTGCGTGTTACCTTTGAGTGAATAAGCCAAAACTTAACCATTTATTAAGTGGGAAGTGCTAACAAATTTAAAAGTAGACATTTTCAACTTTAAACTTGCCGTCTCAAAGTGTCTGAAAATAGAAGGGATTGAATGAAAGGTATCTGAGACTAACAAAGTTTCTGGCAAAAGAAAGTATATTATAAAATGTATATATTATGATATTGAAGGGATCTAAGGTAAATGAACTTTGGTGCAGGTCAATAAAATATAATATGTCATATTAAAAATCTTAAAAATTAAAGAGTTTTCTGATATTTAATGCACTTGCAAATAACTTGAGGAGACTGTATTCTCTGAGATTTAAGAGGATTCAAATATTCAAAATGTGTTTAAATTTGAAAGCTCATTCGGAAATATTCATTGTGGAAGTCATAAAGTAAAGCCTTTCAAGATAACTAAATTGTTTTTGCTCTTTCGGCCAGCGAGTAACTCATAGCCAACAACTTTCACACCAAAGCATTTATTGTCTCGGTTTAACTTCGAGCACCGATTTTAGCAGGGCTGGCATGATAAATGCCAGAGCAAGAGCCAGTGCCGGAGCCAGTGCCAGTTGCAGAGTCAGTAAACGGAAATGCCCCTAGCCAAGAAGTGTCCCTACTGACAGCTCAAATGACCCATTCGGTGGCCACAATTTGCCATCACTTGCCACAGAGCACCGAACAGCAAATTGCGAAGACAAAATCAGCAAATGGCAATGGGGCATCGTCATCGACATCTGATAGATATAAAAACATCAACACGATGCCCATCTACTGCTCCTATCTGCAAATGTCTTTGTATCTTTGTATCTTTGTATCTGTGTATCTGTGTGTGTGTGTGTGTGTATCTGTCTCTACGGGTGCCTGTCGTTTCTTCCGCTGGGTGCCACAGTGCATCGAACTCCAAGCAACTCTCGGGACTCTACGCTGTAAAATATCTGGTGTTCATGTATCGACAATAATTACGCCTCGGCTACAGATACAGATACAGATACGGCTACAGCTACAGATAGATATACAGATACAGATACAGATACAGCTACAGCTACTCGTTCTCGCCGCTGCTCGTAGATCGCAGTCGAAAGAATTTGCACAGAAGAAGCCACCATCAATCTATCCATCGCATCACATCCCACTTGGGGTTGTGCTGCTGATGGTGGGGTACGGGGGAGGGGGCAGGTGGACGGGGTCCATGACTGGACGTTGGAAGGCCGCAGACAATAATACAAACAAGCAAAGTGAGTAGAACGAAATGGAAAATGGAATCGAATCGAATTGTACTGTTCCCGCACCCCCCTCCCCCCACTGCCCTCCCCTGCACCGCACCGCACCGCTCAAATCACACTCTCTTTTAACCCATTCTCGTTCCATCCACATTCACGTCGAGGTGAATGGACGCAAGGTGACGCTGTAGTCGCAGTCGACGTCAACGTCGCTGCTGCCGTTGCAGTCAACGTCAGTTTGAATGTTGGCTTCATATGCTGGATTTGCGCGCCAAAAACGTTCCCCTTTTTATTTATTTATTTATTTTTTCTTTTTTTTTTGCGCTGAGGAGTTGACTTTGTTTTGGCGACGTTGACCGGAGCGAGAGACAGACAGACAGACAGGCAGCGACAGCAGCAGATAGAGAGAGAGAGAGAGAGAGAGAGCAGCAAGTGAGGAACGGAGTGGATGTGAAACATGGATGCCAGGCATGCAGGCAGCAGCGTTGTGACTGTAACAGGAGGGGAGGGGTGAGGGATCAGGGGCGTGGCGATGCACGAAACAGGAGCACAGCTCAGACGCCAGACTTTGACTCGGTGTATTTGTGCACAAAACGCTATTTACCATTTACCACTTTGCCCATTGCCATTGCCTGCTTCGCATCGACGACTAAACTAAGCCTGCCCCCCGCGCTACCCATCACTATCTGTACTCCAACTGCCTCTCCTTTTCTGTTGTGTGTCTGCGTGTGTGTGTGTGTGTGTTGGTGCTGTTCTTGTTTGTCTTGCGAGTTTTGCTTTGATCCCCTTATTCTGTCTGGCTGGCATTCGCACTCGGATTCGCATTCGCATTTGCTTTTGTTTTTGTGCCCATTGCCATTGCACTGCACTTCGCCCGCCACAGCAAAGCAGCACAACAGACAGATAGACAGACAGAGAGAGAGAGAGAGAGAGCCAAGCCAAGCCATGTTATTGCCATGTCGTTCTATTCGCAATTCGCATTTGCTTTTAGTCCACACCCCCCCTCAACAACCCCTCCAGCACATAGCCGCACCCCATCGCAGTAGACTTCATCTCTTCTTCATCATCACAGTCGTTTGCTGGCTTTGTTTACAAGCATTTGATGGACCACAAACGTCGCATTCAAAGCTCCCCCTTTTCGTATTCTGCAAAATGCGCGCGATTTTCTTGCTGCCCTTTTTTTCTGCTGCTCTTGTTGCTATTGCTGTTGCTGATGTTGCTGTTGCTGCTGTTCTTTGGGGTCTTTTCCCTTCGTCTTTTGCTGGGGCGAATTATGACAGCAAAACGTGTTGCGTGGCGCAACAAAAACAAATGGCGAGAAAATTGTAATTCTCTTGCGCGCTGCTCATTTTCTTCTACTTCTTCTTCTTCTTCTAGCTGTTGCTGTTGTGGTTGTGGTTGTTGTTGTTTTTTCACTTGTTGTTGTTGTTGTTGTTGGCCCTCTAAGTCGTCTGTGGCATTTGGCAATTCGCATTCTCATCGCCATGCGAATGGCGCATTCGCTTGATTTTTATTAGTTGTACTTTATTGAATTCGTCGATTGAATGAATTGCTCAATGAGCGATTCCCCACAGCTTCACAACAGCGCCCCCATCCCCATCCCCCTTCACCCACCACATACACACAGGCACCCAACCAGAAGCAGACGCAGCTGGGTCCGCTAGAAATTGTAGGGATTCAAGCGGAATAATGCGAAGGGAGAAATTTATAAATTATTGATGTGAGTGCTTTATGAATTGTGCTTGCTATCTTGAGAAACGTTTAGGAAAAACTCAAATTAAAGCAGCTCTTGAAATGTGCGAAAAACTTGTGCGTTTCCTTTACAAAATTACGAAAATTCAGACGACATTTTACAATGTGTTAAAAATAAAACACATCGATCAGAAGCAGCATCCATCATCGGAGTCAGTATCTGAATTATCTAAAGCATCACAGATTTCCTGCGCACTCATTGGTCGCCTCGTTGAGGCAGGACACTTTCCTTTTTCCGGTCTGTAAGCTGATGAATTGAAAAACAATGTATCCTCAAAGACTGTGGTCGCCAGCTCCACATTGCCATATAGCCTTTTCGAGCCATTATTTTGCAGTTGAACAGCTCGATGCATCATCTGGCTCAGTTTGATGTTTTCCTGATCGAGACAAGTGCGGAGCTGTTTATATTCAGCTTTGTCTCGGCGAGTTTGACAGGGCAGATCCATCAGTTGATGGGATCGATTCTTCAGTTCGCTTATAACTGCATTCTGGCAGTCGATCTGCTTGATCAGATCCAGATATTCTCGATACAAGAGTTCCTCCTCTTCGTTATCCGGCATTTGCTCGTCTAGCAGCTCGAAAGGATCATCTTCCGTCTCGTCCAAGGCAGCCTCTTCGCCAGCCTCTTCTAGATCCTTGGCTTCTTCTTCTTCGTCTTTGGGAACTTCATCTGCTTCTGTTGCTCCTTCCTCGTCAGCGTCGCCAACGGGCGCTGCTTCCTCTTCGTCTTCTTCTACATCTGCCATTCAATTTGGTGTTTTTGCCAGAAACTATTAAATTTCGATCGTTAAACAATTTATGAAATTTCAATATATATTTTTGAGGGAATTTTGAAAGAAATCAGACGACTAATTTTGTGAACTGATGTTGAATTTCAAGCAGTAATTTTCGCTGATTGATTGAATACATCAATGGCAAAAAGTTGTTCAAGTTTCTCAAAGTTTAGCTTGGCGTAATTTTGTTGGGTTCTGTCAGCGACTGCTTACATTGTGTCTACATTTTGCTTACTTTACACGGAATGCAGCTCATGGCTCAACGCCTGATGGCGACGACAACGACAACGACGACGACGACGACGCTGGAGACGGCTCCTTTAACCTGTGTCCTGATGACGCCTCATAAATACATGTGCCGCCATAATGTCTGCGTCCATAAAAATCCAACGTTGTCGTAGAGTCGTCAATGCGAATCCAAAGCTCAGGGAATCGTTAGAGCGCTGAAGCGCTTCTTTTTTTGTATTTTATTTTTCTCCTTTTTTTGCCAACAGGTAAGTTGGTTGTATATGTGGTGGGTATTCCTTTATTATCGTGGGCAGACTCGTAAAGCGCTTAAGGACCATAAGGGAACTGGAGACGGCTGCTGCTGTTGCTCCGGGCGAATGCACTTAATGCCAAATTAAATGCAATGCCAAAACGAAGAAGAAGCAGAAGACAGTGGTGCGCTGGTGGTGGTGTTTGGGTGGGGGGTGTGTCAGCAATGAAAACCGCTTTATGATTAATGCGCAGCAAGCAAAGTCGAAAGTTATGCGCCTTGGAAGCGTAATCCGCTGGAATCATCATCAGCAAAAGCCGCAGCAGCAGCAGGAGCAGCGGTAGGAGCAGTGGTAGGAGCGGAAATCACAGTGCCAATAAAAGCGTTAGGCAGTCAGACCATGTTAAAGGCTAGCTCCACAAACGACAGTGCAATAAAACATAAATCTCGCTGACAGGCGAAAGGAAGCGGAAATGCGTGCATTAACAGCAGCACTTGCACAAAATTTTGAATTTCCAAAATCAAAAAAATAAAAGTAGCAGCTGCCTTAATTGGCAAACTCCAAAAATATTAGCATTTGATAAATTAAAAGAAAAATCATTTGAAAAAACATTGTTTAAAAACTTCTTTCTACATTTCGGAAAAATGTAAAAAACATGAATTTAGTTTTGCATATATGAAATAAATTCTAGGCGCAAGTTCGAGGCTGCAAAAATACGAAGAATGCGCAAATAGTTTTTATTTTTTTCGAGTGTAGCTGCACCGGAGAGGCTGGTAATGGCAATGAGTACGCCAAGGGGAGCTGTGGAAGGTGTTGTCGCACTTGCCAAGTGACTAGTGGGTTGTTGGCTGCCTGGATTTGTAATGTTGAAAACCACTTAACTGCCACTTGCTTTCCGCGCTTATGCCCCATTTAAGTTTGTATTTGTGTGCGTGTGCTCTGTGTGTCCGTGTGTATGCTGAGAGACTGTAAGATAGTTTTCCCGTAGCTAATTTTTGGCATATTTCCCGGCAGCCATTTGCAGTGTGTCCCTGAGTGTGACAGTTGGATTAGCTTATAGTTGCTAGCTGCTTGCTGCTATCCACCAAAGCAAAACGCACTCGCGCCGAGTTTCAGCCATGACACAAATATATGACCCCAGCTCATGGCTCCCTTCACTCCCACAGACACCCACAAATGACAGCCAAGGACACAAGGACGAGAATGTCGAGCAAGGAGAATAGCGAGCAACATTCATGTTGCTAGCAATGGCAGCAGCATCATTAGCCTTAGGGACGCTCACTAAATGAAGCTCTCAAAGTAAAACACACACACACACACACATACACACACACATGACACATCTTGCTCCTCTGCATCTTCTGCTTCTTCTGGTTCTTCTTCTGGCAACCCTACAGCTCGATGCGTTTTCGATTTACTCAGATTACGTATACGACATGTTAAACGTCTTAAAGACTTTAACATGAAAATCAAACGTAAAAGCTGCAGCAAACTTTCGTTTGCAAGCTGTGCAAACACACACACACACACACACACACACATAGTGTTACACACATGCTTAGTCTACTCTTATACTCATTACAAAAAAATAGCAGTCAAAAAAGGATCTGTTCGCTTTTCTCTTTGGCCTGCAACTTGCATGCAAGTTTTTCTTTCAAGTTGCTGCCTTTGTTCACTTTTTTTTCTTCTTTTTTCTTTACCATATAGGGTGTATATGCTTTGCTGTGACGTGTGTAACTTATAGGAGCAGGCCTTTTTGCATCCTTTTAGTATACACATAGAGATTTATGCACACTCTTGTTCATCATTAATATGCCAGGACGATGTGGACATTTTCATCTTTGAAGTTATCTTCATGAAACTTGGTATATATCTGCCGCTTTCAGTCGGATTGCCTGACATAGGAATAATCAATCGAAAGATAACAAGTTTTAACAAGTTTTTATACCTCTTCTTCAAGTAATTATATTTCTAACATTTCATCAGCTACAGAACTTTGATATCATATAGATTTTATGGAAATCGCTTGGTCTTTCCAAATTTTTAATGACATTTAGATGTCAGCAGATGGACTCCGCTCTGCAAAGGGTATATTATCTTCGGCTTACGTAAGATGGCCGTTCTTTCTTGTCTTTGTGTCTCATTGCAACTGCCGCATTTGTTTTGTTTGCTATTGTTGCGTCGAGCGCTTTGTTTATGCTGCTGCTGTTGCAAGGCAGAAAGAAAAAAAACGAGAAAAGGCATAAAATGATTTCATTAAAAAAGTTGTAAACTTTTTCATTTAATTTAACTGCAAACATCTTTTGTGCCGCTGTGTGTTTGTTTGTGTGTGTACTTTGTATATTGTTCCTTTTCCAGTTTCAGTTTTGTGCCCTGTGTCTTGCCGCTATCTTCAACTACCATCTGCAATATATATATAAGTAAGTAGTTCAAGCTGCCACGCCCTTCATTTTTTGCATTTCTCTTTTTTAGTGCCTGATATTATACGCGAATTGAATTTGCGAATTGAAAACTGAGTTTCAATTAAACTTTTACCTCTCAATTGCAAGCCGTTTGTCTCCACACCCCCCACTTTATCAACAACTTTAGTTGCCAGCCAGCCTTTTTGTCACACGAAAGGCCTTCAAAAATAGTTGATTTACTTTCTGTTATTGTTGTCGTTTTTGTTGTTGCATAGCTTTTGACTTATGACAATACTAGTTGTAAACTAAAGTTTTGTTTTTGTTGTTATCGATAGAGTCGCCTAGCTACTCGAATTTCATATTCGAAAAAGTTATCCTTTGACTTTAATTAAATATGCAAATTTGTCAATGATTCTCAACAAAAAGATAGTTTTTAAATTGCGTGCAAATTTCCGTATAATCAGCTAGCTGAACGTTTCCTTGTTTCTTTGTTTAATTAAGTAATTTTCGCATTAGATTAAAGTGCTTAAGTGCAGATACTCACACGAAACGATGCGACGACTATTTAAGTCTATAATTATTATGTGCAGCTATCATTTTCACAATCTAAAAAACATTATCTATCCAATCAACAACTAAATGTGGGCAGTAATAACATTGACTTGCAACAGGCATAATTCAATTATGGCCACAATACACGCTTCATGTTGAAAGGCACACAATGCTGCACAGCGAACAAAATGTGAGGAATATTTGTAAAAAAAAATATATTAAATGAAAATTTATTGACTTGCAGACTTACAATCAAATGGAATAAACCAATGCAAAAAGGCTTAAAAATTTAATTTGAAACTGTGATTATTTTTAGCTTAGTAAATCAGAAATATTAGTTAAATTCGAGTAGCACTCTTTTCTCTCAGTATAGTTGCCTCTTCAGCTTGAGCTAACAAACTTCAACCCTTAGGTCGTACGCGCTGGTTGCCTCTAAAGCAGCTTGGTGCCACGCGAGCTGCCGCACAACATGTCGTATT
The DNA here is from genome assembly GCA_035041595.1 of Drosophila basisetae. Taxonomy (NCBI): domain Eukaryota; kingdom Metazoa; phylum Arthropoda; class Insecta; order Diptera; family Drosophilidae; genus Drosophila; species Drosophila basisetae. The sequence continues at coordinate 4,240,867 of JAWNLB010000020.1, forward strand.
AGTAATACTTAAACACAAACGCTCAACAAATGTTGACATGCGTCGCCATTAGCCGAGCGATGGATGCATGCATTGTGGCACGCATCAGAAAATGGAGTGAGAGATTTCTGAGGGGACTGCGCTGCTCTGCGCTGCTCTGCGCTGCCCTGCTCTGGAGCTGGTCTAGTCTCGCCTGGGCAAATTCAATTTTCGAGTACAAAAAAAAAGCAACGTCGACGTCTCTATAATAATAACAAGAGCAATAATCTGCTTAGAAGCCAGCGATGCGAAAGTGAAGAAATGCGGTGTAATTCCAAAGTTCGCCGCCGTCAAATGGGAAAACAAGCAAAAATATTTAAGCATATGGAGAGAGGATGGAGGCAGGCAGGCAAGTAGCAAGTAGCAAGTAGCAAGCAGCAAGCAGCAGCAGTGTCACATTAAGCCACTGGCTTGCATGCCAAGAATGTGGCTGCAAAAATATAAAAATCTGTGTACAACCAGACAGAGAAAGAGGGTGTGACTGAGTGAGAGACAACAACTGTGTGTGTGTGTGTGTAAAATATGTCATGTTGACAGCGTGGAAATGTCACTCATGCGGCGTCGTAATGAGTTTTGCCAACATTGAATACCCCCAAACGCCTCCAAACCGCCCTCACATTCAACGACATCCAACCACCCTCTCAATCCCAAGCCAACAACTTTGTAGTGCAACTGTCCGCCCACGAGGCGTATAAGCAATGCGCCACTCAAACAGAGAGTCAAGCATGTTGTTGCAACCGTCTCGCAGCACAGCTGATACTAATAGAATAAATATTAATAGAATATTGATTCTAAAATTCGAACTGTCCCTCGAAGTGCCCTTCAGAGAACCACCTCGAACAACCATAACCTTGTGCAGACTGCACCTATGTTTAATTCCGCGGGTTGTTTACTTCTGGCTTGGCAGCAAACAATAATACTGCAACTTAAAGTATTGGCATGCATTAAAGTATTTGCTATGCATAAATGCTATTGCAGTTTGAAAATCATATATAATATTGGCCTAAGAAATAGATCTTTGGCGCAGTCCAAACTTGCCTTTGCCATAACTTTGTGCAAACTCAAGCGATTTTTAAAAGCAATAATACTGCATTTAAAGTTGAAAACGCCTTCCTGGCTCGAAGTACATATAAAAATGCTATCCTAAAAAAAATTAGATGTATAGACCAGTCTAAGCCTTCCACTGTCATACCTGGTCCAGTGTATCAAATCGATGCATTTGAATGGATTATTTAAAACGATGGCCTTTAAACTATTTTGGTTTTGGAAAGAGGACACTTTGGCTTGAAATATCTCTCCCAATCGACTTTCGAATCAAGGCTGCTCTTTACCCAGTGCAGCAATCACATATGTATGTATGTATCTCTATATACACATATATATATATATATATATATATAGGACAATCTGTGCTGATATATCTTGTCTAAACTATCAGGCAGGCGTTTGTGGCACATTTGAGAGACTGCATCTCAGGGCTGTTATGAGTTTTAGTTTTAGTTTGGGCTATGTTTGCCAGAGCGAGACAGTTGGTGGCCAGGCAAAGAATAAATTTCCCTTTTGGCCAACACAATTTGTGGGTGTATGCCGAGGCTCAAGAGTTAACAATGGAATGTCAGAGTAACGCCCACAACCCAAACTGAAAAACACACACCAACACACACAACATAATCACATATATATAAATATATATTTATATACACATCCATGACAATGGATGTATGTATGTAGCCGGAAGCTAGAGACGGAGACAGAGACGTCGACAGCGATAGCGACGTCGACAGAGACGTTGACGTTAACGTTGGCAGCTGCCAGTGACTGCCGTACAATTTCCATTGTAGTAGAATTTCACAATAATTGCAATGCAGTTGTTGCTCTTGTTGCAGTTGTTGTTATTGTTGTTGTTGTTGCAGCACGTGGCATATAGTACTATATGGAACGTAGTATGCTCTATATACTTTTGCCTTTTTCGGTCATGCAGCCAAAGCCAGAGCTAAACAGAGAAAGACAGAGAGAGAGAGAGAGAGAGAGAGAATGCGTACGAGCGAGATGGCAGTCGAGTGCAGCACAAAAATATCGATCGACTTAAATGAATTTAGGTCAGCCAAAGCGAACAACGCCTTCCACCCACTAAACCAACCCCCACGAGGCGTGTTCTGTGCAGCTGCCCTCAGGGAGGCACACACGTATCTGTGTGTGTGTGTGTGTGTGTGTGTATGTGTGTGTTTGTGCATCTTACAGATACATGTATAATGTGTGCTGTGCTGGGGGCAGGGAGAGGGAAAGAATAAAATGGAAAATGTCAGCAGCTACTCACGTAACTTATTTTAATTCAAGTCAAATAGGGAAACTAGATTGAAATGTAGGCAGTTGCAGGCTATTATTGATGGTGTGTGAGAGCACATGCACACACACACACACACACACACACGCGGCCAGCATTGACAATAGTGCAGCAGGCAGACAATCAAAGCAGAGACACCGATGCCAAAACACAAAAAAAAAACCCCCAACCCCGATTGGCCATGCTGAACACGCGCCATCAACATGTGCATTTTATGAGCCAAAACTGTCAGGCCAAGTGCGAGAGACGCATTTGACGAACACAGTCACACACACACACACACACACACACACACTAAATGCCTTGGGAATTCCTCTACTTACCAAAACTATCCACTCCACACTCCACTCCAAATCACCAAAGCCATAGTATCCAACTAATTTAACGTTTTATGACACAGGGCCTACGTGATGCGATGGAGCATGGGAACAAATGGTTAAATCATAGACCTCCAAAAGCACAACACAAATGCTCAGAGTACAATAGCACTAGACAGAGACAGATACACTGAGCTGCATGAAAGTGAGAGAGCAGGAGAGCTTGTCTTAGACAGTCGCAGTCACGTGTACATAATAAAAAATACAATTCTTATGGTGTTGTATTGGTTGATATCCGTGCATTAAATTAGAGCGACTCAAAATGCACTCAAAAATCGACACGACTCTTTGCTTACGTTCCTAATTATACCCTATACAAATAAATAAATTGGGTATATAAAAATAGTGTCTAAAAGTAACGATTGTAGATTGAAATCAAGTCAATCTTCAAGATGCATACGAGTATATCAATATATATTACTAAATACACATATATGAAATCAACTTTACTTCTAACATAGCCAACAACTTAAAAGACTTTTATAACAAACTCTTCGCAGCCGCTTTTAATGTATTTTCGGTGTTGGCTAAAAAAGGGTTAAGTTGACCCTGCAGCGTACTTAGCTATTTATGATAACAAGCGCAAGGAAAGTTGAAGTTGCAAAACGAGCGAATCATAATTCGGAGTTGCTCGAGCCCAAAGTAATCCGAGCCACTGACATAAAAAACAACGGGGCGAAAACTGTCCCGCAACTTGAGTGGTAAACAACAATTCAAGTGATGGGTGTATTTTATTGTTCAACAACGAAACGCCTCCAATAAGGGATAAAGTTTTTTTTCTTTCTTTTTCTTATTTAACATTTTTATTATTTTTTGGTTGTGGGAAGTGAAGCAGGTGCTTAAGTTTAGTTCAAGTTTTTTGATGTTACATTTTTTAATTTCTGTTTTCGTGCAAACTAATAACTTTTTAATTGCTGTGTGCAGGCTAAATCGACTTTTAAGTGCAGCTTTATTGACGATTATTAATTCCGGCATATGCATATATGGCATATACCGCACCAGGTGAACAATTTTTGCTGGCCACACATGACGACCGCCTCCCAAATGACGACCACCTCCCGAATGTCAGGCTAATTATGCACTCACGGACCAAACGGTGCAAGGTGCAACACTTGAGACACGCCCCAGCCCCTGACAGGCTGCGCCCTAAAAGATGGCTGCTGTTGCTGCTAACTGGCTAACTGGGTTAACGATAAATAAGTAACGATAGCGAGTCCTACTTTCCAAAACGGCATCCACAACAAGTAGTCATCGTCCACAGGGCCACAGCGCCATAGCGCCACAGTTGCTGCCACAGTTCGGTGCAAGTGCCCCCAACTGCCCCAGTTACAAACGGACAGGCCATGATCTACTACCACAAATGCAATCCTCTTCTATCCACTCACTCAGTCTCTGTCTCCGTCTCTGTCGCAGTCACAGTCACACAGCAAACGTTGCAGTCGACGTCGACGTCGTTGGCATCGCGTTTACTACGTGCTCGACGTCGACGTCGGCGTCGTCGTCCTCGTCTCAATTGCAACGCAAAAACAATGAAAATTCTTGCCATACCACAACAAATACTAAATGCCCTAAGCACAAAATTCTTGCTTTATTTACAAAATCGATTAAAGTATGTCGAATAGGAATAGTTTAAATAGAACCGATTTGCGTTTAGGGAAATGTGATCCTAGACAGTCTCCTCTCAAGAAATCGGTTATAAAGCCTTCAATAATAATAAGTAATTCTTAACAATATCTTATGAGGTGTCTTTGCCTATACCATTTAAGATTGACATCTTATCAGCTATTCACTTTTGATAAAGACTGTAAATTATGTTCATTTCGACAATAAATAAAAGTTCCTCACTTTTGAATAATAACCGTCAGACTAATGCAACTGAATAGTTATTGCAAACGACTTCAAAGGAGCCAAATATGTGCTGAGTATAAACTAAAAAGGATTAAAAAATACGCAAGCTTAAAATATTTCTTTAATTCTAATGGATCTAATGGATAGTATAGCGTCCAGACAGTTTTATCTAAACAGAAAAGGTAGCGTCTTACAGATATTATAAAGATCTAGATTTGTGAAATCGAGTTTTCACTTATAGTGTTGTGAAAAATACTTAAATTGGTGATCGTTTATTTAATTTCTTTAAACCTGTAATATTTGATAAAATTTATTTAGGCTAAAAGCTTTGCTTCTCAGAATATTTTCTAATAAAATGGTCAGAATCTTCATTAAAATTCCACAGATAAACAATATATTATTTCTAGTCAATAAATGGAATTTGTGCAAAATTGCTTAGATAATAGTACGAGTATATAAGAATAGTACGTATGTGCTTTAATGGCCTTCCCTTAGCGGTCTCTTTGCAGTTACAAACGTCTTGACAGAATGATTATACTTTAATAGCTGACTATGCTGGCGCCACTATTGCATTTACGTTACGTTTGCGAGTACAACTCGTCGTAGTGGCAGCTGCATCAATAATAACAACAACACAAAGCGAACGTGCCTACAAACGAACCGCCGAGCGAGGCGACCCATCGAACAGCCCAACCCCAAACGCCAACCTGTAACCAGTTCGCCGCCTATCGAGCGCTCGGCTCCGCTTCCCGCTCTCGCTCTGAGCAGTCGACGCGAATTAAGTGTTGGATTTGGGTTTGGGGTTTTGGGTTAGTCGCCAGTCGCCAGTCGCCAGTCGCCCCACTAAGCTCAAACGGGGTGGAGGGCGTTGCTACGCCTAACTCGGGCCAAGCAGCCGCCCTGACGCCCTACATTCGCTGGCTGGCTGGCTGGCTGGCAAGGTTCGGCCTTGGCGCTCAACACTGACCCGCTTTTGGGCTCGGTGTAGCGACTGTAAATAACACTATGTTTGTGTGTGTGAGTGTGTGCGTGTGTATGTGTGGCGGCATATTTCTCTTGCTCTCTGCTGATTGTTGTTGTTGTCGTCGCTGCCGCTGCTGCTGTTGCATTTCAAATGCTTTGCCTGCTGCGAGCTGCATTCGAAATTTCACAAATTGATAATATGTTTTGCTCAATTTGCGTCCCCAAAAACAAACAAGAGGCGTATGCGCAATATTTGTGATATTTGAAAACATGAAAGGACAATCAATAAAGTTGGGCTTGGTAGAGATAATCAAAAGTAAGATGACTAATTAAGCATGGAAGTAAAACGATAGGGTAGAAATTGAATAAGGCAACCAAATATTTCAGTGAGATACTTTTCGACAGGCTAAGATGGCATTCAACATAAAAGTAAGTTCAGTTTTCACAAAATTCAACTTTCTATATGAATTTTGGGCGCACAATCCCAACATAAATATTGACAAAAAATTGGCTTTTCACTTATAAATAAAATTAAATTGCAAGTTGTAAAATGTGAATGCCTCAACAAAAACGGAACAAAAATTGAGCTCAAGAACTAATATAAAATCATTGAAGCTTTACCAAAATTGAAATTAAAATGAGCTTTTATGGTGCCACTTGGCACTTGAAAAGGTCAACTCTTCGTATGCTGCTTTATTAGCTGCAATAATTATAAAGAGTCCGAGAATGGACTAATTGAATGAATTCAGCAATCAGAGAAATACAAAATGCATTTGCATGAACATTTTAATGATTTGTGGCCACAATTTGAGCGTTGAGCGAAAGCCGCCAAACGACAAGCGTCGCGACGATGGCCGCCCACCCACACAGAATGGAAACCACCAAGTGCCCCATCATTAAACGACCACCATTGTGGTGGTCACTAATGCTGCTGCTTCAGCTGCTGATTCATCACGCATCAAAAGAGAAACTTCAGCCAACGAGAATAATGAAATTAATTTGAGCTCTGGCCACAGTTACAGAGCAAGGGGCGGCCAGATAGGAAGAGAGAGAGAGAGAGAGAGAGCGAGAGAGAGGGAAAAGCGGTTGCATCTTGAAGCGAGCATTCCTCAGTGCCAGCGACGACTGCCATGGTCTGTTGCCCCTGTTGCTGTTGCTGCTACTGTTGTTGTTGTTGTTGCGGCAGGTCGCAAATTTCAGACACGGCGCATTGCCAGACGGTGACTCAAGCTCAGAGTTTGGTTTTTGCTGTGGGGAGCAACGCTGGAGTGGCAAGTGGTGCACCCACCACACCCCCAGGTTGCAAACTCTCCAAACTCCAACTTGTGCTGCTTACGGCGGCAAACGCATCGCTGCACAAGCTGTAAACAGCGGTGGTGGTTGTTTTTTTTTCTCTTTTTATCACAGTTGTGGGAGGCGGGGGGTTTCAATGAAATTTGCTTGCTGCTGGGCGCACTTAATGCGCCGTTACTTTTGTCTGGCGTCGTTGTTGCCGGCGGTCTTTGGGCGGATTGGACTGTAGCAGCAATGATAGCCACAGAGAGCCGCACTTGAACAATACTTGTTATTCCATTCAGCATAATACAAGCACTCTCCATTAGCAGACAACTGCAAATCGAACACTCTTCAAATGAGGAATTGTAATAAGTGCACAAAAATGCAAAGAAACAAAAAGAAATATGATAAAAATGCATTTGGCATTTGATGAGGAGGTTGGCGTATCCTTCATTTAAAGCCATGCCAGGCTTTAATGTAGCAATAAAAATCATTTCCTAAGCCTGGTAATTAGAAACTATCATACTCAAGATCTAATAAAGCTTTGATTTAAATATTGGCAGTTTTACTTGCCCGTAAACATCCATAAGTCAAGGTATTGAGTTTTACATTCCAAGTCTAAATTGCCCTGCTATCTGATCAAAGCGAAGCACTTGCAGCCGCATTATTATCGTCTGGAATTGAGTAAGTGACAGTGACTGTGTGTACTGGCCATTTAAGTCTGGCTGTCTGGCAGTCTGGCAGTCCTTTAACATTACTGTCGGCCAATTGGCAAACCAATGCAAGGAATTGAGCACTTTTGCTAGCTAGCTTGTTCCAGTCATTATTTATTTACACTAAAAATGTATTTCCTTTGCTCTTAAATTGGGCAATTTATAACGAGGCACTTGACGCCAACAAGCGACAATTTCCAGCATCAGCAAAGCCAGCAAACCAGTCACGTGACAACTGAGATTTATACATGTGTGTGTGTGAGTGTGTTTGGTGTTTATGCAGTCCATGTCCGTTTGGCTGGACCCCAGCATCAGTTGAACAATTTCAATATTTTATCAAAGACATTGAAAGGCTCTCCACCTTATAAACTGAGGGTTGGGGGTTAAGTGCAACAGCGCCACACTGTCGCTGCAATTATTCTCGTTAAATGTGGAGCAGCTGCGACGATTCCAAGGAATGGGTAGTGGTAGTCTGAGCAGACCAAAGATGAATGCCAAGCAAATGCACATGTTACTAGTGCCATTTACTTTGCGTGTTCTCCAAAAGAAACAAATGACGCCAGCACCCCAACAAGTACAGCAACAATGCCTCTCTCTCTCTCACTCTGTATCCCCTCCCTTTCTCCGTCTCTCTCTCTCGCTGACTGTTAGACATTGAACGTTGGCGTTGGCGACGCCATCATTTGCTAGATGACAGTCCCCCAGTTCACCCAGCTGCCCATGCAAGCCTTGCTCAGCCACTCATTCCTCGACTGGGTTGGGCTGTCTTTGGTTATTACTCATACGCACTGCGGGACCGCAGTCAATGCGTCGACTGCACATTCTCGGATTGACTTTGCACTTGCAGTAATGGGTGCTGCCAACAAGGACAGGCAGCAGCAGCAACAAGGCTAAGACTGACAAACAAGCAGACAGACAGACAGACAGTCAGACATGCAGCCACTGAACGAGAGAGTTGGCCCAGAAATGAGGTAATCAAATATTACATATGTTTGGCTGGGAACGGAGCGCAGTTCACCTTTACAATTGTGTGTCCTAGTAATTGCTTGTGAATGGCAAATGGCAAAGAGTCAGCCAACAACAAATCCGATATCGAAATGCTAAGAAAATATTTGATAGGTAAGCGCAGCAAATGTCAACAAGGGAGACAATTAAATCCGTTCGCTTACAAAAGGATGCACATGCGACAAACGTCGTGAGAAAGTGCTTACGCAAGCAGTGCACATTTCAGGTGCAGTTAGCGCTTGTGGCTTGAGGGTGAAATATGTAAAAATACGAAAAGATTTCAGATTACGAGAAGTGTATTACTATAGCGAAGCACTATCTGATATATAAGAAAATTCATAAATATCTAAATATGACTCATTCTAATGTTCTTCTAGTATTTTGTAATAAAAAACGAGGTATTTTTTCCTGAATTCAAAAAGTTTTTTGTGTATACATTATGATACGGGTATTCCTGTGGCGCAAAAATAATAATAAAAAATAATGCATAATCGATTAGATTTAATATTTCTCTATTATTTTGTTAGACAAGGTTATCCAAGATAAGCCAAATTTGAAGCTATAAAAATTTTTATTGAATTTAAGTCATAAACTAAATTCTTTAAGTATTCTCTCTTTTAAGTACGTAATAATTCTCATACGAACATCTAGTCGGATAAACAACTAAACATAACATTATTTTTTTGGGCTAGCCATAAATTTAAAGAGTTGCAAGTTTTCTCAACAGCTTACAGAACATAACGCTGAATACATAAAAAACTATATAACTTTTCTTATTTATATATACAAAAATATTCTTTTCCTTTCAGTTAAGTGCTAAAAATTCAGTTGAGCTTATTTTCAACACACACTCACACAAAAATATCCGTTATCTTCAAATTTCATCGCTTTGAGGTTATTTTTGCGGTTGCCGCTTGCTGGTTGCTGGTTACTGGTTGCTGGTCGTTGGTTGCTGGTTGCTCTATCTTCAGCTCCGCACACACAGCTAAAGTCTGTTTTTGTTATTGTTATTGTTTTTGTTTTTGCATTGTTTTGTTTTTTCTTTTATTTCTGACTTGTTTGCATTTTTGTTTTTCAACTTTACGGAACTGTTTCTGTTTCAACGTTGCATGCGAATACTACTCGTTATTATTGTTGTTTTTGCTGCTTTCGTTGTTGTTGTTGTTTGTTGTTGTTGCCGTTGCTGTGTCTTGTTTCCATTTTTCATGCAGCTCCATCGTCGTTAAATTTTTACCTTTTTGGGGCTTGGAAAAAAAAACGCGAGTCCAAAGTCCATAAAACATCACGACGCTGTCAGTTGTTGTTGTTGCTGTTGCTGTTGTTGCCGTTATGGTTGTTGTTATTATTGTTTCGGTTGGATTTTTGCTGAAAGTGGCAGAGCCACCACAGCAACAACAACAACAATAAAAAGCAACAAGCCAAGGTGAAGCTCTTGGTGGAGGAGTCTATGGCATTGCGGGGTGTGGATGGGGCAGACAAAGCGGCAAACGTGCAAGAATAACTACAACAACAGCAGCAACAACAACATCAACAACATCAACATGAACAACAACAATAAACACCAGCAAAACAAAATAAAAATGAGTTAAGAGAAACGGACGTTCATTTTGCCTTTTATCGCTGCTCTTCAGCTTATTCTGCCTCTTCTTCTCTGCATTTTTTTTCCTTTTCTTACACATGTGCAAATTTTAAATTTCACCTACCCCCTCCTCGCCCCTCCGTCGACTTTCTTACCAGCACTTCTGCATCATTTTTCACACACTAAACCGTACCGAAAATCCAAAAATCGTACCGGGAAACGTTGAGAGACGCTGCTGTTGTTGCAGACAAGTGCAATTGCTGATGAAGAGCCTTAAGCCTCTCTCCATCTCACTCACTCCCTCTCTTCCTCTGCCTGTCTGACTTCCCGCCCATGCACATAGTCCCAGTTCCCAGCTTCTTCTTAGCAGCCTCTCATCCCACCAGTAACTGGCTATATACTGGATCCCCATTGATGCTGACCCCACGGCTTATTGCCATGGCCTTTTGCTGTAGTTGCTTTTTACTTGTGTTGCTGTTGTTGTTGTTGTTGTTAGTGTTCTTCTTCTTCATCATCTGATTCTTCTTCTTCGCAAAACTCCGCAAAAATGTAAAAAGGCCGCCGCCGATTTGGTGGAATGTGAATGCTTGCGAATGTTTTTTTTACAATCTTGAAAAAGTGCTCAAATTCGTTCTCGCATTCGCATTCGCAGACGTATTGTTTTAATATTCTGTCACTTTAAAAGATTTCACGATCTACTATAAATATATCTAATAGTTTTACTGACCATGCATTCAAAAAATCGCAATAAAACTCAACTCTCAACTCCTTTTTGTGAGAAAACTATAAATGTTAGCAACTTCTCAGCAATAAAGGCCAGTTTTCAATTTCAGTTGGTCCTAAACAATTCCATAAAAAAAACCACCAACAAACATGCATTAACAATTCGACTTGTCTTTTATTATTATTAACCTGAGGAATACTCAATGCAAAAATAGTCTGCACTTAGAAAACATAAATAAATAGTTTAAGTCTCGCATTTAGAACTGATCTTCCCTCCAAGATAAGATACTATTTTGTATGAATCATTGTCAACCATTTTAGGTGAGCCAACAAACGCCTTAAAACTGTTGTAACTGATGTAGGTAGCTTATAATTAGATTGACTTAATGGCATTTCATGTACATAATAATATATGAAAATGACCCAGTCGACAGTTGCCCAGCCAGTTCCGTTTACGTGTTGGCGTTGTTGCTCTTGTTATTGTTGTTGCTGCTGCGCATGCGTCACTCGCCTACTTTCCAACACACACAGCAAACAACGACAACCGAGCCGTATGTTAAAGTCAGAGTTGGAGCTACTATGAGTTGCGGACTCCAATGGTGGCTCCCGCGTTGGCGGCAGTGTCATCCCAAGAAACGGAAATTCAATTTCCGTCACGTTCAAAGCAAGCAAAAAAAAAAGACGAAAAGAAAAGAAAACAAGAATTCACTTCCTCGCCCATGCAGACGCACTGAGAGCTCTATTTGGCCCTTTACCCTGCAAACGGCGATGAACCCCCCAAGCCCCGCTGCTATTAAAGTTAGAGGCGAAGGCAGCAGGCAACATTTTCGAACGTTTCGTTTTTGTTGCCATTGAAAGCCAAAGCCAACCAGTTAACTTCATGATGAGCTTTGCCATTATCGTCATTATTAACGCCATTAATGTTGTTGCTGTAGCTGTTCTTATTGTTGTTGTTGTTGTTGTTGTTGTTATTGTTGCTGCTGCTGTCGTCTTTGTTATCGTCACCCACTCAACGTCAGCGCCTCAGCCAAGTGACCAACTTAATTAAGCTTGAAAGGGAAATGTTTCCTCCTACACGATTGCGTCGCTCCTACAACAAAAAGGAAGCAACATCAACAACAACAACAACATTCCGCTCCCCTTGGCACCCCTGTGGCTATCCAGCACTCAGTTGTTCCTTCTGTGCAAAGCCGCTTAATGAATAAACAAATGTTTGACTGAATGAATGAGCCAACAAATTAATTAATGCAAATTATGATGCTACAACCGCATAAAAGGACTAGTATATATTATAATACCACCTACCTATAATACTCTGGGGAGAAAATGCTGGTCATAAGCAACAACTTATTTCATTTTCGTGGAACTCATTTTTGCCACTTTGCCAAGTATTTGCGTAGGTGCAGAAGAGGATGTGTTGCACAGATGGGGGCGGATTATGTACATAACAAGCAAAAAAGGCAACTGCTAAATGTTATAGTTATTTAAGTGTGCCAAAAGTAATTGTTGCCATCGCATTTATTGCCATCAAGGGAAATTATACAAGAACATTATTGAAATTCAGTTGCAATAATATTTTCGATGTGTTATTCACACAATTGTTGTTATTGCTTGAGGTAGTCTCAAATTGTTGGACTATTGGACTTGTTGTTCATCTCATCTTAATCAGTAAATAGATTTATAAATACTCATTCAATGCAAATTTTCTATATAAATATTTATAAATATTTTTTGTTGTATATTAAATTCAACTGTAATACTTTGGGGCAAAATTGTGCCATATTCCACAGTATTTTTTTCCTGAAAGTCGCTGTGCTATTCAAGTTGATTACTGCTTAAGGTAGTCTTAAAGGTTACACTGTACTCTTTAAATACTTTGTGTATTTTTATATACATTTATATAAATCAAGTCTGTCAGCTGCCCACAAGCATTTAGCATTTATTCATTACTTTTTTTTTATGGTAAACACAAAAACAATGTAAAATTTCCAGGAAATTACAATCACTACTCGGCTCCGCTGTTTGAATACAACTCAACAAATGCCAATTCTAATTACACTCAAATTCGTTAATTTCTCTAAAGTTTTAAGCAATTTGAAAAGCTGCACAAACTCTAATTGGAATATTGTCTGCCCAGCAGCAGAGTGAGTCTGTTACCCACCCACAAAATAAACCGTTTGCACTCTATTATGTGTAACTTTGACCTACCCCACCGATGGTAAATAGCACATGCATCCAAATACCTACATAAATGGTGTGCAAATTGGGAATTTGTGCAAAATGGGTTGACTGTCGATTGGTTGGGTTGGTGTTTAGGTTGGTTGGACTTCTCGTCGCGTCGCGTCGCGTCGGTGGCTGCAATTTACGGTTGCCCCGCTAATGTTATAAACATTGCAATTATTGCATTTACTCTCATTTACCAAATCCCGGCTCGTTATTGCCGTCGCGCACGGGACACTTAAAAAAGGCTAGCAGCAAAATGAAAATGGGGGAAAAAAAATGGAAAAAATTGCCATGGAGAAAATTCACGCCTGGCGCCAGGCAGTCAGCCAAGTAGACTGAGACCCAGAGAGTACCCGAACCGTGGACTATTAGCCGAAAACTTTTTGCATTGGCTATGGGTACTTAGCTGCGGCGCGGGAGGGATGGATGGATGAAGGGGGCATAGACCTGTTCGTTGCCCGATTCTCACATGTTTGTCATAACAAACAACCGGGTGGCGAGCGGATGGAAAAGCATTTCCTCGATGTTGCTACAAAGCACCGTCTGCCATGATGCCATGCCACAAATAATTTGCACATTGCCAACGCAGGGGGCGCAGGTGAGAATAAAAGGGCAAAGAATTAAGTGCTCGGCGGTGCAACCTCATCGAGGGCAGGCAAGTCCAACGATTGAATTTTGGACGCTGAATAGCATTTACAGGCATTTTCAGGCTGTTGTTGCTGAGGAAGTCGCCTTAATTGGGTCATAAAAAACTTATTTGTGTAAAATTATGAAAATGAAGTCAATTGCAATAATTTGCAGCTTTCAACAACAACATTCCAACATCGAGTCGATTACTAGGAAACGGCCTAGCCGCCACCATACACACATTTGTGGCATGGATAACACCAGTCGGCTCTGCGTGTGCGACAAAATGTAGCATACAGCATAGCGGGTGGAAATGCAAAAAATATATATTTGTATGTACATGACGAAACTTTTCCAAGAACAAGCTAACATATGGATTCAGTTCATGCGTGCTAAAGCCACGAGCAGTTGACAGGTGGCATATAATTTAGATAGCGCAACATGATACTTATGTATATCGGAGTGACTATATTTGTTGCCGTGTATGCCCCTTGCTATAAATGCAAATATTCTGAGAAAAGCTAGCATTTGTATGCAATTATGATTTTTATTGCGATGTGTATCAATCAATTTTTGAAACATTAAATAAACATTATGTTCTTACCGAAACAAGTATGCTTGCATTGCTATTTAGATGGATTTCTAAATAAAAAAAATATATATGTATATATAGAAAGGCTTTGAAGATAAAATAAATAATTGAGATTCCAAGTGGGGAGGCTCTAAATTAATATTGGTTATTAAATTTTGTACTAATACATAAAATGTTTAAATGCACAGCAGATAAAATGGAATACGAGGTATGTTCAAAAAGTATCGCGAATTTTGAAATTTCGCGGGTTACGTATAATCGAATTTCGATTTTTTTGTAGCGTTATGTTGGTACTCGTATCTCTCACTTATGCCGACAAGCTCCAAGCCGACAAGCGACCTATTCAAAAAATGGATCAAAGAACCTGTATCAAATTTTGTGTGAAAAACGAAATTAAGTGCGCGGATGCATTCCGAATGTTGATTGTGGCATACGGAGAAGCTACCTTGGACCGAAGCAACGTTTATCGGTGGTACAAAATGTTCTCAGAAGGCCGAGAAGATGTGAACGACGAAGAGCGTGCCGGACGCCCGAGCACTTCAACAACAGACGAAAAAAAAATGATTTTTTGAAGTGCTTCGAAGATTGGAAAAACCGTTGGCACAAGTGTATAATATGTACTTTGAAGGGGACAAAATAGATATTCATGAATAAATAAATAATATCTGAAAAAAACAAAAAATTCGCGATACTTTTTGAACACACCTCGTATTATCAATTATTCGAACAGCTAATTTGAAATTTGAAGTGTTGGTAAGTCAATAAATCCAGCAGATTTATATATTTCATTTTGATACCCAGATTAATTTAAATGTTTGCAATAATATGACTGAAATATTTCTCATTGACTTAAAGCGATGTTAACGTTAAAGTTTTCGTGTATATCTCCATCTCTTTCGCTCTCTCTCTCTCTCTCTCTGCAGCTGTCTCATTGCGTATCAGCATCTCTGTCTACCCAAACCGCCCGTGCTCGCCATCTGTCAGTCAGTGTGTCTGTCTGTCAAGTGGAACGGTAAATCGCCGTTCGATATGCAAATGTCAGGCGCATTCATCGAACGCTGCGCTTTTCAATTGCTCGCTGCATTGAAATCAATTTAACTTTCTGCTCAATGCCAATCATTGACACCAGTCTACCAACCCACACACACACGCACACACACACATTCTACATTCTACACTTTACTCTATTACTGTGCTATGCACATGGTTAGGCACCCACAGCTGCAACAGCAGCCGCAGCAGCAGCACGACCAGTTCTGTCTATGGCTGTCAGCAATCAGGTGGGGGATGGGGGAAGTGGGAAGGAGGGTTCGGGGATTAGAGAGACTGAGCTGAGCTGGAAACCCAAAAACAAACAATCAGACGGAAACGAGCGCTTATTTCAAAATTCATTTGTCATTTTGTGACAGGCAAATGAAAATTTTCAACTCCGTTGGTGGAGGCGGGGCAGCCCCATTCGGTATAACCAAGGCAACATTTTGTGCAAATTCTCCACGTTATTTTTTTCTGCTGTGCCCCCTCCTTTTGGCTGGCTGCCTGGCTGCCGTTCACTTTTTGTTTTACTTCCGCATCATTTATGAAGTTCTGCAACTGAGCCAAAATGCAGATGAGCTTTTGCCTTCGAGCCACTTTGGCGATGTGATATCAATAAAAAAAAAAACAGCGAGTGAAATGACGGGATACTTATGCAGTATCTACCCAACACCCCAACTGCCCCACAAATCGAAGCCCAACCAATCCAATTCCGATTGCGTTTCGATGGGATTTTGGAGGTAACCCTTGTTGACACATTTTGTGCCGACCACAATGCCGGAAGAACATGACATAATATAACGGTAAAAGGAAAATCATCGATTTCATTTGATTTATTTTGCGTGTCCCCTTTTTGTGTGTGGATGTATGGAAGGGGAGCCGTGGTGTGGGGACAGCAATTCCTTTGGCAACCAACAAATGCCGCCATGTTCTGTGGGTGTCGCAATGTTGTTGACTTTGCCGTGTCTGTGTGTGTGTGTGTGTGTGAGTGTGAGTCCTGTTTGTGTGTGCGTGCTGGCAATAAATCTCGGAAATTGTGTCAGCAATTGGGTTAAACGTCACGGTGTGGCAGCCATATTGGAATTAGAGGCACTTCCGCTTTGCAGTATGGGGTTGGCTTTTTTTTCAGCGGCTTTCGGTCATTTCGGTAAGCGAAACTAAGTGCCGGAAGATATGCGTAGCAAACAACACACACACATATACACACAGACACACACACACACGCTAACTGAAGTGGAGCTGCGGATTCTGGCCATGATTTGCCCGCAGTCCCGTTCAATGTTTGGCTTTTGTCAACATTTGTTTACATTTTCGCTTTTCGTTTTGGTCTGCTTTTTTTGTATTGATATTGGTTTTGTTGTTGTTGTTTTGGGTTCCATGGGTTCTGAGTTGCTCAAGGTGAAATCGCGAGATGAGTCGCATAGCAGCCAAAAACTCGAAGCCGAAAAGTTGATTGTGCAACAATTGCCATAGGCAAATTTATCAATGTAGTATCTCTAAATGTTTCTCATGATATTGTATATATCTATTCATCTATCTATAGCTGCAGGTTGTGTATCTACTTATTTTATATTTATTTATTTTTTTTTTATAAATGTATTTTTAGTTTTAACAAATTTGTTTTGTTGATTTCGCATCATCAGCAAAAATTGAATAACACACATCGCTATAGCTACTATATAAAAAATATATGCATATACAAGTGTGTATATATACATTTATATAGATGTATCTGTGAATGTCTGTTTGTCGATACCAAATTGTACAATTACGCAATACTAAAAACTAGCTGTGCGTTCATGATTCCATTCTGTCCATCTCTCTCTCTCTCTCTCTCTCTCTCTATTCTAGCTATCTACTCAGTTGGAAAATGCAAATCATCTCAATGATCAAAGGTGATTTTAGTAAATTAAAAAATAAATAGATAAAAAGCGATTTTCAATATTGGTACCGCGAATACGATTCTCGATTTGACTTACTTTTATGTGTCCATAGACATATGCTGAGTTTATAATTAGAAGCTTAAGACTAATCAATCGAGACTGACTGAAGTGATTTGTTCAACAGTTTATTTCTAGTTTGATTTTATTGCCAAAGTGTGTGAAAGATTAAAGTAATTTGATGAACAGTTTACGATCATATTGCTTTTAACATTTATAGACGTGAAACAAACAAAAGAATTTAAGAAATCTACATCTTCACAAAAGAGTGTTGAGAGCATGGAAACGCAGTAGCCAAAAATAACTTTCAACACAAAAATAAATAACCAAATATATTAATTAGTAAAAAACAGAAGACAAATTTAGATCTTCTTCGCTGTTTCGTAAATAATCAATTCTAGAAATTGCATGCTCAACCAATTAGTAATTTAAATTTAAGTTGATCAACTTCAACTATTCAACTCGTTATTTATAGAACACGCTTTCCAAGCTCGTGCTTCATCAGGTTATTGTTCCACAGATCTCGAGCTTGGGAGAGCACAACAACGACAAAAACAACAATAAAGAAAACCAGAAACAAAATAAAAACACAACTCATTAAGGAAAAAAATAAATCTTTTGTGTGCTTTGCAATTATAAATAAACAGTTTGGTTTGTTGGCTGTGTTAACTATTTTTAGCAAAGTTTTCGAACTTGAAGCTATTTTTGAATGCATCACCTAATATGCAACAATAAAAACAAAAACAATAAGACTCAAAAAAGGCAATTCGTTGAATGGTTATATAAATAGTTAAGAGTATCTCGACCGTGTGCAGGCTGAAAACAACGTTTTATCATAATTACAAAGTTGCTGATAATAATGATGAGGACGTTTCTCATGATGATTTTGTTGACGTCGTTGACTTTTAAGTGAGTCGCGTGTGGGTTGAAAAATTTGCAAAATGGCAAAAATATGACAGCAACAATAACAACAGCAACAAAAGCAACAGAAACACAACAAAACACTGGCATAGTTTTGCAGCTGTTGTTGTTTTAATTTTTTTGTTTTTTCGTCGTCATTATTATTAATGTTGCGTTTTTTCGAAATCACTCTGGCAATTCTATATTTATCATGGCATGCAGTTTATTTATGAAATGGTTTCGCGGCTCGTTTCCATTTCCATTATATCAAAAACTCAAATCGCAGCAAAAACAACAACAACAACAACAGCAACAATAATAATAATGAGTGACTGATAAATTACCGCAGGCAAACACACACAGCAATAATAGAAATAATAATAACAACAGCGACACAAACAAAACAATCAAGTGAACACCTTGAAGTTCGCAGAACTTTGAATGAATCAGCGCAACAGTTGTAAATATTTGAAAATCTGTTTGTTTTTATTTATGCACCATGATGGATTGTTGTCGTTCACCGAGATTGCCATAAAAACATAACACGGCAAGCAACACACAGACACACACATTTCTATCACACAGATACTTAACTAATATACGTGCTGCACTGACTTAAGCGTATCCGTATCCGTATCAGTAACAGTATCTTCATCTGCATCTACTACTATGACTAGTACAACAGCTGTTGGCTGCTGTGATTTACAATCGCCAAAAATATACAAATATTTATGCATGTATCTCAACTGTCGCTCTCTCGCCTGTCTCTTCAAAGGTCCAACATGAGGCGCGTGCCCATAAATCAAACTTGTTATGGGGACCAAGCTGAAAGACGACGTGATTTTGCCCACATGACTACCCCTACTGGCTGCAGCATTAAAAACCATGGCATACATACGCTCTAGCAAAAATAAACATTATCAGTCAGACTAGTTATTCATCTGTGATCTAAAGATTGCAAATTTAATGAGGTCACTACAGACCACAGCATACTCTTCGTAAGGAGCAGTCAAACTGCTTTGCTCTACTATACCATATTATAATAAATCGCCTGAACTATAAATGCTGTTCAAGCACATATAATTATACATTTTTATATTTCATATTTGACAAGTATCATTCATAGCTTGAAATGTTTTTTTAATTTTTAACCATTATTTTTATATGATTTAAAATGACTGCATTTAATCTGCGTCAAATATATAAATACATTTTCAAAGTGTTACACATCGGATGGCAATATTATAGCACCCTCTCGCTTATAACGACTTCTCAAACATCGAGATTTCTTAAGAATATTTATTCTTATTCCAAGATATCATAAGAAAATCAAATAGCACATAACAAATAACAAATATGTAAAAGTCCACAGTACTTTTACGCTTGGGAATCCCGCTGCAGCATTTGTAGTGCGTATAAAAACAATAATATTTCAACCGGCTATATCTAATCTGTAACTGTGACACCATGAGTCAGAACGAAAACAAAAAACAATAATAATAATAATAAAAACAACAACAACGAGAACGGGGCCACCCCTTTCGGAACCACTTGGCGACCGCTCACAAATTGATTACGGGTGCTTCAATTTCAGTTCAGCACAAATATTGGCATAGCTCAACCCCCGGCCCGTTGTCTCACCGGAACTCCAACAACTGTGGCAATCCTAGAACGCGACTCGTGACTGAATGACTGACTGACTGACTGACCCGCCGAGCCCTTCCCTCTCCCCTCATACCACCCCATACCTTTATTCGAGTTGGAAAGGGGAGTCGCGTTTGGGTGCGTGAGTAATGTGACGACATTAATTTTCACACTCATTACAACTCCATTAAGTTCGCTGGCCTGTCGGCCAGTTTGTTATTTTTGTTTTTGGCTGCCGTTTGTTGTGTTTCTATAACCAATCCACAAAAACAAAAAAAAAAAAAACAAAAAACAAATAGAAAAAGAAACAGAAAACAAACACAGGGGAGCCGCCATGCAAAATATAAATTTGTTACATAGCCCATTTGGAATGCACGCACGAGAACTTTTTGATCCCCAAACTGTCCACAGAAAAAGTGTCAACAATTTGTAAGCAAATGACGACCATTACAAAGCGTTAGCAAGGAAAATAGAAATACGTATTAGAAAACGTGAAAAGGCGTACACAAATAGTCCAAAGAATATCCGCAGTGCATCAAATGGTAAAAGTTATAAGGCGGCATGCACTGTGAGAAAAAAAAACCCCCAAGTTTTTTCAACTAAAAGTGCATGAATTTTACAATGATGTTAAAGTTTAAGTTAATAATTAATGTATCTATAAATACTTGCAAATAGCTACGTGCATACCATATCCGAAAGTGCAAGAGTTCACTTATTGTATATCATCGATTTAACTTTAACTTTTGCTCAGTGTACTTAGCGGAGCTGACACCCTTTTGGCCTTATCAACTTAAAAAATTAACAACATTATTGCCCAAATGTTTTTGTTGATTTATATTCGTGTGTTTGCCGGGCTGTTTGAGGTTTCCGGCTACCCACCCATAGCCACTCGAACGCCTACTCCTACTTCACAACCCGGCCAGCTCGGTGGGCACGCAGGAGTGCTGTCTTAGTCGCAGACCCGTAACAGAGTGACCCCGACCCAGGCTACGAGCCGTACTGGTCAAGGCCTGCTTGTGAGCTCCCTTTGCGAGGCACTGAAATAGAGCGTCTCGCAAGTTCGTTCACTTCTGCTTCCACGCGCGTTGTCACTTGCCACTTGCCACTTGCCGCTGCTTACCACACCTCTGTCGGAGTGTTCGTCATTTAAAATTCAGCTCAGTCGGCAGCCCAATTTCTACATTCCAACAATTCTTTGCCAGCCTTTCTTTTGCGAATGCAGTCACGTAATTTTCGAATTTTCAAACACACAGACAAACGAAAATTTCACTAGCAACCAGCCTCATCGACAAAAGACCTTATAATAGTACCCAGCCCAACACACCCCATACCCCCATACCACACTCCACCCTGCCCCTCTGACTGCCAGCTGCGTCGCCGTCGCCATCGTCGCGGACAGCTTCGTCAATTTGTATCTGTAAATTAGTATTCCATTGCAATTTGCCACGAAACCCACAACAAAAATACTTTATACATCGATTTCGTTGCCCATTGCCTCATGTTCATGTACATTTTCATGCTCATTTCGATGATGATGATGGTGATGGTGATGGTGATAGTGATGATAATGGTCACGCCCCCTTCTCGTTTTCGTTGTCAAAATGCAGTCGTTGTCGATTTATGCGGGATATGGATATGAAGCGGATTTCAGGCTTCCTGTGCCGGGCATATTTTCGGGCATATTTTGTCGGTGACGCCTCGTTGAATAGCAAATTCATTTTTGGCATTGTACAATAACAGCATTAATAATGCGGTCGGTCAAAGTTTGTCCCAGAAACAGGACCCGCACCCTGGTTGCACAATCATTCATTCATTCATTCAACAACCCATCCCATTAGCGAAGTTTCATCAGAATTGAGTTTCAGTTTTGTAGCCGGTTATTGAAATTAACAGTTAATTTAACTAATAATTGTTTAAATGGAGTTTATCGTGATGGGCTTGATGTTGTTGGTGTTGTTGTTGGTGTTGTTGTTGCTGTCGTTGTTTGTGTCTGCTGCTGTCGCCTGTCAACACTTCAGTTCGCTGACTAACATGCGGGTCAGCAGGGACGGGGGCATCGTTATCACCAAAAACCAATAAAATTAGCCAGAAATTTAATATCACTTTTATTGCTGGAGATTTAAACGAACAAAGCATAGCATTATAGCATAGCTTTTGATGTTGGAATAGAATAGATTAGAATTCAGGTAAATTTTAAACCTATGAAAATTGTTCACCGAAATTAGAACTTTCAAATTCTATTAAAGAAGGAAATCATTTAAACTAATTGTGTTCTATATATATCTTTATCAAATCTTACATTTGTCTTTATGTCTGCTCCACTTTGCTTTACATTGTTGCTTAAACCAAGTTTAAGCTGTTTCAATTCCCCATCTGGAGCAGTTTGCTGTTGCCACAAACGTGTCTAATGTGTGCAACAATCTGGGTAATGCCATTGGCTAAATATAAACCCACAATATGTTTTAGCCAATTTGATGCCAAGTTCAAACAAAACCCAGACACAGACACAAACACTGACCCGACCCACACAAGCCATCCTCATAGAATCTCACTTAGCATTCAACGCAAAATCGACGTCGCCCACACAAAGAACCAAATGATGTTCTTGATGCTGTTCATGATGACGCTGATGATGATGATGATGTGGATAATGACGATGATAGCAACGATGACGATGACGATGTCGCCCGCATCGCATTCTGCCCCATCTCCCCAGCTCCATCATCATTTCCATCTTCAACTGCGAGTCGCATGTTGAATTATCAGCTGATTTGGTGTCGGGTCAGTTGGCACACAAATTCTACACTTTTCTTTACAATTTAACACACACACACACACAGCGAGCAGAGAGCAGGGGTGGGGCAGCAGGAATGTGACATCAATTGACACGAAAGTTCAGCGTAAATATTTGCGCAGATAAAAACGCAAGCGACTGAATGAGAAAGCGTGAGACTGAGTTAGAGAGGGAAACACAAAGAGCGACAGAGACACCAAGATAGAAAGAGATAGATAGAGAGAGAGAGAGAGAGAGAGAGAGAGAGAGATAGTATGTGTGTGTGTGCCCGAGACACCCATAAATTCCAAAGCTCGGACAGATGCGGTCATTCTCTGGACCTCACTCACACTCACCATTTAATGACAAAGAATTAAAGAACAATTTGTGAATTTGCGACAAACAAACGGAGACATCGCCACCAACCAGACTCCAATTGGCGTCACAGTTGAGGCCCCCGCCACACACACACATCGAGCTTATCAGTTGCGTATTTTGAAGAAAATGACTTTACTTCACTTTCAAAAGTTCCCAGAAATCCTGGTTCTCGCAAAGTCTTATCAACTATTTGTGTTATCTTAATAACTGCATATATATAGAGAACATATAGTACGTCATTAGATTAGTCATCGCCTTGTGATAAGAGGGGGAAGATTTCAAATTGGAAGTGCAATGAATTTTTGCATGCAATGTGCGCATTTTAACAGCCCGTCTATATTTGTGCCGATGACGTCGGAGTGGCATAAACTGTTATTGTTTCGATTCAGATGCCAATTTTAATTTCAATTTCAATTCAGTAGTCGTAGCGTAGCCCCAGCTGAAGCTGAAGTCCACCGTCGAGTCATCTGTGGATGCATGCATCGTTTGTTCAACAACAACAAAAACAACATTGTTCGACTTGTTAACTTTGTCGGTGACTTCATTCGCCATTTGGCACTCGAGCTAACCGAAATTCAACAGAAACAAGCATATTTCAGAATTTATTGCTCTCACTGGAGTAGAT
Source organism: Drosophila basisetae (assembly GCA_035041595.1). Lineage (NCBI taxonomy): Eukaryota > Metazoa > Arthropoda > Insecta > Diptera > Drosophilidae > Drosophila > Drosophila basisetae. The sequence continues at coordinate 4,264,446 of JAWNLB010000020.1, forward strand.
TGCAATGAAACTATGCAGCCTACTGATAAACAAACATAAAACCAATTAAATTTATTACATGGGCCTCCGCTAACAAGAGTCGCAGGCCTGACAAGGTCAATCTGCCCTTTAGTTTCAATAAAAAATCAACGAATTAGTGAGTTTCTGTGCGAACTCGGATTACTCAGCAATTGGGCTAAGAAATATACAAAAATCATTGATTGCTTGACGGTTACAAGCCGAGGTTCATGATTATAACGATATTATTCATTTATTTATTATCATATTTCTAACAAACTTCGTCACAGCGTAGCTCAAGGGATTCAATCTTTAAATAAAATGAATAAGTGTGTTTCGTATCGCCATTTGAAATATTTCCAACGGCCAGCAAAGGCCGCTCTTATCAATATTCCCAATTATTCATAGACACGTGCCGCATTGCTGACTAAACTATGGGCGCCCCCCAAAAAATTTTAAAAAAAAAAGAAACAGTTGAATACAATTGCGATAACAAATACAAAACGAAAAATATCAATGATTTTGAAATTATTAGTTAAATATGCGCTACACTCATGTTGTGGGCTTAAAGACATTGAGTAATAACATTTTAATAGCCAACGAGATTAATTGCCGCGTCGAGTGAATCATGCGCCGCCAAAGACAAATGACTATATATATATATGTATATATATATAGAGAGAGAGATATATATAAATTCAACTATATCTATTATGTATAGAAGGTACTGTAGACACACAAGAGGCACTTGGGCACTTGAGCATATGATCAATGTGGAATTTGTATTCTTTGGCTTTGGCTTAATTGGCAACACGAGCGACTCACATAAAATGTGGAATTTTTATATGAAAAATTGTGAGCAAATGTTTTGTGTTGCATGAAAAGCGAAAGGCGAACCGATGCCGAGGCGATGATTGCATGACCACAATGGCTAACTTAACTAAAGCACTCCCCCAACCACCAGCCAAAAAAAAAAAAACAAAAACAACAACAAAAACAAAAACAAATAAAAATCGCCTTTTGCAGTGCTGGTCACGCCAAGTTGCACACGATACCGCGTAACCCACACCACCACCGCCTTTTTCAAATAGGAGACAGCAGCAACTCTCCCCCAATCTATTTCAGTTCAGATACAAAATGCAGTCGACGACGACTGCGGCAGCGGCAGCGGCAGAGGTAGCGGCAGAGGCAGCGGCAGCGAATTAATTATCTTCAATTCATTCATTAAGAAAATGTGGGAGGGTATATAACACACACATACACCCACAGATAATGAATGCACACAGTCGCACGACGACTCACATTTTGTATCCCATAGTGCTTGTATCTCATAGTACGCTGTGTGTGCCAGTTGTAGCTCATAGTACGCTCGACTCTCGTATTTCGTATGAATGAAAACCAGCAACAGCAACAACAAGCGACAAGTTGAGGATGATGCAGCAAATGGGCTAGTTGAAGCGATTGCGGGTGCAAGGGGGCCGTCATCATGTCTATATATGTATGTGGGTGCGGGGCATGTGGATGTGGGTGTCTACTCTGTCTACTCTGTCTACTCGGTCTACTCGGTCTACTCTCTATCTATCCACTTGGCCGCATCCGCTGCCGCAGTCGCGACGGCGTCACGAGATTTGAGGCACAGGTCGTATAATAAATTATTCGCGTGACCAAATCATTTGCGTTGCGGCTATTTTTTTTTTTCGCAAATGTCGAAATTAAAGCTACAACCCCCCATCCAAAATTCAAAAAATAAACAAAGCCCTTAAACAATGCTTGATCTTAATTGCAGTTGATGTTATTGTTTTTATTCGTTTTTTTTTCTCATTTTGTTCCTGTCTCTTGATTCGCTTCTTATCAGCTTGAAGCAGCGCTGATATCTCACGTTCGCCGTTTGCCTCATGTTGTCTTATTTTTGTATATTTTTTTTTTTTGAGAAATTATTAGTGCCATATATTATTATTGTGGCACTTTATCGCCAGCAGCAAAAAAAAAAACTTTGGCAGCAAGAGCTGCTTTTTATACTCCGTATTTGAATGTAAAACATGGGGATTTTTTTTTTCATTTAATATGGACTAATATCAGTCACATAAAAATATAAATAAATTAATTCAAAATCAAATTAATGAATATAAAAATCTTAAGCGGCTTTTGATACTCTGCATATCAATATACAAAAAGAAGACTTCTTCATATCGATGGTGAAAAAAATATTGAGAAATACAAAAAAAAATATTAATAACTCAATTCAAAACTAATACCTATTATTACCAAAATTAGCTCAACGTTTTTTGCATAATTAGAAAAAAATCCAATACAAAATATATGCAAATTATTGAAAAAAAAGGTTTGAAATTTTAACATTAAGTGAAGCTTAGACTTTTTAATTCATTATAAATATAGACATTTTTATTTAATGTACTAAATTTGAGAACAGGGTAAGTTATATTCGAGCTAAATTGTGCTACCCAGCGATTATCTCAGTTCGTTTTTGTTCCTTGTTCTTGTGTTTGTTTTTGTGCAAAGTTCAGCGACCAAATTCAACAAACAACAACAAAAAGTCCAAACGGAACTTGGCATTGCCTTCAACGGCAACTATGTGGAAATTATGGTACCATGATATCACTAATTGCATAGCATTCAACCAGATAGTTTGCTATAAATTGATGAGGTTTTTGTTATTGTGTCTTTCATATTTTACTTGCGTAATTATTTCATTCAAGGTGTGTTTACTGTTTTTGTTGTAACTATTTAGGGAATTTGTTTTTGTCCGTGACTCAACTGCCTTTTGGTACTTTGAACGTTCGATAAATATTTTAAAGCAGCAAAAACGATCAATTATGAGCTCTTATTTCCACTGATGATTGTTAGATGGCTTATGGATTGCATTTACTTTTATTTTGTGTGACTCAACGAGAGATGAACAAGCTTGAAAATTGAATTTGTTTTGGTAAAGCTATACATCGAGTCCCTTGAGGAGTTCTGTGTCTTTTTCTAAGATATCATCCCTCTGCCTAGAGTTAAATATTAATTGCATACTCGTACTGTGCCGCTATTAAATTAATTTCAGCTGAGTCACCTTAAGGAGCCTTTATTTTCCATTTGACCACATTTCGCCACCCTCGCACCGAACGAGCTGTTAATTTAAATAATTGCATAGCTGCCCTCAGACAATGTTTCCACCTCCCCACAGACAACACAACATATTTCAACATTTTTATTATTTTCGGTTTTTTTTTTTGTGGTCGAAATAATATATTTTACAAAATAAGGAAAATGCAACTGAAAATGGGACCACTTTGCGGCAGGCAAGCGAGCGTAACGAAAACAAACACAACCCGTCCTGGCATAAGGATTCGTGCCGGTTAACCTCTTAGCCCAACCGCATTACTCCACCAAAAAAAAACGTAAGGGACGCACGCGAGAAGAGGCAAACAGCAAGGAGACCCCAAAATATTAAGTATACGTAGCGTATAAAATTTTGTTTTCGAGTTGTTTGTTTTTTTTTTAAAGCTTTTTGAGGCAGGAAAGTATCTTGCAAATAGACTTTGAGCACGCATAGCGTTCAAATTTTAGCTTATTGCATAAGCAATGCAAACAACAACAATAAACGGTTACAACAACAACAGCAGCTAAAAGGGGGTCGACTGCATGTAGAAATTGTGGCATGTGCGAAAAAAAAAACGAAAAAGGCGTACGCCTGTCATTAAATTTCGCACCGACAACGAGAATAACAACAATTACAACTACAACTGCGTTGAGCAGAGGAAATGCCAACGAAAACAACAACAACAATGTTGATAACTAAGTTAGTCGTCTCTGTCTGTGTCTGTGTGTGTGTGTGTGTGTGTGTGTGTGTGTGTGTGTCTGCTTGTACTTTGCCTCTGTTTGTCTGGGGGCGGCGCTCGCTGCTGTCACATATGACATTTTATTATTACAAAATAAGCATTTAAGCGAACGCATATGACAGTTAATAATGCAAACAGCAGCAGCAGCGGCAACAGCAACAGCAGCAACAGCAGCAACAACAACAACAGCCATAACAACAACTTTGCACTAGCAACTCGATTGAATGCAAAAATTCCCACAACATCCGGTTGAGAGCAGAAAAACAACAGCAAACTGGCAACAACATTGACAACAACATCAGCAACAACAACAGCAGCAATATGAACAGCAACAGCGGCACGGAAAACGGAACAAATAAAAAGCAACGAATGAACAACAAGCGAACAAATGCGGCACAGTGACTTAAACCACATGTTTATGGAGTGAAATATTTAAAGCTGAAGAACAAATATTTACAATTTAGATTAGTTATTGCATTACAATTATTACTGTTGAGAATGATTCACAGCTTTTCATGTCACGAGAGAATATTGAAAACAATGCAATCTTTTGATAATTCAATTAACAACTTTGAAGTATTAAAATATTTAAGAAAGAAGTATTAAAATAAATTAAGAAAAAACTTCTATCTTTGGCACATCAGGGATTACATACCTTTGCTAACAGCTTAGAAGCACTGATAACTTTGGAAACAAACTACTTTTTCATACAAGAACTCATTGTTCCTTGGAGAGCTATATGATAAATAGTAATCCGATCTGGGCAACTCCGATATATGTATTCCCTAAAGTAAAAACAACGGATACTTGCCAAGTTTAATCAAGATAGCCCCTAAACTGGGCGACAGACAGGTGAACATGACAATATCATCTCAGCTAGTGATGCTGATCAGATATATATATGATTAAATAGTTCGGACACGTCTGCAGCAGTGTATAAAATGAATATAAAACCTATGACAATTTAACTCTTTTATAATTTGGATAATAATGTATAAATATTAATAAGTTTATGCAAATACATTAATTCATACAGTCAACATCAAATAAAATCTGCCTCTACTGTATAGCAGTCTGTGTGTTTTTTTTTCATTTCTGCAATTGAATTCCTCAATTATATACATTTGTCATTGCATGTGAAAACACTGTGGCACTGCAAGCGCCTTGCTGGTGTTGGTAGGCGGGCAACGGACTCCGCCTGCATGAGTGGCGGATATGCATATGGCCGGCGGACGTGAATGTAGATGCATTTGCAGAGTCAGAGAGCCACAGAGGCACTCGCATTCGCACAAGCCAAACCAAAGTGAGAGTCGGAGGCAGTGGCAGTGGCAGTGGCAGAGTCAGAGTCAGACAGTGGCAGTGGCAGCGTTGCGACGCCGGCACTCGTGAGTCAGCGGCTGTGGAATGTGAATGGCATACAAATGTCGCAAGCGGACGCACAGACACGTGGACATGGACGCGAATGCGGACTGCGGACGCGGACCGGTTCCGCAGGCAGACAGCGCAGACAGACAGACAGACAGAGTCCAAAGCCGAAGCTAAACCGCAAAATATATGTATATACATATACGTATATAGAAAGAGTACCAATTGATATTGCCAGGCCAATGCAAACAAGTTGCCACGAGAAGATGATGGAGGCGGAGATGGAGGATGAGGAATGGGGAATGGAGTAGCTGCTTGCTGAGAGCTGGGAACTGGCAACTGGGAACTGGCAGATGAAGGTGAGCCCGCTGTCTCCTCCTCGCCAGCAGACTCGTGGCTAACCAGAGTTGAGTGGATTTTCCGGCGCGTTCTGCTTTGCGCCGCTTTTGGTTTGCCATGCAATGAAGACGACAACAAAAACCGCCAAGCAACCAACTGGCAGCAACAAGTTTTCTTCTGTTTGCATTCGTTGTTGTAATCGTAGTAGACAAACAAACAAAAGACACACAGCGAGACACAGCAGACACACATTGTTACGTTTCTACGTATTTACATATTTACACATATTTTCCTATAAATACTCCAAACGCAAAGCGCGCTAGAACATTTTTATATTAAATTTCTTTTAGCCATTTGTCAACGCGAAAAAATTTCAAGAATTTATTTTTGGGGAGTTTCCCCCAATTGCCTTGCCCATTTTGCCCCCACTTTGGTAAAAATAAAACCTCACACTCTTGTTGATCCCCTTTCGACTCGTAACTGAAAGTGTTGAGGTGGTATTTGAGTCTTGGATAATTTTTTTTCTTTTGTGTATTACAATACTCGTATATACATAAAGTCAAGTTAGGTTGTTGGAATGTTAATAATAAACACATATGAGACTTCAGCAAATGAACTGAAAGTAAAGTATTAGAGTATTAACGAATATTTTTTCTTTAATCATTCTTAGCTATTTTGTTGATGATTCCACAAACAGATGTTTCTTTAGGAAAGATGCAAGAAATCTTGTCTGAGAATCAGTCAGTTATTAGTATTGAGTTACATATTTAATTATAAGTCCATGCAAATATATATATAGTTTTCATGTTGCTGCTATTTGAAGTGATCATTCTCATGGCAATTATTTAGCAAATAGTCATATCATTAAAGCTGTTTTTGCCGTTAGTGAGCAGTTTATTCAATGGAAAACTTTTACCAGGTCATTTCGTGTCTTTCAAATCCATTCATTTTGGCCATTCAGTTCAGCTAAACTTTAACCACTTACAGCACTGTCATCAATCTTCATTGCGGCTGCGACTGAAGCTGAAACTGGACGATCCAATAAATGGTTCCATTAACGAGCCATGCTTACAAAGATCGATAGCCGAAAGCGGCTAAATTGGTAACAGCGATCGATAAACGGCCAAGAGCGTTTTGCCATTAGAGCGGAATGACAAAAATTTGCCAAAGACTTAACGATCAGTTTGCATGCCTCAAATACACTGGACTTTTGATCTGTCTAAATATAGATTCCTTGAAAACGAAGCTGCTAGAAATCTGAAGAAAATGCAGTTACAATTGTTACAATTTTATTTAGAAATCTATTATCAGTTGTTAATGGCCTTGTGAGTCAATTCATATTTCATATTTCTTTAGTTGTTCAGTTAGCAGTGCAAAAGTATTGCATTGAAAGATAAACTGCTTAATCGAATCATACATCGCTAATAATGTGCATGCAATTGGCAGCTGTTTCGTGTCTGTTGACTTTTGTGGGTCACCTGGTTAAATGGGAGACCCGAATGGAATAACTGACCTCTGCTTTTGATCTAATCCGCTGCTGCCGCTGATCGCATCGTTTGTCACGGCGAGCCGCAACAAAAGCGCCCAGTGCCGGACCTGTCAACGTTTTGTTGTTGTGAATGCTTCGACGGCAACGGCGACGGCGGCGGCAGCGGCGGCGGCTACCGGAGCTCAACGCTTTGAGCTCGAAGCTCGTTGCTGATGTGCGCTGGCTGATGATGAATGGACCCAGTGGCCGGGTCTGGTCTCATTCACAAAACCGACCAGCGGCGACAAACCAAACCAAAATATTAATTAGCATTTACGATTGTGTGTGTGTGTGAGTGTGTGTGTATGTGTGTTTGCCAGTGTGTGTGTGTATGACGGGGAATAAGGTCGCTGCCACAGTCATAGTCACATTCACAGTTTGCCGCTCACCGATTGCTGTCTAATGGCCCGCTCACGAATCGACGGCAACAGCGGATGCCACAAATTTGGGCATGTGTCGCAGTCGCAGTCGCTGCTGCGCTGCCAGCGTCGCTGCTTCCTTTTGCGATTTTATGAATGAAAGCTACAGCGTTCGTAGTAAGCGTTTTTGGCGTTGGCGTCGTCGTCGTCGTCGCCGTCATCGCCATCGTCGTCGTCGATTGGCATTGCCATTTATGGGCAAAGTGCAAATGTGCCCCGTCCATTGTGGCATGTGTACTCGCATCTGACTAACTGAGAGAGTATCTGTATATTGTATCTGTAGTCTGCTATCTGTATCTATCTACAGTGGCACAGTTGACGCTCATGTGCGCCCAGTACGACTTCAAACATCCAATCGGACATGTTGTGGGTGTGTTGACTCGGATTGTTGTTGTGTGTGTGTAGTGTGTGTGGGATTTAGGTAGTTCCATAGTTCCATAGCTCCATATTCATTTAATAGGTACTTAAGGTAGTTACTTGGGCGATTGATACTCTTGTATCGGATAATTACCAATCTCTTGGGTGTGTCATGTACAGGTTTTATAGACCAAGTCTTGAACTACCAAGTCAACTCAATAAAAGTAATTTATCAAACATTTAAGTACATTTTCATATGTTTCCAAATGCACGTTGTATTTTGCTATACTCTATATAATAGAATAATAATTGTTTGGAGATGTTTTAAAAGGCTTATTCATATGTATATTAATATATATATATATATATACATATACATATATATAGTTTCAGTGTATTGGATTCTCGTTGTCGTACAACATTTATTTGCCGAGGGTTGTATTTGTGGTGTTTTTTTTTTTGGTAGATTGTTTTTTATGTCAGTTGTCCTCTCTTTTTTTTTGTGGCGCTTATGTCGATACAATTCGATTGCGGTTGAATTGTTATTGTTGTTAGCATTGTTGCTGCTGTTGTTGATGTTGTTGTTGTCACTTTAGTGTGTCATTGCCATCCGTTTGAGATTTCAATTGCGAGTGCGGCAGCCGTGTCATGTCCAAATGCATTCACACACTCAAACATGAATACGTATTCACACATCTGTACATACATCTGTATGAGTACATAAACATACGAATGTATATCCAATCCCATCCGCAGCGCCAAATTGCGCCAATTACGTGAAATCCGCTGTTGCCTCAAATGCTTATTGTATCCATTGTTATACTTGTAGAGATGATTACGATTGTGGTTCATATGGTAGTCATATCAATTTACAATTTACCCCCAATAACAACAACAAATTCGAATTCAATTTGCGTATTATTTGGGGAATATGTGACAAGCCGTTAGCTTTTAGCTGTCATTTAAAGCGCAGTTGGCTTTGCTCAGTTGTCGGGCAAGAGTAACCCCCCCTCCACCTTTATCTATGGCATTTGGTATGTCCATAAAAAGCAGTCTAGTAAATTGACTGGACAATTGGAGTATGATTGGCAGCGATTACCGTCAGTTCGTGGCTCAAATACAAAAATACGCATAAATAAATAAGTGAATTAACTATTCCATTATTACAATCCATAACAGTTTCAATTTCAAGCGCTTGTCATTTATTTCAATGATTTTATGTATATATATATATATATATGTAGGTATGTGTATACAAGTAGTATTATTTTGCATTATTTTTTATTATTGGTCACATGTCAATTACTCCCAGTTCAGTCCAAAGACCCCATTAAAACATGCTTATGACAAGATGTGTTTTCAAATTTGTTTATCCAACTAACTCCAAATATAATACTAATGGTAACTATTGATTGAGATGAAAAAAACAGCATTATTGTTACAGTTTGTGCGCATAAACAAAAAAAAATGGCGTTGGTTGTACATTAATCATAATTGAATAAATGTCAAAATCAGCTTAAAATATTTATTATAGACATTAAATTCAAGCATTTTGATTAGTTGTGCAATAAATAATTTAGCACGAAGGCAGGTCAATGTAATTAATATTTATTCAGTTTGATACGAGGTGCAGTTAATAGTCGCTTATACTACAATTAAAAAATATCTTGACACAAAAAGCTGAAAATATCTAAAATCAAAGTTTCGTCTTATAAAATCGAGTGCCTCATTCAGTTCTAATTTTGCTCTCAATCTGATCATAATTGTCCCCTGTTAACAGTTGATGTCTCTCAAATAGTCTTTACCTATCTATAGATGATTTTTGTAACTGATATCGGCAAGAGTGTTGCCAATAAACATTTCCGCTTTCACACGCACCACAATTGATATACCTCTTTGGCATGCGCGGCGTATACACAATAAACGAAATGCCAATATTAGAACAAAGTGGCGCCCCTTATCATTGGCGGAAGCCAGTTCAATGTAGTTCACACATTTCATTAATATATTCAGGTCAACCTTGATTATAATACTCTTAACATCTATTTAAATAGAGGCAACCGTCTAAGACCCCCGGACTAATGCTATTTGCTTAAAACCAAATCTTGCAAGCAATGTGTCAACTTTTTCAGGGGGATTTACAAAAACTTAAATAGCAAAATATGCGCAGAATTAAAAAACGATAAGCAAACAATGTATAGTGAGTGGGTAGTGGGTTGGGTGGGTGGAGGGGCTGCCTGCTGTTGATGGCCAACACGGGCTGCACGTATTTCCGCTATGCGTTGCATTCTCAGCTCTAGATAAACAAATTAAGCACTTAACGCAAAAGCAAAGCACGCCGAAAACAGCGGCAACAACAACAACAACAAGTAGAACAAAAACAATAGCGAGAAGTGAAATGCTCAAATGTAGAAAACACGACTTGCTGCTAAGCACACGTAAGTAACAAACAACAGCAACAGCAATAACAACAACAAAGCGATTCGAACGAAGTGTGAAAAGGCAAAAGAGGGAATTGTCACAATTTTGCAGAAAAAACACGTGCCGCTGATTAGTCAACGAGCGGGACGCAGTTGGAGGCACCAACAAGAACAACCACAACAGCATCAGCATCAGCAACAAGCGATAAGCGTACAGCAACAGCGATGCTGGGTACACTGTTAGAAAAAAACAAAAAAAAATAAATAAATAAATACAATACGCAGATAGACATGCTCATTTTCCTCAATGTCATTTTAATTACAAATTACATTTTCGTTTCAAAAATTAATTATGTTCTCTATTTTTTATATTTTTATCATAATTTGCTTACCCATACACAAATACAAAGCATTAATAATATAATACCTGTTAGTTAGTTAGAGCAATTTTTTAAATTTGCTTGTCTAATTACATTTTGATCATAAAAAAAATTATGTTCCACCTTTTTTAATGCCTTACATCTACCTCATGGGGGCCACTCCATTTTTACTGTGTACACGTGTCTGCTATGTATATGCTTAGGGGGTGCCAGTGTGTGCATGTGTGTGTTAATGCGTGTGTGTGCCTTGCCCCCATCGCCCAGTTTTATTGCGAACGCATCATAAAAATTATTTAACGCTATCGCTCATTTGTCATGCCGCGTTGACTCTTTCATTCTTTCATTCTTTCCTTCTTTCTTTCATTCCTTCTTTCTTTCTTTCTTTCTTTTATGCATGTAGTATATGCTGTCATTCATTCCGTCTATTTGCGTGCCTGCGCTTTTCTTTTTATGATTATTAAATTTCCTCAAAAATGCTCTGCACTGACGTAATAATATATGCGTATAAACACCGCACACACCCCCACACACACACACATCACTTAGTAGATGGGTTGTCAGTGAGCTAAATAGCAGGCGAAAAACAGAAACAATGTGATTTGATTAGACGCCAAGTTCATTAAGATAAGGCAATGTTTAACGTCGAATGTCGAATTGTCGAATGCCACAAATTTAAATTTATTATGAAAATAATCATATAAGTAATTTTCAGTCTCCTAGAAAATCGCGAAAAGTTGTACTACTTCACAGATGAAGACAAAATATTGTACAGCTTTACAGATGATAAAAAAAAAATGCTAAAAGGAACTATCAACTTATGAAATAGTCATACAAAAATATTGTTCTTATTATGTGGGTAATAGTTTTCATAAATAGTTTTCAAGTAAATATTTGAGCAACCAATATTTAATAGAAACTAAAACCAAAAAGACGTTTGTGTGTCAATCGCACAACTGTTTTCTGTAGAAGGCACAAAACTACGTCAGAGCGCTTCAAGTGTATTGTCTTAACTACTTGAGAACTATCAAAATTTAAAAAGCCAGAACCAATAAACAAATATGGTTAGTTTCCTGCCATACAATACAATTTTCATCCCAAAAAAAAAAAAACAAAACAAAATAAATAAACCTTAAAGCTTTTCTTATACACTCCAATATCAGCATCAGTTACTCTCACAATATCTTTCTCAATGCCCTACAATGTAATGTTAGGCGGAAGTCTCTATCACAATCTGGGGCATTTGTGGACCAATCAAATCTTATCAATTTTGGCACGTGTCTTCCGTCTGACATTCAAATTGAGCGCCCTTTTCTGTTTTTTATTTATTTATTTATTTTTTTTTGTTGAACAGAAGTTGATACTATGAATGCCAAACATCTGGTTATCAGTTATCTGGTTGACGTTTATTTTCGTCACATGAGTAAAAGAGCATTTTGCTATACTGTTCACTGCTGATAAAATACCTGAGTTATCAGGTTAAACAACAATACCATATCGATACTTTGGAACCGAACACTGACGTCATTTGTGAGTTTGGGGCCAAAGTCAAAGACTGAAAGACTGATTTGGCAATTGGCAAGTATTTGTTAGGCGAAAACAAAAACTCAATGTTCAAGTGAACGAACTGAGTTGAGAATCCGCAATAAAATGAACTAAAAAGGCCCATTGGCAGCCTCGGCCGGATATATATATATATATATTTCTTTGAGCGGATCGTGCAAATTTTTTGTCAATATTTGACTGGGGTCAATAGAATTTTTATTTACGGCACGTGGCCGATGAAAAGAGCAGAGCCAACTACAAAAACAAAAAACAACAAAAGAAGTAAACTTCGAATTAAACAATAAACGATGAACGTCGTCGTCAAAATTGGGGAAGGCAAAAGAGTTTGCAAAAGACAATAAAACAAAAAGCAAAAAAGAGGAGAAACAAAAAAATAAATAAATAAAAAAAAAGCACAACAGCAAGTGCGTTTCAAACAAATGGCAAACTATTAACGCGTTTGTTTACACGCTACAACAACACATAACAAACAACAAATAACAAACAACAACAATGAGTCAAGTTTAAACGACTGTCATAAATTTTGCAGAAAACCAGGAAAAATACTAAAACACGAACGTTAAACGAGGACAAAAGGCAGCAAAAGGCAGCAAAAGGCAGCAAAAGGCAGCAAAAGGGTTGCTTGCCATAAAACGCGATGATGAAACACACCCAACAACAACAGAAACAACTACTGTAAGAAAATGCAAAAGAAAGCAACCGAAATGTTTGCAACATTAAAAATTACGCATACGCCATGTGAAGCCATCAAAGAAAAAACAAACTTTTTAATGATACACTGTAAATAGATGCTATAGAGAGTTTTATCGCTGTCTTTCTATCCCATGCGAGTGAAAATATACTTAATAAAATCTGCACAAATACGTTACTCGTAAAAGGCAGCACAAATAAATAAATCCGCCAGACTTGTAAAATCAGCACATTATGCAAAACTCAACGCTCAGCAATTCGTTATGTTATTCGAGACAAAAAACAAAACAAAACCAAGAAGTTCATAAGTGCGAAACACCATTATTAATATTATTATTATTATTATTGTTTTTTTTACATTTTTCTTACATAGTCAGTTCAATAAATATTATTCACAAATTATTTATTAATTTACACGTACATTTACAATGGCAATTATGCAATTTAATATGAACATTTGAACTGCCGTCTGCAGATGATTGCACAATTGCAAAGAATGCGAATTTTGCAGAAAAATATTAATGGAAAGTTGAGGTTTCGGTCGAGTAGTTGCTGTAGTAGTGGCATTCCATAGACAGACAGACACGCTCAGCAAATACATCAGTAACCTGCACACGCGCTACACTTGGTCAACCCCTTGCACACACAACCCGCTTCCCCATGCGCCATGTTGGCAGAATACGATATGCCAAATAGCCGACGGGGCGACGGCCTCCGCAGTTATTACGAGAATAACATGGAATTCGCGTAAACAAGATCCCACACAGAGTGCCAGACTGAGACAGAGCGAGGTATATAGACAGCGAGCAAGAGCGAGATAGATGATTTGCGAGTGAAAGTGAGCCATTGCAATGTTTAAAAGAGGACAAACCGACAAGCCAAAATTGGAGCGAAAAAAATGCGATCCAACGGCACCAAACAATCTATCCCCCCTTCGGTTAGATCGGGGGCAGCTCAAGTTGCTCATGGGCAAAAGTTGACGTCTTGCATATGGCGATCAAAGGCTGCGCGTGCGGTTAAATAAATACACACACAACTAGATGATGCAGACGGCCCGGTTGAGCGGATAGTTTGGACATACAAATGAAATGGCATTCGGGATGTGGGCGTAATGCATTTGTGGCGTGTGCATCTATTTGTTGGCCAAATGCAAACTGTTATGCAAACAGAGCGTTTGCGCAGACTGGGGAAGCCTTGCAGTGTCTACAGGCTGGAAGGGCGATGGATGGTGACTTGTAGAAGGGTCATTGTATTCACAATTTGCAAGTGGTTTTGTTTTTAACTCGTCGGCGCTTTCTGTTGATCAACGTCATGTGAAACAGAATACGGGTACACAGAGCGGAAAATAGTGCAGTGCAGGGGAAGGCAGTTCACAGATCGCTTGTGCGTTAAACATGACGTATGAGTGATAATGCGAATTGCCTTCAAATTCCATGCATACTGACACACACACGCCTCGTATGCGTGATATACGTATGAATAATTATTATTGAAAAACATTTCCTCACGTGGAAATGTGAGGTTTGTTTTTGGCGCGTGCTAAACGATTTTCAAATAAGATGATTTAGCGAGTATGAAAATGAGAGCATTTTTGCTCAATTATGCAGGCTCTGAGCAAAAATTCGTGGAATTTTCTAAAATTAATATATTAATCTTGCAGCTTAATAAGCTTGCTTGCTAACATTTCTATATATATAAATTCTACGAAGTCAAAATGCATTTATAACAACATTGACAGCACAGACTGCACGTAATCAGATCAAATTTCGTGTATTTTTGCCACAATTGAAAAAATGCCAACAAACATCACAAAAATAGATATTTTGCGCAATCGCCCAGCATTGATCTCCAAAACGGCAAGTTCAGCTATTGCATTACAATTTTAAGCCAAAAATAACTTTCGCTGCTTCACAAATAGCACAAATTGCAGCCACAAGTTGCCAAAAAAAAAAGAAAAATTAAAATAAATACAACAAAAAATCTTGCTGTATTTGCGATTTTAATGCCACACGTTTCACAGAAAACGCATAAACTTTGAAAATTGTGCAAAACAATTTTGTTTATTTGTTTGTTCAACCGAAAATGCAATAAAAACCCCCATACACTAAATACACAAAGCGCCAATGATTCGGGAATACCCTTATTTAATGCTAGAAATTCTAGTTTCTATACAGGAAAAGATTTAAACAGTTTCAGCATGTTTTAATTTGAACTTTAAGCGGATTATATTTGTATAAACTTATTCTAG
The DNA here is from genome assembly GCA_035041595.1 of Drosophila basisetae. NCBI lineage: Eukaryota > Metazoa > Arthropoda > Insecta > Diptera > Drosophilidae > Drosophila > Drosophila basisetae. The sequence continues at coordinate 4,279,594 of JAWNLB010000020.1, forward strand.
AATATTGTAAAAGATATATTTAAAATTTGATGAAGCTTTGCAACTTATATTGCTTTATTTTGGTGTTGATTATTTACTTTTAGTTAAAATATTTAATTTCTATTTTAAATAATTTTTTTTACGAATTTTAAATTAGCTCATGAAAATCGTGCAAATATTTATTAACAGTTCGAATTCCTAAAAAAAAATCGATCAACGCATATTGTTTGGTTTTTAATTTTCAATTGAGGTGTTAAGCAATAAATAATGAACTAATTCGAATTAGTTGGAAGCAGCGCTAACCAGAGCTCGATCGGAATGGCTTCTACACTTTCTGTGTATTTAATAGGTGCTCGGGACTTCAATCTCTCAATCGCTCAATATGGCAATTATGCAATTGTGCTGAATATGTCAGACCATGAGATTTGATGGTGTTCACGTGCGATCACTTGATCGCACCCCATGTGGACTCCTCTTCCTCAGACAAACAGCTAATCAAAGTCAGAGTCCCGAGACTGGCGCAAAGCACGGGGCAAAAGCTAACAATGAGTTGTGCAAATATATATATGTTTTGATGATGATGGATGGGCTGTACACGCCCACGTCTGTGGCACTGCATGCAGCTCACACCCCTTTCTATACATAGTGGAACAACACGTAATAGGCAAAAAAAACGCTAAGCATTCGCAAATAAACTCATACAAAATATGTGTGCAATCATCTGAGTAGTATTTTTTTTTGGTTTTTTGTGTTTCTTCTTTTATGGCTTGTTATTTGCTGATACGACGAAGAACTGTTGACGAAATTAGCATTTGTTTTGCTCGCTGATTTTGGGGCGGCTATCTATCTATCTATTAGCGCAAGACTAATTAAAAGAGGGTGACAAAAACACTACTACAAGATTTCACAACAATGCGAATAGCGAACACAAATATTGTGCCGGCAGCAAATCAAAGTCTATTATCAGCAAAGCGGCAAATAAAAATGTATTAATTTCGAATTCATTACGCGTATTGTTATTAATATTATTGTTATGTTTGTTGTTTTCACAGTAAAAAAAATAAAGTGAAAATAAAAAAAAAAACATTCCGCGCGCTAAACGCGTGCCCGAGTCACGCACTCAAACACGAGAAGCGGGACAAAGTCTTCGGGTATTTTTTTTTTTAGTTGATTATTATTTGTATTCACCTGAAGCCAAAGGCACGAGGCGCGAGAACCGAAGCTCATGATCATCATGCGGGAGCTAGGCGACTCGAGCTGAGCGGCCTAATGAGCAGCACAAGCCACCGGTGATTCTCAATGATAGCGAACGTGAGATATAAGTTCCTTCACCCCGTCGTTTCTGTCGTCGTAGTCATTACATCTAAAATTCTCAGAATATACAAATTACACTCAGTCATTGTTAGCTTGTGTCTCTCTTCTACACTCAGCCGACCAGCAGACCGGGTTTACTCTTTGCGCTTTGTTTTATTGTGTTTCAATGTCAACATAAACACACAAAACAAAAGTCCGAAGTGCCAAAAACAAAGAGTCCGTCTTGCTCTGTGATAAGGCGATAAGGAGGCCGCACTACAAAATGAAATGACAAGTATTTTGAAAAAAAAAGGCACAATCAAATAATTATAGCATTATTGTTGTTGTGATTAATATGATTTTGGAGCGTGCAACAGGTGAGCAGTTTAACGCCGCTTCTTCGTTTTTTCATTTCATTTCTTTCAAATGGACAATTTCATGTTCGAGTCATGCCCCATCGTCCGCTCACATGACGCTTTCATTGATGCTATCATTCCACACACACACACACACACACACACTCAGAACGCTCACTCGCTCGCACATACGTGTCACAATTTATGTCTATTGATATAAATATTTAGCGTATTTTTCGCGCTCTTTTTTTTTTTGTTTTGTTAGTTTTCATTTAATTTGCCATATTTTTTTAATATTTGTATTTTTAGATTGGCACCCAAAAAAAGAAATTGTGATTTTTCAGCATTTCCGCTTTTACGGATTATTTAATAAAATATTTATTTTGATTGTGCTAATCTCATGCGAGGTGCACCTGCAAACTGTTTTGCATGTTTTTTGCCCAACGTGTTATATAAGTGCGCCACACACGCCAAATTTCAAGGTCAGCACAATAAATGATTTGTGAATGATTTGGCCCGTGCAAGGTACCTGGTGTGATTGCGAAAATCTTATCAAAGTCTAGACAATCGAAATGCAATTATGGTTTATTGTAGTTATTCGTATGTTTTGTTCAAAAAACATTCCTTATGACATAAGCATTTGCTTCGAGTCGTTCTCAACAGGTTTTCAGAATCGTCTTTGGTATATACAAAATGCAAATAAAATATATATTTGCTTTCTTATGAATGATTTACTGAGTTAGAGACAAACGCTTTTGGTAGTTGTGCTACTCAGCTACTCGGTTCATTCCCACGCCTAGCAGTCTGTTTTATTATTGCTTTTTTAAATATTTCGTGTGGGTTTGGCAACGCTTGATTTGCCCCGTAGTCACAGCTGCTTCATTTATCTATTTATGTTGACTATTTGACAGTTCACTTGCACCTGGCAATCAATCAACAAAACCATTATCAAGCTCAGCTTGTTCCGATCTTTTGACGTTCCCTTCCCTTCCCTTTTGGCTGTCTGCTTAACTCTCTCGCTGGGTTCTGACCCCACTCGAAAAACTCTTTAAATGTGCCGTGTTGTTCGTAGATTTGCTGATGCTGCTGCCTGATGCTGCCTGATGCTGCCTGCTGCTGTTGTTTATGTTATTAACACAACAAACAACCACTTAACTTCGTAAATCTGTCCAGCCATTTAGCTTTGGGGCTCTAAAAATAAACATCAAAGCAAACAGCAACGTTTTTTTCTTAATGTTTTTGTTGCTGTCGAGCGATGGTTAAAAATAAATATTGAAAAACTATTTTTAATGCCCGGCAAAATCGGTCAATTGCACAAATTGAGGTACGGCTTCATCATTTTAATTGGCATCGCGTTTCCAGCTCCACACACGTGTCCAATATTTCTAGCTAAATTTGATTCAGTTGGCCAATTTGATTGACTAGGACTCGCACTCGAACTCGAACTCGGTCTTGGTCTTGCTGCTCAGCGAATTTACATTTATCTGGCAGCAATTGGTCTCTGATTTATTTTTGGCGCACTCGTTTCTGAACAGACGTTTATTTTTTGCTGTGCCACATTTAATAACAATTATTGAATAATATATATAAATATATATATATTTCAGTTCGCTTATACAAGTCAATTGGCAGAGGTAATTATTTGTTTCTGCCTTGCAGTTCATAAATCAGGCGAACTCGCAAAAGTATCTGACAGATACAAATGGCATATGGCTAGGCGAGGAGAGCGCGGGCAGGCGACGACAAGCGACGCAATTTTTCGCTTAATGATTGCAACGTTTACGTTCATTTACACTTCATCAAATGCGTAGTTTACAGTCAACAATAATACCAAAAACACACAACAACACAACAACAACAAGTGAACAACAACACATCATCAACACCACAGCAACACAACAACACAAACAAGAACAACAAACAGCAATAGAGGGCAACAACTTGCAAAGCGAAATTTAGCGAAATGAAAAACTACGCAATGAAAATGTCATCGCATGCAACTGTGTTTAATCAACTAGCGATAATAGTGCCATTTTCGCCCAGACCCCACTTTTCGATCACAAAAACAAAAGCCCATTACGCAGTTCTGGTAACCTATTTATAGCCCTGTAAATATTGCCAAGGCTATTGCGTAATTCTAACGACGCATATTTGGTAATGAAACTGAAATCGGGTAATCGCCAAATGGAATACTTTTATTTATTGTATCGCATGTTATAGCAAACGAATCGGTTTAACAAGACTTCAAATAATTACTCTAAATAAATAAAACAGGGTATACCGAGACCAAACTTATGTGGATTCAGTCTATCATTTAAAATGTTTACCCAAATATCAATTTTAGTACGACATCGACAAATGATCAAAAAATGTTTCTAGAAATAGCTAAAGCGATAACTTTGTGAAAAGTGATCAGATTTTCAAAAAAACAGAGCATTTTGATCATGGTATGACCCGTAGAATGTTAGCTTTAGGGAAACGCGATTCTGTCTCCAAATTCATTCTGAAGAAATGCTTGTGGGAATAGCTCAGACCCAAAGAAATTAGGTTTTCAATATGAACATGGCTCGAACACTATAAAAATGCCACATTTAAAAGTGGAAGTCAAAGTTGAAAGTCAGCAAATAATTCTTACTATTGGTCAGAGTCATGCTTTTGAGTTATTTATTAACTCAGTTTGTTCGTAGACATTGAGATACACATAGATGCACTTTTATACATTCTTATAAAAGTTGATGCATATGTCAACGATAATCAAAGGAAAAAGTATGCAATATTTTTATTGGCTTCCATCAATTTGCTTGTTTGCTGCCCGGTCAGCTAAAAGCAACATCATCTCATCTCCTCAGGTCTCGTCTCGTTTTGTGTGTTCAAGTCATTATCTCGCCAATTAGTTGAACGTTAATTAGCCGCATGCCAATATTTGCATTGTTTCTTCTGTTTAATTTAATTACAGCAATAATTTCGGAGTCAACCCCCAATTGCGACTTACTTGCGGCTTTGACAATTGTGAACAGCATAATAAAAGCAAAATGCTTTCCCATCCCCAACACGCAATTCGCTTTCATAATGCGCATTTGTCGAGTTGAGGTTGAAACGGGGCGCCACAGAAGAAAGATTAGACAAAAGCTAATGGCAATGCATATGGCATGATATACGAGTATGTATGACTAAAACGAGTACAAAGCTACTGACTGCAAATCGAAATGGGTCATTAGATAAGTTGCAGTCTCAAGAAACCTATGTACTCGTATGTATATCTCTATAAACATATACCTATGCGTGTGTTCCCGTGAGCAGCAGTTGTGAATGATTTATGACTGACAAGTCGCGAATATCGTATGTCTTAAGACAGTGGCGCCTAATGTCCCCCCACACACGCAGTCTTTGGCAATTTGTAATATCTGTTGGTTTTACGACTTTGCATATTTAGTGTAGTGGCCGCTATAACTATGCAAATTTTCCGTACACTAAGAAAATCAAAATTAAAAAGCCGATTTTTATATACATTGCTCATTTTTGCTGCTAATCATTAAAAAAGAAATCAAATATAAATTATGTAGGTAATATATATTTTTAAAAAACGTGTAAATATTTAGGCTTTAGGTAACCTTATAGCAAACATATAAATTTGCAAGCAAATGTTTCGCTTTGAGCTTCTCACAAGTATATTCTCTATTCAACAGTATTTATCTACATTTTCAAGATAATTTTCTTAATTCTATAACATATTTGTTGGCAAGTGTAAACGGCGAACAGGAAGCGCACATAAATCAGGTGCACTTTGTGGCAATTACAGCCAAGCAACGGCAATCCTACAAGCCTACAGAACATGCGAGTCGCCCCTCGCTATAGGAAATCTTGTCAGTCAATCAGTGTAAAGGTCCGCCACTGGTATTACACCGTGGATCGACGCGTAACTTGACCATGTCTCGCACACTCGACCAAGACACACGCAGCTGGCACCTGCAATTGCAATTTAAAATGTTGATAAACATAAGCCTGGTCACAACACCCAACATTAGATACACACAACAGCACACGACAGCACCGTGTATAACTGTATATAATACGCAAACAGATGCATATATACTTCGTTTCCCAGTAACATCGCACGAAATGCTTATCACTGAATGCGAGTCAGCGATTATATTGGCAATTACGAGTATATCGCCACATCGGCGCCAAGCACGTGACCAGTTTCAAGTTCAACGCCGCATAAATTCACGACTCGTCGTTTATAAAATAGTGATTGAGGGACGCCACGGCTCCCCTCTCCTCCAACCCCGCAGACCATAACCCTCAGCACTGAGCACTGAGCACTCAGCACCAGCATTATTCTTATCTAACACAAGGCGCCTGGTGCGCGGAGCGAGCTTCTCTGCACGGTGGCCAACACGCGTTACGGCGATGCCCTCCGAGCACAGACAACGGACAACCGACAACAGACAACGGCCACCTCTTGACAGACAGGCGACTTTCGGATTGTCGAACAAAAACCCAAACTAAACATACCTAAAAACTCAGCGACTGCGTGTCAAGGCCATTGGATGGTTTGGGGCGGTTGGGTTGGGCAAAAGAGCTGTTGCCAGATTACGAAAGCGTTACTATGTGCAAGTGTAGCATAAGTATTTGTAAAGAAATGCATAAGTCTAGCAGTGGCCAATGTTATGCAAATCCTTCGGTAAATTCGGTTATCGATAATAGGATATTATTAAACACAGCAATAGCGATGGATGTTGTTCATAAAAACTTATCTTTATCTTTATATTTTGGGTTGCTTAACTTTAACTTTTACAAAGAAAACCATTGTTCATATATCTTTACGACTTTGATATAGGCAAGTTTTTCGTTTTAAAAACTACAAAGCAATTAATTCAGTCAATAAGAACACATCTTCATCAATATTTCCTTAGGTTTCTTGACTTTAACTTTTACAAGGAAAATACTTCTTCACATATTTATCTTTACGACCTTTGGTAAACGTAATTTTTTAATTGTCATTTTAATTCATCCCACTTTCGTATTTTCGTATTGTCAATTATTATTATACTAACTGTACGACCAACTTTGATTTCAATAAATTAAAAGCTTGGTTATCTTTCGAAATTTCTTGAATAAAATCAGCAACAGTTGGTTGACAACACCTGGTAGAGTGCAGAGAAAAACGCATATGGGAAATTCCATTGAAGATTGCCCATAATCTCGATCAATGTGATTAGCAATTGTCAAAATTGATAGCTTCCCAATTTAAGAAATGCGAACTTATCGATACGCATTCAAGAAAATAAAACCCCCGCGCATTGTAAATAATCAATCGAATCATTTTGCAAAAAAAAAAAATATAAAAACCTCAAATGCCATATTTCACAATGATTGTGGTTTTTTTTATTGATCACTTGATTTATGTGGAAATTTTCGATGATATTTTTAACATTTGCTGATGAATTTTCTATTTTCGTATCGATTTCAACAGCGGAGCAGCGATTGGCATCGGCGTCGTCGCCGTCCATGGCGGCGCCGATTGTTGTTTGTGTTGGTGCTGAAAAGTGTTTCATAAAACGGCATTAAATGGTATTAAGGCTGCCACACGTCTCCGTTGTTGTCATTTTCCATTGAAGTGCTACCGAATTTTATGGAACTACGTGGTGTTCGAACCCATTGAAATGCAATATTTGCCTGGGACTTTAACAAATGACATTTTAAACGGAAATGCCGACGTCGAACACCGATGCCGTGAAAAAGTTTTCTATTTAACGACCTGGTACACTGGCGGCACCAGCTGCACCACCCAGGTTAAGACCAGCATTAGCGCTACCATTTGGCTCACCACCACCAGCACCACCAGCAGCTCCAGCGACTATTCCAATACCTGCCTGAGCGGCACCAGCGACCTCATCGATACCCTCTCCCTCCTGCTGCGCTTGTGTCGTACACTGTAAAGTGCCACATTGAAACTTTGGCTTGTCCAAAGCTAACTCGAATAACTTACCAATAGCAGCACTATTGTTGCCCAGGCCAAAACAGAGAATATGATTTTCATAGTTCAATTCGAAATCAAAAATGCTGTTGTTTGCACAATTCGCTAGCGTTTTATATCAAATAATTCGTCGCCGCTGCATCTGAAAATCTGTTAAAATATTCTAAATCGAAGTCTCGACAGCTAATTAAAATCCAAAAACATGGAATCCCGGTGAGATATCATCTTTGCAATTTTTTAATTTATAAATAAAGCTAATGTTTGTACTCGTTTTTTTTTAATGATTTCTAAATATATATTTTAGTTGGCAGTCGTTTTTTAATTGGCGACGCTTGCATGCTTGGCGCGTCTATTAATAAATGAATAGCTGGTGTTATCACAGTCAATATGTCAATCTGACAGAAGTTAAAAACGTTTTGCGTAAACAGTAGAGCTTAAATCAAATGTAAGCATGCTTCATCTAAAAGGAATAATATATATACATTTGCCTGCCTTCCGATGGTATATGTGAAAATATTGTGCAGTGAAAATGATTTAGAAACAGACAGTTTAAATTGCAGAGTATTTAAGGTTAATTGTTTACTTTTTTGTCCATAACATGTTGATTGGTCTGATTGTTTGCATATTTTCAGGATGATTTGCTAACTTTCCGTTCCAACAGTAGATTTTAGATGCTTTTAAAATGCGTTTCACATTTGTTTAGCAAAATCCAAGGGCATTCGAATCATAGCAAGGCTAAGATTCTTTTGTCTAATCGATGATCAGCTAGTCAGTCACCAAATTTAATTAAAGTAATTGAGTTACTGCTGCGACTGCATATGCAACTGCAACAGTAGCTGCATCATTTTGTAAATTATAACGGAAACAACAGCAATAAAGGTAAACAAAACAATTACATTAAACAATCATAAACATGCGAGTATTTTAGCGCATACATAAAAGTGAATTAACTATATAGTGGCAAAATTCAATGATATTTCTAGTTAATTTGTTTATTTGCATTGGGCAGCAACTGGCTGCTGCAATTTTCTGTTACTGTTGCTGCTGCTGTTGCTGTTGCTGTTGTTGTAATCATTAAAATTCAAACAAATAAATAAATAAACCGCATGCCAATTTGGCGAAAATGCAGCTGCCAATGTTTCACATTGAATAAGCCACAACTCAATTTTTTTTGTGCTCTCACACTTTATCTATTTATATATATATATGTATATAGATATATTTATATGCATTAAATTGTATTTGATTTTATTTGATTTCACATTATTTGGCCGCAGTTTTATTTATTTACATCGCAACGCAGTCGTCTGTTATTAGGTATTGTTATTATTTTCTGGTGTTTGAGTTGTTGTTTATGCTTTACGATTATTTTATTTTACTGCCTGTGGATGGCCATAATAATGGCAGTAATCAGCGATTATCACGTAGCCTCCACCCAGCAAGCAGCAGTCAAACTCATTGTGACAGCAGCCCAAAACAGGGCAGGCAACCAAAAAAATTTTCCGTAAATCTCATTAAAAATTAAATCAAAATGAAATGTTCATCAAATGCAATAAAAATCATTGCGCGTGTAATTTTTAAATTTGCTTTTAACAACAACATCGCCCTCCAAATCCGACCCACTTGGCGCCATCAATGTGAAAATCGAGCTGGCTGTTAGACAATGAGGAAGTCCATTTGAATATGCGATGCTATGCGATTATGGCCCATAACTACTACATTCCCAGTCGGAGCTGGATAATGAGGTGCACATGTATAATCTTAACAGTTTTGTTGTTGTTTGCTTGAATATCACATTTGATATACACTTTTATTATCATTCATCATACACAAGTAAACGAAACATGAAGTTATGAATTATAGACAGAACTATATTCTTTCATTTGTAGAAGGTATTCCGATTTAAAAATCAATGATAAAAAGGCTGATGGAGTACATCGATCCCAAAAGAGTACATATATTCTTGAACAGCATTACTAAGTAGATCTAATCAAGTCTGTCTCTTTGTTTGTCCGACTGAATGAGTTCAATCAAATATACTCGTAAGTCTTCTTTTACCATACGCAAATCAAGTTTATTTCATCTAATTTACTTTTAGTTATCCATTCTAATATTTTGGCACATATTTATATTGTGTATATTTTGAGAGGGCGAGAAAGTATAACTCAATAGTTAAAACCCGATTGCTCAATCGAGTTTTAATTGAAATTTCCGCACCATTTAGTGGGACAAACAAATGTATGTTTTACTTATGACAAATATTGTGATTGTCGCCACTGCGGATATATTTGAAATGCTGCAGTTGAATTTTAATGCAATTCAATTTGGTCAGTTTATCCGCATGAGCAACCTCAATCCAAACACACACACACACACACACACACACACACACATACACATACACACACACACAGAAGCACACTTAAACAGAGAGCAGCAGTTGAACGCCTACGGCACAATCCGACAATCCTTTTGTACGTATGCTTAAATAGATGCGAGAAAGAGAGAGAGAGAGAGAGAGAGAGAGAGAAAGATGCTTGTTTAAGCGCGTCCTTCATAGCGCCCACAGGGATAAGCGGGTCAACGAACAGGCGACGCCTGCCGGCCGTATGCCGTGATGATGAGAATAATGAGGATGAGGATGATGATGATCATCATTACGATGGTGGGTTGGTGGTGGGTTAACAGGGATTCTCAAGCACTCACAGGATAATTGAATATGACGATGATAATTTCATTTTACGCTGAATAAACACAAACTGCACATTTCGATACGACATCCACCAACCGCTGTCGACCAACCCCCCGCCCCGTTGTCTGTTCCCGTCGGCACGCTAGAGCGGTCCTCCAGTTCTTTCGCTGTGGCAATTAAAGCGCCCACGAAAGTCGACGGAAACAGAAGTAAACTGATATAGCCGCCAAGTTCAGCATACACTCAACACAAAATAGAGAGTTGCAATTTAAAAGAAAGTAATAATAATGAATCTATTTTAAAAACCGAATTTGATTTTTAAATTTAAGGAATTAATGTCATGCATTTATTCAAAAAGCAATGTAAGAAATATTTTATACATTATATATACAATACATATCATATATTCAGCTGTACCTCACATTGATTTTCTGAGTGTTCTTGGTACACTTGTATTTAGGTTGAGGTTGAGACCATCTTAATTATCCAACAGGAGGCGCGTGGACGTTGCCGGATAACGACCTTCAAGTCCACCCAGTTCTCTTCGCTCGCTGCATTGTTTTCAGTTTGTTTTTTTTTTGTTATTGTTTTTTTTTTTGCATATTTTAAGGGCATAAATCATACGCATCGATTGCGACTTATCGACGGACGGCTCTGTGCGTGGAAACCCCACGCGAAATCGTTCCAAGTAAGCACCTTCTCTACACTTGACGTCGTAGTCATTTTATTAGTCACAATTTGCGTTTTTATGCGAATTCGTCGTAATTATTTACAACAAAGAGCGATTGAACGGGTAGCAATGGAAGGGGGCCGAGGGATTAGAGGGGACTTACAATTTAAACAGGCGGCGCTTGAATGCCAAGCATGAATATATTGAGAAGCAGCAATAACAACAACAACGACGGCGATGACGACGACTGACGACGACGACTGACGACTGACGGTGCCAGTGTCAGTACCAGGGCCAGGGCCAGTACCCACTGGCAGTGCCAATGGCAGTGCCTGGTGGTATCTGTATCTGTATCTGGTGGGTTTGTTGTTGAATTGTTGTGACTGCGACGGCGACTGTTGTCGTCTGAGCGCCTTATCGGCGGCGCCTCCAGAAAACGTATGCATGTCACACGTACGCGTCAAAATTTCTCAGAAAATACACAAAAACAAATCCCTCAGCCACAACAAAAAATAGCTTTAAAAAACCGCAAAATTAATATTTTTGCTTGCAATGGAATATGCAATTCGCTGAATATTAAAACTCGTATGAGTTAGTGGGAAAACAATCACATTCAATGGATTCTGAGTAGGCTATAAATTTCAAAAAACAAGACAGATTCTGAGTAAATTAAAATTATGTACGATGATATAAGTATGCAATGCTCTATAAATAACAACCAGTTATCCAAAAACCAGCTACGAACCAGCTATTATTAGCCCTATTCTGTTCATAACGGAACCGCATGCCGAAAAAAATGTGGAACTAAATCATAACATTTACCAATACTTCTACAACACATACGGAAACCGAAGGTGAGTGCGAAATACGCTTCTTATGTAACAATAAGAATAATTTTATCATATATGTCAATTTAATTAAAAGTTTCTGATTTTTTTTTTTCAATATTTTCACATGCTATCAATTCTAGCTTGTTAGATTAACAACAATTGGCACTTGCATATCGAATTACCAAGGGGTACATGGAAATGTTGTGGTTAGAAAAAAGGCGACAACTGTTTAACACACACTTATCTTATAAATATACATGGACATGTATCTAAATATATGTATATATATATAAGTATATATAAGATATGAATGTACTGCATTACGGACATAGGTTAGATCTGTGCCCTGACCAGGGCCAAGAGCAACGCCGCATTGTTTGTTAATTTCTCAAGTTTTTTTTATAGTTTTGTTTTTTTGTACTGTTTTTTTTTTGTGCTGTTTTTTTGTCAAGTCAACGATACTGACGCCACAAAAAATTCCGCATAATTATTTGCACTTTGTCCGCTCGTTTATTTATTTTGTTTACATTTTCGATGGCGCTGCGAATTCCACGTAACAAATCCAGCAAACGACAGCAACCACAACAACCTAATTTCGCTCGAAGACCTAACAACAACTTGACGTTACATAAACACCTCGAAATGGCCCCGATTAAAGCCAAAAAAAAAAACAAACGAATAACGAAAAACGTAAAAGTCAAATGGAATACTTGCTCATAAATCCATGGCTGCCATAATTCTAGGTTCAATTGCAAAAGCCACTTCGGTCAGTCGGTCACAATGTCTGACAATGTTGAACAGAGACAGAGGAGCACCTCCTCACACACCCAAACACACAAACACACACACATACATATATATATATAGCTCCACCTTCCCTTCACTTCCCTTTACAATCAGCAACTCCGCACCGCCCACCGTTCGCTTGGACGTCTGGCCGTCTGGCTGTCTAGACGCGTTTAATTTGCGTAATCAAAACACAAAAAATAAAAATAAAACCGACTGACAATGAGAGACAATATCAACAAAAACAAAAGGCAGCAAGCAAACAACAGCAGCAACAACACATTGACGAATAACCGAATAACCGTCAGTAGTAACAATTTGTATAAATAATGCAAAACGAAGGAGAATCAAGTAAGAACATCTGTCTGTGGCACACCGAAGATTACACACCCTTGCAGAACGGAATTGACCTGCCTGAAATGAATTGTTCCTCTGGGAACTATATGACTATATGTAAAAGTAGCCCAATGTTGATGATTCTTCGTTCAGATGTGAGAGGCATATAAACCGCATATTGTTTAATAAACAAAGTTGTTCACACACGAACTCATTTGTCGTGTGAATGTTCCTGTGGGAGCTATATGATATAGCATGCTGATGTTAATGATTTTTTGCATAAGTGTTTTGAATATAAAAATCAGCCATATCAACTCAATTAGATCATTAGATGCTGATCAAAAATATATGATTATATATATCTCTCTTAATGCGTTACAAACTTAAACATAATATTATTATACCCGCTGTATTAAAAATAACATAAAATTGACTCAAGTACAACAATAACAGGAGCAACAATAGATTATAAATTGAAATGTGCGAAAAAGCAAGAACAACATACAATAACAAAATAATCTGCACAACAAAATTCCTTAACCCAATTGCAAACATTAATAATAATATAACGGCAGACAAAATACGTAACTTATCATTTTAAATATTGGTCAGAAAAAAGCAAAAGCCGAAACAAGCCATAAATTATACAACATTTGTATACAAATGAGATTGAGTTGGGCATTGGAATTGCCGACAAAGCAAATATCAGACTGAGAATACAAAAGTTCGAATATTAAAGAAAATTGCAAATATTTCAAACAGTAATACTCAGTAATGAACTAGTATGTTAGACTAATATTTACTTATATATATTTACACACTATCTTTTGACATTGTTATGTGCCCATTGTTATGAACCTGAACTTGCATGCAGTAAAAAAGATGTTATCGCCAGACGTTTATTGCGTAAAAAGAAACTTTCAAATCAATTATCACTTGGAATACTTGGAATTTGTAAAATACATATTGAGACTCCTAACAAGAAGTTTCCTTGCCACGAATAGTCGATTATTTATGCATACTAAATACTCTTATACAAATTTGATGACTGGCTAAGCATGTTGTGGTCATAATACTTTCACTCACTGCTGGCTCACATTGAGTTAAATGTTGAAGTGCAACTGTAAAATTAAAACCGCTTTGCAAAATCATACACACAAATACATAAATATTCAATAAGAATGCAGTATGTGTATTTGGCGAATAACGGTTTTTGCAGGTTAATCGCACACACACGCTGTTTATCATTTACCATTTTTGGAGAAAGAATTTATTAAAGTGGAACCTGCTCTCTCTTGCTGCATTCATCCCCCACCCCGTGCCCGTAAACCAGCTAGTAGCATGAGCCGGTGATTATCATATATCAAGCTGGACTCCCATACCACGAAGCGTTATTTGTGTGTGTGTGTGTGTGTGTGTGTGTGTTGTGTGTGTGTGTGTGTGTGTGTGTGTTGTGTGTGTGTGTGTGTGTGTGTGTGTGTGTGTGTGTGTGTGTGTGTGTGTGTGTGTGTGTGTGTGTGTGTGTGTGTGTGTGTGTGTGTGTGTGTGTGTGTGTGTGTGTGTGTGTGTGTGTGTGTGTGTGTGTGTGTGTGTGTGTGTGTGTGTGTGTGTGTGTGTGTGTGTGTGTGTGTGTGTGTGTGTGTGTGTGTGTGTGTGTGTGTGTGTGTGTGTGTGTGTGTGTGTGTGTGTGTGTGTGTGTGTGTGTGTGTGTGTGTGTGTGTGTGTGTGTGGCACAAAGGGACTGGATTGGGTGCAACAGCTGCAAATTGGAAACTATGTGGCATAAAAAAAAGGCGGTCTGATGAATTGCAACGCGGTGTGTTACAAATGTCCCTCGCCTGATAATGGCGTTCAACCAAAACAAGACTTTAAATGCAACTACCAAAATATACTGTTTGCCAATTGCAAGTTATAAGTTAGCAAAATTGAGGGGTGGTTGAGGTGCGGTTCTGGGTTCTGATATTACTATATGGCTAGCTGAGTTTTTGATTTACTTGCTTCTCGGAATTCATTCATTAGCTGACGTCGACGTTGGCCTCACACGTCACGATATCGCTAGATCTCCGTCCGTTTGTACAACCCTACAGATTGTAAATTAACTATGAGTATATTAAGTTAATAGGTAATTAGGCGACATATTATAAGTGTTATTAGCTCAAGATATCAGTTCAACTTATTGAATGTCACAAATAATTTACTAGCATAAAGCAGTCATAATTTGGGTATGTTTATGTACAGGGTATTTCATAGTTCATCTCAAAGTTTAATGCTTGATTCTCACTAGAAATAATGTTCAGTTTTTAGAGATAATAATGCATATGAGCATTTACGATGCTTTCCTGGAATTAATGTTAATTTATGTACAGGGTATTTCATATGCGAAACATCTATCTCTCTTTTCACTCGTTTAAGGCACGTTGACTTAAGTCAGAAATTATATAAAATGATGTACATGATAACTTTTGACTGCTTTACATCAGAGGTTAATCAATTCAATTGATTATTGTCGACTATACAGGGTATCTCAAAGACAAAGCCGCCTTCAGGCTGGCGTGTGGTTGGGTCTCTCCATGGGACCATGGCTGCGGGTCGGCCTCATTAGATGCGCTCGTTTTGCAGTGTGCCACAAGAAGCGACGCAACAAAGTCAAATATTGTTGTTGTTGTGATTGCATTTGTTGTTATTCGCTGATTTGTTTTGCTTGCGTCGTTTGTTTTTGATACATTGCGCTTTGCTTTGCATTTTCGTTTTCGTTCCCTCTCTCTCTCTCGCTGTCGGCGCATCTGTGAGGTAGTCAGGCAGTTGCTTTGTATCTGTTAGATGCACCTTGGCACGAATCGCGCACAACAACAACAACAACATCGTTAACTTCATTAACAAGTGCATTGCAAATGTTTATTATCTATTACGTCGTTTCTCAGCTTTCAAGACGGGGAAAACCAGCACAAATTATATGTCAGGCGCCCTGCACTCCTCCTAATGGCTAAAAAATTGTCGAACGCAGTTGCGGAACTAAAAAAACAACTTTCAATGTTAGTTTTTCAGTTTCAAATAGTTTTTTTTTAACAACTGCAGAGCAACTTTAAGTCGTGTACTCTCGCCTATATCCGAAATCTTCTTTTTTTTTTTGCTTAATTTGTTAACAAAATTTAATCAAATTTGGCGCAACATTTACTCGTATGTGTTTATAATGAGCACGAAGGTCAGATGTTTTTAAACTGGTTAGTGCGTTTATTTTTTTGCTCTTGGGTTATGTGTCTTTGAGATACGGCCACACCATTGAGATTCTTGCACTCCAGGCATATGTCAAAAGATAATTATTTAAAATCTCACATTTGTCAATATTATTTACATTCGCTGCGGCTATGAATATATTTGAATACAACCCAAATGTGCAGTAAATTATCATTTGAGTTTTATTTATTGCTATTATTGTTGTTGCTGTTGCTGTTGTTGTTGTTGTTGTTTGTGTTTCACAATTAACATGTTTTCATTTAGCGCATGAATTGATTAATGTCACACCATTTATAAATTGCACATTAAATATTGTATTTTTAAATGAGATTTCTTTTTCGCCTTTCACGCATTTGCTTTATAAATTAACTGAGTGGGTAATTTGAGAATGATGCATGGTGCCATACATAATCGAATATGTATATTCGATTGCTTGAGCATGAATACACATTTGTTGTATTCCGATTGCAGACAGTTGCTGCCTGTTGGCAAACATCAATCACTGATTCTTCACCATGTGCATATAAATTTCAATGCAAAAATGTTAATAAATTATTGCGGATGCGAATATTGGTTAATTTAAAATTATTCATTTAAGCGGGAAAAGTCTGAAGCCTCAATTCAGCAAAAGTTTACAAAGTTAAGCTTTAATTTAAAATAACCAGGTAATGTTCCATAAATTTTTTCAAATAAACAATGTAGGCGAACTCTCCATTTGGAAGTTATTCAATTACACGTAGAGACTTCAAGCCTAATTATCCCATGAGTTCTTTTTAAATAGACCGATTTGCTTAAATTGCCACAGTTTCAATACGTCTAAGCAAAGTCCAACTCCTCTCCAGGAACACAGTTATGCTTCAAAACTCAAGTATAGCTATACGAAAAAGTCGTTTACATAAATAAATTATAATTTCTTACAAGAAGAGCTCTAGTTTCTGTTGAATCTGGTGCTGCAGCTGTTTCTCATCCATTGTAAGACCACACATGCATGTTTTTGTGCTCAAGTGCAATTAGTATCATAGAAACAAGCACAAAGACACATACCTGCAGTTTTCCAAATCAGTAAGCAGACACAAGACAATCCCTGTTTCAATTAAGCCAGACAGCTGTTTTTGCAGGCGTTGGCATTTCAAGTGGCACTTAGTCAAAGTCCAAGACCAACACCACAAAGCTTGAGACCATTCTGCGAAACAGCCATTAATTGCAAAATTAAACTGAGTAATTGACTGACTGGATACGAGTTCAACCCAACCAAACCAAACCCAACACAGCCCAGCCCAATACGACCCAACCCATTCCATCCAATCGGATGCTCTGCGTATCTTGGAATGCTCTTTGCTGCGACGCACGGCTATCGAAAGATTACCTCATCAGCATCGTGATGAGCATTGCTGCTGCTGCTGCTGCTACTGCTCGAAATGGCAATGAGCCCACGTTTCCAGGAAAAGCGTGCCTCAGACACCAAATACACACAGTCATTGACTCTCTCGCCCCCTCTCTCGATCCATCTGTCGCCCCTCTCTCTCTCTCACACACAGTCGCTCTCCCACTCTGGCAATTACAAGCAAACGCATTTTAATTTTCATAAAAATAATCAAAACATGTGCCAAAACCCCTAAAATAGAAGAAACACCAAGCAGAGCAAAGCAACGAAGTCGATATACACTGTGAAATATTTCAGAAGAGTTGAAAAAGGAAAAAGATATTGCACTTAAATATGGGACAAAGAGTTATATCTACTAACAATAAATTAAAGAAAGAGATTTTCTTCTTAAAGATATATATATTGATGTTGATAGGTGTAACGTATACGCAGCGTGTCCAACCGAATCCCATTGTGCTTCCGGTTCCGTTACGTAATGTGTAAAGATGTTGGTAAAGCTTATGAATTAGTTCCAAGTTTTTGTTTTTTTTTTTGGTATGCAAATTTCGATTGTGACACTCTGCGGATACGTCATTATACAAATATATATAATAATACATGTCAATTTATAGTTTTCATCAAAGTTCAAATTGAAATACAATTACAATCGCTGCAAATTGGTTCACAAATATTTGTGGACCATCGCGGGCAGTGTATAATAATGGCGCTCGTCTTTTGACAGATAAATAAAAACAATCGAACAGCAATAACAAATGTTCGGATAGATCTGATAAATGAATTCTACGAAATTTGTCGAGGACGCAATACTCGCGAATTTATGTTGTTATTGTTGTTGTACTTTGTTTCTTTGTTTCGCACACAATAGTTAAAGTTAATTTAAAGAAAAATAAACACACTAAACTATTAAGAACTGCACATAGCAATATAATTATGTACGGGGGAAGAAAGAAAGAGCAATGATCGACCTCCTGCTCCCCACCTCCACAAGCGAGAACAAAACAAAAATAAATTGACGTCAATAGATCGAGATAATAATCAAATTACAATAACAACAACAACCACAACAAAAACAAAATACTATACAAAAAAAAATAATAATAAATAAATAAATACCTAAAAAAAAAAAACTTGACTTAAAAGTCAAACAGATTTTTTACACTAATGCAAATAAAAACGTAGCCCCTCGAAAAATCAGTTGTGACGTCAGCAGCGACGCGCTAAATTTGCACACCTATACGAGTATACACTAAAACTGTATACACTAAAACTACAACACGAATATGTACAAAGGTGAATACGTAGAAATCGCACAGCGTCCTCCGAATGCTTTATGGAGTGCAAGGTGTATTTTATGACAAGGGCAAGGTGTATATTTTTGCTGAAATAGGCGTGATTAATAGAGCGACCTCTAAGTCAAGGAAAACTATGCACCCATAAGTATGAACCCATTCTATACATTCTATACATACATATATATATTTATATAACCGCCCTATGGTTATTGGTCATTGGTTTTATCAGTAGCATTCTTGTGCTGGAACGGATGTCTCCGCTGATTGCTTTCAATATTCTCAGAATACGTGAGTAAAAAAAATAAAAAAAATATAGAAAAACGCTCCATAAAACCATAAAATACAGCACATACGATGAGAACAAGTGCTGCAACTATACAATAATCGATCGGATTACAATGCGGTTATGCTCGACACCGTTCTGTGTATATCTATTTTTATTTACATTGCCCTCCACTCCAGCTGAGTAAAATTCTCAGTAATCATAGCGGAAATGATAAGCTATATCAATAGCATTAACACTATTATTCAGCTAGTCTAGTTTTTTTTTATACATACTCGTACAATGTATATCAATTGCAACGCTTTGAGTTTCATGCAAACTTGTTTATTTCATTTGTTCATTTATCTCTTTTCTATAAAAATCTAAATTTGGAGCTCTTCTCAATAATTTAATAATAACTTGATTTCAGTTACTCATCACACTTTTTATATTAATATAAGGCTGTCAAATAAAACCATATTGTAAGGGTTCCGATAAAGTTTATGAGTGTGTTTCACATATTTTTCGAGATTCGGTTCAGTTATGGTACTACATGAATTAAAAGAATAGTTTCCTGAAACTGGTTCTCGAAAAAATGTTGAGTCTCGTTTCCGGCTCTGAATATGAGTCGGCAAAGTGGCGTTTCCGCTTCCGTTTCACACTCTGACTTTAATTAATGCATTCGTTTTCATGATAATTTTCTTATACAGCCCTCAAGCACTTATTCCATTAATCATGGCATAGTTTTGATTATCAGATTATCAGATAATATTCTCGCATTTGGCTTATCGATAAGCGTAACTATGACATCGCCTCTAGGAACTTTATCGTTTCGTATCGTATCGTATCAAATGTCGTATGGAAAACCTTTGTGTGTGGCTTAATTACTGATGAAATGCGCTTAACGACATCGCTCATGCGAATTTGTTTTGCGCCCGGCCAAGCTAATGTATCGTAATTTATGTGAGCGGCTCTCATGTTTATTAAATCGTATTAAAATGTTAATGGCCATGCCATGCCCAACTCTGCAATTATTATTACCGTCAGGTAATTATGCCTCCATTAACCCGACTCGACGCCCTTCAGCGCCATGGGCCGTGCCGCAGGGCAGCTTAAAATGCATTTAGCAAATGCAAAAAGAGCCAAAGGCGAGAAAAGTAATTAAATATCAGCGTACAGCAGTGAGCCGACTGAGTCTAAATTCAAAATAAGAACAAACACACACAAAAAATGCAATGTCAAAACAAAAAGTGACAAGAAGAAACGCGTAGTAAAGAACAATAAAAAATTTGATATAGTTTGGGTAATTTATTATCCCTTGGATTAAAAGTTCTAATTTTCTTATAATGATATATGTATATATAGTACAATTATATTCCTATTTATTGCCACATATTTAACATAATTGCATTAGCATGGCTATATTTAGTGGGCTGTTAATTCGATAAAGAATAGATATATGGTGTCGGAGATTCGTCCTGTTTGTCTGTTTGCCACATACTATAGCACTAATACATTATACTCGAACACTCTCTACCCATTTTGTATGAGCTCAATGTATAAAGGCAGATGAGGGGGGAGCGCGTCAGAGGCGTGGCAGTCGCGACTGGCCTGCACAGCGTAGTCGCAAAATAAATTGGTAATAAAATGTGAAAAATAGCATCATTTAAAATATTAAAACGACATAAATAATATAAAATAAATAAATAAAAATATCACTGCAGTGCTATCAACAGACCCCGATCACAAGCTGGGCGCCGACAGTGGCCGCAAGCAGTTTGCTGACCCGTTCTGCATTGTAAGCCGCGAAATTACACACACACACACACACACACACACACACACACACGCACACACACACATATATGCATTTGTATCCATAATTCATCGCAATTCATTTAATATGATTTACAAAAGAAATAAAACTGAGCAGCAGCAGATTTATTGGCATTTGCAAAGGCACAAGGACGAGACGAGTGGCTCCTTATACAAGGATATGTGAATTTTGGTCAACTGAGCGAATTTTAATACATTCAGCCACTGAGAATAATCGGGTGACATTTCTTATTCATTTCATTATTTAGTTACAAGCCGATGTTTAAAAGAAAATAATTGTGTAAATATATGTTTTTCCTTACAGATTTTCTAGATTTAATTCCTTAGAAGCCTTGCCAAAAAATGATTAACATTGGCGTATCTTAATTAATATTGTTAATAATTAATAAAAACTATTTATTCTATTGTAAGATTGTATTGTCTTTTCTAGTTCTCTTGTTGCACATAATCAGTCTGTCATTTCTTTTGGTGTACTTCATTTGCTTAACCCATTTGTTGGCCGGCCATCGAGCCCATTACAGGAGCACTCTTTGCCCCAACTCCTCTCTCCCTCTCCCTCTCTCTCTCTCTCTCTCTCTCTCTATCTCTCTCTCTCTTCACAGTTGCAACATTTGTTTTTTTCTGGCTCAACGGACTCAGGAGACACTGATGCGAAATCACCACATGAATTTATATATATATATATAAGTATAATTTTGTTCACAATCTATTTGCTTTTTATTTGTATTTATTTATATTTGCTAGTCGAGTTTTTACGGCTGCCGAGGACGACATCAACGCTGTGCGAGTCGCTATTCTCTCTCAAACCCAAATGCCCGTTACTATTTTCCCAATAAATTGTAAGTAATAAACTGGCAATTGGTTTACTGTCTGGCCTCTGACAACGGCGACGACGACGACAACGGCGACGACAGCAGCAGTAGACGAGAAAGGCGGCCGAGCCCAAAGCATTTTGACTTTTACTTCCTCAATGCACTGGGGCCCGGCCCCAAAATCAAAGCCCAAAACTCAACTTGAGTCAACTCAACGCCGGCAACTGGAAGCTGTCGCCAAAAACGTTCCTCGCACTCCAGCTTCATTCAATTCGAGCTCTTCTCTTTGGCTGCCACTGCTGCTGCTGCTGCTGCTGCTGCTGCTGCTGCTGCTTCTTTCATTTGACACTCGCCATTGCCATCGCCATCGCCATCGCCATTGACATGGCCATCAGCATCGCCATGGTTGCTGTTGTCGCTCTTGTTGGGCGACTCTTGAACCCGCTGCCGACTTATCGACATGTCGGAATACATGTTCTGACAGCTTTTATGGCGTGTTTACAAGGACATGATCCGCATGTAGCTTGTAGCTAGCTAGCTGCTAGCAGTTACAACGAGCAACTGCTGCTCACTTCCTTAGCGTCAGAGTCATCACAGAACACATAACACATACGCCCCCAACCACCACCACGCACCACCAACGCCGGGCAACATAAGTCGGCTTGCCCCCGCTATTTTGTACACCCTGTTATCATAAAAAAAATCGGTGTAAAAAATGCGTACCGCATAGCTAAGAAAAAACTTCAAAGTTAGCTTGAAAAACGTTTTGAAGATTTGTGTATAGAATAAGCAAGCCTTTCACAGAATAACTCCGCTAAGTAAGAAAATATATGAATAAATATCGATTACCCAATTGCCTTAACTGAGATGTATTGTTTATATTTGGCACACATTTACCATAAATAAAGTAACTAACTAAGAAATATTTACATTATATCCAGTTACAGGGTATAGTCATAGTCATAGTACGCTCAACTCAAAGCAATCTTGTTGATGGTTTTTTTTGCTTTGTGTCTTTTATGGCTGTTGCCTTTTCGATGGCCTTTGACTGGCAATGTGAGACTGCGACGACTGCTGTTAAACAAAGTTCACATAAAATAGAATTTTATATGGCTGAAAAATGTAAATCATGTCAGACAGCGCTGCCAAAAAGACAGCGTGTCCTTTTTGTGGACCATCCTCGCTGATTATGAACAATGTCTGATCCGGAATTGCCAAAAGATGTCCGAGCGAGAGTGCCACCCCGCCGCTTGTTGCAGTTGCGAATGTGAATGCGAGTGTGGAATGTGTCTTGTTAGGACACCCAAAGAGTATGTGTAAAACTCGTCTACAGAACTGGTTTAATATTAAGCACTGTACTTCCTTGTGAGGCTAATATCCTATGTGGGAGGTTCAACATTTCGTTGAGCAGTCGTTGACCTGTTGCAAGTGTTGAAATTTTTGAATATACATTCCAAGTGTATAAAATTGTGTTGAAAGACTGAAACGACTGAAATTCCGAGAACTGATAAAAGTTCACCGTATTTTTGGCACTCTCGTTTTATAAAGCAGGAATTGAATCCTTAACATTTCGCTTTTAAGTTGGATACTCTCCAAGGCGCCAAGATGCCGGGCTGCCCCTTTTAAGGCCATGTTGCTTTTAACAACTTTGACAGCTACTTGACCGCTTCGTTTTGCAGAGCTTCAAACAGAACGGCAACCACCTCCGACCCCACCCCCTCCTCCGCCTTTGTTTTTTGGCTAAAAATAATGAAAATGCGACGCGAAATCGGCAGGCGAATCAGATCAAAAGGAAATTGAATTGCAGCCGATACCCCTCTCCCCCCATTGCCCGATACCCTGATATGCCACGTTGTTGCCACTGATTATGTTGACATTGCGTGCAGCAAATGCCTGAAGCTACCCGAGACCATGTAGCATGTCCAGCTTCACATGTGTTTCGGCTTAGCTACCGCCCCTCTTCCTCCTCAGGAGTCGCAGCCATAATGTAATTTCCAATGACATTCCCCCAAGGGGGGGCAAGCGGCAAGCAGTAGTGCAACCGTTGAAGGGTTGAGTTTGTGGCTTGGATTTTTCTGTTCGACTTAAGGGCGAGAGTTTATGGCTAGTGTGTGTGTGTGTGTGTGTGTGTGTGTGTGTGTGTGGTAGTATCAACTACGCGTGCATTGACATCAGATACATTATTGCAAATTGTTTCGATTTCATAAGAAATTTTCGCATCAAGGGTGTTTGCTTGGGACCGCAATAGAAAATCCTTGGACTTTCGATGATTGCCATATGCAATCAAAGTTTCTCTGTTCCTCTGCTCCCTCTGCAGTCTCCACACCAAAGACATTTTATTTCACTTGTCGTGCATTTGCTTTGCTCGAGTCTGCCTCTTGGCTGCCACCCAAAATCACAACAAGAAACGAAGCCTTTTTGGCATTTTTCATTTAACTAAATGAGCTGCAACTCAGTGGCAGCAAGCCCAAAGAAGCGTGGAAAATCAATGCGAATGTGGCACGGAAATAATTTGTTATCGCATAGAAAACAGATGTGATTGAAGGGGGCGCATAAGAAACCTCGTCTCGAATAGCGAATGCTGTTGAAGAACAGCCAAATTGATAGAACTCTGAAATTCGAATTGAAAACTCAATTTTTAAGGCAACCTTTCTCAAAGCCATTAAATAGATTGAAGCACGTCATTAATAAATGCTGAATTTTAGCGCAAATTGTATAGCCTTTAACTCCATCAAGTAATGCATTCAATTTTATATATTTAGATATTAAATGTATCTGTTTATTATGGAAAACTATTTAATTTTCACAGACATATTTCTTAGAACTTTTAATGTAGTTCATCCGATAGTTAAAATTAAAGAAAACTAAAAATCTTTAAAGAAAAAAAGGAAAACCATCTGGCTTTGAGCAATAAATCGATTCATAGTACAAATATTATCTCAAATTATGAAAGAAAAAAATTGCCATGAACAATTGAGAAAACAATTGTTTTCCTTCAACTAAATATATGCGTACACTATAAATAACTCATAATAATAATTCAATTTGTAGTTTATTGAGGTCAAGCATTTGCCACCTACAATTATGTATAGATAGATGCATAATACGTATGTGTTTTGATGTGTCAGGATGTTTGTGGCAGCGCCTGTCAAGTGGCACATAACAGCATATTTTGGCGGCAACATCGGAATCCACTTTAGACATCTTGACTGATTTGGCCTTGAACCATTTTGGCAATTATAAGAGCAACGCAAAATGCACAAAATATTCATAGACATAGCGCCATTAAGCATCTAGCATTTTGGCCATTTAAACATTTGGCCAACATGCAATATTTCACATCAAAATTTCCACACGCATTCATTTTTCATTGTGGACATCTTATGTCTGGCTGTGTGGGCGTGTCGCCATTGTAAATATCGAAATGCAGTAAACAACAACAAAAAAGCCAAATTTCAAACATGTGTGTTAATTATTAACCAAAAAACAACAACAATAAAAAATGTATAAATAAAATAGAATTTCTCAAAGAAATCATTTGGAAAATTTTGACGTTGCGAGCATGCAAATTTATTTCACATAAATAAATTGTTGTGCAGCATCAAGAAGCAGATGCCATCTGGCGTGACATATTCAATTATTGGCGACGCCGCTGCTGTTGCTGCCTCGGCTGCCTCGGCTGCCTCTGCTGCCACTGCTGCCACTGCTGCTAAGCAGTCTGTCCAACCAAACTTGCACCTAAAGCAATAAATTATGGCAATTAGCGTTAGGTTAAAGGCATTTGACAATGTGTGTGTGTGTGTCTTGGTTTCGGGGTGTGTCTTTATCCTGGTCGCATCTTCATCTTCTTGCCGTGGCACACATTTTAGGCGTAATTGTAGCAATTTAGACGCCTGCCAGCCAGTCTAACATCCTTAAGGTTGCTTCAGTTTCCTGCCTACACCTCACTACCACCCCTCCTCCCCCTCCGACATGTCAATTGTTGTTGTTGCTGGCGTGCGGCAGGCTGCTCGCCGCGCCTTCTATTATCACCTTGATGGGCCCCAGACACACGCATAAAATTTTAATGAGATTGTTAACGGCATAAAATATACACACTCATACACAGTTCACAGCCAGGCAAAGCTACACCATACCAGCAACCGTCACTCTAATCCCTCTCCCCCCCCCCCCCCTCACAAACACACCCCTCCGCTTTAGGGGGGTGGGGGGTTGGAGCATGGCAGCGCAGCAACAACTAGCAGCAGGAAACGTTGCTAAAGCTAAACTCTGCAGCTTGCACACGCCCCTCAAGCAAATGCTGCCAGTGCAAAGCATCAGACGTACAATGATAATCCTCCACAACCCCTCCCCAGCCCCCCCTCGACAAGTCCATCCCCTGCCTGTCGATTAAAATATTCAAATGTGAGCAGACTCGACTCGGCAAAACTTCGCGTAAATTTAAATGCATTTTTAAATGTGCCATAAACAGTATTTTAGGCGCCTGGGCGGCAAATGCGGTATTTGTAATTATGGGCGTGACACTTTGAAAAAAAAAAACTAAGAAAGAAAATAAGAAGGAAAAACCAGAAAGAAAAGAGAACAAAATAAATTCACATCTAGCCGCGCTACAGCAGTAATATGCCCGACCACATAACGAACAAAACAATATTGAAGTCGCCCTTTAAGTATCTCAGCGTGAAATGGGCGTGGCACATTTAAGTGCCACATTCGAGCTTATTGAGTCATTTGGCCGGGGATAAGGACGCAGCACATAACAAGAATATAGCGTGCGTTACGGTTTAATATCGCGTTAATACTTAATTATAGTCATTTTAATATTAAATGCAGTTTTGCTTTATTCACATTTGTGCAAGAATGTTATCTGTTTATTAAAGTGTTTACCAGATTCATTCTGATACGGGGCACTTTTAATGTGGCAACCAATTTTCAATGAATTTTAAGAGAAAATAGTTTAATCAACAAGGAATTTGGTTCAATTTTGGTAAAGTTTGGCAAGTGGAGATTGAAATGAACTTTAAAATAATAATAGAACAAGTAAGAATTCTCTAGTCGAGAGAGCTGATGAGGAAGATAAACTCACAAGTCAAACCAACACTCAGCAGATAATCAATATTATGTCAATTTGATTTATTATATAATCGACAATATTATCGATAAGCGCTTTCTATCACTATTGACCAATCGGTCTGCATCCGTTCGATCAATAACCTTAACCTTGACATTTTAATCTAAACTTACGTGCTACTCTTATCGTTTTATTAATTTATTTATTAATTTAAAAATAATAATAAAATACAACATAAGGGGATTCACTCAAGCCTATTATCTATCTGCTAGTTTTACAGATCTTGGTCAATTAATGATTGCCTATGCACCGATACCCTACCGGGCACACACATCAAACCCATGCCGCTTGTCTGTAAAAAGCGCCGTTTCGGCAATTAGTTGTAAATAGATTTATGCAGCGAGTCGGCTCATAAATCACTTTTTGTTTGTTTATTGTTGTATTTAATTTATTTTTCAGCCATGAAATGTCAAAGCGGGGTGCTGAGGTGTGCGGAAGAGGTTTGCAGTCATTTAGCCATATAATAAAAGCAAATGCCACTTGATGCGTCCACGTGACAGTTGTCATAATACACTCGCATATTGGGCCCCAGACGGTAAAAATTTAAAATTAACATGCACGTGACTTTGGTTATGGCCCATAAAACGTTGTCGTATGGCAAGAGGAGGAGATGGTGCGCGGGGGGTGCTGTGTTGGATACTATTCATGATTTGTTGACACACTTTTGTAGCCAGAATTATCGTCGATGCGACTGTGCAACTGGCGACCAAATATTACCAACTAGAGACGAGCGCGTGCGTGAAAATAATTTAAATAATCTTTTTAATTGCTCGTTGCATATGCATAAGGTTCATTAGTGATTTAATGCTGTGTGTGTGCAACAAAGGGAAACCACCATAAAAAAAAACTTAATTACAATGCAGCCACAAAAGACAGTTAGTGCCATTAAATTAGAACTGTAATCAATAAGAGAAGTAAACAATAATGATTACCAATGTCTGTTTGACACCAGCACGTAAACAATGATGGATGTTCGCTCGTCTGTCATTAAACGCTTGAAATCGCTAATGTGCGAAAGAAAAACTCTGTAAAACTGTGTAAGACATACATATGTAAGCAGTAAATGCAAATACAAATGCGCTACCATCACTAAAATGTGTTGACTTGGCCAAATGTGAGTTGATTCCGGAAATTGACGCTGCAGCTGTGATTTTTGTTAATTGTTTTGTCAGCTATGCGAGAAGTTGAAGTCAAATATTGGCTGCACTCAACTGCAGTATTATTTGCCTGTCTATAATAATAATGGACCTAACCAAAGGTGGTATTCTGTGCCCAGTGGCATATGCAATTTTTTAGAATGGGGGGCTTGAAATGAATTCTTTGCTAAAAACGGTCCAAGTTTTCCAATTTATCTAAGCTGCACATTCTGATTCCACTCGAAAATCAGTTAATAAAATGCCAGCCCAATAATCGTTTTCTGGGACTGCTCCAACTTTCCAATGCGATGACTTTTCAAAACTCAACCGATTTTTCAACAACAAGCGCGTTTGAATCATGGCTTAGACTCCAAAATAATACTGAAAATAATATAATAATACTGGAAATGCAACTTTAGCTCAGAGCTCACATCATCTGTGTAAACTTTCCACAGCCATTACTTTACCAAAAACTGAAGAGGTCTGCCAAAGCAATGTAATGTAATTGGTTTGAGTATATTTATGTAAAATTGAATTTTTCCTTTTCATTGCTGCATTATGACTGCATTTCTGTTGCCACTTTATCGCCAACTTCACTTTGAACATAACCGCATTCAGGTTTTTTTTTTGGGGAGATGCATTTAGTGGCCAAAAATGTATGGCTATCGGAAACGATGGGGGCGTTAATCTGTGTACCAGCAAAATGTGTGTTGCGTGTTGCCCACTCATCGTCATCGTCGTCGTCGTCGTCATCGCAGCAAGAGCAATTAAAACGACGACAATTGCGTTTGGGTGTGCAACGGCAGCAACATGGCCAACAAGCTGAATGCAGCAGGCAGCAGGCAGCAAAGGCAGACAGCAGCAGCCAAGAGACCGAAAAATTACATTCAACATACAATAACCGAGGGTGCTTACGACTAACGACTAACGACTAACGATTGAGGTGACGCCGCCTATGCTAAGGTGAGCGGGAGTGGGGGAGGCGGGTGGCGAGAGGTGGGAGGGTGATGCAGAGGCGCCGGCGGCATGCAGCAAAAATATAACGTTCAGGTTCAGGTGGGTGTTCTGCAGATCGGCTGCGGAGGATTGGGCAGGTAACGGAAAGTTACGACAACCGTCGCGTCACAACGTGGGAGCTTTTTATGAGTTTCTCGCAATGGAGGCACACACACAGAAATCCAACATAGGCATCCAGATGGCTGTGTTGTTGCCACAAAACGTGGGCAGCAGCAACAGCAGCAGCAGCAGCAGCAGTGCCTGTAGCAGCAGCTGTTGCCGCCAATTGATTGAAATGCCGCCGCCCCGTTTCGGTTCAGACGGTCATCTGTCTCCGCTTCCTGACCCCCAAATGATACTACCCACTCCACTTGCCTTACATTTTGTATTTGTTTCTTGAAGGGTGCCTCGAGAGTGGTGCTTTTTGTGTTTGTGCGGTTTCGGCGAACAATTTTTATGAGAATTTTCGTCGGTTGAAAAAACTTTCAATTTCGTATTTATGAAAACATAAGCGGTAAACCAAAGGAGAGATAGGCCGACACACACACAATGACTGAGGGGGAGCGGCATAGAGACGGGTGGTTGGAGGGCAAAACTGAGCTACAAAACTGTTACAAAATGGAAATTCCATCGAAGCAAAAGCAATCGCCATGAGTTATCGCATTTATTGTGGTTGCCTTTGGTGCTGTTATTGTTGTTGTGCTCGTTGTCGACTAGTGAGAAATGCAGCCAAACGAGGCAACAATTGAATGTGGGAAAACCGGAAGTTTTCACTCGCTGTAATAAAGAAAGTAGAGGCAAGTACAAAGGTGAAATTGAGAAACGACTTCTACAATTAAACAAAGAGATGAAAGACATTTGAACAACAAAATATGCCTGCCTTTGATTATACAGTGTTGAGCCATAAATTCAAGAGAGCTTTTAGTATTCACTAATATTTGAGAATATGTACTTCAAATCGGTTGCTGTTAAACCGGAACAGCAACTTTATCGTTTCAAACGTTTCAAATTCAGTGCCGGAATCGAAATTCAAACATATGTTTTTTGTACGAACCAGTTACAGAAACCAGAATAGTCCGAATAGCTCAGAAGGGAAACGAATCGCCAATTCTAAACCTTAACTTAACAAACCTAACTAAATAATTATAATAATATGCATTTAATGCCATAAAAGCCCAATATTAAACTGTAATGCATTTGTAAACAAAAATGAATTCATTTCCTTTCCTGGTATGCAAATTGAGTCTAGAAATAACGGTTTGAAATTGTTCGAATAATTAGCCAAGCCAAACAATCAGGTTTTGAGCAAAGCCACACAGCCAAAAAAAGAAAAAAGAGCCAACAACTGCTCTAGTTATAGCTGATGTTGGCTAGCTAAGCCAATTCCCTTTCGCCAAATTAATGAATGTGGCATTTTTTTGCCGAACAGCAGCATTGCAGCATTGTAATGATCACTCATTAAATAGTCATTAGCATTGCTCGAAAACGCTGCGCTTGGCCAATTCCATGGCTATAATTGAACGAATAATGCCTCTAATGGCAAATCAAATGCTAAAGCAGCTAAAACAGTAGCTGATTATCATATGGCATCACGAATATGCATTAGCCAGACCAGCTGCCTTCCGTATCAATTGTGCAGCAGGTTCAAGTCACTGCACCCGTTGTGATTCCCCATAAATATATAGTTATACTCGTATATGTATATGGATAGATTTATATATTCCCATGCGAGCTGCATTTCATAATATGCATATCTGGTTGGTAAGTAAAAAAAAAAACAATAGCAATTACAATTGGGTTTAGAATAACGCGAATTGCATAAGCTGCAATCAAACTGAGGCGAATCTACAATTAAAATCCAATTGCCAGCGATTACACAAAGCGCAAATACGAAAAATTTCCAATCACTTTGTTTACTCGCATGTGAAAATGCAGCAGAGCCCACCGCATTCGCCTCTCCACCAACCACCAGTTTGACCCCCCCTCTGAAAGGCCTTCTCAGCGTTCTCATCTCGCCACAGGCAACATATTGCGCAGCATCTTGAGTTTCCTCCCTTTTGGCGTCGCCCACCAGCAAAGATGGGGCAAGCCAAGGTAACGATGCACTCAGCACGAGACACAGTCACAGATACAGATACATCTACAGAAGCAGCTACAGATACAGCTATAGATGCAGTCGCAGAAACAAATACATGTACAAATATAGATATATAGAAATATACGTAGAATGTTGCATCTGTTACAACTACATAAGTAGATTTATATTTTTCCCTTATTTTCTCATTTTTTTGTATATCCTGTTCGCCTTACCAAATTATGGAAATGCTTATAGCTTCTTGATCGGATTTATTAGTCGATTCTAAGAGACTGAAAGAGCTACTGAGCTGAAACTTGCAACATAGAATTGTATGCATTTGAGACTTAAATGATGTTGGAGTGTTTTAGTTTTGTTTTTTCAAAAACGGGGTATCTGCTAGTCAAGCGCTTTAATTGTTGTTTTTACAATTGCGCGACAAAAGTGCGAAGTTGTTGTTTTTTTGGTGTGTGTCGCAATCTTGTGAAATTCGACGTCGCGAATTTTCTGCTCGCCCATCTAAACAAAAACCAGACAAGCAGAAAACCAGGCCGTAAGTGGCGCCCCCTCTCAAACTCATCATCACTCGCAGTATCTCTCTCTCTCTCTCTGTGTGTGTGTTTGTGTCTCTCTCTTTCCGTATCTCTGTTTCAGGTTCCCCTTTGGCTTTTTGTTTTGCTATTTGCTTTCGCATTCATTGCAACTACGTCGTTCGGGTTTTGTTTTGGTTGCGACTGCTGTTGTTGTTGTTGTTGTTGCATCATCAACTGGCAGCATGCAACAGCCTCGCCAAGGTATCATTTGCCACGACACCCTCCTCCTCCCCACCACCATGCTTCCCCCACACACACTCCATTCCGCCCCCCCTTCACTCCATGATCGCTAGTCAACGTGTCTATTTTTAGTACGCGGCGCATCTATGAGATACACCGAGAGATTCAGATACAGATACAGATACAACAACATTTACAAATACAGCAGTGAGCATTCAGTCTGGCCGTCTGTCTGCCCCATACCACATCCCATGGCCCACACTCGAAACGCCCAGTCATGCCACGCTCGTGTGATTTATAAGGTCTTTAACCCTCCACCCCGCCAATCCGCTGTCTATCTTCCTCTCCCTCTCTCTGTCTCGCTCTGTCTCTCTCTCGTATGGGTTTCTCTGTTTGGCTTTTTGTGTGGATTTTTTTTGTGCTTTTTGCGTCGCTTTGTTTTGTTTGCCCTCTTCTTCTCGGCTAGTGTAATAACATCTTAAAGATAAACGTCAGACTCGTCGCTGATAATTATCATCATCAAACTGAATAATGCTCAAAAGCGTACACAAGTACTTAGATAAAATAAAAAGAATGCTGCGCCATTTCTCGTGCTAAAAACGAAACCCCATTGCTCGAAATTGTGAAACTCAATTGGAATCGACCCAGTTAGCAGCCAGTCAGGCAGCCAGTCAGCCAGCCAGCCAGCCAGCCAAGCACTGTTTGTCTGGTTCGAACCGATCTCCTCCACTTTTACCCACCATCAACATCATCATCAACATCGTTATCATCATCGTCATCGGCAATTGCGCCGTGAGGCCGTCGAGACGCCTCGAGACGCATCGCATCGTCGTCGTCGTCGTTGTCGTCGTCGTTTTCGTCACCGTCTACTGCGCACTGCACTTTTTTAATTGCTGGCCAAATATTTTGGACAAACACTGTAATCAGATGCGATGGCGGTTGTGATCGCTGTAGGGTTTAGTGGGGAGGTTGGTGGAGAGAAGAGGAAAGTCTCTTGATTTAAGGCTGGCGCCAACAGCCTCATCATTTATTTGGGGTACAGTCTTCTCCATCTCCCTCTCTCTCTCTCTCTTTCTCTCTATCTATCTCACTCTTTCTATCTGAATCTGCATCTGCATCTCAAGCTAAAAATGCAAGCTCAGCTGCATCTAAGCACAAATTGTTTTCATTTGCATAATTCAACATTGGATTTCTTGCTTTTCTATTTATTTTTGTTATTTAAATACCTAATTACAAATAAGCAGCAAATGCAATTACTTAAGTAATTATTCAATTAGACCAAGGCAACAGGGTAACTCGTTCGTCACTTCTACTTCTTGATGCTTTGCGGCTAACTTGTCTAATTATTAAAATACAAAAATAAACACAAACTGTTTGAATAGTCAATTGATTAAGGAACTCAATTTCACTTTATATTGTAGACCTGGCCCTGGCTAATCAGCATAAGAGCCATCCTAATTAAATTGCATATACAACAACAACAACAAGATATATTTCTATATACATTTGGAAAGAGTCCCCAGAGATGGGGGAAGGCCAGTCAGGAAGCATTACATTCATATGCTTGTCGGCTAATCAGAATGTTGTTTACCAATCCATTTGAAGTGCTGACTATTGTATGCCAACTAATTAGATTCAGCTTGGCAGGCACAATTGCACCAGCCAACCCAAACCGCAAATAAATCGCTGACCTTTCGGCTTGACGCCTAGCATTTAGCCAAAAATAAGTTCAAAGGCCATAATAAGAACATTTTATTACCACTGAATTTCCGTTTTGCTGCTTATCTGCGTGTCTCTCTTGTCTCTCAGTCTGCCTGAATGTCTGTCTGAATGTCTGTCTGTCTGTGCGTCAGTGTGTCTTTCTCTGTGGAGTTATTTTGATTTCTATTTGCTCGGACAGGCAATCACTTATCAGAGGTCGTCCAGAGAGGCATAGCGCAGATTCGCAGATACGACACAGACACACACAGCCAGACATACATTCACACACATCCACACACACACACACACACAGCAAGACAGACGAGTAAACATATAGACTTGTGTAAATAAATAATAATAATACAATTTTTTTTTGTACACACACAAAACGAACATCATCAAAACTAACTGCAGGCAAATTGTGGACACATAAATCATACGACGCGTTTGCCGCAGCAAAAAGAAACAACAACAATTGTAAGGGAAACGCGACATGAGAACTACAAAGGTCGAGCACTAAACATTCAACAACTCGCTGATTACACACACACACACACACACACACAGCACACACACACAACACAACACACATTAAGAGTGAAAAAGATCTGACCCCAGAACCCCGACAGACGCCCCGCCAGCCAATTTGATAAGCTGCCTCTGCATCTGGGAGGTGGGTCGTGAGTGCGGGGGGAAGGCTTAGCTGGTTGGCTGGGTGGCTGCTGTCAGCATATAGAACATGCGATTTGTTTATGAGATTTCCATATGCCTTCTTGGGTCTAAGAGGTATAATGAATATTTGATGAAGCCTGCTCAGCCCTCAGCCAGTTAAGTGTACCACAATAAATATAAATGTGTCTGAAAATTTTAACCTTTTGCCAAACACTTAATAATTTTATCCAAAAAAAAAGGATTGCAATGTGCCCAGGATCTTGAGCAGCAAATCTGTTTTAAATTTCAATAAAAACATATGCATTTAACAGTCAAAATTCACAAAATACAGTTCAGCCAAAGGATTCTGGCACTGAATCTCTAAGCAAATAAACTGCATGATTTATATCCAGAAATATATATTTAAATGTTGTATTCTGGCATTGATGTGGCTATATTTAAGCTGCCTAAAATGTATTTGCATTTTAAACAGCAACTAATTAAAATTTATCAACAATTTTTCACTGGAAAATGCTCTCTTAATAATTTCAACATTGATTTATGTAGAGGAAAATTTGGAAAAATCTTTAAAGTGCATATTTGTGTTGAACAAATATAAACGCACATTGATGATTTATGATTTATGCACACATTGCAGTGTATTTTAGCTTCGTTTTATTGTTTTTGTTTTTTTTTCTTCTTTCAATTAAATAGTTTTTGTTCCATTCAGCGTAATATTCACAATAATGAAGCAACAACAACTACAAATACACGACGACTTAATGGCGCTTGTCGCTTTGTTTTGGGGCCTTTCATTCACTAGATTCATTCATTGATTCACACGAACACACACACATGTATATATATATATATATATATATTATATATATATATGTATAGTACACAATATGTTGTAGATTTTCCATTAGACGCTGTTGTAGTAGATTAATTCTTGACGTGCATATTTGTTTCACTTCTTTGTTCACTTTTTTTGTTGTTGTTATGATTGTGGTTGCTTTCATGTTTACATGAGGAGAGGGAGAGGGGGAAGTTTCCTCACTCCCCTCCCCCCACATCCTCTGCCCTGTGGGCACTTGGACTGGCTGCACTCTGTATTATAATCACATCTAAATCTCTCATTCAATTAAATTAATTGCCGCCTTTGTGTTTGTGTAACATGCGCAAAAACGGCGTATTATTTACATGGCTATCGCCCACGGCTGGGGGCAGCAAGGAACGGGCGGGGAGTGGGGATTGGGGATTGGGGATTGGGGAGTGTTTGTGGTAAGATGTAGCTGGAGCAATATTTATTGACCGTTGGCAAGTTTCAGCTAATACGACTGGAAGCCATTTTGAAATAGACTTAATTGATATTTGACAAAGGCTTCTCAAAATAGAGTAGAGAACATAAACCGAATATATGTAAAATGCAGTTGTTGTTGTTGCTACAGTTGTTGTTGTTGTCGTTGGCGAGAGTTCAATGACCTGCCCCATCAAAAATTTTAGCATTCGTGGCTTGGCGAAAAGGGGAGAGTTGAGGTGAGGGACTCGGTTGCCACAGCCAGGTGATCTATGTGGCTACAGACTTGATTTATGTGCATGTTTTGAAGCTGGTCCCACGAATTTCGAATGACTTTTGCCGCTTGTCACATGTTTTGAATTATGAGAGAAGGTGTGTGTGTATATACATATATATATACATATATATACATATATAGTTATATATGTGTATGATAGTGGAGAAATGAAAGCAGGTTCTCAAATGTTAGTGAGAGTAAAAGTTGGTTTGCATCTTTTTTTGTTTTTTTTTTTTGTTGGCCATGGCCAGAGGATTGGCTTTGTGTAAGCCAGATACAAATCTAAATGGCACCGAAATTTCATGAAATTAAAGCAAGCCTTTTAAGCCATAATAAAACCAGTAGCCAAATTTATGATACTTTTGAAAGTGGCAGGCTACAGTATAGAATTAACCTTGGTTTAGATCAATGAACCTCAGCTGAAACGAGGTTAGATTTAGTAATAAATAAATATATGGTTCACAGTACATGGAATCAATAACTTTAAAAGCAAGCTGCAAGAATATTAAATAAGACAGTTAAAAACTTAAATTTTTATTGCTGAAATAAAAAAGCGATTTAACAATCTGAATATACGAAAGGAAAAACAAATATTTAAAAATTATTTATGTACAAATTTAACAATAAATGTTCTCCAATTAAGTTGAGTTCGAAGAGACCACATTCCGTGTCTCTGTCAAAATTGAATAATGCTGTTCTTTTCCAAAACTCGAATGCTTTTCCTAAATAAAGCGATTGCAATTATGTCAAGTATTTAATTTATTTGCCAGCTGTTATTCTGAGTTTCACAGCTGCATATTCACACATTGCTGTTTGCAATCAGCTTTTTGGCAATGCAATTAAACTATTTTCATTGACTTGCTGCAATTAGCAGTTAGAATAATGCGTCGAACAGCAGTAGTCGAACATTTGGTAGTCGACTAGAATGGCAGGAATACCATTAATTAAAATAAATTTTGCAGCGCAGACAAAGACCGCAAAGTCCCCAATGGCTTGCGGCTTTATTGAGTTGAGTTTCATTAAAATTTTGTTTGCAATATTTGGCTGTAATTCTAATTAGCTCAACGCAAACCGAATAATCCAATTGACTCACTACAAAATCCTTCTTCTCCTTCTTCTTTGGGGGCTTTCACTAATTTTGTGTCAGCCAACAACTGCATATCTAATTGGATTTAAAGTTCGCAAACTAAGAAAATGATAGCTATTTAATATGAATACATTTAAAAGTGACCAGTGCCTTAATTGAGGAGTCCAACCAGTTGCAACTAGAACGTCAAGTTCTCAAAATAAGTGTAAGTAAATATCACTCTCAGCAAGCAAAAACATCTGCCACAGATTTCTACACCAGGCATCCTTATAAAATCAGCAAAAGGGTGTATTGAAATTGTGGAAAAGTCTGCTACTATATACTGTATATATACATTCTTGATCAGCATCAACTGTCGAGTGAATATAGCCGTGTCCGTCAAGGGCACCAAAAGAGTTAGTGACTACAAGTTTTGCCTGACTATCGATAAAAATCGACTTGCAATAACAATAAATATCAGAATTGTGCAATTATAGATAAATTATTGCTGAAATATGCAAATTTCATTGGGTTCGAATAAGAAACACATGTTTTTTCTTATATTCTTATCAACATTACTACTGTGCTCAGTGGTATCTGTTAGTCTATCATTTAAAAGTATTCCTTT
This sequence comes from Drosophila basisetae, assembly GCA_035041595.1. NCBI lineage: Eukaryota > Metazoa > Arthropoda > Insecta > Diptera > Drosophilidae > Drosophila > Drosophila basisetae. The sequence continues at coordinate 4,317,066 of JAWNLB010000020.1, forward strand.
TGTATTTTCTTCTTCTGCTGCTGCTGAGTAAAATAAAATTTTCCCAGTTGGCGCTCACAATAAAGTTCACGCCTGGTAAAATGGCAATCAGAGACCCACGCATGCTTCAGACTTGAAACTGAAACTGGAGCTTTCATTTGAGCCTGCTGTTGCTGAGCCATTTCCTGACGTTGTTGTTGGTGCTGTTGCTGTTGCTGTTCCTTTTGTTGGATGTTGGAGTTGCGGCGTCACCCACGCAGAATAAGTGAATAAAACAGCCCACAGCTTTTCCTGTGGCTCCAGCTGCTCGTTATCTCTTGCTCCCCCCTCCACCTCACCCTCTCTCTCACTCTCTCTCTCTCTGTGGCTCCCTCTCGCTCTGAGTGACGTAGGCTAGCCTTGATATATTACACGTCCTGTGCGTCGCGTGGGCAGACAAAAATAGAAAAACTCTGCTTGACTTTGTAATCAGCGCCAAGAAAAATGCTGTGAACTGTAAGGCTGTGTGTGTGTGTGTGTGTGTGTGGGCTGTGGGCGTGTCACTGATAAGAGCAACCCCCCTTCAGCACCCAGTCTGCTCAGTCATAACGCACAGAGTTCGACTATTGTCGTTGCTTATTATTACCCTCGTAGATCTGCGCCATGCAAAATGATTGAGAATCCATCAAAATCCATTGCCGAGCAGCTGTGGCAAAAGCAGCACGCGCCACATCTATGCAAATAAGTTGCCATTTAAATGTTGTATGCTACTGTTGCTGCCGCTGCTGCTGCTGCTGCTGCTGCCGCTGCTGCAACACCAACCCCAAATCCCAAGCCACTCCCTCCGCGCACTTGTCTCACATTATTGCCTGACTTGACATTGATGTATCTGGTGACAAACTGTTGCGGTTTATTATCGTACAGCCCAGCAAACAGGACAGGGGGGTGGTAGGTGGGGGAGGAAGGGGTCGTCACGTAGTTGCTCTGAAAATGGCACAGCTGCAGGGTTAGCGCAGCTCCAGCTGAATTCGCAAGTAGCGACAGGACCAATCGATAAATCATCCTAATTGTTTGCCATCTACAAGATAATGCACTGAAATATCTCAAAAGACAGCTGGATAAGTTAACCCCACAAAAAGACAGTTAAGCATTCAACTTGTTGTAATTCCTCTTCTAATCACATTTAAATGACAACGAAACACTTAGGAAAAAACCAAACAAAAACATCTCTTAATGGTTGCTATAAAAGCAAAAATAAACATTTGCTCAGTTTAGTGAACCTTGCGAAATGCGTTTAAAGTTGAATTATTTCAAGTTTGATCTATGTGGCTGCAGTGCTAATTTATGAGCTGCTTTTTAGGGTCTTAACTCGCAATGAGAGTTGCCCATAAGTCAATATAAATGCTGACTGCTGAGCATTGATTGCTCTTCCAGAGGAATCATCCTTTGCCCGATATCGATAAGAAATCGATCACTGATTGCAATAAAAGACACAATTGTGAAGATGATAATTGATATGTTTATTTAGTTGTTAACCAAAGCATATTTCTCTGTCTATCAGCAGAGTTAGTATATATTTAAGTTCTTGGTTCTGAGTCGACTCTCGACAAACCCAGCTAAACTGGAAATACTTGAATGGCTTGCAAATTGCAAATTGCCCTGCTTAACAACTGCAATCCATAAGCTTTATCTGGTTGTGCTATATATAGCTATATATATATATCAAGGTGCTATCAGAGGCCCGCCCTCAAACAATGATAGGCTTCAATTTGTTTGCAAATGTTTTATCAGGCAAACGCAACTTACGTCGCAGGACGCAGGACGCAGGATATGCATTAGTTTTCATTAGTTTTGCGCCCACGCCGTTACGTCATTGTGGGGGTTGCAAAGTGGGTTGTGTGTGGGGTGTGTGTGGGGGTGTGAAAACACGCAATGCCACTTCGCACTCCACTCAAGGGGTTAAATACGTTTCCATTGAAGAGGAAGCCACAACAGTTGCTGCACTTCTATATCTATACTCGTATATATAAATATATATCCCTATATGCATATAGATATCCATGTACAGTTTGTATATATGCCAATGGCCTACATAGTTACGCTACTACTACGACTATATACATTTTTATGTGTACTATATACACCTTCCAGTTGCATTCCAATTTGTAACGAGTAGATACGAGAGAAACTGCCCCCATTTCCAACAACGCCCCCCGCCCCGCCCACGGTCCCGTCTCACAGCTCTCTTGCTATGCTGGCATTTAACCTAGGAAAGCGGAGCCTAGCATCGCATAAACATCTCGTCGCTACATTGTTGCAATAAAATATTTACAAGATACATTTGCTTTGTGCCATGCCCCCAAAGTTCCTGCCACGGCATCTGCGGCAACAAAAGTTTCACATTTCAGCTTCCTTGGCTGCCACAGCTTCCACACTGCCACTGCCACTGCTTCTATTATGGAAATGCCGCACGTTGCTCTCCTTTTTTACAGCCAGCTTATCTTGTTGCTGGTTTTCCTCAGCCATCTCCATCGCCGATGGCTATCTAAGCGGGGGGTTGAGACTTGGGGGAGGGGCGATTGGGTTAATTCTGCAATTTGTTTCGAAATTCATTAGTGGACTTGAATTAAATCTCTATCAACTTAATTGAAAACAATTCTTTAATAATGCATTTATGTTTATGGCTGTTTTGGGGCGACGCAAATTTTTATCTAGATAATTATAAATTGTTCTTAAGCGTTTTGCACCCAAACTGGAAAAATCTTCTTCGAATACAGTTGAGCAAACATTTAAATAATAAATTGCAGTAGCTGATGACTCGAATGAATCAAATTTCACTTGCACTGCAATCAGTTTTCAAAGTGCTTTAAATGAATGAATGCGCTTTGAGCATGTCGTGTTTCATTCTTTAGTTGTTCTCTGCATTTTTTGGTTTTTTCAGCAAGTTGATATTGTTAACTGTTTTTTTTCTTCTTCTTCAAGCTGCTCTCTCTCTCTCTCTCTCTCTCTCTCACACAGAGTCTCTCTCGCTCTCGCACTCTCTGGCACAGCATCATTCAATGCAAAATTCATTTACGTTGTCCTGTTTCAGCTTTTTACGTTACGCTACGTTCTACGTTCTATATACACACTCACTTTATGTATTAATGTCTACACACTACAGTTGTATGTGTGTGTGTGTGTGTGTGGGTGTGTGTATGCTGTGTGTATATGCATTTCTCAGCGGCCATTTACCGTCATCGTCCATTTACGATGGGGCCAGTGACGTAACACAGCAACGACGACGTCGTCCTCGTCGCCCTCGTCGAGCGAGTGACGAATGTTTATCCTCGTTCCGGCGGTCCCAGGTTGCCACAACCAGCCACAACCACCCACAAGTCAACTGAGGCAGCCCAGGCAACACCACAACCCTTCCCCACTCTAGCGTAAATCTTCGTGCCAGCGTAGTAACCTATATACGAGCTCAAATACGAGCTCAAATACGAGCATAAATACGAGCACAAAAACGAGCAACACCCACGCTGCCCACCCCTCCCCCCCGTGTCTCTCCTATATACACGGCGATAATCCTACCGGAACCCAACCCTACTCCTCTGGCATTTATTGGCCATGTGCCATGTGCTTGCCGAGCTTGCATTCGTTTCGATTCGGCTGCAGAAAAAAAAACAATGACGTCACAACAAGCGACAAGCGACACGCGTCTGCAACTGTTACGTATACGTATACGTATACAGATTACGTATACGCCGAGTTGTACACGCGCCAAAACTCCAAACTGAGAGCTGCTCCAGCAGCACTAATGAGCATCAGCGCCTAAAGGCGACACTTGGTCGTCATTTCAACGTCGCTTGTCGTCTGTCGTCTGTCGTTCGTCGCTTGTCGTCGTCAAATTGGACGCGCATGTAAGCCATACCCGATATTAACCCGCACGAGTCGTGCGTCACAAAATGTCTCCCCTGCCATAAGCGATTTTAAGTTCAAATTCATCGCATCGAATCGGAGAAGCGTATTTGTCGTCACTCAAACATGAACCAGAACCAGAACAACTCATTTCACGTTGCCAAAGATCAAATTTGGTATGCCACATATAATATATAGCTATGGATACAGATATATACAAATACATACATATATATATATATATATATATATATTTGCATACACTTCCCGATTCCATTGATCAACTGCAGCATACAGAAATAAGGGTAATAGGACACTGCAATACATGTCCAGCTGGAAACAAAGACACACACACACATATGTATATAGGCTGTGTGTGTGTGTGTGTGTGTAGGTCATGTTATTGGCTCAATGTGGGTGGCAAGTACAGTTGCACGTGACAGCCTGTAGCTGCTCATATACGAGCATAAAGCAAGAGAAGCATTGAGTTCAAGGGAAAAGCATACAAATAGGGAAAATATACGAAAATAAAGGAAAAACTCTGTAAAATAAAGAAAGAACAATTAAAAATTATCAACGATATCTTAGAAAGTTGAAAGTATATGGAAAATTGAGGAAAAACTCAAGGGAATAAAGACAGAACTAAAAAGGAGGATGAATAAAACATTTAAAAATTATGAACGATATCTGAAGAATATTTTATAAATGCACAGCGGATCTTTGATATATTTTAAGGAAGTATATATCATAGAGTATATTAAGGAAGTATATGGAAAATTAAGGAAAAACTCATGGAAATAAAGACAGAACTTTTCTAACTTGTCACTTTCTTTTCAGCTATTTCTTCTTTCTTGAAGTCACAATGAATCCCCAAACGAATCATTCAGTTTCGTTCAAGTGTGACTCAATTAAGCGAAAGCTGCTTAAATATTTGTTAAAAGTATAATTTACAGTTTTGTGAGGAAAAACAGCTTTGAAGAATTCACAAAACACAAAACATTTTTCATTTGCTTTTGGTTTTCGAATGAGTCAATCAATTTACCCACAGATGCTTTTTTCATTTTATGAAGAACACCAAATTTGTGTTTATTTTATAAAGATTCACAAAAAACTGAGCGCATGCTGAATGAATGAATCTATGAATCATAATATCTCAACACTATTCACTTGTTGCACATTTTAAAAATAAAGGTTTGGTTTTGAATCATTTTCAGATGCACCCTTTTTCCAGTCAACACAGTTTTGAATGAAATCACTGCAAATAAAATGCTGGCATCAACATTTGCTTTGCATCTCTGAGTATTTAGTTGCATTCATTTGAGTACTCAACAGACTCGATTGAGTCTTATGCTGTTTGTCACGTTGAAGGCTGAAGCCACCCACTCAAAAGGCGCATCTTGTATGCGACACGTGGGTGGTGGTTGGCCAGTTGGCCAGTTGGCCAGCTGGTTAGCTGGGTGGTTGGCTGGTTGGCTGGTTGGGTGGCTTGTTGGTGGGTCACTCGTGGGCCCTCAAGTCCAAAGTCCATTAGTCAGCGGCCTACGCAGGCCTGCACTGTGAGAAACATATATTTTTTTCATTTCTTAAAAGTCAAACTGCCAGTTTGTAAATCATTTCATTAAAATCATTAAAATATATACAAATAAATAAATTAAATATGCACTTTTTAAACACTTTGCAAGTTTTATAGATTAATACCCTGTGATCTACATTTGTGATTTTTTCGAGTGTACGCTGGCAGCCTAGACACCCTGCAACTGCCTCTTCTCCAGCTAGATTTGTGAACACTGCTGCACTGCGGATTATTAGCAGTAGTTGGCGCTGACGCTGACGCTGACGCTGCCGCTGACGCTCAGCTGAAACTTGCGCCGACGTCGCTGCTTTTGCTTGACTGTTTGTTTTTTTTCTTTTGGTGGCTTGTGAATAATTTTTCTTTTGGTTTTGTTGGATATTTAAGCGTCGCCTGCAGCGCAAAAGCAGCTCAGTCGGTCAGAGGCCGTTTGCATTTCCATAACGCGCTCTTGAACTTGAAAAACAAACAGAACCGTTGAGTTTCTTTCTGTGGTTTTCTATAGTTTTTCTTTTGAACAGTGTACCTCAAAAATTTGGCAACTGCTGCTGCTACTGCCCGCTCGCTCAAGGACATCGCAGTCGGGCGTCGCTGTTCCGACCGGATATGAACAAGGTGATATGGTATGGTTAAGGATTGGGTTCTAGAACAAGCTAGCAGCTGCAAAATGTTAGCGCATAAAGGTCAAAGTTGCAACCGAGCGCAAATCAAAAATAAAACAAAACCAAAAACAAAGCACAACAACAACGCATGCAAACCACCGCCATCCCCTCCCCACCCCAACCCAACCCACCCCACATTTAAAGGTCACATGGTGCAATGTCGTCGCAGCTGCATACGGGAAAAAAAGGAAAACAGAAAGCAACAGCAGCAACAGCAGCAGCAGCAGCAGAGAAAGCACTAGAAAGAAATGAAAACCCAACAAAGTGTCGCCCACAACGGACATTTCACCACCACCCATCCACAGCCGCAAACCCCATTACCACCCAACACCACCCATCATTACCCCCTTTTTGGGCCAAGTTGGTCAAACTTTTCGTTGCTGCGACGCAATTGGAAAACATATTCATGCAATCATCAATTGCGCTTCAAGAAAATGCCCGCTAGAAAGGGAAAACTACGCGAAGCGTTGCAAAACGGTTGACTTCGAGATACCCTATAATATTTTTCAATGACTTTTATTATTATTATGCTGTCAGGCTGTTTCCTTCGAGTATTTTTAAACAGCAATTAATGAATAATAATCAAGACTTTCCTTGATCTAGTATTTAGTTTATTATATATTGATTATTATGTTTTTGAGCAGCATTAATTTATAAACCATACTCCACTTTCTTTTGTGCTTCAGTTTACAGGGTATTCATAAATGAATATTTTATTTGGATTAGATTGCTCAGTCTAATTAACAATGAGGCACATTTCACAATTAATTATTATTTATTTATAAATACAAAGCAACAGAAAGAAAAGAGACACGAACGTATTTTCTTCATTTAGTTTGGTTAGTTTGATGCCCCAATTCCGGGGGGGGGGGGGGTTCCTAAGTAGCAAGTTCTCACGGAATAATATTCCATTTTCAGATTTCAAATTCCATTTTTTCCTGACCAAGACTTGCCTCATTTCCTATATTAGCAGGAGATTCGTAGTAATCGATTTGCACTTATCGATGTTATCGATTTCCCAGACATAGATGCATATATATTTTAAGTCTTTATCTTCTATCGGTTGGAATATACACCCCTTTATAAAAAGATGCTATTGAGTTCTGCAATTGACTAGTAAAACTCCCTAGAAGCGTATATAAAACTTTGCCGCCAATTGGCGCCTCTGGCGATTCTTTATTGTATCAGCCGCGTAATATCTCTCGATACGCCCACAGGTCTTCTATATATATATATATACATATATATATATATAGAGAGACCGACATAGTCTGGTTGTGGCAAAAGTTACGTTCCGTTTAGAATTTATTAGTGCACAGTTGTAATTGTGTATTTTTTAATTGACCGTTGCGAATTCGTTTGGCGCCAATTTGATTTTCACGCCGCCTGGCGCCAAACTCCCAATTCCAAATTGAAAGCTGGCCTCAGATTGACTCAATGCAACTTTTTTTTCTCTCTCTCTCTCTCTCTCTCTCTCTCTCTCTCTATACATATATGGTATAGCTTATACGTGTTTTAATTGGATTAGCTTGTTAGTTGCGTTTTCAGCCAGAATTTTATAGCTATCGATTTGTGGCTCAAGCAAAATCTATGCTCAAATTTAAGCCAACATGTTTTCTTTCATGTTATCAATGATATTTGAAACAAGTCATACTCAATTGCATATGAAAAATCTCTGCATAAGCATAAAATAAGCAAATAGAATCCACTTACCAATGTGGATCCTAGTCACATGCACGCCATTTTGAAAATCTGTAAGAAATTATACTCTGTAAGAAGACCGATCAGAAGAGCAATCGCTCATTGATCCCATCCCTTTCGCTAAGCCGGCGAATAGTCACGCATGGCAGAGTAACGGGATCAAAAGGATTATGACGATCGGATTGCAAGAGAGCGGAAAGCAAGTGAGCTTTCGCACCTTCCATTGCGCTCACTCTCCCACTTGCTCTCACTGTGCAATGGAAATACGCAGGGAATGCTGCAGGATCGAAAGCAAGTGCCGTTAAATGTGTCTATGCAGTAAACATTTCTTTATTGCCCTCTCTCCCTCTCTCTCTCTTACTTAATTAGGACAGTGTTGGCCATTTAGCTTTGTTCGACTTGTTTATCCTGTTTTAAATTATTTGCTATTAATACTCAAAAACAAAGTAAACGTTCATTTTAGCAAGCTTAAACTAATGTTTTATTACATATTAGCAGTTCTCGGAAAAATCAGCTTTGCAGCAGTCGATTTGTGCATACATTAAGCACTTTAAACTTGACTTGGTAGACAAAATTTAAACTTTATTTAATCTTCGACCTTAAGCGACGCAATAAACATTTCTGAATCGTTTATATGCCTATTAACAGTTATATGCTCTGAATGCTATGGGTAAATTCGACTAAAACAATGAAATACTTTTTTCTTACGCTTTCACTAGCCAAAAATTGTGAAAAAAAGCAAAACAAAAATAGAAAAAATATTCAATCATAATTAACTTAGCCATTTGGTGTCGAGGGTCAAAACGTGTTGTGCTCATGGGGCACATTTATTAATGGGCTAAACTTAGTGACAACTAAATGAGTGTTGTGCGTACAATTGAGTCACAACAAAAACAACAACAAAAACAAAACAAAAAACAGCTAAAAGCTGAAACTCTTAACCGGTTTTGCGTCTTTTTTTTTCTTTCGCGAGAGCGAGAAAGGGGCGGGGGAACTGCCAATTAAACGGAACAGGTGAACAAAGTGATCAGCGATACGAGATGTGATCTCTATGGACCCAAGGCCTACAAAAAAAAATGAAAAAAAAAACTGTTCAAATATGCGCCGTTCATTTATCAAGTAAAAAATTTGCGCTAATGATTCGGGGAATGTGGAGAAGTCATCTTCTCCGATTTTTGAGATATTGTTGTTTTATGCAAACTACAGAGAAGAAGAAGAGGAAAACTGTTTATATATACTCCAAAAGTTAAACGTTGACTTTGGTTGCGCCCGATTTTTATGCAAATCTCTATTTCGATTTAAATTTTCGGGCTCTTTTTTCTCGTCAGACCCGGCGACATTGTGTCTCGTCTTGTTGCCCATTAAAAATGCTAATTTCCCACAAATATTTTTGGCAATAAAATTTAAAAAATAACAACCATCTTTTGGTTTTTTTTTTGTTTTTTGTTTGCTCATTAACAAATGAATTAGCCAAAAAAAAAACAAAAAATGTATTTAGCAACCAATATTTAAATAAAATTCCCCCCTTACTGAAAACCTCCTGAACTTTGAGAAAATCCAGCAAAACTACTTTAAATTTAGTTATACAATAAAAAACGAAAAACTATAAAACTTAAATAGTAATAAATGAAATAAAGCCGCAAATTAATTTTATTAAGTCTTCTCTCTCTTCAAATTTCTACCATATATCGATTACAATATCGATTTAATTAGTCGAAGTTTTAATTGATTTTTATTTTTCGTTTTTTTTGTGTGTGTGCTTAAAAATTAAGGGAAAGTTGTCGAGAATTTGACGGTTCATCATTTTTCATCAGCTATCAACTCTTAACTTTTTCTATACATCTTTTCGCAGTACTGCCACATAACTGTTGTGTATGACAGTTGTTGTTGTTGTGACCTTATCGATTGCAATTGTCTATTGACTATTTTTAGTAGCACTCTAACTTGTTGTGGTATTTTTGTGGACTCTATCTTATCTTCTGCCCGTTAATAAGTATTATTATTAGCTAGATTATCGGTTTGCCAAGTTCTCAACCAAAAAAATTTAAAAAAATTGCCGCTAGAAATTTCTATTTAAATTATGCAAGGCATAATTGAAAAAAAATGCAACACGAACCAAACAACTAATACAAAAATGCGCTAGTGACGAAACGATGCTGACGTTGACGGCGACTGCGACGCCGACTACGACTGCGACGCAAGCAGCAGGTAACTCGAGCGCAAGCTGCAATGAATGCCCTGGCCTCAAACGTAGCTTCCCCTTAAATTTAATGTTTTGTTTTCGCTGCGTCCCGCTCGCACTCGCTGGCAGCGCATGCATGCGCTCTCGCTTCACAGCGTGTTCGACTTCCGTTCGTTTTGTAGTAAAAACGTAAACGAGAGCAACAGCAGCAGCGGCAGCAGCGACGGCAGATAGACAAGTGAATTTCTACACACACACACAAGCGCATACACAACCTATGAACGAAAAATGCGCGCGCTTTGCACCACATGAAATGGAAACCAAAACAAGGAACGTTCTGGCAACGAAACACTAACGCGCTCTCTCTCTCACTCTGTCAGTCTCTTTGGCTCTGCGAGTGAATTGTGGAGCGCGTTTGTGTGTGGAACGCATTGCTGTTTCCCACAAAATGAACGCAAGCTACAAGAGGCGATCGCAAGCACAAATAGTTTAAATTCCACTTGGGCATTTAATTGAGGAAAACGAACAACATCCAAAAATACTCAAAAAAAAAAAAATAATAAAAATCAGACACAAACAAAGCTCGAGAGACCAAAAAAATAATAATCTGAGTCAGGGTTTTTCCATCCCGCTGACGAAATTCTTGTTTACCAATGAAAAAATCTCTGCAGATAAAAATGCATAACAAACGCGTCAGCTTGCTTTAAATAATCCAACTGTTATTTCATTTTCAAAAACCGAAATACAAAAATAACGGTAAATTCGTTGATTTTGTGTTTGTGGGAGGTGAAATTCCAAGCAGCTCTGTCGCTGCGCTACTTGACCTCTGCTAACGATTGGAATTTGGATATTATTCCGCATTCCCCCTTTTCGTTGCTTCTTCATTGCGTGCGATCAGTGCTCCTAACGGTGCCTGACAATAGCATCCACTCCTTTGGCGCCGGCATTGGCGCTCAATTCTGAGACAGTTGCACTCACACACACACACACAACGTAAATGAGTGCAAGGAGCTATGGACTCTATCTCAAATGCATTGCAATTGAGTAGAAGCCGTGCAGTGGTGTTGGTACTGGTGGTAGCCCACAGGCCAGACTGCTTCTGCTTGCACCGCAATGTGGAATCGGAACACTCAGTTCATTGCTATTCGTTGCGACGCTGCTCTGCTCTGCTCTGCTCTTGTGTTTCACATGCCAAGTGTTTAACTGCTGTCTGTTGTGGTTTACTTGGTAGCCTCTTGCCAGAGCTCTTTCAGTTCCATTTGAAACTTTTTACCGTTTGGTTGGCATCGCGCATCGCGGCAAATTTAACACAATTTATATCGCCTAGGCCGATGTTTCACTTTTTGGTTGTTTTCTTTCTGCTTCTGTTTTTCGAGCGCGCGCCAAACTTGTAAAGGAATATAAGGAATAAAAACAAAAACAGACAATTTTCTCGTCGTGTTTTTCTTTTGTCTCTAACTGTAAATGTTAACTGTAAAGTGTAGTGTCTGTGTTTTTGTTTGTGAGTGTGCGAAGACAGCACAACAAGAAATGGCAACAGCCACAAACAACTGTAACAATTATTAATGCCAACTAAAAACTCCAATTAAAAAAGAAAAAAAAACATTACATTTGGAAAAATATTCCCATTTGTCTGTGTGTGTCTGTGTTTAGATCGGGATCGGGATCGCAGCAAATGCCCCCCAGCACCCAACAGCCACCCACTCGACAACAACAACAACAACGGCCTACTCATGAAATGCAAAAGTTGGTCCAATAAAATCAACAATTTTGTTGTACGAAGATTAAAATCCATAAAGGTAAATATTAAAAAACAATGATTATAATTTGAGCAGAATATTTCAATTTTTTAATTTTTCAAATTAGAAAACAAAAACTTTATTTTAAAAAACAAGTAACAAATATTTTAACAAAATTAAAAATTATTTTTATAAAATAATACATGTCTAATAAAAACCTTTTTAAAAAATATATAAAGTATAACTTTTTTTTTATGAAATGTGCAAAACAATACTAATTATTTTAAACAATGTAACCCGTTTTAAAAGTTGTAAATAAATTAATAAATATAATACAATTTGTTATATAAAGTATTAAAATACAAAAAAACAGTAACAATTTGAACTAATTATTTTTAACAATCTCAAAAGATTAAATGTTATTTCTTTTTAATAAAATAAATCACATAAAATTTAAGTCCATTTGTGAACATATCAAATATGGATAATAATTCTGCTAATTGATAAAATTACTTAAAAAATAAATTTTATTTATTTTAATGAGTTTATTCAAACTTTGAAAAATTAAGCAAATTAACTTAAAATTACAGATACACTAAATTAATATAACTTTTGTTAAAAAAGTAATTTGAAGATAATTTTTTACGATTCAAACCTAAGAAAAACAGGACTAAAACAAATTAAATGAATTTCGAAAGCAACAAAGAGATAATTAATGCAATCAAGTGCGTATTACTTGAATTTAATAGACAACAGTGCGCAAAAAATCGTCAATTTGTTGTTGTTAGACTTGGCAATTGTTTTAAACAAAACACAATTGCAATTAAATTGTATTTATTTTTTGCTTCTCTTTTTGTGGCAGCTGTTTTTGTTATTTCACTTTTCTTTATTGACAATTAAAATAAGCAGCAGGCAGTAAAAACAATAACAAACAATAACAAAAAACAAGCGAAGCAACAACTAAATAATAAATCAATTTATTTATTTATTTCATTTTCACTCCGTAATCAGCCTCTCTCTCTCTCCCTCTTCCTCTCTGTCAGTCCCTCTTCCACTTCTACATCCTCTCCAGCTTCCCGCTGTCCCACTCCCACTTTGTTTCCTTTTGCGCCTTTCACTTGTGCATGTCTCACACAGACACTCGCACGCACATACACACGCACACTCAAATGCATATTTTATAATATTTATTTACATTGACGTTGACGTCGCTGTCGCCGTTGGCGTTAGCGTCGCAGCCGCGCCCGCCATTTGTTTTGTTTACTACAGCCTTTTTTCTCTCCCTCTCTCTCTATCTGTCTATGTTGTTGTTGTTAGCGTTATTATTGTCTCTTGTTTGTGTCTTGTCTTTTGCCTTCGTTTTCTTTTCACACACACAACTTACGCTTATGCATGAATTTTGTTTTGTTCGCCGCTTCCTTGTCCTTGTCACCCGTCTCTCTTCTTTTCCGTTCGTCTTCTGCTTCTTCCCATACACATGTACATTTTGTGCCTTCGTGTTTTTCCACCCGACTTTTGTGTTATTTATTTTTACGCGCTCTCTTGTGGGCTACAAATTCTTTAAATTCTTTTTCTTGTTTTTTGTTTTGTATGTTTCGAACGCCGCACATTTTTCCAGCGGGAAAAACGAGTTTTTCCAGGCAACAGCGCATGTATTCTTCTTCTTGCTTGTTTACAGTTAGGAATGCGGGTGCCTCTTTTTAAATGCGAAGAAAAAAGAGCAACGCAACGCAAAACAAAGCGCGCTCTCTATCTCTCACTCAACCTGTGTGTGGATTCGTTGTTTTGTTGTGGACAGCATTATTTGTTGGGGAAGGAGGGTGGAATGTTGTGTGGATTCCATTTGTGGTGTCTGTTTGGAAAACCTAGACCAATATACATAATATGTACAACAATTTACAATTACTCTCTCTCGCGCGCTCTCACTAAAATCTCTGCTCGTCATTGTCGGTTCTCACTCACGACGACCGACCTGGCGCACAACTTGTTCGCCTTGTAAAAAATTGAAGGCGCCAGCCCAACAACAACAAAAACCACAGCTACTACAATATCTCATTGAGCGGCGACTGCGCTGCTTTGGCCCCATTATGAACATAACATTGCCTCGGTTCGCTGTCGCTCTCTTTCTCTCTCTGTCGGTCGTCGTCGTCGTCGTTGTCTTTCGTTGCTCTCGTGTGGTGCTGCTGCTGTTAACTTGGGGCTCACTTCATTTTGTGCTTTTTCACTTCTGATTAGTTTTTGTGGCGCTTTGAAACCGGACGTTTCGTTTCATTTTTGTGCACGCGTTTCGCTCAAAAAACCCAAACCAAGCAACACACACACACATGCGAAACGCCCCACAGTTGTTGTGTATGTGTATATGTATAAGTATTTGTGCTCTCCTGCTCTCAGTGCGATTAAATAATACTCCACAAAAGGCCAAACAAATTACATAAAAATCAAAAGAGGAAGAAGAAGCAGCAGCAGCAATAGTAAAGTGTTCTCGTTGCATAAATTTTGTTGTGTTTGTGTTTCGTTTTGCGTTTCTCGTCTAGTTCTAAATTCGTCTAAAACGAATACAAAAAAAAGAGTTCCTAAATACAACAACAACAAGTAACGTCGTCATCGTTTTTTGTTTTTTTCGATTGTGTTCGTCGCCGTCGCCGTCGTTTTTCCTGTTCCTGCTCCGTTCGCTTTGTTTTTTCGTGGAAATTTTTTGCCTAGCCAAAATACATACATACAAATGTATTGTGCATGTTCCGCCTCCTTGTACAATCCACACAATTTATAAGTGCAAAAAAAACAAAATACTTAGAAAAATAAATAAATAAATTGCTGCGAAATTTTTAGTGTAAGCAAATTTCACGACGAGCGCCAAATAAATAAATTAAAACTCACAAACCCACACACATAATCCCAAATAAAAGAAGAAAAAACAACGAATAAAGAAGAAAAAAATACGCGCGCGCATCTTCCTCTTCTTATTTATATGCGTGCCTGCCTGCCTGATACATTCTCAGTGCGTGGCCCATTGGAATTTGTACCGTGAAGCGCAATTACAACATATAAAATACACAAACAGAGCAAGCGAGCGCGTTGCGCGCTCCCAACATACAAGCGACGTAAGTCCAAGCAAGATGGAGCGAATCAAAGAGAGCAAGTGAATGTGGAGCAGGAGTTTTTTGTTTGACAGAGTTGTAGTTGTAGTAGTAGTAGTAGAAGAGAGAGCGGCGAGCGAGCATGTTCCAATTGGAATTCACAGTTTGCATTTGCATGCTGCTGCTTGTTGTTGTTGCTGTTGTTCTTGTTAGTGTTTGTGTTTGCGTTGTGCATTTTCATTCATAAAGCGCATTTTTTACTACTGCCTGCCCGCCGTTATATACAGTTAGCTTTGTGTATATTTTTTCGTTTTGTGTTTTGTTTTGTTTTCTTATTATATTGGCTGAGTCTTTGTTGTCGTCCGTCGCTGTCATTTCGTAAATCCAAATCTTATTGTTTAATTGAAAAAGTAAATTTTATATTTTAATTTTACGTTTTGTGCGCTTTTGAGAGATACTTTGATTTTGCAATGCAGGTATCGTAACTACAAAATCGTAAATTCATCTTCAAATCTAATTTGGTTTTACCCAAAACAAAATATAATTTCCCCTTGTGATCATCGGCTCAATAAAATTATGCAAAACATGTCGCAAGAACAACAACAATGCTGAAATACTCCTATTATTATTGCTTGCTCGATTCGCCAACAACAACAACAACAGAAGCAACAATTTGTATCTTTAATAGCCAAGAATAGCACAGCAACAAGCGAAACCAAAAATATTCCTTGCGAATTTTTCCATGTGTGCTTTTTATTAAATTTTCACGCCCACAAACAAAAAAAGAAGAAAATTAACATGATTGAAGAGGTGGAAGTGTGTTGGGCGGGTGGGTGTTTAGAGGGGGTGGTGGGGATGATGTGTGATGGTCGATCTTAAATGATGCCATATGTTTTAGCTTTCTTGTATTTGGATTGGATTTTCATACAGCTACTTTCGTTGAGCTGCAGCTAAAAGACGTTTTTGAATATTTCCTATATTGTTTTGCTTTTTGGCATATGTGCTTAGTGCCGCGATCCACGCTCTCCATGCAACAAACATTTGGTGAGAAATAAACCAGTCATTTATATATTTTGAGTTTCTGTTTCTATATATCAGTTTGGCAGTTTTCTTATTATGGTTATTTAATGTTTAAATAAACACTCTTCATATGGATACTTATTCTATTTATGTACATGTACACTGGGTCACGAAAGTATATTGACAAAGTGAAAGAATCAAAAAGTGCAGCTAAATTATAAAGCTCATTTCTTGAATTGCGAAATTTTAAACATTTTCTTTTATCTAGTGCTAAAAAGCCAAATAAATATTGGGAAAATATTAAGAAAATATATATAAAAATAAGAATGAAATGAATAAATATGAATTCTATCCGTTGTCAAAATACTGTCTTGACTTGGTGTATATTTAGCTATATTCTTTTGCTGCACCAAAAGAGAGACGACACCCAATAGACAAACACCTTGTAATACACCCCCTCCCCCGCCCTCAGTATCCCACCGCTTAAACGCTCCCCTCTCCTGCATTTCTAATGCATTTTTTTTACGTTGTGCTTTTCTTTGGCTTTTTTCTTTTCAATTGGCTGCAATTCGCGCGCTAGACGAGAATTTTTATTTATAAAACCAAATTGAAGACTGAGTGGGATGGTTATTGGCAAGGGGCGGAGTGGGGGAGGAGGGGTGTCTGTACAAATGGCGACGAAGCGACAATAAAATAGATTCATTTAAATGTCATTTTTGTCTAGACGACAACGACGACGTCGGATCAGATCGCGATAGAATAGAATATATATAAATTATATGTATATATTATATACAAAGATACAGTATATAGGCAAAGTCTGTGGTCATATGTTTTGTGTGTTGAGCACCACGCCCACACTCACAAATAATCGGAGGGGGCACGTTCTCGATTTTTTTCATGCTCATTTCTTGTGTTTTCCGAAATTTTCCACAATTTTCTTGCACTTTGAAAATTTTGTGGCACCTTGGAGAATGTATTTGTGCGTCAAAAATAATATTTAAATTTTGATTAAATCAAATAAAAATTGGCAAAGCTATTCAAAAAAAAAAATACTTTGAAAAACTAAGAAAAGCAAAAAATATACATTTGGATCAGGGGAAAGCTTTTAAAAAATAATATTAAAAAATAATATATTTTAGAATTCAAAATTACATGTTTCAAACAGCGAGTTTTGTTGGGTATATTCGATATAGGTAGATATATCTTTATGTATTTTGCAACTATTGGTTGTTAAACATTTGGAATTTTTGTTGCCGTCGCGTCGCTTTTGACATTTCCTGTTAACTAGTTACTGTGTTGCCTGTTTGCCCGTTAGCAGCTACCAATTTTATTACCATTATTTTTATAGCCTTTTGACCAGTTTTGTGTGTTCGCCCCAAAAACACCAAAAAGAAAAAAGTCGAACATCTTTCGATATGTGTCTGACGCAGATTGAGGTCCGATTCCAATTCTTTTGTGGCTAATTAGCAAATGAAAGATTCAAATCAAAAACACAAAAATAAATTGTATTTAAATGCTTTTTTATTTATTTGTTGATTTTTTTTATGATTCTGAATAGTTGTTGGCGTGGGGAGTGCGCTTTGTGTGTGTGTGTGTTTGTGAATGTGGGCGTGGCAAAAGCTAAATCGTGACGTCAAGAGCTACATTTGTTAAGTTACCCTGTAAAATGACAAAGAAAAATATTAAATAAACACATTAAAAAATGATAAAAATGATCTAAAAACAAATAAATAAGTAAAACTGTTTAACTTTTTCATTATTTTATTTACTGATCGAGCAGTTTAAATACCCTTTTCCCCTTTTTAAGGGGCATCACAATACTCAATAAGTAAAGTCTTGACAAATTCAATCAACAACATTCCAAGTTGTGACGCACTTTATCACAAAAGAAGCAGAAAAAGCCACAAAAACCAAAAACAACTATTTTCATTGACAAAACAAAAGAGAGAAACTGATACAGCGAGAAAGAGAGAGAGAGAGAGAGAGAGAGAGAGAGAGAGAGAGAAGACGTTTTAGCATTTTGTTGCCTTTGCTGTCGTGGTTTGTTGCCTAACATGAAAACTATGTGTGTTACACCTGCTTCTCACATTTTTTATTTTTGGGAATTTCCCATTGAAAAAAGCTTATCTTTTAGCATAAATTATGGGTGTGTGGATTTTTATGTTTTGGGCTTTTCTCTCACAAGACGAGAAAATTTCAAAATTGTTTTAAGCTAACTAAAAAAATCAATATAGAATTAATGTGCAAATAATTAAATGTAGAAATTCGCAGAATTTATTTATCTTTGTTTTTGTAGCCTTCATTATAAAAACGACTCTGAATTCCAGTAAAAAATTTCACATTTCGCCACTTGCCATAAAATAAACAAAGCAGTCGAAAAGTGAATACTCTATAAATCAAATAATAATTGAATAGAAATTTCTGCAAGTCTTCAAGTTAAAATACATTTTAAACAAAGTTTTGCTTTGTGTGTTTTTGCTGGTTGCTTATTGTGGAAACCTGGTTCCAATTTTCCAATTGTGAATTTGTGACTTAAATTAACTGCCGCTTGGTTTGACTTTCATTGACGCATTTGCTCACCTTGTTTTTATTTAAATTTGTTTGCTGGTTTTATTTGAGTTTTTTCTTTTGTTGTGTTTCATATTTATTTTTATATATTTGTTTTTTTTTAATTTTTTTTTTTCTGCATGCGTTTTGCATAATTTGATAATTTGGCGTTTTTACGTCACACACACAATAAATAATAAAAAAAAAACCCCAAGCACATCAGTTCCCGCCTCCGAAGCATAACAAAAAACAATTTCTAATGCTCAGTTCTTAATAGTAAAATTGTGTAAGCAAGGTGGCAATGAACTTTAATATATTTTTATGCTCAAGTCCTTGAACCCGGAAAAAACTAACTGCCAAAAACAATAGCAACTGGCCAAAACAAGACAGCAGCAATTAAAAGCGCATTGGAGCAAGCGAGACAGCGCTAACTGAACTTGACGTCAATGGCGGCCATAAGCAGCACATAAAGCATAGGCCTAAAAAAAACGAGAAAAAAAAAGAAAGAAAAAAACACCAACAACAACAACAGCAGTACAAAAAGCTACTTGTCTCTGTCTGTCTGGTTTGCTGTGGCCGTTTAAGTTCTGTCGGCTGCTGCCTTTTGTGGACCTGTTTCTTGGTTCTCTTCCAAGTTCCGCTTTTGCGCGGCCGTCGTTGACTTTGTCTCTGTTATTGTTTTGACTTTGTTTTTGTGTTGCGTCTTTTGCCTTGCTCAGTTTGCTGCGACTGCGCGCATTTTAATTTATTGCGTTTTCAAATTTACGTTCGTTACACACACACACACACACACGCACGCACGCACGCACGCACGCATACGCACACAAGTGATCTCTCTTATAAGCATTGATTGGAAACGCTCTCTCACACTTTTTCTCTCTCCTGCTCTCTTTACAGATTAACGGTACACAGCAGTTGCAATCGCCAAGCAGCGCAGCTAGCATCGCAGCTGCCGCCGCCGTTGTCGTCTCTGCCTCGAGCAGTAGCGCAACCGCCACCAACAACAGCAGCAGCATTGAACATCAGCAGCAACAACAACAAGTGAACAACATTGCTGCACCCGCAACAGCAATTGCAGCAACAACAACTACAACAGCGGCAACAATGCCGGCAATGCCAAAAGAAAAAGCAACAACTGCCGTCTCCTTAAGCGAATCAAATTTCTCGGCACTGAAATTCAAAGAGTTTAGCGTTGTCGGCGCAATGGCAACGACTGCAACGCGTATGCAACAACAGCAACAGCAGCAACACACATGTGGCTGTGGTGCCGCATCGGCAACATCAGCAACAAACACAGAGAACAACAATAATAATAATAACAACAACAGTCGTTACAGCAGAGCGGGCAACATGTATGTGACAAACGGTAAGCAACAAAGCACACAAAATAAAAACATTTAGCAACAAATTGCTAAGCGCTCTCTCTCCCTCTTTCTCACGCAGGCTTCACATCGCCACTGGCAGCAGCTGTAGCCAGCAACAAGAGTTCATCAGTCGTCCCAAAGCAGCAGCGTATCACAATGTGCTGTCGCGAATCGTCGTTGTATCAACGCCAGCTACAACAACAACAGCAAAATCATCATCAGCAGCAGCAGCAACAACAACAACAAAGACAACACCAGCAAAATCATCATCAGCAGCAGCAGCAGCAACAAGAACAACAACAGCAAACGTCATCAACACCGCCAGCCCAGCAACAACAAGTACAGCAACAAACGCCGCCGCCTCGAAGGTCACCAACCGATTTCATCTTTGGCCGTTATATTGGCGAGGGCAGCTTTAGCATGGTTTACTTGGCAGTCGATATTCACTCGCGGCGCGAGTATGCAAGTGAGTACCGTACACCAATATCCAATATAACTGTACTTTCCAGTGGGAACTTAAACTGTAATTGTAACTGTAAATGTAGCAGAATTGATGGGGAGTAATTTAAATACTTTATGCAAAAACAAAAAAAAATTAATAATTTGCATATTCAATTCACCTGTGCTCTAATTTTTATAAACTATCCGCGCCCCCTTGGCATTTGTGTGGCTGCTGCTATTTGCTGTTTGTATGGCGACAGGCGACAAATAGCAAAGAAATGCGGACGACGTCGGCGGCGACAGCGGCGCCAACGCCAACGCAAAAGCAAAAGCAAAAACACCGCTGCCAGCAGTCACCTGCTGTTGTGGCTGCTGCCAACAAATCAAAACACAAACACACACGAACACACACGAACACACACGAACACACACACACACACGAACTCACACACACACACGAACACACATACAAACTGAAACTAAAACCAGCTGTTGCTTGTTGCTAATGAAAACGTTTGCCTTTGTCGGGTGGGTGGACAGACGAACGCATGCAAAAAGAAAGAAAAACGAAACAGTTATGTGTGTGTGTGTGTGTGTGTGTGTGTGTGTGTGTGTGTGTGTGTGTGTGTGTGTGCATTAAATAAATAAAAGTGAAATGAATCGTCAGTTGACAACAGCCAGACAGACAATGCTAGAGCGAGAGAGCAAGAGGGAGAGTGAGCGAGTGGAAGAGGGAGGTGAGATTCATTTCAAGATGCTGCCGCAACAATTTAATTATTTGTCACCTCTCCTTTTCCTTCTCTCTGCCTTTTTGTCTGTCTAGTTCATCACGCGGCAATCACGTGAGCAAATTTCAAGTTTGTGTTTCTTTTTCTCTTTTTAATTTTGGGCATCTGTACGCACATTCATAAATATTCATTTGTATTGGCCAAAAACAAACGAAAAAAACCTAATGGCATTTTTATCTCGCAAGTGGGGTGTGCGGTGGATAACACAAACACAAATATATTTATATATTTATATACAAATACAAATACGTTTGACTTTGACGTCTTTTGATAATCAAGACATCAACAACATAAGCGCTCTCTCGCTCTCACTCCCTATTTCACTATCTCTCTTACTCTCTCTCTCGCTGATACGATAACGCCTGATGCCCGCACGCAATTGACGACAATTTTTCTTCATTGTTTTATAGGTTGTGTTAGTTTGTTTATCGATTGAAATAAAAACAAAAACAAAAACAGAAAAGCTGACGTCGCTCAAGATCAGCTGCTGCTGAGACAGCAGACAGCCACATGATAAGTAAAAGCAGCGATAACGCCTCCTCATCTTTCTCTCTCTTTCTCTATTGCTCATTCGAATTTCCATGCACTTCCACTGAAAACACAAATAACTGTTCTTCTATCTTATGTTAAGTATTTGTGCTAAGCCAATTTGCTGTTGCAGCCAGCAGCAACAACAATAACAGAAAATGCAAATTAGCATCAGAATAAAAACAACGGTAAATCAATAAACTTGTGGCACGTGTCGCTGCTGTTGCTGCTGCAAATGTGCAATGTGTGCATTTCCATTTTCATAAACAAAGCTAAATGCAAAGACAATAAGCAAAAAAAAAAAACAAAAACACGGCGCGTGTCTGCAATAAGCTGCTGCTTTCCTCCTTATTTCTGACTGGCTGATAAAGCACAATAACAGCAGCAACAACAACAACAGCGACAGCAGCAGCATCAGGTGCATGTAAACAACAACAGTGAGCAGTGCTGTTAACAGTTAGCTTAGCGCTGCGCACGCAATTCGACTGTTTACTTTGTACATAACAAGAGAGCGATGGAGGGGGGAGAAAGAGAGAGAGAGCGAGCAGCGAGTGCAAGGGAGAAGTGCATTGAATAACAAAGAGAGCAAGCTGTTGTTGTTCTTGTTATTGCTGCTTATTATTGACATATGCATAGAACACAAGAATAACAACAAGCGACGGCGGATGAGCAACAGCTGCGTCTGCTGCTGCTACTTCTACTGCTGCTGCTAATCGCATATCTATTTTACTCACTCGCTCGCACTACTGGAAATTAACATTTTCATTTGAAATGACTTGGCACTTTTGTTTACTGTTTACTGTTTACTACAAACACACACACATGTGCAAATAACAATAAATTATTGTAAAAACATTGATGTCGACTTTTTTGAAGGTCAACATGTGTTTTACTTTTTTTATTCTTTTTGAAGACCACCCAGCCTGGATTTGATTGCTATATTTTTTTTGTTTTATTGGCACACATTTTCCAGTTTGTCCATATTATTATTCGTATTGAAGCAATAAACGAGCGCAATACGTTTTGAACTCGTCTTGTTTTTGTTTTTAATTAGCTTATAAACATTTTATGGCACTTATGTCTGGCAACATGTTGCCAACGGTTGTTATACGCCCACTTCACCCTCTCTCTCTCGCACTCTCTCCCTCCCGATTCAACTCCCTCACACTACTCACGATGAACGCAGCAAAATTTCGTTTTCATTTCGTTTTTTTTTTGTCATGTGTGCATGGTGAGGTGAGCGATTCTCACTCACACACGCACACGCATACACACACACACAAAAGTATGCTTGTGTTCGTTCGTGAATTTGTGTTGCTACGCATTGCCCAAATTACTGTTGTTATTGGTGTTGTGCGGCGTCTGTTAGACGCGTTACGCAAATTCCTTTTACGCATTTTCACATTGTCTGCTTTTGCCTATTTCATCATTCCTCGCAAATCGCCTGTGTGTGCC